>OX421375.1:10967500-13367500 GCA_949126905.1 Amorpha juglandis | reverse complement strand
TGAATCTATTTTTTAAATTGTTCATAAGACAAAAAAGTTATAGGCAGTTGTAGTTTATCCAATTTGTGCAAAAAATGATGGCTACTCGTATTGTACTGTAACGCTGCTGCCGTCGCCGTGGCAACAGCATCGCGCGCTGTCACACCCCTGCCCCGCGCTCTTCTATCGTGCCTAACCTAGGTAAAATTTGTATTGTAACAATAATTCAATGTTTTTTGTTCTAAAATTTTTGATATTTCTGTTTAATTTTTTTATATGATGTTTGGGTTAGTTAAATGATACTGATACCCCTGTCTTTTTTTCTTCTATAATTTAAAAATAGTAGTGTATAATACATGGCTACTATTAAAAATTAATTTATACCAACATACCACGTGATCCCTGGCGGCGCAGAGCAGTTTGACGGGCGCGGGCGCGGCCCTCGTGTACAGATCGCACGAGCGCGCCGCCCACAGCCCGCGCACGCAGCACGCGCCGCCGCCCAGCGCCGACAGCAGCGCCGCCTCGCTCAACTCGCACCCCTCCTCCGTGCGGACCAGCGCGCGCAGGTCGGTGAACGTCATCAGTTTCGCTGCGACACATACGCCTCGCTCACATATACTCACTCGTATGGGAGCACGACAATGTGACTGCACTACACCTGATGGTACGCGTACATGGTAAGCGTAGTGCAGTCCAAAAAACAGCGACCACCGACAAACACGTGATTTTGAGTGGTAGAGCCACGCTGTAGACAGTTTTGTCTACAGCATGAATGGGCTGCCTCGACCGGATCGTTACCACTGTCTCACAGAAAACCGACGTAAAGTAGCGGCTTGCTGCTGCGTTTCGTACGGTGAGTGAGATAACCGAAAGCCCAAATCCCCTCCCCTTCCCAATCCCTAATTATCCCTTTCCTTTAAGGTCGGCAACGCGCCCATGACTCTTCTGGTGGTGGGCGTACATGGGCGGTGGAGATCACTTACCATCAGGTGACCCACTTGCTCGTTTGCCGGCCTATACTATAAAAAAAAAAATAAGTTTTTCGGTGGTCACCAGAGTCGTACCGGCCTGTATAAATGCTTCTTTCCAGCTTCGGAGAGGGAAGAAGCAAATAGAGTGCCCTGCGACAGGACAGGCGGATGACCGATGCACACACAGGGATACAAGGATGTACCGCTATACCCATCCCATCCAAGCATCAAGTCATGTGGCAAGCCCCTCGAGAGAATCGGATCTTGCTGGTGGGAGGATACTTGTATCCAACCGGATAGCGACCACCGTACACTGGTGCTAATAAAACCTGCCATAGTGGCCCACCTTGTGTGGGTCGCGTTCCAGGGTCAGCCAGTGTATATCCGGTTCTTCCCAGGTCGCTTGCCCCCTTATCCTAACCCTTTTCTCATCCCTTTTTCCTTCCCCTCCCCTTTGGCCCTTAGGCAGGCCGGCATGATCTTGCCGACCTACAATGGACACATTGTTTATCGTTGGTCGACAATATTCCTGGATTGCGCTACACTTACCATCAGGTGTAGCGTAGTCACTTTGCCGAGCCACGAAAAAATTATTATCCGAGCACGACAATGTGACTGCACTACACCTGATGGTACGCGTACATGGTAAGCGTAGTGCAGTCCAAAAAACAGCGATCACCGACAAACAATGAGTTTATCGGTGGTCACCAGAGTCGTGCCGGCCTGTATAAAGCTTCCAGCTTCGCAAAGGGAAGACACAAATCGAGGGGCCTGCGACAGGACAGGCGGATGACCGATGCAGGCACAAGGATACAAGGATGTACCACTATACCCACCCCAACCAACCACCAAGTCATGTGGCAAGCCCCTCGAGAGAATCGGATATACACTGGCTGATCCTGGAACTCGATCCGCACAAAGTGTGTGGATTACTATGACAGGTTTTAACACCATGTGTACGGTGGTCGCTATCCGGGCGGATATGACTATCCTACCACCAGCCAATAGAAAAAAATGGGCAAGTGCGAGTTCAAGTTGCGCACCAAGGGTTGCGTACACACTCTGAAATGATAAATTTTTGTTCCATTTATAATAATAACACCTGTGCAAATATCAGACGCCTACCTAATATGATTCAAATATTTAAGCTCTTTAAAGGTAGGTAGGACGGATAGACAGACAGGCAGGCATAGATTCTGTAATAATGTAATAGATAATACTATAATATCGAGTGCAGGACCCTAACAAAAGTACAATGGGCTTTTTTGTATTCTATATAAAATATTTTGATGTAGTCTATATAAAAGTCCCCGTAATGTGCGAGTAATTATATTAATGTAGCAAAATACCGACATTTTTCTTTCGTGATCGATGTAAACTTAGCTGTAATAGAATAAAATTAAGTCTACACAACAAATAATTAACTTTCATCACTGATAAAGACATGCAAAATGCCAGTTCCTTTTTCAAAAGTTGTTCAGCGAGTGTTCGAGTGGGATAAGGGCAGGTGGAAGACTAAAATCAATTTTATAAAAAAAAACGACATACCATTAATAAGGATCTCTTTTAATTGCTCTTGCGGTGACGGCCTCTGGGTCGGAGCAACGTCTGCTTCATCAGCCGGCGGCGGGGGTACTAAGGTGCGAATGTATTCACGTGCCCTCAATGTCAACGATGAGCCATCCGCCGATGTCGCGCTAAATAACTTGCGACGTTCCAACTGTTGGCCATTGAGGTATACAACTAGAGTAAAAATACATCTTCATCGCGTCAAAAAGTGTGAGCACTATTTGACGATACTTTAAATCAAGTACACATATTTTGTAACAAAAAAAAAACATTACATTTATCTCATTTATTTATGTTCGAAACTGTGATATTAATTTAGGGTAACAAATAACAATGCTATCAAGCATTACCACATTGTAAAATAACGAAATAAGAAGAAACCTAAGATATGTTACAAGTTATGTCAAAAGTAAATACCCCCATTAGCTTTTCCAAATACGCCCCTGCGCTCACATTTTACAATAACATAATCTCCGTCTTCGTTGTTTATAATCTGCGATAAAAGTGTCTCTACATACATATCATTTTAGTGGACACAAAGTGCATCCTTACAATATGAAACCCTATTGAATAAAACATTAAAATCAGTTAACAATAATTGACAGAGATGCTGAACATAGGCCTCCCCCAAAGATTTCCAGACCGACCTGTTGGAAGCGGCGTGCATCCAGCAAGTAAAAATACATCTTGACAGAAATTAGCCTAACATAACATAGTCATGGGCTAAATAACATAAATAATAGATCAAAATTGAGGACATTTGCGTCGGTTGAAAATAATAAAAAAAACACGGTACATTACTCACATCAGCATGGTCTGTGTCGGAATGCTTCCACATCGCGTCGTGCCATGGCTCGCCCGATATCCGCTGTGATATCGTCTCGTAGGATTTCTCGCGCGCTTTTTTCGCCACGTCAGTTTCTTGACGAGCGAATTTCACCGTAACCTGTAATGTACAACCATCAAGATAAGATGCTGAAGCTTAAATGACAACACGGTTTAACATGATAATATTAAACACGTATTATACTCTCCCACTGCTGGGCACAGGCCTCCTCTACAAATAAAAGGGATTAGGACTTAGTTCACCATAATAGTTTAATGTGGGTTAGTAGACATCACATACCTTCAAAATTCTTATAAACATTTCTCAGGTAAACAGGTTTGCTCACGATTTTCCTTCGTTAAAATGAGCCATAATTGATAATGACCACATACAAAATTTAGAAAAATCAGAGATGCATGCTCTAAAGTTAGTTTAGTTCTTAGTTTCAAACCTGCGACATTCGTCTTACCAGTCCTACCACTCCCTGCTGATCTATCGGCGCGAATGGATAATAAATAATTATTCAATTGCTAAAAACAAACCATGTGTAGACGATATTACATATCACCATAAATAACACAGAAATTACATGCCTTTCACATCAGTGAAAAGCCATATCTGTGCTGGAATATGTGTCAATATAAATGGGTGGAAACAAAAATATACCTTTTTGGCCTCAGGTTCATTTTCTTCATCATCAGATTTATCAGCCTTGTTTTTGTCACTAATTTTCATTTCTTGCTTATCGTAATATGAATATGATGGCCTCATTTGTATAATACCTTAAATGAGATTTATTTTATCTACACAAAGTTAACGCAAAGGATTAGCGGTGGGGTCGGAGTAATTTTTTTTTGGAGGAGAGCCACACTGTAGACAGTTTTGTCTACAGCATGAATGGGACAGCACAACCGCCTTATTACCACTGTCTCACAGAAAACAGACGTAAATTTGCGACTTACTGCTATATTTCGTAAAGTGAGTGAGATATGCAAAAACCCAAATCCTTTCCCAAACCCTTCCCTTTAAGGTTATTCTGATATTATGGGAGTTCATGGGTGGTGGAGATCACTTACCATCAGGTAAACCACTTGCTTGTTTGCTGGCCTATGCTATCAATAAAAAACAATGCACCCATGGTTCAATATTCTTTCTAAAATTTACAAACCAATTTTTCTATCGACAAATAAATTAAATTATATATTTTTTTATATTTTTGGACTACAATCCAGATTACAACTGTATAATTTTCTTATAATTTTGTTTTTTTTTTTATCTGTCTTGTGTATTATAAAACACAATGTATTATAAAATAAAACAAAATAAACATAACATGTGAACAATTAAACATCAGATAAAATACAAGACGGCAAAATACAAAATTAACATGCCATGTACCTTGTATGGGTGTGCAATGCAATTCCTTGTCTTGTAATATGGCAACAGCATAATGCTTTGTGTCTAGACATGGTGTGCTACTTTCATACACTATCTTATCCATCATTCCAGTTTTGAAATACAGAGATTTGTCCTTTTCCTTTATATGCCATGATGATTCCTTGAAAATGTATACATAATTATAGGAGAAACAAATAATTTCTTAAATGCCTCTGTGGCACAGCCACCTGTTAAATGGGAGGCCACAGGTTTGACTCCTAATGTGAGATAAATGTTTAAGTGGTCCACACATATAATAAACTATTCAATACAGTATGTGCCATCGATTGGATACTTACTCAATCCAGCCAATAAATTACTTAACACCACCATCTATTAGAATATTATATGTCATGTCATCAATCTAATGTCAATACTATAGTTACTTTAATTACTATAACTTATGTCCGAATACTGAAACGCTACTTAGGTGTCTGACGGCTAACGGCTACTTATTTTCATACAATTTTGACAGCTAAGAGGGACTTAACTTGTTTAAAACGAACTTAAATACTTAAGTAGCGTTTCAGTATACGGGCGTTAGAATGTTATAAGAATATTAAATTCTAGTTTATTCAAATCTAGGATTTGAGTAATTTTGTAACATTCCACAAATAACTTAATCTTTTAATATATTAAGTGTCAGATGTACATTTAACTGATGCATGATAAACACTCATGTAAAAAATCGTATTTTTTTTTAAATAATGGCACAAGAAAGTGGTTATCAATAATATTTGTTATAAAGATGCAATATTCAACTCTTATGTATTTGATATATCTATTTATTTAGTATTAGCTCTTTTTACCTTCCTATTCACACATCTATTTACCTACTTATTAATTTAATGAAAAGCTATAAACCGATTAATTTAATTTTAACATACTGTTCTAGACTTTTAAAAGCATATAACACAAATCTCAGCTTATTGTATGTATTACCTGCTGTCCGTCTGTATTCAAAGCTATCTGTTCGCCTTTAGACGGACAATATTTATCGCTATACGTGTCTAAACTAACTTCAAGTCTCACAAGACGATTTTTAGGCTTGACAGCTGCGTTCACAATTTTAGCTTCGGTCCAATCTCTATTAGCTGGTTTTACGGGATATTGATACACATATAGGTTCTCTGTCAAAGCCTGCGATAGGAACACAGGTATCTGTAAGGAAAAGTACTCGAAATTAGTATCAAATTAAGTTTTTTGCACAATAATATAACCTTTCATAATACCACGTTGTAAATCAATGTATATAAATGTTACCTCTTGAACAACAGGGTCTTCTTCTTCCATAATGGTTAACTCGTTCTATAAGATCCAGCTATAACATATTTTGAATTAATACTTATTTCTAAAATAAATTAGGAAAAATAAGTATGCCGTCGGCGCATCTAGCAATTTTTTGACAGTTTCTAAGGCAGGGTGTCTAGGTTGAGTTTTCGAAATTCCCCACAACACACAAAAAAATCCCCAAAATGATATTTTTTGGCAATTTTTCCCGAAATATCTTTACCTACCTTGCCTACCTACGATTTCCAAAGACTTCAAGGTATACTACTAGACGGGCTGTTCAGAAGTAAAATTAGGTCACATAACGCTAGCGTTTGACAGCGGACAGACAGAAAGTGGGAGAGGGGATCTAATTAAGAGTAAGGAGATAGTAATATTCAGTTACGGTCATTTGACCGCAACTTAGTGGCGCAATTTCTATGTACCGCAGTGCCAGTCTAGTAGTATACCTTGAAGTTATTGACTATTTCTTAGAAATAATTACAGTATTAACAATTTTGTCTACCGCATGAATAGGCTGGCTTCACTGAAATGTTACCATTGTCTCGTAGAAAATTGGGACAAAGTAGCAGTTTGCTATGGCATTCCGTATGGTGAGTTGAATAACCGGAGGGCCAAATTACCTCCCTATCTAATCATCTCTTTTCTTCAAGGTTGCCCCCGCAACCTTGAATCTTCTGCTACTGTAGATATCTCATTAGCGGTGGAGTTTATTTATTATCTGGTGAACCACTTCCTCGTTTGCCAGCCTATGCTATAAAATATCTGCTCTAGGGACGGCACATTTGCTTCCTTCGTGCTTTTTTCGTTATTCTGATTGTTGACTACAACATTGCAAGTATTTTATTGTTCTGGCCAGCCTATAGATTTATTATATTTATAGGATATTTAAAAGACACCATTAGATGGTATAGTTATTTTATGAATGGTTAAATGCTAATAAGTGGGTTAGTAAAAATAACATAGACGCAATAAACAAAAATAGATAATCACACGAGAAACGATAAAAGGAAAGATGTATCAATTCTTCCATTGATTTAAAAAAAAGTGAATAGTAAAAATTTGAAAGAAAGTATGTTGTTGGATAGAATATTAGATATGGCGTTACATGTAAGGCCCGGCAGATAAAATACTTCCCCAATATTCAAATTACCGTTTCATACCCAAAAAAAGTCCCCAAAGATTTTTTCCCCAATAGTTCCCTAAGAAAAATATATTTCTCCAAAATTACGATAAGTCTCAATCTGGCGACACTGCTCTATGGTTACTAGTGCAGCAGGCAGCTTTATCAGATTGGCTTTGCCTAGTTACTCCCTCCACGGCTTTATCCAATGAATAGTGATACAATAATTTAAATCGATTTTAATAATTTAGTCAAATGCATTAAATATATTCCAATGACATGATTTCTAAAAATATGTTGATTTAACGATTTACTATCATTTCCTATAAAAAAAATAAGTGAGTGTTATGGTTGAAAAACATGAAACTCGTATTATTAACATTATGAATTTCCTTAATCCGTTTCAAAGAGTACATTGTATTAGATTAGAAACTTCATTAACAAAGTATTATTTTAGTGAATACTTTTTACCTTACGTTTGGAAATTATTCTTTTTTAAGCATGTCAAGATATTTATCTTGTGTCATATTTGACTAATTGTAAACCACATAATTTATTAAAACGTTTTATTTTACTTTACACAGTATTAATCTATTTTACTATATTTTTAACTTAATACTATTTAGAAAAATCAAAGTTCAATATCATTGCTTTATCTTGCTTTCGATTATATTAATAGTAATAAATTGCTGCCATGTCTGATATGATAATAAATGGTAAATAAACTTTTTATTTTACAGAAGTTTGTAGATAAGGTCTATTTACAGTTAATTTCCTATTCAATGGAACTTGCAGGCATTGTAAATAAACAATATACGCAGTATTTTACTTTAAACTTTCATAATAACATAAAAAATGATCTAAATTGCATCTATATGGAATTTAAACTTTGGATTTATAATTTGATATAACTCTCTTTGGAATATGTTCTAGAACAAACAAATAAATGTAATTTTATTTTAGCATATGCTTTACATATTATCGACGAATTCATAAAAATAGTATGTTTACCCTCGTTATCTATTTCCATACCTATAGATGTCCCTAATTAATTTTGTAAAAACCTTTTACCATATTTTTCAGATTCTGTACCAGTCGATAAAAAATGGAATGAATTAATTAAATATAATATTTTTCTTATGAAGTTGGTCGAATTTGTAAGTATAAAATATCTCTTGTTCTTTTATTTTTTAAAAGGTGTCAAAACTGATGATTTATTCCTTGTAGGGAATATCACTTCTCATTACTATTTTACCAATATTAATACCGAAGCCTCAAGGACACATGTACTGTATATCGACTGGTCCTACATTAATAATATCGCTTCTGTTTGTCATACTTTATTTACGAAAAAAAGTACCACTATTTATGGAGAAAATGTATCTTTTCTTTCAAATACTGTTTACGTTTGGAGCTCTTATCCAATGCTTTATTTTAAATCTTGCTCGAGTCTGGTTATGGTTAATTTATGGTGTTTGCTATTTCGCTCTGCTAACCGCCTTATCCTTAGATTTATTTTTAATTGCTAACGAAAGAGGATGTACGTTTAGTTGTGCATGATTATATGAATACGTAATTATGTTTGTATTCAAGTAAAAATAGTTAATATGTAATATTATTATACCGCTTAAAGAATATATTAATGACAATAACAAAAAAGTTTTTTAATGTATTTTTTAGAAATAATTATGAAAGCATATGAAAATATATTCACTGCTTCGTGGTTTCGATTAAGTAACCGATAAACTAGTCATAATCCATATCGATTCAATCGATTGAATTATCTAGTGGCTCGCTTCACGTTTGTTGTTGTGCCCCTTTTTTAAATTTTTGTTTCGTTTTGTTTCCATTTAATTATAGTTTTACCTATTTATTTTACTAATTATTTATTTTTATCTATTCATAATCAATAAGTTTTACTATAGTTTTCATAATAATATGTGAAAACTAAATATTTACAAGATTTTATGGTCACTAATTTTAAAGAATTGAGATTTAAGAATGTGAAGTAAAAAGTAAAGAAACACTAAAACCTTTTCACCGGAACATATTTTTTTAACGATGTCCCATAATATAGGTAAGTTCCTCTTATCCTGTTGTCATGGAATTGTTACTTTTAGGTTATATCTTTGCTACTTATGGTACTCCCGTTCATTCTAACTGAGGCCGATACGATGCACTGCCTGGCTGTCGCGCCGACTCTTATTATGTCGCTAATGTTCATCATCCTGTACCTAGTGGATCAAGTGCACGATCTAGCTGAACAGTTGTATTTAGGCATACAGATAGTGCTAAATGCCTTTGCCCTACTCGGGGCATTTTTAAAGACTCACGCTTCCGAGACGCTCTACGGAGTGTTCTACTGTCACCTATTACTTGCATTGTGTATAGACGCGTACTGTGTTATTAGAGAGCGAGGATGTTCATTGATTAAAGATCCTTGATTCAATAAAATACTAAAATGCAGTTGATTGTATTATTCAGTAGATGTTATGAGGCATTTTTTTTTAATAAGCACAAATTTACTATGTACATAAAGTATTCAAGATCAAAGCAGGAGGGGAAGTGCCACCCAAACCAGAAGTAAAGGTGAAATGGGTTGACTAACATGAGCTGATAACCCATTAATGCAACTTGCAGATGTTTCCACCATAAATACAATAAATCATGAAATAAATATTAAATAATCAGCCACTAGAATATTTTCATACTCTGTTCATAATTCAAGGATGATAAAAAACATTTCAACTAGTATTATTGATTTGAAATATATCTATAAACTAATTTGAAGAGGTCATGACCCTCATTCCCTAATCCCCATTCCTCCTATAAAGTAGGCAACACATCCATATTTTTTCTGATATCCCTTATCATCTACCACATTCTTGCGTGCTGGCGTCCACTATTTAAATAACAAAACCTTTTTTATCACAATAAATATAACATTGTAAAATACAGCAAGTATGTTACTTTTAGGTAGTGGCATTACTGCTGAACATAGTTCCTCACATTGTGGAACCCGTCACCACCGTGGGATGTCTCGTTGCAGCACCTACTCTCATGCTGTCCGTTTTATTAATGGTGCTGTATGTTGTCGACCAAGTGATGTATGAGGCTGAACTGTATTACGTATTGATTGAACTCAGTTTTACAATATTTGCTCTGTTTGAACTCGTCTTGTTGGGTAAAATGCAAGGAGCCATATATGGACTATTTTATCTGGACCTAACAATCGCATTTTGTATGGACTTGTACTATATGCACAAAGAGAGAGGATGGACATTCTGATTCAAACACAACTAAATTAATCTGAGTACGACTTGTTATCATGCTCGCATAACAGGAAGTCTGTTTTACCAAATACATTTTCCTGTAGCACTTGTGTATACATTGATAACATGTACAATACACAATATGGTAAATACAAAACGTATGTTACACTCGCCATGTTTTATATTGTCAAATTATTAATACGAGCAATCAAGAGAAGTTGTGTGACAATACAAAAGTGCCAGTGGATCATTTTGATTTTATTAATTTTTGCTGTATATTGGACTTACAACAACAGTGATGTAAAAATTAATTCCCAAAATCCCGTGATAATTTGGTGGACGGCCAGCTTTCCTGGAACGTCGGAAACTAGAAATTGCCCTGGTGATATAAAATGTGACATATACAGTAGCAGGAATCTTTCTAAAATCTTCAAAACAGATGCTTATTTATTCTACGGAAGCAATATTAACTTTGACGACCTCCCTTTACCAAGAAAACCTAAAGATATTGTGTGGGGATTTTTCCATGAGGAGTCGCCGCGAAATCTTGAGGAGTTGATGAGTGAAGACATATTGAGACTGTTTAATTTTTCTTCAACATACAGCAGATACAGCAATGTGCCTTACCCACTACAATATTTAGAATCGTTTGAAGATATAACAAGTAAGAAATATTTTGTAGAAACCGCTGAAAAGAACAAAGTGTTAAACAATATAGCTCCTGTAATGTATTTGCAGAGTGACTGCGAAACATCGACAGAAAGAGATTCATATGTAACAGAACTGATGAAATTTATAAAAGTAGATTCATATGGCATGTGCCTAAATAACAAGGAGTTGCCAAAAAAATTCATCGATGATTATTTGAACAATTTAAATGAACATGAATTTTTAAAGTTCATCGCGAGGTATAAATTTGTGGTGGCCATGGAAAATGGCGTCTGCGAAGATTACGTGACAGAGAAATTTTGGCGGGCAATAAAAGTCGGTTCAGTCCCTATTTATTTTGGATCAGCATCAATAAGAGATTGGTTTCCTAATAAGAAATCAGCAATACTTTTACAGGACTTTCCGACACCTAAAATCCTGGCAGAGCACATACAGAAATTATTGGAAGATGATAATTTATATGAAGAATATTTAGAACATAAGACCAAACAGTTGATTTCGAACGAGCAACTGATTAACGAGTACAAAACGCGGCCTTATCAATTAGATAGTTTGAAGACTGTTGAAAGGTTTGAATGTTTTGTTTGCAAGAGGCTTCATGATAAATACAATAATACAAACGTTAGTGTAGTAAATAAGGCACACTATAATTGCCCTAAGCCTATATCGGCGTTAACATTACAAGTGAATCCGGATAACTTATGGGTATCTTCCTGGGAAGACGCAATGTCGAGAGCGAAAGAAATATACAACAAAATTATGACTGATTAATAGTATATTTTGTATATTATGCATAATATATTTTTTTACAAATTTTGTTATGATTATTGGCATACAGCATCTAATGGCGATACGGCATGAACTTCGTAACGCAGACCTCTTTTGATGACATGGGGAATTTTCTTTGGGATCATCCTAGAAACAAAATTTACCAGCATTAAACATGTAAGCAATGTAAAGATCAATAAATAAATACACTCAACAATCACACATAGTCCTGACCCCACACTAGGTGTTTCGTGAGTATTAGGAACTACAAGGGACTTGCGGTCCCACAACACCCAGACCCGAAACAAATATTCGTGGGTCACAAAAACATTTGTCTCGGAGCGGGAATCGAACTCATGGCCCCTCCGCTTCGCAACTGGCTACTCGCCTACTGCGCCACGGAGGCTGTCCAATATCGATAAATAACTAACAAAATTAATTGATGTCTCAGTGTGGCGGTTAAACTACTAAAACGGAATAATTTTAATTTAGGATAAATATCGATATAGTAATATGTTGACAATCATGATTTAGACCAGTGTTTCCCAACGTGGGGCCCACGCCCACAGGGCAATTTGATAGGTAAGGAGGGCAATATAAAAATGGACTCGACACGACTTTAACTCTTTCTCTTTGGGTTATTTAAATGCAATGCTAGATATCGGTGACAAATTTAACAAAAAAATGTTAAGGTGGGGCATGGCCTAAAAAAGGTTGGAAAACACTGATTTAGACCCTCAACAGATAAAGGTACTTACGAAATACAGTCGATAATAGGGCAGACAGACAAGCACAATGTACAACCGGTGCAGTCATCAGTTACTCGAGGCAGATGGGTGTTCTCATTAAATCTACAAAAAAATAAAACCAAATATTTATTAAACCCATAAAATGTTATATTACCAGCCTTCCGAATTAAGTTAAGTAGTAAGAAATAAAGTTTTTCTGAACTGAATCCAAACAACGTTTGGATGGACAAGACACTCTATCGTTGCTCTTTTAAATAGTAAATAATTAATATTAATAGCGTAAAGACTTTATAAAATGCAGTTTAAAACGTAACAGCGCGAGCCGCCGACATCGTTTTTTGTTGTGGTTTGTCAAATCTTCATTACTTTAAAGCGACGTATACACGAGAAGGTCGCAATTCGTCCAGCGCTCTGCTCGCCCATCACGCGTCCTCAAACAGCAGCAATAAATAAGATTTACTCACTCAATAGCTTGGTATCCGGAATCCGCGCAAGCCATATAACATTTGCCACAATTAATGCACATGTCCTGAAAATACATACAAAATTAGAAGGTTCTCTCATACTTCGATACTTTCTTCGTGGCGTTATCCCGATTTAATGCCAGAGTTCGCCTTTCCATCATAATTTGACAGTGGATTTGGTATCATATTTATTGGTATGGTATTGCCTCGTCCGTTATCAGCAGCGTGTACCACGTGCAGGTGAGGTTGCCTTTGGGACCATGATGTTGGTGATACATACACTCCACTTACACTCCCATACATTGATAATATATTGAAAATGATTTATACTTATGTATTAAACTCAAACAATTATATTATTATTATATTATTATCAACGACCTCATAAAGATCGCAGGAAGTCGCTGGATGCAGGCCGCTTCCAACAGGTCGGTCTGGAAATCTTTGGGAGAGGCCTATGTTCAGCAGTGGACGTCTTGTGGCTGATGATGATGATGATGATGATTAAACTCAATAAATAAAATATGTATAGGAAAACTCCATCCTAAGAAAAAATCAACGGAATAAATTCTATTAAATATAAGTAAGGGGACTGCTTGCGAACCCGAAATGTTAATAAAGCACTATCTAAACATAAAAAAACGCTGTTCCATTATTGTTTTTAGAAATGTAAAGCATAATAATACTAAAGTCGGGGTTTCTAATGCGCGCGAGCATTACTGTGCGACGATACTCGGTAGGTACATCTCACCGCGCGCCGCGCAGCACAGCTGATGCCGAGTTTTTTTATTGGCTACAATACGGTAAAAAGAAAAATACAATTTGAATTACCATGTGAATCAAACATCATTATATTATATAGTCCAAACACTGTGCGTAAAAAATAAAAAAGTATATAGACGTTTTTGCGATTTTTAGCTATGTCGTCGGTAATCATCAGCATTAACCTATCTTCGTTTTCTTTAGAAGCATTTTCCTTACAACCTGGACATACTTTTTTTATTTGAATTGCGAATCAGTATGCGATGGTTTGTTCTTCTTTCACGCAGTAAGGAACCAACGGGTCGACATAATTTTTTTGCAGAGATAGTTTATGAGTCGAAGAGTGATATCGGCTTTTATCTCGGAAATATGACATGCAACGGTTCGGCCTCATAAATTGAAACTTTAAGCAAGATTAATGTTATCTCAGAGTATTCTAACTATACTTACGTCGTCAATAAGAGCTACGACTTGCTTCGTGTTGTCCAAATGCTTGTAAGTCCCGACTCGTGACAAAGCTTCTCCCAAGACATCTTGGATTCGTGGGACTTCCGAGTAACCATTGGTCGTGCCGTTAGTTAAATAATTTTGAACCGTATTGTCTTCTAATAAGTCCGATTTTAGCCTCTTCTCGTGTAGTAATTCTTCACGTTTCTGATTATAAGGACCAAAATGTGCTAGCACCTAAAATGGTAGGACATTTTAAATATATTACATATTCATCCACTTTTTTTCTCTTCTATTATTGTTAGTGTTTATGGGCGGTTGAGAAGTGAGCCTCTTGAATATCTACCGGCCTGTACCATTAAAAAGGTAGGTAAACATTTTGGTAACGACACCTTTTACAATTACCTTTCCATCTGTATCATACAGCGTTTGCACCGGCTTGCCTTTCTGATGCTTGAACGTTGGAGGTGACTGACCCATCCAATTATCTAGGCCTTTAGAGCGCAGATACAACAGCGCCTTTAGTCCAGTAATGTAGTCATCTACCACTGTGAAGTCTTGATTCTGGACTGCACTGCATATCTGTATAAGTTAATTAAATGAATATAAACATTTAAGATAGTTGGAAAATAATAGTCCAAACCAAAGCGGGCTGAAGCAAATCAGTTCACTCGTCCTCTACGCCTACCTTTTAGTCTTTGAAAACAATGATCGTGACACGCGTGTGACTAACTCCAAGGCTGGCGACCCCTGCAGTATCTCATACCAGATCTAAGGAGGAGGGGAAGGATTTAAGGATGGGAAAGGTGTAGGAAGAGGGGGTAAGTCCCTCGGGAGAACCGGATATACACTGGCTAATCCCGGAGAGCGACCCACACAAGGTCACTATGGCAAGTTATAACACCAGTGTACGGTGGTGGACGAATATCCTACCACCAGCGGTACCTACGTGCTTTCGAGTAAAATTAGTATAGCTGTATTATTTACCTGCACAACGGGCGCACCACACATAATGAACTGTAGTGCAGAGTCAGCCGAGTCTATGCCACCGATACCTAGTATTGGGAACCCGGGCAATTTGTTGCCAATAGCTGAGACAGCTCGTAATCCCATGGGACGGGTTGCGTTACCAGATACACCGCCATATGTTGTGTGTTTCTCACGACCTACGAAGAGGAAAATATAAAATGAACAATTTGAAACCTTAATAGAATCATTCGCTAATAAAAATAAGTTCACACAAACATCTGTCTCGAACCTCTCATCGAACCCGCGTCTTCTTGCTTCACAGCCGGCTACTCGCCCGCTGCGCCATGGACGCTGTAAAAAATACCTTTATTGTTACAATATCTTGACTTACCTACAGCAGGCCAGGGAGTAGCATCCGGTCTAACAGTCATCAACCCTGACACAGTATTGATAGCAGATACTCCGCTAGCGCCACCTAAAAAAATAATAAATGGCACGTTTTATGCAGTGAAACCTGAATATATGAGAAACTGCTGTTATTGATAATTACAATGAGGTCCCGACACTTTTGCATTGAAATATCTGTTACTGCGAATTTTCTTGTAACTGAAACTTGATTTCTTAGATTTTTTCGATATTTGCAATTGATACTTTCGTTAGTTGTCTATAATTGGTACTTTGTAGCTCAATAGCCCGTATAAGTGAGACAATTCATCAGGTTCATCAGACAATTCAGTTATGACGCATTGATTTTGAGAAGGAATTACGACTCATAGTGATCCTCTATAAATAAGACAACTGTCATGTTAACCTGCCTATTTGGGAAACTGGGAAATTAAAAAGCCTATAAAAAAGGAAAGTGATAAAAATAGGTCACTTCAGATCCCCCTAATCCAGGTTTCACAATATATTCACAATACAGTGCGTTGTGGTCAAACATCAGCACTAGCCCACGAAATTTATTTTTATGTGATTTTGAAGCAAGAGTGCAAGTCAATCCTTCGACATAATATCGATTAAAAATAAATCACAATGGATACATAAATAATGACAATGAAAAACTAAATATTGCCTCTAGAGTTAATGAATGTATATAATTTATTTTATACTGAAACTGATCATTTAAGTATCGTGTTCCGTAAGTTGAAGTATCATGAGGGGGTTATGACACTCACAGCTAAATTTGTAACATACCTTCGTATGCTGCTACAGCGATGCTAACGATGTCTGTGATATTCGGAGTCAGCTTTACGAAGAAAGGTATTTTGATCGCCTTACGTACCCACTGCGATATGCCTTTTACAAGAACAGGGTCCTAGAAAATAATTTTATGATTAAATATTAAAATAAAGGGAGGCGCGCAACTGTCGACGGGTCAGAAGTTGTCCGACTGTGGACACGGCACGGTGGTGCTCTGAGCTGTTTGGTAACGTCAAGTCAATATTATTACCTTGTTACTATGTTCATTTGCTATTGCTAAATTCATTGTAGTTTGTATGATTAATTGTTGCTGCTTTAATTAATGCTTTCTTTTAAATAGCCCATAGGTGTTTAATTTATGCCTAATATATTAAACTAGCTTTTGCTCGCGGCTCCGCCCGCTGTAACAGCATTTTCCAGGATAAAAGTAGCCTGTAACCGTCTCCAGGGTCCCATCTATCCCTGTAGATAAAATTATTAAAATCGGTTCAGTGATATAGGCGTGAAAGCGTAACAAACAACTTTCGCATTAACTTTCACCCCCCTTTTCATCTCTTATTGACTAAAATTTCCAAAATTCCTGAAACACGTATTTTTTTGTTTTACGTCAATAACCGAAATACAAAATTTTGTTTATGTAACTTTCACAACGACGGACTTTCATACATATTATCATACCCTATTTTGACCCCTTTGGGGTGGAATTTTCTAAAATTCTTTCTTAGTGGGTGCCTACATAACAAAATGAATATACAGTTCGAATTTCATGCTTGTAGCCTTGATAGTTTGCGATCGGCAATTATGAATCAGTCAGTCAGTCAGGACATGTTATTTTATAAGTATAGATCTACATTTGTATTGTGTTAATTATTCCGTCTTCTCGTACATATATATTCAAAAGGTAAATACTAAAATACTTTGTGCATTACCTGACCGCAAGCCAAGCCCATCCCCGACTCGCCCATGCCGTGTGGACACGACAAGTTCAACTCGAGCGCGTCCGCCCCCGCCGCCTCCGCCTTCCGCGACAGCTGCGTCCAGTCCTCCTCGTTGTACGAACACATTATTGATGCTATCACTACCTGCAAGGATTTTTTTTTAAGCATACATAATAATAAATACACCTAACAGTCACATAGTCCTGACCGTAAGATACGAGTCTTGTGTGGTGAGAATCAGAAACTACGAGAGACTTTCGGTCTCACAACACCCAGACTCCGAAACAAATGTGAAGTGGATCACACAAACACTGTCTCACAGAAAACCGACGTAAAGTAGCGGCTCGCTGCTGCGTTTCGTACGGTGAGTGAGATATCCCGAAGCCCAAATCCCCTCCCCTTCCCAATCCCTAATTATCCATTTCTTGGTCGGCAACGCGCCCATGATTCTTCTGTTGGTGGGCGTACATGGGCGGTGGAGATCACTTACCATCAGGTAATCCGTCGTTTGCTGGCCTATGCTCAAAAAAACAGATATGAACTCACGTCTGTAATCTCTGAAGGGGTAGGCAGAGGTGTAACCAGTACACCCACATTTCGCCGAGAGTATCTCCGTCCATGATGTGATAGCGAGCATATCGCCATACTGGGTACAATTCCAAACTCCTGGCTGATATTGAGCATTTTGTGATAGGAAAACCCAATATTACCCGACCCGAGGATTGAACCCGAGACCTCAACACAGCACTCATACCGCGTACGCAATACAACTGCGCCACCAATGCAGCCTAATAGAGCCACGCTGTAGACAGGTTTGTCTACAGCACGAATGGGTTGGTTCGACCGGGTCGTTACCACTGTCTCACAGAAAACCGACGTAAAGTGGCGGCTCGCTGCTGCGTTTCGTACGGTGAGTGAGATATCCGGAAGCCCAAATCCCTTCCCCTTCCTAATCCCTAATTATCCCTTTCCTGGTCGGCAACGCGCCCATGATTCTTCTGGTGGTGGGCGTACATGGGCGGTGGAGATCACTTACGATCAGGTGACCCACTTGCTAGTTAGCCGGCCTATGCTATAAAAAAAATGGGTAAGTTTAAATGTTTGTCCATACTGACCTTATTAGGAAAATCTTTTTTAAGTTCAGTAATGCTTCGACACCAATAAGCTTCGCACTTCTCAGAGATGAGTTCTATGTTGAGGAAGGAACCTTGCCCAGGGCCGTAGTTCTCGCCTGATGTCACTCCTCGGACGATACGTGGCGATACATTGGTAACTAAGTCCTAAAATAAAAAATACAAGGTTATACGTTTATTGAGACAATGACGGTAATGGTTCAAAATAAACAAATCTTCCCGCCTGCATCCCTGGAAAGTAAATTACGATAAAACAAGCTAGTTGTGAAATTTGCGGCGATCGCCTCATTGGTCTAGTGGCAGTGTTCTAAGGTTGTGAACCGTCCTGGGTTCAATTTCCAGGTCAGGCAATTACTTCTTTGTTTTCAATCAATATTTGCTTCCAAAAATCTCATGAATATTCTGAGGTTGGAATTTTTTTCCGCTTGCCTCCTACCACATCATGGGATGCAAATAACCGCAGCAAAGCGTGGATACAGTAGTAAAATTCTGCCTAGCCTTTCGGGAATAAATATGTGAGCTTTTTTAGTTATATCTTACATTTTTTTTACATCATAAATGGGCCAAATTTATTAATTTTTATAGCCCGTCAAACAAGCAAATGGGTCACCTCATAGTAAGTGATCTTCACCGGCCATGTACGCCCATAATACCAGAAGAATCATAGGCGCATTGCCGACCTTCAAGGAACGGGATAATTAAGAGATTGGGAAGGGGAGAGGGATTTGGGCCTCCGAATATCTCGCTTACTAATAAGCCGCTACTTTACGTCGGTTTTCTGTGAGAATGCGGTAAGGACGCGATCGAACCGACCCATTCATGCTGTAGACAAAATTGTCTACAGTGTGGCTCTACTACTCAATATGCTACTACCCATATGGTGTATACCTTTTAGAATCTTACCTTATCCAACCCGAAAGTTTTGGTGACAGCGAATCCCCAACCCTGTTCAAACGCTCTTCTTATCATCGCTGTACTTGTTGTGGGGGGTGCACTGGCCAAACCGAAAGGATTCTCAAACTTTATGCCGCATACTTCTACAGAAAGATCCACGTCATCGATCGGGCAGTGGAATTTAGGTAGCTCCACAGGAGCGTCGAAGGATATACCCTGGATTTATAAAAAGATCTATAATTTTTAATTGACTGAACAAACATCTTCAAATTAAGAACAGTTTAAAGGTTGCCTGGAAGAAATTGCCGTTAGCGGTAAGGCCGCCAATTGTACTTTTATTATTTTTAGTTATCTGTTGTGTATTTTCAATACTTTTTGTGTCATGTACAAGTAAGTTATAAATAAATAAATAAGAGTTGACTCGATTAAACTAACTTCAACTCGAAAAAATCGCATTCAAATCGGGCCAGTGGTTAAGACGCTACAATGTCTTTTTATCGGGGTTTAAAAGCTTATTATATCTTTACATAGTATAAAACAAAGACGCTTTCCGTGTCTGTCTGTATATCCGCTAACTCTTTCTACACCACGCAATGGATTTTTTAGTCAGTTTTCACCATATATCATTGCTACAATGCGTAGGACTATGTATTGTGTATTTATTATTCACGCGCAATTTAAGCTGATTGAACTAAATGAAGGACATAAAAATATTGTATTCATTGCAACCAAAGTAGTATGTCTTTTCAACAGTTACACAAACCTGTAAGTAGCAATGCATATACCAAGCAGCCGTTTTGCCATCATTAACTGATTCGACCGTTGTCTCTGCTACACCAGCTAAGTCTCCTCCGATAAACACAGCTGGATTGCTGACGCTCTGCATTGTCATCTCATTTACTTCTGGCAGTCCCCATCTGTTTAGTTTAACGCCAGACATCGCTTCTTTCACTGTAATTTTTTTTATTATCGTTATAAATGTTTTATCCGGTTCGAAGGACCATTTTACAATGTTAAAAATAAACTAACGAAAATAGTATTGATTGTACGGTTTTAATACGATTTTAGCATGTACCTACAGTACCTTACGATGGCATCTCGGTCATGAAGTTCGGTAAATATTGACAACTACGTGTGTAAGAACAATACCCGTACTTCATTATTGTAGGAACTGCAACAATGGCGTACCTACTGCTAGAGCCTATTGTGCGAAACTGCAGTGTTTTACAATACTACTTGTAAGTTATCAAAAGTGACATCATACGATGCCGCTACTCTAGTTCTTTTTTTATAAATACCTATATAATTTAATAGGTATGGTACCATAAATATATACCATCAGATTCATAAAGCCCGGAGCCGAAAGCAGAAATTATGAAATTAGCCTTCAATTGCATTATTTGTTCGTGGTCTTCTATCCATTCGCCATCGTCTAATTGTTCCGTACGACACATCTTTAGTCCTGTGATCTGTTAAAAAAATCATAATATTGTTTGAATCAAGTATTGCTTATTTCATTTATTATGGTTCATCAAAGAATTACGTAAGCGGGTACAGAATTACCTTTCCGCCTTTAACTACAACTTCTTGCGGTGACATGAATGGTACAAACTCGCATTTTTCTTCTTTAGCCAAATCAACCTGTAATCAAATAGGTAAACTAGCATTATCGGTTTAAGTTATTACTATTTTTTTACTCTTCTCATCATACAACTTATATAAACTACATATGTTTTGTATAGGTATAGGTACCTAAATGGAATATACTTAATACAAAAAAAATATATTGACAAAAATATCAAAATACCTACGGCTGAGTTGTTGGGCATTTCCAAAGCACCGGTAGATTCAAATGATGTGTAAAAGGGCCCTTGGCGGCATAATTACATTACAATTAGAATTTGAGTTTGAGTGCCAAGAGCGCGTCTAGACTTCAAAAATATCTAAGTTAATAAAATCTGTTGTTGCTGGCAGTCTAACCTAGCTTTAATCGTTATTCTATTGTCTTGAAAATAAAATGTCTTTCCTGAAAATTTATTGACTCCATCACCATGGTACGGGTCTTTCTTGATGGAAAATCTCCAATACCCAGTCACTTCTCTGTTCGATTCACTTTATTTGATTCCTAATAAATATATATTTTATTAGCAGAGGGCGGTGGATGGTGACTGGTAAGTAGTACTGCTCGTTTCTCCACCTCCGCTATAAAAAAAACTCCCACCAATTTTTAAAGATCGAGTGACCAGTATTATAAATCCGATTTATAATTACCTCTTCAGGCACAGCTCTGATGTTAGTAAACCCTTTCCTAAACACAACGTATACTCTTCTAGCACCGCACCGCAGTGCCGACGTGGCACAGTCGAACGCCGTGTCTCCAGCACCCAGTACAATGACATTACCGTGTAACTCAGGTAGAGCAGATTTGCAGGCACACATACCTAGAAACACGTAAAATATTGTGTACCAATGTAATATGGATGCAAATACGCAATATCAACCAACACCAAGTTATAATTGAAATATTGATGTTATTTTGCTAAATTCATTAGATTAAATGTTAAATTCCGTAATTTCTTTACAAATCATATACGAAACATTTCCCATATACCTACGATTATGCAAAATATAACTTTAAATTATTGATTTAAGTTAATGAATTTAGTAAAATCAAATTAATATCTCAGTTTTTATTTGATGTTGGTTGAAATGTTATTGAGTTACGTTATACGTTTCTATAAAACACACATCAAACGCAAAGAATGATATAAGGCAGTTTCTGTACCGAACTGTATTTTTATCCTGGCAATACATGGTTAAAAAACGATGTGTGTGGTGTTCGCTATATATTTGAATACAAAAATGATCATATTCCCTGCGACCACGTAGGTACTTACTCTTTGACAAAGCTCTCGTCAAGGAAAACTTAATGACTAAATAACTTGTTTATTCCTAAAACTGATTTCAAAGATTCTAGAGACAATTTTTTTCTGCTGATAGAGATAACTGAAGCGATGAAATCTATGCGTATAAATTAAAGTGTTTGTCTTTGATTTTGAAATAAAAGAGTTTTGATAAGCTGTTGCCAACACCCAAACACGGTTTTTAATATTTGCGTCGGTCTGTGCTTCTCCGATCAGGAATTTTCAGAGAGCAATATAAGTTACTTTTTATCCTAACAGACTGCACACGTGTAGAGCCGCGAGTAAAAACTAGATCTAAATATAAACGAACTTACCTTTCTTGCTACCCTTCGAAACAAGTGGCAGGAAATCTTTGCTGGTATAGAATCCCATTTCCCGACTCAGTCCTTTGAAGATAGGAACGCTCTTTGGCTCGGGCAGACCGATACCAAGAAATACTGCCGCGTGACCATCATTTAGAAGACCCTAAAAATTGACAAAATTATAGCAAGAATAAAGTTAGTACGTAGTAGTGTGTACGAGCCGAAATTGGGCACAGGGCTTTAGAGCAACCTTAAAGTTACAGAAAACCTGCAAACTGTCAATTTCCGCCGCCAACTATCAGTGTTGCGCACTGTTGTGTTCCGGTTTGAAGGTCATTGAAGCTAATAAAACTGCTGGGCATTACGAGACTTAATATCTTATGTTTAGTGGGAACGAACGCAGTACAGTAACATGCAGTACTTTTTAATTCGATGTTCTGATTGGTGTTGCTTTTCTTTATAGACAGCGTGATGCTTACTTCAGGTGAGCGACCTGCTTGTCTTGTCATATAAAGCGTACATACAAGGATCATATTCTACACAAGTTAGACCTAGGTCAAGAAAATAAGTAACTATATCAACAACAATCTTGGTTCTCCTGACCATGATAGTCAATACCGATATAATAAATCAATGCTAAGATATGATAACAAGTATGTTACATGACACTTGTGCGACTTGTATTATTGATAATAATATATTTAAAAGTATATGAATTGTTACAAATAAATTTTTGTTAAGTAGGTACAAAATATTAAAATATAATTATAAATTCATTTTAAAGTATATAACGTACATAACTGCAAACAATTAATTTTAGATTTTGAATATAATGTTATCGGTATCTAAAAAGTGTGTTGGAACAATTGTTCCAAAATTTTAAAGCTACGGAACACTTCGGAAATCTCTAATATAATCTTAAATGAGAAAACATATCAGAAGCATTTAATCTGTTTATGGGGTAATGTTCAATGTGGTCGGCTATTTTGTGACTCTGATCAGACATTCGCTGCAATTCAGAGACAATTTTAACTTTGCGGAACTCTAGTGACATTTCCATGGAACCCTTGGATTCCGCGGAACCCACTTTAGGAACCGCTGTGTTAAAGTATAAGTGCGCAACCAACCAACATTTCAAGCCAACCTCACCTACACGTGGTACACTCCAATGACTAACAGACAAGCCAATGGCGAAACTTTGTTACCATTGCGGGTTCTGGGGTCAGACCACAGCTCGCCCCTTATAATACCACATCCACTGTCGAATAATCTTTGGAAGGCAGACTCTTGCATTAGACCGGGATAACGCCAGGCAGGTGTTTAATAATAATACAATAAACTTACATTAACAGTAATATCTTGAGAAGAAAGTTTGCGGCCATTAACAAACTTAACTCCCAAGTTCTTGACAAGGTCGATTTCAAATTGCACCACGTCATAAGGTAGTCGATATTGTGGGATTTCTGACGAACTAAAAATAGACAGATATATCAAGTTCTGCGAAGCAGTAAACCGTAATCTCCAACTATATGCTGGGTGGTAGGTCTCTCGTATGTCAGAGCCGGCTGGGTTGGTACCGCCGCTTTATCTATTTCTGCGCCCAAGCACAGGCTGTTGTGTTTCGGTCTGATGGACATTAAAGCAAGTGAAACTACTGGGCATTAGGAGACTTATCATCTTATGTCTCGGGGTGACGAGCGCAATTAAGTATTAGCCATGTATTGCTTTGCAATCAAGTTCTGTGGGGTGTTGGGTCTTTTTATGGGCAAGAGTGGCGTTCACCATCAGTTGAGTCTTTCAAGCTAATAACTAGCTATTGCTTGCTGCTCCAATCGCGTTGCTTTCGACATATACATGTCCATTAAATTGAAATAGCACCGACTCAAAATTGGTTATTTTTATTTTTAGCTTTTTATATTTTTTTGAGTCGAAGAATTTCCATAATCGAGAATTTTTTTTTTCACCTCAATCCTCCAAAATATTTTTCTTTCTCGTATACCGTGATATTCTTATAACCAAGCCTGGCGAGGAAACAAGCACAACTGGTGCTAGCTGGTCCACCACCAATCAAGGCTATTTTCTGATTACCCCCTTTTGGAAGAGGTTTGGTATTAGGGTCTAATGTTTGAGGTATACCCATCTTCATGAATACCTGGAAGCAAAAATGTATCATAATAAATTTAAATAAAAATATCAGTACCCGTGTGAAATGCATCTGTAAATGGCTTACGTATTGCAACGACTTTGAGCACCAATACCAATAATAGTATAGATTATATCTATATTAGTTCAAATTTGCACGTCTTGTTACGTATGCTTGAAGAGTTTGTATAGAGACAAATGTGTACTGTGTAAAGGTGCCTGTCTCACTGCCACAGTAATCAAAACTATGACAAGGTACATAAATACTCACTGTCAAGTGTAGGTATGTAATAACCCTTAAATATGACACGTTTCTTTTCACACCTTTCTGTAACACGTTCTATATACCTATTACCTACCGATTAAGTAGCTGCGAAAGTACATTTTAGGTACTCTTGTTCATTATAAACAAATATTTGGTAGCTGCCATATCTATTAATTATATACGGTTATAAAAACCAATAATGAACTATCGTACACATCATATGTTTTTACCTACTAATACATCATATAGGATTTACCCCTAACTCCTACTATCTGATTACTAGCAGGAGAATTAGGCTTAGTCGAATTGTTTAAAAAACTGACATTAGTAAGTAAACATATTAGGTATTTAAAGACTAAATACGATTATGGATTGTTGAGAAAGCTGGCCTTAATATCCACACGTGTAAAAGTCGCTATTTCAACACGCGCTAGTACACTTACATCAACGGCAAAATGTTGTAACCCGCCGATATTGATAGCGCCTTCCTCGGTGGCGTGTAGGTTACAGCCACCAACGCAGAGGTCGCTGGTCGGACAGACCATACCACACGTCAGACCCAGAGGATTATCGGAGAGGATGGCCTTAGCCGCTCCATAGTAGTTCTGGAAAGATGGAAATTAGCTAGAAAACAACCACCATAAAGATAGATGGTAGCACTTCAGGCCGATACAGTCCTGGCGGCCATCGAGAGACGAAATGACTTGACGGTCGATATTATGTTTGAACCGCAAGTGGGAAAGTAGTGGGCCTCGTCCTTAATAAAATCCCGCTACCCTCCTCTCGCAAGTATTTTAACCGTATCTTTTTCTGAAGAAGACCATCCTTTAAACGGTATACTTTCAGTAACTGTCATTTAAAGGCTGATCGTCGCCAAATTAACTCCCATTTATACGCTCATGCTATGGGAAAATGGCAAGTAGTGAGTACAAGCTTTATATGTAACTCCCATTGCGTCAGTCGCGCTGATCCATAGACCTAATTATCATCTCATAACAACTAGACGGCTCGCCTACTAACCATATCCATCGTGCTGCATAGTACATTATAATTACGCTTGTTTGTGCCTGCCTAATTAGGTACCTACCTACTCAGTTATATAGTAGTAGTAAATAGTCATTCTGCAGTCTGAGTTCATAATTATCACTCAGCTCAGTTTACACAGTCGTCATTACCTTATTAGCAATACTAGTGATGAAACTCTTGACATCTATCTGCGTGGGACAGGATTTCTGGCACGGAGCGTCTGCACATTTAAGACATCTAGCAGCCTCTTTTAAAGCACCACGTTCTGATAACGTTGTATGCTTTATGTCATCGAAGTTCTTTGTCAATGTCGGACATGTCTGGGAAAATGTTAAAATATATTAAAAATCCAGCAAGTTCTATAAGTATATTTTTTATGTATGATCGCGTATAACTCCCCCAAATGTCGTCCGATTTTAAAACGACTTAGTAATGTTTTTGTTTGTATTCAATAGGTGTCGCCCATAGGTCCCATATTATGGTAAAGATTATATAAAGGTGTACGAGGTAAAATAAAAACTAAACGAGACACGCACTACGATTTAGGATTGAAGTCGATTTTTGAAATGTTTGGTTAATATCCTGACTTCACCGACAACTCATTCGATATTTCAAGCTTATGTGCATGATACATTCAAAGAAACATATAATCTTACATTGCACTTCCTGTCGGTGTTTCTCTTCCAATGCTGCTTGTTCTTCTTGGTCTGTGCTGATGGAACTAAGTTCGTGAACGGTTTCACCGTTGGATTCAATCTGAGAAGATTCTGAAATATTGTAACCAGTGAATAAATTTAAGGGAATTGCGTCACAACTCAGAATACCCAATAAATGCCTTACGTGAACAAATTGGGAAGAGGGTATATTTGGATGGAGGGACTAACTCCACTATTTTCAAAGATATAACTTTGGTTTTACTTTAATCAGGGAAGGAACATGCACCCGTTACCTCCCTTATTCTGGGTCTGCACCTAGTCTGTATTAGTAACCAGTAATGAACTACATTATTCATAAAACTCATTCTTTACCTTGTAGCTGTCCATTCTTTGCACTGATCGTAATTTATCGCCGCGTAATATTACACGTTTTGTAGTTTCAATATAATTATGTACAAAAGGCACGTAAAGTCTAATTGCTATATTATTATCTATTCTAGAAATGTAAACAAATATATATCCACTTTTCAGTTAACTCTATTGTATTTAATATATTTACAGGTCCAAACAAAGACATTATTTGTAAAGTAGGTAGATACTTATTTGTTTACATTTATGGAATAGGTTTGGTAGACCATACTGCCACTATTCATCCGGCTCGAAGGATCAAAATTTCCTTTTTACAGGCCTCTGAGGGACAAATTTACCGTTTTAAATACTAACCCATTTTGCTTAGTTAAGGCAAAAGAAAAGTAAATAAGACGAGTAGGTGTATATTCACAGTCATAGTGTACTTACTTGTTTCATTTGATTGTTTTTGTAATATCTACGTTATATTTTAAATGCTGACCTACGAAACTTATCAGTAGGTACTGATAATTATTAAAATATCATAAGACATTGTGCATAAATGACGAACTCCAACCTAGTTAATAAAGAATTGGGCATGCACAAAAATTTGACTTATTTATCACACCGTTTAGTTTTATGTATAATATTAAAATCCTAACGATCTATAACATTTCCATCACGCGTCTTGGGATTGCCTGTGTGGATGCAAAAGACGTAACACCGTGGTCTATTGACATAAATAAGTATATCTCTAAGTTATTTATGAAAATCTGTATCATAACCTATTTCGTAAATAATATAGGTATCAAAGGTGTATTTCGATAAGATAGATTTGCTTATCGACGCTATTAAAGCAATCAATGGACTTCCCCTATTTTTAGGTACGCTAATCATCTTCATAAATTATTACATCGTTAGTATTAATTACTAGTAGCTAGGCTATGAATCGAGAAGGTACTGGGTTTGATCCCCAGGTAACAACCCCACACAACAACACCGTATGAGTTTCCGCAACATTTAGTCGGGATGAGGTTGTTATCAGACAGTCACGAGATCGTAAAGATCAAACTCATACAAAAACATATTACATCTACATATAATGATGTCGTTGTATAATTAATCACTTGGCAGCTTCTGTGGCGCAGTGGGCGAAAGGCCGCGGGTTTGATTCCCGCACGAGACCAATGTTTGTGTAATACACAAATATTTGTTCCTTGTAGTTTCTGCTACCCACGACACAAATTAACTAATGTGCTAATAATTGAACTAATGTGCGCTCAAGTGTATGTGTGTGACTGTTGGGTGCATTTATATATTTTTTATATTATTGCAAACCAATAATGAGAAACAGAAATAGGAAGATGGTGATGATGGTCACAAATTAACACATTGTATATCAAATCCTATACAACATAGACACACAATACCCACACCATGAACAATAGTTGCCAACAAGTTTTTCAAATAGATAATTATAATTAAGATCATAACCTTGAATGAATGTATAACAATGAACGTGCAAGTAGTGCGTACAATAAATTGCTTATAAACAAACATTATGTTATGGAAACCATATTGATGTCAGTGTTACAACATGGTACATAAAGAAATATCAGTTGTTTAATACGATAATCACAATCTTGACACTATTATACCTAATGTAAATATAAGTGTAAAATAAACTAAAAATACTTAAAACAAATAACAAAACTAACCTCGATATCAGGCAGTTCCTTACTCAATAACACTTTCGCCATATTTTTTTAATTCACTATCAGAATTGTTTTATAATAATAATAATTCGCTTAATTTGAAGCTGCGCAGACGCAGTGGACTGCACACTGGCAGTGCGTCACGGCGACTAAAAAGTAAACGTTGACAGTTGACTCTTGACTTTCGATTTTTTAATGGAATGAGGAATCACAACACCCTGTTGTTTGTTTATCATTATCATTTTCCAACATTTCAAGATCTGTGTTTTAACATTATATCTTTGTAAACGTTCTCAATAGAATGGCAATGAAAGATAACTTTACATTGGTAATGACAATCAAGTTTATTCATTCTGTCAGCGACTCGAGTATATTTATCTACGCAGTATTAATTATTGGCTTGTTTTAAGTAGTCTAATGAGAGAATGAATAGTGTTTCCATGTCAATAGCGCACTGTACAGTGACATTTGATAGCTCGTTGGAGCAATGGGTAATGTGCAGTTCTTGTAATTGCCGGGATGCAACAGTAGTAGGCCGGAGTTGTAAAGAACACCAAGTTTATTTTTAATTCATATCTTTTATATTTTAGCGATTGTCATACTAGTGCGAGACGTGTGGTCAATTCAGCGTTTGGTATTGCACACTCGTTAATATAAAAACTTTGATGGAAGTAAATTGTTATGCTACCTAAAATTATTATAAATGCAGGTCAATGCAGGGCGTCGCCGTCGTGCGAATGGTTAGTATGTATATATTTATATAGTTAGTATGTTATACAATGTACGAAACCGTACACGCAATGTTAATAAGATAAATAAAATGTCTTTCCTACCTGGCATAGCAAAGTGACTACACTGAATCGGTTTTGAGGATACCATATGAATTCAAGTTAGTAATCTATGTAAGAAGTGGGAATTCAAAAATTAAAGCTCATTAATCAAGTGCGCTGATGACTTTTCAGGGGTCCCCCTAAGTCTAGGTAATATCTGTGAAACGGACATATAAATATTTTAGAGAGATTTAGGTCCTTATTATGTAAAATAACTAATCAAATATTTAATATATATTACGCTCTGATCCCAAAATATATATTACTATCTATTATTATTTAACATCGATAACCTTCGCAGCAATATTTAATATGGAAAGATAAAATAGTTCTTGCGACATACCTACACATTAGTTTCCAACGGTTGCATAAAGAATATTCAAATGGTAAAGCCACGGTATAGACAATTTTGGTCTATGAATGGGCCAGCTCACTTATGATGGTACATGAAGTAGCAGCTTGCTGTTGCATTTCGTATGCTGAGTTAGACATCCGGAGGCCCGAATCTTTCCTTGAACCACATAATTATACCTTTAAGGGTAACAACGCGTCCATGATTCTTCTAGTGTTGTGGACTTCTTAGGCGTTTGAGGTCTCTTACCATCAGGTGACGCAATTCCTCGTTTTTTGCTCGTTCATATACGAGAAACTTATATTCAGCTGTCTATAAGTCAGAAATCTTATTTGACGTGTATAGTAGTGTACCAATACCTATTGCTATGTACTACATGCATGGGCGCCGGCAACAAGGTGCAAGGGGGTGCACTTACACCCCCCTGTGAGTGGGCAGTGGGGATTCCCCGAGCAACAACGCTAACCATCGACTACATCCGTTTAAATTCGTTTTATTTCAATGAGTAACATTTGTGTAAACGTAAAAAATCATTATGCATTAATTAAATGAAAAGAAATGAAGTGAAATTACTGGGTATTGTGAGACTTTGCCGTCTCTACAGGGTCGTTACCACTATCTCACAGAAAACCGACGTAAAGTAGGGGCTTGCTGTTTCGTTTCGTACGGTGAGCGAGATATCTGGAGGCCCAAATCCCCTTCCCTTCCCAATCTCTTAATCATCCCTTCCCTTTAAGGTCGGCAACCCGCCTATGATTCTTCCAGTATTGTGGGCATACATGGGCGGTAGAGATCATCACCAATAGGTGACCCACTCGCTCGATTGCCGGCATATGCTAAAAAAATTACTAACTTTAACCCGGCCACGTTATTTTGCGCGTATTATACATATTAGTTGCTGTTACTACTAGTAGATATATTAACTGCTTACATGTGCGTAATTGGAACTTTGACCTTTATGCGGCCGCATAATACAGATAAATAAGAGTTCATCTCCGGGGCCAATGTCAAATAATAACACCCTACGTGACGCAGCCAGAGAGTACATATTGAACAGGGAAATCGCTGGTTTGAATTTCGATCATTGCATCTAGAAAAATTCTGTCACTATGATCCTTTAATATTTTTTTTGGATTTATTGGGACCGAAAATTCCTCTTAATTCCTGGTAATCACACAACTCAAGACTAAGATCTTCATCTTGGTCAAATCTTGTGTTTGTTGGTTGTATTTTAATGAAGAATTATATGAAATAACAATAATCACATTATTATTTAAATACACCTGTTTTCGCTATTTGGGGAGTTTTAGTGTTGCCAGTTGTTTAATTATCTCGTGACCTTTTACGACAACACGTGTGTATAGTACTCGGATTAAATCGATACATTTTCATACCATACGGGAGATAATAATAAAACAAACACTTGAACAGTTAATATAAATATAATTTGAATTATTCAGAGGCTTTACAATATTTGGAAGAATTTACTTTCTCAGCGTTTATCAATCATTCGGATTAGACACAGCGCATCTCAATAAATGTATACTTCAATTTGTATAAAAATAATATTAAACAAGCTGTTACTTTAGTTTCAAAGCCCAGAATGCGGAATACACTTCATACGCGACATTTGGATAAATTAGTTATACATTTGTTTTAATAATATAAACAATTAACAATGCGACATACATTGTAACTACACCAACCGATACTGAAATGCATAACAATAAGGTACAAATTACGTAATTTCTAAAATTTCAATACATTTTCAAACTCAATGCCGGTCACTGGAAATTAACAACAGAAATGTCCGCCCATGAACTCGGCCGACTTTACAAACGAAGAACCAGGATTGTAAAAATTTAAATTAACAAAATAAAAACATAACTCATCAAATATTAGTCGATGATTAATTCAAAGCCCCTATCGAATGAATCAGTTAGGTATATAAAAATGATATACGAATTAATGGTCGCTTTACATTTTTGTATAATACTAATTACCATTATTTACATGTTGATTCTTCTAAATATTTGCATCTGAACAATACGTACATTAAAATCTTATGGCTAGGGATGTACTGTGCAATTGTTCGAGCTTTATCGACAATAAAAAAGAAACATCAAACAAAAATCTGAAAAAAAGAAAAAATTGTCTATGGCATCAAACTGATCAAAGTATAATGTGCGTGTTGTAAGCAACAACAATTGCACACATCTTAAACTCAAACCTTACATGTACTATTTCACCTTACTTTAACATTTATAAAATATAAGGAGTGGATTTAGACATTAATTAACTTAGTGCCATTTTTTTATTCCATTTAAAAAATAGCAGTACGGTCGATCTACGACAAATGTGAAATTAGGCGAGAGTGTAAGAGAAAAGGTTTACCTAAAATGCTCAAGGCCGTGTAGATTGTACGCATCCAGATATTACACACAAACATCGTCTAGTCAAAATCAAATTTGCTTATCCACTAAAGATAAAAAAACTATTGATTAGTTTCTCACTTACATAACCGAAGAAATATTGGGTGTTGTACATTTGTTGAAAAAAATTGTAAATTAAAAAACCACTTGAAATATTCCCATTGCATAAAATAACACCAAATAAGTAAATATCTTTTTTTTCAATTTACGACATCAAGACCTTTGTGCTGTCTTTGGACATAACTAGTGCTCACACATTTCTCCCAGTTTATTTCTGTCCTATGATGTAAGTGGCGAGCGTATCACCTTGAAAAAATATAATCAAAAAGTTGCTATTAACTCGACGCAAAAAAAAGTTTAATGACGATAAATGAATGCGTACCTTATAAATGCGACGGTCAATTAAAGCCTAAACCCGTTTATCACATATACAGCGAAATACCTCCCATGTGTCTGACGATTCATAGAGAACTGTGCTAAAAATATGTTTTCCCTATCGATTTATCGACTCGCATAATCGACATTACTCGATATTTACGACAATCAGGTTTACAAAAAAGACTTGCTGTCTATTCAGAATATTATGAGGCTTAATTTAAGACTGGTTTAAAAATGTATAGTGGATAATTTACAGTTTCTTTTTTCGATATAAGTAGTATTTACAAAGCTCGTTCTCAATGTACCGTCAGCATTAACGACCAAAACGAAATGGGGTACCAACGTGTCGACAGCTTGCCAACCATTTCGACTTGGTCGGTACGAAACGCTTATTATAATTGTGCGAAATCCACAATAGCCTTTGAAGACTGGAAACCTTTCGAATGTAGTTGAAAGCTGTCTGTGCTTACGGCGACAATTTATTTATTTTAATGAGGAAACATTTTTTATTCATTTTACAAAAGCTTTTACGGGTGGGTGCTGTAGCTATAAAGATTAATCTATTATTGGTCTGCATTCCTTTATTTATTGAAAAAGCAATTTATTAAATGAAATTGTTTACACATTCAGCCAGTATAAAGACAGTGTTGCCTTGAATAAAATTAATATACATCTCGATGAATAAATATTCGCTTATGAAATGCGTTCAAAATAATTAAATTACCGCCACTTTGCCTATTGCTTTGTAGAATACAGTTCAGCAACTTTTCCACCAACGATATGTATCTAAATGGCCGTTCATTCACTCCTTATTGAAAAATCAGCTTTAACATAATCTCTCATTCGAACCGAGCGTGGATTTGAATTATAGTACTAAAGTTGAAAATCTAATTAAAAACATATTTTATTTGTAATTAATAACAGTATGGACCACAAAATTTTATTTGAAACATTTCATCATTAAAATATCGAAAACATATATAAATGACAATAATAACACTTTAATACCACTTCAAATATCACAACTCGGTTCTAAATGAAATTTCAATCTCAAAAAAGTACATCGATATTTATTAAAAGCGTCATCTAAAACGATATTTTTGCACTTAATTAAAAATGTACAATTAATGTTAGGGTAATACACATAGACAAGAACCGGACAGACATTATCGTAATTCTGTACTTATTGTGTCCGCTACATTAATAAATTGGGAAACAAAATAAAATACGCTATAATAAATCGAAAAATATAAATCTCTGCTCTAACACAAATGTGAACAATTCCATTTTTTTTCAACACCACATCAAAACCTTCAGCAATATTCGCTTAAGTAGGGAAACACGAAGTGCGATGATGATATTCCAATAAAGAGCAATTATAACATTAGATTATGTGAACTTATTTTTCTTTTGCCTGACAGCCTTTTTTATATGGTAGTTATGCTGTAGAAGCATTTGTTCATAGCTTAAGTGGCCAGTCTCAATTGGGTTATTGCCACTAATCGCACAGAAAACGATTGCGTTTGGTGTTGAGTGAGATATCCAATGGCCCAAATAACCGCTCCAACTACAATTACTCTTTCTTTTCTCTGGTAATGTAGATGTTTACGGGTGGCGGAGTTCACTTACCATCAGGTGACTTACATGCTCGTTTACTCTGCTATAAAATCTCGGAAAGATGCGACATTATTTTCATATCCGTACTAAATCGTAATAAACGAAGATTGCTGAAGTGCATAAGTTTAAACGTCATACTGTTTAAGCTAATCGAAAACAATCTGTACAGAACGTATGGTTACATCTGCAACAATGTAGGAATGTATATTTTATTTTGTATAATAGCAAAGATCGCGTTCACTATAAAGCACCCAAATTTTGAGTTATACTCTGAAAAAGTGTTCATATCAATTCACTGACAGATCGTGGCTTCACTGTGTTTGAAATATTACACTGCCTTTTTTACAATGCGTAAATAACTTTTCAACCACCAGATAGATAATTTAAGAAAACATTTGCAATATAATCATATGCTACTTAAACAGCGTAATGATTTGTATGTCGTTGTCATAAATTATATTTATTTAGTAAAACACTGTAAAACAAGCGCTAAATTTAAATACAGATTTATTTTTAAAAAAGTATCATTTTATGTTCAAAACAACCATAGACAATGCTTTTTCTTATGAAAATTGGCAAAGGTCACGGAAACATAAAGCCACAACTGTCAGTGTCACATACATTTTCCAGACAATATAAAAAAAGCGATACATTATTACTCAGGAGGGCCTCAATCACACCAACCCACGTTACATATTAATGCGTATTTAATAGTAAATAGTAACACCTATCAGTATGCGTTCATTGTGTTTCAGTATGCATAATGCAGTCCATTTTACAGCACACAGATGTTTGTTGCGACACGATGTGTTTATTTTGAGTGCGCTCTATGGATTTAAGCTATGCTGCATTAAATCGGCTTTTACAGCTTTGCAACGTCTGTTTAACACTACCTGCAAACAAAAAAATATTTATATGACTACATACATATTTATGCTCATGCTTGCATTATTGTAATACTAGTGCTACACCCATTCGCCAAGCTTATATGTGATGTATAGACAAACTATTATAGGAGTCAAGCATGCATTTCGCATATGCATCATTTTTTTTTATCTGTTAAGGACATCATTATTCAGATAGACCCTGGCACTAAGCGAGGATAACACCAGGCAGAAAGAAAGGACTAATTGAGCTTAAACTCCAGTATTCAGTGAGAACATCCATCCAGTTTGACACAGTTGTCAATCAGTTTCAAAACTGAATGTTTAAATTAAATTCCACATTGAATGTTTAATTTATAGCAGTTTGGTAGAAAATGATACTCTATTACTACTAATCAATATTTATTGTAGCTCTATATGTATGTAATCTTTTTTTAAATAATATCTTTTTAAAACTTATACAGGGTTAATTTTAAAACACCAGCAACCTCGCAGGACCAGATAGCTGACCCCATACGGAACAACTTTTGTTCTACGAGTTTGTATATAACTCAATATATTTAAAAAAAATGGGTGCGTGTACTTATGTACGCGCGTGAGAAGTTATACTTCTTTGGCATCATTAAATAACCAATAATAAGTATTTAACATTAATAATTTAATAATATTTAGTGTTAATTATATTAAATAAAAGTATTTTAATTTATATCAATAAATAATACATACGGATAGTTAACCTCAATTATATTGGAGCACTTGAAAAAGTATATAAGCACCATTTTTTTCACTAATATTCACAAATAGTAAGTAATATCAATCAAAATATTCAATTTAAATCACTACTGAATATAATTTATTAGCACATATATAATTCGCACTTGTATGAAACTCAAACACGTGTTGTGAATGTATAAACTAGAGACATGTTGATAAATATTATAAATATGAAAACAGTGATCAGAGGTGACGAGCGTACCAACATGCGCGACTAATATCGAGGTTCAATTCCTATTTTGTTGGTAGCTTTTTTTTCGAGACTTAATGAGCGGTTAAGCAGACGGCTTCATACTGTTAATTTTGTGTCACAGGTGCGCGCGCATCTTAAAATTTCACTCTCATCATTTTTTCATAACGCGCCTAAAGAAGTATAACTTCAAAAAAATGATTTTACAAGTTTTTGTTGTGTCGTATTTTTCTTCGTAGCGTTCGGCGTGCGCGCGCGACTCAAAGGCGCCGCTCAGCTGGCTCGGGCGATGACCTTCAACGCTAGCCCGGTTCCCCACGCTTCGCGTGTTTGCTTACGTAATCTGCGATGCGTGTAGGTAACATTCAAGACGGAAATTAAATGAATACTTATTTTGTATGAAAATAAAATCTAACAAATTATCAAAAGTCGTAGAACAAAAGTAGTAGCTTATAACCTTAGGTATCTACCCCTGCGAGGTTGCTGGTGTTTTAAAAATAACCCTGTATAGACTGGTGTATATGTAGTCCTTAACGTGCCACGATTAAGCGGAATATTCAGCGCATCGTGCCACCGCGCACTATAAAATGCAAGCACACTGCGATGACGCCAGTCTACATAGTAAAAATTGACATGCTAGGTTTCCATCTTCTTCCATCTGAATGTCGTAGTGTTGTTACGATATTCCGTGGTAGAAAATGGCACGCTTGGTTTTTATAGTGATTGTGTTAGTTAGTTCTTTCTTTCCATCTGCCTTGCGTTATCCCGGCTTAGTGCCAGGGTCCGCCTTCCTACTTAAACGCCTCCACTTCACCCGATCTTGAGCAAAGCAAGTTAGTTACATCATCATCATCATCATCTTCAGCCACAAGACGTCCACTGCTGAACATAGGCCTCTCCCAAAGATTTCCAGACCGACCTGTTGGAAGCGGCCTCCATCCAGCGACTTCCTGCGATCTTTATCAGGTCGTCTGTCCACCTTGTAGGTGGACGTCCAACGCTGCGCTTGCCAGTACGTTAGTTAAGTTAGTTACGTGATGTATTTATTGTACCTGTTAGTTTTACAGCAGCCTGCACTTCCTGGGCTTCTTGAGCGGCTGCACGGGACAGAGCACGGCGCGGATCGCCTCGTCGAACACAGTCTTCAGACCTTTCTGCGTCAGCGCTGAACACTCCAGGTACTTCACGGCGTTTATCTCCTTCGACATGCCCAGACCCTGCAATTGTAGCAAAGTGCAATGTTACTATTGGATTACGTATGTCGATTAATGGATAATATTCCATGGGAAACTGCACCACAGAGACTGCAATCACGGATTAACAAAGCGTATGTGGTTTCGTAACATAGACTAAAAATCATAAAAATACCGCTCGGTTTAAAAAAATGCTGACCTAATGCTTTTTCAGCCTATATATTTCTGCCTCCAAAAAACATTGTGTAAGTACTATTGTGTTCCGGTTTGAAGGACATTGAAGCCGGTAAAATTGCTGGGCATTTTGAAACTTAACATCTTGTCTCGGGGTGGCGAGCGCAGTTCAGTGCCATGCAGTGCTTTGTAATTCAAAGTTCTGTGTGGTGTTGCTTCTGTTTATGGGCAGGCGTGGGCGCTGGTAGTAAGGGCAAGGGGATGGACTGGCACCCCCTGTCAGCGGGCAGCGTGGATTCCCCGAGCAATAACGCCAACCATCAACTACAGAGATTAAGTATGCTTTCGATTAGCGAAACGTATTCAATCAAATACCTGCGTGATTTGAATTTGGCATTACATTTATTTACATAATATACATGTACAATTCCATATTTTATATTAGTTAATAGTATAATGTGTAGATGCAGATGCACCTCCCTGAAAGTAATCCTGGCGGCGCTCATACAGGCGTGGCGCTTACCATCAGGCGAGCGCCACAGCAGCTAGGTATCCCTAATCACCCATCCAAATAATAATGTACATCTTCTTCTTCTTAGTCGTAACACTATTGGCAGAGTGGTCGTGGTCGTCACGTCAGGGTTTGTGGCTCGCTTGACAATCCTGCGCCACTCCTCTCTGATTGCTGTTTTCCTGGTGCACGTATAGAGTGAAGCATCTAGTACTGATTTGACCTGGTCGGTCCACCGCATCGGTGATTTCCCTCGCGCTCGTGTGCCCTCAACCTTCCCTTGCCTGTAATGTACATACCTGTGTATAAGTGATAGGCGCTAATTTCTTGTCCTTCAGCTTCTCTATGGTGTCTTTGTCTTCGCGCAGGTCGAGTTTGGTGCCGACCAGGATGATGGGCGTCGACGGGCAATGGTGCCGGACCTCTGGGTACCACTGGAATCAATCATATGTGAGGTTAGTATGTGGGTTATAAAACACTGGAAGCTAAAATATACTATTGTTTATATTATGACGTTCAAAACACTGCCAGAGTGACAATAAATAAAAAAATATTATTCCACGAGCAACTAATTAATTTTCTTATTTTTTTTTGTACACCCCAAGAACTTCTTCTTTTGTTGTGAAAAAAAGATTATAAATAAATATAAGGAATTTATTAGACAATTTTTTTATTTATTATTTGCCTAACATACTAAAAAACTTTTGTCTTGTTCTCGCGTTCTGCCCACATGAATATCTTTTGCTGGGATAAAAAACACCCTAGGTATGTCCGTACTCGGAATTTAAAATATACTCATAACAATTTTTATTTTTTTTTGCAATATAAATATAAATAAAAACAGATAGACATAGAAATGACACAGTGGGATTTTATATACTAATAGTAAGGACAGATATTCCTTTTAAAAATTACATTTATAACAGTAATACGTAATTTTAATAATTCTTGGTTGTGTCATTGTATTGTAAAAAATACAGTAATAGCGACCGCCAAAAGTGCACGTTTCATATTCATTAGGTGTATTTGAATACTGAGTCATACAACGATACCGCATACGATCGGCATAGTAAATTATTTACCACTATAATGAATCACTAATGCTATTATGGTGCAGTTAAACACGTGATTTTTTTCCGTGTGGGACTCTATGCCCCATCCTCGTCCCCCCAAATGTTTTTAGGATCAGGGATTGGTATTGGTTGTGGGCTCCTTATCCCGTCCTTAGCCTGTAAATGTATAAGGCCATTGTGCGTTAGGATCAGGGATATTGGAGTAAGAGTTTCCCTATGCTAACTTTATTTTAGTTTCCCTACTCTCCTATGCTCCTTCTTTATTTATTTTTATTTTTCTTATCTCTATTACATTTCAATATGTATATCTTATATTATTATTTATTTTTCTTATTCTACTACATATCTGCTATTATTATAACGACACGTGATTGCGCGAGCGAACCACGGGCGAAGCTCAAACTATCGTGTACACAACCGGAGCTTGCTAATCCGATGGGTTGTGTCGGTGACTTTCGTTCTCCTACGGATCTTCTCATTTCTGATTTGATCACGTAGAGAAACACCGAGCATAGCTCTCTCCATAGCTCGCTGAGTGACTCTGAGCTGTCTTATACGGCCCATATTCAGAGGCCACGTCTCACTGCCGTATGTCATCATTGGTAATACACATTGATCGAAGACTTTGGTCTTCAGGCACTGAGGTATTTTGGACGAGACGTTGCCGAGTTTGCCGAACGAATATATTAACGAAGTTTAATACCTTAGCCCGAACGTTCTCGAATGAAGCCGGGTTGACGAGCGAGAAACATATGAGGAACACGTCGGTCTGTGGGTAGGAGAGCGGCCGCAGTCGGTCGTAGTCTTCTTGACCCGCCGTATCCCACAGGCCGAGGTTGATCGGCTTGCCGTCCACCATCACGTTGGCTGAATAATTGTCGAATCTGTAATACGTACAAGAAATAATTGTATATCAAATATCTATCTATGAACTTGTATTTCTTGACATTGCAGCGTGCGGTTTGCGGTTGGTGTGTGGTAATGAGGAATAAGCATTTGATACTTTCACCCGTTAGGTTGGCTTATTCGCGGTCGTCTGACTAATATCAGGGTAATTTGAGTGGTAGAGCCACGCTGTAGACAGTTTTGTCTATAGCATGAATGGGCTGGCTAGACCGGGTCGTTACCACTGTCTCAGAGAAAACCGACGTAAAGTAGCGGCTTGGTGCTGCGTTTCGTACGGTGAGTGGGATATCCGGAAGCCCAAATCCCCTCCCCTTCCCAATCCCTAATTATCCCTTTCCTTTAAGGTCGGCAACGCGCCCATGATTCTGGTGGTGGGCGTACATGGGCGGTGAGGATCACTTACCATCAGGTGACCCACTTGCTCGTTTGCCGGCCTTTGCTATAAAAAAAGTCATTTAATCAATTAAGAATTTATTAATAAAAACAATAATTTAGTTACACTGTTGTAGAATTTAATAACGGATTTGCTAATTGCTTTCGCTGCTGCAGAATTTAAGAATAAAAACTATGGATTTACTTACACTGTGGGTATGTACTCTCCGGGGAAGGCATTTGTCGTGTAACTGATGAGCAGACATGTTTTACCGACGGCACTGTGGACAAAAAGATAACAATGTTATTATTGTTTTAATGATCTAGTGGCGGCGGACATAGGTAAATAAATAAATAAATACACCCAACAGTCACACACATAGTCCTGACCCCACAGTAAGATACGAGTCTTGTGTCATGGGTATTAGGAACTACGAGAGACTTTCGGTCTCACAACACCCAGACCCGAAACAAATGTTTGTGGATAATACAAACATTTGTCTTGATGCGGGGATGGAACCCGCGGCCTCTCGCTTCACAGCCGGCTACTCGCCCGTTGCGCCACGTAAGCTGTCAAAAGGATGTGAAACTATATTGTTCGTCTGCCTGCCCCTTTGGGAGACGGAGGCGCGAGCTTAAATTATGTTATTACGTTTCAAGATAGACTTCTCATTCTTCTTTTTCTGCACCTCATGTAAGTGATTCATTCTTTGAGTTGATGTAAGAGTAGGTTCGGGACATGGCTATTAGTTACCGTTTCTAGCTTACAACACCTTGTTGCTATTTTTATTGTATAATGATTTCTCACGTTTACGCGCATGTTACTCATTGAAATAAAACTAATTTAAACGGATTTTATCGCGGTTTTTTTATTTAAACTTGGTCCCGACGTTTCGAAAGCTTTTCCAGCCTTCGTGGTCACGGGGTGGACTGTCACTAAAATTAAAATAAAGAACCGCGATAAAATCCGTTTAAATTGATTGATCATCCTCTATATATATATATACAACAAAGCCTGTCTAACTAAGCCTGTCTTTTTCTAATACAAATAAGCAATTAATTGTGGCGTAATATAATTTATCTAATGTCAACTAGTATAAATAACACGTAAATCCTAAATACGCAGTTAATTAATGATAAAATATTATTGAAATTGAATAATAGCAGTTATTGAGATTTATTTCCAAATATACACAAGGATTTTGAACAGAAAATACATATTTTACCTTGTTTCTGTATATTATAATAATGTGTTATATTGATATATTTTCATATAATTCATTAAAATTAATAAAAAATGTGTTTTAATAGTTGTTCAAAACTTTCAATCTTCCAAGACCTTTTTTTTATTTGATTGGATTGTCGAGACGAGTAAGGCGCTCGCCTGATGGTTAGCACCATGCATGCTCATAAAAAGAACCAACACCACACAGAACTTTGAATTACAATGCACTGCATGGCACTGAATTACGTTCGTCACCCCGAGACATAAGATGTTAAGTCTCATAATGCCCAGCAATTTCAATGGCTTCCATGTCCTTCAAACCGCAACACAACAGTGCTTACACACTGTTGCTTGGCGGCAGATATAAAGGCGCGGTGGTACCAACCCAGACGGCCTTTCCCATACGAGGGACCTACCACCTTGTACTTGTATAACTACGGCTTATCGTATGTACAAAAGCTTTATAATTTCTTTAATATGCGTTTTATCAGATGACCTGATAAAGGTCGCAGGAAGTCGCTGGATGCAGGCCGCTTCCAACAGGTCGGTCTGGAAATCTTTGGGGGAGGCCTATGTTCAGCAGTGGGCGTCCTGTGGCTGATGATGATGATGATGCGTTATAAAAGATTTCAAATTCCATGGTTAGTATTATACGTATATTATACCAAGGACAGCGATTTAAATATTTTCCAAAACTTAAGGAGTGCTGCTACGTTGACTTGACCCAAACAAAAAGGACAGCATTCAAGCACGTGCCCAAGATACTAAAAATGATAAGGAGCAAAGATTTTACAAAAATACCACATTTACATGGTTAAAATTAGGTATAAAAAGTCTATTTTACTGAATAAATTAAATGTATTTTTAAAACACGTCAATTCACTAATGTTATCTCTGGTCTATCTAAAAAAATATGTATACAGAGGACACAATTAAAGTTTTTTTCATAATATTCTACTTTACTTTACACTTTATGTGACTAATATTATACTGTTATTATAACGTTGACATTTTTTTATGCTGTACTGTATAGAATTTGAACTGAAATGAAAAACTGAAACATTGAAATAAAACTATATTAAACGGATTTTATCGCGCTGGGTTATCGATGATTTTGGATTGTCCACCCCGTGACACGTCCACGAAGGCTGAAAAGCTTTCGAAACGTCGGGAACAAAATTAATAAAAAAAACCGCGATAAAATCCGTTTAAATTAGTTTTATTTCAATTATGTTTATTGTCAAAGAAATCTGGTTACCCCATAAATATAAGTATATTACCATTGTCTAAGTTCTATTGAAATTAAATATTACACTGGTCATTTATTTACCACGGCTTTACATTTACGAATATTAAAACGAAGAACGCGAAATGCACAACTTTATAAAACCCCTTCAATTCATACTTTTCCAATTGAAGAGTTGTGCAAAATTGTAATGTCCTCTACGAAACACGTCTGGAGGTCAATGGCGTGCAATTTAAAACGGCCGTATAACAACGCAATACTGATATTCAACCCTCGTACGAGTCCAACAACCAGACAGATAATTCGCAGGGTTGGTGGAATAGTTGTAATTAATCAAATTAATTAAACGAAAATTAACTATTCTTTTGGAGATCATATCAGACATCATAAGAATTTACAATAGTTTAGCAATGTTTTATCTTAAACATATTATAAAAATGAATGAACTCTACGCAAAAAATATGTGTTAACTGTTACAACTATATTATAGCAAATGTACCCCGTATAGAAAATCTATCTTAGAATTAGTAGGCAAATAACGTAGCCCTTAGTCAAAAGTACATGTAATAAACAGCGTTTCGATGAAAATAATGGCATAAGGAAAATCCGTTACAAAAGAGGCCTTCTAACATATAAATAAATTACATCGCAACTAATACAAAAACATCGTAAAAAAAATTAATTACTGTTAAATGAGTGGAGGAGCATTCGTCAGTTGCCGTTCACTTCACGTTACGAGTGAAACGTGATGACTGCATAGTACCCTTCAATGATTTAAAATAACTATTACGTCACACATGCACCATCAAGTTCTTAGTGTTATGAATAAAGTCGGAAATAGGAAGAATGTATTTAAAAACTAACGTGATATTATTAGTAATTTCGTCATTGACATCCTTTTAGTGTACAGAGAAAGAAAAGTATGAGCTAGTTCCTGTAACCGGTTCAGTACCATTCATTCATGTTCTGTACATGTCTATGGAGACGCTATTTTACTCATCGACGCTGTTTTATACTTATAGAGATGTACGATCACATGAGTATAAAAGTCTACAGCAACAAAGTAGTTTCGTTGAATATTTCATTTAAAACCGCCAACCCTACATGCATGAGAAGGATCGCCGCCGCAGCGCTGTGCCGCTCTGTTCCGTAACCCACGACCCGGCTCGTATACAGCCGAGTTACAATACTGTATAGGTAATATTACCGTGCCCGTACGCACCTTGTGACTTGCCCGTTCTCCTACATACACACGAATTATGTAAATAACTGCAATATACGTGTTGTATAACGGGTTACACCGCATACCACGATCGCTAGGCAGTCCGTGTTTTAATTGCTGTTCGAAAAATACTATCTTCATAAATGTTAATCAGATTAAATAGGCAAAAGCGTGACCGTGATACGCCCATCGGCCATGATAGCAGATGTTGTGGATTTCAACGTTATTCCGTGGTTTTAAGGTCATCGTATTTAAAGAAGCGTCATTAGAACAATAAATACAGCGGATCATGATCCGCACGGCATTGAGGTTGGTATCGCAGTGGCCTATGATCCGTGACTCACTGCCTCAATCAATATTATTGTGTAAATAAAAACTGTTTGATCGCGAACGATTTATTGCGATCCATGGACGCGATAAGAACGATCCGATCAAACTTGACGTATTGAGGTCTTTTATTTCTGATACAACGTTGTCATTGTCCGTGTTTGTTTGTAGGCTATCAATATCTGTTAGGTTTATTTTTAATGAATGGGGGAAAGTCTTTTGTCATTTTTGTTTGGTGGGAGGCGCTTATTGTCCCATGTGTATATTATAATGACTTTTTGAGTAATAATTATGGTTGATTTTTTTTTATTGTTGCTAATTTTAACCTGAGATAGTCTGCGGTTGCCTCGTACTTGCGAACATAATATAATTTAAACAGAATCGAATTGAAAATTTTATTAAGTAAGAAAAACATTTAAAGTCAAACAACGAACGAAAAAATATAAAACCAGGCAAGTTGTTTCCTGATGCGATTGCTATATTTCTGACTAGCTGTGCCCGCGAACTTCGTTTCCCCATCTTCATACAAACTTTCATCCCCTTTTAAAACCCTTCAGGGGTTGATTTTTGAAAAACATAGTAGCCTATGTCTTATTCTGATGTATAAGCTACATTATTGTAAAGTTTCATTAAAATCCATTCAGTAGTTTTTACGTGAAAGAGTAACAAACATACATGCATCCATCCATACTTACAAACTTTCGCGTTTATAATATTAGTAGGATTGTCCTTATTACTATTAAACTTAAAATCGATTTCAGGAGCGTTAAACCCGAGCGGGTGCCGACTCCCGACCGTGGTGACGTGATGGGACGTCGTCGGGGCGCGTCGCAAAATCATAACACCGCGGGAGTCACATGTACGATATAAATAATATGTGTGGACCCGTCCGTTTGTATTGTGAACATAAATATTTATATCTAAATATATAAAACTCAAAGGTGACTGACTGACATAGTGATCTATCAACGCACAGCCCAAACCACTGGAGGGATCGGGCTGAAATTTGGCATGCAGGTAGATGATATGACGTAAGCATCCACTAAGTAAGTATTTTGATATATTCTACCCCAAAGGGGATAAAATAGGGGATGATAATATTTAAATGCTGTTCACGCGGACGGAGCCGCGAGCAAAAGCTAGTTACAATACTACGATTAAAATTATCGGCTTCGGCATAAGTAGGATATTATTTGGACACTAAGGACATATGGTAATACAATAAGCGACCATTTTAATAATAATACTAGCCCTGTATTACACACGTCCCACAGCTGGGCACAGGCCTCCTCTACTGAATCAGTGATTTTTTCCTAAAACATTTTAGTAGTAAAATACTTTAAATTATGGTTATTTCTTTTTACAGTTTCACACTTTAATATAACTAGGTACCAGGGTTCGAAAATATCCGATATTTATTATAAATATCAAAATATCGGATATTTATGATATATATCCGATATATATCAAGTTGGATATATATCCATTTTGTATGAAAGCCATATTATTATTTTATTGTATTATTTATGAATACTGTTTGCATATGTGTTACATACACATACTAAAATTATAAAATAAAAAACTCGTTTTCGGATAAGGCAAAATCAACTAAAAACCATAAACTCTTCTTTTAGGGCAGAAGTGTTGCCATTTATGGATTAGAACTTACCATTAGGGAGTATGTTTTAACACTACTCCCACGCCATCTATATTTAGGAAGTAGAAATACAGTAACAAACTCTAAAAATTACTTAATAACATTAATTTTTTAAACCATTTTTGTATTGCAATATATTATAAAAAAAATATTGATATATATCGTAAAACCCAGCTTGATATATATCGGATATATATCGGATATATATCTTGATATATATCCATTGATATATATCCTCGAACCCTGCTAGGTACATTATGAAGTCCTTAGTCATGTTTTAACAGTTATTGGATTAAAAACCACAATAATAAGCTAATTAAGTTGTATAAAAAATTCGTCGTGTTGAAAATTAATAACAAAAATATTTTTCACTTTGCTAATATTAGAATTGGTTCTTTCTCTGTTACGGAAACAGTGTTGACTTCATATACCTGAATAGTTTCACATCCATCTTCCTCCTGGGTTATTACAGTATGTTAAATCTTTTTAACATTTATACAGCAATTTCAACATATTTATCTAGTAAAAAAACACATTTCAAGGAACACGTCACAAACGTTTCGAGCAATTTGATAACATCGGCTCACGTCTTGAATTTTTATATCGCCGCTATGTCTATGTATTTTTGTTTCAACACTGCCGGAATTCTCACATGAATTAACTATTGAATTACATGAATTACAGAATTATTAAAGAACACCGCGATATCAATTGAAAAAATATCTGTAGGTTTCAAATGTAGAAAAATCTTCGCGATGAAATCAGCTTTCAAAGAAAAGAAACCGCAATTTAAATTGGTCCATTTGTTTGGTCGGATGCCATAGACACACAGAGAGACAGACATGGGTTTAAAACGTATAACGGGTTAGAAGGAGCAAAGAACATATTTTGTTCATACAAAGGTACTCACGCCTGTAATCCCTAGAGGGGAAGGCAGAGGTGTACCAGTAACCAGTACACCCACATTTAGCCGAGTATATTTCCATCCCATGATGTGATAGTGGGCGAGCCTTTCGCCATACCGGACACAATTACATGTTACTAAGCATTGCATGATTAAAAACCCAATATAAATTTTACCCAACCGGGGATCGAACCATAGACCTCAGCACAGCCGTGGTACAGCTTACGCATTACAACTACGCCAACGCGGCACATTGTGTTTTTTTTTGTATTGCAGAGGCTCTCCACCGCCTAAGGAAATCATGTGTGCGTTGCCATATGAAAAAAAAAGAATATAGAGAAGGGGAGGGGAATTTGGGCCTCCGCAGATCCATACAACTTTATTATTATTAGTCATAATTTACAAGTTTTCAATTAAACACCTGCAATACTCGTGAACATTGTTACTTATGACACAGCCACCTGTTACGAACGACATTAACTATACTAGAAACTCCGTTCACTTAATGAACTCCATTAATTTTAAAAGCCCTTTAAACTATAACTGGACCTCTAGTTCTAACCACGAGATAAGTAAACCGTGTGAAATATTGACAACCGCTCCATACATTATGCCAGTCTCTTTTGCCCACTGGATTTGTGAAATATCGGAGACACAATTTCCCTTTCGGTATGAATTAATTGAAAATTAAATGAAAAATGGGAACATTTTAGAATAACTATAATTAATACGAACAGTGGCGAGGTTGTGGGGAAGCTGACATCAGATTACCAAAACACAACAGTACTTGCTACCCTGCTGCCTGGCTCCAAAAACAAAGAAAGCGGTGGTACCAACCCAGACAGCCCCTCGCATACGAGGGACCTACCAACTACAACTTGGTCACGTCAACGTTTAGGTGATCAGGCGCGTGGTCTATTTCTTTCCACCTTGCCAACCATTACCAATTTATCGAGGTTGTTTAATCATCATCAGGCGATATAAAATTACTGGGCATTATGCGACTTGATATCCATTAATCAGGGTGACGAGCGCAGTCCAATGCCATGCAGTGCTATGTAATTCAATGTTCTGTGTGCTTCTGTTTATGGACAGGTTCACCTACAAGAAAGCGACGTAGTCATTTAGTCAATAAGGCTAATAAATAAAAAAAATATGAGCGAAATTCCCAAGCCTACTACAATATTTAATTACAGGATCAGTACAATCTTCCGAACGGGACAATACTAGAATAAATCAAGACTGATTACACATTTATCGTCAATCATAACACATGTGGTATTTCCTTAAAAAAAAAGCCAAGGGAACAAAGTAACGTACATGACGCATGTCCAGAGATTGCGCGACTGGCGGCTGACTCAAACGACGACCGTTGCCAGTTGCCACTTCTTTCTGTACGCAGGCATGTTTTAGATTGTTTTTTAATGCGTCTTATTGCTTTATTTATTATCTCACCAGTATATTATGTGGGACGTTTATTTCTTTGTAAGGTTGTCTTAGCGTGTGATTAATTGTGCATGACAAACTCGACGTTGAATTTCTATTCAGAGTTTGTAAGTAAAGCTGTTAGAAGGTCTGAAATTCGAAAAATTCTAATACATTTCTTTTATTAACGTAAATGACGAGACGAGGAGCTCGCTCGTCTGATGGTAAAAAGTACTACATTACACTGGACTGCAACTCGTCACCCCGAAACATAAAATTTATGACTCATAATTCCCAGTAATTTCTCTGGCTTCAATACGAACCGGAACACAACAGTGCTTACCTAAACACTGTGACAACGATAGAAATACACAAGATGCCCTCTCGCATACGAAGGACCTGCCAGCCACCTACCATTAAAAACAATACGTTGAGGAATTAAGGATAATAACTTAAACTGCCTGTTGAGGCTAATATTCATATTACTACCGATACCATTCGATTAGGATACCTTTTACAGGTGTTATGTTGTGTGGGTATGATAATATAAAGGTAAAAACTTTTCCGCACCTCAGCACTGCAAGTGCCGCAGTCTTCAAATGGTACAAAGATTGACATGGCGTCTAATTTGAGTGGTCGAGCCACGCTGTAGACAGTTTTATCTACAGCATGAACTGGCCGGATCGATTAGCTCGTTACCACTGTCTCACAGAAGACCGAGGTAACGTAGCGGCTTGCTGCTGCGTTTCGTACGGTGAGTGAGATATCCGAGGTCTAAATCCGCCTCACTCAATCCCCCAATTATACATCTCCTTAAAGATCGGCAATGAGCCCATAATCCTTCAGTCACTTACCAACAGGTGACCCACTGGCCTATGCTAAAAAATCTACACTAGCATATCACAAGTATATTTCGCGGCATCATCATTACATCACTCACTGCTTTACATAGTTATAGTTCCTTGACCGAAAAAGAGCACACAACAAATCCCCATAAACTTTGTCATCCTATCGACGGATCCTTACGCGAGTCGTACACAATGGCCGGGCAGGGCTTGCTGAACTTCGATCCAGGCCGGCACAATCGTGTAACCGAGATGTGTGTGCGTACCACATACGTACGTATGTTTTGTAAGGACGCCAGGGTCATTGCCCCGCGCGTCGGCTGACGGACAGACGGACGTTTTTAATCGGATTCACTTTATCACGCAACTATCTATGTTCGCTGTACGTACACGTAACGTTCTTAAAGCGGAAATTAGTGCAGGATAATGTGTTTCATTTGATAAATGAATGGTTTGCAACAGTCAAATTTCTATTACACATTATAATAATTTTTGTTTCAACAATACAGGAGCGAACCTAAAACTACGTTTGCGCATAGCAAATATGACAAAGATTGTAACAAGCAATGGTTGATCAAATTTATAAATTTTGTCACATTGATGGTATTCAAAACAAATGACACATCCTTAAAACAACGTGAACCATTGCTTGTTATAATAGTTTTAACATTATGTACTCGCTTAAAGCATTCCTATTCAGCAGAAATGTCATGCCGGCACTGAGTCATTACGACGCGACCCTCGAATCTAGGGAGCCCCACACAACGACGAACTTTTCACTGCAGTAAAACTTTCGTAACATTCATTCACAAAAGATAAATGTAAAACAGATTCATAATACCATTTTTTTTAGGGTCCCGGACTCAAACCCGGAGGCTAAGCCGCGCCGGCTGTCTGTCTGACCTACACGTTTGAAGGCCTGTTTTGAACCGTAACAGTTGACCGGCTAAAATTTCAATAGCATATGGCAGAAATCCTAACAAAATTGGCTGGTTGGAGGGTACCCCAAATATGTGTACCCGGCTGGTTAGCGACCTCCGTATACATTATGAAAAATCCGCCTCAGTGGCTCCGGGGTCAGCTAGTATATATCCAGTAATACCAGGCCAGCATAACTTTGCCGTACATCGAGGAGAGCAATGTCTTTTGACGGTCAACATTACATTTATATACCACCTCGATGTCCTGCGGTCTTTCCAAACCGTTACGACCTGGGAACCTTCAAGAAGAGAGCATATTCTTTCCTGAAAGGCCGGCAGCGCATATGCAAGCCACCGGTCATACACCGGTCACATAGTCACCGGATTTCTTTTTGCTACGATCTTTGCACATTATATGTCTAATAAAAAAACTAATTAATACGATAAAAAGTAAAAAATGTGTCGCAGGATACACGTAACATGCGTCAGTGCAACTTTCATACAAACCGCGTCTCGACATAGGATTTAATACACCATAATCGGATGCAATCGCAATAGAACGCTACAGTTCTAGCATGAGTAATGCATGCGTCACTCGCTTCTCACGAACTTGGAACGAGACACGAGTCGAGTGCGTTTAATTAAATTAAATTAAATAAACGAGCACAAACACCACTCACCTCGACTTCAAGTGCGGATTAAATTGACGCACACTGCAGTTTTACTGTATCAAATACGCTGTCGAGACTGAATTATCAGAGCTAATTCGGATTACACTTGTATCGTTAAAATTTATACAAACATACGTAGGGTTGAAACTTGAAGGTAAAACATTTCCAAATTTATTTTCAGTGCTTGATACTATAAGCCCTCAATGGTCCTTTACGGCTGGCTTGTTTGATAATAACTGAGATGAATTTTCAACGATTTATAGCCTTTGTGTCATATATTTTGTAGTATCTGGAGCACGTAGTACTTATTACATCGAATAGATTATAATTTGCCGTCCCCAAATTGCCATGCATAAACAAGATGTATCGTTAGTGGCATGTTGCTTGGTCCTGTATAAATTTTACAACCCTTAAATAATAATTTATCCTCTCCCAGCTTTCTTACGTTAAAACACGTAATGAAAAACAAGTCTTTAAAATCAACACTCAATTTTCCAATAATCTCTTCTCTAAATTTGAACTGTTTCGCGGTAATTCAAATTTAGAGGAAAAATGTACGTGCTCTGTGAATATTCTTCGAATTTAGCTCTGCCAACACTTGAAATAAATATTTATATCTTTCTGCTGTTTGATCTTTCGTGTTTCATCAATCAATTTGAATTCGTATTCGAATCAAGAACCAATGCATTCTTTGTTAATAATAATTTCAACATTACCTTATGTAGTAATACAGTGCCCCACAACACTGTTTCCGCAGTTTGTCTGTGGGAACAGATCGAGTATCGTATTTAATGTTTCTCATATTATAATTTAACAAACTCATTATGTTTTGTTTTATTTATTCAAATCGCAAAAGCCTAAACTCATTTAAACAATTTTGTTTCTTTATGTTTAGCTTTTTAGTTTCTTGTGTCGGTTTTGTTTTTTGTTAATAGTTTGTTTACTAGCATGAATGATGAAACGAGCAATATGATAGTAAATACTACACCTGCGCAAAAACAGTCACAACACCACACAGAACTTTGAATTACAAAGCACTACATGACACTGGACTGTATTCATCAATCAGATACATAATTTGCTAAGTTTCATTGTGCCCAGTAATTACACTGGCTTCAATGTCTTTCAAATCGAACACAACAGCGCTTACACACGCATAAACATCTACAAACATTACAATCGCGAAACATACTATCGATTAAACATTCGAACATAATTACATGATCATTCGTAGAATAAACTTGCGAGTTTAGAGTCGCTCCTATCATGTACGAGATGCTATGGAAGCTATGTTAATTCCATTAAACGAGCCTCACACCGCCGACTGTACGGAAGATGGCGAGTAATGGAACGAGATAGACTATTAGTTAAATTGGTTTTAAGTGCAAATTGTTCCTTGCTATAATTTACTTAACGATCTCGTAGATCGATATGAGTGTTCGAACGGGTGCATAATTCAACTACGTTTAAATGGACCGATATTATTATTATGGAATACTAATGTGCTCGTTCTATTTGTTATAGACGTATGTACAAGGTGGTAGGTCCCTCGTATGCGAGAGGCCGTCTGGGTTGGTTTACCTCCGCTTTATCTATTTCTGCCGCCAAGCAACAGTGTTTAAGCACTGTTGTATTTCGGTTTGAAGGACATTGAAGCCAGTGAAATTACTAGGCATTATGAGACTTAGATTTTATATCTCGGGGTGACGCGCAGTTCAGTGACATACAGTGCTTTGTTATTCAAAGTTCTGTGTGGTGTTGCTTCTGTTATTGGCAGGCGTGGCGCTCACCATCAGGCGAGCGCCTTACTCGTCTCGTCATTCAATCAAATTAAAAAAAACCATAAGAGAGCTTGATTGAGACTAAACTGACAAAACAGGAACAACAAGCTTTATATAAAACGTACCCGTTTTGAGGTGCGCGACCGAACTGGAGACCGCGACACCACGACGGGCGACCGTTTTCAAACAAACGCTGTCGCTTGGCCCTCGTCACGCATCGCGGCCCATTATTTCGGTCGCGTAGTGTACCTCAAAATGTATCCTCGTGAGTATCTTTGATTGGTTTCCTCATACAAATGTGCATATTGCGGATGAGTCACTAATATGTTTTTAATGAATCCACTCACGTGATTATTTTAATAGATCACCACAGCAGGATGCTATTAAAACTTTATAAATAAACTAGATGACCCGGTGAACTTCGTATCACCTACATAATAGTGTAAAATGTGGTCAAAACTTAATACAAATGTTTTATTTACATTAAATGCAATTAAGTGAGGTACTGCGCCATTGCACGTGAGGTAGCCCGTCGCACATTTAATTGACTTCGACGACCTAAGTCAGGTCGTCTCCCACCTCCCTCCGGTTGGACAGTCCTGTCCCCGTCCCGTCCCCGTCCTGTCCCCGTCCTGTCCGCGTCCTGTCCGCGTCCCGTCCCCGTCCTCTCCCCGTCCCGTCCCGTCCCCGTCCTGTCCTGTCCCTGTCCTGTCCTGTCTCACTGTCCTGCCTCACTGTCCTGTCTCTCTGTCCTGTCTCACTGTCCTGTCTCACTGTCCTGTCTCACTGTCCTGTCTCACTGTCCTGTCTCACTATCCTGTCTCACTGGCCTGTCTCACTGTCCTGTCTCACTGTCCTGTCTCAATGTCCTGTCTCACTGTCCTGTCTCACTGTCCTGTCTCACTGTCCGGTCTCACTGTCCTGTCTCACTGTCCTCTCACTGTCCTGTCTCACTGTCCTGTCTCACTGTCCTGTCTCACTGTCCTGTCTCACTGTCCTGTCTCACTGTCCTGTCTCACTGTCCTGTCTCACTGTCCTGTCTCTCTGTCCTGTCTCTCTGTCCTGTCTCACTGTCCTGTCTCACTGTCCTGTCTCACTGTCCTGTCTCACTGTCCTGTCTCACTATCCTGTCTCACTGGCCTGTCTCACTGTCCTGTCTCACTGTCCTGTCTCAATGTCCTGTCTCACTGTCCTGTCTCACTGTCCTGTCTCACTGTCCGGTCTCACTGTCCTGTCTCACTGTCCTCTCACTGTCCTGTCTCACTGTCCTGTCTCACTGTCCTGTCTCACTGTCCTGTCTCACTGTCCTGTCTCAATGTCCTGTCTCACTGTCCTGTCTCACTGTCCTGTCTCACTGTCCTGTCTCACTTTCCTGTCTCGCTGTCCTGTCTCACTGTCCTGTCTCACTGTCCTCTCACTGTCCTGTCTCACTGTCCTGTCTCACTGTCCTGTCTCACTGTCCTGTCTCACTGTCCTGTCTCACTGTCCTGTCTCACTGTCCTGTCTCACTGTCCTGTCTCACTTTCCTGTCTCGCTGTCCTGTCTCACTGTCCTGTCTCACTGTCCTGTCTCACTGTCCTGTCTCACTGTCCTGTCTCTCTGTCATGTCTCTCTGTCCTGTTTCACTGTCCTGTCTCACTGTCCTGTCTCACTGTCCTGTCTCACTGTCCTGTCTCACTGTCCTGTCTCACTGTCCTGTCTCACTTTCCTGTCTCACTGTCCTGTCTCACTGTCCTGTCTCTCTGTCATGTCTCTCTGTCCTGTTTCACTGTCCTGTCTCACTGTCCTGTCTCACTTTCCTGTCTCACTGTCCTGTCTCACTGTCCTGTCCCTGTCCAGTCTAGACGCTATACGACCCGTCATCACGGCAAGCTTCGCAACGACAACTCAACAACTACTAATAAATTAAAAATTAATTAAAAAAACATTGTCCAGTGGACAAAATTGTGAATCTAAACCATTCTCAGATCCCCTTGAACACACACAAAAAATTTCATCAAAATCGGTCCAGTCGTTTAAGAGAAGTTCAGGAACATACACACTCACAGAAGAATTATATATATAAAGATAAATGTCACGAAAATTTTAAAGGTTTTAAAGGCATTCAGTATCGACTCAATTTATTTGAAACGTTACATAACAAAAGTCGAAAAAACACCTTTATCAGTGCCATAAATTAATTACCAGTTTCGTTCCCGATAAATAAATATCAAAACAAGTGGCTTACAACGAAATTTCCTTATATGGAAATAGAAACGAAATAAAATGATAACTAATACACATCGAAACCATCAAATTAGATTTGAATGAATAAAAACATGATTTGTATCGAGCAGATATTCGTCCGATTGAATACGAGATGGCTGTGTACGAATCGAAGTATCTGTGAGTATGTAATATAAACATAGACGTAACGAGATGGAATCCAAATTCTATTAATGTAAGGACTACTTCACAACAGTTGTAAAAACGCCGCGTCAACTCGCACGCCACCATAATGTTATCTACTTTAATTAATATTAGGGGGCCGCCCTACACTCGGCTCTTCCTGTGTGTGGCTGCCGTTTGAGAATCTCTTTGCACCCGATTCTGCGAATGACAGCCACGCCCGTTACTAGGAGTACATCAATTTAACGATAAATGTATCGATCTATATGAACGATTCATAGACGGTGATGTTTATTTGAACTTATCGTAAAAGTAATAAATGCTTCATTCGTAGCTCCTTAAGTAACGAACTTCGTAATAAAAATAAACGAATAATTGACCAGAACGATTGATTTGTTTGTAATCATTCAACTCTAATATAATCACTATAAACGTATATTATTGGAGTTGTTCGGGGAAGTCTTCTTAATCAGTATTTAGGTGATTCCTAACTAGCGATTAAGTGAAACAGGCGGATTGGGGAAATGGAAAGGAGAATTGCGCTACATTATGGTTATCGGTATATAAAGGCGAAAATGGGCGGTATCAAGTGTATCAATAATATCCATACACGTCGCGGTTCTTACGCTTATGTGCACTAGCCTTTAATAGTATTTCTTCATATTTTGAGTAGGTAAAATACATGTATAACTTTTATTGTTGCCTTGAGATTTCCTATAAAACGTCAATTATGATAATTTGTTTACATTACCAATGTTAGTACAGTAATATATCAGAAAACTAATTTATTAGCGACGTTGGTGTCGTCAAAGGAATTTTCAATCTGAGGTTATACCTTAAAAGTTAAAAACCTTTGACATTGTATTAAATAACCACGAAGTTACCTATTTTTTTACTAAATTATATATTAAAAGTCAAGTACAATTAACGAAACCCCGTTAGTCCGTCCCATAAAAAATCTACATCATATTACAAAGAGGAGTTACGTTAATTAGATATAACAAGTACATGTGGGTGTTGCAAGTGACATTTGATCTTGATACTTAAGACACAAATGTCAAGTTGTGACGTATCTTTTGTTCCTTTATATCCCGTTTTACGTCATCAGACAGGCAGCGAGTTTAATAGACTACGCCAGGGGTAGTGAACCTTTCTACATAAAATTATAACCGGCAATGAACAAATTACACAGGAATTCACTTTGTTGCTTAAGATTACTAATTATGTTTATCTGAGTTGTCTGGACTCATTGATCTACCTAATTTTAGAATAAGTCTGTTACAAAACAAAGAACGTGCTGCTGGGAGGATACTTGTATCCGACCGGATAGCGACCACCGTACACTGGTGCTAAAACCTGCCATAGTGGCCCACCTTGTGTGGGTCGCGTTCCAGGGTCAGCCAGTGTATATCCGGTTCTCCCCAGGGGGCTTGCCCCCTGATCCTAACCCTTTTCCCATCCCTTTTTCCTTCCCCTTCCCCTTGGCCCTTTGGCAGGCCGGCATGATATTGCCGACCTACGATGGACACATTGTTTATCGTTGGTCGACACTATTCTTGGATTGCGCTACACTTACCATCAGGTGTAGCGTAGTCACTTTGCCGAGCCAGGATAAAAAAAAAAAAAAAAAAAAACGTCATATAAAAAAAAAGCTTGAGAGGTGTCAAGGGACACCCGGATGGAACGAAGTTCCTTTCGATTAATTAGTGAAGGAATTGTAATAAAATTTTATTAAAATAAAAAATATACATATTTATTAATAAATATTTTATGATAGGTAATTTGGTGACTGGCTACTAAACGGTGGACCGCCGTGTTCGATATTCAAAAATTCAAATGCAAATTTCGAACGCATACATACATCTACATTTCCAAATGTCATAAGTTTCACACCCGTCTATTATAACATTACCGTGCCCGTCTGGATGGGATTAAGTCCTTTTACTTTTATTAACGGAATTTCGACTTTAACATTGTGTAATAGATATCAAATTATTTAAACAAATGTCACAAGTTTCACACCCGTCTGGATGGGATTATATCCTTTTACTTGTATTAACGGAATTTCGACTTTAATTTTGTGTGCTAGATATCAAATTAAGTTATCACATTAAAAAAAGTGTCGTGACAACTTTTCGTAAGAATTTTTTCCGTCTAGCCCCCTTTCACAACGCGCGATAAGGAACTTCGTTCCAAAATGATCAGTTTTTATGTTGACAAGTGCATTCCATAACCAATTCAAATAACTTCAATAGTAACAAAAACAAAGCGATAAAATGTTCGCTATCCATGGAATATTCTCACACTGACTGACCACGCCCAGTAGCTAACCATTGACGACTGGTATAGAGTAGAGAAAGCATTGTTCGCAGGTAGGCATACACACTATTATGTTTTGACAAGGACGCCCTTGGAGCTAGTTCGTATTCAGTAGTGTAAATGTTTCAGACCTCGATATTCATTCAGCAAATAAGGCAGCACAAAACAACCGGCCAACTGCAAGGCAGACTTGAGTGTTCACTTGTTAGTTTTTAAAATTAACACTATAGTTTATCCGCTAGAAGAGATGTTGGAAGAATGCCTGAAACACATTTATACCCGACTGGACAGCCTCCACCGTATACATGGTGAAAAATCAGCCATATTGGCTCGTTCCTTGATGTCGCCTTCCAGAGACCATCTCGAACTCTCTCTTTGCCAGAACAAAAAGAGGGATAACGCAGTTTGTAATGCAAAGTTCTGAATGGGTTTCGTACTTTACTGTACTTCGCAGGCATCGCGCTAACGATCAGGCAAGCGACCTACTCATCGCGTCATTCAGCATACTGAAGAAAAGTAATAACCTACATTTTGAGGAAATTAAAGCCAGCTATCTATTACGGTTCGAAAGATAGAATCCTGAAGTCAGAACGGACATACAGACTGCGTAGGCTTAGTAAGGGGATTCTAGCATTAGCAGTCTTTAAGTACAGAATCCTGAAAAGAGATTTAAAACTATGTTAACGTTGCAGAAACAAACAAATGCCAGATTTCAAAAGATTCATGTACATATGTACAAAATCCTTGATAAAATATACACTTTTCGTTTTGAAAATAATTTTGTAAAGTACGATTCTGTAAAATTACTAAAATATAACAAAACAGTGCAGTTGGCAAAAACGTTTTTTAATAAAAAGTATTTATTTTATTGTTTATCGTAATGTGTTATCGGTGTTTTCGCCACCATTTATACCTGAGTACAGGCAATTTTTTTTGCAAATGGCCGCCGAAATGGCGATGGCGCGCTCGCGTCAATAGGAACCGGTGCGTAAAAGGCTCCGAAATGGATATTTATCGTATAAATTGCAGTATACCATAACAACGGCAACCCGTTCGATTCCTGATGGATATGAGGCTGTGATACGTATCGAATGTATTGTATTCAAATATTTTGTTATTAGTGCCCTGCTGTTTGTTGCTTTATATACGTTTATCGTAGCCACAGCCGGCCATATAATTTTAGACTAGAATAGGGCAGTTTCCTATATTGAATATTATACATTATTATATACGCAAGGGAAAATAATACGAAAACGAAACTCTATTGTTAAAACAAAATCAAAATGGGTTCAAAATCTTTTTTTTTTTAAAAGCACGCTCATGCGTGCAACTATGATTTTAAATATCGTTATAAGTAAAGGTGGGCGCATAGTGAGGGGCATCTCACTATCTCGCTCGCACGCATGCACAGTAATAGCCATTTTATACAGTGACGTCAAAGCTTGCGTCATGTGTTATTTGACAAGTGCCCCTCCATCAGACTTGAATGACTTCTAATTCATTTTTTTAAAGACGGAATAATTCATTTCTACCTGCACTAGAATTTGTGCAACGTAACTTATTGAGTTATATAATTTAAAAAAAACAAATCTACTACCTTATTGCGTTGATAACTAAAATTAAATTTTTAACACCTTTGTGTTTTTCTAAATCAATTCATCATTAATGAAATTATACCAGGTCAATGTAATGTTAAAACGATTAAGAAAAACACAATTAGAAGAGTTTTGGAATTTTAACAGTGCGCGGTTCATCGCTTATTTTAATTGATTTCAAAAACTAGTTTAAAGCTGTGTTTGTTGTATAAAAGTGGTATGGATTGGTGCAATAAACATTGACGGTGATGAACAGTGTGTAAGTTAAGCATCGTACTGGAAGCAGTTCACACCAAAACTCCAACAAGAGCTTAAAAACGTCCACACTGACATTTTATCGCTCTTGTGAAGACTTGAGAGTAAATTATACTTGTCATTGGCGAAATGCATAACAATGCGAAGCCATAAAAAAAAAACACAATTATAGATACCGAGCAATACACAAAACATCTGATTCGATAATATCCCCGGCACACAAGCTCAGTACGATAAGAGACCAATGTCGACACGGGAGATAATTTCATTTATTTTGAGAAGAGAGTACTGATATAAATATCACACGTTAGTGGGTAAGCACATTTTATTGTTTCTATTTCGGATGCTCGTAAGGTTACGCCATTGTGATTCATGTTTTAGAATAGATGATGTCTTGCGTATAGCACAGTTTATTCGCAATTAAACTTTTCATTGAAGAAAAAATACCCACGCATAATAAACGCATACGTTCAAAACCAGCTTCTGCTACAACATCACTTAGATCGGTGGATGACAAAATGACTGATTACCTAAATAAACCTACTTCCTATAAAAAAAAATCAAACCGATATTCTTGTTTCTTTCTTTCTTTCTTGTTATAGCTGATCAAAATCGGCTAATAAAATAGATTTCCCAAAAATCTGTATTTATTATGTTTACACATTATTTAAAGGTAAACTGCCTGTCGTGGATTTGGTTGCCAGGACATTAATTTAAAAAGCCGCCCTAGGCGATGTAGTTTGCCCTAAAAGCCGGATCTATCTTTCTTATAGCAAAAACGTACCTTTTTAAAGCCAGACATCTCTTTATTAGTAAAAAAGAAGGTTAGGTTTGTATTGAAGTTGTTTATTCATTATTATTTACTGCTGTAAAACACTAAAAAGAAACTCTTAATTAAATGTTACAATAGAGAAATGCAGCAGTTCAATGAATAGCGTCGAGGATTAGAGCTTAAGGGCACAGGTACTTTAACATTATTTTTAGCAGGGAATTCACAAAAGCTGATAATGATGATAATGATGAAGAGGATTTTATACAAGTTCTGAGACTATCCCGCCCTCACACCCGCTTGCCACTGTAACTTCTTTTTAAGTTCGGCGACTTTGAGAATACGAAGCTGTATTTTGTGATGTTCTTTATGCGAGTCCAGTGAGTACTGGATAATACTAGGTCAAATAATTTTATCTCAATCTGAATATGTTTCTGCAGATGTAAACACAAAACGAGTAAAACTACAGAAAATAGTGTAATATTATTTGACACCACATACGAGTTGGTTCGATTGACACATGTAATTTGGTTAGAAATAAAGTAGAGCAATTTTTGCCGACTAATAAAAACGATAGAAAACAAGCGATTGTGTTACATAGGCATATCGCACATCGGCAATGAGAGTGTTATAACACTAAAAATGTAGTGTTTTTATGTAAAAATTGCATTCAAAATTGTCTGACGTGATATATTGAAAATACACTATTCACATTTCACTAGACAATTTTGAATGCAATTTTTACATATAAAAATAACGGAAAATACGATTCCCAAAAACTATACAGGGTTATTTTTAAAACACTGACAACCTCGCAGGACTAGATTCCTAAGGTCATTTGCTACTACTTTTGTTCTACGACTTTTCATAATTTGTTAGATTTTATTCTCATACAAAAATAATTATGAATTTAATTTCCGTCTTGAATTTTACCTACGCGCAGATTACGTAATACACACCCGCGCGCGCGTCAGTTCAATGACCGCCGCGCCGTCTCGATCGATAATACCTACACGGAGACGTACGAACAAAAACACTACGTAACAAAAACATGTAAAATCATTTTTTTATTATGTATTGAGTTATGTCCAAACTCGTAGAACAAAAGTTGTTCCTTATGGGCTCAGCTATATGGCCCTGCGAGGTTGTCAGTGTTTTAAAAATAACCCTGTGTATTTAAATGTTGACACTTTTGTTGCCGATGTGCGATATGTTTTAATTGTTTGTAGACGTTTCGCGATGAGCTGCCATAAAGTGTAGACTTGCTAAACTGGTTCTTTACGATAGTGGATGGCGGTGACTTTATTTTTATTATAGTCATTTAGTTGAAACGCTTACCGAAATCACGCATAAAATATTGGTCCAGTCATTTTAGCTTAAATTAGGTAAGAATCTCGGAATTCGAGATACCCGGCTGTAAGTCTGTAAATACTTGTATATTGACACCCTAAAAGTTGTCTCAAAACCTACATATGGTAGGGTGTGCGCAACAATAAAATTTCAAGGTCAAAGGTTACAAAAATCGTTTTTTTGTAAATATCTCATTTCCTATGGGTTTTTTGCTATTTGTATCCATTATCAATATTGTAGAATACAAATATTTATAATCATTGATTTATCGATAGTTCATCAACTATATATGGCGCGTTTTCGACCGGAGGCACTGTTTGACCTGAAGTGATCCTGTGACCGCGCGCTCTCCGCCCTCTATCTCGAAAACGGTTCACCATATGAAAAAAGTTTTAAACAAAATTTGTAGAGAATTTTGTATTCTACAATATTGATAATGGATACAAATAGCAAAAAACCCATAGGAAATGAGATATTTACAAAAAAGCGATTTTTGTGACCTTTGACCTTGAAATTTTATTGTTGCGCACACCCTACCATATGTAGGTTTTGAGACAACTTTTAGGGTGTCAATATACAAGTATTTACAGACTTACAGCCGGGTATCTCGAATTCCGAGGTGAACTTACTAAAATGACTGGACCATATTACTTATTGACTGATTGACACATATGTATTAAATCAATTTTCGTTAATAATTTGGATGCAAATAAGCGATAACATTACAACCCATATCATATGGGTTTTTGATTAATATTTTAAGTCAATGAATTTAGCAAATCAAAATTGATATCTAAATTTTTACTGTAGGTTGAAATGTTAGTGCATATTTGCATACATTTATCAGTCGATGCTTCCAGTAAATTGGTTCGCAAATGTTAGTTCAATCCGAAATCAATCTCTACACAAGGATCGAGAACTCATCACTAGAACGCTTAATTACACGTAAATCCGTGTATTCAGGGAAGATTAACGTTTCAGTCTCATCACCCGCATTCGCGAGAGTTTTAAGCTGGATTAAACCGTAGTTTCCGGATCTTTATAGGTCAACTGCTCATAATAAGAAACAAATGATGGTGTAAGGATTTCAACTGTTGCATTAGTGATATTTATATATCTTCTCATTATTATAATATCAGACCCACTGCTGGGCCCGAACCACTTCTACGATTGAGAAGGATTACGTCTCTCGTTGGCCTTGTTCTTCTTTTCCTGCCCTTATCCCACTTGCAGTGAGGTTGGCGCAACATACTTTTTTAAGAAATGTTATAGAAATATTTGACTTGTAATTTTTATGACCGATCGCCTACTTGACGTCATCCCCTCTGGGGAGGTAACACCCAGACCCGAAACAAATATTTGTGGATCACACAAACATTTGTCGCGGTGCGGGAATCAAACCAGTGCAACGGCTTCACGCTTCACTATTACTTATTTACTATTAATACATCTCTCACTGGATTTATTCAAAGGAATGAATGTAGTTTTACAGACAAGGCAGTTTAGTTTTCTTACTATATATTATCCAAATATGCCTATTGATCACTTTTCAATAATAGCCGTCCAAAAATAGATCGATACTCAATTTCGACCTCGTAAGCTTCTATATTATATTTCTAGTTAAACAGCAAATGAATGAAGTGTTACACAAACTGGGTTAGAACAATTAACACTGCACAAGGAGGCCATGGCTCATCCACGCCTGCTTGCAGTTTGAGTCACCTCCTAGAGACTTCTTAGATATTTTCAGCCCATCCATCACATAATTTTTATTGCAGTCATATAAAGCCGAAAAGAACAGTTACGAAGCGAAAGGATTTTAAAATGATAACGTACTGACGAGAGGTGAGAAAAATTCAGAATAATCGAAGTCTCTAGTCGTTTGTGAGGTGTGAATTAGGAAGTAGCGGACCCGATCCACAACCTACACAAATGTTTACTTGCCCTACAAATCGGGTTGAGACAAAAAAGTCTCTCGTTGTTGTTAATGCCCACGTCACGACACAAAATTCAGTGTCTTACGTAGTTTGGGTTCAGGACTAAGTGACTGTTCAGGATATTACCTTCCTCAGAGGAGTTGACGTCAAGCAGGCGCGGCCAGTCGTAAAAACTACAAGCCAAACCTTCTTGTAACGTATTTAAAAAGCATGTTGCGCCGACCCCACTGCAAGTGGGTTAAAGGCAGATAGAAGAAGAAGAATATACGCGAAGCAACCCTACAAAAATACTGGAATTTGTTCCAAACTAATTAGCTAATTTGTAAAGTATTGGCATCTCTTAAGCGTGCATGTATTCCTGAAGGAGTAATATGGCAACTACATCGACAAAGAATACAAATTTACCATAAGCATACATCAGGCCATTTTAGCGAGAAATGAAACTAGTGTATATTTGTTTCGAGGTCTGGGTGTTGTGAGACCGAAAGTCTCTCGTAGTTCCTGATACCCACGACACAAGACTCGTAACTTAATGTGGGGTCAGGACTATGTATGTGACTGTTGGGTGTATTTATTTATTATTATTATTTATTAGTGTACCCACGTTTCGCCGAGCTCAATTATTTCGAACAACGACGTGTGATTTTTGGAATCCAAAAGTCTAATGCAAATTGTGATTGCTCGACCCTGGAATTTCACTGATCGGTTTCTCAGCCAAAGAACGCTGTCACTAGACCCATAAGACGATTACATTCGAGTGAAAATCCAATGCTAGATAAATGATCACAACAGCGGACTTTTGCCCTAAGAGTCCGAATTGACGACGGTCGAAATCATGTTTGGACTGCACTGTACATCAGGTGCAGTATAGTCTCTTCGCCGTGTCAAGATAACAAAAATAGACCCTAATCCAAAATCCATCCTACTTCATCACTGGACGCATTGTGAAGATTGTTTCTCTTGAAAGCAAAACCAGCGTCGAAAACGTCAGCAATAAAGCAAGGAATTAAGATAACGAACTCGCATCCTCTCTGCCGTTAAATTATAATAATGGCGCATCACGAGACGAGGTCGCGTGAAATAGTCAAACAACGCAACGACGCGACGTGGCATCGTAAAACCCCCAGGTCTCAGGTACAAGGAGCACGTGCAAAAAGTTTGCCGCACGATCGATCGTCACGAACCTGGTTCATCCACTGTTTATATTCTATGCTGTGTCACTTTTTATTGTAAAATCGTGTATGATGCTGCTTAAATTCGCCATACTAATAAAACGCTGGTGGTAGGATTCATATCCGCCTGGATAGCGACCATCTTATACAAGGTGTTAAAACCTGCCATAGTGATCTAAGCACCTTGTGTGGATCGCATTTGAGGATCAGCCAGTGTACATCCGGATCTGCCGAGGGGCTTGCGACAGGACTTGATGGTTGGTTGAGGCGAGTATAGGGGTACATCCTTGTATCCCTTGCATCGGTCAAGCGCCTGTTTCGTTAAAGCCTCTTCCATTTGCAATTCCCCTCTTCGGAGTGCGAAGAAGTATTTATATAGGCCTGTATGATTCTGGTGACCACCGATAAACTCTTGTTCGTCGGTGGTCGCTGGTTTTTTTGGACTGCACTGCGCTCAACATCAGGTGTAGTGCAGTAACTTTGCCGTGTTCGACATTTAAGTATTTTGTAAAGTCTAATCGGCATACTTATACCAGAAATGTTACCAAACCACTTTTCAGATCTAATTTTATCCTGGCACGGCATACAAAGCGGAATTTTTGCCCGGGGATCGAACTGAGACCTCAGCACAGCAGTCGTATCGCGTACGCAATAAATTACTAGTAGCTAGAGCATTATGTAACTGTTATTTCCGAAAAGGGAAAACAGAAGATTGTTTATGAGCGCATATGTTTATACCTATTTATAACAACGTTGTCCAATAATCATAATGCACCACTAGTTACATTGTTTTCTATATTATTGTACAATAATAAACCACGCAAAATAACACTACTACAATAAAATGTCATGGTTTCGACGTCAATGGATTTACCCCATTAAAAACATTATCAGCATAGTTATTTTCAGTTTTATTGCAAAACAGAATTGATAGCTTCCGTGGCGCAACGGGCGTGTAGTCGACTGTGAAGCGAGAGGCCGCGGGTTGAATTCCACACCGAGACAAATATGGTTATGTGATCCACAAATATTTGTTTTGGGTCTCGGTGTTGTGGGACCATAAGTCGCTCGTAGTTCCCGATAGCCACGATACAGGTTTAACCTAAGGTGGTTCAGGAATGTATGTGTGACTTTTGTGTGTATTTAATATTAAGAAAATATGCAATATCTTGCACCGACTCACATTTTTAGATTTAATTAGGTTCTGTAAATCGATGTTATATTCGTTAGTTTTTGTTTAAATTCAATTAGAAATTACGCATTTCATCAATTCTCGCACCACTCTATTTCGTATGCAGCATTATTCAAAATTTTATGGTTCTTTGCGTGCATCATAATAAGACTCCTAAAACCTTTTTTCTGAGAAATAACGAGTGCACCGACCCTGGTCGGATGAAGGTATCTCCATCGTAATCCTCAGACACCTAATACTAAAGCACTCTCGGGAATGCTATTTACACGTAACGACTCCTACTCGATACTATTTTCACTTTGTATTTTTCTAAACAAAAATCTATTTCGGACACTTCGTAAAATGTTGCAGACACGAGAATTGCATTAGAAAAACACGCACTGTTCGAGTCGGTGATGGCTTTATTATTTTTAATATGTCCGACACGCAAAACTGTACAGTGTGTAAAGCACTGTTGTGTTTCGGTTTGAAAAACATTGTAGTTAAATTAGTGGGCATTATAAGACTTAAACGTCTCGGGGTGATGAACGCAATCCATTGCTAGCACTGCATACTGCTTATGCTTTGTAATTTCTAGTTTTGCGACCTGCTTTCAACATTTGAGCTAAAAAAAAGTAAGTCGAAATAGAGTTTCATATTTTTTTTGAAAAAAGAAAATTTCAGTTCTATTAAAATGTGTATTATATAACATCTACATTCATAACATAATGAATGTGACTGACTTCTCATCCGAACTTCAGCCACAAAACTGCTATGTAGTGATGGAACTATAATAACATTATGGCTGCTGTACAGGCGACAATCACGGACTACCAAGCACCGCATCGAGGTGGTTCTCACGGTGCGTGTCAGTCGGTAGCGGTGCGTAAATCAAAGCTATTTTGTTATTTCAAAATGCCAAGTGAAAGAGTACACTGAACAAGAGCGAAAGAGAGAGTCTGAGTTTCGCGAGTGGTAGAGCCACGCTGTATACAGTACTGTCTATAGCAGAAATGGACTGCCTTGACAGGGTCGTTACCACTGTCTCACAGAGAACTGACGTAAAGTAGCGGCTTGCTACTGCGTTCCGTACAATGTATGAGATATCCGGTGAACCAAATCACCCTCCACTTGCCAATCCCTTAATTATCCCATTTCCTGTAACGTCGGCAACACGCCACTGTTTCTTCTGGCATTGTGTAAGTACATGGGCGATGGAGACTGCTTATTATCTAGATAGCCCACTTGCTCGTTTAATAGCCTACGCTATACAAAAATCCCTTACGTCCCGTCCCGTCTACGTTACCAAGTATGAGCCACTTCCCTCTGTGCGTGGGTGCGAGCTCGTTGGTGCTAATCCGCGATATCATTGACCATGGGAAGCCAATTTTGCCATTTCAAATTACCTCAGTCCACCACATAAAAGTGAAAAAATCAGATACTTAACAAACTCAACCAAAACTAACTTCGATTCGAGTTACCTCATTAAACCCCCGAAACACATCTAAATAGGTCAAGTGCAGCACCGATGCAGTCTAAATTCTCCAATGAAAACTTTATAAGTTGATTGTGTGGTAAAGCCTACCTGGATTCTGGGTCAGTACAACCCAACACTGAAACAATGTGGAGCACGTAACATGCAGATACATTGCCGGCTGGGCCGCGTATACCAACGTATTCTACGCGTTTGAACAACGCAAACAAAAGAAAGTTTGACGAGTACGCCATCGAAGAATGTGAGACATGCCTGTGCCATACATTTGCCTGACATTATATAGACATGTTACGTTGTGGAGGAAACATTCCTGCCATTCTCGTGTAACGTGATTGAAAAAGTATAGTTTGTTATGTGAGCTATTCATATTATTTTTGCTAGTTAAGCAGATTATTAATGGCCAAACCGTATTGTACTAACGTGGTTTAGGGTCTAAATATTAAAATAAGGAGGAATTTGCCAACTGGCTTTAACTCAACAGTAGGGAAGCGAAGTTGATAAATCAAATCCGTATAAGTATATAGTCGTAAATTATCACATTAAATTAACATTCAATCCCAAACGTTATCCTCTCACCCACATTAGGTACAGGAATACTGCACTAGAGGTCACATATTTATAATCAGTCAGAACCAAGCCAGAGTCTACAGGGTTATTTTTAAAACACCAGCAACCTCGCAGGGGTAGATTCCTAAGGTTATAAGCTACTACTTTTGTTCTACGACTTTTGATAATTTGTTAGATTTTATTTTCATACAAAAATAAGTATTCATTTAATTTCCGTCTTGAACGTTACAACGCGCATCGCAGATTACGTAAACAAATACGCGAAGCGTGGGGAACCGGGCTAGCTCCTTTGAAGGTCAACGCCCGAGCAGCTGAGCGGCGCGTTTGATGTCGCGCGCGCACGCCGCGCCGCGCCGCACTCTACGAAGAAAAACACGACACAACAATAACTTGTAAAATCATTTTTTTTTAATATATTGAGTTATATCCAAACTCGTAGAACAAAAGTTGTTCCGTATGGGGTCAGCTATCTGGTCCTGCGAGGTTGCTGGTGTTTTAAAATTAACTCTGTATAAATTACGATCATGGACAGGATTGCGGAACAAATAATAATTCACCGAAAGCATTCAAACAAATCACTCGATATTCATTAAAAACTACTTGAAACATTCGATTGAGATTTATTTAAGACACTTATTCATTACATACATGATTGCGGCGCTCGTAGCCAGTTGCACTCACCAATCGATAAACGATTAGCGAGATAAGCAACCTTTTTTTATCCTGGCTCGGCAAAGTGACTACACCACACCTGATGGGTAAGTGTAGAGCAATCCAGGAATAGTGTCGACCAACGATAAACAGTGTGTCTATCGTTGGTCGGCAAGATCATGCCGGCCTGGCTAACTGCTTCTTCACTTCTTCTTTGGCGCGGTCTTTCTATAGATGAGTGATCGCTTAGTGGTAATTTCAACTGAGCCCCTCCGTGCTTCAAAGGGCACGTAAAACAGTCAGTCCCGGTTGTTATCAACTGATAGCAGTTGCTAAGCCAAGTTGAAGGCCAATAAGGTGGCTTTAAAAACTTTGACGCTTGGTTGGCCACTAACCATTCGATATGGAATAGAATAGAATTACATGATTAATTCACCACTTATCTTCGAGCTATTAATGCTATACATGTTGTTAAATGTCTACCACATTAATATTTTCCTAGGACTATATTATTTACCCTTCGCTCATAAAACAAACTAGATGAGTAAAAAGTGATTAACTGACGAGATAAAAAGCGCTGTTAAACTTTACGTCTAGTAAACGTGTTAATATCCTTACGTACGAGCAGTGTCTTCTTGGGTGGTATCCATTTACTTTTTTTCACATCACGTACGGCAAAAATGGCAAAGGAAAGCAGTGCAATAAACAATTCATATAATTGGGTAGTTTCCTATGTTAAATACTATGCGTTATTTTATATATTTATAATATGAAAAAGAAACATTTTTGTTAAAACTTAGTCAAAATCGATCCAAAAATTAGCCTGCTATTATGATTTTTAATAAGCGAGCAAAGGTTGGCGCATAGTGGAGACATCTCACTATCTCGCTCGCACGCGTGCACCGTATTGGCAATTTTACAGTGACGAAAACTTATTTTTTATTTGACAAGGGCAACCTTCATCAGACTTGTATGGCTTCTAATTTATTTTTAATTGGACGGATCAATGAAATTCTTTAAAATTTGGTTAGCAAATAATCGAGCCAATTACCCTATTCAAATATAAAAACGCGGTAATAATAAGGAAACGAAAAAACTATGATCTCGAAACGATACACTTGCCAAAGTTTGCATAAAAAACTATTAAAAATTACCATATTATACGGTATAGCAATCACGCAAAAAGTCACGGTCGAATTAAAACAGTACACAACCAACATAAAACCAAGTTGTAAACATTCATAACAAGATAGTATAATGTACAGGAAACGTGGATATTCACACGTTTTGAATATGTTGAGAATACCCTCATAACGGCCTCGGAGTTACTCTACAATGATACGGTAAACATCAGATTCTATCAGCAGTGAACTGTGTTGAAAGAAATAAAAAATTATGTAATTGTCTAACTTACAAGGTGGTAAGTCCCTCGTTTGCCAGAGCCCGTCTGGATTAATAGTACCACCGCTTTGACTATTTCTGACGCCAAACAGCAGTGTGTAAGCACTGTTGTGTTTCGGTTTGATGGACATTGAGCCCGAGCATTGTGAGACTTAACAACTTATGTCTCGAGTGATGAACGCAAACCAGCGTCATGCTGTGCTTTGTAATACAAAATGTTGGGTGGTGTTGCTTATGTTCATTGACAGGCGTAGCGTTTATTTTACGCCGAGGGATCTACTCGTTTCATCATTTAGTTAAAAATTGTGATTGTTTAAAACATTTCGATAGACCAAAGACCGATATTTGAGAAAGTTTTACGTAAATTAGTGAAAGCTACATCAATTTCTTAATTCATGCAACTCTACATATTTCCGTTATAAATGGAAAAATTAACATGTCGTAGATTTAAACGGTTTTAAAATTTGGATCACTAACGTCCAAATATTAAAACGCCAATCAACGGGCCGATTCAATATTTTAGTAACGCGCCATACAATTTTGTCATGCGAAGTTGTCAAGCAATCAACACAATCTTCCTTAAACTTTAGGATTGCGTTTCAGTATCTAAATATATAAAACTCAAAGGTGACTGACTGACATAGTGATCTATCAACGCACAGCCCAAACCACGGGAGGGATCGGCCTGAAATTTGGCATGCAGGTAGATGTTATGAGGTAGGCATCCACTAAGAAAGGATTTTGAAAAATTCAACCCCCAAGGGGATAAAATAGGGGATGAAAGTTTATATGAAAATCACGCGGGCAGAGCCGCGAGCAAAACCTAGTTCCGATATAAATCTATTATTGCACACAGTTGATAAGTTTTCCAGTCACCTACAAAAGGTTCGACATACAAGATACACACTCATCCCGAATTAATTCCAGAACGTGCCTCCGTGCGCAGGAAGCATCAGTCCTCTAGTGAATTCTTAACCCGGTCCCACAACTGACTGATCGATGAACAATGAAACCATTCACCTGATAACGACCTGTGTTAACACGTGTGTGGCAAACTATAGGAAGTTGTGTACGATTTTGTGGTACGTTAACCCGCTTTTATTTTTAAATCGGTAAGGCTATCGATTGCCGGCCAATATAGCTGTGGTTATTGCAAAATCATTAAGTTTCACTATTAATAGTGTCTGGAACGTATACGGATAGTAATTAATGTGTGACCACAAACGTAAAACATTATAGCTTGCCACTGGTTAGTTTTGGGCAGAAAGTTTTTGGGAAGTCGATCCACCAGGATATTCTAATATCCTGGTGGATCGACCTCTTAATAGTTACAAAGAGGATTAGAAAACTTTACAGAGATTTGTCACTTTAGAAATTTTGCTATAGGATGTATTTACTGTACTGATGTACTTAACTGTACCAGTGCTGGAAATTAAGTAATCAAAAGTTCAATAAAGATGCCACAAAATGCAATGAAGAAAAGAAAAATACACAATTGACTCAATTTCATGCCTCATCAATCCTTCTAAGTCTACAACAAAATCCAACACAAACACAACTTAGACCATAATACAATAAGCTGTCGCAATGCGGCTTGCCACAGTCACTTTTAATGCATTTATCGATAGAAAAACCAACGGTATTCATTCAGACACTAATGTGCTTAGCCGTCCTTACGACCTCTGTGACGTTAAGGGTTGAACCGAGGTTAGCCGCAATAGAGGTGACTTACTTAATTTAGATCTCAGACATGACAAGCAAAACTGTGGTTGTATTGAACGCGAATTACACGCTAATTAAACTATTACTTCAATAGGTTAGGTTCGACCTATTAATCTAGAATATTCTTTATTTATACATACATACATAGATACTACTAAGTTATATAACATAGCTTACTGTCACGCTTCCTAGGAGTAATAGCCACAGATAGAGAAAGAACACGCGCTAAAATGGTTTTGTAGATGTATAAAGAAGACGAAAAATGCTGATGATACATAATATTTTTTTCATACATTATCTTCATAGATTCAAAATAAATCATTAGAAGATTAGAAAAAAATTAAGAATATTGACAAAGTATTTTTCCAAATTGAACGAATCAAAATAGTAATACAGTCAATTGGCCAAAGAGCAGCAATCAACTTTGCCATCGATAAAGACGTAAGAAAATACGAAAGAACCTCTCAAGGAACCAATCGAGCCTTCACGGCCAACTCAATTTCCTTCGAGAGACATTTTCAAATGGGGATATTTCGGCGACGAGGTTTTATTAGAAATTTGATTTTGCTCTGAAAATTACCCGCTTGACATACATTAATGTACAAATAAAATGTTCAAATATCAAAGGTTATCATAATAATATTATAATATATACGCACTCACGCCTGTAATCCCTGAAGGGGTAGGCAGATGTGTAACCAGTACACCCACATTTTGCCGAACGTATTTTCGTCCCATGATGTGATAGGGGACGAGCCTATTGCTACACAACTCCAGATTCCAGACTCAGGGCTGATACTAAGCATTTCCTGATAGAAAAACCCGAATATTATAATGGTAATTGTATTATAATGGCTATCGTTTGTTTTAAGTCGCATAGTACTCAGTCTTTGTTCAATATCCGAGAGGATGATCAAAATAGCGTCATACGATAAAATTACCATTGCCCGTTGCAGAATCGAAAGGGCCTATGCATTCATCTCGAGCTATCAGTAAATCTCGATAAATAAAATAGTATATAGTATCGAGTCGGTTATCACACCCAGTTTTTTTTGCCACGGTGATAATCCACTTTGCGGATACATTCCAAGTCCCAATCCCGTGTTATACAGACAGCGCAATTCGAATCAGTAGAGATCCAAATACGTGCTAGATGGAATTGGCCTTCTTCGGGTTATGTGGCGGTCCCAGGGGACCTCGACTAAACTCTGAACTGAAGCCGAAATACAACAACCTAAGTTTTGGTAATGGAACCCTTTTTCTTATTCTTCTCAAGTGTTATAATAAGGAGTGTCCACTTTGTAGACAAAAGTAGTACCACTAAGAATGCTTCATAGATGATTTCAATACCGGCAATGTAAATATACTATGTCTATCACGGAATGACTCTCAATTATCGCAAATCACATAACAGACCCCGTTGGCTTGTAAGTTGGCAATACCTAAGGTCACTTACGTGTAAGCGTGTCTAATGATGTAATAACATACCTGCAAACAACAACAAAACGATTAATGTATGAACCAGTAGCTCCACAGACGTACTAAAATTCTTATGATACAATAATAACCACGACCTCGATGTGTAGCCGCAAAAATGTCCAGCAATTATATCGTGAAGTCGGATTCATTGGTGTGAAGGTCGCGTCTCTTAGATCTGTTGATGTTATTGAAATAATTTCTGAGGGAAACTAGTTAGGTGCCTACCTTAATATACTTAATAAACAAATGAATTGGACGAATAATAATTCAAAAAGTTACACTTTGAGTCGATTGCCAATTAGTAACTTTTGGAATTGAAATAAAACTAATTTAAACGGATTTTACCGCGGTTTTATATTTTAATTTTGGTTATATAAATATAATATGATATATAAAAAAGCCGTTTAAATTAGTTTTAATTAAATGTGTAATATTCGCGTAAACGTAAATCATTAACTTTTAGAATGTTAATATTCTCATTACAGATGTATTCTAATTTAGATTCCACATGATATGTAGCACTACGAAGTATAACATTTAACCAATTAACAACAGCTATTTCAAAGTAATTACTTTTGATCACAAAATAAATATAATTATCGTTTTTAGTTCATTCACCTTTCTTTAACGTAAAATTTAAGTAAAATTATTAAGCATACAGACGCACCTACCAATCAACACCACAAACACGTTAAGAATACCTTACCATGGTTCATATTACATGAACCATAAAATATAAGCCTCGTATACGTTTTACAAAGAAGATCTACGTTAACTCGTAGTGAATCCCGCATCAATTTGCACCGCAATCCCTGGTGACTTGTAAATACGATCATGAATAAAGCCGCCATTCAATGGAATCAAACGTGTGCTCCAGTTCGCGAGAACATTCGATGCAGCCGCAGTGGAAGCAAACAGGTCAATCGAGTCGCTACGAGATCAGAACGCGCAGCACCGAGAATTAGGGCGCCACTGTAATTACTTACACGCTCGACGGTCGCCAGGGCTGAAAGGGCTTTGTGGCGGAAACGTTCTCTTGTTACGGTTTGTTGAGCATTTTGAGTCTGCCCGTCTACGCGGACTTTTTTATTAAACTTCGCAGGCCGTTTGTGTGTGGTGGCTTGTATTAAATTGGTTATGTAAATGTTTAGTCGTAACGTGTAATTTTTTGGGTTAATGTCGCTTATTATTGATATGATATCTTGTTTCGTTAAACAGATGTGGTGTTCGAAAATACAACGATAAACTCGATTTCTATAGACAATATTCGTATAGAAACTTGTGCATTTATCTGAGATGAAAACTACTTGACAAAAACTCATAAAGCTACTTCTAAGAAAGTCCGTTTTCTCTAGCAATCTATAAATTTCAAATGACATAAAAAGCGTCCGCCAATCAATTTCATTACAGCCGACATTGAGTACTTCAATCAAAATAAGTGCTATGCAATCCACTTTCATAGAAAGTAGTATTGCGCATCTGGGCATCATTGCTTCGTCTTCAATACTGCCATGTTCTTGATTTACCATTATAACACGTTTATTTTCTCGTTCTCATTATAGCTTAGTTTTATAATTTGCCGTCTGTACTCAAATTGACTGTATTATCGTAGCCATGACGAATCCTACGCGTTTGAAACCTAAAAGAAAATTCGGTCAATGTTGTCTAATTCCGTTGACGCGTACTTGTTTAATACTCTGACGACATCCGATAGAATCGGAAAAATAGATCAATACCACGGACACATATATATCCGTAATGATGTAACTGCCATAACTAAATGGTCACCAAAGCTGTCGGACCCCGTAATTTGTTTCGTTTTCCATTCAGTTTTATTAGCACTGTAACCCACGGTATCATCTATGGGGTCACAATTCAGTGGTTTCGCCATTGTCTCCACATGAAATTCCGGTACAATCAGAATCGACCGGTTCCCGCAGAACGAGGGGAGAGCAAGGTTACGAGTTATTTAGCACGCACGTGCAACGAAACATTAAGTTTGCGACGAAATGAGGATTTACGCTTCTATTCTTGGATACGTTTCGCTGTAGGTTAATAATTTGGATACGATGCGAATGCTACCTGAAGACTAAACTACGAAAACCACATTATTCCTCTACGATTTAATAACCAATAGACATCAACTTTATAAATAACATAATATAAATAAATGAATCCACCGAATAGTAACAAACATAATCCTGGCCCACATACTAGGTTTAACTTGCATCGTGGGTATCAGAATCTATAAGGGACTTGGACTTAAGGTCTCACAACACCCAGACCCGAAAAAAAATATTTGTGGATCATACAAACGCAACATATAAATGTTATTCGTTTATTTGAAATCCCCAAAAAATAAACATCTCTATTTTTAAAAGACAATCACATTTATTTTCTCCAGTTTCACATTTGTTGCTATAAAATAAATTGTTAAGGCCGTGAAGCAAGTCGGCTGCGGGTGCGGCGAACTTCCCACGCTCTCGACTGTTGATGTGATTTATGTATTTAATCGAGGATTATCTTGTATTGCACTCGTTGTTATACATCTAAACAAATGTTACATATACAACTATTACATTTAGTCCAACTGTTGATACATTTCTACGACCACGCAGATAGAATAAGATTTCAACAACATTGCCGATTCTAAATTCACTATTGTAAAACTATATCGGTGCCGTGCCTGCATATTAAAAGTCCTTTCAGTTGACCAAGATGAGATCATTTCTTAACAGTATACGAATTACGATATCAATGCACACAACATTAATCAAATTCGTCATAATAAAAATAACACAAAAACATTTTTGCTCGCCAGTGATGAAATTTGAAACCGTAGCTCGACCGACGGGCGAGCGCAGTAAAACTAAGACAAAAAGCAGACTCTGTAAAATATAAAATATCGAATGCGTATATTTTTTATAGCCCGCAGACAATGTTGAAACATGAATCGAATCATTCTATCGTGTGCAGCGGAAGGAGTGTATGTCGACAGACATTTTATTTCGCCCTTGCTCGATAAAATTATTATGACAACGCGTCAATTCCACAACGTGCTGTTTACAGTATTGTGTTTAGAGGTCTGAATTCTACATTGACTGTAATCTATGCGAAGAGATGAAGCAAAAAAAATTTACCTATAAGTAATAAGACTACATTAATAGACAGCCTCCAAAGTAGCCAGCAAAGTAGGCGAGTAACCGGCCACGAAGCGCGAGGCCGTAGGTTCGATTCCCGCACTGAGACAAATGGTTTGTATGATTCACAAATATTTGTCTCGAGTCTGGGTGTTGTGGGACCGCAAGTCCCTCATATTTGCTAATACCTACGATAAGGGTTAACCTAATGTGTGTGAGTTTGTACAAAAAATCTTGGTTCATTTAAAACACCCGAATATGTGACGAGAATCGTCTGATATAGATATCTTAAGACATTAAATTATTTATTACGTACTAGTTTTTCTGAGGAGTGCCTCGCGCAGAAACCGGAAGTTTATTGCATATACGTACCAATTTAGAAAAAACGGAGATTGCACTTAGTGAATAACTATATTCGTATTAATGGACCTAGATGACAACATTGATCAGAAGAATTTAAAAAAAAAGCACTCAGATGCTTAAACTGCAAAGCTAAATTCAGTTTTGTTAAAATACAATGACAATGAGCAAATAAAAAAACTGTCTCAGCAGTCGAGATTTACAATAGAAGTAAACATCGTTACGGTAACCGATTTTTTCGGTATTACTTGACAATCAGTTTAATAAAGACTTTGTCGTTATGAATGTCGAGACTGCAGCCCCTGCATTATTCACAATGTCAAAAAACTGAAGTCAAGTGGCAGCTTGCTGCTGCGTTTCGTACGGCGAGTGAGATATCCGGAGGCACTAATCCCCTACCCCTTACCAATATCTTAATTACCCCTTTTATGGTTGGCAACGCGTTCATGATTCTTCTCGTATTAAGGGCGTGCATGGGCGTTTGAGATCACTTACCATCAGGTGACCTACTCGTTTGACGGCCTATGCTATATTAAAAAAAACATACAGAATGTGAAGTTGAATGTAGGTACAGATAAATCTAATCAGATAATTAATTCAACAAAAGTAGATGAATGCTGGCGACGAGATACACCTGTTTTGGAGGCCCCTATACAATGATTAGTCAAAGTTAAAAAACAACATTCACAAGTCGGATAAATACATGCATGTTAACTTTCATCATTAACGCATGCGCACCTGTCCACCACGGGAGTCGAGACCCCTTATGGCCGACAGCTGCCACTTAATAAAAAAAACTTGATATGCGAGAGTGAAACTAACGCACAGTCAGTTGACAGTTCAGTACATTGCACTCGAGATTTTGGTAGTGAAATTATGAGTCAATGAGAACATGGTAAGTACTACTACTACTATTATATTTTGGAGATAGTAGCAGTGAGATTGTTTATTGTTGGTGCATAGTCTGACATTGTGTGATAGAGCCACGCTGTAGAGTTTCTCATCAGCACGAATGGGTTGGCTGGACCGGATTATTGCCACTACCTCACAGAAAATCGACGTAAGGTACCTCGTTGCCGTGTTTGGTACGGCGAGTGAGATATCCGGAGGCCTATATCCTCTCCTCTCCTTCCCAATCACAAACCCTTGCCAAAACCAGAGGGAACGTCAATGCGGTGCCGACCTTTCATATAAGAATAGGCCCTTTACTTGCGATATCTATTATAAATGTTCGGTGTATGAGCTCGTACGATGCAGAAATTATGTATTCAACGTTGGGTGTGACCATTCCCTTTAAACGGTTGACATATTACGTTGACGTGTGTCCGCATAACAATCGATGATGTACTGCATGAGGTCATTAAACCAACTGTAATGTTACCGAATGGATCTATTAATAACCGTTAAAAATTCACAACTTCAATTACAGAATCTTACACTTTTCACTTTTTTTCTTCTTTTTTTTTTTTGTACCAACCCAGACGGCCTCTCGCATACGAGGGACCTACCACCTTGTACCACCGTCTAGTCTGTGCTTTGAAATTCAAAGTTTTGTGTGGCGCTAATTCGGTTTATGGGAAGGCGTGGCGCTTAACATCAGGCGAGCGATTTATGGCCGGCGCTCATTGACGGCATGGCACGGCATGGCACGGCAGGTCATGCTGCGGCATCCCGCGGCGTCCCGTGGCATGCCGTGGCATCCTGCTGAATGCCCAGCCACTCTCTCTCTCTCGCGCACCGCGGCAATCCGTGGAATGAAACGGCATGACACGTCTGGCCGGAGCATCCCGCGGCGCGTCGCGGCATGCCACAGCATCCCGCGGCACGTCGCGGCACTGTGGTATTGAAATAAAGTAACGTGAATTCTAAACTCGTGGCAATAAGATTCAAAATAACTTGATTAGTAATAAAATCCTTTGCCATGCCATGCCGTCTATGAGCGCCGGCCCTTACTCATCTCATCATTCAGGGTAATAAAATAATACTTACAACACCCAGAAATTCACGACCAAAACAACTTTAGTATGAACCCAGGATTATATGTACCTATGACCATTTTGAAAAATATATTCCGTCATTTAGTCCAAATCGAATAGGAAAATTCCACGGGCAAACAAAACATATACAAATAAGGGAAACCATGGTATGCAAACGTGATTTGGTTAGTAAAACCTGTTTATACAAACCGCATATTACCAAAGGGAAAACCGTATTGCTTTCGACGGTCCTTAGTCGATGGACAAAGCACCTAACTAAGGCGTGGCTGTAAAGAGACGTTTTAACCGACTTCAAAAAAGGAGCAGGTCCTCAATTCGATGCGTATAATTTTTCTGCTTTATGTATATATGTACACAGATTTTTCCACCAATTTTGTCGGAAAAATATTCATTCGATAGAATTTAGCTGCGATGTGGTCCCGTATAGATTGGTTTAAGACTTGATGATGGAGTAAAAAAAGAAGGTTAAAAAAATATATTTTTTATTTTCGAAAAATTCGATTTTATTTTCGATTGTGTTGTGTTCGAATTTAAATACAATAACTGTACCTATCACCGAAAATCTATATATATAAAAGAAAGTGGTGTTAGTTACACCACTTATAACTCAAGAACGGCTGAACGGATTTAGCTGAAAATTGGTGGAGAGGTAGCTTAGAACCAGGAGACGGACATAGGATACTTTTTATCCCGTTCGACCGCGTTTCAGTCAAGTCACTATAAAACGTGGTATAACTAAAACACATCTGACATGACACAAAACGCAAATGACAGTGGAATAACAAAACTTAAATGACAGCTAAACGTAATTTTGTCTTTGGTTAAGTATGGTAAAAAAATTGTCAATTATAAAAATGATTTATTTTCTCTTTGAATCATCATTAACAATGCCGCGACCAAGACGATCAAATCTTTCCCGACAAAACTATGCATTTGATCATGTGATGATCTTTAGCAAAGTTGTTGTGCATGAGCCCACAAAGGTTTCTGAGAGGGTACGATCAATTTTCGACACATGCCGCCACTGTTAGGCTAATTTTATCCCGGAAAAAGCAGATCACGCGGGCGGAGCCGCGAGGGACAGCTAGTTTTTAAATAAAATAACTTTTAACAAAACTAACAAACCGGCTTAAATAAAATAACACTGAAAAATAAAAAATAAATAATTTCTATAGGTCTCTCTGCAGTCGCTGCAATTTCAGATGACCTGCAACGACCCAGGAACCATGTTTTGGTTAAACTTATTTTTTAGTATGCGACAGACATGAGAGCGTCACGCGCGACCATTTCCATACAATTTCATACAAAAAGGACGTGTCGCTATCGCCTGACTCGCACTACGCGTCTTGGTCTCCTTGTCTCGGTCCCTAACCTCAAAACGTGCTTTAACAACCTATCAGGGTAAAACTTCATGGCCAGTGCACAGTCATGAATTTAGATAGAAAAGTGAGTAGACAATGCGCAATAGTAAATCGATAAAACTCAGTACAGTGCGCGTGTTCAGACGAACAAATTTGTTATTAGATAAGTTAGATTTAGTTAGACAGTCAGCAACCAGCAAGGTTTAAAGCGGCTATTAGATTTCATTCCAAACCTTGGTGGTTTATAGATGCTGTTTATTAACCATGTTTATTGTAACTTTTTTGAATACGGTAATAAATGGAAAAAAAAGATTACACGATTTATCGATACGATATTCTGAGAGTCCAATTTCGATTCAGGACTCGGTTCGGCTGAACACGCCCAATGGTTCTACATAAAGTTATACTTTTTCTATTTAATGCTAGTCATTCGGAACACCATCTGTGCCATTGACAAAAAAGGAACAACAGAATAAGCTTGAGCAGAAGATAATTTTTATTGGTTATTGGATTCAGTTTATATAGAAACAATAAGGAAAATAAATATGAACCAAAATCTAGAAAGAAACTAAAAATACCCACCTTCTTTAATTCTCCGACACGGTATATTGTACTCTATAAATATAATCCAGAGTAAAACATGTGTGATTTATACCGAATGACGAAATATTTGAAAAGGTAAACGAACCTACACAGCCTGTTCAAGTGATGTTACGTAGGTACAACTTTGAACATGACTCACCGGAGAGCTAATTAGAAGGCGCTCGGGGGAAACGAGGTCGAGATACAAAACACACAAACGTTTAGTAGGAAGCAGACCTAATATCACAACAACAAAAAAATGTGCCAATAATTACGCCTACTTACAAAACTCATGCACTCATTGACCATGCAAATAATTTCGGGTGTTATGCTATAGGAACAGTTACTGCACATGGTCCAGTAAACTTCACCATTATCTTTTTGTGTTTTGGCAAATTTAACACGAGCAAAATGCAAAAGAATAAAACAAAAAACACTAGATTGTTTGTTGGGTCATAACATTTGTTTCTTAGAAACAAACTTGTTTGTAGCTTGTTACTAAGGATAGTTTGCCTCAGATTCAATTTTGTCTATGTTTGTGTAAGTTTCGCAACATCAAAATGGAAATAGAACCAATGATTTTTGTTCGGAGAAAAATAAATCGATTTATTATTTACGAGCTTTGGCTCGTAGCTCCGCCCACTTGAACAGCCTTTTTCGGGATCAAATCGTAGCTTAAAACCGTCTCCAGGGTCGCATATCTCTCTATACCAAAACTCATCAAAATCTATTCAGCGATTTAGGCATGAAAGCGTAACAAACAAACAAACAAAGTCACATCCGCATTTGTAATATCAGTTAGGATTTTCAGCTATGTCATTGTGAATCTTATGTTCCGTCTGCTTCCTTATTATACATCTGTGACACAACACGAAGCACCACGTTTAAAACGAAAACACAGGATACAGACAGAATACCGCGCCGAAGTGAGCCTTAATTAGATCAAACGTTTTGTAATTTAGATTAAAGGTATGGCAAGGTGAATTCGTTGTGAAAGAGCCCCGTTTTAACCGGAGGAGGAAAGTTCTCAATTCATCTGTATTCTTATTATTCTTTTTCTATTCAGTGGGGTCCTCTCCAAAAACCATAACCTTTCCGAACTCCTTAACAGATATCAGCAAACGCATCGTGATTCCGGTTCAGATGGTAGTTTGACGTTTTTGACGTATAATAGTAGAGTTGAATGTTGAAGGAAATAATTATTATTTGCAAGGAAGTATGATTGCTTAAACTGCGTTTGTGGTTAATCTCTCATTAGGATTCTGTTTTATAAACAAACCGTGTAATTTAATTGTTATCATGTTATTTATGGAAACAGGAATCAATATTTTAGATACTTTCCTGAACTATCTTTATTTTACTATGCCATTGAAAGTGTTCAATGGCACATACCCACAACAAATAAATTAAAAAACATAACCATATAAAATATTCAAATTCTAAAAAGCTGAAACAAACTACTTAGCTTCTATTACCAACAATCAACAGTAGAATTTCAGAGTGACCGTTGCAATCCTTTATACACCCAAGCGTCTATACTCAATGACCAGAATAAACAGAGCCATGCAACGTCACCACATGTGTGTGCAGCCAACATCCAATCATTTAACGAAAGCAATCGGATTTGTAGAGCAAATCCCCACAGTGAAGTCTAATCCGGTGGTTTTACTCTGCACAGTTGGCCGTTACTGGCAGCCACACTAATTTGATTATGTATCAAAGCGGGTTTTGTACAATGCGGGCGTCACTGTACAACGTACAATGACATACCTTAGCATATTTAGGCCGCCTGTTAATCATATGATTTTTGGTCGACCATAGGGCCGCAGTGTGGAATGCGATCTGCGACCTGCGACGTCATATCATGACTGCTATAACAAGCTGCTACGTTGATGATACAGAATTGAAGAATGAAGAAGGAAAAAGGAAATCGAGAGGCCTGCGACAGAAAGGCGGATGACCGATACAGGCACAAGGATACAAGGATGTACCCCTGTACTCGCCCCAACCAACCATTAGGTCATGTCGCATGGTCGCTATCCAGGCGGATATGTGTATGCTACGACCAGCCACGTGTTGCCAGCGGCCAACTGAAAATCAAGATTTCAACACGTGGCCGCGGCCTTTTGGTTTATTCGCAGCTACATCCGCTGCGGTTCTCCCGATTATACAACGAGACCTTTGCTCCAATATCGCTAATGTTATAAGTCCGGAATTTGTTCGCTATTCAGACACGGTTGTGTACCAAACTAGATTTAGTTCAAACTTTCTGGTAATGAAGAAGGAAAGCTAATTGTTGTTTAGTTAATTTTGTTCAAACAATTCGAATAATTTGATAATAGAATCAAAAGGCAGTCTCTGTGGCGCAATGGGCATTAGCCAGCTGTAAAGCGTGACGGCATGGGTCCGATCCCCGCACAAAGAGAAATATTTGCGTGTTCCACAAATATTTGTTACGGCTCTGGGTGTTATGGGACCGTAAGTAACTCCTAGTTCCTTATACCCACGATATGGGTTATCGTAGTGTAGGAAACAGGACTATGTGTGGGTGTATTTTTTATTATTTAAAATTAGAGATTAGTAAGACCACCAGGTAGTGGCATTAATTACTATTGAGAGGACACCTTACATTGAATACTGACATGACATGTTAATAATGCTACATTATCAGATTAAATAAAAATAAAATATACGTTAAAAATTGACCCAACCATTATTAATATACATCGAAACCAATTCGACGGTATTTGTACCCTCGCATGCGTCAAACAATACTCCATCAATTATGGAAACGGCTACAACTTGAGTTGCACACAAATTGATATATTGTAATGAGAAAAAGTTCGTAACGATTCATTATTCAAATGAATTCTATAGAAAGTGGTACAAGCACGAATCAACCGTGTTTACTTAATTAACACCGCTATCAGATTTTAAAGTCAATACGACCGGACTACAACGACCACCAGTGTTCTAAACTTTTCGAATTCTCGAGGAGGCTAACGACTGGGTGAAGTGATGGCGATTATACAATCATAAACCAAAATCTCTTTGCTCTTTGCTCTATGCCAGAACTTGGTTAAGGGTATCGTGAAACGACTATACGAGTTTAAAAGTGCGTCACCAACCACTTTAGTACTCTAATCTTTGTCTTTTTATAGCATAAGCCGGCAAACGAGCAAATGGATGAATGATGGTAAGTGATCGCCACCGCCTATGTACGTCCACAATACCAGAAGAATCATGGGCGCGTTACCATCCTTAAAAGGAAGGGTTAAATAAGGAATTTGGGACCTCCAATTATCACGCTCACCGTACAAAACCCAGCAGCAAGCTCCCAATTTACGTCGGTTTTCTGTGAGACAGTGGTAACGCCCCGGTCGAGACAACCCATTCTTGATAAACTGTCTATTTGGAAAATACGAACGCGTGGCGATGATGATCTAACACAGAACTGTTACACCACCGATGTCTTTTGCAATTTCGTACTAATGCATAAAAAACGAAAATTGACGAATCATTTAAATAGTAATACTGTACCTTATACAGCTTATAGGTATAACATCTAAGATTGAACTAACATTTAATTTATAACAGAAAGAATAAAACATAATATTATTGGTTCGACTCGATACATTCTGCGATGTTTGTATATGCCTATCAAATCGCCAATACTCTATCAGATAGCTAGTTGATAATTAATGATAAGCTACAGTTATCTACAAACAACGCATTCTCATAATAAGATGTAACATTGTACGTTTGTACTGTGTTTATTATATTTGCATAAATCACGGTCAACAATTGCACAGCATCCTCACGGCCGATTCATTGTGCATATCCACACAATCGTCCAACCTTCCGATGGCTCGGCCAACCGTTGATGTTGGGTGATTCAAATTTCGAATTGTTGGCAAGACCCCGTGCGAGATAGCACCGGGACAGGACAGGTTATCGTCGTATTTGAAGAGGATAGTGACAAGTGAACCTGTCTTACATTTTTAATTATTTGCATCTTGTTTTTTTTATAGCAGAGGCCCGCGAAAGTACAAACGAAAACTCATGAGTTAAATTCCTAAATTTTGATGTTTTTGTAAATCGACATGGCGCTTGCGGACAACGAGAGTAACTTTTTACTGGACTTCGCTTAGTACCAGTAAAATTTAGTACCAATTTACAAAGTGACTATTAGACATAATACAAATTCTAAGAACGGCTTCCAATCATTTTTTTACAATGGGCATATCCGACACAATTTACTATCACCACATTTATAACCTGAATAATATACGATGAAATATGAGTCATAATGTATCGTAAGATCGTCTTTCGCATGTGTGATACGGTCGTTAATGTGAATAATGGTTTTATTTTATACTTTTAAACATACAAGATTATAGGCCGAAATGGCCATTACGACATCGGTTCTACTTTCACTTTCTCCGTAAATAATATAAGAGGTGTCGTAGAAGGTGTGACCCGAGCTCTTTATCGAAGGTACACGCTACCATCTACTGGTCTTTATATTAATTTAATGAAGACGAATGTTGGTCAACCGTCAAGAAACCGGCAATTATGTCAGCTTGAAGGTACAGAATATACATTGGCTGACTTAGGAACTAAGGTTGACAGGCGGTGAAATAAAAAAGCGGGGCTATATGAGGACTGCATTAGGCCGGACATTATATATTTTGAAAGCCAAAAAATACCTTTTTAAAGCTAGACATATCTTTCTTTCTTTCAGCCTGCCTGGCGTAACCTTGGTTTAATGCCAGGGCCCGCCTTGCCATCATGATTTTATTTATTATATTATATTATTTTGCCATTACCTCGTCCCGTATTCAGCAGATTGTACCACATGCAGCTGAGGTTGGCTTTGGGCCTCAATGCTAGTGGCCCATTTACACTCGTGTGGTTGGTCCACTTACACTGCACGCTACGTGCTCTACGATCAGGGGGGCGAGGCATATGCGAGAAGTTACCGCCGACAGCGTGTGGTAACACGCCATTCGCATCCCGCCGCGCCAGATATGACAGTAAAAAGCCAAATATCATCGGCTTAAGCTGGACACCTGGTAATCCTAACCGGAACGCGAGTCGCATGAACGAGCAATTATAGCGAGGTTTTTAACATGTATAGTGTATACGACGGTGGTAGGTAGCTACTCAGCCTTAAATTGATCGAGTACCCTCCCCCTAAAAACATGCTGGTTTACTCCAGACTTCTATGTTCTAATAAATGCTCTGCAAAATAAATAATCAAAAACCGTTCAGCAGTGAATATTAAATAAATTTTCGTTTAAACTTTATTACATTTTAATCCATTATTAACCTTCCTGTTACATTTAAATTGTAGTTACAAATTTATATATTAATAAGCAAACCGCGACCGTCCAGACCACAATATGAATGTTGTAGGTATAGCATAATATATACGTCAGTCGTACCGATGTCCGTATGTATTAATTATAAAAGCCTCCGTAGCGAAGTTGGCGAGTAGCCGGCTGTGAAGCGAGTGGCCAACCGAGACAAAATGTTTGTGTGATCCATAAATGTTTGTTTTGGGTCTGGGTGTTTTTCCCCAGAGGATTTGATGTCAGGCAGGCGGCCGGTCGTAACAACTACGAGCCAAATCATTTTGGGATAAAAAGCATGATGCGCGGACCCCACTGGGAGTGGGATAAGGGCAGGTGGAAGAAGTCATACATCATCGGTTTATTTAATGACAGTTGACAGCGCATTGAGGCACTGAATCGTGATATCCAGAATTAGATTTACAAAATAGTTCATAATTACTAGACTCGTTGATACAGGAATGTGATCTCTGCTACCGAATTAAGTTTTATTTAGTTACCTCGTAATTTATTTTCCGCAATAGCGTAACAATGTTCTATCAAACATAATTTTGTAATAAAAATTGTAATAATATAAATGAACACTGAAAAACTCTAAATAAAATATGCACTCTTTATTGGACAAATCAATAGTGTTCCAAAATGGTGGCAGATTGACTGGATTTTGCACAATTCTTCGATTAAATAGGGAAGCGAATGCTGGCGCGGGATCTTACTACTACTACTTACAAATGATGAATTACGTGAATGTAAAACCAGTTTGTCATGCGTACAATGACATAAATAGTTATACATAGTGAAAAAAATGACAATACATACTTATACAATTCGTAAACGGAAGAACAAACAGGATATTATTCAAGATAATGGGATAATCCCTATGCCGATTATAGTAATCATTGAGGAAATATTTAAAACTATACGAGTAAATATCTACCCAGATTTGGTGTAATCCATCCACCCATCCACCATATCACCCACGTTTGTAAGGACCGTAGCAAACGACAATCCTACCCTTATGGAAAAAAGGGTAAGTATGTGTATGTACCCACACTGCAAATGTAACTATTGTATTTAAGGATTGAATTAATTGAACATTTTGAGTGGTAGAACCACACTGTAGTTTTGTCTACAACATGAATGGGCCAACTTGACCGGGTTGTTAACACTGTCTCCCAGAAAATCAAATTAAATAGGCAGCCTGCTGCTGCTATTTATATGGTGAGTTAGATATCGAGAGGTACTAATCCACCTCCCCTTCTCAATCCCCTAATCTTCCGTTGATTCCTCTGGTATTGAGAGCGTACATAGGTGGTGCAGATCACTTACCCACTTGCTCATTTGCCAGCCTATGCTGTAAGAAAAGCCGCACTTATTTGCACTAACTTTTTTTTATTTTTAATTTTATGTTTACCACACTATTACAACGAATCTTCATCTATTTCGTGCCATGAATATCGCTGATCATGCTTTATTCTGTGCACATGATAAACAATGCTGATAAAGTGTATTTTCATATCATCTAATATACATTCCCATTAAAGTTCTTAAAATTTTTCTATGAAGTATGAATCCAAAGACGATTTAAATCGACACAAAAGTTATCACTGCAAATTATAGGTTATGTTAATTTTCATAATAATGTAAGTGTAATTCTACAGTAATTAAGATTTTAAATAAATATATTTGACCTATATTTGAATTTCATGAATACATATCCGTATAGCAATTTAAATAAATGTTAAAAGACCTTCAACAATGACCTTTAACTGGTGGGTAGCCGATAGATACATAACCACTCGTGTGATAATATATTGACAGGTACTAAAATAAACTAAGAGTATGTTTGTTCACAAGGATAATATAATTATAATAATGTTATGTCCTTCAGCAAAAAAACATTTTTCTGGTATGGGGACTGTGTTCATACCTTTTTTTATATACTATAAGCCATCAGCAGTATCATATTGAATGTCCTGAGTATACACTGTTGTGTGCTAAGGTTTAAGAGTACTTAAAGCCGTCACCCAGACGTTCGGTAAAGATGAAAAGAGCCACCTCAAGCATAATTGTCTAAACAAAAAAAGAAACAAAAAACTGTTGTGCTGGTTTGAAGGACATTGAAGTATGCTCATTATACGTATATTTTTTGCCTTTATATTACAAGCGCAGGCCAGTGTCAGTAATTCATAATTGGAAGTTTTAATTGAGGCTCCTTTTGTGTGGGCAGGCATGATTCTGACCTGACGGTCACTTGACAGTGAGCAACATGCATAATTCATTATGGGTTATAAAAAAAATTGAACTAGGTATCCAGGGTATAGGCAAGGATTTTTACTTACTACTGTATACATAGGCAAAGATGAATATAAATTTAGACAAATAAATCACATTTTGGAGACAGAAACTCCAGCTTTCAAAGAATTAACTTTAATAATTACAACATATTAATTATTTTCATAATATTACGTATTTACATCATTATTTATTTATAGTTACATCATAACTAGATATTTTCCTGGAAAAATTAAATTACATAAAGTAAATGATATGGACTGCCTTAGTGGTGGTGCAGTTGCGATGCATACACAGTATGCCTGCTGTGTTAAGGTCAGTTCAATCCCCAGGTTGGGTAAAAGTGATTATTATCAGGTTTTTCTATCACAAAATGCTCAGTATGTGCCCTGAGTCTAGAATTACGCCTGGTATGGCTATATCACATCATGGGATGGAAAAAAGCATGGCAAAATGTGAATGTACAAGTTACACATCTGCTTATCCATTTGAAGATTACAGGTGTGAATGCATATGTATTTTATACTAAAAATATTATTTGTACAATGTTTTTCATGATTTTTTTATTAATATCCAAACAGCATGATGATCAATACTTCATACACATAGTATTTTGAATATATAACATTGATAACAGATATATTTAATTACTCAATATTAGGTTTCAAGGAATATGACATTCTACCCCTAGGTCAATTCTTTATAGCGTGACTCAGGTATGTTCCACATGGATTGGTTTACATTAGATACCAATGTATATTAAAATTTCCAAGGTTTTATTTTCTTTTAGCTTGATATATTAATGTTTAGACACCCATTTAATTTATGAATTCAACTGTAGGATTATTATTGACAATTATAACAGCTTGGCAGACTAGCTTCCTTGAGGTTATTGACCCCCAATTTTAATAAATATTCCAATAAATTATTTATGGAACTTTCAAACAAAATAGCATTTTAAACAATTGCATTTGACTAAAGGTGTATACAATATTTTATAATAACCAAGTAGGTTAAGAAATAAGAGTTTTGTTATGAACCAAAAAAGATGGTAAATATAAAGATGTTCAATTACCACAGTGATATATGGAAAGAATCCTCACCCTCCATTCAATTTAAGATTGTTTTCACACATCTACTCATTGAAGAAGTTGTTTTGTTAGTTTGCAATACTATGAAAGAGAAAAAGTACTTTTATAAATAGAACCTGTTAGATTTGTTTAATTGTATTCAGCCTTACCCCAGAAATAAAAAAGGAGAGTGGATGTCTGTGGTCTGTGCCTAATAGTGGGAATATATAATGTGGGGCTAATATTATTACTCCTTATAATCAGTGTGGGTACATATTACAATATAATTAACAATACTTAAATGCAATTTGCATTAGACTTTTAATAAGTGTTTACATGTTTAGTAGTTTCACATTATCGTTTACCCAGCCAAAACTAATAAAAGTAACCACTTTCTCGTGTTATTTTTAACAAACAGTGCATTACCATTAAGTATTGACTTTTTGTACACAATATTATGTGCAGTAAGCGGATGCATATTGTCCAACTGTAGAACACAATGTGTTAAGTGATAACAGTAAATGCACATTTTATCGCCCAACCAATCCAAGCTCAAGACCAAAAGTCGCGGTGTTCGGTAACAACATCGATACGATTCAATTTGAATTATGACGTCAGACCATGTACCTAACGCACTAATTCTTTCATTACTAAGCGTTAACTTTAAAAGAACATAGCAAACTCACCCATCTCCGACGACGACACACTTGATCGCCTGCATGTCTGCGTTCTATGTAGCCTTTGTCACAAAATAAACCACAACTTTACGGATGCTTCAAAAATCGACTTGCAAATGCACAAGTAACCACCTCTAGCAATCAATACACGTCGGCATCACAATCAACACTCCTACAAACGAACGGCACAGTATTTAGATAACAACAATAATTTCATATCTCTCCACTGGCGATAAGAAAAATCTCATAAAACTACTCGTTTGGTTCACTACGGAAACGTTTCGTTCGCCGATCACGTCCGTTCGGCTGTCGGCACTCGGCATTAAAAAAAGTTGCCAGTGATGAAAGCGTGTGATCCTGGTTTTACCGTATTATCTCTGGAAAACTTGCAAGCTTAGAATACAAGTATTGTCGGTATTTATTTGATTTCTTTAATTAGACATGAAGAGAAAATGTTTACACAATAAAAATGATGTAATGAACCGATCTGTCTATAACACATATTGCGTGCATGGCACGGATTACTAAATTAAATTATGTAATTTATACTTTTTTATGGCAACACTAATACCATAGACAAAAGTCAATGACGTAGAGAAGCACAATAAAATTATTCGTATTATTCGTTATACGGCATGTAACGATCATATCGATTAGAGACGACGATTCGTAAGGACGATAATTAATATTTTAGACCGACTATTCAAAAAATATAATAATGATATAATTAAATATAAAAAGCTTATTATTATCTCTACAGGAAAACAGCTCGTGGAACTAGATCTAGTAATATGGTCGACATGATACCTGATCCACCGCAGCCCTTTCGAGGATTCACGAGCATTTCCTCGCAATAAAATTACCCAAGTAAGTGCTCTTTACCAAAACGTCCGTGGTCTTAAGACTAAACTTTCTATGTGGCGTACCAATCTCGCCCTTTTGGAACATAATTTAGTCGCAGTTACTGAAACATTCCTTGATTCTTCTGTAACAAACTCTGAGCTCGAGATCGGAGATTGGAGGATCCAACGGCGCGATAGAAACACTCTAGGTGGAGGAGTTCTGCTGGCAGCGCAAGCCCCCATAGTGTTGCGGAGGAAACTCGAATACGAAACAGACTGCGGTGAAGATCTATGGGCAACTATTTCTTGGCACGGATTTACATGCCTCGTATGCGTAGTGTACATAAAACCTAGTGCCACCGATGAGGATTATATGCGTTGGTTTCATAAAACAGAAAATTTTATTAACGACTTTAAAGGTCCAGTGTTTATTTTGGGAGACATTAACTTAAATAGTGCTTCAGCAAATGTAAATAACTATTATTATTATTTTATATCGTTTTGTTCCTTAGTTGAAAAAAATTTTGTACCAAATGTTTATGGAGGTAAATTGGACATTGTATTGACCCGGGGACGACTGCGCGACGTGGTGGTTTGTATTACTGATGGTATTGTTCCACCCGATGCATACCACCCGGCTCTGAATATAAACGTAAAGCTCGAATCAGCTCAATGTTCAAATTCTATTGAGCCATCTAATATAGAATCTGCAAAGGACTGGAATTGGAATAAATGCGACTTTGAAAATCTTTATCTGTTGCTATCCGAAGTTTCATGGGAACCAGTATTAAACTCTAATGATGTTTCTACTGCTGTAAACTCCTTTTACGATATTGTATATTGCATATTTGACAAGTGTATACCAAAAAAATATCGTCAAAAATCCAAAGGTAAGCGCTATCCGGTTTGGTTCACTCCTGAAATAATATACGACTCCAAACGAAAACTAAAGCTACATTCTATCTGGAAACGCACCAACTGCCCTGACAGTTACAAACAATTTTCTGATCTCAGAAACTCGTTAAGACTTCGCGCTGCAAGAGCTTATAATTCGTATATTAATGGTATTGAAACGGATATTAATATTAACCCACGCGTTTTCTGGCGTCACGTTTCCAGTCTACGCACCAAAGGAGGTTTTGAACCTTTAGTTACCTACCAAGGTGAAAGCTTTTCAGGAGTAGCAGCAGCGGAGGCTTTTGCTACATCTTTTTCGAGTGCCTTCTTGCCTGACATACCCCAATTAAACGTCACATTTGCCGAAAGCTCTGACAGCAATTCAAATAGTAATTACATCAACATATTCTGTATAACGCACAAAGATGTCAGCCTTGGTATTAATAAATTGAAACCCAGTAGCTCTATAGGACCCGATAATATTCCGCCATTTTTATTAAAAAATCCAAGAGAAACTTTTTCTGTTCCTCTATTTCACATATTTAATTTATCTTTACAAACTGGTAAGTATCCCGCTCAATGGAAGGTCTCCAGAGTCACACCCATACCGAAATCCACTAGCAAATCATCTGTCGAAGAATATCGCCCTATAGCAATATTGTCATCACCGGCCAAAGTATTCGAGAACATCCTTCACAAATACATATATTCTCAGGTAGAAAAATATTTAAGTAATTCCCAGCATGGTTTCATGTGCAAACGTTCAGTCCAAACTAATTTATTAACCCTTACGAATTACATTTCCACACAACTTGATGATGGACAACAAGTAGATGTGTTATACTTCGATTTTCGCAAAGCCTTCGATAGGGTAAATAATGACATATTGCTCCTTAAACTTAGCGCCATAGGTTTTTGCCCAAATCTTCTAAAACTTTTAGCGAACTACCTCCGAGATCGTGAACAGTTCGTACGATTGGGTATATATGAATCAGGGTTATATCATACGCGCTCTGGTGTAAGCCAAGGTTCTATCCTGGGACCCTTACTATTTCTTCTCATGGTCAATGATTTATCAGATGTTCCCAAATATTCCAAGTGTCTTCTTTACGCTGACGATCTGAAGCTTTACGGTAGAGTCAGCACCATAACAGATTGTGAAGCTATCCAAAGCGATATTAATGCGGTATTTGAATGGGCAAGTGCTAACAAAATGGAGTTGAACCCCTCAAAGTGTTTTGTAATGACTTTTGGTCGAATGCGGCATCCAATTAAATTCAATTACAAAGCAAACGGTACATTAATATCTCGGCCCAAGAACATGAAAGATTTAGGAGTCACATTCGATCAAAGACTCACGTTTAATGACCATATCACCACTGTCGCTAAGGAATCCTATCAAAGATTGGGATTCGTTTTAAGAAACGCAAAAGATTTCCGGAATCTCAATGTAATACGCTTACTATATGGCGCGCTCGTCCGGAGTAAACTCGAAGCTAGTGCATGCATTTGGAACCCGCATGAGGCAAACTATACGCTTATATTAGAAAAAGTGCAAAAAGCTTTTCTACGCTTTTTGTACAAGCGTACGTTTGGATACTATCCGTATTTGTACCCTAGCATGTTCCTTGTAGGATGTCTGGGATACAATACGCTGAAAACCAGAAGGGCATACGATCAAATGCGCATCATGCTTAAGTTGTGGCGCGGCATAGCGGAAGCCCCGGGCTTGTTCAATGAGCTGGTTCGGCTGTACGTCCCCAATAATTATACCCGGAATAGACGACACAGACTGCTGGCCGTGCCCGCTTGCCGCACAGTATCTCGTGCAGCCTCACCCGTCCCTCGCACGCTGTCCGCACTCAATGCCCTCGTAGAGGCCAATCCTGACTGTGACTTGTTTGCGGATACATGGTCGCAGCTAATGCCCGTGTTGCTTCGATTTTGTGAAATTGTATAAACATAACTAATATTATTGTTTTTTTGTTAATTGTTTTTTTTTTTTTTGAATAAGTAGATCTTTACTTGTTTTATGTAGATATTTTTGTGTTTGTTTTGTGACTTTAATGTATACCTACTTGTTTTGTTTATTTTATTTTCTGTTTGTGTATATTTTAGTGTAATTGGTTTTAGTAACCGTTCTAAAATAAATAAATAAATAAATAATAAATAAATAATGTTCACATACTTCCAGTGCTAAATAAAAACCTCCATTTAAGGGGAAACACATTGTTATTATTTTTTAATATACATAACTTGTACTTTACCGCGCGTTTGGTTGATTTATTGTTGTTATTAATATAAATGACTATTACATAATAATAAAATACTATTACTATTTTGAAAACAGCATAAACTCGAGAATCTACATAATTAATGAATGTCACAAAAATTATTTTCGCGTTACGGCTCTTCAATAAAAAAATATTAAGTGCCTTTTACATAAGAAATGAGTAATCTTTAAGGAATTAGCTGTATCACCCCTCATTGTCTGCTATTCACAAAAAAAAGAAAGGCTGAAGCATTAACTGCGTTTGAAAAGGCATATTTTGCCTCAAAAATATCAAATTCATAGGTCGATTCCAATCGCTAAGACCATTTACCCATTTTATATTAGGGCATCGATGTGGATCTATGATCAAAGTTTATCGTGAATTGTCTATGACCGAGACGGTCTGATTTTATCTTCGTTTCAAATTATTTTAAGAAATTAGATTTTTTTTTCTATTTTATAGAAAATCTAATTATATTTTTAATGAGAATTTGATGAAGAAAAAAATCGACGTCATTTTATACCATAAACTAGCAAATATGTCGTCAGCCCTAGCGGTGCACGTTTTTGCGCGCTTGATTTTTCTATAATCTATGCTAATATGGCCACTTCGATAGATCGCATTGCGCGGTATTGCGTGATACGATTGTTGAGTTTTGTTTTATTATGGCAAAAGGTGATAAAGAATTAGAAAAACCTATAGTGAATAATGAGTTGCCTAATCCAGAGTGTAGAAGCGTCGATAACGAGGACTCGGAGTCCACGCAAGAACAGCCTTTGGACATCGGAGAACATTATTTAGTACGGCGTTCGGATGAGTCATGGCACCCGGCTGAGATAATACAGACGCGGTACAATGCGGCGGAATCTTGTTATGAGTATTACGTGCACTATGTCGGTTACGACCGGAGACTCGACGAGTGGGTCTCCCGCCACAGGGTTATGTCAGATAGGTTCGACGTTTGCGAGCAGTCGAACAATAACATAAACTGCGACCACCTGCTCACCGACAAATCCGGCCGCAAAATAACCAGGAATCAAAAACGTAAACACGATGAAATAAATCATGTACAAAAATCATACGCCGAAATGGACCCAACCACCGCTGCACTAGAGAAAGAGCACGAAGCAATAACAAAAGTTAAATATATCGATAGGATACAAATTGGTAAATATGAAATAGATACATGGTACTTCAGTCCTTATCCTGATGAATATGGTAAACAGTCAAAGCTTTGGATATGTGAATATTGTTTAAAATATATGAGAATGGAAAAAACTTACAGATATCATCTCAGTGAATGTACAGCCAGACAACCTCTAGGAAACGAGATATATAGGAAAGGTACAATAGCTATATTTGAAGCAGACGGCAAAGAACATAAAATCTATTGTCAAAATTTATGTTTACTCGCAAAACTATTTCTAGATCACAAAACATTATACTTTGATATTGAACAGTTTTTATTTTACATATTATGTGAAGTAGACAAGCAAGGGGCGCATCTAGTAGGTTATTTCTCAAAAGAGAAAGACTCTCCCGAAGGCAATAATGTAGCTTGCATATTGACATTACCTCCATATCAGCGACAAGGCTATGGTAAGCTGCTGATTGCTTTTAGTTATGAGCTATCAAGACTTGAACAAGTTGTGGGAAGTCCAGAAAAACCTTTGTCAGATTTAGGCAAGTTAAGTTATAGATCATACTGGTCTTACGTATTGTTAGAAGTTTTAAGTGCCAGTAGAGGAACATTAAGCATCAAGGATCTGAGTCAGATGACGGGTATATCACAAACAGATATAATATCAACACTACAGTCAATGAACATGGTCAAATATTGGAAGGGGCAGCATGTGATTTGTGTCACGCCAAAAATAGTTTCAGAACAATTAGCGAGTCCTCATTTCAAAAAACCTAGATTATCCATAGACCCATCAGCACTGCGGTGGACACCCCCAAACAAACAAGGGAACTCGGCTAAAGCTAAAAAGTAGTACAGGCTTACAGGCAGGGCTTAGAGAATGCACATTTTCAGTCACAACCAAAGGACTTTCTCTAGGTACAGGCCTGTTACAATGAAACTAGTTGTTAAGTTGATGCAGTGTGTAGATCAGGGCTAGAGTATTATAGATTTATGTAATTATAAGAATAAACTTGCTTTAACAATGTAATTTTCAAATGTAAAAACACTGCATTTGTAAAGATAGATTTACAGTTCTAAGACATCCCAGTGAAAGGAATGGCGTTCAAGCATTTTAAAATAAGTAGCATAGACAAATCAAATGGAAAATCTTAAAAAAAAGTTAGCTTGTAAATTTAATGTTATCCATATTTTCAAATTCGAGAAATGAGAATACTTATCATTCATTGTTCTTAATATTTGCATTCTTAAGGTGTTGGTGAGGTGAAGTTTGTTAATGATGACATATTGATATTTCAGTTCATCCTTGCATAGGTGTGTGTTAAGTGTTTTTATAGAAACAATAACACTGCCACACAAATTAAGACTACACATTTACAAGCTGACACACACATTAACACATGCAAAGATGAATTGAAATAACTATACATGTCTGTTGAAAATTGTGAAATAACTATAGAAAGTTACAAATCATACAGCAATGGTTTTTTAACAAATATAATTTTATACTTATTGTATATTAAAAATTGAAATACCTCAGGCGTGTTTTCGAGCCCATTTTCGCTAACCATAAAGCCCAGTAGCCAGTTTAATTTCAATTATGAGGTTATTATAATACTCTTGATTTTGAATTAAAACTAGATCTGTGGATGCTTATAGAACATCTCATTCAGTTCCTTTTGTACTGGCATAAGTGATATTATTCTTAAGTTTATATTAGTTTGGACTTGGTAAACATTGTTTTTTTTAGCATTTTAGACTAAGTTTATTTTTCAAAGGGCCTTGTCATTTCGAGCCTGCAAAGGCGCTAAACCATCGGAGACTGAAACTCTTTGAGTCTTTAATTTTATCACTACAGTGTATCGTCGATGACGTACCAATACCTCCTAACTGACAATTTATTCCAAAATTACTTTTTTATTACAATAGACGTAAACATAAAACACTGTATCCCTTAGTAACTAATAAAAAGATAATATATTGGAAACTATTTTACTATATAGTTGATCAAAATAAATAAAACCTTATTTTAAACAGTTTTTGTAAAATAAAACCTTATTTTAAACAGTTTTTGTAAAATAAAACCTTATTTTAAACAGTTTTTGTAAAATAAAACCTTATTTTAAATAGTCTGGTGTAAAATTAGATTCTCAACACTTAGGAGGTATTGGTACTTCATCGACGATATATAAATCGAGTAGGTATAATAAAAAAATGTTGATGCTGTTCAAATAAGTCGTTATAGGTGATATAACGGGTCAAACCTGAGATGTACACTTATAGTTTTAAGGGTTCAAGAGGTACATGACAAACCAAAGTTGGTTTTCGTTTTGTAATGTAATTTATTTGATTGTTGCGTAAATGTTCATTCAGTACAAGTCGCAGTCATTTCTATTTAGGTGGAAACGACAATGGCCCTGCCCACACGTTTCGGATCAGTCCATGAAGAACTCATTAGCACAACTGTTATGAAAAGTTGAACGACATTTGTAACTATTTCACATGTATTAGAAAATAGTATCGCAGAATATTTCTACATTCGTCTGCCCTGCGCCCTGAATAATTGTCGAGTGTTTATTTTTGAAATCATTGTAATGAACAATTTAGTATGATATTAGATTTAAGTTGAAATCTTGTGTATTTCTTTTGCAATGTAAATGTCTTTCATTAATTACAATTTGCCGCGAACACAATATCGTGCCGAATTGCTTCAATAAAAAGATCTTCCCATTGCAGCGTCGATTAGATTCTGTGAATCATCAGTTTTCACTGTTTATTTGTGATAATTTTAATTATAAGTTTAAAGTGTCGAAATTCAGAAATTAAAGAAAATATACTGAATCTTTTGTTGTATTTATTTCCATGACATATCTTAAAACCTTTAAGTGTCCTAGAGCGTAGAAAGAAATGTAGCCGTGTCTAGTTGGTCTGACCGTCTGACGAACGTCCAATTGACTAGTGATAACTAGATTGCAACATAAACCGTGAAGCGGTACCACCGCTTTGTCTATTTCTGCCGCCAAGCAACAGTGTGTAAGCACTGTTGTGTTTCGGTTTGAAGGACATTGAAGCCAATGAAAATACTGGGCATTATGAGACAAAATCTTATGTCTCGGGATGACGAGCGCAGTTCCATGCAGTGCTTTGTAATTCAAAGTTTTGTGTGGTGTTGCTTCTGTTTATGGACACCCGTATTGCTTACCATCAGACGAACGACCTGCTGGTCTCGTCATTCAGGCAAAAAAATCGATAGAACTCTTTTCTAATAACTCGATAGCCATCAGATAGTCAGATATTTAAAATTGGTTAGTAAAACACGTCATTAATTCATCACATAATTATCGCTATACTTTGGTAGTTTAAGTAGGTAGCACTACCTACTACTAAAACACAGATGTGTGTGATGTCATTTTGGTGTCGTTTTTATTAAAAGTAGGCAATGATATGTCACTAGAGGAAGTAGGTAAATATTTTTTTTTTTAGCATAGACCGGCAAACGAGCAAGTGGGTCACCTGATGGTAAGTGACGTAAATGAGTGGTAAGAGCCCAGGTACGCCCACCACCAGTAGAATCATGGGCGCGTTGCCGTCCTTAAAGGAAAGGGATAATTAGGGATTGGGAAGGGGAAGGGATTTGGGCTTCCGGATATCTCACTCACCGTACGAAACGCAGCAGCAGGCCGCTACTTTACGTCGGTTTTCTGTGAGACAGTGGTAAAGACCCGGTCGAGCCAGCCCATTCATGCTGTAGACAAAACTGTCTACAGCATGAATGGGGAAATAGAAACTAATACCTACCTATTTTCGTCAGTGTTGTTCAACATACTCGTAATACTTATTAGCTAAACTTAGTAGTTAGCATAAAACATGCAAATTTTGACCTATAGCAAGTGCGTCACGACCTAAATAATAATACTCATCACGGTCAAGAAGTATGGATAAGCTGATAGCGATAATTCAGTATTTTCTCAATGCCTACAGGATAATTTAACAAAAAATGCACGTTTTACCATATTATAGTCAAGTAGGCCTATATTCTTGTATGTGTATTATGTAACTATAGGTAAATATGCTACGAAAATCGAATGCCCGTCTATTTCTTAAAATAAATAAAAACTATCATACTGCGTCACACATTTATAGTCCAAACTTTACAACAAGACTGATATTAAATATTTAATGATGTGATTAAATATTTGCGATTCAAACAAGCTTCACGGTGCGGGGATTGAATCTGCCACCTCTTGTTTCACAGTCGGCGATTGCTCAATGTGCTACCGGTGATTTATGTCAAGATTTTCAGTTTTCTAATAAGTCAAACAGAGGAGAAAAAACACACAGAGTTGTGTCTATGAGTTGTACGCTAAAACGACTTATTCTGGATGATTACAACAATGTCTTTTATTGACACAGTCCATTCTGGCTGATAGGCTCTTTAGAATGGCAAGAAGGAAGTGTTACCATGCCAGCTTGGCTTGACTTGGCGGGACGCGCGTTTAACAATCTTTTGATATCTCATCAGTTACACACGATTTGCCTTTGTTTTGATTTCTCAGGAATAATTGTGACAGGCGGTCGGTCGTAAAAAAGTAGTGTCCTATACCGGGCGTAAAGGGTCGCTTCCGAAGCCGAAACGGTAATAAAACACTACCTTAACACATACAGAAAACGCTATTCATATGTACTAGCCATTTTCGAAACGAAGTCTGCAATTTATATAAAGCGTACTAATGCAAAAGACGAGGTTTGACGAGGTCAATGATCCGCGAGAATTCCGTGCTCCAACACTCCGTAGAGTGTAGACAATAGGCATAGTCGCACAGCTGATTCCGCGCATCAGCTGATTTTTAATTACCTTCACATTACGTTATAAAATAAATTCGATTTTAATTGGTATTTGAATGAAATGTATTTCTTAATCCAAAGAAAACGATTCGTGTAAATTAAAAAAAAAATGTATGCTTAGTTAGCTATTTTTTTGTGTTATCATGTTTATTTCTTCATTTCCGGAAGTTTCTCTTACGGTGAACATATAACTAGAACATCCTCGGCACATTGTTCCTATCGCAAAATAAAATGAAGATGCATTGACTCCACATTGTTGTGTTAGTGCAGGAGCAAGGGTGTAGGATAGCTTTTTTAAGGTTTTGAATTTCTGCTCCCTGTTACCAATAATACAGTTAGATAAAGACAGAGGTGGCGTTAAATGAGGTGGCTTAGGACCACTCTGGGCAACCCCATGTCACGCCAATGGGCAGTAGGATAATGATTGAAATAAAACAACAAATCCACATTTATTGTTCCAATTATTTTTTATTTACCATAATATCATTTGCACGTTCACCGAAAATTTATAACACGTCGAATAAGAATGATACAAATATAGTTATGATATGACTATAGACATTTTGCGTTTATAGAAATATAACGCATCCCTACCAATACTTTCCAATATTTTGCAGCGATATGTGGGACAAGTGGGTACCGACCTTAATAAAAAAAAAGGGGGAGGGGGTTAGTTTTGCGATTTAACATATCAATTTATCTGATTAAAATACCTTTTATAAACCTTTAGTATCATTCTATTGAGTCTATGGTATACATTTTAGCAAGAGAGCAAATTATCCACCCTTTTAGCCTATTAGAATTCTAAAAAAAATTGCAAATTATAATATCTTTGGCCTACTCTGTTATCCAAATCGAATGTGCCTCACAAAAAAACATAGACGATAAACTCGATAAGCCAACGTGTTCCGCGCATGCGTGGCTAACGTTATCTGTAGAAATTGGGTCACTAAATATTGCAATTACGATAACTTATCAAAAATGGTATAAATCCTCCATAATGTATTTATATTTCCATTTTTTATAGCTAAAGCAACACAAGCAAGTCGGTCACCTGATGGTAAGTGATCACCGTCCAGGGGCGTTATTGGGAAACGAGCCACTATGGTTGCTTTTCACCATGAGTACCATGGTCGTTATTCCGTGGGGGAAATATGGTATATGTTTCAAGTTAATTCCAAGGCTCTGGGGATTGATTTATTTGATACTAGCATTCGCTCGCGGCTCCTGCCGCGTGAAATTCTGCACCGTTATATTATCGATATCGCCTATGTTCATCAGGGATAATGTAGGATTGTAATGACGAAAAAAAAAATTTAATCGGTCCAGTAGTTCAATGCAAACAATCAAATCTTTCCTCTTTACCATATAATATTAGTTTAGACAGGCGGGAGTGCAGGAGCAGCAACGTATGCAATTGCTCCTCTAAGTTAAGGAAATCACCATATATTTATGTGTTAATAGGAATAATATAAGAAAGATCCGATCTGATATCCGGAAGCCCAAATCCCCTCCCCTTCCCAATCCCTAATCATCCCTTTCCTTTAAGGTCGGCGACGCGCCCATGATTCTTCTAGTGGTGGAGATCACTTACCATCAAGTGACCCACTTGCTCGTTTGCCGGCCTATGCTATATAAAAAAAAAGTAATTTTTAATTAGATGTAGTGTGAGTGATTCCATCTATCGAACATACCATAACTATATTCGTATTGTAGAGTTCAACAACAATTTCGCAAGATTCACACATAAAATAATATCATAAACAATCGTTTTTTACACAATGAGTACAGGAATTAAATATACCTTTTTTATATAGTCATTTGATGCAATGGGTGAACAGCCGTCTGAGTAACGAAGTCCTCAGACTATTAAAAACATTTAAAAGAAAGATAGAAATTAATTTAATGCACACTACACCATTACATAGTTACAAAATTCATATCCATAAACCACGGGTACTATAATATTTGTGTGATCCATAAATAAATACACCCAACAGTCACACACGTAGTCCTGACCCCACACTAGGTTAACCTGTATCGTGGGTATCAAGAACTACAAGAGACTTGCTGTCCCACAACACTCAGATCGGAAATAAATGTCTGTGGATCACACAAACATTTATCTCGGTACGGGAATCGAACCCCGGCCTCTCGTTTTGCAGCCGACTATATTTTTGCTAGGTGGTATATAATGTTTACTTACATATTTGATGTATTCTGCAAATTAATTCCTGTACTCTAATGACTTAGTTTGGTAACTTTGACAATGAAGTTATAATCCTGGACATTAAAGCAGGGAATCAATATGGCGTCGCATATTACTGTCTCACTCACACACGAACTGTCTCGCATCGGTAGTTAGCAAAACAGTTTTTCATCCTACCCAATTAATTTACTTATCTAGGTAAGAAAAACTTCCTTCTCTTGGCCCAGTAAGTAACAGCTCAAACCTAAATTCACTATGCCTGCCATGTTTTTATGCTGATTTTATAATGGTGCTGCCACACCGCTGTTATAAAATGTTTACAAAACATTTGTTAACAAAAATTTGATACATTTTAAGACAATGTTAGATAATGTTAATAAATGTTTAATGTTAGAAAATGTTTGTTAACATTTTATAACACCGGTGTGGCAGCACCATAAGAGTAAAATTTGGCTAATAAATAAAAACTAACCATATTTTATATTATTAAGTGAAGTACTACATTGTACATACCAAAAAAACTTAGTCTAAAATGTAATATTTTTGCGACGGTACAGTCTTAATGAGGCGCCATTTTGAATCCCATGTTATAATTACAAGGATCATACAAAAATATTTAGGATTTGGAAATACATCGAAAATAATATGAAACCACCTATACATCCTTAACATTAAGTATTTCACCAAACACTGAACGACTTTAGCATAGTTAACACTTATTACAATATATTATTTAGAATCGTTACCGCTTTTAACACAGGCGCTTGATATATAACTTCATTATGTGCGTTTTGTGTTCTTCGTATGGATATTTATATGTAGACCGCCCGCTCATTTACCTATCAATCCATTTCATCCAAAGGTTGCCTGGAAGAAATTGCCGTTAGCAACAAGGCCGCCAATTGTACTTCTTACTATTCTTAGATGTCTATTGTATATTTTCAATACTTTATGTTGTAATGTACAATAAAGTTATAAATAAATATTTATGTGTATCATATTTGTGTATTATATTTATGTGTGTATTATCATTTAATTTCGAGATGTTATTCATTAATTACCAACGTAACATTGACGTCTCTTAAGCTCACTTTTGTGTCCCCGAAGGGTTAGGCAGAGATGCAAATACTAAGCAACAACACAACGTGTAAGAATAAATTGAGTTGTTAAAACTCTTTTCGTATTTATATTATTTAAATTTGTTTTTATCAATGAACAATTTTTACAATACAAATAAGATTTTTGTTCGCGATGTCCAAACGCCTGCGTTTAAAACGTGAACAAGTTATTATCATGAGAACAGATTCAAACTAACAATAACGTTACATTATCTAAAGCTATGTATTAATGTACTACGTTACATTTAAATTAGTGTATAGACAAATTTGTTTACAATCGTTAGCAAATTATGAACAACCGCAGACCAATAAGCCTAAAGACACTACAGAGGCGTCGAAGTATAAGCACTAGACCTGATACATCGAAAAAAAATTATGCATCACGTGTTGCGGGGCGGCACAGTAACTGTTTTTCAAACCAAAATATATATCTTTTATCTATCTTCTTCTTCTTCTTCTTATACAGGGTTAATTTTAAAACACCAGCAACCTCGCAGGACCAGATAGCTGACCCCATACGGAACAACTTTTGTTCTACGAGTTTGTATATAACTCAATATATTTAAAAAAAAATGATTTTACAAGTTTTTGTTGTGTCGTATTTTTCTTCGTAGCGTTCGGCGTGCGCGCGCGACTCAAAGGCGCCGCTCAGCTGGCTCGGGCGATGACCTTCAACGCTAGCCCGGTTCCCCACGCTTCGCGTGTTTGCTTACGTAATCTGCGATGCGTGTAGGTAACATTCAAGACGGAAATTAAATGAATACTTATTTTTGTATGAAAATAAAATCTAACAAATTATCAAAAGTCGTAGAACAAAAGTAGTAGCTTATAACCTTAGGTATCTACCCCTGCGAGGTTGCTGGTGTTTTAAAAATAACCCTGTATATAAAATATCAATTGGTCGTTAGTCTCGCAAAAACTTCTAAACGATTGGACCGATTTCGATGAATTTTTTTATGTTTTGCGGGGGTCCTAGGATGGTAAGATTCACAATTGGACCCGGTAGTTGGCGCTGAAATTGGTTGAACTGTTGGCTGCACCACAACGCGTGGCGCACAAAATTTCATCGATATTTAGTACGTTACTACATATATCTTTAATGTACTTGGGTCATTTTTACGAGAAAATACAGTATGTCTGAACCAGAAGCCGATGAAGTGTTTTAATTGGTCAACTCAATAAACAAATAAGTGATTGAAATCGACTGTTGACAGCGTAAATCAACGAAAGTAAGCGTGTGTGTCGCCTTTTACGCACTTTTTTTTTATTTTTTTTTTATTGCCTTGATAGGCAGACGAGCAAGCGGCCCGCCTGATGGTAAGCGGTCACCGCCGCTCATGGACATCGGTAATGCCAGGGGCATAGCCAAGCCGCTGCCTACCACAAACTTATCTACACCTAATACACTACAATGTGGCGTCTCATTGGTTTATTCGTCTGGCCAACCAATACAACTATGTTCCATCATACATTGGCTATAAGGGCATGGCATCACTTTATTGGACATTAAAAATATTAAATATTAGCTATTAAATTTCTACTATCTTTATTGAAAGACAACTCAAATCCACCAAACTTTTTTCTGCACAATATAATGTTAAATGGTAGGTGTTGCAATAAATAAAATACTCTCAAAACAGTGCATTATTTAATACCGCTGGCAAAATTTGGTAGAATTTGTTTGGCAGTTACATATTAACATTCTTCTATATAAAGAATACTTTCAAAATTCCCGCCCTTATACACAACTGATATGATTTGACAGTTTATTCAGATGTACATAATTCTCATAATGGAAGCTTTGAAACAACTACCGCAGTGTTGCCAACAATAAATGTGAATATAATTCTAAGTGAGAAAATAGTACATCTAAATACATTTTTATATCGTGTTACATTTATTGCTAAGAATTCTTTAAAAATTACAGTGCAAGCTATGGAAGTGGAAATAATTAAAAACTTGTCAATAATACATAAGCCTATGTCCTTAGAATAAGTGTTGCCTGTTTCCAAAAGTACTATAATAACAATTATTACTTGTAAACATTGTTGTTATTGAGTTTTTGATTGTGATTATTAACACTACAGATGTTGTATGTATTACATGTTATATCGTATTTTATTATTCTGGCAACATTTACACCATCGTTATGATTATTTTAACAAGCAGACAGCCCAAGTATATCACTACGGAGACACATTATTATCACCATCTTGAGATCAACATTTTATAGCATTTTAACACCATTAAAAATATTTGACCTTAGAGCGTTTTTGCGACTATTTGACCAACTTAATAAACGATGATGTACAATTTTAACAATGTATATAAACATGTTATGTCTATTAGGAAAAGTACATATTATATCAAGCCAGTGTGCCTGAAGGGGTATGCAGAGTTGTAACTAACGCAGACATTGTTCGTATTTTTTTCCGTTACATAATAATATTATGATATACGGTCATCGCCATATTGCCAGGTAAAAATTCCAATCACGACCAACTTATACAGGGTTATTTTTAAAACACCAGCAACCTCGCAGGGGTAGATACCTAAGGTTATAAGCTACTACTTTTGTTCTACGACTTTTGATAATTTGTTAGATTTTATTTTCATACAAAAATAAGTATTCATTTAATTTCCGTCTTGAATGTTACCTACACGCATCGCAGATTACGTAAGCAAACACGCGAAGCGTGGGGAACCGAGCTAGCGTTGAAGGTCATCGCCCGACCCAGCTGAGCGGCGCCTTTGAGTCGCGCTCGCACGCCGAACGCTACGAAGAAAAATAAGACACAACAAAAACTTGTAAAATAATTTTTTTTTAAATATATTGAGTTATATACAAACTCGTAGAACAAAAGTTGTTCCGTATGGGGTCAGCTATCTGGTCCTGCGAGGTTGCTGGTGTTTTAAAATTAACCCTGTATAATTGCGTAAAAATTTTTGATTGTCCGACCTGGAGGTCGAATTTAAATCCTCAATGGATCGGCCCAGGTACCACCTCTAGACCAATGGGTTGTTTTTTTGTATAAATCATTATATGATTAAAATATGTCGTTAGTTTTTTAGGTGTTTTTACACTGCGCTCAAATTTAACTTTGTCGGTCGGAATCTCATCACTACTTTGTGCCATCCTTTTGCCTCCCGACGCCATTCGTGGCTACCTTCAGGCCGGCAAAGTTCTGCCCGTATTGTCTAGCAATAAAAATGTGTCTCGAAACATGTCCGAATTATTCAAATCAATAAATACAGCGTATCTAATGTTATATAGGTCTTTAAAAAAATACTATATTTCGAGGTAAAAGCGATTAAGTAATATATTTTCTATATTATAATACTGAAAATGACAGATCGTTTTGTTAAGTATCACGTGGCGGTGGCTCTTTTTACTTGTCTTTTTTTTAAATAGGCCTTTTATGTCAAAGAGAAAGTCATAAGCCATCAGGTCTAATTTCATACCGAATCGATTTCAGGCAGGATTTTTGTAGTGAACCTTTTTATTTGGGGTATCACTGGTCAACAATTAGGTACCGGCACGAGTCGTGAGCAAATAAATAAATAAATAAATACACCCAACAGTCACATACATAGTCCTGTCCCCACAGTAAGATACGAGTCTTGTGTCGTGGGTATCAGGAACTACGAGAAACTTTCGGTCTCACAACACCCAGACCCCGAAACAAATCAATGTGGATCACACTAACGTTTATCTCGGTGCGGGGATCGAACCCGCGGCCCCTCGCTTCACAGCCGGCTACTCGCCCGCTGCGCCACGGAGGCTGTCAATGAGCAAAACATGAACTGCGAAGTTGTTCGTTTATGGTTCTGATTGGTAGAATAAAAGAACGCATGGCGTCGACGCTTTCCGTGATTGGATCGTCAAGCGTCGATGCTCGCTTATTGGACTCTCAACTGCTTACTACTAGTATATCTGTGGTCATGAGTCGTGCCGGTGATATGGTTTTTTTTGTTACGTTGCCTTCAATGACGACTCTCGCTAAATAGAGTCTATTCCTGATGTTATAAATTTCGCAACATACCTTCTGCGAATAATGTAGTTCATGTTATTTTAAACATGGTATTGAAGAATCTTAAACAATTGCTAGACGACCAACGATTCTGGAACTTATTATCAAACTTTTTAAAGTAAATCAATACTATCGTGACTGGTGGTGTTATAGTCATTTTATGTTTTTATCGACTGTTAGAACTTCCTTTTGGCAAGTAAAAACGAGCACTCCGTCCAAAAATATAACGCTAAAGTATTCAATTTAATATCCATACAATTGTCTTAGTGATGTCATATACCTTAAACACAAAATATCGATATGCCGTTTTAAAAATTATGTCACTAATATTAACCTATTATAATATGATTTATGTTTGTCAAGCTTGTTTACACGACGCGGTGTTATCGCTAAATCATAACATAAGTTGAGATTCTAAAATCTAAAGTAAAATTGTCTGGATGATAAAATTATCGATATTCTTATCGACTTGATGCTGTTTAATTATGTACAAATTTGATGTTTTCTTTTTGCAAATAACCTTATTTTATCATCTCAAAAATATTACATTTCTATATAGGTATTTATTGTATAAGTACCAAAATTATATTCGAGACTTCAGAATTAAAAAATTCTAGCGATAACACCGTCAATGCATTGCTTTCGATTATACATTATTATCTTACACACAATCTACACTGAGGTATGACATATTGGATTGGAAATATGGCCATAACATATTTTATTTCAATTCTCATAAAGCCAAACAGATGGCACGACAATATCTTGGCGCGAAAAATATAGCACGTTTACATGATTCACTTTGGTTATATATTATTATTTTATTTTTTTATAATTTTCTTATATACACTCAATAATTACATTACAATATTGGAAATATTGTTCGATTAAACACCCTACAAGCAGGTACTGTGAAGCGATACCGTATGTACCAAGTACAAGACAGTTACATACAATGTTCCACACTTAATTAAATGATGTACATTACACATACTAATTATTTATAACATCGAAGCTTGAACTAAGTACCTACGTAGTTTATTTTTTCAAATAATACCTGTACAACGAAATCACATTGTAGTCAAAAAATAAATTATATTTGGATAAATAATACTTACGTATACTACTAAAATACGTGTTTTTAAAGTATACGACAAAGCGGTAATATTGCATTTTTCGTCTACACGTGTTATAGACAGTATCATAAAGCATAGACTTTTCTAGATGTTTACGGGTACAATGGCGCTATGCAACAAAAATTATAAACTGTTAAGTCGATCCCATACATCTTAGTAGGTCGGTGCTGTGTAGTCGATATTTCCTGAAAGCGAATAAAGTATTATTTAACGATTAATTTACTGATAATTTATTTATTAAATGTTTACTGATGATTTTATAATAGTCTATTTGCAAGCTATAGAAGATTTCACATAGTTCCTTCTTAATTCTGTTTTTACAGATTTAAACATACAATAAATTCTAATAGCTTTTTCTCAACGTCCTCCAATAGTCGGCTATGACGTCCGAACACAGCTTTTCTCAAGAGTTCAATTTCAAGACTACCCCCAGTAACCCCAGAAAGTAAATAGCCATTCTGAGTTTTGATTTTTAGTCTATTCAAGAATTTAGGCATAGTATTATTATTTGTCACAATTTCTATAACGTATTCTTTTTTGTGTATCATTTTAATAACCCCCACTCACGCCAGTCTTGTCTAAGAGACGGACAAATCGTTCTCGGATATCTCGGTCTAAACAGACACTATTGTTTTATTATTTCGCGTCTATTTTGTGTAACTTCCCACCCCCTAGCCCTGCCCGTCACTCCTTCCATCTCTTACGAGCCGATGTGTCTCTACTCACCGCCAGTGGTGGTCTACGAGAATGGCGGTTTTATTATGTCGCGTCTATTTTGTGTAACTTCCCACCCCTTAGCCCTGCCCATCGCTCTTTCCATCTCTTACGAGCTATATTGTGCAACTTCCCACCCTGTACCCTCAGCACTGCCCGTCGCTCTTTCCATCTCTTACGAGCTATATTGTGCAACTTCCCACCCCCTAAGCCCTGCCCGCCGTTCCTTCCATCTTTTACGAGCTATATTGTGCAACTTCCCACCCCCTAGCCCTGCCCGTCGCTCCTTCCATCTCTGACGAGCTATATTGTGCAACTTCCCACCCTCGATCCCCAGCACCGCCCGCCGCTCCTTCCATCTCTGACGAGCTATATTGTGCAACTTCCCCCCCTCGATCCCCAGCACCGCCCGCCGCTCCTTCCATCTCTGACGAGCTATATTGTGCAACTTCCCACCCCCTAGCCCTGCCCGCCGCTCTTTCCATCTCTTACGAGCTATATTGTGCAACTTCCCACTCCCTACCCCCTAAGCCCTGCCCACTACTCCTTCCATCTCTTAAGACCTATATTGTGCAACTTCCAACCCCCTAAGCCCTAACCGCCGCTCCTTCCACCTCTTACGAGCCGATGTCTCTCTACTCACCGCCCGTAGTGGTCTGCGAGAATGGCGGGTCACTGTAGGCTGGTTGCGGGTCGGGCGCGCCCGGGTACGCGGGGAACCCCCCGGGGCTGCCCGCACCGCCCTCCACCTCGTACGCGGGCGCGAAAGCCGCGTCCGCGCCCATACGGAACCGTTGGAACGCGAAGAACGCGCACGCCACCTGCCACCGATGGAACCGATTTGATAGACCGATTTTTATACACATGGTTACGAGGTTACGAGCCTGTGGACGGCCTAAAAAAAACTTAACGTCTTAGTGGATCAAAGTCAATGGTCTCACTATGGAGGATGATCAAGACGGGTAAAGTTGATGCACTTAAGTAGGAAAGCGGAACATGGCAAAATGCGGGCGATAACACCAAGCACCACAGATACTACAAAAGATACATATACGTCGACGTATTTAGAAACCAAATGTGCCAATTGTTAGCACTTAGACTGGCGTCATCGCGGTGCGCATAGATTTTATGGATGCAATAACATTTCAAGCCACATCAAGTAAAAACTGAGATATAAATTTTATTTTGCTAAATTCACTAACTTAAGTCAATAACTATTTTAACTGTTCAACAATAACTGTTCTATTTTGCATAATCGTACATGGGAAATATTCCATTTATGTTTTTTTTATAAAATACGGAATTAAACCAACTTTAATCCATCGAATTTAGCAAAATAAAAACAATATTTAAATTTTTACTTCAGGAATATTCGGGGATATATAGTAATGAATTACAATGCTTAATAAACTGACCCCCTCCCCCCAATCCTCTTGCTGATAAATATGAACAATACAAACATAAAGGAATCACGGTCAAGGCTGCGCGTTAATCTATACTTAATGGTTTTCCATTATCTTATCTATCGTTTAACTTAAACTACAAAGGTTCTTAAAATCTGTTTAGTTTGTGTAAACAATGACTTGTTAAAGAGTAAAAATATATCTGGAATGAAATTGATTCAAATCATTGTGTTAATATATATTTTTAAGAACATAAATTGAAAACGTGGCGGATAAACTATGCCACATTTATGGTAGTTTGGTGTCATCAGTCGGATTAATGCCAAACAGAAAGAAAGATCAACTTAAAAAAAATAACATGAATGTAATGTTGGTTTAACAAGTAAAAACAGCACCGTATGTAATTGTCAATAATACCGGACACACATTTTCTAGTAAAATTATCATCAGTACTATTATTGAAATAAAACTTTTATTTTTTTTATTTTTTTTTATCCTGGCTCGGCAAAGTGACTACGCTACACCTGATGGTAAGTGTAGCCCAATCCAAGAATAGTGTCGACCAACGATAAACAATGTGTCCATCGTAGGTCGGCAATATCATGCCGGCCTGCCAAAGGGCCAAGGGGGAGGGGAAGGAAAAAGGGATGGGAAAAGGGTTAGGATAAGGGGCAAGTCCCCTGGGGAGAACCGGATATACACTGGCTGACCCTGGAACGCGACCCACACAAGGTGGGCTACTATGGCAGGTTTTAGCACCAGTTTTAGCACCAAAACTAATTTAAACGAATACGCCCAGTAATTTCACTGGCTTCAAATGTCCTCCAAACCGAAACATAACAGTGCTTACACGATTGGCGGCAGAAATGGACATAGCGGTGGTACCAAACCAGACGGCCTCTAGCATACGAGGGATTTGCCACCTTGTAAATCAATCATTGTCAATCATTGCTAAAATATAATATCATGGCTTTATATGGCTAGCTAGCAAGGGTAGACTAGTAACACTGCTTTCCCCTTATCACATGCTTGATGTTATGTCACACTCACCCAAGTCAACAAATCAAACTCTACCGACTTATCGTCCTCGCCGCCGAGGACCGCGCCGCGTTCCCCGCAACCCCGACCCTAGTACCGACCCGCGAGCCGACGATGACTAAGTAGTTTTAATACTCCCCCAAACCAATGATCGCAGATGTCTCTGCCCTCGCCCAGTGGCCGTCCTGAGCCGAGGTTCGTACCCCAAAGGGGGTACCCTCAGCGTGGTCACTTATATGTAAGGGTTAAGAGCGCCTAAAGCGCTCACCCGAAAGTCCGGTGAAGCTGTATACAGCCGACTAGTGCCAGGCTTACAGCAAGCGTCAACACAAATAAGTATGCCAAATTTCAATTTAATCCGACGTTTTAAAGGAGGTCAAAATCACGATCAAAGACAAGTTACAGACAAACCTACCAACCTACCAACATACAAACATACATACGTCTGAAGCTAATAAAAGCGTGTTAAAAAGGCCTTATTTCATGGGATTCGTATATATAAATATATTTAATAAGAAAACTACGAATGTATCAATAATTTGAAAAAGAACTCACCCAAGCAAAGATAGAGAAGAAGCAGAACGCGATGGCGCCCTGCATGTTGTTGGCGGTGCCGACGGGCGGATTGTCCGTCTTGCCCCATGCGTTCGACAAATAGCAGAAACCGACGAAGTACAGGAACGCCCAGAACGCTGCAATAAATAACATTGGAGACGTGACAGTTGTTATTCAACTTAGGTGCAGTCATTTGTTTTTATTCAGTCTCAAAAAAGTCCTACACACAATATGTTATTATATTTTAACACATTTCTGTAAGTCATTATTCAAAGGGCGCGTTAAAAATATAATACATATAATTTAACGGTAAACTGACGCTCGCAATCGTATTTGGCACATAAGGAAACAAAAACAAGTTATTACCTAACGATGCAAATAAACCGAAACGATAACCGATGGGGCAGAAAGATTCTGGAATGGAGGCCAAGTACTGGCAAGCGCAGCGTTGGACGTCCGCCTACAAGGTGGACAGACGACCTGATAAAGGTAGCAGGAAGTCGCTGGATGTTGGCCGATTCGAACAGGTCGGTCTGGAAATCTTTGGCGGAGGGACCTATGTTCAGCAGTGGACGTCCTGTGGCTGATGATGATGATGCAAATAATGCCCACCTCAATTTATATATATTTAAAACCCGTACAGTTTTTTTTTACTATTAATGCTGAGTATGAGAAGTACAAAACCTAATTATTAAATAGGAGTTGTTGTCGGTCCTAAAGAAGCGTTTAATCAGCTTGCTCGCTGGCTTGCACAGCTATATACCAGCCACAGTACAGCTGTAGGCTGTATAAATTGGGGACCAAATTAAAGTAATAAGACATGTGTAAGCGCTTCTACAGCGTTAATACAGCTATCCTCTCTCCTCTCAGTTTAGACTTCAAGAACTCTGTTAGCCATCTTTACTGTGATACTTAGGTTGTACCTAGGTTATCTACATCTACACTAATCATATTATAAAGAGGAAAGATTTGTATTTTTGTATGTAACGAATAAACTTAAAAACTACTGGACCGATTTCAAAAATTCTTTCACCATTAGAATCCTACATTATCCCTGATGAACTTTTTATCCAGATCAAACGCGGATCACAGATCAGATCAGACCAGATCACGCGGGCGGAGTTGCGAGGAAAAGCTAGTTATTTTATTGTAAAGTAATAACATTGTGCAATCGTGCAATTTCCTTTTTTGCCGTTTCAATGTACATTTGAAAACTTCGTATTTTGCAGATGTCATGGTAAAATTTTTATACATTACAGCTGTAGCTAGCACTATATGCTATAGTGATACTACAAGGTCTTAAAGATAAAGTTTCTTATCTAGTTCACTGAAACCGTATAAAACCTGACACTAGTTATTAGTCTCTGATAAAACATAGACAAAACTACATTATAACTTTGGGACACAGCCAGACCAAGGCAAGGCAAGGCTTTCCTACCCGTACTATTCAGTTCAGATCCGGATCAGATATCAGGAGGCACAAATCCCTTTCCCAATCCTTTAATTATCCCTTTCCTTTAAGGTCGGCAACGCATCCATAACTCCTCAGGTATATTTTTTTTATTTAATTGAATGACGAGATGAGCAAGTAGCTCGATTGATTGTAAGCGCCACGCTTACACACGCGCCAATGCTTACACACTGTTGCTTGAATGTCGCGTGGCACAAACAAAAAGTAATTCGGACATATGCCATAGATATTGCTATTTACAAGTTCAATTCTGAATCCAATTACGTGCACGGTTACTATTACGATAGCAATCAGTCGCTATAACCTTTGGAAGGACCAAAGGTTGATGATGATCGCTTTCGCCTTTCGTGTAAATTGTTCAATAATGAAACAAGAACTGCTGGTCGGTGCCTGATGCATTTTTGGACCCGACTGAATAGCGACCACCATGTCCATCCAAAACCCGTCATAGCGGCTCGTTCAGGCGAGTCGTTTTCCGTGGTCACCCAGTAACTTCAGTCTGACATAATTCTGCCAATGGTTGAGAGACACAATGTTTCTTGATTGTCGACAATATGTGGGCCGTACTATACTTAATATCAGGTCACTTTGGCGTGTCAGAATGGAAAGAGATACAGTCGAATCAAAGTAACTTTTACTTATGACTCTGAACAAAAAGAGGTATCGATTCGTACCTACTTCATGGCCGCGTTCCCTTTCTTCATTAAGTCAATAGGACTTAGAATAGGACCTTAGGATCTAGAATACTTAAGCTAAGAAAAGAAAGTTGGGGATCGAATCCCGGATTAAGCAATAAGAATTTGTGTTCAGTTTTCAACCCAAAAAATTACACAAGTTGTATTTGTACACGGCATAGCGTCAGGCTCTCCACCTATCACATCATAGGACGTAAATAAGCTTTACCAACGTGGGTGCACTACTTGGCTTTAAATCTACACCTTAGGAGATATAGGTGTGAACTTATGTTTGTATGAGTACTGCAATGCACTTGAAACCGTGGTCCGAGTTTCGTAATGTCTAGTCTATTTTAACTAGCAATGTAAAAAGGGGAAGGAAAAGTCTATGGTAACAAAAAAGCTCGGATCTTATAAAACAGTCAACACAAAGCGAAAAATACGAGATCAAAGTAATACGAGAAATAAAGGAAGACGAGAAGAAAAAAGGTCGCCTTAAAGAAAATTTTACTCTCGTACAAATATTTTCCACACAAAGGAATGTTTTATCGGAAATCATACGATAGCATCAAAACAATTAAAGAACAGAAATAGACGACGCCGAGTCGTAAAAGAATTCACACACAATAAGTAACAATTTATTGCAGAGTTTATGGGTCCGTAACATTTATTCCGAGCTGATTTGAGGGTGGTGAGCAGGCGTCAGATGACATGGTTTTGGTCTGATGTGTTACACTAGCATTTCTCGCCGCTTCCTCCGCGTGAATGGCTCTTTTCCAGGATGAAAAGTACCTTATGTCGTATTCCAGGCCTGCCATGTGCCAAACTTAATAAAAAACAGCTTAGCCGTTACGGCGCAACACAAACTTTCACATATCTAATTTAAGAAGGTTTAGGTTGTTTTATTGTACGTTCAATAAAATTTCCGGAGGCCCAAATCCCTTTCCTCCTATTCGTAATCCGCATTCCTTTATATAACAGTGTAGAAAATAGGCGGATTTTCATTGATTTCTATTTCACAGAATTTGTCAACGACCCAGAATTTATAGAAGTATTTTAAGAGTTGGTGCATTTTCAGTAGACTGACAGCGGCTGCGGCAGGGACTCCCTTGAGGACCTCTAGAAATTGTTATTTTTGACAATATTTAGAGGTCCAAAATATTGTTACTTCCGCCATTTTCAAATCTCCGACCGATAATTCAAATCTATAGTTGTTTGTTACCGTTTTTTGGATCGAACATAATTTACTGTCATAATGCATTTTTCATTTCTTTGATATTATGAAAGGTTTGTTCGCTTTAGGTGTATCATTTCATCAGTAAAATAAAAATATTAATACATCAATATTCCATGTCTTTAAAATTAAACGGTTATTACAAAACGTTGCTTTTTGTTGTCTCTATACAAATATTATGGTTAGAATTTCCGTCTAATAAAAAAACAGTATTTGGACATATCCTTTGACGCTTAATAAATAAAAGCAGACACCATTGAGCATACAAACATGAAGCTTTATAATTTATAATATTAAGTATTTGAAGCTACCCCGACGTCATAACATTCATGGCTTATTAAATCTATTCAAGAGGCAAGCGGACTCGGTTGACAAATATTCAGAGTTCGTGGATATCGCCCATGCATATCATTTCACCGAGTTTTTGTAACCGTTTTCTACATCGGTCGAATGTTCTTATGCAGTATTGATGTATTCCGCTAACTGGCAATAAGTGTAGAGTTATATTGGGCGCCAATGACACTAGAATTTTTTCTGCTTCAATTTACATCAGGTAATTGGTACTGCAATAAACTGCATAAACCCATTACCCGTTTTTATTGTATTGATAGCGCACAAGCATTTTTAATTGCTTAGTGGTCACGTCACGTCATCACAAAATTAATAAAAAATATTACAAACTAATTGAATTAAATCAACATAATTTCTGTTAAGACCACACCCCCAATCTTCGAAAACAAAATGTACAAATATTTCTTAATCATCATTTTCATCATACACAACCTCTTTTACCTTACTGCTGTGGATAGGCCTCTCATTTTATATGCCATTAGTGTCGATTTTGTGCCAACCGAATCCATAATCGACTTCCGATGTGAACAATAACGTCGACCCATTTCGATTCTAGATGCCGGACGACTGTCATATCACCTGCCTTGATAGAATATCTTGTGCAACTAAAATTGTCCCCAATCACATTATCTGGACCAGGTATTTCCGTTGCGGTGGTTGACCTTTAGCGCCTGTGTACAATGCACCTGATACCCATCGCTCCGTTAATAAGGTCAATTAGTGCGACCTCAAATGCAATTTGTTATAAATTGCAACTTTTGAATCAATGTGATTTTGTTCTGTATTTCCTTATATTAACAGCACTGGGTGCTAAATAAATTAAGCAATCGTTACGCTGTTGAATTATCACTTTGGACTAATAGTGGATTATAAAATCTGAGCCGGATACTGACAGTCAACTAGAAATTGTCATTTTTTTACTTTTTTGTATCATTTTCTGAAGTCGATTTTTAATTATGGTTAAGCTTATTTTAGTTGTAATTTTTTTTTGTTACGACAGCTATGGCAGGAAAATCATATTTCAATAACAAAATCACGACAAGTATGCACTAATTTTTACAGACAGTATTTTTTTTTACGCCGTACTCCATCATCAGATCTTAACCAAATGACATGTGACCATTTCCAACAAAACCGTCCACGATTAGCGCAGATATCGATGTAAACATAAAAAAAACGCGCCGAATTGTTTTATTTTTTTATCTTTTCTTCGTTCGTTCTTTTTTACATCAATAACAAATTCCCATAGATTGGATACCAGATATAGCAGCTTAGCTAATAGCTTTACATAGGTAAAATCAGCGCAAATGTCAACTCGCAGGCAGTATTGTGTAACGGGTGCGGCTAAGGCAACACCCTCGTCGTTTTTCATACATCTGGCACAACGCCAGGTATATTAAAGAAGATTGTATGAGACCCTGGCGAACAAGAATGCATTGCCTACCTATTATGATAAAGTTCCGGTAGTGTCAGAAAGAAAAGATCAAGGAAGGGAAGGAATAATAGATGAGAAATTCTCGTAGTACCTATTTTTTTGTGGTTGATTACAAATTGGTTACAAATTTTCATTAACATTATATTATTCTATAATCCATAATAATATGTCAAACGCTTGCGAAGATATTGTGATAAACGGTGACATGTTTTCTATCTAACGATTAATTGCCTCTGTACACGTGAACAAAATTGCTCACATTCATTTTCTTTCATATATGCACTTAATACAGACGCACTCACGCCTGTAATCCCCGAAGGGGTAGGCAATGGACCAGTACGCCCGCATTTCACCGTGTGTATTTCTATCCCATGATGTGATAAGGGACTGGCCTATCGCCATACCAGACACAATTACCGATACAGACTATTTGATGATAGAAAAACCCAATCTCATTTGATCCGCCCGGGTATCGAACCTCAGCACAGCAGTCGTACCGCGTACGCAATACAACTGCGCCACCAAGTCAATCAATTAAATACATCATTATAAATATTTCAACACTTAAGTACAATTTATTTATGCGTACAAACACAGAATTATTTCACTAAATCAAAAAAATTGGTGTCCGCGACGTGGCACACAAATTTTCGGAATATCGCTTGAGATGATTTGCTGACGTTTTGAGCAAACCACAGGATTACGTCAGTACAAAAACCTGAGCCAAATCGTACCAGAGGTACGATACTGCGGACGGCCCAAAAACCACTGACTTATCGTGTTAGAGGTAGAGATGAGAACCAATGATCTCACCACGGAGGATGCTCAACGGGCGGGGTGAAAAACCTTTAAGTAGGAAGGCAGGCCCTGGCACTAAGCCGGGATAACGGAGCTCAAAAAGAAAGGGTAAAATTATCTAATAGACCATACGACATCCACTTACCAGAGAATCCCATGTCAGCCAGGACATAATGCTTCCTTGTCTTGACAGAGGACATTTGCTCGAACAGATACTCCCCGACGATGAAGATAACCGCCGCAATGAAAGCGATCACCGAGATGCCGACGCCGTAGTTGCAAGCGTTGGTGTCGTCGTTGTAGACGCAGTGTTCTTTGCCGTCCTCAGTAGTGCGCCAGCCCTTGGCCGATATACAGCCCATCACGATGACGCTGAACAACTGTGAAAGTGTTAAATAGCAATAATCACGACAGCCTCATTGGGGTGGATTTTTTTATATCACGGCGAAGTAACTGCACTACATTTGATGGTAAGTGCAGTGGAGACCAAAAAAAAAACCAGCGACACACAATGAAGGGTAGGATATTCATATCCGCCCGGATAACGTCCACTCTACACATGGTGTTAAAATTTGCCATAGTGTCCCACAGAGCTTATGATCTGATGATGCACTGCGCTTACCATCAGGTGTAGTGCAGTCATCCGCCGTGCTCAGATAAAAAAACACTTTTTCTGAGCTAACCCCCTAAACCAGCTGTACCACTTTGAACAGGACTTTTCATACAGTAAATTTGGGTACCTTTATTACGGAAATATTTCGGGCCCCTCCGGGCACGGAGCAGTGATATGCGCATCAGTGACACCACGAGAGGCAGCTAATAATAGGGTATTTTCCTACGTTGAATATTATACATTGTTTTTTACGCAACAGAAACTAATACGAAAAAGAAACCCTTTTGTTGAAACACAATCAAAATTGGCGTAAAAATAAACCCCATTATTGGTATGAGCATATGTGGGCGTGTAATGGGGACATTTCACTATCTCGCCCGCACGCGTCGACCACAATGGCCATTTACCAGAGTGACGTCAAAGTTTGCGTCGTCTGTTATTCCCTCCATCCTATTTGAATTGCATCTTATATTTTTTAAAGACGGATTATTAAAATTCTTTTTCCAATAGGGTATTGGGGTAACGTAACTTATTGATATATTATATAATTTAAAAAACCAAGTCATCTACCCTATTCACAATAACAAGTGCGTTTACTGTGCTTTATAATGTTTGTTACAGCGCGAAGGTTACGAAATTCCAGTCACCAAACATGTTGTAATAACAAGTCAAGGGCTTCTATATATCGATACGATTGATTTACAATTTACATTATCAATAAGGTCCTATTGGTAAGCATTCCTTATGCAATATTTATGAAACTACCGAGTACAATGAGATTTGAAATTTATGTCTCGATATGACGATTGCAGTCCAGTTCCATGCAGTACTTAGAATTGATGGTTCTGAGTGAAGTTGCTATTGTTAATGGGCAGGCGTGGCGCTTACCATCAGGCAAGTCACCTGCGCATCCTATCATCTAAGCTTATAAGAATATATAATACCAGAAATATACAACGAATTGCATTAGTCTGCTATCCGTCGCCGAAAGGTCACGCGCAGGGGGAAGCGGGAGGTACTCCTACTCCCCTGACAGAGGCTTGGGCGGCGGGCACGTGGAAGTTCGTCGTCCGAAGGTAAAGGCCACGAGATGACGAGCGTAACCGTAGCCTTGACCGAACCAGCGCACCCGAAGGAACATCTTTGGGTTTTAATCCGTGGGAGTCAGACATAATCGCCCTGACTGACCACTCGGTGGGGCGTTACCCATAAAGGGATTCCCAACGTCAAAAAAAAAAAATGGTATGAAACTAATATTCAACATTAATTAAAGGTAAAGCTTAAGGTATGCTTCAGAAATATTTAATTATTTCCAAAATATGAATGTGTGGTGATGATCTAAAACAGTCTATTAGATTACACACTTATTTTTCTATTGAGTGACAGACTGGAGGACTTTTGACCAAAGGACCATTTTGTCATGGAATAATCTGTTACAACTGGTTATCTTTTTATGTCTACCAAACCAAACATGGTGGCTCAAAAGACTTGACTCATTATGGTAAAAGAAGTGGCAAAGTGGTGACAATATTATGTTTTACTTTCCAGTGGTATTTAGTCTACAAACCCTATAAACATGACAGTTAAATTTTAACAAATGTTGACATTTATCTGAGATTTTAGTCATTGCAAATTTTGTCATTCACATGCGAGATACATATTTCATCAGCTCTATACCCACATGCTTGGTTGGCCAGATATTGATTGTATACCCATACTAATTCATAAAACCAAAGTTAGCTAAATCTCAACATTAAATGTACTAAATAATGACATAACTCTAGGTGTAAAGGATTAGATAATATACATGGCAAGTGTGAATAGTATAATTAGAATGAATGATTTCAGTGAATATTCTCATAAATTTCCAGTTCATAAGTATTTTAAACCAACATACACAGGTGAAGAATGCAGTAAGTAGAAATCCATAGTCTTTGTCTACCCTTATGAGAAGCAGACTTATATCTGTGTATGTATTTGTGGATATAAATAAAGTACAAATTACCTAACTGTCATCATTGTATAATAAGAATAATGTAATTATTATTTAGTAGGGATAAGGTATGGAAATAATTTTTCCTTGAATTATGCCATAATTTTCAAGTTTGTAATTTAAAATTCCAAGTTCATAAAATTACAAAGGTATCATAATATTCACCTTATTAACATGATGCCAGTAAACATGTGTGTTCAATCATGTGTCTATGTGTTGTAAAATAAAGGTGCAATGATAGTCAGTAACTTAGGTAGGTAGAGATTCAATTACCTGTTAAAATATATATTAATTTAATTGAATTCATTCATTTACTTTTCCATAGAGAAATACCAGAGTAATATATTTGTTTTTCTTATAGTATAAGCCAGTAAACAAGCAAGTGGGTCACCTGATGGTTAGTTATCTCCACCACCCTTGTACATCCACAATACCATAAGAATTATACACTCATTTCTGATCTTATGAAACGCTACTTTACTTCTGTATGTCAGTGGTAAAGACCCAATCGAGCCAGTTCATTCATAGACAAAACTTTCTGACTCTACTGCTTAAAAATAAAATTAGCATGATAATGAAAAATAACTTAGGCACACCTATGTAATGGGATTAAAATAATGTTCTATCTATGCTTGATTTTGCAATTTATTTTAATTGTCATATTGGTTTATAATAAAGCATTAATGGTAAGGATTTTTATAGTAAACATAATCTTGAATAAAAAATATTTTTACAAACGTAAAAAAAAATAAGTAACGATATGCGCAAAAATCTGCAAAAATTCCGAAAACAATGCCTTTGATGATGGACAGCGAGATCACTTATTATGCTACATTAAAATACGACGTTACTTACCCAGCATACCGCCCTTACAATTACTGGAGGCCTTTGAATGAAGGCTTGAGGATCGAAAGCACCTCCGGCTTTACCGCCTCCATACGCGCCAGTTGAATCCATTCTTTTCACTATAGAATAAAACTTCTCAATTGCACTACGGAAGCGAACGGTCCATGAATGGCTTAATAAAATTTGACCTCCTCTTACTCTAAATTTGTATTATCGATCGCGCAGCTGAAATTCACAGATGACAACAGGAAAATTTGATGATAGTGATGTACCTCTAGCAACTATCAATTTGAAGTAGTTTGAATCGATTCTAAAACGATGTAAAAATGTTAAAGAAACAAAAAATATTCTCAACACTTATTACATACAATGCTCATTCAAAACATACTGTAAATACCTATATTGAAAAGGTTGTTCATGCAAAAAGAATTGATTACTGAATTACAAACAAATATTCTGGCTTTTATGTTTATGGATCTTAATTGTGAGAGTACAACACTACACCGATATCTGTTCTCTGTGAAAGCGGCTTATGAATCGATCGCGTTAGTCAAATCCTGATTGGTTAATATAATTTTTCCGGTTACATCCTTCCAATAGGCGTGGCGGAAATTCTATTTTTAGTAATAACACTGAAGAAAATTCTCAGACCACAAAACGGAAACAAATATGTACTTTAAATTAGATTTTCATTGATATTCAGTATTTGCAACCTCCGTCGACGTTACAATTTGAAATGTTTAGAAAATCCAAACGACCACAGATGGAAGGCTGGAAACAACACTGGAAACGCATGGATAATCCACAAGAAGAGACTTCTATATTCTCTTTTGAGATTTTTGAGACTCTCAGTTATCCTATTTATGAAACTGTGTTGGCGACTATTGTTATGGTGTTAATAATTTTGAGATATTACCGCCAGTATCGATTATTAATGTGAATATTGAATGGAACTTATTAGCAGATATCTAACTATATTGCAACTTAAATATAAGGATAATTATTATTGAAAATAATATATAATATATTCATATAATAAAACATGTGAGGCTTCTACAAATTGTTTAAATTCAATATTACTTCGTTAAAAGACTGGATTTACAGTGCATACCATCATATCGGTGTAATAGAAGCGTAGTTCAACTGTGAGCGATAAGGTCCTTGATTCGAGCTTTTATTTGATAATCGATTTGTCTTCGCAAAACATATAATTGGTTTAACGCCAGGCCGAAAGAAGTGGGGCATTCCCCGTAGGTGCTCGGGAGCTCCAGCATCTACGATAAATACCTAATAGTGATTGAAGAGCACCCATAATCAATGACCTCGACAAGTTGTCTAGTTTGCTCTTGATAGCTTATCGCTCGATATGCATTACATTTTGCCAGCTCTTTTAAACGAGTCGACAAATGAGCATGAGCGCCGACGGGGTTTTTTAAAAGTCGGCGCCGCTGCAACGAGCTATAGATAGATCGGCTGATTTGTGGACGGGCGTGTACATAAATGATTTTCATTTGTGTGGTAATGATGCCTCAGTCATCGTTCTATTATATTGACAGGTAGGTACCGATGTAGTCATTTCATCTAATAAATACATCACGCACATTTAAATCTGTGCCCAAATAATAATAATAATACTAGCCCTGTATTAAAGACACGGCCCACTGCTGGGCAAGGGCTTTCTTTACTGAATGAATGGTGTTAGGCTTTAGTCCACCACGCTGGCCTAATGCGGATTGGCAGACACATACTTTTGAAAATCTTACCAAGACCTTCTCCGGTATGCAGGTTTCCTCGCGATGTTTCCTTCGCCGTTGAAGCAAGCTATGTTTAATACATACGTAACTTAGAAAACTCAGAGGTGCCTGTTTGGGTCTGCTTTCAAGCCAGCGATTGTCGTCTCAACAGTCTGTACCACCTCCGCTGAATATCTCAGCTATTTACTACTACGCGCAAAAATTACGAATTATTTATACGTAATTTTTCCAGCATTGGGATTGTAGCGAATTTGGTGTTAAGGGTCGATTCCTAAAACAAAAAAATAACGCAGGGGTAGTGTGGGTATACTTGTTGCAGTTTTATAGGGCTGGCCCTCCCATTTTTTTATAGCATAGACCGGCAAACGAGGAAGTGGGTCACCTTATGGTAAGTGATCTCCACTGCCCGTGTACGCCCACTATACAAGAAGAATCATAGGCGCATTGCCGACCTTAAAGGGAAGGGATAAATGAGGGATTGGGAAGGGGACGGAGATTTGCGTCCCGGATATCTTAGTCACCGTACGAAACGCAGTAGCAAGTCGCTACTTTACGTCGATTTTCTATGAGACAATGATGACCCGGTTGTGCCGGCCCATTCATGCTGTAGACAAAATTGTCACAGCCACACAAAAGAGAGAAAAAAATCACAAAAGAGTTTTACAATTTATTAGAATTTTTAGATTTTTTTTTGGTAGTATTTAGTGTAATAGTTTAATAATATGCATACTCATACATTGGTGTATAATTCAACTAATTTCATTTAACGTTTTTTTATGACTGGGAAATGAAAAGGGGCCTCGCAAAGCTGGTGTCACCGACGTCTACGGTTGGTCTAACGCCGCCACTGGCGTCTCCGCTTGTCCATTCTTCGAGTTCATGCCATAGATATAAGTAAAAAAGGAAGATACGTTAGCGGCTCACAGCGCATAGGACGGCCAAACCAGGTCCAATGGACACACTTCTCACCAGTGTATGCGACAATAGTTTACCGTGCGGACGTGTCGTCTCTTATGATTAAAATAGTGGATTTCGATCACAATGCCTTCATGTTCATTTGACAAGTGTTTGAATCAAATACTTAATTGTAAATTATACAATTTAATTGTAACAATATATTTCTTATTACCTTATTTGTATTTTTATTTCTCAAATTAAAAGACGGAATTATTTAATAATTGGTTGACGCTACCCCGGCACTCGAACGATCACGTGATCGGCCAACGATGACCGAATCATTTGTTTCAAATTGAATGTGATGCACAGGCTTGTCTCTGTCACACTCTCTTTTTTGCCGTATTTCTTTCTCCCTTTTTTTGCGTGTATTGCACGCAAATAATTATTTATGTAGTAGTGAGCGGGTTTGCATGTAGTTGTATTAAGACCGTATTTTAGTAAGCGTTTGCTTGAACGTAACGCATCTTCTTTTTTTTATTATATCTATGGTTCATGCTTTAAATATACCAAACTATGAGCAATGTGCGCCATATTGTGATCTCGCTATATCTAAACATAGTTTTGGTCCATTGGGCTCTGTATTCTCTATCCCTTTCGGAAACACAGGTGTGACGTCATGAAATAATACTCAGATTAGATATTACAAATATATTTATCCAAATAAGAACTGAACTATAAAATAAGTAAAAGTCGTTAAGCTGCTTTTAATAACATTCAATTAGGTACAATAATTATTATTACAGAATATAATAATATTACTAAACATGTCACAAATGCCGTCACTTGTAAATTAATTTTGACTAGTACAATGAACGCTAACTAAAACATATTATGTTTTTGCGTAAATTATATCATATTATTTCATGCCTAGCACCTTTGACGAGAAAGAAGTGACGGCTTTAACTCTTCGACCGCATCGAATAAGAACGTGATAATAATCGACTTAATATTAATATATAAATTTATTTTGCAAAGAAAAGGTCGTAGCTTGGTCATTTAATTACTAATTGCGTTGAACTAAAATAGAAATAATTAAGAAATGTCAATGATATTTCATTACAAATTGTTGTTAGACACGACAAAGTAATATGATAGAACTTATCGAATTTATCAAACGTTTGGGTTATGTAAAACTCTATAAGTTCAATTAGCGAAGGAATCCTAAAGAATAATTGAGTGATAAAATGCTTTAGGGTAGACTTTTCAATGTCTGAATAAATTTTTATCTCCTCAACACAAACATACAAACATTTATTCGTAAACTAGCTGTCCCGCGCGGCTCCGCCCGCGTGATCTGTATTTTCCGGGATAAAAGTAGCCTAACAGTGGCGCCATCTGACGCCATCTACTTAAAATATTGGTTTGTAGTACATGCTATGTATCAGAGATGGCGCTGTATTTAAAAAATGATTTTCCCTATTTTCCCGCTTTTCTATTGAAATTTTTCCTAGATTTTCGTTGCTATAAACCTCACGGAGCCCGAGACCTTTCCAACGAATGCAAAACCGTGGAAATCGGTTCGTGCGTTCTGGAGTTATATCGTCAGGAAGGAAAACCCGACTTATTTTTATATAATAGATAATGACAGTGCGTTAATTTTGTATGATACTATCTTATAACTTGATGTGATAAATAACGTTTACTTGGAGATTGAAAAATCAGTCCTCACAATTATGGTATTATCAGAAAATATATTATCAAATCGTCACGCCCTTTCCAATGTGGCCGAAGATAAAATTAAATACAAGTTTACATTTCATTATAACGTAGGTATACAAAACGTCTAGAATATTACGAGCTGTTATCAAAGATTATCAAAGAAGACAGTATGGAAACATTGATCTGTATTAATGAAATATTTACACGATCAAGCTAACGTGCTACCTTTATTATTATGTTTTTATCTATACATTCGTGTTTTATTATAGGGATACACTATGGGATATTGTGTTTATTGAAAATACAGTGACGGGTAGAAAATAGTGGGGTATTAAAAGTATATCAAATGCATTTTAAAGGCATCAGTTATCGAAGAGGTTCTATGCAGGACTACCCACAAATACAAAAATGTATCTTATATCAATGTAACAACACATTTTCTATACAGACGGATATACACGTCATAGTAGGACGTGATATCACATCTATAAAGAGTCAACTAAGCTAATATACATTCCCCACATCACTGCATTATCAAAATACATGTTTATCAATTATGGCCGCTACATATCACGTTATATGGACTTGCTTAAAAGTAAAAGGGAAGGTCTTAGCACTTTATTGTTCTTAAAAATTACATAACATTATCAACCAGTGATCGTTTCAGCATAAACACCATTTTGGGTATTTTATGTGTTTCGTAAGCAATTTGTGTGGCAAAGCTTTAAGACCCGATAAATTATTAACGTCCTTAGACTGTAACATCGACGATTTGTTAAGTATGTGATTAAAATCATAATGATTATAAATGTTAATGTTCTTGTATAACTTTTAAACTATTAAGTTTGAATTAAATATAGCAAATTGTTATTGATGGTATGAATCCATTTTCAGTTAGATACTTTATTTTAATTAATGCAAATTTTTACATTATCTATATGCGTTTGGTAAAAAAGTATTTTTCCACGCAATACAGAGTGAAAAATGTTAACATAAGCCTCATTTAACAAAAACGGTTAATCGCATGACACAGATAAGTATATACGACTAAAAGTAAAGTTTTGTTACGACGCCGCGTCCATACAATTTGTGAAAATAATTTATTGACGCAGCCTCGTAACTGAGTGTTGGTTATATTATCTCCTAAATGTCATACAAAAAACTCTCGCTAAATGAGGCTTATTTTTGTGAAACAAGAATGTCTCTTTATTAATTTTAATTGATACAGTTATGTTGTTTGGTATGACGTGAAAAGACGTTAGTTTATTTGATATTCAAGTTACTGACAAACTCTGCAAAGGTATTCGGCCCGCGTTCTAGCAAGTCCAATACCTCGGCGGTTACACTATAAGGAATTTCCTATAGACATTTTCAATCGTCGATGCGGTCTTTAGACAATGATTCGAGAAAGCAGATGTATCGATGGATCAAACGTCTCGTCCCTAATCAGTACAAGAATGTTAACATATAATGTCTATGAGCACTAAAGCTAATTTATGTCATACTCTATGGTACATTAACATCTAATTTTTCACACTAATTCTATTACTAATATTTTGTATAAATTCTAACTAACTTCGCTTTCTAATGCAAGAACGAGTAATCTACAATTTTATTGTACATGAAAAACTAACTACTGGGCTGTATAATATTTTTATCTATGACATAATTTAAGTAAAAATAATATATACAAAAATAGCCACATTTTCATCTGTTCATTTTGGATCCGTCTATGATCTAATATTATATCGAATAGAAAATTAAAAGTAACACAAAGAAGGAACTAATTAGTACAAACATCGAAACAAACACACAGCTCACTAAAGTTTCCTAATTAAAAACTATTTCATCCGTTATTGTATAAAAATGTACTACCCCGGTACAAAACGCTACAAAACTATAATATTATTACATGTATGTATAATTATATTTTGTATTATTTAGTTTTAGGAATAAATCGATAGCGTCTGGCAGGATGTGACAGAGTTTGTTAGCGATCGATTGCCAAGCGAATGTCCTTATTGAAAACGATTGCTTTTGTCATAATATTATTGCTTTAAAAAAATAAACGCAAACAACCCACCCGTCCCAACTGCCTTAATTTATTCAATCAATGCCGACAAATGATCTTTGGAATTTATTATCCTATCATCGAGAATGTTAATAAATCGATTGTGAATCGATTTTAGGAATCCGTGAGGCCCTGACGTTTCTCCTCTTCCAACATGGCGTCGAGTTCGTCCGTGAGGTTGGCTAGCATGTTGCCGATGTCGTTCAGTACGTCGACGGGTTCAGTACTCTTGCCGTCCTTCTGTTCGGGGAGGTGTGGTGTGGTGGGTTTGATATCGGCCCGCGGCGGGAGTGGTGCGAGAGATATCCCTCCGCGTCCGTAGTCGACGGTATGCGGTCGGCCACCGATCTGACCGCGGTTTTGTTTTATCGTGCCGGCGTTCTCGTTCGCGAACGGGATGCTGTCGGATTCCGTGCTCGAACTCGACTGAGAACAAAATAAACAGTTAGGTATAATGTTTTAAGCTGCTCGGCAAAGTTATCTGCAAACCTATGCGATGACGTCATACATGATTTATCATATTATTTAGTATCGGTATGAAGTGTAGGTAATTGCCAGCCTTGTACAAGAAATCTAAAAACATATCTAACTATTTATCAAATAATGTATTTTTTAGGATCTGAGCACTCTTACATAAAACAATAGTGATAATTAAAAAAAGTTAATATTTATTTAAATTACGTGGACGGTGATTATTTCCTATTTATAAGCGTACAGTCATTGATTTAGAATCAAATACATTAATAATATTTACCTTAAAGCTAGCATCGGATCCGGTCCTGTGTTTATCGTCGTCGTACCGTCGCGGCGGTGAGGAGGGCGCGGGCGGGGGAGGCAATAAACCCGTACTGTCCAACGAAACGCTCAGCGAGTCAGAACTAGGGTATGCGGGCAGACTCAACGGCAGACTCTTCTCAGGATGGATCTCCACAGTCGTCTGTCCGAATCTAGAGAACGGCGCGTACTGTGAGCTCTGTCTCTTCGGAGGTTCCGGTGGTGGCTTCCGGGCCACGTGCGGACTCGCTCCGTACGCCACGCGCTGTAATCTGGCCGAGTACGCGATCTCATCGTACGTGTAATCCGGCGACTTGTCTCTATACGCCGGCGTGGCTTGTATCTTGGCTACGGGGCGCGGGCGGACCAGTCCTCGCGGACGCGGCAATGTACCGCCACCTTCGTAAGAGCTGTCGTTCGTCGGAGTGATGTCGCCGTCGTCGTACGAACGCCGCCACTGTCCCGTAGTACCGTAGTAGAAACTCGCGTCGGGAGAGAATGTTGTGTGTGAGGTTCTTTCCGATGGATCCTCGAGGCTTTCTAGTGATTTGCCGCGGGGGTGACGGATCTGTTGGTGATATTTAAATTTAGATATGATTCATGGTGTACTATAACCGGTCTACAAGATGTCCATTCAAAAGAATATATTATAGCAAAAATATGCGTTTTTATATCATCGTTGATTACGGTACACGAATTACAGAGGGCGCTGTAATTTTTGAAGATCGAATGGTCATTCCGTAAAACGGTAAGTACTTTAAATTTACATATTTGTGTATTTATAAAAGTCAATCTTTATTAATATGCAAAATGTATTGAAATATTCCAATTTTATACATTAACAAACAAATATTTACATTAATTTCTGTATTAGATTTTTCTCGTTAAAATAGCCTATTTGTACCATTCTTTATCTGTCACCATGCCAGGCTTATGAATTAATCGAAAAATATCGTTTTGTCGTATGCATATTATAACAAATTAATAAAACCATGCTCATATAGATAATAATATTTAATAGGACTATGTTACTACCGTGCAGGCAAATGTACAAAAGTTCGAACACGTATAGTTTAACGCCCAGACAATCGATTTGTCGGTATCGATACTATTCGATACTAAATCGATGTAGAGAAATGAAAAAACAAAAACATCGATAACAGCGTACAGTCAAACACAGAGGTGCACATAGAAGCGTTGTGCGTCGGGTGCGGACAGACAAGACTTTGTGCCGAAGGAGGTTTTTCATACCTGAATTGGGACCAGATCAGTGGCACATAAGGGCGTCGGTAGGGCATCAAAGTTTAGGTCGGGGGGTTTATGGTAACTCCTCTCCCACTGGTAACGCTCCCTCGGATATAAATCCTTTGGCCGATAACGTCCCACAGTGCGGAATGTGTTTGGAAAAAGAAAATAAAACAAAACATTCACATGCTGCATCGGGCGGCTCGTGATATGGTGGATGCTAATGAATGTGACATGTTGGCCGGATCGCGACTCTCGCTTTGCTTTGTAAATAACGCGAAAAATGCCTTTGCACAAATTAATAAAAAAAAAATGCAGTTTTATGACAAATTATGAGCGATGTTTAAAAGGCAAAAGCATTAACTGTTATGGTTAATATTCTACTTATTTTCAAATATAAGCAAGATTAATTTCTATTAAGTACAATAAAAGTTAATGGAAGTCAATACGCGGAGTTGCTGTAATATCCGGCCAACGAAATGACGTAGGCGATGGATAGGTATAGACCTAAAGTCTAAGCGAAATTATAATGATTTCATCTGAACGCATTAGGAAAAGTTTTGAAATTTGTTTTTGTGTAGGGTAAAGAGATCTTTCCATAAATACTTTTTCCCAAAAATGTGTCCATTTCCGTTCGCAAACAAAACTTAATAGCACTTGTGCCAGGTTTTTATTTACGTAACAACAATAGGCACTGCTAAAAGGAATATCTCAGTTTTAGTTCAATCAAGCTTTAAACGCTCATTGTTAAAATAAAAGTTAGTAATTTAAAACGAAAAATTATTAAAATCATCGCTAGCTTTTAAGGTTAGAATTAATTTTGGCGGCAATAAAAATTCAAGATGGCCGATGAGATGAAATGAAATGTGTGAAATAAAAATAATCATAAAATAAAATGAAATCATTGATTTGAAGTGATGCTTTGAAAATAATTGTTTTTTTTTATAGATAAGAAAATCTAATTGCCTTCTAGAGCATGTTGTGTTTATGAACACGGATGAGCATAGACAATATAATAATTTTTCTTTGTCATCCGCTGTCATAATTTCTAAGGAGTCTAAATTCTAAAACATCACTACAAACACAATAAAAAAGAAGCATGCGTGTCTATGGTACTGACCTGGCCTGGTTGTATTCTGGGGAAGTCCAGTGAACCCTGGTTACTGATGCTTCTTTTACCCGCCCTTATGTCTTTAACTCTTTTTATGGCAAGAAGTATTTTCTTTTGGTGTCCAAGACGGACAATACCCATGTCTTCTAAATCCTGGAATACACAAAATACTTGAAATACAGAATCAAAAAATCTAGGGTGTTCACAATTTAAATACAACTTGAAAATATTGTGACATCATTAATAAAATCTAAACAACTTTAAAAAGACATCGCTCCTATGGGTCTTATAAACTTTTTGAGCCGAGCTGTTTAGATAATACATTGTTTTTTGTCTCTTTCTATCCACTTTATAAATCGCGTTGTCAGAGAAAGACATAAGGGTGTTTAACTAATCAATGCTTTAGTAGCGTTTATAAGTAAGGTTCTATACGACAAAATATACCTATTTACTTTATAATGGGGTCTTTACCACTTAGTAATCAATTAATACAAGGTATTTGAAATAAAACTTTTTTAAACGGATTTTATCGCGGTTTTTTATTAATTTAGAACCCGACGTTTCGAAGGTTTTTCAGCCTTCGTGGTCACGGGGTGGACATCGGGATCAAAATTAATAAAAAACCGCGATTAAATCCGTTTAAATTAGTTTTATTCCAATGAGTTATATTCGCGTAAACATAAGAAATCATTACAAGGTATTTGTTTAATATTAGGTACATACCTCCCAGGCGAGCTGTGTGACGTCATGCACAGTGCGGTATCCTTGAGCCACTAGTGCTGGACCGTACTCCTCGAGTCGAAGCAATCGGAGCCATTCCTCCAAAGAGCCCTGGAAAGTACAATAGATATAATATATAGATACAATTTCAACAATAGTAAGATACAATTTCATTCCAAAAAATCTCGTGAAAAAACGTATTGAGTTATTCAAGCTGCGATAGTTCGTTTAGTTTTGTTTTTTTTTCATGTAAATGAAATAATGATTCTTCTTCCACCTGCCCTTATCCTAATCGCAGTACTACTCGCAACATACATTTTAACACATATTATAGAAAGATTTCGGCTTGTAGTTTTTACGATCGGCCGCCTGCCTGAGGTCAATTCCTTTGGGTAGAAAACACACCCAGAAGGAAATAATGATTGTGCGAGAAAATATCACATCAAATGGCACAGGGCAAGATAATTTGCGCTACCTAACAAGCGCGTATGCAATATAAACGAAAAAAAAAATAGTTGTATCTTGCACTATAAGTTATATAAATTTGACCAAGCCTATTTGTAACATTGTTTAATCACCGGCACAGCTCGTGAGCACGTGGATAGTAGTGAGTGCAATTGAAAATCCAATAGACAAAGGGCATCGAGTGACCAACCAATCACAAGAAGGCTCGGCGGCCCGCGCTGCCGCATTCCGCCAATCAGAACTATTAATCTACTATGCATGTGAAATTTGTGCTCACGACTCGTGCCGTTACCTCTACGAAATTATAATTAACATTGACAGCCTCCGTGGCGCAGCGGGCGAGTAGCCGGCTGTGAAACGAGAGGCCGCGGGTTCGATCCCCGCACCAAGACAAATATTTGTGTGATTCACAGATATTTGTCTCGGGGTCTGGGTGTTGTGAGACCGAAAGTCTCTCGTAGTTCCTGATACCCACGACACAAGACTCGTATCTCACTGTGGGATCAGGACTATATGTATGACTGTTGGGTGTATTTATTTATTATTTATTTATTTATTAATCTTAATTTAATAACACTCACCGGTATATAATCCGGCAAATTGTCCGGCACGTTTAGGTTGGCCAGTTCGGCCTTTAACCGTTTACGATGGTTGGGCTTCTTGATGCCGACCGCAGTGAGATCTTCAGGCGTCATCCGCGTCACTGTCGGCAGGTCGTATCCTGCATCTATGAAGAGGCGAGAGTACTCCTCCATCTGCAGGTCGGCTAGGCAGACGTGAATAATATCTGTGTCCTGGGAAGTGTACATTTATGTTAGTTTATTTTATCCTAATGATTTCTCATATTTACGCGAATATAACTCATTGAAATAAAACTAATTTAAACGGATATTATCGCGGTTTTTTTTATTAATTTTGACTTCGTGGTCACGCAGGCTGAAAAGCTTTCGAAACGTCGGTATAAAAATTAATCAAAAACCGCAATAAAATCCGTTTAAATTAGTTTTATTTTATCCTGGCACGGCACTGTGACTTCCATGGACCTATTGTTAAGTACAGTGCAGTCCAAACATAATGTCGACCGCCAAGAGATATAGGAACCCTAGACGGTTGGCAGTATTATGCCGGTCTAAAGTTACTGGATATACAGTGATTGATCCCGGAACGCGACTAGTACTCTGTACGAGCCATTATGTGTTTTTTTCACTATGAGTACGGTGGTCGCTCTCCAATCGGATACAAAAATACCAAGTACCCTACTAGCAACAGCTAAGGAGTTTGACCTACCAGCTTAAAATCATAAAAAGTGATATTCTGGCGATATATTATTGTATATTTCTAATACGTATTTTGACTTCTAAAGGAATGTAAAAATCTCTCAATTATTTTATTTTAATCAGCTTTCTATTACTTTTAGTTTTGCAGTTTTCGCCAGTAACAAAAAATTACTTCAGTATGTACCACATGCAACTAGATGGCGCCACTATAATATTGCAACAGGCTTTGCAACTCTTAGTTGTGAAGTAAATGGTACATGAGTAGTAGAGCAGGTAGTTAGATGCTTTAAGGTCGGAGACGCATCCATGATTCTTCTGAGTGGTAGAGCCACGCTGTAGACTATTTTGTCTGCAGCATGAATAGTCTGGCTCCACCAAGGTAGTGTCACTGTCTTATAAAAACAACGAGAAATGATAGCTTGATGTTATGTTTCGTAGGCTCAATTAATTCCCAACCTCCATTCTTTGCCTTTAAGGTCGGAAGCGCATCCATGATTCTTCAGGTATTGTAGGTGTTTAAAGGCGTATGAGATCACTTACCACCATGTGATCCATTTGCTAGTTTTCGAGGCTATGCTATTACAAAAACTGTACCTATACTTTATACTTACAGGCAGTCCCTGCGCGATCATGGCTCTGACTCTATCGGCCAGGTCGCCGCAGTGGCACGCGGCGTGGTGGTGATGCGGCATCCTGCCTGAAGCTCTGCCACTGTCGAGTGATGCTGAGGAGTGACGCGAACCTGATCCTGCCGACCCGGATGAAGATCCGGGACTGTCTCGGCCGGGACTCTGAAAAAAATGTTACTTTGTGAAGTGATATGGTGTATGGTTTTAAGTAACAATAAGGAGACATAAAAAGCTTACAGGGTGGTAGGTCAATTGTATGCGAGGCCGTCTGGGTTGGTACCACCGCTTTGTCTATTTCTGCCGCTAAGAAACAGCGTGTAAGCACTGTTGTGTTTCGGTTTGAAGGATATCGAAGCCAGTGAAATTACTGGGCATTAAGAGACTTAACATCTTATGTCTGAAGGTGACGAGCGCAGTTCAGTGCTATGCAGTGCTTTGTAATTCAAAGTTCTGTGTGGTGTTGCTTCTGTTTATGGGCAGGCGTAGCGATTACCATCAGGCGAGCATCTTGTTCATTTCGTCATTCAATCCAATAAAAAAAATGCCATGGGACATCAACGTTAAGACTTCTTTCCTTCTGCCTGGCGCTATCCTAGCTTAATTTCCAAGGTCCGCCTTTCTGCTAAGACGCCTCTACTTCACCCGCTCTCGAGTATCCACCGTAGCGAGACTATTGCCTCTCATGTCTCCCTTTAATACATCAAGCCAGCGCTATTCGGGCCGTCCTTGGGATCGTACGGGCCATTGTACGAACTGGCTCAGGCATTTTCGACCGACATATTCCGGTAGTTCCATCAACCCATTTATCCGCCACATCACGGACTCCAAATTTGAACTCAATGCTAGCTAGTGAAGGTAGTACACGGCAGTTAAGTAATTAAAAGGCTGCGAAGATGGGGGGGAAGGTGTTACTCTTGGCCAGGCTACCGCTCGCACCTGATATTTCTAACACCGTGACTAACACGTCAGTTTCCCTACCTGTGTCATGTCGATGCCCTGGTCGTCGCTCAGTGCTAGCTGGTGATGATAGTACACGGCCGCTTTGTGGGTGAGTGGCTGCGAGGGTGGTGGGAATGTGAAGGTGCCCCCTCCCGCGGGACTCTTGCCGAGGCTGCCGCTCGCGCCTGACACCCCTGACACCCCGGACACCGTGCTGCCGTAGTCAGAGTGGTCATCTGGAAAAAAATTAAAGGCAAATTAGTTTCCGGTGGCGGAATATTCCGATATTGAATTTGATAGTCAAGTAAATTGAACTCTATTTTGAATCACGAATGTAGTACCTTGGTGCTTTCCCTCTTTTTTTTGCTTTGTTCCTTTGTTAGTCTGTAGTTGTTTTTTATCTGTATTCACGTGTAATCTCAGATTGAATTGGTACTCAAATGACCTTGGTAGTACTTTTAGAATTTGGCTATGATCTGATAAAAAAGGACGAGGGAGACCGTGAAACTTCTGAACCATGAATAGCAAACGCACCACAAATCGTGTTTAAAGTTAATGTTTGTAGGTTAACATATAATAAATATCTCTAAAATGTTGATCAAATATGACGAAATCATCCAACATTTTTATCCAATGTCCGGACAAAGATATTTGACGACTGCCAATTGCCATACTTACCAACCTATGTGAACTTTATCATCATTTCACTTCATTCCAATCAATAATGACCCAAACATTTCAACCGGTCTAGATTTACCCACAGATGCTTAATGCTAAAATCCATTACATTTATCCACTTTAGTGTTTTTGCAAAACTAAAGTGGCAGTGGGCGGGTCACGTTGCCAGAAAACATCACTCTTGGTGTAAAACAGTTCTAGAGTGGCGGCCCCTGGGGTGAAAAGCGCCCCAGGGGGAGACCGCAGATGCGTTGGAAGGATGACGTGAAGAAGCTGGCTGGATCGAACTGGATGCGAACAGCGCAGGATCGGGAAGCGTGGCGGCAATTGAAGGAGGCCTACACCAAAATGGTCGAGAATGGCTAAGAAGAAGAGATTTATCCACAGCTCACCTCGAGTATGCGAGGGCGTATCCGGCGGCTGCGGGTACGGCTGGTCCTCGCAGGAGGCGTACCCCTGCGAGCCGAAGCTGGAGCCCGAGTGGCGGTGCTGCGGGGTGCCGAACGCGTCGCCGGGCACCGCGGGCGGCGGCACTCGCTTCGCGGTCGCTGTCTTGCCGGCACCGCTGCCGCCGCGAGACATCCCGCCCACTGGAAATAGAACAAGATTGTAACATTATTATTTGATGTTTTTTTATAAATACTGTTTCTTACAACAATTTTTTTGAAGATGGAATTCATTTCAATTCAAAAGTGGTAGAGCCATGTTGTAGACAGTTTTGTCTGCAGCATGAATGGGCTGGCTCGACCGGGTCGTTACCACTGTCTCACAGAAAACCGACGTAAAATAGCGGCTTGCTGCTGCGTTTCGTACGGTGAGTGAAATATCCGGAAGCCCAAATCCCCTCCCCTTCCCAATCCCTAATTATCCCTTTCCTTTAAGGTCGGCAACGCGCCCATGATTCTTCTGGTGGTGGGCGTACATGGGCGGTGGAGATCACTTACCATCAGGTGACCCACTAGCTTGTTTGCCGGCCTATGCTATAAAAAAAAACAGCAGAATAATGGATATGCTGAAATATGAATTTAAGGTTAGCTCAACGGGGATGGTCCGGACTGTCGAGACGAAAGTCACGGGTTCGAAACCAGCCCGAAGAGCATGCAACTCTGATTTTTTTAACTTACGTGTGTATTAATTATTAAATATATGTAGCTTTAACGGTGAAGAAAACATAGTGAGAAAAACTAAATTCCTGAAAAGTTCTCTATACGAATTTTGAAGGTACCTATCTAAAGTCTGCCAACCCGCATTATCAACTGATAGCAGTCGTTAAGCTAAGTCGGAGGCTTTCGGGCGCTTGAAAACTATGACAATGGCCGCTAACCATTCGATACAGAATCAAATAGAATAGTAGAAAAAAAAACCAAATCTAACTAATTAATCTGTTTGCGATCAAATTTTCTTTTGATTGGTTCGTTTCCGAAATCAATCTGCAGATTCCGATTAAGATCTTTTAATAATTGACAATTCCAATGGCGAGTCATGCTGGACCTATTTTAAAGCATACTTATTGGCTGTAGCTGTTTTTTGGATATATCGTCAGTTCTATATAATCTGCGTTATCGTAAGTAACTTAGAAGAATATCTGGATATAACGAGTAAAAAAATGTATTCGAAACGCTTTTATATAATTTTTATTAGAGCCCCACATAAAATAGGCTCATACAGAGGCCGGCGTAATCTTGCCGATTGAAATCCTTTAAAATATGAAATATAGAAAACAATCCAACATAATTTCACTTGAATTCTTTAGCCTCATATTTATATAAAATTATCTCTCTTTTCAAAATTTATTTTTGAGTTCACAAACTGAATGCTTTATATAAACACAGGATTAAAATGATATTTTTATTCATGAAATTCGGCCCTTAGCGATGTGTTTAGAAGTAATCAAGCCCACAATCTATCCACCCTTTTGATCTTTCAAAAGAGTGTTATCTGGTTTGGACAGGACAGAAATCTTGTAAACGTTCCGTTTACTGATCGCCCGCTTTTTCCTTTTATAGGATATTTGGGTACTTTCGAGTAAGTTTCTAGGGTTGCTACAGGTTTCTACACCTATCAGAATTAATGTACGTTATTATTCCACAAATATCGCTTCATTGCTCTAGTGGCAGCGTACTTAGGCAGAGAAACCTTGACGTTCTAAATTCAAATCAGAGATCGGGCAATCACAATTCGTGTTTGAGTTTCCGATTCGAAAAATCACACCAATTTGTGCCCGGTATGGCATAGACTCGCTTTCTATCACATCATGGGATGGAAATAAGCTCGGCCAACGTGGGTGCTCTATTTGCAGCCCTGCTTACTCCTTAAGCACAGAAGTACGTACCATTTATAAAAGAACATATTTTTTTATCTTACAGATAATAAGTCAATTGGACTTACTTGGTACTTATTTTAATTGAAACAGAAACAACATATGAAAATACTTTTATTATTTATCAGAAGTTCCAATTTAATTACACATCCAATAATCTGCAATACTCGATAGACACATCAGTTCCATCCCTACCCACGATCATCGATAAGCCGCACCGAGGGAACATCGCTAATAAGCTAAAATCGTAATCAATCATTTTCGTTCGCTACGAGAGCGAACGAATCGCATCAGTTAATTGCTGTACCGAATCGATAACTCTAACTAATGGGCGGTAAAAATCGACATTGAATTGATTGCGATGCAAACACCCGATAGGTAAAAAATGAGGCGGTGCAATTTATGTGCGAATTCTTTTACTTTTTTGTTCTTGTAAACAACTTGCCAGTTTGTGCATACTGTTATAAAAGCTTTAAATAGTTTCAAAAATCGATATTCGAAAGTATTGAAACATTCTTTTGGGACGTAATGGAGATAATAAAGTTATGTGGTGGTAATTAGGAATTTGTTCGCACGCAATATTTTATAAATTGTATAAAAATATTTATTTCTTTTACGATTTATATTTATTTAAATGGCTATACATGTCTACACACATTTAAAACACAGTTCTACTAGGTAATATACTACAGAACTCGTACATCTGCACTACATTTGTTAAATAAATGATCTTCATGCACCAATTTATGTATAACACTCTTTTAGCCAACACTGAACAAATATCCTACAACTTTCGTCCAACATTTCGACATTACTTTCTACGTATTAAATTAATAAGTACCATTAACTGCACGCAAAACTGTATTTAAATTTTTAACAATAACATTAATAAATGAAAATATTTTTATGTGAGCACGCAAAAACTCCCAAGTCCGTGTTAAATTGCATGTAATTGAAATTCCATTTATTCTCGACGTATGTACCGTTGTTTTAAACATTGCAGAATATGCTTTAAAGTCGGTGAAAGATTGTTATCAACAGTAAGAGCTGAATGGTCGCCTAAAGTTTTTGGAAGTCTAGATATGATCCATGATCGTAGTTGAAGTTAAGGTGACCATGTCGATGTCCTACTCAAACTAAAATATTAGTAATCGTGGTCCGAACTACGAGGTTTTTAAACTATTTGAAATTTAATATAATAATGGTGAACAAAATGCAAGTAAAGCTCTTTCTCTATTAGTAATGAGAGACGACTATGGAAAAGAAGAATAACTACCAGTAATGCCCGATTAGCCAACTAATATCCACAGATTGAGAGAGTAGACGTTTTAGAGAATAGATTTTAGCTGTGTCAATCCTCTTATTCGCATCATATTATGATCATGCAAATGTCTCGAGAGTTTCTCTTCAAAATTTGCATTAATAGAATTTAACTTGTTGGTGCTATCAGTACCACCTCTGTTATGATAAAGACAGCTGGTGATCACTAATAATCTGAGCTATATAAAAACACAGACCGACATTACAACGGATCGTGGTTAATGCCCATTTGACGGTTAAACGTCACCTATGGGATGTAAAGTCTCAATCCCCTAATCCAGGGACATGTTTACTGTAGCCACCCACTCGCTTTTGTCACCTTTTGGCTTTGGGCTTCATTATTAGGCTCATGATTTTTTATTGGCTTTTCATTGGCGAGCCAACGGCCCACCTGATGGTAAGTGACATTACTGTTGCCCGTAGAAATAAGCAATACCAGCCGCATACCTAAGCCGCTGCCTACCTTGAAATACTTTTTTAAGACTCATTTGAAGAATGATATGTCATAGTACTAAGGAAATACCGTAGAGCCTGTAAGAGAAGGTGTTAGGTGTTAGAAATCTTTGGTATACAACTTCCAGCTTTTTTTCTCTCGACAAAATAATGGTGGAAAAAGCAATATCTGCAGAAATGGTTCTTCATAAATTTCTCCGAGAGCTTGATTATTATGAAGATATTAAAATCGGTAAGGCGATTTCACAGCAGCCCCAATGCCAGATATATGAATATAATCAAGTTGCTGCAACACGGACATCTTACAATTTTTTTAAATATTTAAGTGTATCCGCCTTGGCGTACCTCTGTATCTTTATATTGATCACAGGACCACCTCATCGCATGATGGATCACAACGGCCTTGCTGACGTTTTACGACGCAGATGAAGGATATACTTGTTATTTCGGTAAATTATCCATATCCATAATTCTTTTGGTGCTAAAAACTTTAAAACCCGTGAAGGTCTTCCACGGAATAAATATACAGGCGTTGCCGGTTGTGTGGTCGATTAAAAAAATATTTCCGTAAACGCGATTCTGTGATGAGTCTCGCTTTGTTTGTATCGTGTGTGATTAATATCGTCTATAGGAAAAATTAAAAATCTAAAAATGTATTCTGGAGTAATCTGATCTTTCACATGAAACTGTATATCTACGACATCTAACTCATGTCCCAGACGATTCAGCTTTTGTAGCGAACACAGTTTACCCATTGTCAGTATCTAATTTCGATCATGGTCTTAGAGATGGAACAAGACCTCCTAGCTTTTTGTTTGCCTTTATTGCTGACATTCATCTTCATCCAGTATCTTTTTGCGGTAACAAAGTCTTTCTACGATATCCTGATAAACATCACTAATCAAAAGCAATACAGACACCATAATTATCTAAATACATATCGATAGCAGACATAAATTGATCAGGATGGCGACCACGGCTTGCCGTTTAGTATAATAACAGCAATAAACCAGGCTGCGGCGACAAACTCCTAATACACGCCGGCATAACTTCTAATTATTAACAATTAACCGATCATTACCGTCACTCGTGTGGAATTCTTATTAACCTTGGTTCGGATACTATGTTTTCTGATTGGTTTTGTCCGCACAGATATCTACTATCAACAGAAATCGCATAATTACGCAGTTTCTAAAAAAAAATCACTAATGGATCTCTTAGTAAGGTATTAGTAGGCAGCGGCTTGATAATGCTCTCAGCATTGCTGATGACAATTAGCAAAGGTCACCGCTAACCACCATGCAGGCTGCTGGAGCGTAGTGCCGAACCGGTCAATAAGAAATTCATAGGCATCCGATAAAATCACAACAGTTACTAACGAGAGCGTGATAGAGTTGTTGAAATTGATTTATATAAATCTAATTTCCCCGTCTATATCGGTCAATAGATGGTGATAGGGGATATTCCCACGTTAAAATATCCCAGAAAAAATGGATACAAATTACCAGTAAAAAATATAAAAGAGGTTTTTTATTTATTTTTCCACGGTTCAGATCTCGTTGAAATTGAACGATCTGCAGATAACAAGAATTAGATCCGGGACACAATATAGAATTTGTTATACAACCAGATATATACAACTCATTTTAATTGTTTGCTCATTCTTCAATACTTTGTCTATTTTTAAGTGTTATTAAGTCTAGCACGTTAGACCAGCATATTCTGGTGATGATAATAATGATGACGATGAAGTGTTTAACAACTACTGACTATTAACATAATATATAAATAGTACGAAAAGATTAAAAATATATATTGTAAAGAAGAATGACGAGATCTATCAATTCAATTCAAGCAGTATTCAAAATGATTGTAGGTAGACCGTTGACAGAAATAACAGAATGCTAACAACTACATCTAGCAGTACACGGTTGAACTACCCTGAGGATAAATCTACAAGCACTGTTTAATAACTTAGACCAGATACAATGTTCTGAACACACGAACCAACAACTCAAACCTATGCACTTAGCTCTCAATCTGCAGTCATTAATGCATCCAAGGCAGTGATCTGTGGCAGGAATATACCTTGAGGGGACGAATCGAATTGATTAGACACGGCAGCTCGATCTACGATGCGTATTCTATTGACATTCACAGCGCCTGCAGACGTTATTAAACACAATTATACGGCGCCGACGTTGTTGCACGTGTTTATTTTTAGAATGAACATGAACATAGAGTGATGTTTGGTATGTTTATTGGTACTTGCTCTCGTTAAATCACCGGGCGCCTGGACAGCGGCAATCACTCATACAGTGAAATACCTGTCATGTTTACGCGCTCCTGCAACCCGTACTTCGGGATGTACAAAAATGAAGAGTTGAGATTAGCTATGGTCATTATCTATGTCATTCGTCGTCATAACACCGGTTGTGTTCATAACAGTATCATCTTATTATGGATTCTTATGGAATTTACCTGTAGGATCATCAATCAAATGTTTCGTATTTGAGAAAATATTCAGAAAAGCAGTAAGAGTGATGGACACCTTGTAACTTTTATTAATTTTTCCGAATAAATTATAGTCATAGGTATTAAGTTAAGAAGTCCTACTTGTGAGGAGCCATAAAACCACTAAACACAATCCGTAGTAAAACCCTAAACTACAGTGATGTTAGTTAGGAAAATGCTATTACATGTTCGTTTGTTAACCGTTCATGGAATAGTAATGCAGCATTTAAGTAAACTCGCATGTCCACACTGCACAGTATTATATGCATTGTCCGATGCATATCTTTAGACTGGTGCTCGTAAAAACGATAACTTAGGTGTGTAATCATCTGAATATTACCATACGGAGAACACTCGACATTTCTCACGGGAAGTGGGAAAACTACTTTACACCTTTACACCAATAAAACGAAATAACCAATAGGAGCAATTGGTTTTATTAGTATACATGTTTTTTATTGCCTTGATAGGGAGACGAGCAAGCGGCTCGCGTGATGGTAAGTGGTCACCGCCGCTCATGGACATCGGGAATGCCAGTGACACAGCCAAGCCGCTGCCTGCCACTGAAGGAATACTCTTTTTAAGCCTCGTAATATGTAATGGGTAGTTGATGATATTTTTTATGAGAGTTGGTAATTTTATATGTGTGTGTTTACAAAGTATACATTCCAGCGCTTGTGTGTGTGTGTGTGTGTTGCTGAACGCATTATATTGTTAGTCTATTTGTCAGCTTGAAAACTTTTTGTAGTGTAAACACTACAGTTAAATGGTTAAGATAAGAGAACTGTTTTCTGCATCAATAACTATATTACTTAACACGGCGTGTGATTTGATTTGTCTCATTTACGAACAAGAATTTACTCAAATATTATATTATTATTAGTTGAGTAAATACACAGAAGTGGACAGAAATTTTAATAGTAATCACGTAGGTTTAAATTAAGTACATATATTTTAATTTCAATTATTAGGAGTATATTTCACAATGAGTACGATTTTGCCACTAATTAAAGTACAATACAGCTATTTTTAAAAGAGCGTAGTAGACATCTTCTGATGTACAAAAAATATTTCAAACGGTGAGTTTTGTATTTCAAAGTTTCTATTTAATTTTTAAAATAGCCTTTACTTGCAAGTGGTGAAAAAGGCGTTAAGAGAATTTTATAGATATCAATTAATTGTCGAAAATGGGTTGTTAACGATATCGCTAGCAATTCATAACTCACCACTTTCACACATGCATACACATTTCAAATGTTTCATTAATCAATGAATGATGATTGATTTATCAGTGACTAGCGATCCGCGCCGGCTTCGCACGGGTAAAAATATGTTTGTTACATCACATTAACAATCTTTGAATTTTTCGGCTTTGTTGTACTATAATATGTATGTATTATACATATAAACCTTCCTCATGAATCACTCTATCTATTGCTGAAAACTGCATTAAAATCCGTTGAATAGTTTAAAAGATCTAAACGAACAGACAGCGGAAGCTACTTCATTTCATACTACGTAAAGAAGATTACACAATTTCAAATAATTCACAACTATAGCCGTAACTATTAATGGACTGTTGTTTATATTAATAATATTATTTAAATGTACTCTTTAATTTAACAGATGACCAAACATAAATCGAAAACCAATATTCTCGTCAGCAATTTAATCAACAACGTTGCACAAGCTTCATGTTTCATGGGACCTGTTATAACACTGTAAAACTTACATTTAACATCAATGTTTGTTAGTAGTAAACTTTTTTGTATCACAAATATTGATGAAAGTGTTAGTAGATATGTATTTTTTAAATTCTTTTGTATTTTATTTACAAGCATCACGCAAAGGCTGATAAACGGATTGCAACACGACTTATTTAGGACCTTAATTAAAAACGCTACTTAAGCATTGATTAGTTAAACATCGTTTCGTCTTTCTCTAAACGCGATTTATAAAGTGCTTAGAAAGAGACAAAAACAATAATATAGCTAATCAATGCTTAAGAAAATTTATAAGTAAACCCCAAAAAGTAAAGCCCTAACCTGATCTCATTATTGCCATAAGTTATATCAACATGAGGGGAGGGGGAAATCTTTCAACAGTATTCACACGAGAAGGTTTCCAATGAACATTCTATGCATGAATTGACTTACACATAAAAGTGCAGTCAACACGAACAAAGCCGTGTATAAAGCGAGTATTCAATAACATTTCAATAACATTTTTGGGAGATTTGCCTGATAACCTCTTTTTAGACAACGTTTCTTCATGTGACGGAGAGATTATATCTAACTTGTTCAATAGCCATTTTAAGTCTGCTTTTCAAATAAATAATTCTACCGACGTATCATCAATTTGTAATGGTTACATTGCGCATCCTTCCAATGTTATTTCGTCTCTTTTTATATCTGTTGATACTGTTAAAAGATACCTTAAGAGTCTTGACATCTCTAAGGCAGCTGGACCAGACGGTATCCCACCACTCTTTTTGCGTAATTGCTACCTAAGCCTGTGTTATCCATTGCATATTTTATTTAATAGATCCTTAACATTAGGATTGATGCCAACAACATGGAAGCGCTCATTTGTTGTACCAGTTTTTAAAAATGGTGATAAACACAACATCGTTAACTATCGACCCATATCTAAAATCAGCACTATTCCGAAGATGTTTGAGCGTATAGTATATGATCAAATATTTCCACTTGTTAGACATCTAATCATAAATGAGCAACATGGTTTCCTGAATAAAAAGTCCACCGAATCAAATCTCTGTGAGTTTGTTGATCATATAGGTAATGCTATGGAAGCGGGTTATCAAGTGGATGTTATATACACGGATTATTCTAAGGCCTTTGATCGAATAAACCATGACGTTCTTCTTTTGAAACTCTATAATTTCGGTATACACGGTGATCTGCTTCGCTGGTTAGAGTCTTACCTTAGAGATCGTAGTCAAGCTGTCACAGTTAAGGGATTTTGTTCCAGCTTTATTCCTGTGCCGTCTGGAGTCCCTCAAGGATCCCATCTTGGCCCTCTTCTATTTAACATTTTTATTAATGATGTGTCTCTGGTTTTTAAGAATTCTAACTTTTTATTATACGCTGATGACAAAAAAATATTTACTGTTGTAAAATCATATCAAGACTGTTTGAATATGCAAGATGATCTCAATAATTTAACAACTTACTGCAAAAATAATTATCTTTCTTTAAACTATCATAAATGCAATGTAATTACCTTTTCTCGTAAGAAATCTAATATCGTTTTTAATTATCATATCAGTGGTCAAGCTTTGGAAAGGGTTACGGTGATTAGGGACTTGGGCGTGTTCCTGGATTCTAAGCTTATCTTTGACGTCCACATAAAAAAATCAGTTGATAAAGCTTATCGCATGTTGGGTTTCGTCCTAAGAACTTGTAAAGATTTCAAAAGACTCTCCACTTTTCACCTACTTTATAATTCCTTTGTCCGTCCTATATTGGAATATGGATCTGTTGTCTGGAATCCTCAATACCAAATACATATTAAGCATATAGAAAAGATTCAAAGCAAATTTTTTAAATATTTGAAATATCGTTCTAGTTGCTTGAACTTACCAGACGAACCCAACAAAATGATGTCTCTTGAGGACCGTAGACTAATTAGAGACCAAGTATTTTTGTTCAAAATTATTAATAATCTCATTGACTCCCCTTATCTTTTAGGCAAGGTTTTGTTTAAATGTCCCCGAATAAGTGCACGAAAACCATGTCTTTTTCAACCACCTGCGGCTAAAACGAATTATGGGTCTAATATGTTTATTTGTAGATCTACCACTGTAAACAATAAACATAGATTATTTTCCGATATCGATGTATTTTTTGAGTCACTTCATAGTTACAGGAAAGCATTGATTACTTGTTTAAATAGTATTAACACATCCAATTAATTAATTTAGGTTCGTTAACTGTAATATGTAGGCATGTATATGTTATATGTGTGTGTATGTGTGTATGTATATATATGCTGAATGATATGTATATATTTATATGTGTTTTATGTGTGTGTGTATGTATGTATGTATATATATATATATATATATATATATATATATATATATATATATATATATATATATGTAATATGAATATATATCTTTTTATTGTGCTTCATAGATATCTATATATTTTTGTTTTGTAAATTTTCGTCTACTTTCTTCTTTTATGTACTACCTATTGGTGGAAACTTTTTTGGATTAAGAGCTAAAAATATTACATGTACCTTAAGTTATTATTATTCTGTATGTTTCCCAAATAAATAAATAAAAAAATAAAAATAAAATTTCTGAAAACATTAACAGTCATAACGTGTGAGTTAGTGTAATGATGGCAAAGGTTCCCGATACGAATCCGAGCCTCGGGCCATAAACAAAATATACGCTACATCTCAATCCAAACGATTTTACATTGCAAATGCGTACTGCGATTACAACATTACATTGTAGAGGATTCATGGTGTAGAGAGGCGACTTGGATGAGAGATAAGGTTGTGAGTTTAATACCTATGAGAGGTAAAGATGTTAGTTGGGTGTTAATTAAATATAAATTGGTCCGAGCCAATTAATGAAATTTAAAACTAAGAAAATTTCAGATGAATAAAACTCAAAAGAGCTCTTTTTGTATATACGTGTGAAAGATGAGACGAGGAACGAGCAGGACGCTCGCCCAATAGTATGTGTCACGCATGATCATAACCAGAAGCAATACCACCGATACAGAAATAATAAATAAGAGTTTAATTATTTTTAATGCTTTTAATCGACTTCAAAAAAGGAGGATTTCAATTCGGCGCGTTTTTTTTATATTAGCTTATTACTAGCTTATTACAGGACTAAAAACTTTAAAAAATAATTATTTCTAGAGATTTGTTGTAGTCGGTATAATTGCAGTTACCCGTGCACCGGTACCATTACTGTTATTTTTGAAGAGGGTTTTTAAGTTCTGTTTTTCCTCTCTCTGAAATTCCAAGACTGGATTTAATATTTAAGAGTGTATAAATTTCGATGAAAGTCTTCTTGCGCTTGGCTGTTCACGAATGTTTTGGTCCTGAGTCCTCTCCACTTGTAAATCGTGATTCATTATTATGGCGTGCACTTGACTGTCACCCAAAAAGAGCGAATATATTGACGATACGTGGACTTTCACCAAACGTTTGGAAATACTTTACAAATGAAACACATTGCTTATCTATAGTGCCATTAGAGTAAAATGCAAATGTATTATCAGCAGTGGCGTGACGTACATTGAAGTCAGTAGTGGCGAAGAGTAAACATTTTCGAAAGCGAAACCGATGCTAATTTATTTTTACGTCTGAATAATTGAAGATGTAACAGACACGTGGACAAACACTAAAATTGTTATTATTTAAAAGAGGGGACAATTTCTAAACGGATTATAAAGAGCTTGTCACTGGAATGACTTTGTTGCACACATGATACTGTACTTTGTTATTCTCATTGTTTTAATGACTCGGAACAATTGTGTTCCCCTTCGGCTGCTAAAAACATAAATCACAATGACATTTCGAGTGTGTTTTATACAGCTATATAATCTTTATAAATTTAAAACAAAGGAAATACTTTAGTTTTATTCCGACATCAACTTTTGCTAGATTCTTTTGATGTGGCTGTCTCTGTCGCGCCGTTGTATTGCGTACGTGTTGCGACTGCTGAGCTGAGGTCTCGGGTTCGATCCCCGGGTCGGGTAAAACTGATAGTGGGTTTCTCCACCACGAAATGCTCGGGATCATTCCGGATTTGGAACTGTGCTCGGTATGACCATAGGCTTACCCCCATTAAATTTTGATCATTCACAATTTATTTAGCTCTATTTTATGGAACTGCTTAACGTCATGCTGACATGCTGTCATGTCGCCATGGTAACCAACATGCTCGTTTGCAGGCTTATGTTATAAAATGAATAAAAAAAATAATCCGTCAGTGAGTGAGTAAATAGTATTTCTCTTTAAAATTCCTTGATGAAATTGAACGTGAGACAAGTCTCGGCTTTATTCGAGCTCATTTCATCTCTGAATGTTTATTAACGAAAATACTTCTGTTACTTGTTTGATTAAAACATTTCGTGCTATCCAGACTAATATATTGTAGTTCTTTTAATTCACTTTTGGAATTAATTTTCTTTATTACATTATAAATGTGCAACATTTTCGACTTAATATACGCCGAATATTTGTTTGGAGAAGTAATATTTGTAATATAACTAATAATAAAAAAAAAAATCTCCACCAATTGTGCACTGTTTTTTTAGACTGTGCAGTCATATAAGGTTATTCACCTTTCGTTTGAACTCGTAAACTTAACAACATTAATCGTGACTCTATTTACGAGCCAATAATCCAAAATGATAAATAACATTAGCATGGAATTGTTGAATATAAGATTACAATTTACGATGGTGGTCGAATAACACTGGTCCCTTTCTAAATCGTCATAACACCAAGGATATTGATTCTACATTCGTCTGTTCGTAACCGAATATTAAGTTATTATAATGTGACATTGGTTGAGGCTCAAATTAGCCAACTTATTTGATAAGTTAGGAATTTCACAAGGTGGTAGGTCCTTCGTATGCGAGAGGCCGTATGGGTTGGTACCACCGCGCCGTCTATTTCTGCCGCCAACCAACAATGTGTAAGCACTGTTGTGTTTCGGTTTGAAGGGGTAACGAGCGCAGTCCAGTGCCATGCAGTGCTTTATTTTAATTCTGTGTCGTTTTGCTTCTGTTTATGGGCAGGCGTTTATCTTTTTTTTTTTTTATCCTGGCTCGGCAAAGTGACTGCGTTACACCTGATGGTAAGTGTAGCGCAATCCAAGAATAGTGTCGACCAACGCTATGGCAGGTTTTAGCACCAGTGTACGGTGGTCGCTATCCGGTCGGATACAAGTATCCTCCCACCAGCAAAATGTCAGCTTATCTTCAGGCGAGCGCCTTGCTCGTTTCGTCATTCAATCAAATACAAAAAAAATATGTCGGTGTGGTGTGACTGTGGTAGGGGTCTGTTAATGGACCAATTTGAATGTTTTTTTAATTAGTAAGATGGATCGTACCGCGTACGCATTACAACTGCACCACTGAGGCAGTGAAAAATTTGAGTAGTATTAAAAGATCTTACTAGTAGACATAGCGCTTCTGATCGCTTTCTTCGTTGAAGGATCTTTGTCCTTAATCTTATCGACTTATTCAAAGTTTAACAATGACATATTATTATCACATCCTGCTTCCATTGAGTAACAAGGTAAAAAATTGCCGAACGCTCCTCGTCGGGCGAGTGAGTGAAAACAAAGGGCACTACTATTACAACTCATTAGGGCAACAATTAGAGGGCCCATCGGGGGCATTGTACGCTAATGGCTTAACCGTCGGCAATTAGTTTCAGTTGCGCAATACCTTCAAAGTAGGGTCGGCAGCATCATGAAAAGGATGAAAAAAACATGATAATTATTCAGGTTTATTATTTATTGTCGTCTATACATAGTTACTGCATAAATTGATTAAATACGTATACGTTTAATTACGAAGCCTTGAATATAAATTTGATCGATGAAGAAGGCTGTATGTTTTAATTCCTTTGCGTGTTTCATGTAGTCATCTTATAAATGTTCTATGGGTGGACATTCTGACAACCTTGTTTAATAGTGCTGGTACTCCACTACACGCGGTAAGCGACACAACCCGAGCTATGTTCGGAACAATGTCTCATTTACATAGCCAGTTAAACGGAGACTTGTAACCGCCTACGTTCCGCAAATTATACGATGGGCACGACTGACATGTTTTATGATTGTTTGTCGTTTTATCTTTGTGATATCGTGGTAGGCCTTATTTATCGTCGCTTTATTTATACTACGTACTGACCGAGTTGTGAGAAGTGTATATTATTATAACATATGTGTTACAATTTCCATCAAGTTTAAGCGACATTACTATAAATTATAACGTTAGTGTATACAGAGTTTTTTTTATAACATATTTCGTCATTTTACTTAGTACATACACGATGATTAGTCGTAAATGTAATAATAATGATAGTAAGTACGTAGTATATTATAAACCGAAGTGTGAGTCTACTTATCCGGCGAAGCTAAGCTTTGCAAAATAAATTAACTTTAGAATTAGCTTGCAATTTGTCGATATTTCAATATATAAAATAATAACAAAAAATATTTTTTATAAAAAATCAAAGCATAAAAACTTATTCAATTTTCACAGTTCGCTCGTCTGTTGTATTGGATTCTCACCTTTACTATAAGAGGTAGCGCGCGCGTAATTTACGTATCATGCTGAAATTAATTTGATCCAATAACTGTTTCGCCCTTTACCTACAAATAACTGGCATAATGACCATCGTATACAATAACAGTAGAGATATAAAATCTACACCGATTTTTGTGTGAAGTTTTTAAGAAATAAAAAGCTGTTGGTCGTCCGCCTACAAGGTGGACAGACGACCTGATAAAGGTCGCAGAAAGTCGCTGGATGCAGGCCGCTTCCAACAGGTCGGTCTGGAAATATTTGGGGGACGCCTATGTACTGCAGTGGATGTCCTGTGGCTGATGATGATGATGAAATAAATAACTAATTCTAAGAAGGTGTGGTCAATTATAGTATAGAACACACTTCATAAAATATTTTTTAACAAAACTTAAAAACTCAACGAAACTCGTCAACTGAAACTGCAACTGTAGTTTGAATTGATTGCAGCTATGGTATTTAAATTCCAACTCAATAACACAATGGACGACTGAGCAGTTGCCCGTTGAAGAATTTAATTTTTTACTCCGTATTCCATCATCAGATCTTAAACAAATTTATATGGGACCACATCGCAGCTAACCTTTATCGAATGAATTTTTTCCAACAAAATTGGTCCACAATTGCCTGAGAAATCGATGTACGTAAAAAAAGCAAAATAGAACTCCGAATTGAGAACCTCCGCCTTTTTGAAATCAGTTAAAAATTGATATTTTTATTTTAAGCTTTTATTTTGAGTCGGTTATGTTGATATCGTCAAGTAAACTCTAGAACCAAGTATAGTATGGATTGTGAACAATTTTGCACGCATGACATCCGATTAATGGCCGATAAAATTGAACGATTAGCATTCCAACACGCGAATGCCGATCAAACATCGACCGATGTCGTTAGATATTTTATTACCTCATTTTTTATATAAAAATACAGTTATATTTGAATAAAGACGGTCAAATCTATAAAAAATATAATCTTAAATTCATACATCCAAAGAAACAATATACAAAAGGTGTTGTATCTAGTGATAAATTCAAAAGAATTTATAATAGGTATTGTGATTAAATTATACTACATAATATTATTTATAATTCATTTTCTAAACTTAATGTTATCTCTAGGTATAATAAAAAATCAAACTGGTCCATATTACTAACTTTTTGCTGTGTGATTTTGTCTATTTAGAAACATATTTTGTACATTTATTCCAATGTACGAAGAATTATAAATAAAAATTGGTGTGTGTCGTGGGACACCAGGTAGGAACGAAGTTCCTTCGGCTAATGTAGAATCGACACAAATTGTAAAAAATACAAATTATCAACTAAAATAACAAAATATGTCTCTTTATTTTTGTTTGACAATATAAAATTACATAGAAATAGAATAGAAAAATAGAAATAAAAAAAAGACGTGTAGCACTCGGAGACTGCCGCGGTAATGCTATTGTATAGCATTTTTTATCAACTTATGTAATTATAAATAAAAACTTATTAATTTAGACTTAGACTGGCTACTAAACGGTGGACGGCCGTGTTCTATAATCAAAAATTCAAATTCAAATTTCAAACCGCGTCTACATTTCCAAATGTCATAAGTTTCACACCTATCTGTTTTATTAACGGAATTTCGACTTTAACTTTGTGTGCTAGATATCAAATTAAGTTAAAAAAAAGTCTCATTTAACGGTTTTATTCCACGCATTTTTTCCACGCATTTTTCTTACGGTTTTACTATCATATTTTTTTCAGTTCGGTCACGCAGCGAAATCCCTATCCCCTCCAAGCCTGCCGTAAGGAACTTCGTTCCAATAAACATACTTTTAATGCCAAATTAAGTTTTTGAAACAAAACAGAATTGTTCGGGCTGCAACAGAAGCTGACGCCTCGTTGGACGATGCCAGCTTGTTGCTCTTCACCCATCACTCTATCCCATGATGGAAGGCATCGTGACGCTTGCCATCGACACCAGAATAAATTATGGGAATAAGTATGAAATATCTCTGTAATAGCAGAGGTTCGAACTCGCGGGTCGCGGGGCGAAACGTCGCGTCGTAGCAACTGAGCTAAACAGCGCGTTCGAATGATTTTCGAAATAGCGGTATGCTTACGATACAAACATCAGCGCCATCTGTTATCGGTTGTGAGTACTCTCATTCGAGCGAACGAGAGTACGAACTGCAACAGTAATGAAATAAACCGAGTTCAGAATACCTAAGTTGTTTTGCTGCTTTAAATATATGCTATCATTCAATCAGTTAATCATTCGTGTAAATTTAACAGCTAATAATACGTCAAGGTTGGCAGCAACCATCAATTACTCATATTCAATCCAGACAACATTCGCGGTATAGAGGAAGTGAAATAAAATCGCATCACTTCATCATGCACCACGACTCTCTCTTTAATATGCACTCACAATCATTGCATATTAATTTAATGATACAAATTACGTGATTAGTTGGCCACAATGTAATCATACTTCATGTCATAAAATTGCTTAATCTAAAGTTAATTGCTTGTTCCGAATCGGTCGGGCTACTTAAAGTTTCATATTATTATATGCAAGTGATATAAAGCGGAGGTAACAATTTGCAGCTAAGGAATATCAGAATAAGTATGGAACGAATTATAAGGTAATTTTGTAATAACATTGATCGAATAAACAATATAACCGTATTGAGATAAGCGTGCGCATTCGAGTTGAAAATTAATTTTACGATGATGCAATGTTCCAATTTACCGCTTTTTCAAAGTTTAAACATCTAACATTAGTTCCTTAGCATTAAAATCGTGGTATCGAATATTCCTATAAGGTATCTACAATTAAAAAAAATACCAGATATATCGATGATACCTTTCTAAGATCATCGATAAATGACGTAATGATTTCTGTCTGCGCACTTGCTCTAATTTTGACACTCGTCGCAACCGTCTACTTTCCAGTAAATATTTTATTATCTATAACTATAAAACTGACTCGTCTATTGTCATATTTAGGTTCCAATTTTGCATGCTACTTCAGTCACGCTACGGCATAAAACTATTTTTTAGTGGATTATAACCAGAGTTCCTCTCCAAAAGTGACATGAATGTATCAGGGCAGATAAATGTGGTAGTGCCGCACGTGTTAATATATCAAAGATGGCGACCTCACTACCATTGCGGGGCTCATCAGCGTCGTCGGTGCAATATCCCGTGTGTAATGGAGTGAGAGACGCGAGATAAAGTCGACGCGTACTAATAACGCTCCGATGGTTCCGGGTGGTGTCGCACCCGCTGCCGGCTTCATGACGTCATTTGCTATGAAGTATCTTGTCTGTCGATCTATGGTACACACTACAGATAGGCTTCTTTTAAACTCTGAAAACAGTAATTCTGAACTTATGATCCAGACACTTTAGTTGGTCACTAACGCTCCGATGGTTCCGGGTGGTGTCGCACCCGCTGCCGGCTTCACGTGCGACCGCGGCTTAAACACCACGATGACGTCATTTGCTATGAAGTATCTTGTCTGCCGATCTATCGTACAAACTACAGATCTTTTAAACTCTAAAACAATAATTCTGAACTTATGATCCTTGACCTTTGTTGGTCACTTGTCTGCGATGGCTCCAGAAGTAATCTAGTATTGTTATTTTTGTCAACAACCACCAGACCTAAAATAACATCAGCATTGAAGCAAGTAGCACCACAAAATACAACGGTCGAAACCCATTCATTATTTTAGTGGGTGAATCTCATGTAGGCTTGCAAACTGAATCTACCCCTAATAACTCTGCTAAATTTGGTCCGATTTCGATGATCCTTTACGAATTCGATAGAGTTTACTCTAATAGTAGTCCCATATAAATTTGGTGAAGATTTGATAACGAAGAATGAAGCAAAACGGAACACTCCACAAGGGATAACAGCAAACAAACGCATCGCAATTCCAAATATGAAAGCGATTTATAAAGTTTTTAATGTGTCATAGAAATTACAGATGGCGCTACCAACATAAGGTGAAGAATTCGAATATCGAACGGCAACTTTCCGTTTATAATATCAAAACGGCTATGGAAGCACTTCGCGCGCTAATTACTTCAAAGAAATGAGCGTTATTAAATTGAAAGAGGCTGGTATCGATCCATCGGCTTTATAGCGGGCCTCATAAAATTTGATATAAACGAGGTGATGTTTTATCTCCGACTCGCCTCTGTGTGACGTACCCGAAACTTTAATTGCCACGTCCAATATTATATTAATTCGTGTATGTAATGATATTTATTTTTCTCGGTACTAACGGGACAATGTTAAAAATATTTTTATATATTATATATTTTTTTGGTATTACATACGCACTCAAGCCTGTAATCCTTGAAGATGTAGGCAGTACACACACATTTCGCCCAGCTTATTTCCATCCCATGTTGTGATAGGGGTGAATATATCGCCGTACCCGGCATAATTCCAGTCTCTGGGCTGATACTGATCATATCGTGATAAAAAAACCTAATATCACTTTTACCCGACCTGGGGATCGAACCAGAAAACTAGCACAGCAGTAGTACCGTGTATACATTACAACTCCGCCATCGATGCAATTAATTTTATGAATGAACCCAGACAATTTTTTGATATAGCATAGACTATTTTTTATATAGCATAGACCGGCAAACGAGCAAGTGGGTCACCTGATGGTAAGTAGCCTCCACCGCCCATGTACGCCCACAACACCAGAAGAATCATAGTCGCGTTGCCCACCTTAAAGGGAAGGGCTAATTATGGGATTGGGAAGGGGCGTGTGATTTGGAATTGACTTTGGATGTTTGTTTGTCAATAACGGCAGAAAGATTTTGGATGAGTTTGATACACATATATAGATCATGACATGGATTCAGACATAGGCTACTTTGTATTACGCAAAAAGTTGTTCCCGCGGGCAGAGCCGCGAGCAAAAGCTAGTATATAAAATGTATCTAATTTATATGGGCCTATAAGCTTATTAGTCTGTGGAGAACCCAAGAAGCACTTACTTGAGTCCTGATAAGCCTCTAAGAACTTTATAAATTGTTCCGGTTGTTGTTAATGGCAACCTTAAGAATATAATGGTCGATAATAATTGTTCAGATGGAATCCGGCTTCGTTATGTCCAGAAACATAAAACGAAAATAATGTAAAAAGGGCATCATACCAAGAGGCATATCAAGTTGAAAAGTAATGTTAATTCGCAATTTATTTCATTAAAAACATATCTCCATTGCATACATCTGAACATCTGCAGGACATCAACACAAATTCACATGTCATACACAAAAAAAAACTGCAACGTAGTATGTACCAACATTAAAAAAACGCAAGCGTAATTTAATTAAAAATGATAAAAACATAAACCCTTTAAACGCTTACACGCCACTTGTTACGCTACCAAAAACTACACGCTAATAACGTTCGTGTAATATAATACGGCGAAATTAAAAATTATAATTAAATTGCCTCGATGCCTGCGGGCGGGGCGTATCTCATTAAACGGTCGGATAATTAGCAATTTCGTGAACTAGCCATGTTCAGTTATTGTTTCGAGGGGTGAATTCAAAAGTGGCCAGTGTTATGCTTGTTATACAGTCTAATGCACCTGTTTTGTGTTAAAACAATTTTTAATAATTTGAGGTTATTTTTAATGCATTGTAAATGGACTACCAACATCTTAGGCCCAAAGGCAACCTTGTCAGCATGTGGTATACTTTGGTGATTATCGGACGATGCAATGGCGACACTTGGTTCCAGTTGCGGGTTGTTGTTCGATAAGGGCAGGTGGAAGAAGAAGAAGATTGTAAAGTAGAGTTACATCAAAGGCGGATTCCCTAGCTCCAGAACTAGCATCAGCTGTATCTCAGCCTTCCCCATCAGTCAACATTACCGTTATGTAACAAATAAACATAAAAAGGAGGAATAAGAACAAGATAGCAAGAAAATAAACCTTATTTTTTAAGCTGAATCTTTTACTTAACCCATTTTACTGCCATTTCATTATGGCATAGCTATAATAATGTCTATTGTGTAATTTTTTGTGGTGAATTTTCGATGTTGATGTCATTTTATTTTTCTTTTATTGCTAAATGTAATTCATACATGTTATTAATTAATTTTGAATAGCAAATATCATAAGACATGATGACCTCCTCACACTTTAAACATTGGTCCACAGCCATTTAGATAAAACCAAAAATGATGAACTAGCCTAAATACAGACGGGTGTAACAAATATTTGAAGATTATTACGCACAACTAATTAATGTCTACAGATAATAAATTTATAATTTTATAGTGGTCGCATGTCGCATGGAGCCGTTTCTAATTATTGGCGATAAGCTATTATTGTATAATTAATTTCGTACCGTGCGTTAATTGTTATTGTAATGCGATCATTATTCTATTTTATAGGCAAACAATTGGGTCCCAATTTGCGAATGGCTTAAAAAGTATTAAACCGTAGCTATTACCTTAACTTATTAGGAGAAAAAACCATAACTCTATTGCATTCTTTCTTACCGAAACTTCTTATATATTCACTAGGTATTGTGGGTTGAACAGGAACTTACCTAGAAGAAAACAAAATAAATAATTAGCATAAATGATATTATGTATTATCTAAATCTAAACTAATATTATAAAGAAGAAAGATTTATATTTTTGTTTGTAACGAATAAACTACTGGACCGATTTCAAAAATTCTTTCACCATTAGAATCCTACATTATCCCTGATGAACATAGGCTACTTTTTATACCGGAAAAAGCAGATCACGCGGACGGAGCCGCGGGGAGAAGCTAGTCACTCATAAACGGTATAAAATAAACAAGTAAGAAGCTTTTCAAATCTGGTGGAACGAGTAGTTATAAAATAAATGAAAAAGGATGCACGAGAAAGAAAAATAGCACTATATACTTCCAAGATCCAACTACACTCCCTTTCTTCCTCACATCTTATCTTTACATATTTGAATATTAATTGCGGCGTTATTAACTGACTTTAAACAAGGTTCTCAATTGGGCACGTATTTTTGCTATTTTTATGCACTTTTATCTTGTTTAAATACTATAGCCTCATGTACTTCCTGACGCCACTGACCACAGACCAAAAAAATGACACGACGCAACATTAAAACACTACACAAGAACAACTCAAACGCCTTCAAAATTAACACATTCATTTATTTCACACGATCCAAACGCGGAGATGTTAAAAATATACTAATACGTATAAAATACGTGAAAATAAGAACAATAATGACACCACTACACACGTTTGATTTACCGGTAAAAGAGCGTGACTCGTCACTGGGTCAACACCTAACACAGTAGGTGCGGCATATTTCAACTATGGATTCCAGGAATTTTTTTTATAGCATAGACCGGCAAACGAGCAAGTGGGTCACCTGATGGTAAGTGATCTCCACCGCCCATATACGCCCACCATCAGAAGTATCATGGGCGCGTTGCCGACCTTAAAGGAAAGGGATAACATGGATACCAGGATAATGGGAAAATCCCGCTTTTTTGTTTTTATAGCAGATGCTAGATATTTGTGAGACTTAACACCTTATGTCTCAGGGTAACGAGCGCAGTTCAATGCTATGCAGTGCTTTGTAATTCATAGTTCTGTGCGGTGTTGCTTCTGTTTATGGGCAGGCGTGGCGCTTACCATCAGGCGAGCGCCTTGCTCGTCTCGTCATTCAATCAAATAAAAAAAAATACACAAAGAATGACAAACCAGGACTTATCCAAGTTAAACCAAACACGTGTTACTCTCTGTAATGAGTTACCGCGTGTCTCAACTCTCAAGTACTTGTTCAACACGTAGCGAGTAAGATCAAAAGATTACGTACGAATAGGTGTTTATATGCAAAACAACTTTAAACGCATCTAAATTGCCAATTAAGGAGCGTGACATGAGTGGAGATATAAAACATAGAATTTGTTAAAACTCTTCAATCATCTAAGTATACAGAGGAGGTTTTGGTCAGTCGCAGTCACTAATCGGTAAACGATTAGCGTGTTAAGCAACCCTTGGCACGGTCAGTCTATTGATGGGTGACCGCTTAGTGGTAAGTATTCATTTAATTTTATTAGGTATGCATAATTTTTAATTAGAGTGTCGTCATCACAACTTCAATTGTAGCATTATTTCGTGCCAACAGGATTACTTGAAAGATAATTGATAATGCCCCCTTAACCTTAATGATTTTAAGTGCACGTGGGCATAAAACATGTAATTAATCAATTACACTACATGTGGTCAATATACTTTTATGATTCCATAAAATGGCTATCCACAGAGTTGCTATGTTGCTAATTCGACATGTATTCCGAATGAATTAAAAATCGAAAACGATTATACGGTACATGCTTAATGTAATTTTATATACTGTGTGAATAATGACATCAATTACCGGTAAAAGTTTCTCAATCCTCTCTCTGACAGGTTTTGTCAATTGTTATATCATAGGTTAGGAATTTTGGCGCCAAACTACTAATGGTGGAGAAAGCGTGCCGGCGACAAGCCTGAGGCAACAGGCATTATACGATTGGTGTCAATGCTCGATGCAACATAAAAAAAAACAAAACAAGTGCTTAATGTGCCCACAGTGCGTTCGCTATTTACGTATGTCAATTACTTTTTTATTCAAACAACTTTTTTATTCGTTTCGTGCTCGAGTTTAAAATGAATATTCAGTTAGAATGTTAAGTATACTAGTATGTTAAGTTACCGATTGTGGTGGCCTTTCGAACTCAAAAATATTTACTTTCCAAAACACACATGCATCCTGACTTTAAATGACATTTAACAGTAGGTTTAATGAATGGAGTTGAATATATTTTTTTATATTAGCCGGAATGACAAGACGAGCAAGTCGCTCGCCTGATGGTAACAGCTACGCCTGCCCTAAATAGTACCTAAACCTAGAGCTTAGAATTACAAAGTACTGCATGGAAATGCGTTGCGCTCGCCACTCAAAGCCACAAGATGTTAAGTTTCATAATGTCCAGTTATTTCAGTGGCTTCAATTTCCTTCAAACTGGAACCGCATACATATTGTTACTTGGCGATAGAAAAAGACAAAAAATAAACTCCACATATAAAATTAAAAGTAAAATCAACATTCAACACAACACAAAGAGTACTAGATTATTCTTCAATTCGTCACTAACAATAATGGAGGATAAATAGAACCATTAATATATCAAAACGTTGGATATCCGAACTAACTAGTCGATTTGTTTGTGACAGATTTTAATCTGAGATGAATGTGTCATTGTGTCCCCTTTGGCTCGATTTTGTGTACAAATGGCTCTAATCGTACGCGTAAATCGATGTTATTTGTAATGCAACCATTTGAAAATTTCCGACAACTGCAAAATTGTACTGAATTGCGAATATAAGTTATGTAAATCTTTACGTAATTGGATTAAATTATATTGATAACGTTTTTGTGTGGTTCGGATTAGTTTGGCGAATGAAATATGAATAGTTCAACTGATTGTAATCTAATTACCGTAAAATGTGTTTTTGATAAAATGTATGCAAATATGCAATAACATATCAACCCACATCAAATAAAAACTTTGATATCAATTTTATTTTGGTAAATTCAATAAATTAAATCAAGTGTTTAAAGTTAAATTTTGCATAGTCATTAATGAGAAATGTCTAATTTATGACTGTTTTATAAAATACGGATTTTAACCAACTTAAATCTAATAAAAGCAAAATAAAATTAATATGTCAATTTGTTCTTGATGTGGGTTGAAATATTATTGCATATTTGCATCCAAATACCGAAATGCAATGACAGTATTTTTTTCCAAAAGACAATTTTGAAAATGCATGTGACAGAACCAGCGTGGCTAGACATTTTTGCTTGCAACATTAATGGGCCGGTTTGGCAGGGTTGTTGCCACTGTCTCACAAAAATCCGACATGAAGTAATAGTTTTGTAATACTTAACAGTTTTTGTTGCGTTTCGTACGATAAGTGAGATATTCAGAGGCCCAAATTCCCTTCCCCTGTCCCATCTCTTAATCATCCTTTTGTTCACTAGTCCATGATTCTTTATGGTTTGGTCAAACAGCGAACGGGGCCGGGTAGCTAGTCGAGCGTCGAGCGCGACGGTTCTGTGTGACATTTTCTGTATTGGCTAATGCATTACAACTGCTCATGTCCCGTCAGCGTCGCGTTGCCATCCCGCCCCGTCCACTGTTGGACCAAACCCTTAGGTATTGTGAACGTTAACGGGCGGTTGAGATCATTTGCCATCAGGTGACTCACTCGCTCGTTTGCCTGCCTATGCTATTGAAAACAAATAAGCAAATAATGCAAAGAAACAAGTAAATCGTCTTCTTTAGTAATTGTTTCCTAAAACCAAACTCGAACTTCCAAGGGCATCTGCATGATCGAAGGCGGCCTTGTCGTCATATGCTCAAAACGTAGCATTCATTGAGATCGATATATTGCCTCATTAGTTTTTTATTGTTTTAAAGGTAATTAAAGAAACACCATTACATATGGGCCAGGAAGTGTCTTGATAACTAGCATTCTACAATGTTTCTTTAGAATGTGAGCGATAAACGCTATATTAACATTTATGGTGCCGTTACTTACCCAATGGTGTTGATAGCCTATGACATGATTCGATGATGTTTACGGCGTGTAAATAAGCTGTAAGTATTACAGGCATTAAGCTGTCTTTACACTAGCATAGTGGAAAACGACGCGGGCGTGATCTTTTATAATTACGTTTTTGTATGTTAGCTGTAAAGTAAAATTATGGTTGGTCTAGATAGTCATATTAGTCTTTCTGGCATTACCTCGGACACAGTTTGTTGAAGATTCATCGGGTGGCGTAGGTCCACCCAGAGCATTGTTAGTTTTAAGTGTGTTTGTTGTGTCTACGAGCCTACGTAGTTATATATTTTTACTATTTATTCTTTTCTTAACCTTTACTTACAAATTGATAATCCAAGACTCAAATATTAGTTTGATACTTACACTATATTCTTAACCTTATAACAATACAAAATAAAATGCTGAAAGTCAAACTGAAATATAATAAACGTAAACTTAAAAATACGCAACTTTCATCCTATTGAAATACGAAATCATAAATCCGTTGTAGAATCATAACATGTACTCCAATAAATTGTGAATTGTCACCCAATAGCCTATCAAAAACATAAAATCCTTTGCAATGTAATTACTATGACGCTATTACACGCCCGTTTCAGTCACGTAAGTGTGTCTAGTGCTTTAGAATCCTTTTAGACCATTACACCGAGCGCTGAATAAGACTTTGTAGATTATTATTAGTGCTTAACATTTTATAGCGGGATTTTATTGAGTTTTTAGTACATTTACAGATAAGCCCCGATACATTTAATGTATTATAGAGCCTGCGTGGGTTCAACAGTATTGGAATGAGTTTTTTATGAGGCCGTAATATGTGTAATAATACCACCTGGTTAATAATATTACTGTTTTTAATCAATTTAATAAAACGGATTATAGTAGGACTGTAGATTTTACGAAGGATACTGTGTTTGAAACGAATGTGTAAATGTTTTTAATCTGTAATCCTTGTTATAATAGCTTTTAACTGAAGAGCGACAATAGTAAGTTGGCGATGGTTGACGCTGTTGTTAAACGCTCATAGGTTGGTTTTCAATCTTCAAATACATTTTGAATTAGTTCAAAAACCTGCCACGCCTATTTGTATTTGCTGTACCCAACAAATATTTGTATAATAAACAATAACATACTAGACATGTCAGAAATGCAAAGAAGTGTCGATATTTCGACGACATTAAATGCAAAAAATTGTATGGCATCCTTTTTAAAAAAAGGTTTATGGCTTTTGGTATGATTTTTGTACTTAATAAAAATATCGCGACATGGAATAAAAAAGTATAGATACGTACCTACATCAATATATTGATATTTCTTCAGCATTGCCAAATCATAGTAAATTTTTAATTAATAAAATCAAAATCAAAATTAATAAAAAAACCGCGATAAAATCCGTTTAAATTAGTTTTATTTCAATGAGTAATATTCGCGTAAACAGAAGAAATCATTAAATTCTGTAATTTTAATTGTTAATAGTTCGCGTTTAAATTTGATATTAAAGTCGCTATGTTTTATAAGATTACGCTGACATAATGCCTTGTCTCAGTCATCAGTAAAAGTTAAACTGTAGGTCAACCGATATACTTATATGCAGATTCGTTTATTTCTTACATATAAAAAGATCCATTTACCCGTTTCCGAAGTATAAATATTTAATTTTACGATTATAACATTGAGGTTACATCGTCACATAACAGCTATTTATAAATAATTTCAAGACATATGTAAAGATAAATGCATATTTGAATGTCTGCTGATGTCTCGTGTACTCAAAGGTAATAACGTTTAGTTAGAATTATTGATAACTTACATAAAATATATTATTTAATTGTGATTGCGTATGATCTTTGCATTTACGTGATGTACATTGTATAGTAGGCGTAGTAAAAGTTTCGATAGTTTTCTAAAACGATGATAGTTTTCGTTTACTCTCCGTACATTATTATATCGTCGATGAAGTACCAATACCTCCTAACTGACAATTTAGTCCAAAATTACTTTTTTATTTCAATAGACGTAAACATAAACCACATCCCTTAGTAACTAATAAAAAGGTAATGTATTGGAAACTATATACTATCAATAGTTGATCAAAATAAATAAAACCTTATTTTAAACAGTTTTTGTAAAATAAAACCTTATTTTAAACAGTCTGGTGTAAAATTAGATTCTCAACACTTAGGAGGTATTGGTACTTCATCGACGATATATATCTTTTTTTATCCGAGCACGGCAAAGTGACTGCACTATACCTGATGGTAAGCGTAGTGCAGTCCAAAAAACCAGCGAACACCGACATACAATGAGTTTATCGGTGGTCATCAGAGTCATGCTGGCTATATATGTATTATTGTATATAGATTCGAGCAACATCTAGCTTATCATAAATTTAAAATTTTTATAAGATAGTTGACAATAAGTAACACTGTCAACTTTCTACGATGCAAGCTGAGTGATGGGCCTCAGGAATCCACCGCATGTGATCAATCAAAGGGACTCATAGCTTATTTACCATAATTTATTTTTGCTGCACAATGATATATGCCTCTGTGTTAGCTAATGCATAATTGCCGGCTTATGGAGTCTTCGCGAGGGTTAATTTTAAACGCTACTATTTGTATAAACTAATTAATATGTAAAAAAAGGTTGCCTGGAAGAAACTGCCGTTAGCCATAAGGCCGCCAATTGTACTTCTATTTGTTATCTTAAATTATCTGTTGTGTATTTTCAATAAGTTTTGTGTGATGTACAATAAAGTTATAAATAAATAATTAATATAACAGTCACTCACATAATCCTAACCCCACACTAGGTAATGTATTATGGGTAATTAGGAATAACGAGGGACTTGCGGTCCCATAACATCCTGACACTAATCTAATATTTGAGGATCATACATAAAATTATCTCGGTGCAGGAATAAAAGCTACAAGGCTTTGCTACCGGCAACTCGCCCACTTTGCCACGGAGGTTACATCCATCTCTCCTTCCATCCTTTAATTCATGTTCTTTCTTTATCTTACATTAAATGTTAGTATTGTTTACATAAAAAATGGTAATTCATAAAAAAACAGGATAGTGTAAGTGTCACGTCATCCGTATAAGAGAAATATGAAGTTAATACGTTATATGATCCGCTAGGGGTGCTGTATAGAACGACATACATATTTTCATGAATAGGGATAGCTTGACAGACCATTGAATACATACATACACGCACGAGATAATGTTTATTTACATTCTTTGCACGTTTTATTCAAATTCAAAGTTTTTTATAGCAGAGACAAACAAGTAAGTAGGTCACCTGATGGTACGCGACCACCACCGCCCATTAACATCTACCACAGGAATCATGGACGCGTTGCCGACCTTAAAGGAAAAGCATAATTAAGGGATTAGAAAGGAGATGAGGATTTGGGCCTCCGGGTATCTCACTGACCGCACGAAACGCAACAGCAAACTGCTATTTCACGTCGATGTTAACAGTGGTAACAACCCGATCGAGCTGGCCCATTCATGAAGTTGACAAAACTGTCTACAGGTGGCTCTATTATATTTGTATTAAAAATTCTACGTTAATTCTTTTAAATTACTGCTAAAATATCCTCAAATTGTTCTTAAACGTATTTGAACTTATTATTCTCACAAAAAAATCCGTGGTAGAGGTTTTCATCTGAAGTACGACGCGACGGCATCGTAGCTTATCGCTCAAGTTGGATGACTCGAGAGCGAATGAACACTGGGGATAATTCAACTTTTTAGACGAAGATGGATAATGATTGCGCACACTTTAACAACTTTATGCAATGATAATTACTGCGCACATCCACCCAACTTATCTTTACACTTTAGAAAATTACTTTTTCAAATTAAATAAAGCAGCTCAGCTCAGTAGTGTTATGGACTGTCGAGACGAAAGTCGCAGGTTCGAAACCAGCCCCAAGAGCATACACCACTGACTTTTCTTAGTTACGTGTATATTAATTGTTAAATTTCGAAGGTATGTGAAGTCTGCCAACCCGCATTAGGCCAGCGTGGTGGACTAAGGCCTAATCCCTCTCATTCAATAGAGGAGGTCCGTGCCCAGCAGTGGGACGTATATAATACAGGGCTAGTAAAAACAAAAACAAAAATGATAAAACTTGTGTGGGAAACGCAAAACGTTGGTTGCCGCAAAACGCCGCGTTGGCGTGGTAAATAAGTATAATACGGTGTTTTGTTCCGTAGATGGTGTGGTGTTGGGTCAAATGCTATCTCGGAATCGTAACCGGATTGTTGTCGTCCCACAAAGGTTCGCAAGATGCAATTTTGCATTACGCAAAACAGTATGTCGAGGGAGTTTGTTTCGCGGCCGTTAAAATGTAGCACAAAGCCGTGTCGGACCAACGCGACGCCTTCTGGGAATATCGAAGGTCGGTGAAAGCTAGGGAAAGCTGCAACATATTTCCTATGTTTCCCCTTTAAGATTCGCGATTTATTTCGTAATTATTTATTAGATAGAAGTTGAATGAAAAATCAATAATAGAATATATTCTTCTTCCATCTGTCCTTACCCCACTCGCAGTGGGCTCGCAACATGCTTTTAACAAATGTTTCAGAAAGATTTCTTGTAAGTTTTTCGGTCGGATAACACCCAAATCAGAAATATTTATATCACCCAAACATTTATATCGGTGCGGGAATCAAACCTGTTGTCTCTCGCTTCACAGCCGGCTACTCGCCCACTGCGCCACGGAGGCTGTCAATAATAGGATATTATATTAATCTTCAAAAAACCAAGATAACCGAAACGAACTGTATGTAGACAATGTTTTTTTCGACGAAAAAAAACAAAAACTTCGTAATTTATGCACCGATTTCGATTTTCACTAAAATTTGAATATTTTTTTAACGTTAACATTTAATATACATATTTTAGTCGATTTTGTTTTTGTCAACAAGTTTTGCCTATTCGCCTCACAGCACCATCTTATCTCTCATAGCCCGTAAACGCTAGCAATGTCCTATCGGGTTATGTTAACAAATGTTATCGTCCTGTACTGACACAGTGTTATAAACGACTAGCGACCAACAACCAACGACCAATATCTGTTATACACGAGAGTTATTGTGTCGGTGAGGTCGATGCCATGGGTGGTCTAACCTCTCTAAAACAATGGATATCGATGTTTATTTGCCGATGGTATCCAGTTGGTTTTTTCTGGAAGTTAGGCGAGATAATTAGACACCATAGATCATTTAATATTTGTGGTCCACCGTTCTTTATTGATATATTGATACTTACCATGACCCTTTGTTGATAATAGAACTAGATAGATCATAATATACTGCGACCCTGTCATAATTTATTTTCGAATGTTTAAAAAAACTTAGTAGTAAGAACAAATAGCGAAATAAAACCGAAGTACTAAACAGAGCATCTCAGTTAGTAAATTTCTTGAAAGCATGAGTGGTTAATTAACATTAAATAAATAAATAAATACACCCAACAGTCACATACATAGTCCTGACTCCACAGTAAGATACGAGTCTTGTGTCGTAGGTATCAGGAACTAAGCGAGACTTTCGGTCTCACAACACTCAGACTCGAAACAAATATTTGTGGATCACACAAACATTTGTCTCGGTGCGGGGTTCGAACCCGCGGCCTCTCGTTTCATAGCCGGCTACTCGCCACGCGCCACGGATGCTGTCAAACAACTGTCAACATTATTATGTTATTGTAACTTCAGGTTATGTTTTTTAAACCGATCATGCCTACTTTAAAATAAACCTTTCTCCCTGATCTTCCTTACCTTGTTTGGCATGTTTCGAACGCATTTCACTTGCGCCGACTATGGCATAGATTAAATGCCATGGCTGTTGGTGTGGCACGCCATAAAATGTACCACGTGATTGCCATCAGCATTCCACACCCTATCGGCGGGTGTTTACGGCGAAATTTTATCACACCTGATAGGGTTGCCAGTTCATTGGCTTTCGCTGACTGGCAACTGGCATTATATTTCATTATGATCCGTTTAAAATCGTCACGGAATCACCTTTCGTACAAGCCTTTTTTTTTATGAAGACATTTTTAGAGCGAGTAGTAGGGAAAATATATGTCACTTATGGTTTATTATCACTAAACTTTAGGTGTGTTATTTTATTTCGCCTGCGGAATTTATTTCACGCAATACAAAAATTTTTTTAGTAAATTATTAGGAATGTACCACGTGAGGCGGACATTAGGCCGGAATGGTGTCAGGCTTAAATAAAGAATTTATCACTCCATCTGGCAATCCTTCAATAGTTTCTAAATAAGTTTTGCAGACGTGAGACAAAAATGTCGAGGCGTCCAGTGTTCAGTCTATTATATTTTATAACAATATCCCCACAGACAACTAAATATTTATTCGCGCTATTTCTTCCGCATAAAACAAATACCCCAGAAATGTATTACGTAATCTGGCAACCCTTTAACAGGCCGTGGACAGGTTTTGTAGACGTGGGACGGACGGGTCCGCGCCGGATTTCAACTAGTACCAACTCACTCTGTGATATTATTTAGAAATCAATGATCATTTTATATTCACAAATCGAATATAGGCTCAGAATTAATGTCGACAGAGTTTAATTTGCAAAATCTTTACTTTATCTTTTCCGTATAGCTCCATAATAATAATAAAACTCATTTATAAAAAAATGGTATTCATTTCGCGTTAATAATTCGCGTTATGTGCACCTTAAAACACTAAAAATGTATCGTAATAATATAAAACTACAGAATGCATCATACTACTGCAAAGCAAAGATTTAGCAAATACAATTTAGTTCTACGAAAGTGACGAATACATTGTTTGTAATAGTTTTGGAGTGTTTTGGAACTGCATCCGAACTAAATTGGAGATTTTAATTCGAACTGGAGATATTCATGACTTTGGAAAACGTAATTCTAGTGCAATCCCTTATATATATAATATATAGCCCTACAGCGATTACGGTCCATGTCTCAGATTTGGATCGGAGGTAGTGAGTTAACAATTTAAAAGGTATAAAAGAATATATTGTAAACATGGGTCTTGAAAACCAAATGGTCAGTTTCGTGATTAAGAACTTATACCTCAATTCAAATACGTGATCAATAAATGCCATAGATGATATCTTGAATAAAATCTATTAATCATAAAACATTCATTGGCTAATAAACCCGAAACCTGATTACAGAGGCATGCAACAATCTCATTTTAAAATCAAAGTTTTCTTCATTTTCTGTCGTTAACCTGACACGATTTTTCATTAATTATCGACATTAACTTTCTGTTTATATTCAACTTTTAGTTTGTACTGGATATATAAATAAGCATCGGCACCAATAAAAACTTAAAAGCTTAAGATATTAAACTGCTTTCCGTTTATTTTACCGTGTCCTTGTTATGGACGATTAATGACTGCACCGATGATGTAATTAATCCAACATACCTTTTTTGTCTTATTAAACTTTTTATAATAAGTATTAAAAATATATTTTAACGTCAAGTTCTGCAGCTAAGGTGAATTGTATGTTATGATTATTTGTTATGTGGTTTGATATGGAACGCTAGTGTTACCTTAACCTAACCTAACCTAACTACTGCCTTCCGAACTGATTCTAGCTGTTGAGTTATTTACTGAATCTAGATGACGGAATAAAAATGAGTCCAAATCGACTAGTTCATTTTAAGGATTCAATAAATATTTTGAATTGAATTTGAGTTTCACCACATCCAAATTTAAAAGAGAATTTACTAAAAGACTCGTAATTGCAATAAAAATGTCAACCTTAAATTATGAAGTTAAACACCAACTGGTTCGGATTGGATCGGAATTGACGAAAAACGTGAAATAGGTTCTGAATTCAACGCATATATTTGTTTTTTTTTACAACGTATATTTATTTGTAAGTAGTCGCTATCCAAGAACAAGTGTAGCAATTTTCTATAGTCCCAAGTGACTTGTGTCGCAGGTCTTGCCCGCATGTAAATTAATAAAATATGAATCAAAGTCATGTTATTAAGACGTCCGTAAACGGCCACACTCCATAGTAATGGACTCTCATAATGTCCTGTTTCTAAATGTCTCATAAGCAATTACTGTCAATGGCGTTACAATATTACCATTTATTCACACCCTGAGGTGTTAATTTAGTTATTTGAGACTTATTTATCGTCCGACACTCACTAGTGTAACAGGTTTAGTGCGACACGAGAGGGAATAACTATGTCACCAAAGCAAATATAGTGCACAACCGAAATAATTTTGATAAACTGTCGCATAGGCGCCATATTTCAATATGGCGGTGTCGGGTTGCGCGCGCGGGCGCACGCTTGTTAGCGGGTAAGGTACGATCTACGGAGCCCGCGCATTTTTCACAAACATGGCGGACGCACGTTGGCTTACGGCGCCAACCCACTCGATAATCGATACACCGATTTATGACTTTGCCTCCATTTTATTAGCATTGCATTCGGTCGTGTACAAGCTCAATCGTATGCTTTATTAAAAATAAATCACTCGGTCCCCGCCCTCGCCATTAAACGATATAAATTACGTTATGATATGTTTCAGTCGAAACATATTATAATGATTTTAATGAATACATTATTGCAATGGTACTTTGAAATTGTTATTATCTTTCGACATGTTATGCAGGTGGTACACGATAAAGTAAGTCTTAATTGGAGTGGAATTTATACGCAATATTGTAAAGTTATGACGATCCACCTTATGAAAAAAAATTGACTGTGGTAACCATTTCCAAGAACAGAATAAGTTGCGGTTCCTGTAATTAGAAAGGCAGATGATCAGTTTATTTCTCACGGTTAACTTTGTTAGTGCGAGATTCTTAACACAAATCACTAATTCGCGTGGGTTTATAATCTGTAAATTTTTCACACAATTTATGGTTTTTATTATCTTTATAGCATTTGTGGGTTATACAAAACACACGTAAACTTGATTTACATTCAGCGTTATTGCAACTTATGTGGGCGTCATATCTTCAGTTAAACTTGTGCCGAACATCCTATCTCTTACAGTTCAATCTCTAAAGTATCTTTGAATCTAATGGTTCTTCGATACAGTGATTTATGATTTGTTTATACGATCGCTATACAATAAAAGGGAAAGTATCCATCCATCCATTGTTCAGTTGAAATTTAATGTTATAATATACGGTATTCACCGCCATTCGTGGAGATGTAACGTGTTATGGGATGGATTTATTTGATTTTGGGTATCGGAATTGCAGAGTCAACTTATCATAATTTACTTAACCTAAACAAGTTCTGGTTAGCTGCAAAATATCGGCGCCAATACGTGAACTCTACGGTAGATCATTTCAACGTGTTTTTTTTACGATAATAATTATATAAGGAAAATTTTGATTCATTAAATTTTAAGTTTTACTGAAAATTATCCAGTGAGTAAATTTATATGAAATTTTATCGTAAAGTAAAAAATTTAAAATGTTCTAATGAATGGTTCTTATAAAGCTTTAACTAGGCTTTATATTCAATTACCTGATTATAGCTCGACATACTGTCAGCGCAGTTTGTAATATTTAAAATATTAATACAACGCACATATGAAATTTTGATTGCAAATTTCAAGTAAATTTTCCCAATTAATTTTTACACGTAAAAATCTGTCAATTCATGAAAACTGGTCATTAACATCGTCTGTACCGACTGTTTCGGATGTGTGTTTTAATTAACAAATTATGCGGCGCCTGGCTGTATGTTCCACGACCGAGTCCAATTAGCATCCGCTAACTATTCTGTTACGTTATCTCGGCGTTTCTGTACAATGTTGGACACTATTTTGTCGCCGGCAATCTACTTGCAAAATCTTTTGAATACTGACTGTTTAGTGAAATGTTAACAGGCTGGTTCTTTGTTTTTTTTTAACTCGAATAATCATAGACTACGCTTGGTGTACCATACATTCCCACACTTAAGAAAACAATTACATATAACGAAGAGGAAATTTTTAGGAGATGATAAATAGCATAAAATGAGGTGCGGTGACCCAATTTACGTAAATTACAATAAATACCAGCAAATACCAAGCAACAAATACCAAGAATGGTTAACCAACACATGTTTGAATATATCATCATAATACAGGATAATGTAAGTTTGATACAGATCTAGATTATTAAAGTTGTATGAATGACAGAAATCTTAAGTAATATCGGATAATTATGTCATTACGGTTGTCGAGTGCATGTTTAGACTGTTTATTCATATAGTTAGCAAGTTGTGATGTCGATATGGCTTAGTTCAAATGCGGTTTGGTTAGGGCAGTTCCCAGTCAAAATGCGAGAACATATATTACACTATATAAACTATATGACACGTCATATTATAATTCTTTCGGAATAGATCTTCGCAGCAGTGAAATAATAATCGTCCTAAAATCAATCGAGTAACAAGTTGGATGATTTTCACAGCCTCTCGGGCTAAATCGGTGCGTTATTTTAGGGCACTAGTAATTAAAATTAATACGTTTCAAACCTGAGTATTTTCTTTTTTAAAATAAATATCACAGTTTAAGTCTAAAAAGCCTTTATTTTTAATTTTAAACATCTTCAAAATTATTGAATTCACCTCCTGCTTACTAGCTTTATGCAAAACACAATCCATTCATGTTCATACTGCTGACATCACGAAGTTACGATACCTAGCTGTATTATTCCTAATACTATTCTATAAATAAATATTGCATAGGAATCGATTGCTATGCCTAGACATGCGTACTATTCACGTGATACTATGCGAAGAGTAACTTAAAATTATTGCATTTGCAAAACATTTTAAGTGCAGATCCATCAATCAAAATTGCACTGTGTTACCAGAGTGATAAGGTAGTCTTTGTAATGACGGATTAAGTGAGAGTAAACGTAATTGTATAGGATCGTTGCAATTGGACAACAAATATGAACAATTGTGAACGGATTTTCTAAATAGCGCCAAACAGCCAGTTATATTTTAGCCATAGGGCAGCTGTTTCAAAATTAGAATTATTGCGTGTTTCAATCGATAATAATCAGAAAATGTTTGTTCACTTTTAGGTGTCAATTACATATTATAAAAAAATCAACCAGTTCCTAGGGATTTTGTTTTTTAAAAATAAAACTCTCGTATGTAGAAGCCCTCTTACAACTGTTTAAATATAGAAGGGTATGGAAATATATACATTTTATTCGTAAATCACTTGTTAATATTTACTATACAGTGTAATAGAGGTTATTGAAAGAAGACAAATCGCATTATTAATAAAATGTTGTTTACGGATATACTTTAGTTTCTGACATTTGTTCCTCTACTGTTGTCAGTTCGGAAGGCAGTTTTGATAGACAAGAATGGACAAGAAACTCTATTTATTTTTTGACAGCCTCCATGGCGCAGCGGGTGAGTAGCTTGCTACGTAGCGAGAGGCGTGGGTTCGATTCCCGCACTGAGACAAATGTTTGTGTTATGCACTAATATTTGTTTATATAGGACCGCATGTCCCTCGTTGTTCCTGATACCCACGATACAGGTTTAACCTAGTGTGGGTTCAGGACTATGTGTGCGACTGTTGGGTGTATTTATTTACTTATAATTACAACCTGAATAATTCACGGCATTGTGTACTCTATCTCCATACAGAAAGGATCAATTTAACATAATACTTAATTGCATAAGCAGTTGTTTCCATCGGGGTTAAACCTTCAACTTTTACTTTAAATTTCACTAAATTAATTTTGCTATATACTGAATAACAATTATAACTTAACCGATAAGCACTAATTATAGTTAAGGGCTCATTGTAAATTGACATTGCGATACAGATCTGTAAACCTAATGAAATTGCTTGACAGTTAAGTTTTGTAAGCGTTTATTTTATTGGGCACTTAAATGGTACATTGTGACTATTGCCCTGGATATATTTATTACTTCTGGCAGATAATCGGATTTAGATATATAGATTTATATATGGATTTAGATATATAGGTTTAGATAATCGGATTTTTGAGTGGTAGAGCCACGTTGTAGACAGTTTTGTCTACAGCATGAATGGGCTGGCTCGACCGGGTCGTTACCACTGTCTCACAGAAAATCGACGTAAAGTAGCGGCATGCTGCTGCGTTTCGTACGGTGAGTGAGATATCCGGAAGCCCAAATCCCCTCCCCTTCGCAATCCCTAATTATTACTTTTTTTAAGGTCGGCAACGCCATCAGGTGACCCAGTTGCTCGTTTGCCGGCCTATGCTATAAAAAAAAGATGTAACATAATCGCTAAAAACTTTCGATATCTGTCAGAAAGAGGTCAGTCTGAACAGATTTTCTTCGAAAATAGCCATGGCCAAAGTCGACTGAACCGCTTTCAAATTAAGAAAAAGCATTCAATCAAATTCGGTCCTTTCAGTTAGATGCGATACACAAACAGACAGGCCGTCTAGCAGACAAAGACAGCCAACACTGCTCTTTTTAGTCGGGTGTTAAAAAATAACCCCGTAATAATTTTAGAAGCGAAACATTTTTTTTAATACACAAGCTACATATGCAGGAGGAAACATTAGGTTGACGAGAATACTAATAAACGGAAACACAAATTAACTAACGGTCGCAGTAATTGATATTAATTATTTCTAATACATAATTCAAAGAATGTCCCACATGTAACAAGTAATCGAACTTGTACAGTCGTCACATCTCTGCATCTGCCCATCACAGTGTTACCAATTACCCCATTTACCCCGATGCGATGTACGTAACTGTCACAATGTTGAAGCTTTATTGAACGCTCAATAACGGGAGTACGCACGAAGGCCGCGTACTAAACACGCTATGTATCGTAAAAAATAATTGTTATCATCTCGCAGTAGGGGTCTTCGATCTCGTTTTATTTAGTAACGCGACGCACACAAACGAGTGTAATTGAGTTGAATTCTAAAGTCGGCTTTTATGTGACACGATCCAGTTTTATAGAGGCTGCGTACGCGGATAATTATTCGGTGTTGCCAGCGAAAGTACTGACAGAGCTAAAAAAGGGTAAAGTTGACAAAAAGGGGCTTAATTCGTTTATGTACATTCTTGCCTACAGAATATGATAATGAATGCTGCCTACATTATTTTCATTTACCTACTCGCTAACTGACCACAGAAAGATTCAGTATGTTATTTTATGGACAGACTTTGACCACTATTGATCGAAATTCGAAATAAAACATATGATTTTAGGCTTTCGCGATTTGTATACATCCTACTAATATTATAAACGCGAAAGTTTGTAAGTATGGATGTATGTTTGTAACTCTTTCGCGTAAAAACTACTGGATGGATTTTAATTAAACTTTACAATAATATAGCTTATACATCAGAATAGGACATAGGCTAATTTTTATCCCGGAAAAAGCAGATCACGCGGGCGGAGCCGCGAGCTAAAGCTAGTATTATATAATGTTAATTCATTTAAAGGGGTCTTAATCGCGTAGTGTTTAAAATTCTACTTAACATGACGTTCCATTTATTTAAATTTTGGATATGAGCTTTTCAATGGCCAGTGTTACACATCAAACTCGTATAAAGCCGTGCACACACTATCGGGCCGTAAAGCCAGGTCCATGCGGGTGGCGTTGTCTCCGCCGTCACGGGCCTCGTCTTAATTGATCGGACCACAGCGTCACGCGCCATTGACTCGGTTAGGGCTGCCGCCGAGCCACATGTATCATGAACGATGTGTTTAGGCATGTGCCGACGTTAATTGACTGGTTAGAGACGACAAGAATACTATAGCAAACTAAGTGTACTAAGGTCTGAATTTTGGAGTTTAATATTGAAAAGATAGCAGTACGAATCGACGAATCTCTATCTCTGATATGTTTTTATCTTGACCAGGTTACTTGTCGGCTATTTAATGTTAAGGTCAGTACACACTAAATCTGATTGAAAAGGTGCCTCTAATCGGTTGTAGTTGCCAATACCGACGATATAATTTGCTTCAAAATTATCAACGGTTCATTAACAATACAGACTTTCAATATAAATCTCTTACATTTCGCTACAAAGAAACGTCCTTGACTTGTTCTCTGTTTCCTCACACGGCCACAACATCGCCAACTCGTTTCAAAATCATAAAAAAAACATCGTAACAAGTGTAACCAATCACAGGGTAACATGTAACAAAGCGTAACAAATCATACATCGGGGTATATCAAGCTGTCAACGTTTGCCGCGGGCGGCGGGCCTTCGCCGAACTCGCAACTTCGCGTTTTTACATTACCAAAGACGTGGAGGGTTAAGTTCATATATCGCGATATGTTGATTGTTGGTGTTGTACGACGCGACGTGCGAAATGTAATTACAAACTACAAAGGGTTAAGAAAAAGGTAATTATCTGACTTATAATTTTATATTGCTCTTAAAGCAGTATTCAAACTGAGCGAATGAAACATGTTACAATTCTTTCACATTAATTACACTTGATTGACTTTGGGAAAGACGATCGCGTGTGTACACTACATCATTTTTAGTCAAAAATCATACACCGATCCCATGCGATTCGAATGATGATGAGACCAAAAGAGATATCTCCATGACGGATAAACGAGAGATCATGAAGCAGTGATATCATATTTCGTAAAATCATTCTCACAACACCAAGCCACCTGGCCAGTTTGTACAACTACAGAAAATGCATTCTGCCGCTGACGCCATGCGTTGAAAATTCAAAGCGGCGCTTACACACTAGATCTTCAGACTGTAGACGACGACAAATCGGCATAACTTTGGCCACATCACGTTTTCTTTTATGCGTCATTGTGCAATAGGGATGAGCCAAGCCTCCTGAGCGATAGTCGCAGCCAGTTTATAATAAAGTGGGGATTGTTTACCGTACTTTTAAACCGACGAAATAAAACGAACGAGGTTCTAAAGTCGATGCGTTTTTTAGCATTAGCTATTTTAGCAATAATCCGCTTCAGTTAGTTTGTCAGAGGAAATCAGATTTGTATTATTAAAAGCTTTTATATAACTTTACCTGTTAGTAAGTGTGGGTCAAATTTTGTGTCAGAATTTTAAACTAGTTACTAAACCGATTGAGTTAAAATATTGCACACACTATTGGTTCTAGCGACAATATATATCTAGTACTAGCTTTTGCTCGCGGCTCCGCCCACGTGATTAAACAAACAAGCAAACAATCAAACTCTACAGCTTTATAATATTAGTATAGATTTGGGTAGCTTAGCAACGGAAGCCTTCAAATATGAATAATTTTCCCCGTTTTTGCAACATTTTTCACTGATGCTTTGCTTCTAATGGTCGCAGCGTAATGTTATATATCCTAAAGCCTTCCTCGATAAATGGACTATCCAACACAAAAAGAATTTTTCAATTCGTACCAGTAGTTCCTGAGATTAGCGCGTTCAAACAAACAAACAAACAAACAATCAAACTCTACAGCTTTATTATTAGTATAGATACCCAGTTAAGTATTATTTTAAATGGCCGCTAAATGGATACGACTATTTTCTTTATTTCCTATAATATTACGGCTATCAAATTGTTTGATAAGTAAAAAAACTATAAAGTGTGTGACGTCATATTAAATCGAAAACGGCGACTGATATAAACTTATTTTTTTATAGCTTACTTTTCCCCGCACCGAGACAAAGGTTTGTGTGATCCACAGATATTTGTTTCGGGCCTGGGTGTTGTGGGACCGAAAGAGAGACTCTCGACGAAAGAAAGACTCGTATCTTACTGTGGGGTCAGGATTATTTATGTGACTGTTGGGTGTATTTATTTATTTCTATATGAGAGAATTAAAAAATATAACTTCAAAACAAATAAAGCAAAGAAAAGTCATAGAGCAGTTGATAATGAAAAAGTTAATTGAGGCAATACTTTACAAGACAAGCATTGACAAGCCGAAACTAAGGCCGAAAAAATGCCTCGACAATTTCAAAACGAAACGTTCCCATTCCCAGTCTACTAGTATTACTACAGTGACACTGCTCTTAATTTACATTGTCCCATAAAGCTGAATATTCCGGCATGTGCCCTTCCACTTACCATTCAATTAACGCGTTACGATCTTCATCCGCGACATGCGAGAGACTTTTTATCGTGTGCTACCTTAAATAGGGCTCTAAAATATCGAATGTGTACACATTTTAAGTTTTTGATTAGCGTTCTCTCAAGTGGGTATATTAGTGTTGATTCTAGTTGTACGAGTCGAGGCAGAGTTAATTTGAAAGGTATTTTCAGTGTAAACACATGTTCATGTTGTTTAAATATCGTCGCCTTGCAAACGAGCAAGTGGGTCACTTGGCTGATAGTAAGTGATTTTCACAGCCCATGAACACCCATAATACCAGAAGACGCTGATAATTAAGGGGAGAGGGGATTGACTTCCAGATATGTTTGAGACTTAACATCTTATGTCATGTATATGTTACTGACACTGAAGTCTAAGAGTCCTTACAGTGAAAAAAGTATCTACGAAAGGAACATAATCATTAACGCTAAATAAAAAAAGAACATCATTTATTGTTTTAAATTCTTACTATATCCCATAAATGATCATAGCAAGGTAACACAGTTTCATTTACAGCATTTTTCACAAATCGATGAATTAGAGTCAAAGGAAAGTCCTTCATTCAGCCAAACTATATGTTTAAAATAATAAAGCGGCAACACTCAGCTGCAATCAGCCTCATGGTGGGCGTACCTGATTTACGTGTCATGCTGAAATTCGGACGTGCCGAGCCAGTTTTTTGCAAGTTGCAACATAAAATTGATCTTGTGGCGCTATATGCGTTTTCCATACATATCGCTTGGCGCATACGGTGTTTTGAATATATATATTTTTTTTAATGTTCTATCGCGATGAAGCTGAAGCTATTCCGGTTTGCACGGATTATGGATGATTTTAAGTGTTTATTATACGAAAATATATTATTTATAAAAATTTGAAGATGTGGCGTAGTACTTGTTTATAACATTTTGTATACATGACTTATCTATAAAACTTTAACTATATGTTAAATCTATGATAATATAATTTTCCGTCATTTCACGGATCATTCTGCGTAGAAATGCTAAAATAAACATTTATATTTCTATATTTAGTCTCCAACTTATCAATGTTTTACTACCATCTTTACACCATGGTATCGAGTCGTGAAGACACGTCATACAATTTGTCCCCGCATTATTAACCCACGCAAACGGCATCGCTTGCAAAACCATGTTTAGTAACACCTCTTACTATACAGACAACATTCATTCCTTATACATTTACGCGGGAAATCACCAGTAATATGAATAAAATACTCAAATCGGGAGTATTCGATATCGAATACTGTCCCGCTAACAGGTACAAAGTGGGTATAAAATGCGGCGTGAATGACTATTATCTTCGTGTATGCAAAACCTGTTACAAAAATCCGTTACTACAAGTTCTCTAAAGTAAGTCATTTGCAAGAAATACTCGATTGCAGCGATTACAAACTCGTTTAATTGTAAAGGAATATGAGATTTTATTTCTACGATGAAAGTTTAAAATCAAGTAGTAATCCTTTGATAAATCCAACTTTTAAAGATCAAAACTTTTAAAGACTCTTTCAATTCATTTGGAATGCAAATAAAATGCACGCAGTTTTAAAGAAAATGCCTTTTTCATGGTATTTGAAAACTTTTTAACAACTTTGCAGACGCACAAAGCTTCGACAGAATATTGAATCTTCAATTAAAAAAATCTTACTATCAACTATGACTATGAGATAACCATATAAAAAAATAAACACAAGACGGTGAGTTTTACAAAATAAGTTTTTTATTCAAAAGTACAAATATCTGAATCCACAAAGTGTTGTTCATAATCGAGAATCATAAGTAATAACATATCATAATGTGTCATCACACCAAAAGTGACTATGTCTGCAATTTGGCGAAACGTAAAATTTCGACCGCACAAGCAGGCACCGTGAGGAAACCTGCATACCTGAGAAATCGATAAGATTTTTCGAAGGTATGTGAAGTCTGCCAACCTGCATTAGGCCAGCGTGGTGGACTAAGGTCTAATCCCTCTCATTCAGTAGAAGAGGCCCGTGCCCAGCAGTGGGACGTATATAATACAGGGCTAGTAAAAAAAAAAGCAGGCATCGACAACACGTTTTTGATTACTCGAAAGCGTAATATATTTACTTCTAAACTTTTATGGCCGAACCATCGCTGCATTGCATCGGTTCCAAGTTGTGCAAAGTTGTGTGTGTGCAAACATTTGCATATTACAAACATGGACAGAATAAAATCAACTATTATCTTTATTTCAGATATCTTTAGCGCAAAATTGTGGTTAATAATCATTTTTTATTTCCTGGTCCTGCTCTCACCTCGAGAGAGAGCCATCATGGCGCAGCGGGCGAATAGCCGGCTGTGAAACGAGAGTCTGCGGGTTCGATTCTCACACCGAAACAAATGTTTTTGTGATTCACAAATACCTATCCAGTTCCAAGTTCCAAGCCCAAGTTCCAAGCATGGGTGTTGTAAGACCGCAAGTCTTCCGTAATTCCTGATATCCACGACACAAAACATTTATCTTACCGTGGGGTCAGGACTATGTATGTGACTATCAGGTGTACTTATAAAAAAGGTAAGATGTTAAGTCTAATAATGCCCAGTTATTTTACTCAAATCTACGTCTACAAATCTATCAACATTTTGGATTTTTATAAAAACATCGCGTTTTAACACTTATCAATTTTAAATCAACTACAGAAATCCCCATTCGAACTTCCCCGAACTAGCGCGATGACACTTACAGAATAATTTGAAGCCTTTAAATACACACAAAAAACATGTGGCATCAAATTAAACGCCAAATGAACGTATTAAAAAACCTTAACGTATCAAAAATGTATGAATTATCATACAAAAGGCGTCTGCCTCTCGGCCATATGACGCGCTCGTGAGCAAACTTTTAAAATGTAATGCTTTGTGAATATTAATATAATAATAACAATGTATGGAAATATCATAAAAATGTTTGACGGTGCGTTGACTTAACTGTAAAGGGCGTTGTCTTAGCGTATACACAAATCGTGATCTGCATTTTTAAAATTTTGCCTCACTGGATGTAGCTAACTAATCGTATATAGCGTTAACAGTATGGAAACCTGGTGGATGTTGGTAAAATTTAGTACAGGTATAGTAAGGATGCCCTGTACATGCTATAAGGTAATTTCTGTCTCAGCTGTAATCTGTTATTTATATTAAAAATAAGTAAGATTGAAGTTATTAACTTTGTGGTGAGGAGAGGTAATCTACTGAACTACTGAACCGCTTCTAAAAATTGATTTTATTAAAAAATACTTTCATGCAAACGGAGCTACGAGCAAAAGCTAGTTTTTAAGATCTCAGTTTTAAGGTCTAAGATCTAAGTATGAAAAAAAAATAGAAACGTCTTCTGCATTTTGACTCTTGTAATTAAAGTCGGTGGTACGTTTGCTATATTTTGTAGTCGTATACTCTATGCCCTATGGTAATCCTCATTGCACATTATTAGTATGAAAAAACTCAGTCATCATTACGGGTGGTAACTGTTTTTTGTTCTCATCATGTTTTGACATCGAGCGATAAGTTTAAGAGCCGCATACATTTGCACATCACAGGACATTAGGGATTTTATTTCGAACGTCACTTTACGGTCGCCATGTTTGTTATGCACTGCAGGCAGGCATGATCTTAAATAATGTACTGGAACTAATATAATGAAGAGATCTGCGTCCTGTTTTTTCGGAATCTATTAATATATAACTTATAAATATTTTTTTTTAATAATACTCGGAATATTTATCGGTAATTATTAAAAGAAAATACAATTTATAATACTGAATAAACATGTCATATTTTTCCAGTACACGAATTTCCTTATAGGCCGCATTAAAAATTAATAAAAGCTACAAAATAGACTCAAAAACTTCACACGATATCATCGATTAAAAACCAATAACACGATAAACTCTTTCAATAAGCGGATAGGTTTATAATTCGAAAATAATAATTAAAAAGAGAACAAACAAAAAATTACGTAAAATCGTCACGGCATTTGAAACGACTTCCTTTAATCATTAAACCTGTTATTATGAACGCTACATTAATACCGTTAATAGCAGAACACTCGTTAACGTTGTAACAGCTAATTATTTTTGTACTAAATTCCAAAATATAACAGCTGTCGAGATTTTTATCGGCACTTTTGAGCGTTTCGCTTTTATCGCGACGTTTGAAAGACTCTTTGATATTTTGTTCACGGCATCAGAATGAACTTGTTTCCTTTATAATTAGTTTACACATCTACGGGTGAAATGTTAAATATTCAACAAGAAAAAGCTACTTTCTACCAACATTATAATTATATCATAATGTACCTGAATATTGCTTTAAAAAAGTATATTATTAAGTATTTCTAAAAAAGTATTATCACAAAGAAATATACTGAAACATAAATTTCAACATCAAGTGTTACCGTGCATATACTGTCTGTAGTTCAAATATAAATCTGATGACAGTCATGATCACTACTGACAATGTCCAAAACTGCGACAACGTACAATTATTCGTTTCAACGGGTATATAAAATTAGCGACCCGCATGAGGTCCGCCCGGCACAATGGCACATAAATTACCACATTGTAGTGGTGTCGCGGATCCGCCGAGACGAGGTCACCTTCAACATGGGCGATAGGGTTTAATGGGTGTCTTGTAATTATTATGTGAGGACGTAGGAATCGCTATTAATCCTACTCCTACTAATATTATAAACGCGAAAGTTTGTAAGTATGGATGGATGGATGGATGTGTGTTACTCTTTCACGTAAAACTACTGGATGGATTTTAATGAAACTTTACAATAATATAGCTTATACATCAGAATAAGATATAGGCTACTATGTTTTTAAAAAATCAACGCCTGAAGGGCCCAAATAGGGGATGAAAGTTTGTATGAAAGCTTTTTGATGGCGAAACGAAGTTCGCGGGCACAGCTGGTATTATAATAAAGAAGAATTCATTTTCGCTAGGATCGGTTATAAATTTGAAAATAATGACGGGTGTTCTGTACGAAATTTGTATTGCAACTAATTAAACAAAAATATAAAAGCATTAATACTAACTTACTAAAACGAAATTCTGGTCGGTGAATAGAAATAATCGAGTATGTATAACTAAACGAAGGTATATTACTTTATATGTACGAATATATACTAATATTATAAAGAGGAAAGATTTCTGTTTTTGTATGTAACGAGTAAACTTATAAACTACTGGACCGATGTCAAAAATTCTTTTGTCGTTATGGTGCTGCCACACCGCTGTTATAAAATGTTATATAACATTTAGTAAACATTTCTTAACAGTTTGTAACATTTTGTAACATTTGTTAACATTTTTTAACCGCGGGCGGCGGTACTTTTGAGAGCGGCGCCGTCAAAGAAGCCGTCAAAGAAGAATGGCCGTATCATGTTTTCAAATGTTATAAAATGTTAGAAAATGTTAAAAAAATGTTATAAAATGTTAGATTTAAGGTTAGAAAATGGTTGTAAACATTTTATAACATCGGTGTGGCAGCACCATTAGAAAGCTACATTATCACTGAGTAACATGGGCTCTTTTTAACCCGGAAAAAGCAGATCAAGCGGGCGGAGCCGCGAGGAAACGCTAGTAGTTTATATTTTCCAAAGCAATTTCTGATACATTAGAACCAGAATTTCATGCAATCGCCTCACAAGATGCAAAATTAATCCACAATTTCTTCAACCGCTATCTTGTTCGCAAAAGGACGTGAAACTTGAATACATTACGCCAATCAAATATATACGCACGGAAGGCACTAAACATGGTTCATTATTATGGAAATAGATGGGCCTATTTAGTTGTTAAAACAGTTGCATCTGATATAAATGGGTGACATAAATTACCTATACGAGTTTCCTTACTATAATGTAAAGTACCAATTCCACTGATATACAGTAAACACTTAAGAGATGGATAGCCAACTCTGACTTGTATACCATTTAAGTAGAATTAATGTTTCTTTCTACCAGGCGCTATATGGCCCTGATGCCAGGTTCCGCCTTCTCATCATGATTTGATGGTGGATTTGGTATTATATGGGGCGACCCGCCTCTGACAGCCACAAAACGAATTATGTTTCGCCAATGCCTCGTCCGTTAATCAGCAAAATCTTGCACATGCAAGTGAGGTTGACTGTGGGCCTAAGATCATAGTGACCCACTTACATACACTCCATTAAATTACATACATACACTTACGTAGAACCAATACGCAAGTTTTAAAATACATACTTCTTTAGCTACTGTGCTGTTACTTCTGTGTTGGTTCTCGTCATTCAATCAAATAATAATAAATAGCTGTACTGGTAATTTAATAATAGGTTTTACAATAGCCGTATAACTACTTAAGGTATAAAATCAGGGTTCGAAAATATCCGATATTTATTATAAATATCAAAATATCGGATATTTATGATATATATCCGATATATATCAAGTTTGATATATATCAAATTCCTGGATTGCGTTACACTTACCATCAGGTGTGGCGTAGTCATTTTACCGAGCCAGGATAATAATATCAATTTTGTATGAAAGCCATATTATTATTTTATTGTATTATTTATGAATACTGTTTGCATATATGTTACATACACATACTAAAATTATAAAAAATAAAACTCGTTTTTGGATAAGGAAAAATGAACTAAAAACCATTAACTCTTCTTTTAGGGCAGAAGTGTTGCCATTTAACTTACCATTAGGGAATATGTTTTAACTCTACTTCCACGCCATCTACATTTGGGAAGTAGAAATACAGTAACAAACTCTAAAAATTACTTAATAACATTGTTTTTTTCAACCATTTTTGTATTGCAATGTATTATAAAAAAACTATTGATATATATCGTCAAACCCAGCTTGATATATATCGGATATATATCAGATATATATCTTGATATATCCATTGATATATATCCACTGATATATATCCTCAAACCCTGTATAAAATATGCAATTTTTTTGCCTTAGCATGATACGCAATATACGTCAGGTTCGTGGACCTAGATATTTATCTAGACCGCTTATTACACTCAAGCCCCACCTGTTCCTTTCTACCGTAGCTTCACCCATAGCCAATAATGATACCTAAAATCAAGAAATTACTCCGCACACTTCTAATATCCATTTAGTTCAAATGGCTCTCATAGTGAGTCAATCACCTTGAGAAAGCCAAACACAAGCTGGTCTAATGTGCCAGTGTGGAAGTAATTCTTATTAAGTATTTTCTCCTATGCGATAGCCCATCTGGGTACGTGCCATCGCTTTCTGTATTTCTACAGATTTCTACGGCGTCACTCAGCAGAGTGAAGGCACCGCTGTATATCGGTTTGAAGCAGATATGGAAGCTAATAAAATTCCTGGACATTATTGTACTTAGCATCCTATCCTGACGAACGCAGTACAGTGTATGCAGTACTTGGTAATTCAAAGTTCTGGAATATGTTGCTACTATTCATGGGCAGGCGTGGCTCTTAATATGCGACGAGCAACCTGCTCCGCGTCTAGTCTAATAAAAAAAGTTAAATCGCCGTCATAGCTATGCACATCCACTGGATTGTCAGCATTACCCTTTCAGTTTTTATAGCTCCATAAATAACGGCGTGCACTAAATCGATCCTTCTCTAATTGCGGACAGATGTCGCTGTACGAAAAATATTGTTACCAATCCACAGTTCTTCCTCATATGGACGTATATGATGGAGATATAAATTTTTATGGATCTCCACGATCGGTTTGATTTATCTTTTGTTGTGCTTTGTGTGTGTTTTATGGACACGAGATATTATTTGTGATATGTTAGTTCATTCTGTGTAGAGATGGTTTACAGTTAAGTTGATACGTTTGTATTAAAACGTTTTGACAATGTTATATGGTATCGTTAAAAGTGATCGTATTTTTCGTCAAAAATGTTCAGCTGTGGTAACATTGCATTACACTTAACGCCGCGTATAATAGCTGATTTAAAACGAAATTGTTTCTATAATAAAAGTAATAAGTAAAAAAAAATTATAAACAATTTTTTTTCAGTCACCATGTTGGATTAATTATGACGTCACTCACGGTATCGTTTTTATTCATCAAACCATATCAAGAAGGTTTTAAATATAATAGGTAGGTAATATCCACCACCTTGGAGGAGAAAATAAATATCCAATTACTAGATTCTTATTACCAGCAAAAGAGTATGTAAAATTTCAGCTCAAGCATTTGGATTTGTTTAAAAGTCGACTGTAAGATTTGATCCATACATACTAACAGGTGAAGTTAAATACAAGCTTATAAAGTACTTCAGTTGTAAAGAGTTTCATATACTATTCTCAGTGGATTTCAATTATCAGCTATCTTCTTAGAAGTGCGTGGGTTTTGTAGCAGTGTATAACGTTAAAGAATTGCTTCACAGAGTGGAGTCAATTGTCTCACAATTGCGGATGTGCAAGATGAGGGGAAATGGACCCGAGTTAGCAGCCAAATGTACTCGGACAAATATACATACATACTTGAGTGGACTTGGATAAAGTATGAAGATACAAAGATTGTATTGATTGTATGCCTAAAAAATACTACAAATGCAAATAATAAATAAATAATATAAATACACCCAACAGTTACATATATAGTCCTGACCCCACAATAAGATACGAGTCTTGTGTCGTGGGTATCAGCAACTACGAGACAACACACACACTCAGACTCACAACACCCAGACCCCGAGACAAATATTTGTGGATCACACAAATGTTTGTCTTGGGGATCGAACCCACGGCCTCACGTTTCACAGTCGGCTACTCACCTACTGCGCTACGGAGGCTGTCTATGGGAGAGGATTGTATTGATTGTATGCCTAAGAAAATATTACAATTAATGCAAATAAGGTAATTCAACTTGTCGATGGTATGCTGGCTTCCAATAATCATCTAGATTGTATAAGGAATATTCGAGAATGAAAGACATAATTCGACCGACACGTAAGCAAAGCTGTGTTCCAGTTTGAAGAACGCTGTAGCCAGTGAAATGACTGGGCCATCCTTTATTTTTCGATATCGAATCGTAACACAAAATATTGTTGACGAGTTTCAAAACTATATCCAGCATAATATTTACATCTAAAACGTCAACTAGAACGGTGCATTTCGCAGAAACATCGATACTGGACAGTGTAATTAGCTCATCGTGATAATAATCCCATTTTCGCATGACATCATTCGTCGGGCACAGTTCAATGGTTTTGATAATAAATTACATTATAAACTCCTTTGCAAAAAAAACGGGCACCTTACACACACACTTTACCTTAGCTTTTCTATGGGTAAATATTATTATATTTTTAGTATGTCATTAGCTTGGATGACTAGAAATTTCTTATTATCAATGAGAATCTAGTTTTTTAACACTTTTATCCTGGTATCGGTGTTTTAGTCAATGTAAACAGAGAGCCGTGTTAAAATGGACATTTTTATGGGTATAATGAAATTAAGACTACGAGTATTTTTATGGTATTTTAATAAAAGAGACATTAAAAAATAAAAATTAATAACGAGTATGACCTCCTCTTGCAGCGATTACGGCATGTAATCGTCTTGGCATGCTTCCCACCAGGCTTTTGATGGTGTCCTGTGGAATGTGTTCCCACTCAGTCGAGATTACACGTTTAAGCTCTCTGATGTTTTGTGGAGGTGGTTGGACAGATCGTACTCGCCTTTTTAGGAGGTCCCAAACGTGCTCAATGGGGTTAAGGTCGGGGCTCCGCGCTGGCCAATCCAAACGACGAATACCGACCTCTTGCATATAAGCATCTACGTCGCCAGAACGGTGGGCCCGAGCATTATCGTCCATGTAAATGGCATCTTCACCAATTACAGTCAGTGCGGGTTGTGCATTTTGAGAAAGGATTTCTGTTATGTACCTATGCGCATTTAGTGAGCCATTTTCTATGAATACTATCTCGGTACGATAGTTGGAAGTTACGCCCGCCCAAAACATAACGGACCCTCCACCATAAGGGGTGATTTCTTCAAAACACACATCGGCATAGCGTTCCCCTGGTCTTCGTAACACTCGCCGACGTCGGTCCTCACCATGCAGACAAATTCGAGCCTCATCGGAGAAGAGTACGCTACTCCAGTTACCTGGTGTCCAAGATAGGCAATTTCTAGCGAACCTCAACCGCGCAATCCGGTGCTCACGGAGTAACTTGGGGGCCCGCGCTGGTCGTCGACTACGTATATCAGCAGCTAAAAGTCTTCTCCTCATAGTCCATAGGCTAACTTGTGCTCCTCGTACCTCTTCAAGGTTTCTTTTGAGGTCTATGTAACTGCATTTGCGGTTCCTCAGCGCCTGAGTCACTAAAAAGCGATCGTCTCGCGGCTGTGTGCAACGTTTTCTCCCAGAACCTTGCCTTCTCTGAACGGAACCTGTCTCTTGGTATCGAGTCCAGGTTCTTTGTACGGTTGAACGACTCACGTTTAACCGCTGTGAGACGTAACATTGGCTACACCCCTCTTCCAGCAGCGCTATAATTTTACTAGCTCTCATTGCTTTTTCTGCCATTACGATAGACACAAAGATATCTGTTTTAAGTCACAATAAGGCAGAATTATGCGATAAACATAAATTGTTGTACTAAAAATAACGAAAAGTTACTTTTAGTTGCTTGATAACCTTTTAACCGCAAACCCGCGAAAAGTGTCACAAAATGAAAAAGGGATTAATAATTTAAAAAACAAAAGTTTTGAATTTGGAATGAACTTTTTTTCATACCCAGACTCTTTATTAAGTGCCAGTAACATAGTTTGGCTATTAAAACCTCTGAAGAACTAAATTATTAGCAATAATGTTAAAAAATCAAACCCGCCCGTTTTTTTTGCAAAGGAGTGTAGTTACACAGAGTTCGTGATATCGATTTGTAATGTCAATTTCTTGGTATTTACATAATCATTTTGTGGCATAATCTATTTAGGTAATCGAGTCTATCTCTACCAACTGAACTAAACTAAAAACAGGCTAATGATGTCAAATGGGTGAGTAAAAAACTGACAAAAAAAATTAGTTTGACAATTGTACTTTATCATAGTTACGTTCGTTTGAAAGATGGTTACTTTTAATTGAAACATAACTAAAACTCAATACGCTTCGTTTTAATGGTGTTTTGTCAGCTGGTGGTGGGATATTCATATCCACCCGGATAGCGAGCACCGTACATATGGTGTTAAAATGGTCTCTCCAAGTTAAAGGAAGAATTGTGAAATTAAGATTCGTCTTCAATAATGACCTAAAGTTACCATAACAAAAACATAATAGGGTTTTTGAGTGGTAGAGCCACGCTGTAGACCGTTTTGTATACAGCATGAATGGGCTGGCTCAACCGGGTCGGTATCACTGTCTCACAGAAAACTAACGTAAAGTAGCGACTTGCTGGTGCGTTTCGTACGGTGAGTGAGATATCCGGAAGCCCAAATCCCCTCCCCTTCCCAATCCCTAATTATCCCTTTCCTAAAAAGGTCGGCAACGCGCTCATGATTCTTCTGGTGGTGGGCGTACATGGGCGGTGGAGATCACTTACCATCAGGTAAGCCACTTGCTCGTATGCCGGCCTATACTATAAAAAAAAACGTAGCCAGGAGGGTTTAATGCTCTTCCTAAGGGGCTGTATATTTAAGTAAAAAGGTATTTCATATCTTAGACACAAATATCAATTGAGCACAATGCGTGCCACCAACTGAGCCGTAATCCATGTAAAGGAGGTTATAAAGTACATCAATATAATTCAATAAGCTATTATAGGAAAGTATACCTCGTTATAATATAAAATAGTTTGCGGAGGTGGCACCGTCGGGATCAACTGAGGTGAAACGAGATATGATCTCAGATAATTTATATACTCTAATTAGAACAGTTTGACATTAACGATAGTCGGTCAGCGTGCTTTCGTGAATGGCCCACGATACAATACGCGTAAAATAATTTGGCCGAGCTAGAGTTAATCAGTCATCCGCCTTTTACACCTCCTCTCACTCTTTAGTCTATGAAAACATTAGTTGTGATGTCAAGAGGACTACACTCAGCTTGCCTAAGTTGTTTAGCGCGTTTTAAGTCTGTAGTCTTTATGTCTTCCCATCACACCGCGACTGAACTGAAGTGCATCCATCGCCGGTCTTCCATTTTTAAATTATTGCATGGTTTTTAAAAGATTTGAAAATAGAACATGGTTGTTGTTTGAATTGTATTCTACTACGTGGAGTTTTGGCGGGAATTCTGACAGTGCAGTTCATCGCTTATTTTTATTTATTTCATAAACTAGTTTAGAGTTGTGTTTGTTGTATAAAAATGGTGTGGATTTGTTCAATAAACATTGACGGTGATGAACAGTGTATGGAAACATTGAAATAAGTGAATTAAGAATCGTTCTGAAAGGAGTTAACACCAAAACTCCGGCAAGACCTTGAAATCGACCGCATCCGTGTTTCATCGTTCTTGTAAAAATAACTTGAGAATGAATTGTACTTGACACTGGCTAAATGCATAGTACTGCAAGAGCCATAAATAAAAATAAAAAAATACTACGTCAGAATTGTATTCTGACGTAGTAGAATGGTGGGATCTTAAAGTCAAAATATGAGCTTTTTTAAAAGAGTCTGTTAGCACATTTACCATAGTATTGTATATATATTTTTTACACCATCAGAAAGTAGAGATTTCAACGAACAAGAAACTAACAGACTTTTTAAAAAAAGCTGATGTTTTGACGTAAGAATTTTCGTTTGAAAATTAGACTGCTTTTTCGATATTAAGTCAAAATAAGGTGCAAAAATAAATATTCTAAATCAAAAAAATTACAGTGTATTTGGGATACAAAAAGGTAAGTTTTCACCAAATTTCATGAAAAAAAAATGATTTATTGTAATAGATAAAAATAAAAACAAAAAACTTGGGGTTATTTGAATTTTTCACATAAATTTTGAGGTTATGTGAAGAAAGTGTGTATACAAAAGTTGTAGATCTTTTTATTACCTACAACTTTGCGATTTAACTTTTTTCCATAGGACTTGTAGTTTTTCCGGAAATCGAGATAAACCGTTTTTTACCCTTAAAAGCCCCCCCCCCCTACCCACTTCCCGACCTCAGATCGCCCGTAATTTATTTTTCCTATCAATTTTGTTGTATTCTCTTCCTTTTACAATGGGTTTCATTCTACTATACATTTGTTTCTATTTTTACCATTTTCAACCGGATAAGCATCGGTCTAGTATGCATTGAAACTCTTCGGTCAGTAATTAATGATAGTGAAACGTAAATTGTTATGTCTATTGTCTACTAGTGATAAACATTATGATTTTTATACGTAGTTCTATAAACAAACATTCAAACTTTGGTTAGACTAAACACAAATTTCCCCGACATTTCCACGAAAATATATCAATGTTTACACAAGCGGGACGTTTGATCATTGGAGCGGTTAAATAAATTAATTACCGAAACATAACCTATATATTCGCAGTAACCTCAAAACCGTAACTAGGCCGGTCAGCATAAAAATGTTTTATTGACACGAAATTTAACCTTCATTAAACCAAATTCGGGACGCGGCGATAATTTAAAAACGCACTGGTAACATTATTTATGTTACATTTGATGTTTGAAAATATTAGTCTTTATTGCTGGAAACACCGCAAGATGAGTGTAAACATGGTCGAATGAATCATCGACAATATAATACGATAACGGAAAAATAAAATATAGTGGAACATCCATAATAAGTTGGCGGTGGCAAATGTTGGAACTAGTTGTAAACCTATATTTATTATTATAATTTGTCAAAACTGGATATTTTTCAAATCGAAAAATCAAGAACAAATTGTGATTACCCGACCTTGGATTTGAACACAGGAGTTCACGGTTCTCAGGCTAAGTACGTTGCCCTTAGACCAATGAGGCGAACACCTACTTAATTACATAATTCTGTATGCTCGTTTATGATCATAAATTAACTTACGTAAAACATGAAATTAAAGTAAATCTACCTTATTAAAAAGTTGCTTTGCATCGCGCCAAAGGTACACCACGAATCGATGGCCATTACTGGTATATTACCATCAAATATAATTAAGAAAGTAATAAAAAAGCGTGGCTGCTAATTAAGTTATAACTAAGACAGGTATACCACAACGCATAACGAGGCACCAGTAATGAAAGATATAACATTTACATGATGATGATGCGTAGGCGAAATTTATTGTTTTGAGCAAAGGTTTTTCAGAAATATGTGGAGTCACGTGTTATGTGTGGTAGAACCACACTGTAGACAGTTTTGTACAGCATGAATGGGTCGGCTCGTCCGGGTCATTACCACTGTCTCACAGAAAACCGATGTAAAGTAGCGGCTTGCTGTTGCGTTTCGTACGGTGAGTTAAATATCTGGTGGAACAAATCCAAATCCCTTAATTATCCCTTTCCTTTACGGTCGGAAATTCGCCCATGATTTTTCTGGTATTGTAGGCGTTCATAGGCAGTGATGATCACTTACCATCAGATGACCCACTTGCTCAATTGCCGGCTTATGTTATAAAAAGTCTGAAATAGGCGGTTCGTTTAACCTGGCACCTGACTAATCACTGTGCTGGCTTAGTCACTTTACCACACTGGACTTAGCAGTCTATAAATGTTGACCATCAAGAGGCATTATGTCCCAAGACGGTCGGCAGAATTATGCCGGACTCAAGTCACTGGATACACACTGGCTGACTCCGGAACGGGACTCGCCTGAACGAGTTACCAAATAAATACCATGAATTGTATTATTCCTAAAACCGCCTATTTTTATCAATATTTTGCGTCCCATAAAACGTTTTCATTCTGAGACCAATAGCACTTAAGTCTCCCCCCAATAGGTCAAGTCAACGCTTTCGGGCCGTTCGCATTTGTATCCGTTTGTATCTTATAAATAAGTACAATTACTCAATGAGAAACAAGAACCGAGATAAAATATATACGCCAGTATGTTACAAACATTACAACATCAACAATATAACCCAACTAAACAATAAATTGAGACCCAGCAGTGTGTAAAATACAGAAATCGATTCGGCATCCTGCAATAAACACTTATGTTTTGTAAGAATATGCTCCGACGCATAACTTGTGCCACTTTATTCGCGCAAGTGCATTAACGAACTTAATTAAGCAACCTTAGATGTTAATTAGATAATTAAAATCGTATTGAATGAAAAGGGAAATGTTGTTTCTACGATTCGCTTTAGACTACGATGTATTTATTACATGCAGACAATCATCGGCTTATTTGATATTTTGATATACAGGTACTGCTGATGATTACGGATACGATACAACTTAAAATATCGCGAAATAATACTACCTATTTCTTTTTACGACCGCTCACATATGGCTAATACCTGTTAAATCCGGGCGTCAGTTAATGTTTTATTAGTGTTACATTCCTTATTTAAAAAATCGATAAAGAATATTTTTATAATTTAATTGACTGTTGTATTTATCTACCCAAACATGATGCGGTGTGAAAATGATTGGTAATTAATTAAATAATCATTTACTAAGATATTAAACGCCGGCAAATTAATTACGAGTATCGTTTTCAAAGCGGTAAGTAAGGTCTCGAAATAATTTATTATATTACGTTTTGATTTGTACAAGCGGTTTGAGCCGGACGCGGACGGGTGTCAGAGGCGCCTTAAGCCACTTGACATGATAAGCCTGTCGGCGGCAATCAGGTGTCTAAATAGTCGTAGCGAAACTAATCATGATTATTTGTTCACAACAATCCAATTATTTACTCTACAAGTGTTTGTTTTGATATAAATCTCAGATTATAAAAGAAGTAAAGCCACGGTGTAGACAGTTTTGTCTACAGCATGAATGCATGCTCGGTCCAAGTAGTACCAGTTTCACAGCAAATGGATGCGTTGATGCGTTTCGTACAGTAAATGACATTTCCTAAGGTCCAAAACCACTCCACCGCCTTCTTAATTGAAATTCGTTTTCTTTAAGGTCAGCAACGCACTCTTGATTCTTTTAATATAGTGGATGTTCATGTTTGTTCAAATTTGATTATCTAAAAGCGAGACGCGTTTTTATAGTTTGTCATATCGATAAAATATAAGTCAAGAAACACAATAACAGGTGTAGTGTAGCTGGCACTTCATAAAACCCAATATATTCAATCTCTTTTCGTCTAGAAATTGATTTTCGTAGTATTACCAATCTACAAAAAACACCGTTACAAAATGCCACTAAATAAATACATTGTTAAAAGTCACACCTCTAATAAAACTTGACATCGAAATCAACATTCACATGAATAGGAAAAAAAAACGAAACAGAAGTAATTTCACGGCGCATCATTACCATACGTCCGTGGATGCGTTGACAAATCGATTTTAGCAGTACAATCATTACAAATATGATTCACACACGGCCGCACACCGCGTCGGAAATTAACATTTTTACATCAACTCTGGACCGCACCGACTGGTAGATAGATAGATAACTCTTTATTGCACACCAATAATTCAAGTTATACAATAAGAACCTTACAACTAGATCAAGTAACAAAAGGCGGTCTTATCGCTAAAAGCGATCTCGAATCTCTACCAGACAACCTTAAATGAAATGTTATGGATTATTGAAGGATAGGAGAATTGCAGTTGACTGGTAATATTAGATGGTACTTAACGATTTTGTTCATGCACCAGTTGAGGCACGAGACATTGGTGATGAATTATTCACATTAATGTCAATAGCACCTACAGACTTTAGCCGAATTGGATCATTGTGTCTTTATAATTTAAGGCTTATTATGGCAGATGATGTCCATATTTACTGATAAAGCCTATGTGAATTGTGAATGTTGAATCCAATATAATTATTACAGTTGGCGAATCAATTTCGACCTGCGAGTTCACTGTAGAGCATAAGTTTGTCCCTTAGCTCACCATTAGGGTTAATCTTAGGCTTCATTTATGATCATTTATGATAAATTATAATCAGGTAAATAACATTTCTGCGGGAATTAGACACTAATGCAATTCTGATTCACAACCCTCCCACTACGTAAATTTGTAACTTAAATTTTTTGGAGCAACATTCAGACACTAATAATAAACAATAAGATTTTCTGACGTTTCCGACCATTCAGTTCAGTTTGTTTATTGCTGACAATAATAACTTCGCACCTTACCATTAGGTAACATGTCGACGGCTGTTCCAGACTATCTGTATAAGGAATGCGGGCCCAAACTTGTATGGAAATTTGCCAATCTCGCGTAAGATTAAATTCTTCACCTCTCGCTTTAAGGATACTTGAAATTTAAGACAATTTTGTAAAGTTTAGAATGCAATACCAAATTTTTGTAAGGACTATAACATTCTTCAAAAACATTTATCCGATTATCAAAAGAACTTTAATATATAAGTTCCTCATCTTTCTATATTTTTTGGGCTTACAAGCGCCTTCTAGTATATTATTAAACTTCGTACAAGTTGATGATTTAAATTCGATTACATTTAAAATCTACAAATGGTAATGAAAATGAAAGTAACCATTAAGATTTTTTTTCGCTACAGTTCGAGTAGAAAGCGCAATTTTACGGACACAAATATAAATCAGAATGTCACACTGGTGACAAAGAACACATTCCATCTAAATTAAAAAGAAAAAAAAAAGCCAAATTTAACACTGACCGTTACTAAAGCCGTGAAAAGGGAGGCGTGGAGATATCTGCCGTTCGGAGGGACGCTTTGACGAGTAATGAAAGAAAAATTACACGAGCCCAGGCCTTTGAACGGTCGCAAGTTTCATTTCGACTAAATTAACTTTCGGATGATTCGGACCCGGCCGCGCTCGACTCTTACTATTTGAACTCATGTGGTTTCCATTGAAGTAAAGATTGCTTTGCTTGTTATTGAGGAAATAGAAGGACTTCTACGAAATGTTGAAGCATCAGATGAAAATAGAAGATAGAAAGTGTATTCAATTTGAGTATTATGGCTTGACATAATGGAATGATGCGAAGTAATCGTTGTGAAGTAACATTCTTTTTTTATTAGCTTGATTGACGCGACAAACAGGTCGCTTACCTCATGGTAAGCGTCACGCCTGCCCATAAACAGAAACAACGCCACACATAACTTTGAATTACAAAGCGTTGCAGGGCACTAGACTGCGCTCGTTACCCCGGGACATAATATGTTAAGTCTCATAATTACTAGTAATTTCACTAGCTTCAATGTCTTTCAAACCGAATCACAACAGTGCTTACACACTGCTGCTGGGCGAAATAGAAAGAGCGGTGGTACCACCCCAGACGACCTCTCGCATACAAGGGACCTACCACCTTATTACATAATTCCTATATTAAAACAATTTTCAACATAAACGAAGGGAATAAAAAATCTTAATCAAATTCATTTAGTAAGAGTATCTGTGAAATTTTTAGCAAATTGCCAAAAGTAAAAGATATCGAAAAGACATCTTACAACTGAGTCGAGATGAATTTTCTTTCAAAATAAATTCGGGCCGTCGATCGAATCGTTTCTTCAAGTGAAAATTCCTTCCAAGACTTACGCTAAATAAAACAAAAAAAACATCTACCGGCGCGGAGGCATGGGCGTATTATTAGAAGCAGCAATTTATTTAGACGAAATAATTCAATAGACGAAAGGATAATTCTTGGAGCGTTGCGTTCTCATTCCGTCGACGTAATTCGTGCAACATTACAGGGGAATGTCACGGTGAATGGAGCATTGGAGCTCGCGACTCCGTCCCGGCAATAAGATTTTAAATGTGATATTCTGTACAAATGAACTCCACATTGGCATTGTTAGGATTTATGCGTTATTTTGCACGGCTTTTGTATAATTAAACACCTTTGTATTTTAGATTGCACTCTTCAGGTATTTGTAGAGTAAGAATAGCTAAACCGTCATTTGGAATTGGTATTTGTACAGAACGCTTAATTTTTTTTATGTAAATATACAGACCAATTCATCTTCCGAATTGACAATATAATCGATAATACATCAAAATTTCGACAGGAAAATAATAATACGTGAAGTGGATACCACACTATAAAATACCTAAATACCCGAATTTTTTATACGTGTCATTTCAAGTTGGACCGTTTTTACGATATAGGTGCTGATAGTCTTAAATCAATACGATAAGAGATATATACGTTGCTTAAATGATGTAACTCTGCTTGCATTACAGACGTGTGAATCTGATAAGAAAGTATTGACAAAGTGTGCGATTTATTCAACGGAATTCAATTTGGCGGGAAATGCGAGTTTTGAGGTTATGTTTCATTTAGAAAAATGTATGATAAATAACACAAAATATTTCATTGTCTTGTTAGGATTACTTTATAATATTTTAAGGATTGATTTTTGAATTATTTTATTAATACCTTCCCTCTCATTCCGCTGAGGAGGTCCGTGCCAGCAATAGAACGTGTATTATTATTAAATCCTTAAACAATTTGTAAAGTCATCTCAAGTATTCTAAAGTCTCAAATAGTCATCTAAAGTAAAGTATATCTCCAAATAAATATCTTTCCATTTTTTAAACTGTCAAATTGTTTCAAAACATGCCTTCATCAGCCTTACCAACTGTAGTTCGGAACTGTCAGAGAAGGTTCGTTTTAATTAATATTCCGCCCATGATTCGTACCGCAGTACCGACGTCCCTCGCGAACATCCAATGGTACTTCCGCTATGATTTTTATTTCCTAGATACGACAGGTAACGGGTTCCTAAAAAAAGATTTATCTAGTTTGGATAACGAATTCATGAAAAAAATCATCGATGTAAGTAAAAAATGGAGTGGTTCGTGTTGACAATATTAAATGGTGTATAAACGACACAACCGTTTAATTATGATATATTTGTGGGCGGTAAATTACCATCAGGTAAACTTCACCGTTTGCCGACCCCTGCAATAAAAAAAAGGATAGGACATCACATCATACAAATATAAGGCAATCAGAAAAAAAAATTGAATCTTCACAACATATCCTTTTTAAAAACAGCGTACAATATGGACATTGAATGGAATTACAAACGCCTAAATACAGTATTTTACATTTCAGGGTCCGCAGCGGTGTTTCATTTTAATATTTTATATAAAAAAGGTCTTCTATGTAGGGAAAAAATGGGAATACAACAAAGTCAACTGATGAAATCGCCTAAACAAGCGGTTGGGGGACCCTGAATAATTTATGCTGGGGAAAAAAGGAGCGTCCCCGCTGTATTTGTACTGTTGTTGATTTTCCACGGGGATTGCTTCCATCACCGACCTAATTCGTTCTCTTACTCATATATTATGAGTGAGTCGAACAGTATACCATCACACCGCACAAGGCTGGATTGAGAAGTATTTGAAATTTCAGTAAAACGCATCGTTTGAACGGATGTTCGCAGGCCGGAATGATCTTGCCGACCCACGATGGACACATTGTTTGTCGTGGGTCGACACTATTCTTGGATTGTGCTACACTTACCATCAGGTGTAGCGTAGTCACTTTGCCGAGCCAGAATAAAAAAAAAAAGACGTAGACGCCTGGGAATATGCTTTAAATGAATGTTTATACAATGTCCTTAGTTTGATCCATTTATAGTATTCTAAATAAATTGCTTATTTGATTAAACTCTTTATAAGGACAAAACATGATCATTTGAACACACGTTAAGCTTGAAGATGAAAATGATTTCTAATACTTGAATGTACGCTAACAAATTTTATATATATGAGAGAGGTCACAGTTTCGATTCCCGCACCGAGAGAAATGTTATATGATCGACAAATATTTGTTTCGGGTCTGAGTGTATTTTCTCCCTGGAGGGGGTGACGTCAGGCAGGCAGCCGGTCGTAAAAACTACAAGCCAAATCTTTCTGTAACATGTATCAAAGAAGCACTGGGCTAAGAACAGGTGATATAAGATTTAAAGACATTTATTTACCGACTTTCCTACAGGTTTTCACAGATGTTTCCCATTAAGAAGACTTTAGCATAAAATTATTTAGCAATCAAATAGCAGTGCGTAAATATAGCTTCTAATTAGGCACATTAGCCACCATTATAGCGTATATCTTGCCGCACCAACCTCAATTTACGACTGAATGGCGGCGCACGCATATCAGCTGGATTTAATTAGCAACGCTTGTTAATTTCAATTAATTCTGCGCATTATTCGGGGGATTAAGATCCTGCCTGTTTTGCTGGTGTGTTAAACTTGGCAATTCTGGTGTTTTCATTTTCGAATTTGGGCCTCTCATTATCACCGTCCGTTTTCTGGGAGACAGTGGGATTCTCGTCATGCCGGTCGATTCATACCGTTGATAAGTATCTACGCAGTAGACACTAGAATCTACTACTTCTTATGTCATTTGAAGTGAACTTAAAGCGGATGTTGTTGCTCATAACAAGCATAACTATTGCGGTTATACTAGTAGTGATCAGACACTACTAGTAGAACCGTGCTGGTCTGTTGACGAGCTAATTGCTTTAAAGCTGGAGTGACTAGCCACGACATAGACACTTAGTTATACATAACCAACTTAAAATTGTGATATAAAGGCTCCTTTACTGCGGATGCTTAAAATCACAGTCTTATTTGCTGGCCAATGAGCACCTTTAGAAACAGGTCCTTCAATGATGGATTAAAATTTGTATGATATAAAATAAATAAATTAATCAACGAATCACATGAGTTCTAAAAACCCCTCATAGGCACACAAGATTAATTAATCCTCAAGTTATTCAAAGTTCATTAATTAACCTAACTAAGTTTAGAAAAACTTTCATCGCAAACTTAGAAGTAGACATTAAAATGTACCCTTGTACTGAGAAAGTTCCGACCGCGAACCCGAGATTACATCGTAAATATTAAAAAGCACAAGACCTATATAATAGCACCTAAAAGCCTGCACCCACGCATGTTTCTCAGGAACAAAGTGGTCGGCTTATGAAATATCGCTGTGCGAAACACAAAAAAGGAAAAAGTAATGGCTATTATGTAGCTTTTGTTTTCTTTTTGCATGACATCATCCCGGCTTAGGGCCAGGGTTTGGCTTTCTACTAAAATGCCTCCACCTAGCCCGATCTGGTACTACCAACCCAGACTTCCTCTCGCATACGAGGCACCTACCACCTTGTCACATGTGCGTTGATCCCAAATTAACCTCGTGAATAGTATAGTTATAGTTCCCCGAAAGGCCTGTAACCGTTTGTACCTCTATTCTGTTTTCGATTTAACGACACGTCACACGACATCGCATCGCGCTTTAGAATCGCACTACCCGCGTCGGTCCCAGGGTTTATCGCTGAATTATTAAATTGATTCTTGCTTAACATGTCTACGCCACTTTATGCAGACCTGAGAGGCAATTCAGAAAAAAAAACGCATCCGAATTTTTTGTACTCAAAATGTTTGTTTTGCAAGTAGGATAAATGGCTCTTTTACACGTCAATAATAGATAAATTTCATTGAAATGTCACTATCGGTGCATCGGAAATGCCCACTGGTCTTAGAAAAAACACCAAGAAACTCAGCCGTAGAATAGAGAGAGCCGAAGACGATGAAGAAAATATAATATGAAGTTTAAGTTAAGCTATTCTGAAAATCTCTGGCTCGACATTTCTCATAGGTTGATACTTTGAAAATTATTTTAACATTGGAAATTTTACAGTAGAGAACCGACTCGCAGTGCTGATTCGAGTTCGACATTATTTCGAGTGAATTGAGTTGCCTCCCTGTACCTTTATAAACTTAAGCTCACGCTTGTATCCCTGAAGGGGTAGACTTGTGCTGCATCCAAAATTCACTGAGTTTATTTCCGTTCCATATTGTGATAGGGATCGAGCCCATCGTCAATACCTGGTACGGTTTCTAAGCCAGGACAACTCCATTGTTTGTTGCTCATTTTATAATTTTTAACGATTTCGTCCACCATTTAGAGAACTAGTAAAGATTAGATCGAATGTTAACTATATTTCTAACGATGACACCGTGAACTTTTTGGTCTTTTTACCTGATCATATTCTGAAGTCTGGACGCCATAATAAGGACTTACCTGAAAAAAAGAAAACGAATATGAGATAAACAAACTCTATTATCATTTAATACAACAATATAAATTATAATTCCATAAAAATGCGTAAATTATTTAGTACACAAACATTATGCTAAAACCGATTATGTCATATAAACAATTTCACACAACATTTAGCAAATCAAACGACAGTCATAAAACAACAAAATTACAAGTCAACCTGTCTATTAGGCATAAAAGACCGTTACAATTTACCTTTTTAGACCATTCATCAGACATTACACTGCTCAAACAGTTCAGTAAAATTGACGATATTATCCAATATAAATTATAGGCTGACGTATAATTAGCTGCCCACGCGTTTGTGGAAAAAGCGTATCTTTCACAATCCATCCGCGCCCACTTCACTCTATCTAGACTGTTTCTGATATATTTATAGAGGAACTTAAGTTACCCAAAGTTAAGGGCGCCGGGGAGGCGGGTGCAGTTTGGCAATCTACATAAATAATAACACAAAGTAGTTTACAAAATAGATTATTCTTGATACATTGAGAAGTTTATAAAATATAATGATTTCTTATGTTTACGCGAATATTACACACTGAAATAAAACAAATTTAAACGGATTTGATCGCGGTTTTTTATTAATTTTGATCCCAAAGTTTCGAAAGCTTTTCGAAATTAATAAATAACCGATATATAAATAAATAACAAATTAATAAAAAACCGCGATAAAATCTGTTTAAATTAGTTTTATTTCAATTTATAAAATATGTTGCAGCTATAAAAAATTTGAGATTTTGATGTGCGAAAAAAATACGCATTTGAAAAAGTTCTTAATTTAAATATGTACAACCCTTATGCGATAGGCAGAATTGCTACTATGAGTTCAACCTATGATGAGTGGGTTAAGGGCCTATAAATTAGTTGTTATTTATTCAATGTATTAGATACAAAATATAGGCGATTCCACCTAGCAACAATTAAAAAGGGCTAGTGTGCGAACTCCAAAATATATTCAGATTTGCATCGGCGACATGGTGCAGTGGTGTAATGAGAGGCGGCCGTGCGCCGGCGCCGCGCCGATAGATCAGCTGGCGGCGCCACTGTGCTGGCCCACTTACGCAATCTACGCACACGATTACCATCCTACTAAAAGGTGATAAATAAATACACCCAACAGTCACACACATAGTCCTGCTCCACAGTAAGATACGAGTCTTATGTCGTGGGTATCAGGAACTACGAGAGACTTTCGGTCTCACAACACCCAGACCCCGATACAAATATTTGTGGATCACACAAATGTTTGTATCGGTGCGGGGATCGAACCCGCGGCCTCTCGCTTCACAGCCGGCTACTCGCCCGCTGTGCCACGGAGGCTGTGATTGTTTGGTAGACGTCTTAAAATTTCTGGTGACTGACCCATAACAAAAACTTCAAAAAAAAAAACAAGGTGGACAGACGATCTCATAAAGGTCGCAGGAAGACGCTGGATGCAGGCCGCTTCCAACAGGTCGGTCTGGAAATCTTTGGGGGAGGCCTATGTTCAGCAGTGGACATCCTGTGGCTGATGATGATGATGATGATGACCCATAATGTAGGTAATACTGTCCTTAGAAGTCCTGTAATCGATAGTGTGATAGGATCGTGCAACACCGACACTTCAGCAAAGATTGCTTCACGCCTTACTTGAAGCAGTGGGCTGCGAAGCGAGAGGCCGTGGGTTCGATTCCCGCACCGAGACAAATGTTTGTGTGATCCACTAATATTTGTTGTAGGTCTGTGTGTTGTGGGACCGCCAGTGCCTCATAGTTCGTGATACCCACGATACAGGGTAATCTATTAAGGGGTCAGGATAATCGCTGTTTTTTTAGATTATTTTTAAGATTCTGTACCCAAAGTATGCCAACAGAACCCTAATACAGAACCTATGTTGTTTGTCTGTCTGACTGTTCTATTTTTAAAGGTCTATATCTTAGCCGACTGAATGTATTACAGAAAGTGTTTTTTATAGCCGAGGCCGGCATACAACCAAGTCACCTAATGGAAAGTGATTCCCATCGTCATAAACATCCACGATTACCATCTGAGTAATAATGGATGTGTTGCCAATCTTAATGGCAGGGGATAATTAAAGGTTCGGAAAGGGCAGAGGGTTTGGGCCTCCGGATCTCTCACTCATCGTATATTACGTTACAGCAAGCTGCTACTCCACGCCGGTTTTCTGTAAGATATTGGTAACAACCCAGTCGAGCCGGCTCATTCATGCTCACAAATCTACAGCGTAATACCACGTGGGATTTATATGTGTTATTGTAATGAATATCTCTTCTACTCTACGGTACACCTATTGTATTAATTTAATATTTATATTCCATAAAAAGGAAATTCATAAAAAAAAAATTCGTATTGGCCTAATTAGCAGCTTGTCAAAAACACTAACCTAAATAATTATTAACGATTGCCCTGCAAATTTTCAGCGCTGACTAAGATTAATGATCGATAGACCGGGGGTCAAAGCAGAAAAACAATTGACAGTCTTTATGGCACAGTAGTAGCGCGCTAAGAGACGACCGGTCACAGGTTTGATCAACGTACTGGCTTATTTGCTATATTACATCAATATATAGGTCCCTCGTATGCGAGAGGCCGTCTGGATTGGTACGACCGCTTTGTCTATTTCCACCGCCAAGCAACAGTGTGTAAGCACTGTTGTGTTTCGGTTTGAAAGACATTGAAGCCAATGAAATTACTGGCCATTATGAGACTTAACATCTTATGTCTCGGGGTGACGAGCGCAGTTCAGTGCCATGAGTGCTTTGTAATTCAGTTATGTGTTGTGTTGCTTCTGTTTATGGGCAGGCGTGACGCTTACCGTCGAGCGCGCGCCTTGCTCGTCTCGTCATTCAATAAAAAAAAACACGTCGCTTTGTGGTATTTCAAACCCATGGGAAAGTCTTGATCGCGAATTACACGGCAGGTCACGTGACCTTGGCACCGTAATATAAAATCATTTCATTCTATCAATACAATCCGTTTCCCATATTTATATAGGGCCATATTGCGGTGCTCACGACCCGACATTATCACCGCGTGAGCATTACCACTGACCATATACAGAGAGTCTATTGCGGACAAAACGTCGCGAGAACGGTATTGGCTAATTCAATATTTTAAAGTGGATACTTCTTTAGCCGCGTTGAGCACTTTTTAGTAGGGGGTAAACTCGTGGTTTCGCGTGAGTGACATGCTAATGTTAATTCAGACTATACAGACTATAACACATCGTATATACCTGACCGTACGCTGTGCGCGGTACTCGTTAGACGCTTTTCGTATCGAGTATCTCTATACTCTTATAGAGTATCGAGTATCGAGTATCGAGTACCGAGTATCTAGTCTCGAGTATCGAGTATCGAGTCGAGTCGAGTTGAGTTGAGAGTGAGTATTAATAATATACTTAAGTTACAAGTTTTCACTTCTATTGACAGTCCCTATGACTGCCAATTTATTTATTTTTTTAAATAATGTAACGATCTCTTATCTCGGAGACTATAACCTACCGCGACTGCGACTTCATTGTTGTCTCGTAGGAAATAAAAGAGTAAACTTAAATAACACACCTGGCAGTGCCAGGTATTACAAATTCTGCTAGGTACCTACCTAATGCAAATTTCTCAAAAAATCTTAGCAATTAAAAATACATCTGAAAGTAATTGAAACTTTTGGAACCAATTTAAAACGCCTTTGCATTGTAATAAAACTGATTTAAATGGATTTTATCGCGGTTTTTTATTTAATTTTGTTCCTTTGCATGTCACAATTGTATAAACCGCTAATGATGTCACAGACTGCATGTCGGACATCATTAAAATAATACAATGTAAATTCCATTAATTAATTAAATTTTAATTATTTTTAAGCACATAATTCGAAAATTAAATAGTTCATGGTTTTACCTACCAATTAATTTAATCGGTGCAGAAAAATACAATATAAATCACGTGAATTAATGAGATTTTAATTCTAAAATTTATCAAAATTAAATTGTTTATCTATTCATTCAACCGGTGCAGTAGAGCGGTGCCAGACGTCAGTAATCAGCGGCTACCTGTCACTCGTGGGTCACGGGTGTCGCCCACACCCGCCCACGGGCCCACGGGCCGTTGCAATACACCACTAATTTCACGGAATTCACACATAAATATGCATTTGGGATATTGTTAGATACTTGCTCCCTTTCAGTATCGTAAAATTCAATGTAGTTATGATTGAATTACATTTGGCTAAGTTGTTTCGTTGGTGATTAAATGTGAATTATAATGTATCGTTTATCTGAAGAATGACAGTCTGACTTTATGGTGCCGTTCAAGATTGTGAACTTATAAAAGATATATGTATTATTTTTATTTGATTGAATGACGAGATGAGTCAAGCGCTCGCCTGATAGTAAGCGCCACGCCTGCCCATAAACAGAAGCAACACCACACAGAACTTTGAAATATAAAGCACTGCATGACACTGAACTGCGCTCTAAACTGAACTCAAATAAAAAACATAGTAGTACTGTTCCGAGATCCGGTATTTACTCTTCGCAATGGGGTATTTGACTATGTTTAATTTTATACATTATTTTGTATTTATTGGATAATAATACCAATTATAAATTATTTTGCGAAAACAGAATTGAAATTGGTTAAAAAATGAGGTTGTTGTTCATGTTTTAAATATTGGTATGAGCAAAAGTGGGCGTGTAGTGGGAAAATCTCACTATCTCCCTCGCACGCGTGCATCGTAATGGCGAGACCTTGCTTGTGACGTAACATGCCATGTCGTGTATCCTTTTTCCGTCATGCGATAACTAACCCTTCCAGCAAATTGAAATGGATTGTAACTTATTTATTTTTTACTTAATTTATATAATTCTTTCATTAATAGATTTCGGGAAACGTAACTTATTGGTTAAAATAATAAAAAAAATCTAGTCAAATACCCTATTACGTCTTTTCTTTCGTTATTTATTTTATTTCTTTCTTTCTCTCTTTTCTATAACATTGAACAATTGCACCAAATTCTAATCACACAGCATCAACACACCAAACTCGCACCAGTCACCCCTACCACGAGAATTCGTAGTAGTCACATTCGAAACGACACAATAAATCAAACGCTGGCGTCCGCTTTAATTACGAGTCGCGCTTTATCTGGGATTCGATATCGGTTGCATATCGTTAGCGTGTCGCCCACGTTCAGGCGCCGGCCCGGAGTCGCCGGACCCGCCGGAGAGGCCGGTCTCGCCGGAATGGCCGGACCCGCCGGATTGACCGGCTAGACCGTGGGTGGCGGTGAAAGGGATCTGTTTTATTTATAGAAAACATGGAAAAATAGTTGTTTACCTTTGAGCACGTTTAAGGAAACCAAGATAGGTGGGCAAACATTCTACTGAACCTTGTTATGGAGGATAAGGAGGAGCCTGTAGGGCAAACAACGCTTATTGGACGGTGTAAAGGAACATAATAGAGTCAACAGTTACACTTGAGGTTAATCCCTCCATTCATTATTTTGTCTCCCGCTTTGCTATGGAGGGCTACTTTCTTAAACAATTAATATTTTCAACTCATCCCTAACCTTCCATCTGATAATTTCGTTGCGGGACAAAGACATTTAGGCGTTCCCAGAGACTCGCCGAGCTTCACTGCTCGGTGTCGACAAAATGCGTGCCACTGTTGATCCTGGTGCACAGGAGTTACAGTGGCGGGTGTGTGGGCGGGATAGTCTCAATACAGTCAACAGTTCCACCTCAGAAGACGCTATTCACCGGGCAATTTGACGTTATAATGAAGCTGGATGCATGAATCGTCTCTTTGCCACCCTTCTAAGCCTAGAAAAAATTCTAACGGTTTTTTAATTTACAAATAAATATATACACCCAACTGTCACATACATAGTCCTGACCCCACAGTAAGATACAAATCTTGTGTCGTGGGTATCAGGAACTACGAGAGACTTTCGGTCTCACAACTTCCAGACCCCGAAACAAATATTTGTAGATCACATAAACATTTGTCTCGGTGCGGGGATCGAACCTGCGGCCTCTCGATTCACAGTCGGCTACTCGCCCGCTGCGTCACGGAGGCTGTCTGTGTATAAAAGGTCAATTCTAAATATTGAAGTGAGATAGATCCGACAATTTCCTACGGTAGCAAAATCGGTTATTTTACATTAAGAAAATAATAAATATTACTAGCGAAAATAGAAACTTCGACGTATATAAGAAAACTCAATAAAGTATATTACATTGTACCCAATTATGTAGTATTTAACGGTCCATTCATAAATCGGAATCAAATTAGGGTGACACCCACGCCGCAATTTTATTATCCAATGCAGTATAAAACGTATAGAAACGATGTATAATATATAACACATTATGGCCATGAATTCAATTCCTGGCCAGTGTATCTCGACCCGCAGCCCGTGCCACACTTTATACGTCGTCGGTGTCTGTGAATAATTAGTTTTCAAATTTGGAATTATTTTAATAAAGGTATACCTACACTAATATTATAAAGAGGAAAGATTTGTATTTTTGTATGTAACGAATAAACTTAAAAACTACTGCACCGACTTAAAAAAATCTTTCACCATTAGAATCCTACATTATCCCTGATGAACATAGGCTACTTGTTATACCGGAAAAAGCAGATCACGCGGGCAGAGCCCCGAGGAAAAGCTATTTTATAATATTCAGAATGTAAAGTTTGTATGAAGATTTTTTGGCAATAATAAATATATGTAACAGAAAAAAATATTTTGGGATATTAAACATGAGGCGATAACAAATTGGTCCAATAGACAAAACATGTTTCTAGAAGACGATATTTTTCGCATACCAAATAAGTAATAAGGAAAACATTCCAACAACGATTATACAAATACTTGTATTACAAAATAAACACACCATATCAAAAATATGGAATTTTCCAGATCAGCCTCTACAAAGCATAACTCTAAGCTAATAGGAAAGCACATACAACCCATACAAGAAATGCAACATCAAATAAACCCAAAATAGTCATACAGATATGTATGGCACGGGATAACCAAGACTATTTACGTAAATGACCAATTCACAAACATTTACAATAAGCAAAATTAATACTTATTCCCTTGCGTTAAGGTTCGTTACGTCCGTATAATTATTAGTGTTGTAACCCGGCGCCCAGGGCAAACTCTCACGATGTCTTTGCCCACGCTTCGTAGACCAGTATTTGATCCAATAATTCTATCATAACCGTGTGTCGCTGATTTATGACGGACGTTTCGGTCGCGAGGGAGTGGTGAGTAACACCAGACTGTACCCAACTAGGGTTACCAATTCACACTTTGAAAAGTCCCGACAAAAAATGTATGTTTTGCAAAAAATCCGAATATTTTTGAGATGGAATAAATCCGAAAATGCCCACCAGCTGGGACTTTCATTGATTGAATGAAACGGAAAATCCGTCTCGCCGCTTGTATTTTATGTGAATTGTACAAGGTTAGGTTAGTTAGGTCCCTCGTATGCTAGAGGCCGTCTGGGTTGGTCCAAATTGTCTATTTCTGCCGCCAAGCAACAGTGTGTAAACACTTTTGTGTTTCGTTTTGAAGGATATTGTGGCCAGTGAAATTACTGGGCATTATGAGACTTAACATCTTATGTCTAGGGGTAACGAGCGCAGTTCAGTGCCATGCAGTGCTTTATAATTCAAAGTTCTGTGTAGTGTTGCATCTGTTTATCCAATGATTTTCCAAATAATTCCCAAAGTCCGGAAAAAGTCTGTACGGTTGCCGTAGAGCAATAAACCGGTCTAGACAAATGTCTGGACAAGTCCGTAAGTCTGGTAACCCTACTCCCAACGAGTACCACGTGCATAATTCGTTTTTGCCCCCGGGTTAACTTGCGTTTGCCCCCGGGTTAACTTGCGATGATTTGGCAATTTTACTGTACCAATGAAATATTATCTACAAACAAATGTCGCACAATACGCACAATCTAACTTGGCTTGCCTGAAGTGTGGCAGCCTCATTAAAAACTCACACATCGTCATCTAAGAATCGAACCTGAACTTTACGAGCCGTAGTAGATCTATCCACGTTACCATTAGACCAAGGAAATATTAACTATAATAAAATAATTAATTGTCGGCGAATTAATCTCAGTATCGGCGATATTGATTTTCATCACGTGAGCAGTAAACAAATTATCCGACTCAACACTCGATTTTATACGCAACAGTTATCTAAAACAGCAAGAAGTTTTAATTAACCGGCAAGCACTGGACGTAGTTAAATTTAATCTGTACCAATTACATTTTATTATCTGAATTTACAGCTCAATTTACTAAATGTAATATTATTGATTTAAGGTAATTAATTTTATGTAATTAATGGACGCGTAAAGTTATTAAAGTAAATATTAGGTTTCATTAATGTGTATTCGGTATATATCAGCTACCATTTCATTTAGAAATATGAAATCGGCATTGACAAAAGCCGTGGGCTTTCTTTCTATTTATGAGAGGATATCCTCAATTATTTCTGTCCCATGATATGTTAAGTGGTGAGTCTATCAACATTTTGGGCACGAGTTTACAAGGTGGTAGGTCCCTCGTATGCGAGAGGCCGTCTGGGTTGGTACCACCGCTTTTTCCATTTTTGCCGCCAAGCAACAGGTGTAAGCACTGTTGTGTTTCGGTTTGAAGAAATTACTGGGCATTATGAGACTTAACATCTTATGTTTCTGGGTGACGAGCACAGTTCAGTGCCATGCAGTGCTTTGTAATTCAAAGTTCTGTGTGGTTTGCTTCTGTTTATGGGCAGGCGTGGTGCGCTCACCATCAGGCGAGCACCTTGCTCGTCTCGTCATTCAATCAAATAACTAAAAAATGCATTTAAGATACATAAATACAATACATTCTATTAGTTCAAACATTAAACCTACCATCTGTTTATTCGCAACAGTACTGTACATTCAATTCATCATATAAATTGCGCCAACAAAAACAATAAACTAATGACAAAACCATGTAACCGCACATCACATAGGCGACATATTAAATGATGTAATAAGATATTCAAGATAACTGTGGTTTGACATAAGCGTTACATAACTGTGACACTGTGGGAAACTCGTTACAATTGTGCGAGTTACATTGCCGAGTATAGTACAGAAGGCACACTCGTCCTTGTTGCCAGATCATTTCATATTCAGAACTAGCCGTTCGCGGCATCTGTTGCGAAGCCTCTATTTCTTTTTAATATGGTATACATATAATAAAGTAGGGTTTGTTATAACTTAGTTTATTTTTTAAATTTTCAGTTTTAGGTAGACCGTGAGTCAAACTTACCAAACCGTAGCAATGGAATGATTGCTAAAGTAACATATAAGGGATAAAGAAACATCAATTTCGATATCAATAGATTAATAATATAATAGACCTAGACATAGATAAATACTATTAATATTACAAAAAAATATATATTTTTTATATAAATAAACTTCGGTCAGTTTTCAAATAGGTTCTTTAAACTTTTACAATAGCGTCATTGATGAAAAGTATAAAATTATCAATCAAAACCTTCAGCAAGTCACGTGTCGCTTTAAATACAACCAAAAACTAGTTATAGACAATAGCAATAAAACAATAAACAATACATACGACTTGATTGTTTACCGACAACATTTGTGCGTAAGATAAATCTTGACATGATTTTAGACCACGTTCGCATTACGCACTGATAATATTTACCTACGCCCTCGCATTCAGACAACAATGGACCAGTACATATCAATACTCTTGATAAGACAATCAATATTGCCACAGTGATCTGGTAGCAGCTTTCAGAAACTGAGTCGTGAGGCAAACATCTATGATTTCTCAAGTTTGGTCAAACCGATTTGAAGTTTTTGGTTTGAAAAACACTGTTTTGCCGCGATAAAAATTTCGTCCCTATGGTCTAGTGGCAGCGTATACTTAGGCTATGAAAGCAGAGAGTTCCTTAATGATTTCTTACGTTTACCCGAATGTTACTCATTGAAATAAAACTAATATAAACGGATTTTATCGCGGTTCTTTATTTTAATTTTAGTCCCGACGCTTCGAAAGCTTTTGAGCCTTCGTGGTCACGGGATGGACAGTCCACCCCTAACATTGGAACTAAAATTAAAATAAAAAACCGCGATAAAATCCGTTTACATTAGTTTTATTTCAGAGAGTTCCTTGCTTTAATCCCCAGGGTGAGCAATTACGAAATTATGACCTTTTCGATAAAAAAATCATGTAAGTAAATCGTTGACGAAACACAATTACTTTTTGTGTCAATCCATCTACTCTTGGAGATACAGGCCTCTAGACATGTTCATTATTATATTTCGTGACTCAGAAAGAATGAGTGATCTGTTCTTCGTATATTTTTCGCTGACATCTGTACCAGTTATGAAGTATAATGTCTCGAGAAAGCGGTACATTCGTAATGATCTGCATGCATAAGACACCATGTGTAGAAAGTTTAGGATGCGGATTCCTAGAACACCATTTGTGTATTGTGCAAGATTTGTGGTCAGATGTCGCTGGTTTTTGTGAAATATGTCAAAAGGCATTTGTGTAGGCATACATAGAGATCATAACAACTGTTATTTTTTTAACTCATATTACATGAACTATTGCTTCGAACATAAAATCCATTAAAAAATGACCACCAAATTTTGAATCCATGAAATTCGTGAAAACCTCCGTTTTTTGTTCGTTATCAAACAATAACAGTTGCATTAAAAAAAACACGGATTACCAGAAACAGAGACAAAGAGAACATCCCAAGTAGAACTGACAATCTTTTAGATACATTTAAAAAAAATGTAAAACAATAACTACACCTATTACGAACAGAACAAATAGAATACAATTTACCAGTCAGCACGCCAGTTGGAGTCAGTATAGTGGAGACATGTGACCAATGCAGGACACATCACTCAATGCTTGTACCTATTGTTCCGAACGGACATCGATGGAATATGGATTTGGGGCTTAAGGCATGAGCAACGGTCCGATTTAACAACAATCCTAGCCTTATGGGAAGCGATAGGCAGCTTCAACGATAGTTCTAGCTTCGTCGTTATATGTTGAGGGATAGTGTATATATGGAGGCAATTCTGATATTACACGTGTTATGAAAAGATCATGAAAAAATTACTCCTCAGCATGGTATTATGAAAATACATTAAACCTCTGATATTAAAGTCCCAGACCATCTATCGCCACGAACAATTATTTATTCTTCTCGCTCTACCTTAGGGCCTGGAAAGTCGGTTTTGTTAGAATTTCTATTTGAAACAATACATGTTGGTAATAAATACATTTCACTCCTTTGAAAATGAAATAATATTTTGAATTTATGTCTTCACACGATTGACTAGACAAAACAGAATGAATAACTGCAAATTGAAAAATACAAGCTGTCGTTTTCGCCAACAAGAAATAAAAAGAATAAATACAACCATTGTTTACATTTATTCCTTATTTTATGCAACGTTTTGAAAACTCGGACTTACAAAATAGCACAAATGAAATTACGACAAACTAGGATATTGAAATGAAATTGCAATAAAAATCTTGACACGCATTCTGGAGTAAATTTAAACTTAATTATATATAAGCTACGTCCGTATGCTTCTGTAATGATGATTACTATAGATATTCCGAATACAAACCAGCCAGCGGTTTATGACCATATTACTAATCTGCATTGCTAATCGCCCACGCTACATCCCATCCCAAACACTGCACGTCAGTGCGAGATGCCGTATTGTGAATAGGTCCTGTCTACCCATCAGGTGTACCCAGAATGGACGCGGCATTCAGCTCGCGTCACAGGCCCAATGTCCGCATAATTACTTTACTTACTTGGAACAGAATAGAACCTCATTACCATACGTCGGAGTTTAGGACCTGTAACTTTAATGCGGGCATACGTTTCCAAGATTATGGTTTGAATGTTTCTATGAAGATGTTTGTTTATGGTAAAAATAATAAGGTCTTCGAATACTAGTGTTTTAAGTAGGCTTTACTAGCCCGAAGCTAGTTTTAAAATGGAGCGAGATCAGAGTATAGCACCCATTTGCATTGGGAACGTCTTAGTTCTGAGGTCGGACATACGGAGGCGTCCTGTGTGGCCGCTTCGTTCTACAATATGATATAGCCGTTATGGACAGTTAGTATGTAGTGTAAAGATGAAATGTTAAGAGTGGCATGAGAAGGCTAGGCAATCCTACAAAGGAGATGTCGACTTGGGATCTTTAGTGCAGTATAAAGCTTGGTAGACTAGTAGTATGCCTAAAGGGTTTTAGAAGTAATAAAGCGCACTGCCCGCTAACCATGAACCCACGAGATATCACGCGCGAGTGACTAGTTTCTCATTTGTACCATAATGTGCACCCCACGACATAAGACGTAGTGATAGGGATATTGAGATAGCGCGAGAGAACGGGACAACAATGTTTTCTCGTGACGTGTATACCGAGCGACATGTTAGCTTCGATAGACATAAAGAAATAGCACGAGAAAATAAGTTTCCAGAATTATATAGAGGCCTTATTTTAATTACGCTGGTCAAACAATTACTTTTTTGCTAATATAATATTTCTTGTACCAAACAGCTTCGGAGAGCAATGTCAATCACATCATGTTTTCATGAATGTTCCTAAACAAAAACCATTTAGTATCCAACATCTGTTTGACTTATTTGTGATAGAACCAAATACGGGAGGTAATGGCTCGCCTTGAAGCTCATAAGTATGTAGTATTTATATAAATAATGTGCTTATACTTATCATAAATTACAATATTGTAGAATTATTAATGAAAGGGCAAACTCTGTCGTGGTAAACAAGACTTTTCCATTTGTGATGAGATTTGATTCTGTTTCATATTTCTCTGTCTGCGGCCACAATGCAGTTGGCGAACTAAGTTTTTACTTTATTTCTCCGTAGTAGCTGTCCTCGCAGTTTTCATTACATTCATGCAAATGTCTTTCACTGTTCATACAATCCATTCATCTTTGTTGCCCTTCTCCATTTTGTATCTTTTTTCATTACTAAGAATATATATTTTTTGTATGTTAGTACGAAGATGAAACAATATGTTAGATTTCATTGACAGTAAAATCATCATCCTTATTGCCATTGTCATTCATCATATTATCATCAACAACATCAATCAGCTCACAGCTCGCTATACAGTCCTCTTCACTACTTATACCACGTATAATTTCCATACATGAGACCAACGTGACTTCATCATTATCTAGCCAGAGAACAAGCATCGCACTATAATTTTCATCATCATTTTTAACTCTTTTTGAACTATTTTTTCCTTATATTATTGTAAATATGTGGTTTTCTCGAGCTTAGTGGGCAATGACAGTATTTTTTCTTTCTTTCTATATTTATTGGCACTCAGGATCGCTGAATTCTGGCGCCCTGACGAGCGGGTCCGTCGCGTGAACTTATTGGATAATTTGAACGTGGTATAATATAGTCGGCGGGAGAAGGCGCGCGGCTCGATTATGCAAATGAACGGATAACCGGCCGAAGGTTGCCGCCATCACGGCCCTGATGCGACCAAATGACAGCCCCAATGAGGATATTGTGCAAAGAGAGGGCAGAATAATTGAGCCTTAAGAAAAAATATGCGGATTTACTTTATCAAATTAATAAAATGTGACTGACAGTGAGGTAACCATATTTGTCGGAGAATCGATATTGTCGGATAAAAGTGTACTATGTACAATGAAGATCTTCTCATGCAGTAATAAGTCGTGTTGAATATTTGACTAAGTGACTCAAGTGGAATAGGACATTGATGACACAACAGTCGGGACAAACAAAAATGTTAGATTAAACATCTTCGTCGAAATCTCATGCGACCACATTTGGTACGGATCAAGGAAAACCAACTTGTTACTTGCCGTACATGGAAAACTTAATGCACTTCATACGTGTTAAAAATTCAAAAAAATATTCAGAAGTACTAGTAATATTCGTGAAACTGTCATATCATTTTTTAGATTTTTTTACAATTCTGCTTTTTTGCTAAAAGCTAAAAATAATAATCTTCATCTGTACTAAAAAAGGGCTTTAAGATTTTAAAATGTCACAAGTGCTTCCAATTTTGTGACAGCATGAGGGATGTACTTCCCAATAGACCTTCCTTTTTTACCTTCATGTGCTGGATATCAAGAAACTTTACCAAAAAACCAACATCATCCACACCCTACCTTCAAAGAACAGCCCCAACATCTCACAATAAAGAAGCGTGCGTACAAACAACACTTTGCATTGAAAGCGTACAATGCTTGCAGTGTTGCAGGATTACTTATAAATAGTTCACGCACAAAGCCTAACCGACCCTTTATTATAATTTTGTTTACAAAGTAAGGCTTGCACATGAATGTTTCTCAAAGCCTTTTCAAGCCTTGCTTGAGGTTTAACGTAATAGTTAGCATGAATAAGTTATAAGGTGACATGTTTAAAGATCAGCCTTTTTTGCCCTTATCTGGTTTGTACTAGCCTTGAGGGATTGCTACTTGCGAGATTTCTGGCATATTTTTTCCAACATTGCTCCTCTTTTACGACGTTATAATGGCAGCGGATGTCTTAATTGAAATATTTACACTAATGGTACGACATTATCTTAGAAGTCTTAGTTTTCTTCTTATATTTAACAGGCCGACAATACTAGCAAATGGGTCAACTGATGATAAGTGACCTTCGCCACCTACGGACACCCGCATTACCAGAGGAATCGTGGATGCGTTGTCGACCTCCAAGGAAAGAATTGGGGATTGACAAGGGAGAGGGGATTTTGGCTACCCCATATCTCATTTACCGTCCGAAACACTGTTACTTCTCATTGGTGTTCTGTAAGGCAGTAGTATAACCCCGGTCGAGCCAGCCCATTTTGGTAAAAAGTTTGTTTAACAGCAATAAATTTTGAACGATACATAACATAGTTAAAATCTTTCAAAACATGCTCAATGATGAGTCTAAACTTACAGAGGTTACAGTTATCAATTCAATAGTTACGAACATCAGATGATCTGAGAGGCAAACACATAACAATTTTATGTAAGGATTAGTATATATTTTGGAGAACTTAGCTCAATAGCATTCAAAATTACTCATTTCCCTCCGCCTTTACATCGAGACTAATTAATAACGTTGGCATTATGTGTAACTAAAGCCCCCGAACATGTTCTATCAATGTTTCACCCTCGTTAGGACCTCTTCATATTATGTTCTTACGAGTTCTTAAGAATCACGCGGCAACCTGATTAGAACTATTTGTGGCGGTGCGGCCTACTTACTTACTCGCAATTTTCTTCCTTTCTTGTTACTTCACTTCATATCTGTACATGCAAACCCACTTATGGCGTGTAATTTATATTCAGATATGAAAAATGTAAGTACAATTTCCCCGTAGCAATTTGAGATTTTGTGGCAGATGTTTGGGTTAATTTTGTGGGTATGAAAATGTAAATTAGATCTTAATTTTGTGTGTAATTCTGCCTCAGGTATTAGTCTAGTATTTGCAGCTATATTTTTATTATGATCTATATGTCACAGCTTGATTATTCAGGTTTGGTAATCAAGAGGAAAAAATACAACATAAATCAAGAAAAAATAAATATAAAGAAGTTTATTCATAATTCATCGCTGAATAAGCCGTTCACTACCCTGTGAAGTGCACACATGTCAACGATTATACGTCTATATACAAGACTATGAAATTTGAAATGCGCCAGACGCTCTTCTTATTCTGGAATCTTCGCAGTCCGAGTTTAATACTTAATTGCCTCATGTCTGTTCTTTTGTACTGAATCAACGCTATCTTTATCAACTTTGTAAAGACGTGTGACTGGTCCATATTTTGTTGAGTAACAATACAGAAATCTACAAACAGGTAAGAGGACAAGTAAGTGTTGTTTAGAGGCGACAATCTTTTACAAATCCTTATACAATATCAAATAGTATATGCGATTGAACGCGGCAGTAACCTATTACAGGAATATAATAAGCCATTAATGGATAACGTATGGCGAATGGGTAACGCATCCGATATAGAGCCATTTGCATAATCGAACAGCAGATTGGGTGCAGGGTTGTGGTGGGTTCGAAAAATAAGGGATATAATATACTGTCAATTATTTGCATGAAGATATAAAGACTAGTTAACAATATAAATTGCTAGCAATGTAAACTGATTTACAATTTTTATGAATTACTTAGAATTTGCTTAACCCAGATTTTCAGGTTCACAGGAATAGAAGACACTGTGAATATTTTTTTTTGTTGATGTACTTATGAAAGCTTGGCATATTATTGAGTGAAATGTTTGATTGCAATACAATATTTCCAACATTCAGGATAGCCTCCATGGCGCAGTGGATGAGTAGCCACTAACAGGCTATGAATCGAGAGGCCGCGGCTTCGAATTCTTCACCGAGCCAAATGTTTGTGTGATTCACAAATATTTGTTTCAGTTTAAGTTGGTTTTCTCCCCAGAAGGTTAGATGTCAGGCAGGCGACCGGTCGTAAAAACCATACGCTAAATTTTCTGTAACATGTGTTCTGTATCATGTTGCACCAACCCCACTGCGAGTGGGATAAGCGGGTGGAAGAAGACAGTATTTCCAACATTACTTTCAAAAAGGCATTGATAAGTAATCCACGAATCTGGGATTGAAAAGTCTAATGCCTTAATGTAAGGTTATCCGATAGTCACAGAAGACAGTGTTAAAATTATCTATGACCATTTCTCATTTCATGATCCGACCAATCGGTAATCTGATAATATATTCTCCTTTATAGTAATATTGATTAATATTCATACTTTGGCACGACATTACGTACTAGATCAACACTAAAAGCAAAATCACTAGATAATAGAATCAATTTCCATAATGGTAAACCACCGGCCCTGTACATTATGGAGGTAGACAGGCGAATTATGCCACAGCACAGTTTGGCACTTGGCAGGCGACGTCGGTATTTTAAAAACGTTTTTATCCCGCCCGATAATGCGGTTATAAAATTTTAAATAAATGCATATCTCGGCCTGGGAACTTGGATGCACTACCTACGTGATTCTGTGGTTAAGTGGTCATATTATGCGACAGTAAAGGGCTTGACATTTACTCGTGAGATGTTTGAAAAGGATTATTGGCAAATTGAATTCTTGTTCTATAATCTTAATATAGTTTTGCTGGTGCGAGTGTACCTGAACACCTTTATGTCTGACTGGATAACGATCACTGTACACATATACATCGTATATCCATATATATAATATATAACTTCAAGCTGCCATAATTCTGCCGACGCGACGGTCGAAGGACATAATGGTCTTGATGTTCAATATTATATTCGGACTGCTCTGTGCATAACATCAGATCTAGTATAGTCACTTTGCCGTGTCGAGATAAAAGTATTTAATAATTAGACTCAACGATAAGAAAAGTTAATCCGCTGGGCTATGTCGGTGACTTTCGTTCTTCTACGGATCTCCTCATTTCTGATTTGGTCACGTAGAGAAACACCGAGCATAGCTCTCTCCATAGCTCGCTGAGTGACTGTAAGCCGTCTTATACGGCCCATATTCAGAGGCCACGTCTCAACGTAACACACATTGATCGAAGACTTTGATAAATTGATTTTTTGATAAAGGTCGCAGGAAGTCGCTGGATGCAGGCCGCTTCCAACAGGTCGCTCTGGAAAGCTTTGGGGGAGGCCTATGTTCAGCAGTGGACGTCTTGTGGCTGATGGCGGTGGTGGTGGTGATGAGAAAAGTTATTCCAAATTTTTTGCTCATGTCAGAAGCGAATAGAAGAAGACTTTGAAAATAATAAACCTATAAAAAACTATTTTAGAATTGATATTAAACGGGAAATTTATAATTAATATTAGACTGGAAATAGTCTGAAATACAATTATTGCACGACAATATTAAATCGAGAAATATATTTGCAAGCACTCTCACTTGTGGCCATACCTTTAGACAATAAATAACATGAGCATTGTAGGTACTAGGTTTACGAAAAGCCGGCAAACCCGTACGTTAACATATTACGCAGATTGGATAGATGCATGCAAATTATCCTTAATAGATATTGCAACAACTAGACAGAAACGGGGAGCTATCGTGGCTGCCTCGCGTATTGCCTACTTAGGGCTTTATTGCATTTGTTTTATTGGGTTCTAGTCTGGTAAGGCACCGTTCACAAGCGTGAAAGTAAAACGCAGCGGGAACAGTGGGAGGTGTATGAAATTTAAATGACTATATTTAGACACAAGTGCATTAGAAAGTAGAATTCAGTTTAATATAAACGAATAATATTTAATCGTATCATGACAATATCGTAAACTTTTGACTTAATAAGAATCGCAGGGGATAATTTTAATGTATTAGAAAATTAGTATATATAATGAAGATAGAAATACTTTTAATATAAGCTCGATTGTAATAAAAATTTAACATTAATTGGCAATTAGTCATTTCATATAATTCACACTTCCACACTCGAGAGCCAGATAATGGTTTACGTTCCTTTACTGACTATAGAAATAATTGAATCCTAATAAACGACTTGACGAATGACGAATTGACGTCACTAAGCGGTTAATAGTCGCACAGTAAGATGTTGACCACGCCAATTCTACTTTGTTCGGTGTACTTTTTATTTTATTATACCTACTTAAATCTTTTATACTGGGTCTTCATAAACCTAGGCGCCTACCTACTTTAACCTTTACATGTAACCTTTGTTTTTTATCCCTCTATTTTATGGCCCTTTTGTCTCAGGCATAGGTAAAATAAAACTTTCTCTCTCTTTCTCTACCTACTACAAGATAGCATATCGTCTACACCGAGCATTGGCGTTAACGCGATTACCATGAACATCACACGGTGAACACATCTTTACCCGACAAAGACGCCGTCTCTATGCGATTGTAATAACCACGCATATAACATACCTTACAATCATACCAGTAGTCGGCTCCCGGATATACTGACATGCGCTGAACATTGCCGATTTGTGAAATCTATGAATGCATAAGATATCTTGTCCCGTATGCGTATAAACTCCGCTTTGCATTGCGACAAATTAATTTGTGATAAGAGCATAAGGTAATATTTGTTTGGAACATAAACTGTTGGTAATATTGGTAATTTGCTTCTGTATTATTGAAAGCTTTTAATATGAGAGCTCAGTATTAAAAATCCGTTTCTCGTGGCGCAGTGTGCAATAGCCGGCTAACCTCTCGTTAGTAGCGGGTTTTTATGTGATTCACCAATATTTGTTTTCGATCTGGGTATTTTCGGACCGAAAGTTTCTAAAACACACGACGCAAGGTAATCATGTCTTATTGTGGGTTCAGAACACTTTATGTATAATAAAGAAATATTTTTTATGATAAAACTACCTTAATCTAGCTAGTGAATAAACGCAAGTTTTATTATTTATTAACTACGCAAATTTTAAACATGTTTACATACTGTGCATCGCCCTTCAATCGAATTACAATTTCCTCACATTCCCTGCCTCCTTGTGAGCTGTGTTCTGGAATATTCTATCAAGTCGATACTACGGTACACGCGTTAAGGTTCCACATACTTCAAGCCAAGCCCTGCACCACGGGGAGTCATTATCGAGCCAAGATATACGGTACAACAGACTGCTACTGCTGCATAATATTTAAAGGTAAGTGTTATAGTGTTGACATGGTCCTTGCTTGGTGTTGAAAGTCCTAAATGATAAACTTATCATTTCGAATCGAATATTCAACTAACTAGTTGATGTAATATTCGATTATTAATATTTTTGAATATCACAATATTATGTATATAGTACCTATAACTATATCTATACATAGTATAAAAGAAAGTTACTTCCGTTGTCTGTTCGCTTGATTTAAACTATTCAACGGATTTTAATGCAGTTTTCAGCAATAGATAGAGTGATTCATGTGGAAAGTTTATATGTATATCACGCTAGTATTACATAAAATATATCGCACTAATAATACAATAGTGTTGTAACTCAAAATACATCGAACTTGACATAACATTATAATCTTATGTAAAATTTAATTCCTCACAAGTCATTAAAACTCTCGTAAAAATATTGCAAAAAATGAATAAGAGATGGTGCTATAAGACATTATTAATGACTGACTGATCGCCTACCCCCGCCCTCCATATTGCGTCATCTTCAGTTGCGACCAACAGTGACCGAGGAAGCACGCGCCGCTTGGTGCAATATTTTGAGTTGCAACGTTATTACTGAATCAGGTATGTAAATTTTATATTTCTATTTTGGTTTAAGCCTAAATATGACTGTGTTGTGTTCGAGTTATTACACTATTACTGATTTACACAAGCAAATTTTAAAATAATATTTTTACTTATAACACTATTATTGATTCAGTTAGTAATTTTTGATATAATACAGTTTTGTTGAATCATAACTTTAAGTAATGTTTTGTATGGTTTATTAATTAATTATTCATAATATCTATTTGTAAATTACGGTATTATTTAAAACTTAATCGAATGTTTAGCAGTGTTATGAGAAAAATACCTACTAAGTATTATAATTTCGTAAATTTCGAGTTACTACAGTCTTTGTGACAGACACGCATCAAGTACCTACGAGTATGTATTGGACTAAATAAATAATTGATAATATCTTTGTAGGTTCAATATGCATCGTGGACGTTTACTTGTTGGTATGGCAACAAATACTACAAGTTGTACCCATGAAAAAGAAAATGATGAACTTGTCAGGAATTCGTCACCATCATCATCTACAATTCATCCAGTACTTCAAGAAATTGACGTAAACAGTTCAGTTATGGTTAGTAATGTTAATCCGATAACTGAATGCAACTAAAGGAAATATTGCATTACACCCATTCATTCAGATCAGAGTGACTTTGATGATTCCGACCATGATCCACATTTTGTTCTCTATTCGCAAAGTAAAGCTCCCAGTCTGGTCCGAGATCGAACAACAAAATCTAGAAGTAGTTCTTCTTCTAGTAGCTCTTCTTCAAGTAGTTCTTTGTCAAGTGGCTCTTCATCAAGTAGTTCAGATTAAGGAATTCTGGATAATTTAAGTCCCGTTGCTGGAACTAGTGGGTTGTCTAAAGAATCAAATATTTCGTCGGTAGACCAAAACTATAATACTAGGGGCAGGAAGAGCTGTGGGTGCGTAACGTCGAAGCCTGGAAATACCAAGTAGCCAAACGACTTTGGAATACTGGCAAAGCGTATGAATCGGCAAACAAAAAACAAGTACCAGCAAGAAAAAATGGACATGTGGCGAAAAATCCAGGTTATATAGGTTTATATTTTTTGTTTAAATGTCTAATTTCATAAGCAATGCGAATATTTTTATGTAATTACGTAAGCAATTGACAGAATAAAATATATTAAAATAAATAAGTATTTTATTTTGGAAGGTTTATTTTGTAGTTTAAGTACAAAATGTTGAAGAATAAAAAGTGTACCTTTACCACTTATTTTGTGATCAGTATTAGAAATTACTGTTTTTGTAAAGAAGGTTTAATTTTATTATTTTTTCAAATGTTTACCTCCTTAGTAGTAAGTATAGGCAAGGTCCAAATGTCAATTTTCTATTATAAACACTAATAAGAATAATCTGGTTTTATTTAATCAATTAAACAAAGGACCTACCTATATTTATTCTATTTATTTATTTGGGAAACATACAGAATAATTATAACTTAAGGTACATATAATATTTTTAGCTCTTAATCCAAAAAAGTTTCCATAAAAGAGTACATAAAAGAAGAAAGTAGACGAAATTTTTGTTGTAAGTACTAGAAAATCACCTAAAATAGCAGAGAAAAATTATAATTCCAACTGTCGTAACACAAAATATTTAATCAATAACGATGTAACTAAAAATAATATTTTATTTTGCAAACTATGTTTGGAGTAATACTGTCTTAACTCAAAATTCCTAAATAACTTCACTATTACAATATTTTTTTAATATTAGTTAAAATATAATATCTTTCATTTCATTTTAAAATCTCATAAAGCTTTTATTTCATTCGTATCTATAACAGGAAGTGAGTAATGCGTTTTTCGTTGATTCTGAAAAATCATCTATTTTGAGTTACAACACTATTGTATTATTAGTGCGATATGAATAAAAAAATTCAAAATAAAATGTTTTTTTCTCTTTATTTTGGGCAGTAACAAAACAAAAGTACATTAAAATACACAAACTACAGAAGTATGGCTATACAGTTTACATAAATCCACCATCATCAACGTCCACGGAATACAGTATTGAAAAACTGAAGCAAGACTGAACCTAAATTTGCTAGTCACCTTTTCACCCGCCACAACACGAAAGCCGTCAGGTTTCTATACCAGAAATCCAGCAATTTCACCAAAACTTGTAGCATGTACGATGACGTCAGCATTTAACGCTACTGTAGTTAATGATAAGCGTTCCTCATCTTTTTTTATGGAAAGAGGGGGCAAACGGGCAGGAGGTTCATCTGATGGAAAGTGATCACCGCCGCCCATGTACACCTCAAACACCGGAGGGCTTGCAAATGTGTTGCCGGCCTTTAAGTATATTTATTTATATGTGTAACTAGCTTTTGCTCGCGGCTCCGCCCGCGTGAACAGTATTTTCCGGGATAAAACTTTCATCCCCTATTTTATCCCCTTGGGGGTAGAATTTACCAAAATCCTTTCTTAGCGGATGCCTACGTCATAACATCTACCTGCATGCCAAATTTTAGCCCGATCCCTCCAGTGGTTTGGGCTGTGCGTTGATAGATCACTATGTCAGTCAGTCACCTTTGAGTTTTATATATTTATAGATTTACACACGCACACGCATAAATCAAACGCGATAATCTCGGATATGTTTTTAAAGCCACAATTAATTAGGCTTAATCATTGGATTCCATGATATATTTTGCAATTCCCCACTTTAGTTATAGTAGGAGATCCCACCTAACAACGACCTTCACCCATCTGTTTACCGGATGAAACATATATTTTCGGGTATAAAATGTGTTGCTGATCACATACCAATAGGGTTGCCTAAAAGAATATGGTCAAGGATATGATTAATTAAAATTTGAAAAAAATTTTTTTTTTTATATTGTCACTGATCTGTTTACCAAAAAAATGAACCTTCAATGAAAAGTGTACAATGTATACTACTTGAAAAAGCTAGGTTGCCTACCTTTTTCTGGGCACTACTACCGGGTTGCCGTGTGCAAAGAGGTAACAAAAAAGTGGTAATTGCGCTCATCTGCTTTCCGCTTCAAAAGTATATTAAAATGAAGGAAATTTCATTGCGAATTCAGTAATATAGGGTTGCCTATGAAAATCTGTTCATGGATAAGGGTTGCCTGGCTTTGAAATCCGAAAATCGGAGCAAGTTAGAGATGAGTTTGTTTCGCCAGGTCTTCTCAGGAAGGGTCGCCTTTGGATCTGGTGGTAGTTTTAAAACAACAATCTGGAGATACACATGATACGTATTAATCTGCCTTATAACTAATTATATATTATATTATATAAAAGGCTTTGTATTTCCGCAAATAATTTGGATTGAAAGACCGGACCAAAAACAAGCCCACTGAATTTGTCTAGCTGGATCATCTCAGGGCTGGGTCGCGCCGCGTTGCATCCAGGGGTAAAGGAAGCCCACTTGAGTTTGTTTCGCCGGGTCTGCTCAAGAGGGGTCTTTTTTGGACTACCGGTGGTAGTTTTAAAATACGTGCCGTTTCGATAATGCCTATGGTCCATATCGAAGACCCTCCCCAATATATAACGATTCTGGACTATTCCACTACGCATGCGCACTCTTTTCCATTGTACAGATTCATAGCACGCATCTGATGAACTGCACCCTCCTCTATTGCATCACATAGTACGCGCAATGCTTCTCTCTCGTTCATGAAATGAAATGAAATCGTTTATTAATCATGCAGGCAATTGAAATAGCGCTTATGACAAGTTAGTACAAAAGTAAAAGAAACTTATATATAGAAATCAGTATCGACTAATGTATACATACATACATAGCATCTTCAAAATACACTCGGCAATTACACTAAATCTATTTATTATTATTATTTTTCCATATTTTACTATGGAATAGTCCAGAATCGTTATATATTGGGGAGGGTCGTCGATATGGACCATAGGCTTTTGCTGGTGGGAGGATACTTGTATCCGACTGGATAGCGACCACCGTACATTGGTGCTAAAACCTGCCATAGTGGCCCACCTTGTGTGGGTCGCGTTCCAGGGTCAGCCAGTGTATATCCGGTTCTCCCCATGGGGCTTGCCCCCTGATCCTAACCCTTTTCCCATCCCTTTTATCTTCCCCTCCCCCTTGGTCCTTTAGCAGGCTGGCATGGTCTTGCCGACCTACGATGGGCACATTGTTTATCGTTGGTCGACACTATTCTTGGATTGCGCTACATTTACCATCAGGTGTAGCGTAGTCACATTGCCGAGCCATGATAAAAAATTGTTGTCATTATCGAAACGGCACGTGTTTTAAAACTACCACCGGTAGTCCAAAAAAGACCCCTCTTGAGCAGACCCGGCGAAACAAACTCAAGTGGGCTTCCTTTACCCCTGGATGCAACGCGGCGCGACCCAGCCCTGAGATGATCCAGCTAGACAAATTCAGTGGGCTTGTTTTTGGTCCGGTCTTTCAATCCAAATTACTTGCGGAAATACAAAGCCTTTTATATAATAATATATAATTAGTTATAAGGCAGATTAATACGTATCATGTGTATCTCCAGATTGTTGTTTTAAAACTACCACCAGATCCAAAGGCGACCCTTCCTGAGAAGACCTGGCGAAACAAACTCATCTCTAACTTGCTCCGATTTTCGGATTTCAAAGCCAGGCAACCCTTATCCATGAACAGATTTTCATAGGCAACCCTATATTACTGAATTCGCAATGAAATTTCCTTCATTTTAATATACTTTTGAAGCGGAAAGCAGATGAGCGCAATTACCACTTTTTTGTTACCTCTTTGCACACGGCAACCCGGTAGTAGTGCCCAGAAAAAGGTAGGCAACCTAGCTTTTTCAAGTAGTATACATTGTACACTTTTCATTGAAGGTTCATTTTTTTGGTAAACAGATCAGTGACAATATAAAAAAAAATATTTTTTTCAAATTTTAATTAATCATATCCTTGACCATATTCTTTTAGGCAACCCTATTGGTATGTGATCAGCAACACATTTTATACCCGAAAATATATGTTTCATCCGATAAACAGATGGGTGAAGGTCGTTGTTAGGTGGGATCTTAGACCATTACGGCTATCGTCCATCTACGTGGTCGTGTATGGACGCGCGTGTTTTGACTTTCGCCGCTAGTTCGAATGAGTTTTTTATGTAAACTTGCATAACGGTTATGAAGAGTCTAAAAATATTCTTTTTTTATATCCGAGCACGGCAAAATGAACGCACCTATACCTGATGGTAAGCGCAGTGCAGTCCAAAAAACCAGCGACCACCGGCTAACAATGAGTTTATCGGTGGTCACCAGAATCATGCGCCACCGAGGCAGTCCTTACAAAAACTTTTTTTTTATTTAATTTTAATTTTGAAAATTTGAATGACGAGACGAGCAAGTCGTTCGCCTGGGACCTACCACCTTGTGAAATTCCAAAACGTCACTTCACTATAAACTTTATATATTATAAATGGTGATCATGAATTCAACTAGATTGGTGATTATAATCAGGCAATAAATAAACAATAATAGTGGTCAGACGAGCGCTACGTCGCGGGTGCGTGGTGTGCGCGGACTGGTTTCTGCAACCGCTTTTTTTTCGCGCAGCTATTAACAGAGTCGCATGAACGCATCGGTTCAATAGCACCTAATGCTGTTTACGAGCAATCAGTTTTGATATTTATTTCATGTTATTAGGACACTCTGTAGAAAGATATAGATAAAGAAAAGTTTTTTTAAAGATAAATATAAATTTAATTTATTGCAAACATCATAATAGAAATAATTGGTAATAATGGCTGTTATAAACATTTTGTTTTATTGTAATTTCCCAAAAAAACGTGGGATTAGTTGTCAAAGCCTATACCTATATAAAATATAGTAAAATAAAATGAAAATTACAAACTTCTTTTTGATTGAAAAAAAAATATCTCGAACATTATAATACGTCAATAAAATATATCACGCAAGCAATCATACAAACATAACATCTCGAATTTATCAATAAGCCAGCCTCTAAAAATGACAATAGCTAACGTCACAAAACAGCACTTGCACATAAAAATACCAATAACTGTCAATTAATATTAGAAATGTAGATTGTTGGAACGGTCACAGCGGGACGGTGGTAAATGGTCACCGTTCACCGGCTTGACCAAATGGCGCCAAAATATTTATCATTATAATAAGCGGGCGGCTAACAAATTTACGTGACCTCGATATCGATGCATTAACTATTGTAGCGGAGGTCTTAGTAAATTTGACATATAAATAACGGCTCCCGACGGGAGATCATTGCGCAGGTGTTAATTAAAATGTATGGGTGTATAAATATTGATCAGTTCAGTGGACTGTTTGAATGTCAGTGTTGCTGAGGATTGGCTCGTGAGAACATAGCTATTGTCAAGTGTAATGAGTTGAAAGGAAATAGAATTCCGTTGGAATCTAAAAGCGAAGTACTGGCAAGTAAGAAAAAAAAGAACTAAAAAAATAAGGGAAAAGGGGTATTGTCATCAGTAATACACATGCACAGCAGTGGGACGTATATAATACAAGGCTAGTAAAAAAAAATACACATGCAAACACACTCTTATAACAAAGATCTTTTTAAAATAAATTAAAATAATTACATACGTATTATTTTGATTTTAAAAATACTACAAGCTAAAAAAACCGTGACATGGGGTGGCCAACTCAGCATAATATAGTGTTGCGACCCAAACCACACACCATAGCGCTGCTTTTCAGTAGCCATCCAAGTGACCTACAGAATAAAGGACACATCGAAACAGATCGTATCTAAAACTTGTAATTCTATACACCCGTGATCATTTACAACTATCCGTAAACTTCTCTCTTATCTGCGCATAACGTACCCTGTACTTATAGGAAGAATTCTAAATTTGAAATCGTCCCGTAAATTAAACGTTGGAGAATTCTATCTTTGACTGCCTCGGTGGCGCAGTTGTATTGCGTTGGCGGTACGACTGCTGTACTGAGGTCTCAGGTTCGATCCCCGGGTCGGGTAAAATGATATTTGGTTTTTCTATCACGAAATACTCAGTATCTCAGCTCGGAGTCTGGAATTGCGCTCGGTATTGCGATAGTCTCGCCCCCTATCACATTATGGGACGGAAATATGCTTGGCGAAATGTAGGTTCTACTGGTTACACCTCTGCCTCCCCCTTCGGTGATTACAGGCGTGAGTGCGTATATATCTTTACATAGTATAAAATGAAGTCGCTTCCTCTGTCTGTTCACTTAGATCTTTTCAACTTTTTAGCAATAGATAGATTGACTTATGAGGAAGGTATATATGGGTGATTATACAAAAGTTGGGTAACTTTTGAGGATATTTTGTTTACTATAGTTATTCAATCAAATCATTACAAATTCGGGTCTATATGATGGCTAATCTAATGATTATATTGTTCCAAATCGGGCCAGTCACTTTTCGGCTTCTCTCTTTTTTTTTTATATTTCTTCCCTAGTCAAATTGTTTTTAGCGTGCCGCATGATGTTTTTAACTGAAATATAAAATGGAAATGCTTACACACGGTAGCAATTATAAATAATAATAAATAATAAATAAATACACCCAACAGTCACATACATAGTCCTGACCCCACACTAAGATACGAGTCTTGTGTCGTGGGTATCAAGAACTACGAGAGACTTTCGGTCTCACAACACCCAGACCCCGATATACCCCGAATTACGATAAAAGTGCTCTAAAACAAAAAAAAAACATCAGTACCTGACAACGGACTGACGCCAACGGATTGACGAAATAGACATAATTTGAGGTTATAATCAAAACTAATGTTTTTTTTGGTAATTTCGAATATCAACACACTACATTTTAACAAACCATAGTTAACTATGTATAAATGAAAATAAACCTCAGATTAACAAGAAAATAACGACTCACCATGGGACTGACATTTTGACTGGCTTCGCACGTGTATAGACGACAAACACAACCCAAACACTGGTACTATTATGGCGGCCGTCAAATTGTGCGGTCCGCAACTAACTTCATTACCAACATTAAAACTTAAACAGGGATTTGACCTTGACTCGGTGATATTCTCCGCGAATTTTAAATTTAAAGAACACACAACAGACTGACGAAAGAAACTAAACACAAAGTTTCTTATTTTTTATTAAATAAAATAGAGAACATTGCATTATGAAAGTTGTAGTATATAATACTATGTACATCACAGATTGTAGTAAATTAGTAAGTTTTCCTAAATCAATGATAATGTTTAATGGATAGTCACTTGATTGTTGGTTTTCGGGCACTACGGGCAACGGACTGACGTTTTGAGTATTAATTTTGTTTTTTTATTAACTTGTATTTAAAATGAAGAAGTGAAATTGGGTGACCAAATAAAGGACTTTTCATTGTTTTAAAATAAATTGTTATTTCAATACAATATAATAAGACTTTGTATATATTGGCTGGTGACATTGAGTTACCCAATTTTTGTAGAATCACCCATATGTATATCACTATGACCCAGCAAGAGCAGGGCAGTAACATGTAGGTGAAACCGCCAGGGACAGCTACTAGTATATAAATCTATCAAGAAATATGATGCAAATTAGAACCGTTACTTAACTTAAACGAACACATTACAGGTTATCGAATTGCAAGCAAGACTCTATTAAATAAGGATAACTTCTAAGATATTCATGTCAATGACATTATACTCTAAGTCTGATCTGGTTTGCTTGTGGTTTTTAATACTTTAACTCTTGAAATAGATAAGGATATATATTTTTTCAAGATAACTTGTCTCTCGTAAGTTCCAGACGTTTTAGAACTACGCTATTTTCTGATGTTAATCGTAGTCGAAATCTAGAATAAGTAGATATTAATTGGCAATCATTCATCATCAATTGGGAGACTCTTAAATATGCATAATTTGTTATAAGTTAGTTTATAACTAACCATCGACATAAACACACCAACTCTCCAGCAATATAAGCTATACTGATTGTAAAGGCCATTCACACAAACCGCCGGAGCCATTATACGGCCATCAAGCTTCTGTTTAGTGTGTCACCGCCTTATACGGGGACCGAAAGTAATTTACCGCGCCAGTTCTGTATTCAATGTGAAATAAATGCGTTATATGATAACAAGTAGTCATTTTTTTGAGAAGGCTACTGGTTTATTTAATTTAACTTAAGTAAGTTGTGTCTATTATATACATTAGTCCAATCATGGACACCAATTTGATCCAATCAACCTTTTGCTTGCAAAGAGTAAATAGTACGAACTCGCATAAAGTAAAAAAAAATTAAAAGTAATAAAATCCTTATTAAATTTCTTAAAGAGAAAATATTCCATAAGATAATAAAATGAAACTCCCAAAATAAAAGCGATAAGTTACAATAACATCGTAAAAAACGAACCGAGAAGTCTGGTTTTCGTTTATAAAATGATCAACCCCGATAGCCATTGATTGAAAGTGAAAACTTCAACGGAGATGCAATAAGGGACAAAGTTGGCGGACGTGTCACGTAAGACATGTAAATAAGCTAATTATACGGTGTACACGTCGACTTAAGCCATTAAAAACTATAAAGGTCACAATTCTTCATATCACAGGTACCGCTTAATAGTTTCTTATGAATTTAACACAGGCTTATCTCAACACTTTATGAGTGGTTTTATCTTCGAGGAAATGGTGGATGTTTGCTTTAATTTCTTTTTAGAACGCCGCTGCAGACGCGTTGAGGCTTGATTGCTTTATTGAGCATGAGATTTTGAGTTCTTGAGCCACTGTTCATTATGTTTGATGGCTTTTGTAATCAACTCGTATGGAAACAACGTCAGTATGGACGGATCTATTCCAGTGCTGCCAACCTTACATAATTGAAATTCATAAATAGAACTCACCTTCTAATGAGTCGATTGTTCTTGTTTTTCCCATAGGAACACTACTAATAATAAAGTTCAGACGTATCCGATGGGTTTCTAAAAGAAACGTTAATCAACACAAGCTGTAAGGTTGATCAATTCGACTGAAAGTCTTTTCAGACGATTTAGTATTAGCAGTTGATGCTAAAATTGAACCGTGTAAACCCGCTACAAGACGGACAATCGATTTCATGTTGTATCTTCTAACACTCATGAAATAACCGGTAATTGTATGACCGATATTGTATGAACATTTCTACATGTATTTTTTTATTTGCTGTTAAAACACCTCAAGAATTATTTGATATTATCAATTCACTACGTGTTTTCTACCGTACTTCCGTACCAATCTCGAAATGTTATTCAAATGCATCAATTATTCTATATAAATAAAAACTTTAATATATGTACGGTGGTCGGTTTGAGCATAGCTACTGAAAACCAGTATAGTCACTCGTAATCCCTCAGCCACCTTCACAACAGGGGCCCATCGAGCCACGGCCGATCCTTCTAGTATACACTATATTTACACCATGATAATAATATCAGATGCGGCGTATCGAAGTGAGATAAGTTCGCCGACATCTCAATCCTGGCTAAGTAAGAGGTACTATGATTGCATACCGGAGACAGATAAACGGCAGATAGCAGGTATCTACGCTCAATCGAAGCGATAAGGTAAAACTGTCTGACCCGCTTATGTACTCGTGGTTATTGCTAGTGTGGTTATTTTGAAAAGGGTGTCGATTAACGTTCGAAAGGTATATTTTCAATGTAGCACATGATAAGATCTTGCGGATTGTAAGCTTCATTACAACACATTTTAGATATTAGTTTTAAGAAGGACACGGCTAGGATAGTAAAAATTCGGAGTTAGAATATCATTACATTTATAAAATGAAGTCGCTTCCGCTGTTTGTTCGCTTAGATCATTTAAACTATCCAACGGATTTTAATGCAGTTTTCAGCAATAGATAGCGTGGTTCATGAGGAAGATTTATATGTATATCACGCTATGATCCATGGGAGCAAGGCAGTAACATGCAGATGAAACCGCAAGGGACAGCTAGTAATGAATTTTTGCTGGTAGGATATTTATATTCAATGGTATGGCGGACCCCTATATACGCGGCGACAAGTTTGCCAGAGTGGCTCGTTTTGATAGGTTTTGGCTGACTCCGGGTCAGCCGCTGTATTTCCAGTTACTTTAGGAATATTTCTAGCGACTGGCGAGGGACGCAACATTTCTATAATCTACTTAATATTTGAACTGCACAGTGCACTGAACTAACATCATATTTAGTGTAGTTATTTTGCTGAGCCACCATAAAAAATAACGCGTTATTATCGAGAGTCATTTGAAACCGTATATCAGGAATATTGGTTCACTTAAAAATATTTTCCGTATTGAGCCATACAGACAGGTTTTACTTGGCGGCACTTAACACCTACACCCACGCGGCCAGTATGATTACCGACGAAATTTAATTTCAGAAATAGCCAATTTTCTCGTTTCTCTCACATTTTACGACTTAACATTACCGTATCGCGCATAACGAAACCCGTTTAAAACGTCGTATGACACGTACAATTTTAATTGATAAGGACATTGAGACATAAAGGAAAAGTTGAATGCACAGCAAACCAACGGATAAGGGCTTACACACACTAACAACTTTTTTTTAAATCGAAATAAATGTAGTTGTCACAAGAACGACAATATTATGACAACATCGATGCTGAGAAATGAGGTAATTTTATCAAAACAACTAAAATTTTAGATTGATTTATGTGACAGTTTGTTATAAAATGGTTACACTTATTGGTGAGCTACTGCCAGATTATGATTAATATCAGCGAAATGCCGTTATCTGTAAAAAGCTTTCTTCTCTTTCTCTCTGTCGTTTGTTCTGTCTTCACTGATATTCGTAATAGAAATCGCAATCATTACAAATGTTGACAAGTATAATATCAATCTTCTTCATGCATACAATTAACATTTTCCGTCGACATTTTATCGATTCATTACCTGACAAAACGAAAATTCGAATAAACACGCACGACTTTCAACCTGTAATTTGGAGTGTCAAAATGCGTGTAAGCGGGCGGTTATTAATACTCTCGATAAAAGTGATGTCACACGGTAACCACGGGAGGTGGACACGACCACGGGAGATCCTCATAAACCGGCACAGCTCCCTTTAATCGAGATTTAGTATAAAATTAACACCTTCGCTTATTACGAAACGTATAATGTAGTTAACATACGATCAACTAAATATCGATAAGACGAAACGACTTCTTTGGTGACATTTCGATTATTCGATTGTCGAAATGTCAGTTAGCTCCGCTTGTACGATTATTTACGGTAGACATAAATTGTTCTTGTCTGTGTATTTGAGTTTACAGATTCATTTTTAAGGACAATGCTTTCAATTTATCGTTTATAGATATTATATTTGTTTATATCTTATGTCTCGGGGTGACGAGCGCAGTTCAGTGCCATGCAGTACTTTGTAATTCAAAGTTCTACGTAGTGTTGCTTCTGTTTATGGGCAGGCGTGGCGCTTACTATCAGGCGAGCGCCTTGCTCTCGTCATTTAATCAAATAAAAAAATAAACCTCCAAATATAACTTGAGAAATTTAAAGAGCATTGTCATTTAAGATATTCCTAACTTACCAAAAAAAAAAGTAAAATGTTGACTGTCATCCAACAAAGTTAACACTATGTAGTCGGACATTTTCCCGCCAAGTCTGAAACTCAACGTATCGGCAGATAGATAGATCGGGTACCGTCGACGATAGATAACGCACCATTCCCCACCAGTTTAAAGTCCCTTGTTTACAAGTTTCCTGCGCCTTACCACTTCGTGCAACAGAACGAGTAAACTCGTCTCCCGCATCTAAATATATAAAACTCAAAGGTGACAGACTGACATAGTGATCTATCAACGCACAGCCCAAACCACTGGAGGGATCGGGCTGAAATTTGGCATGCGGGTAGATGTTATGACGTAGGCATCCGCTAAGAAAGGATTTTGATAAATTCTACCCCCAAAGGAATAAAATAGGGGATGAAAGTATGTATGAAAATCACGCGGGCGGAACCGCGAGCAAAAGCTAATTTTACTATAAAACAAAGACGAGTTTACTCGTTTCCCGCAAAGAATGTGTTAAAAACCTGATTACGCATTTAACAACCAAGTATAAAGAAATCGCAATTATTTATAACATGCAGTGAAAGGAACCACACTGTTGGCATACTGCAATAACTCTTCCAAAAGACACGGACAAACGAAATTGCAATGTCAATGTTGAACGGTAAGGTGTCTGTACATTGGACAGTGATTTATGCGTATATCAGTGAATGAATTGCGACGTGTGCACCGGTGTAATGTGAAGTCCACTTAACGGCTTATTATAGTGTTAACGTGGACAAGCTTTAAGGGAAATGTAAATAAGGTTCCTCAGTAAATGTATCTTTCGACAGGTGATTGACTAGTATATGGCGGGTTGTAGAAAGGTGTTACATTATTTAAACCACATAATTAATGCACTAGTTTATTTATCAATAAAATAAATTATTTTAGGTTTTCGCCATTTGTATACTAATTATAATCTTTATTTAAACGGGTTTTCATCGCGTAGTATTTGAAGGTATAAATATTTATTATTTATCTCTGCCGACATAAACGAGTTGCATCGGCCGTGGTCACGAATTGTAATTAATATAAATAATATACTTTCAAATACTACGCGATTAAGACCCGTTTAAATAAAGATTATAATATGTATACAAATCGCGAAAGCCTAAAATCATTTATTGCTAAATAAACTAGCCCGTTAATTATGTGGTTACATATTGTAGCAGCTTGCTGCTGCGTTTCGTACGGTGAGTGAGATATCCGGAGGCCCAAATCCCCCTCCCCTTCCCAATCCCTAATTATCCCTTTCCTTTAAGGTCGGCAACGCGCCTGTGATTCTTGTTGTATAGTGGAGTTCACTTACCATCAGGTGACCCAGTTGCTCGTTTAACGGTCTATGTTTAAAAAAAAAGAATATTGAATCGTTCAGTATAGTCACGACGGAAAGGCTTTTGTTGCGTCTCATAAAGTCAAAACTATTTTATGTGTTCCATGAAACGTTTTATGCTAATTGTAATTTTAGAGAGGAACTAAAATATAATTTAAAGTACAAATTGAAAAACTCCATAAAACGCATACTAGTCTGATAACAAATTTTAAATTTATCGAGACATATTTTACGAGTCATAAAATTGAGCCAGAATTTGAACACGAAAAATTAATTAAGCAGAAGATGGAATTTTTATATTTTCACAAAGCGTAAAAGTAAAAAGCTAAAGGAGGTTGTTAGTATTTTATATTCAATGTTATTTATGGAATCGAAAGAACCGTTACTCTCTGTACACAGAAAGTATTACAAAAACACAGGATTCGAAAGGAAGTTTAACAAGATTAATTAGTGGCAGGTCCTTCGTATGCGAGTGCCCGTATCGGTAGGTTCTACCGCATTATATTTTTCTGCAGCTAACTGCTTAGCTGCTATGTGTAACCACTGTGGTGTTTCGGTTTGGAGAACATTGAATCCTGTGAAATTACTGCGCATTATGAGACACTCAGTACCTTATGATTCGAAGCTTAGTTTGGCGGCAGACTTGATGTTTACCACCAGGCCACAAAAAAAAATAAGATCTAATGGCGACTAGTGAAGGGAATTTAGTGAATCTAGTTTGTCTAAATCACAATGAAAAAAAATTACCAACTAATTTGAATTAATACAAAAGGAATTCAAGTTTATTAACAATTGGGCTTTCTTGGTCCCTTCACCACTAACAAAATTTAAGTATTTAAAAAAATTACACATATAAAAATATTGCTACATTTATAAGTACGTGATAGTATTACAAACTTCTTTGATAAATATAGCTTTAATCGGCGATGCCACAATAACCTTAACCAACCAACAGTCTATAAAAAAAATATAAACATATACCTACCACGCATAATAATTTAGTAAAACATTAGCTAAGGATATCGCACAGTTATTATTGAGTTAATTTCATATTAAGATCGCAGATTAAATGTTTTACGAGCAAACTAATAGGATAGCTTTAATTAAACGACGGTAAAATATCTAATATGACTAGATTAGCATGTTTTTATTTGACTTCTTTATCACGTTAGGTTTTTTTGTAAAGTTATATAAGCATATGTTTTTTTTTGCTAGTGGAGAATAAGTATAATATTTTGATCCTCGGTAGTCGGCTGCGATAAGTTTTTTGAAATTGATTTAGAGAGGTATTTGCCTAAAATTGGAGCTATTATTTAATTGTGGAATTCGATTGTATGATCAATCGATATTTACAATATCATAAACATTGAATTGGAGCCAAATATTTATACTTTCTTATCTAATTGTAAAATATTGTAAACTATAAGAATAATTTAATATTTAATAAGATTTTAACCATTTAATGAAAACCTGTCGTTATGCGCTTAAAGCCTCTCATATATAAAAATCAATTCAAAATAAATAATTACATGCTGGACTAGTTAAATATTCTTTTGTTTGAAACTAATTCGGTGGGTAATAGCAATAGCGAACATATAAAATGTTTCTCAATAAAGCCATTCAAAAGCCTCCATTTAAGGCGCCCGTTTATTTGACAATATTTCGCATTAGCAAATAAATGGACTTTGTTAAACATTTATATGAAAATTAAATTAATATACAATGACTTTTTTGGTATTAAGCTGTTCTTTATCTATCCCACGTATGGTAAAAATACATATAATATATTTTATTATTACTGGTCTGAGAATTAACTATGTTATTTGAAAAATATTTTTAGCACCGAGCCATTTTTTATATTTAGCAACCGAGGATACACAAATTTGAATTTTAAAGTGACTATTCGATGCAACACAAGCAGCACTTTAAAATAATCTTAATAAGTACATATCAATATTTATTTTACATTAATTGTTAGGTTTGCATTCTTGCCTACACTTTATATATGAGAAGCCTTCCTTCTTTTTCTTAACAAATACCAATTTCAAATTCGGAACAAAACACATGTAATCACGTTCATATTCGCAATACGTAGGCACAGGCGGTGCAAACAAAAAGCCGGTGCAAGATGCAAGATCCGAGAACATCACAGATAGGATTCAGTGCATAGCAAGAAACGCGAGACGTGATCTGCAAACCTGTCGGAGTGTGTTTTCATTATATGTACATTGTACATGTTATTAGCTCTGTATTTGGTAAGCCGGGTTCTATTGAAGTGTTTTTCTAGATAGATTTTTCTTATATTTACCGTATTTTATGGGGTTTACTGCGCCCATACCTCGAATAGTCTTTACTGAACATTTGTAATTGATTGAGATTATTCGTGGCATTGCCGGCCGGTACTGTTATACGCTAATTTACATCGTGAGCTCGAACGCTAGTGACGATTTCTCTAAACGTCATTGGTTAGTTTTTGGCGCTAAATAAAAACGGATCTATCATGTATATTCATGTGTATTCCTTTGGAATCAACACTTGGCAAAGAGTTTACTTTAGTGTTGTTTGTGAATACGTGTATTAATAAATCCAGTGAGCGCCGCTTCTTAAGTGGAAGGGGTAATGTGGAATAATGTAAGGTAGAATAATATTTTTATATTAGTTTAATTGCCTTCATAATAGTTTGTTATGGAAAAAGTATTTAAGATCTTAAGGTAAATATATTAAAAATTCGCATTTAAACTTAAATGTCTCCTCAACGTTTTCCTGTAAATACATAACTTTCGCATTTTCTTGGAAGACAATAAGGAAAAACCGCTGACCTATTGTTGACTATTGTGGAGTATTTAATTGTCAGCGAAAAGTCAATAAATATATATATATATGTAATATCATTAAATACATCTGATGTAATATACGAATAGCCATATCCTATAATCACATGCTAGGAATCGAAAGAAAGAAAAAATCCGCGATATTAAGCAATATAGACAGGGAGCCCTCGGGTAGCTGATCCTCTTGACTACTATCAAGCTCATTTTCCGTGAGTAGCTTCGTTTCGATGAGACGACCAACTATTCCCTATGCGAAAATTCTCTATTGTGGTAGCTAACAGAGGTAGCAAGGATAGAATATTTCGATTTGATGATACTCAAAAAATTATTATTTTATTTGTAGGACAATATGACAGTTAAATTATATAAATATTAACTAAGTAAAAACAAAAAAATCAGCTGGTTAGTAATCATACCTATTGGAAGGAGGGGCTTCCAATAGGTATCGATAACGAGGTCATAAGAATGATTACTAACCAGCGGATTTTTTTGTATTTACTTAGTTAATATTTATATAATTTAACTGTCATATTGTCCTACAAATAAAATAATAATTTTTTGAGTATCATCAAATCGAAATATTCTATCCTTGCTACCTCTGTTAGCTACCACAATAGAGAATTTTCGCATAGGGAATAGTTGGTCGTCTCATCGAAACGAAGCTACTCACGGAAAATGAGCTTGATAGTAGTCAAGTGGATCAGCTACCCGAGGGCTCCCTGTCCAATAACTTTACGTCAAATGGCCTCATTTTAAATAAAATGTTTAACATGATTTAATGAGATTATTTTTTCCTTATTGTTCAATTTAACGTTCCGTGCAAAAGAACATAAAATTCAAACGCTTCTATTACAAAGGCGTAGCTAAAATAAAACTGTGATTATATAATTAAATTATACGCTCAAAAAAAACCTATCCATATCGTAGTACAATGCGTACAATAATCGAATCTCGTAACAGATGACGTCATTGTACAGACTAGCTATTAGAACCGGTTCGTGTCCATTCATAAATAAACCAAAGAGTTTTTATGAGCCGAGATCAACTAACTTATAATCTCGGATAAGTTAATTTTAATGTCTTGAGCCATGATTGTCTTATACGAGTTTTTACGGACACAATGATTACATAATACTACTGAATGTTGTGGTATGTACCAGGACAGATCTGTCGTTCCTAATTTTTTTTAAATATAGTATCGCAATTTTTTTTTTAAGTATTCAACATAATTTGTTCTTAAAATTAACATTAAACTTTAACTGTAGATTGTAGTTTTAATAATAACAGTTTGTGAGCCCTTTACACTTTTTTTTATTTGATTGAATGACGAGACGAGCATGGCGCTCGCCTGATTGTAAGCGTCACGTCTGTCCATAAACAGTAGCAAAACCACACAGAAATTTGAATTACAAAGCACTGCATCGCTACCCCGAGACAGACATAAGATGTTAAGTCTCGTCATGCCCAGCAATTTCACTGGCTTCAATGACCTCTAAACCGAAACACATTACTGATTACACACTGTTGCTACTACTAAACTTAACTACAGAAAAAAAGCAAACACGACCAATGTTGATTACTCCAAAGCTTTAGGTCCCAAAAAACTTGATTCAGAGCAAATATTTACAGACGACAATCCAGACTAACAGCATGTATCCAGTATTTAATCCCTAAGGCCGCGGACTCGAAGTCAGCGGCAAGCAGCGGCGGCGCGGGTGCGGCGCGTTCAAATGCATAGATTTAAATGGACCCGGCCTCGAAAGCAGCGGCGCGGCGCGGGCGCGAGGAGCGACGTACGAGCGGCGCGCGCCAGTCGAGCGGCGTTTGCGCGTCTGCATTGACGTAGTGCTGTGTATTTTCAAAAATGCCCGCCGACGTGGTGGAGCAAATTATTTCAATGATTTTTTATATGGAACATCATATTCACATCAAATTTGTTCGCGAACAGACACTAATTTCTCATAGCACAACACTACGCCGCTCTAGCGCCGCGCGATCTGCCCGCTGACTTCGAGTCCGCGGCCTAACGGACGCTATCCTACTCGTTCATAAAATACTAGTGTAATTCTCTCTGCCCCTTGTATTTACTGCGGTACAATTCATTCGACTGCCAACTTAAATAATATTAAAGCTAGTTTTACGGTTCAATATAATGCAGTTATTTAAACGGTCGGCTTTATAACACGCAGTTAGTTACCAGTCGAGTAATTAGTGCGAGTTACTTGTGGGAAAGTGTGTTGGTGTTTAAATCATTGTGTGTTCGTCGCGGAATGTTTTACGTCCAGATATTTGAGGCTTTATTACTAAACGTTTTATAACTTTACAAATAGGTTTTTGAATAGGCTGCTGCGTTTCGTACGGTGATTGAGATATCCGGAAGCCAAATACTCTCCCCTTTTCAATTCCTAATTATCCCTTTCCTTTAAGGTCGGCAATGATTCTTCTGGTGGTGGGCGTACATGGGCGGTGGAGATCACTTACCATCAGGTGACCCTCTTGCTCGTTTGCCGGCCTATGCTATAAAAACAAAACATACAAACTGGCCAGTATAGATCTATTTTAAATTTAGAATTCGATTTGTAGTAAGGTCTTTGACGTTCGTTGTATCTAATCAATCCTGAATGGATTCAAAGTTGTCAATATCTATAACCTAATCAATCAAAATGTATTGTAAATTATAAAAGGACGAACAGATATTCTTTAAACATAACTAAGAAAATATGTGATGTATTAGCCACCTTTTAAATATAAAAGCCGTGTTTATAAAGTAAAATAAAAAAAAAACCACCAACAGTCATACACATAGTCCTGACCCCACACTAGATTAAACGTGTATCGTGGGTATCAGGAACAATGAGGGACTTGCGGTCCCACAACACCCTGGCCCGAAACAAATATTTGTGACCATACAAGAATTTGTCTCGGTGCGGGAATCGAATCCACGACCTCACGCTTCGCAGCCGTTTACTCGACTATTAAATAAATCCGCCCCATTCGTGAAGTACCATGGTGCCACAGACACATAAAGTTGTCACGATCTTTAGGAATTACTAATAATAAACACTTTTTAATTGTTGGGTGATAATAATAATACTTATTTCAATCATATAATGCCTTGTTTTGTCGATTAAGGATCCAATAATATATACTACCATAAACTAAATCATTCGGTGTTACACTATTAATCGATGAGGCAATAAGATATTCACTTACCTAATGTCGGAGGAATTTGCATTCAAGTATTACGCATTCAATATAATAAAGTACGCAACAGTTAAATCTATAATCCTAACAAATTCATATATTAGCATTCTGTTAAGACGATAAGTACCTGTAACGCCATTTTTTATGTCCATGTTTGATTTTACAGACATTTAGTATCAATTAATACAACGATTATATTAGGTCACAAAACACAGTTTAACGACCGTTTAAACCGATATTAACATAAGTATTATTAATCGATAGCTTTGCATGTTTAACTTTTAGTTATGCCGAAATTTACTTTTACGATCAGATTAAAAGAATCGACATGTATGTTAAAATCGATATTACATCACTATCAATGAATATTTATTTGGTGGATACCTCAAAAGGCTCCCAGCTCAAGAGATTTAAGGGCGTGTTTTAATTTGAATCGAATTAATATGGTTTCTATTCATATTTTAATAATTTTATTTAACAACGTTTTCGATCTGCGTTACCTATTCCGATATGAAATATTAAATACGGAACATTCTTACTAGTCCGATAAAAAAGATTTAAAATTCGTGTGGGGTATAAAAGCCCGTATGATAGAAATACGATACTGGCTTGATGGGACAATATAAAGCCACCATACGTCACCGACACAGATTTGGATAAAAATAATTTTTACAATTTATATAGATAATAGACGGATTTTTGGAGTAAGGTATATATTTTTAAGTTTCCTCATCCAACTTATATAAATGCCTGCCTCAAGAATCATTATCATCTCAATTAGCAATTATCTCCATCATTTATCTATCTGTTGCCAAAACATCCGTAACGAAGTGGAACCAACGTTCAATGATGTGATAAATTCTAAGAAAATCAATCCAAACTCACCCACGTATTAAAAAACAGGCTTTGGGGAAAATCATTTCTCAAGTTTGTTACTAGGAACTGCAAGCAGGAAATGTTCATCTGATGACTGTACCGTGGCTAAGGTGTGCTCGGTGACGCAGACCACTATACTAACGTATCTTAATGGCTATCAAGTTTTTGCCATCTGTTGATTGTTAAAAGGATTTTGTGTGCTCTAAATGCCTCGATGTAATGTTAAAATACACCAGTTACTCTATTTTGGCGCCTTTGCATTTCTTGTGAAAAATGTTAAGACATTTTACTGATTGAGCGACACATATTTATGTAATGAAATAAAATTCGTATGTGTAATATTTTTTTCTAACTTGCTACACACCAAAACCGTTGTCTTAGCTTGAAAAACAAAATCATGCTATGTTGTCTCAGTGCATTCCATTTAAAATTCGCAGAGCGTCGGCGTATCAAACGTAGAAACGGCGCTCGGCAATCAAGACAAGACTCGAGATAAAAGTACAACAAATCGCGTGCCACGAGCACACCATATACCCGTAGCCGGTTCGAGAATGCACCGTTACACCACCAACACACTTGCACTCGCACAACACGTTATCATATCGAACGGCGAATACAAATCGAGTTTTCGCAACCGCATTTACAAGTTGGCAGAGTTAAAAGGCGACAAATTGGGAATGTAGACTGGGAGGCTTCGGTGGATTTTTGCGAACGTTCGTGTGTCTCGGGATAATTGTGGTTAATATTTCATTTCGCAGTACTTGGCACATGTTTAAATTATGCGTATAATTGTTTTCATACGAAATACTCACGACACTCACTACGGTAATGAAGATTGCATTATCTGCAAACCGAGATTAAGAATTATAAAAACATTTTGCGAAATCAAACATAAAAAAGAAAGTGCTAAACGTTTTGATCTTTATCAGAAACATTTACATTCAATTGAAAATGTTGCGGACTTTCTATTTTTAATTCTCGACGAATGGAAATTCTATTAAGAGTGTACCCTTACTACTGATTCCTTTTATAACTCGAATGTAAATATATAAAAAGATAACGCAATGAATTATAACAAAGATTTTTACTAGTATTATGTAAAAAAATACAAAACAAAATACACATATTTGCATACAATGAGTCACTGTAAAAATAAACCAACTCTCTCCAGACAACAATATTACCAACCTGTTACCACTACAAGAAATACGTTCGCGAAATTTACAATATTGTCTATGTCACGTATGAAACATTAATTTAGGTTATTCGGTATGTACTGACGACCTTCATGGGACAAACGTAACCATTATAAGTAGGCCTATGATGTTATTCATAGCGTTCTAAAGTGGTAAAAGTGAAGAGAGATCACCATACGCTGGTGTTGTTGCGGTCAAACTGATAATGTATCAGAGCAATCTACTGCAATTAGAAATGACGTGAGCCCGCGAAATAAAGATAGGATTCTTCTTTTTTACTATTCTATCTCGTTCACTCACACAAAATGAATGGGACAGTAAGAGTGAGAAAAAATTGCAGGAATGCAAGGCTTGGCAGCGCGGCAGTGCGTTCAAGAACATGTGGTCATCATTTAGGATTAAGATACAGATATTTTTAATGTTATTTTGATACTTTAAGCAAGGCCTAGAAAGGACAGGATTAAGCAAGATCGTTTTCAGTCTATTAAGTATAAATTACAATATTTTTCTCCCAACTATTACGGATTAAGGAAATAGTTCTTGATCAAGAGACAACAGAAAAATATTAATCCAGCGTCCGAATTATTCTCCGTTGATTTTGAAACCATAAGATTGACATTTGTCCGTATGAGTACTCCATTTCTTGCTTCACTCCTAACAACAGTAATTAAAAAAAATGGAATTGACCATTTCGAATGCCGAACCGTATATGTATGAGCTGTGATTAATTTTGAAGCATCGTTCCTTCCCACTTTGGAAGTTCAGCGAACACCTTCCACCACCATTTTGGGACGATATCTTCTTCGAAACAATTCACAACGCGAGTATAATTTACCCCCTTTTTTTGACAGTCGTTAGTTTTTATTGCTTTCAATTTTCTTTCGAAATTGATCGTAATAGCGGCAAGTAGTTGCGTGTGGTTATGGATGTTTAACGATTGCCAGCAAGTTGTTTAAATCTTACATTGGATTTATTCTTTTTTGGTGTTGATTGAAATTTCGCCGACCTATGTTTCAAATTATAATTATAGGGTTGCCAACCCCAAATTTCAAAAACTAGGATTTGAATTTGGTCGAACGAGGACAATTCAGTTTGATAACAGGACGCAGTAGCGATAATTAATTGAATATGCATTTGAAATAGGTTAAATTAAATTCAAATAATAACAACCATATTTTTAATAAAAGTATTCGAAAATAATAATATGAATTGAGTATGAGTTATTCAAATATAAAACAAACACTTTTGTTTGAAATGTAAGGATTGCAAAATTTTAAAATACAGGACCTCATCAGGGCTGCTTAATAACTATCCAGGAGACTCCATGCGACTCTAAAACCAGGTCATGTCCTGGGAAAACAGGACGGTTGGCAACTCTAAACTAAAGCAATGCCACATGGCAACGTGAAATAAGAGTAATAATAAGAACAAGAACATGTAGTTCTTTGATGTGTGATAAACGTTAATGGATAACTAAAGGCTAAAGTACGTAAAAATCTATACAAGTATAATATTTAAGCTTACCGACAAGTGACCTGCAATGGCAGTTGGATTATATAATATGCAAATAAGGAACAAAAAATTAACCTTGCCCCAAAAAAAAACATGACGATTATTATGCTAAAAAATACTTACTCCAAAAACGCAAAACTTATTGGTGTAAATCACGAACTTACCTGAAACAAATAGAAAATTATGTAACTTCAGTTAAAAGTACGTTGATAATAAACATTAAAAACAAACGAGTACGGTTCACGAATGGCGAACGGCCTCTTTTGACTGATAAAATGTAATAAAAACTCAAGGTTGCCAACATAACGGAATTTGACGTACGAACTTTTTGCACACCATTAAATAACTTCGACTGTACCGTCCGTAATGAGGTCTTGGTTTTGACCAGGATTATTCCACTTTGTGCCCTTTTTTTTTATTATCCTGAATGACGAAACGAGTAGCTTCATCCCTCTCCGGAAAGGAAAGAAGCATTTATACAGGCCGGCATGACTCTGATGACCACCGATAAACTCATTGTATGTCGGTGGTCGCGGGTTTTTTGGACTGCATTACGCTTACCATCAGGTGTTGTGCAGTCACTTAGCCGTGCAAGGTAAAAATAAAAATTGAAATCACTACATGGCACTGAATTGCGCTCGTCACTCCGAGACATTAGTTGTTAATTCGCATAATTCCTAGTAATTCTCATTGTATTCGACGACCTTCACACCGAAACACAACAATGCTTACAGATTGCTACTTGGCGGTAGAAATGGGCAAAGCGGTGGAACCAACCCGGACGCCAGTACTTTTCGTAAAAGCCGGGAGCACAATATACTTTCTGCATGCCAAACTGGCTCATAGCAGGGGAAACCCGAACCATCGTGCGGACTCGGTTATGCGCGAACAATTAGGCATGGTCCAATGTAGAGGTAGTTCCCATGGCACGCCGACAATAGAAACACATTTATATATTCCTGGAAATGGGTAATTTGTTTTGGCAATACCGAGAATATTGCGAAGTGTGAAGGAAACTTTAAAAATATACATGGTGTTTTAATTAAAACGTAGAGGTGCCACATATATGTATTTATGGCCATTCTGAAGTCAGTCATAATTGTCATTATGTTGAAGAGACTATTTCTTTCGGTTCTGGGTGCTGTGGGACATACACTTCAACATAGTATAGGGTCAGGAGTATGTGTGTGACTGTTGGGTGTATTATTATTATTACAAGAAGCATAGGGGCTAGGTAAAATGACTAACTCCGGAACGGCCATAAAGATACCTAAAATACAATGAGTTGCTGGTAAGATCTTTTAGAATAATTTAAATAAACAATTGATATGATAGAGTAATGTAATATGCCTCAGTGTCGTCTTTTACCACTGGAGAGAGTGAGTTTAATCAATTATTTCCCACTATTTCAAAACACGTGATATTATTGTGTTTCACAAATGGTTAATAGATAGATATAAGAAAATTGGTACAAATTATTCAATAGTATATTAAATAATACTGTAAGTACATTTGGGATTGGCACAAATATAATAAAAATATTGCCATAAACTAAACAAACACAACATTAGGAAACAACATAAAACAGTAAACGCGTTCTAATCTCGAGTTTTTACTTAGTGTTTAAAGGCTGTGGAAAAGCTAACGGTTGGTAATTAGACGTAAATATTCACGTTGAGACTGAATCGAATCCACTATCTGGCGGCATCACGGCGTCTGCGCCCTATCCGACCATCATTGTGCGCCTAACAAAGCGTGCTGAGGTTATTTTTTTATGACTTTTGTGTCTCAAAATGTTGAGAATGTGGATGCAATAAAAGTAAGAGTCTTACAGCGACGACGGTTTATAATATATGAGTCCTTTAAAGTCGACCTTTTTTGGAACAGCCTGTATATTTAGTGGGGTCTATTATTTTCTTTTTAGTGGAGGTACATACATGATATTGTAAGCGAGTCGTCGACTATGAAAGTCGATAAGTTCCTTCGTCCCAATTGATGCACCGGGAACAAATCTTGTCTCTCACCCCAAAACTCGACAAACCAGCAAGTGCTATAGGCATCAAACTATCACAGAGGAACATCTACAATGCTATAATAATCGTGGATGCTTTACCGAGGTTAAAGGAACAGAACCGGAAGTGGGTCAATTTGGGCCTCCGGAAATCTCACTCACCATCCAGGCGACATCCACTTCACATCGGATGTTTGCGAGTGAATGAACATTTTTTTTACCACAATTTCACACAATATAACTGATTCTAATCACATTTTCTCAAGACACAGTTATTACGCAAAGACCGCTTTGTCTAATACATCTTTGAGAGCCTTGAAATGAGTATGTCGATCCTCTTAGTAAAATCCTATTAGATACCTAAGCGATACCTATGACCACGTCATTACCTATGTCCTTGTCGTCACATTGTTTCAAGCCGACGCGCTAGACATTCTAATTTCCAAGCTCATAGATTATGTGATTATTTTTTTTATAGCAGAAAACAAACAAGTGGGGTCACCTGATGCTAAGTGATTTCCATCGCCCATGAATTTCCATACTACCTAAAAAAAATATAAGGACGCGTTGCCGATCTTAAAAGTAAAGGATGAGTAAGGGATTGAAAAGGGGAAGGGGATTTGGGCCTCCGGATCGATAATGATAAGGATAATATGTTAAACTTAATTGATATATGAAACATATTACTATAATCCTGACCTATAATTCCGTATCAAGGAGAAAATACGGCCTTTCATTATGTTACAAAAACATATTTCCCGAATTGTTACACTTATTAAATACTATCGTTTCCTCGCGGCTCCGCCCGCGTGATTTGCATTTTCCGGAATAAAAAGTAGCCTATGTTCATCAGGGATAATGTAGGATTCTAATGGTGAAAGAATTTTTCATATCCAAACAATTAACAATTAATTAAACTTAAATATAATATTTTAGTGCGGATTTTGTAGCAAAATGCATGCATGCTAATTATGCATGAAACATTTCTGATATAAAGAAATAATCAATTGTGTTCCTCATTTATCTAAATATATAAAACTCAAAGGTGACTGACTGACATAGTGATCTATCAACGCACAGCCCAAACCACTGAAGGGATCGGGCTGAAATTTGGCTTGCAGGTAGATGTTATGACGTAGGCATCCGCTAAGGAAGGATTTTGATAAATTCTACCCCCAAGGGGATAAAATAGGGGATGAAAGTTTGTATGAAACTTTATCAATTTTAAACGTTCACGCGGGCGAAGCCGCGAGCAAAAGCTAGTTGCACTATAAATTTGATTAACATAGCATTAGTTCGTGAATATCCCTCGACATGAAGTCGAATGTCTTGTTCAGCCTTGCGCATTGTGGCCATGTGACAATAGCCGAAGATTGATGGCCGTAGGGCCGCGGCCGCGTAGGTAGTGGATTCCGATCCACGTGGGCCCAAATCTGTTGACATTCCATAGTGAGCTCGCCGAAAAATATTTATTATACGGCAGGGGTATTTGAATTTCGAGCCTGCTTCATTGTGGAATTTTTGTTAGCATTTTTCCATAGGTTTTGTTAGATGTGTATTGTATATCTTGTTTCAGAATTGTAACATTACTTTTTGTCTGTAATTAAAAAACAATTTTAAAGTAAATTATCATTAATTTGACTTTATAGTCATGTTTACCAGTACTATCCGTTGGAGTAGGTAGATAGATCTACACTAATATTATAAAGAGAAGAAGAGAAGATCGAATAAATTTAAAAACTACTGGACCGATTTGAAAAATTGCCGTTAGAAAACTACATTATCACCGAGTAACATAGGCTACTTTTTGTCCCGGAAAAAGCAGATCACGCGGGCGGAGCCGCGAGGAAAAGCTAGTCTCATTTAAACACAAACTCCATAATTTTCTCACACGACCCGTGACAGTAAATATATCGTGTTAATATTGACTCAACAAGACCTAAACAGGAAGAGCTACTTGTGCCATAGGCCATAGACAATGCGCTCCTAAACATGTCACTGTAATATAGAGTAATGATCGAATAAATATGTCGACATGAATTAAAAATGGTTAAATTGATGAGTTACATAATACAGTTATAGCGTTGTTTAACCGAGCTTATGATATATATTGACTTTGACCAGTGGCCAGTCTTGTGACAGTATTTTTTTTATATTTTATTTACGAGACGAGCAAGTCGCTCGCCTGATGGTAAGCGCCACGCCTACCCATAAACAGAAGCAACACCACACAGAACTTTGAATTATTAATGGTGCTGCCACACCGATGTTATTAAAATGTTAACAAAAACATTTTCTAACATTTTCTAACATTTTTTAACATTTTCTAACATTTTCTAACATTTTCTAACATTTTCTAACATTTTATAACATTTGAAAACATGACATCGGCCCTTCTTTGACGGCTTCTTTGACGGCGCCGGTCTCAAAAGTACCGCCGCCCGCGGTTAAAAAATGTTAACAAATGTTAAATAATGTTACAAAATGTTACAAATTGTTAAGAAATGTTTACTAAATGAAGCTGCCACACCGCTGTTAAAAAATAAAATGTTATATAACATTTTCTAACACCGGTGTGGCAGCATCATAAGCACTGCATGGCACTGCACTATGCTCGTCACCCCGAGACATAAGATGTTTAGTGTCATAATGTCCAGTAATTTCACTGGCTTCAATGTCCTTCAAACCGAATCACAACAGTGCTTACACACTGTTGCTTGGCGCCAGAAATAGAAAAAGCGGTGGTACCAACCCAGACGGACTCTCGCATACGAGAGACCAACTTGTATTTAATAATGATTATTATCACGCATAGGATTCTAAGTCCTTGCAACACTATGAAAGAAAGACAGTCACATTATTCATACAAACAGAACAATATTCTGTTCTGCTCACACGTGACCGAAGGTACGTCTACATTTAAAGTCCTCTATATCCTGACAGTACTGGGCTGACATTTTCACAGAACACTTGCCATCATGGAGGATATAATAAATAGTAAACAAATAAAAGCAATATCTAAGGAATGCTCGGTGATCGAGTCCGAAATGGACTTGGCCGAATTTTTTTCTTTGCATGTGAGCCTAAATCATAAATCCAACGCGGTTTATTTTCAAATAAAAGATTGTTAAAATCCACAATAACATGTCGATAAACATAAACAACACAATTAAATGAACATCTCGCGTCCTCAATAAGAAAAACCAATCCCGCTTATCAATTGGATAGAGATACTCTATAACCGTAATCGAAACCGAGCCATCTAATCGCGAAACAATCAACGGCAGGTCAACGACCCACTGAAATTCAGATTGAGCGCTGAACCCATAACCCCATTTAGAGAAATTTAACTTTAACTGCCAGGGTGGAGCGAACTGCCCCGTGGTTAGTAATTTTAGAGCTATATCGTCCCACACTTGGCCATATTGGCTCGGAATCACTTTAGAAACACGCGCGCATTTTACGTTCAGGTGTCGTAAAAAAACAGACCATTTTATTGTAGGGACCGAAATGTTTTAGTGGTGCGTCGTAAAATAAAAACGTTGTAAAATTCACGCATTGTGCCGGCCGTCCATGTTATATTTACGACTTTCATGCACATCCCCCAACGAAATTATCTATTTTGGAATGCCAAAACCTCATTCCGTGCAGTTCGGCCGTTCGTTTGGCTGTATAAGCACTCCTTCCTTGGTCTGTTCGGGTTATAAATGCCAGTGCTGCACCCTTAATTTTATATTAAATAAAACTTGACCACAGGCAATGAAATGTGACCTTTTATTTTTATTGACTGCAGCACAGGGTCGAAAAAAAAAACGTACATTAAGATTTATCGGAACTATTCAACATCAACTCGTGGTTTAAAGAAGTAATGAAAAATCATTCGACAAATAACTTATTATGATTTACGACATAGTAAAGTGTTAAAAGTGCCGACCCAAGTCGTCTAGAAAATGGAGAAATGACTTTAAATAGAAGTTTTATGGCTCGAAGAGAATAAAGAACTATAAAAGCGTATGTTTTATAAGGCGTCCGGTTGAAAACTCGACCGAAGCTTGAGGGATAAATGTCAAAATCGTTCGAAACTGTTTATCGTTATTTATTGGCGGTTATATAATTCTTCATTTAAATGGAAACGGTTCCTTCGACTAAAAGAATGGGCACAGGAATCGAATTTTATACAGCCCATTTGTCTTGCTCTTAAACATAAAAGTAAAAAAAAAACTTACAACTCACAGACGTTTGGTTGAAAATCTGATAACGAAACGATCCTCAGTCGCACTTGTTGTTTTTTTTACCAATTATTTCACGTTTCAATGCCCAAAAATGTTACTTAAAAATCAGATGCCAATTACTCGGCATCCAGTACAATCGTATGAAATGCTACGGCGCAGCTTTTTTTAATGTACCTACATCAAACGGGACTGACCACCTGTTGATAGCAGTGGCATCAGTTAACTGGGGCAGTGGAAACACTGGCCAGTTCCATCATCATTTGAATTTAGAACACGACATGCATGATGCATGTGTTTCTCATTACTGTACACACATAATAATGTATGAATTAAAACTTGCTTTATTTGTTCATGCATCACAAAGACTAGACTTACTTTTTAGATTAAACAAAGGATAATGGGCTAAAATTTATGGAGTTTAATTCAAATATACACCACATACCATATAAACATCTTGACGTTTTAAAAGCTTGTCGATGGACCGAGTCCACCCCGTGACCAATAAGGCTAAGAGTACAGGTTTTATTTCAATGTGTAATATTCGCATAAACATAAGAAACCATAACCACTGTAAATTAAATAAATTGCAACCGTTTCCACCATAAACCATATCATACTCACTAAAAAAAATACAGAGCCTCCTTTTTATTTCCAGCTAAAATAAAAAATAAATACCACACTAAAATCGCAGCAATTACATTAAACATAACCCTTCAACGAGCGCCATATATTTAAACCCTTTTACGGCAATGCGGTAGACAGACAATTATTTAGTCATTTTTCATTAAAAATTCAATACAAGTGGTGGGCTCCGGCGTGGCGGCTCGTTGCTCCTATTACTCCGGGTGCTATTATACAAAAAGGTACCAATTAAAAGGCTCCAGTGGCTCAATTACTAGCGTCTATTGGCACGTTATAGATCCGGCGTACGCGCATTAGTTTGATAAGTTGGATTCATGGTTGTTATCGATATTATAAGTACTTAACGTAGGTACGAAGAGAAGAAAAACGTTATAATACTTTTTTATCGCAGTGTATTGAATTATAAGTTTAATAACATTTTGGTACAAAAAATAAAAGTTTTATACCACCTAATAATACAGTCAAACCTTAATGCGTTTAATAAAATATATAATTTTTTTGGAAACAAAACTAATTCGTTGTCAAATCACGTTACTATTTTCGTATCGATACGCAAAACCAAAGACACCGCAATCCATCGACTTCTCTTCACATATCGATAAACAATCCACACAACTGATCTTAATATGATTGATACGATGACGGGTCCAAACGACCGTCGGCTATTGAACGTGTTGTCAGCGGCGGCAGGGTTAACTAGCCAGTAGTGATGTATCAGCGACCTCAACGACAAGAAACCGGGATTGCTTCTAGTTTGGCGGGTTAATGGTATAATGCTCGGATTATAGAGTGATATTGAGTATGCAGTATACCACAATAAAGATTGATAGCTATTTTAATGTAACATTTTTAAAGCGTAGAAACTTATTGACCGCTAATCGGCCATAAATTAAATACAACTGGTCACCATTTAAATATTTCAATCTTGGATGTTATACATTATGTTTGTGCCTTTTTTTATTGATTGAATGACGAGACGAGCAAGGCGCTCGCCTGATGGTAAGTGCAACGCCTGCTCACAAACAAAAGCAACACCACACAGAACTTTGAATTACAAAGCACTGCATGGCACTGAAATGCGCTCGTCACCCTGAGATATAAGATGTTAAGTCTAATAATGCCCAGTAATTCCACTGGCTTCAATGTCTTTCAAACCGAAACACAACAGTGCTTACACACTGTTGCTTGACGGCAGAAATAGAAAAAGCGGTGGCACCAATCCAGACGGCCTCCCGCATACGAGGGACCTACCGCCTTGAAAAAGCCTACAGTAGGCCGCTTCTACCATCGGTCCGGCACGTCAGTAACTTCTACAATACGATAATAGTGCGCTAGTAACTGCATGCAGTAACTGACCAGACCACCTTAAATGCAAGTTCATATTATGCAACCAAGTAATTACGCTCGGGCCCGTCTATCATATATTATGGTGCACTTAAACGATCCGTGATAGCGAGAGCCAAGTTACGGACGAAGCGCATATTCGTTTATACGACAGACGACGATTTCGTGTCGTGTACACGAGGAATAACGGGTTCACACGATTCGATTTCCGTTGATCAATTGACTTGAATCAATAAAAAATCACATACGATTTAGCAGTTGTTCCAAAAAGGTATCCCGTGAACGTGTTATAAAATGGGCCTTGTCCGAGACTTCGCTCGCATTATCACTCGTTGCTTAGCAACTAACCGTAAAGCTGAGGAAAATACGCTTCCTTTAGCACACAAGAACGTCATTAAACAAATCACACTCCATTATCAATGCAATGCAACCATTAAACCAAACGTTTATACACAAACAGAGTTTCTAAATCGTAATTAAATCGAACCCACTGAATATTTTCAACAATTTATATCAATCGAACGATCAACGAACAACAATATTGGCAAGATTTATAACTGTGAATGGTGATTTAGATTGGTTTTAGATGAAAACAAATGCGTTCGAGGTGAATGCTGCGGCCCGGCCGGTCCGGACTCCGGCGCGGCGCCGGCGAGACGACCGTGTGGGAAGCACTGAGCACAACACTACCTGATGTCGAATAATTTACCAATACAACTGGTGGAATGTGTTGCTGAATTTACAGCTGTAGACGAATTTCGCGATGACTAATGTTCTAAATGATTTTAGGCTTTGTAAACGTATTGTATTTGATTGTCGAGCAAGACGCTTGCCTGATGGTAAAGACCACGCCTGCCCATAAACAGAAGTAATACCACACAGAACGTTGAATTACAAAGCACTGCATGGCACTGAACTGCTGTCGTCACCATGAGACAGATGTTAAGTCACATAATGCCCAGTAATATCACTGACTTCAATATCCTTCAAACCGAAACACAACAGTGTTTACACACTGTTGTTTGGGAGCAGAAATAGACAAAGCGGTGGTACCAACCCAAACAGCCTCTCGTATAAAACGAAATATTTCTGTTCAATAAATCGCGAATGATTTATCGCATACTCGGCGTGGGACAGATGTCTCTCGCGACATCTAGTATTGTGACCACTTGTCTGACGTGACGGTAATGTACGAACTTATACACCTTCGGCTCGTAGACACGAAATGCTTCCATTTGTTACAAATGTTGTGTGATTTGTTCGGAAGTCTGTCTACATTATATCGTGTGCTTAGTAGAGGGAAAGATACGGAATAGTCGCCTAATCGACCCTACATCGTACCTAGATATACTTAAAGGCAAATGGATTAAAATGGCCAGCCATTGGAGCAAAAGAAATAATTTACGGGTATAAATGTAACTCCCTCTCTCTGTTTCGGGCTTTGGTCTCATTTTCTTTTGGGGTTGGCTCCCCTAATCGTCTCCAGAGATGTCTTGATGATGTAATAGTTTAACATTTGTTTTTACTTTCGAGCACGGCAAAGAAACTGCACAACACCTGATGGTAAGTGCAGTCCTAAAAAACCAGCGACCACCAATAAAATCATTGTTTGTCGGTGGTCGCTGGTTTTTTAGGACTGCACTTACCATCAGACCACCGACAAACAATGAGTTTATTGGTGGTCACCAGAATCATCATCATCTTCTTCGCACTCTGAAGAGGGCAGAAGCAAAACGATTGAATCAGGGTAGGCGGATGACCGATGGAGCCACAGGGATACAAGGGTATACTTCTATACCTACCATCAAATCATGTCGCAAGCCCCTTAAGAGAACCGGCTATACACTAGCTGATTCTGGAACGCGATCCACACAAGTTGTATGTCTATCTATGGCAGGTCTTAACACCATGTGTACAGCGGTCGCTATCCGGGCTGATATGAATATCCTACCACCAGCAGACTATAATACTTACAAGAACACTAAAACACTTTTTATGTTCATAACAGACAACTTTGCGAGAACGCAATGCCTCAATGTTTATAACCCCAGCACAACATCAACGAAACAAGTGGTGAAACGGAACGTTTTAGGGCGCGTTCGTTTTATTGCCAGTGAAAATAATACCGAAATATCGACGCATTGCGAACCTCACTCACGTACGCCGTTTACACCGGCCTGTTTATTTTAAATAAGGTTTCGCTAAGTAAAAGCAAACTCGGGGGATTTCTTCGGCCCCACCGACTTGAATGAAAAATTAAGGAAAATATTCGCGGCGATTATCATCAGTGGAGAATTCTAAATGTCATCGGATCGTTTTATGTTTCATCGGTTGCGATTGTGCGGTAAGTGGATATCTTAATTTTGCTTTCTTTTTGAGTTGGATGTTCGAAAGATTTAAAGGTAAATACTTTGGTATCAATGCGTAAAAGAAGTTTATTCATTTTAAAGTGGTGGATGTCGGATGTTATTAATGTGTGGATCGGAAGTAAAGGATGCGGGTGCCGTGGAGTAATCGCTTCCTATTTAGTAAGACTTTCTCGAGAATCCAATATAAACGAGCGCCTTCAACATTTTCATTTAAAAAATTCTCTACTATCTTAGTAACATATACGCATAAGATAATATGATTAAATACTGCTTCATAATTTAAGTTTTTATCGACTATTTATGCTTTTAATTTAAAAATTTATTTAAGTATGTATTTGACACTAATACATTGAAATTCTGCTCAGCAACCTAGATACCCATTTTAGGCTTTAAAACTAGATTCCTTCAATAACTATCCCACTTTATTGGCATTTGGAACAAGGTCACCAAAAACAGATTGAAGATATTATTTTCTTGATTAAATTATTTTCTCTTACCACACTCAACAAATTTTACCACACACATAACCGAAACGCTATCTCTCAACCCTAATTAATAACAACCCACACGAGACATAAATGAGTCAAAGAAATCGCACAAGTGAAATCCCTTACTAAGGAATCTCGGTCCATTGCGAATCCATCACGAGGGCGCCACTGTGGAATAACTGGGGTCTGTGCTCTGTAGCTGATTAAATTAGCTGATAACTACGTGTCCGTCTCGACACGTCACACCAATACTAAGGGAATTTATCTCGATACAATTATCGGAACTAATTCGATTATGTAAACAGAACGGTTATCGATTGTAGGTTAATCGATAGAAATAGGGGCTATTAATTGATTATGTAGATAGCGATATCGTTTTCTTGCTCATAGATTTTTTGGCTTAATGTCTATAAGTCTTCTGCTGTCTTCATTCTTATTTACCAATCCCTTTTACCAGAATTCCTGACCTTACAGTTAATATAAAAAATATGTGTACCTACGCTCACAAAACTGCTACAGTCGACCTAAAAACGCTTAAAAGAGAAAACACAAAATCGAGAAAGAAATTCAAGGCACAAAAAAACAGCCTCCCAGGCCTAGCAACAGCGGTAAAATCGTCCATAAGCCGTAAACCTAAGGAAACTTATGTATTCAGCCGACGTGCTGCACAACAAAGGTTAAGAATCTGAGTGCTTTATACTGAGAAAACCGCACCTGTGTTAGATGGAACACATGTTGCGTGATGGGATAATATCTAAAACATTGACGTTTTATTTGAATATTTAGTTATATAAAAAAGTGGTACACCTATCCGTACCGCATGCGATGCAAATTATTTCGAATGAAAATTAAATTAATTTAAATTTAGAATTTAAAAATTCGCTGTTTGAAATTACATGCGCGCGCAACTTTCCGCGCCGAATGAAGCAGCACGTACGACGCGGATAGGTGTACCTTTACAAAACTTAAGCAAGTGCAGAAAAAAATGAATTCTATCAGGCCTGTATTATATAATCCCAACGGGAACGAACCTCTCTATGAATATAAGGAGTTACGCCTTCATCATAGAAATACAAAGAAATATTAGTATAACATCGAAATTATAGACACGGATATAATGTATTTTGATTTCACTATACTAAAACGCTATAGGCCGCTTCCAACGGGTCGGTCTGGAAATATTTAGGAGAGGCTTATGTTCAGTAGTGGACGTCCTGTGGCTGATGATAATGATGGTGATGATACTAAAACGCAGAGCTGAGAATAAGATTGCATAACGAATTCTAGCCACGACCTTACCTTTTTAACCAACCATTCGACCAACAAAAATAAATATTATGATAAACATATTTTTAAGTTAAAAACCAATATTAAATCCGCGTCCTTTATATTGCGTGCTAGGGCACGTTATTTGGCTAGTGTGGACTAGCCAAATAACATTGACCAACAAAAAAAAACCCTCTATCCATTTAGATGATTAACAATTTCCCCTTTTATCTTCGTGATGACAGATACAATGTATACCTAAGTTAGTATACGTCCGAAAACATTTTAATTTGATTAAGTATATCCGCAGAGAGCAATAATAATTTTGGAAATGGAACCTTTACAACCGGCCATCGGGAGAAAGGATTGATTAGTCTTCCTGTAGGCACGTGCGGCCTCACAGACCGGTAAAGGCCGGGTTGCTACTAATTTAGATAAAGTAAGTTCGGTAAAACCAGTTACTTTTAAAGTAAACGAATTTTAGAGAAAATTTGACGCGCCCTTCACTGCAAGATTCGTATTCAAAATGGCTGAAAGTATAGTAAGTTTTGGGGACAGCAAGGAAAATATCATAGTACTAAAATAAAAAACCTTGACGATATATTGATAGTCGAAAGACATTAGAATAAGGTTCAAAGTTAAAATATTGTTACTTATCATAGATTTTTCCTAAACACCAGAAAGTTTACTAATTGCTGATGTCATTTCGGGATGGGCTACTGTAGTTCTATCGTCAAATCAAAATCAAATCAAATCGTTTATTAATCATGTAGGCAATTGAAATAGCGCTTATGACAAGTCAGTACGAAAGTAAAAGAAACTTATATATTATAGAAATCAGTATCAACTAATGTATACATACATACATAGCATCATCAAAATACACTCGGCAATTACACTAAATCTATTTATTATTATTATTACTCCATATTTTTACTATGGAATAGTCCAGAAACAATATATATTTTGGGTCGTCGATATGGACCATAGGCATTTTCGAGACGGCACGTGTTTTAAAAACTACCACCGGATCCAAAAACGACCCATCTTGAGAAGACCCGGCGAAACAAACTCAAGTGGGCTTCCTTTACCGCTGGATTCAACGCGGCGCGACCCTTACCTGAGATGATCCAGCTAGACAAACTCAGTGGGCTTGTTTTTGGTCCGCTCTTTCAATCCAGATTATTTGCAAAAATACAAAGCCTTTTATTATATAATCAGTTATAAGGCAGATTGATACGGATCATGTGTATCTCCAGATTGTTGTTTTAAAACTACCACCAGATCCAAACGCGACCCTGTCTGAGAAGACCTGGCGAAACAAACTCAGTGGGCTTGTTTTTGATCCGTTTAGACTATACTCGAAAAGAATGACTTGTCGATTAAAAAATTGCCATATTCACGTATTTTATTTTATTTGTACACGATCGGTCGTCTTTTATTTTATTTATTATAGTTTTCATTAAAATTTATTTATTTAATTTGCTCGTGTTATATTGCAGTCATTTAAAGATCAACATATTTAATTATTTAGGGTAAATTTATGAGTTTATTCCCTACATAGTTTAAGCTACAGGGCCCCTAGGAGGTCGCAGTATGCAAGAAGGAACCGAACGCCAAACATGTCTATCCTCTAGATAATGCTTAACATTATAATAGCCCCTAGACATGAGCACTCGTCGTTTAGAGATTTATCATCATGTTAAGCGAAATTCTTCGTAACGTCCAATAACCGTCCAGAAGGGTTACGGAATGAGTTCGTATTCGCAACAAATACAGGCGAAGACAACAAATCATTCGGACGCGGGCCGGGCCGCGGTCCTTCCCTCGCTTTCATTAATTATTCATCAACGATTCCAAGAGAATCAGTGTCGGGGTTTCCTTTGCTAAATTAGAATTATGACGGTCGGAACGATGTGGCGTACCTTCTACGTGATCATGTCTTGTGGTCGACTCCATTTGTTGTAGGAAACTGGAATTATGTTCTTCTGCCTTGGTTATTATAGAATGGACATGCCGTTTTCGGATTAAGTGGGTTTGGCGGTCAACCGCCTTGGTCCTGTTTTATAAGTCAAATGCCAAGTTCGATGGCGTACTTTGACACAACTCGATTTCTCTGTCGTTTCATCCGAATCAATAAAGGCGATTCTAAAACAATCCTAAAAATAATTCAATAATTGGAAACTTTTTGCTGGTGGGAGGATACTTGTATCCGACCGGATAGCGACCACCGTACACTGGTGCTAAAACCTGCCATAGTGGCCCACCTTGTGTGGGTCGCGTTCCAGGGTCAGCCAGTGTATATCCGGTTCTCCCCAGGGGGCTCGCCCCCTGATCCTAACCCTTTTCCCATCCCTTTTTCCTTCCCCTCCCCCTTGGCCCTTTGGCAGGCCGGCATGATCTTGCCGACCTACGATGGACACATTGTTTATCGTTGGTCGACACTATTCTTGGATTGCGCTACACTTACCATCAGGTGTAGCGTAGTCACTTTGCCGAGCCACGATAAAAAAAAAAAAAAAAAAAAAACTAACAACAAATTAAGTTTTCGTGCGTCTAGTACTAGTGTTGTGAATACACTTAATTGATGCGTCCCGATACGATCTCTGATATCGTGACACCGGATCGTGAGGCGTGCATGGTGCATTACTTGTAAACACATCTCATATAGTAGTCATGAAGTGAGATCGATTTATCGATTCCTTGGGGTTAGAAATCGATTTTATGACCTGCAATCATTGAATTGCAATTTTCATGATAATCAAGTTAATCGTGCTAGAAGCATATACAGATACTAGCTTTTGCTCGCGGCTCCGCCCACGTGATCAAATAAACAAACAAACAATCAAACTCTACAGCTTTATAATATTAGTATAGATTTGATTTTGATTTGACAACGGAAGCCTTCAAATAATATTATTTTGGTAGCTTAGCAACGGAAGCCTTCAAATATGAATAATTTTCCCCGTTTTTGCAACATTTTTCACTGATGCTTCGTTTCTAATGGTCGCAACGTAATGTTATATATCCTAAAGCCTTCCTCGATAAATGGACTATCCAACACAAAAAGATTTTTTTAATTCGAACCAGTAATTCCTGAGATTAGCGCGTTCAAACAAACAAACAAACAGACAAACAAACAATCAAACTCTACAGCTTTATTATATACAGATATTTATTGTAGCGGGTACATTTCTCACGTCGAAATTCGTTTACGTTCGTTTCAATAAGTTTATGTCAAACAGTGTTTGAATTAAATCACTCAAACAACATAAAATACCAGCTGAATATGATTTTAATAAATTACAAAAAAATCGATAAATCAAAAATCGATCAATCAAATGCCCTGACTATTTTATGTATCCGGTCTCAAAGTCTATTCGTCTTAGGGAAAATCACCATCCCTATATGCCCTTCTAGCTAACAATTACTCAAATGTGATTACTAGTGATGGCTCTAAGAACACTTGACTTTGACAGATTTATTGCGAGAAACTATTGAAAACACTCCAACGGCTACTACGCCGTAGATTACATCAAACTGATTATACTCGTACTTACCTACTTAGCAAAGCATATGAGTGTTTTAACCGACATAAAAGATGGAGGTTCCCATTTGACGTGTATATTTTTTTATGTATAATCACGCTTAGATTTTATAGAGTTTTTGACGATTCTTTCTTTTTGTTTTAATTGAACAAAACTGATTCGATTTAAAAAAGAAAAAGCTGGCATTACGCCGGAATATAAAATATATTTGATATATTTTTGCCTATTGCAAGCGATGTATCGGCCATAAGGAAGACTATTTCGAATCGTTTCAAAGAGTTGAACCGATCTGAGTTATTTTAATTAAATCGTCTAACCGACATTGCTTTTTAGACAAAGCTGGATAACATTATAACAAATGTTGACCAGGTATTTGAACATTTTAATTTAATGTATGTATGTGCTACTAATAAATGTAATTAATATAAAATTCACATTCTCACTTATTATATTCCTATTCACACAGCACGTGTAATCAATCTACCTACAAAGGAACATTCAATCGATTCATCTTCGATTAACTTCACCGATTCAATCTTCCATCGCAGCCCAGTTTGTAGCAGCTATGCGCCATACAAAAGAATCGATAATGTATTGTGATTCCCCCACATTAAATTACATGCTAGGGTGGCTTACGCTGACATCTGTCGGGCCGGACTATAGGCTTCGGCTTGTCAATATTTGCTTGTTTAAAGCCAGAAGTTTTGTTTGCGCACGGCAATTAGAGATGTGAACGGGTTTGTGCTGTGAATATGCAGGAGTCTAAATGATTATTTTGACAAGACAAATGTTTGTGTGACCCACAAATACGTGATTCGTGTCTGTTTGTTGTTATCTTATATATAAAAATAAGTCGGGTTTTCCTTCCTGACGATATAACTCCAGAACGCACGAACCGATTTCCACGGTTTTGCATTCGTTGGAAAGGTCTCGGGCTCCGTGAGGTTTATAGCAACGAAAATCTAGGAAAAATTTCAATAGAAAAGCGGGAAAATAGGGAAAATCATTTTTTAAATACAGCGCCATCTCTGATACATAGCATGTACTACAAACCAATATTTTAAGTAGATGGCGTCGGTGCGTGACACATTGCTGACAGATGGCGCCACTGTTAGGCTACTTTTATCCCGGAAAATACAGATCACGCGGGCGGAGCCGCGCGGGACCGCTAGTTATTTATAAAATATTAATGACTAGGCGCTTTTTTAAGCAACTTCATAAAAGCACGAGGTTATCAATTTGTCTGTTTTCTCTTTATTACAAAAATAAGTATTTTTTCTCCAAAATTCCTCATTGGGACTATCCGTGTTTTGGGTACAGATATTTTCAGATTATATAAATATCATGGATTATATGAATTGAAATCGCGACCTCTAGTTTCCAGCTAATATCCTCGAAAATAGAAAATATGTTAAGCTCAAATGAATTACGTTCGAATAATAATATAATATATGCAAAAGAAATATATAAAATATAGAAACATTAATAAAAATAATAGTATAATATATGCAAAAGAAATATATAAAATATAGAACAATTAACACATAGGTAGATCTTTAGTCATAGAAAGCTGTTATTAAAAATAAACATTCCCAATTAATCATGTAAACAGCCCGAAGCGTTCGGTTATAATATCTCAAGACATGACCTGTTTCGACCACCGAATCTGAAATGCTATTTCTAATGGCCATAATCCGTTAGCCTTTTATAGCCTATCATAATATCGTACTATAAAAAATCTACGCTTTTGTTATGGAAGAATTAATGGTAATAAAACGCCTCTCACTCAACCTAACGCTGCGAGTTATTATACCGGGGGTCAATCTAGAAACTGTTCATTTTCACCGATCTTTTCTTAACTTTAGTTCATCCCTAACATCCAACATGCATACATTAACGTGAAGCGACGACGCACCGTAACAACAGGCATTGCAGCATTTTGATGTTTTGGGGTATTAGGGGTCAAGTAAAGTTAAGCATAGGACGGTGAAAATGGTCTGACAGCTTAGCGAATATATGTGTTTTAAGCATAAACCGTATACGAATAAACAAATATTCTTATGATACTCAATAAGAATAATTAACAGAAAAGGTGTCATCATTTCCATATTTTTTTATATAGGCCCGTAACATTTTTTATAGAATTATCGAGTACGTAAAATGTACTCCACAAGAATGTATGTTAGCCCGTCGCAATCGCAGCAATGGTTAATCCATCACTCAATGACAGGGTGAAACTATTAATCTGTCAAATTATATCTATAAAGGCTGTTTAAAACGATTTATTAATTACCCGAGCGTGGCACGAGCCCGAATAAAACCGTTTAATACATACCAAAGATAAATATGTATTGAGCGATACATACTTTGATGATAGCTTTCTATTATTTGCATTTTAATTGAGTGAAATAAAAAAATGATTAATTGTTTTTGTTATCACTTAGTCACAAATAAGTTATTAATGTAATCGTTTATGACGTTTGGCGATAAGCTTAAAGAAAGCGTACGGGTTAGATCATGAATATCGGAATTTGGCGGTATCAGAAACTCGAATTTTGTTTCGGTTTTTTGTCATTTCTAAATCGAAAAATACAGCATTATCAAGTTACTTAAAACACCTGACTAAAAAATATAAACGATCAGAATGTGGTCAAATATCATATTATTGGGGACTTATTAACAATAATCTATATCTTGCTAATTCCACTAACATTGTTAGCACATTGTGCGAGTAACCGGTTGCGAAGCGAGAGGCCGTGGCTTCGATTCCCGCACCGAGAAACATGTTTGTGTAATCCACAAATAGTAGTTTAGGGTCTGGGTGTTGTAGACCCAGAAGTCCCTCGTTCTTCGTACAAATAAAATTATCCAAACAGTAATCGTAATCACATACATCAATCGTAATAAAGTTCAACAACAACCGATAATTATATGAAATCTTCTCGAAATCGTGAGCGAAATTGAGATGTTAATAAGTAAAAACTTTATATATGAACATGTAATTATGGTTTCGGAGGCTACTCGCTACTAGACATGGCGACTACTCTTACAACTTAGCAACCAAAAGCGGCAATCACCGCACAACATCTACATTTGAAAATAGTTTCCAGTTTCATATGGACCAGAATATAAGGCACAAACGGTAGCTATGTAACTTTATTAAACTGTAAATGCAGCACCCAGAATATTTGACAAAATAATGAAAAAGTAAAAAGACATGTAGCTTTGTGGTAGCAGCCTAGCAATGTTCTTTGCTTCTTTAAAGCAAAGCGTTGATAATTCTGCTGATACTTAGTTTTTAAAATCACATTTATACATGTTATGCTAAATGGCAATTAACAGTACATATTATATGCATATATATGTATAACAGAAAAAACATGGTAAGATAAGTTGTGATTCACATATATTATTGTAATAAATTTAACCACGTAAAGGCTGTTTTCTATGTAAATAAATAAAAAAGAACGAATAAGAATCAGATAAATTGAATGAAGACAATGAAAGAAGGGAAAGATGATTGCCCACTTGATGTGACACGAGAACTGTTGTCGATTATTGTAGAAAAATAAATACAAGAAATGGAGGAAGGTAGATCAAGGTCTTTTCAACAAGTTAAGGAGAAAATAGGTGTCGTATTGTATCAAGAGGTCTAAACAAAAGCCGACGACAGAAAGAAGTGATGATAACTCAACCGACGCGAGCGAAGATCTCAAATTAAAGAAATGGAAATAAATTCATAATTTCGAAATGCTTGGATGATACATTATATATCAAAATTAATAACCAATATATTACTGTCATTACATTATAATTTTCTCAAACAAAAATATGTACCAAAAATCGTGATTACCACACAGCGTATTGAGATCATTCATCAATCAAATGACTTAATGCATTGATGAATATTAAGTGCAAGAACTTTCTTTAACATTAATGATGGTAAAGTTGTATTTGTGCACGTGTTGTGAGAATTCACTGAATCGATTTATTATTATTAACCGACTTCAAAAAAGGAGGGTGTTTTCATCAACATCAATTTGTTTGCCAATTCTGGTTCGATATTGTTAAAGAGATCATTCGGTAGAGGTAAACTGCAATGCGGTCTCATATAAATTTGGCTAAGATCTGAAGACGGATTACGGAGTAAAATAAAATAAACTGCCCAAAGGATAACAGAAGAGAACTCGAACTCGATAAGATTTCATTTCGAAGTCTACTAACCCGCATTAGGCCAGCGTGGTGGACTAAGGCCTAATCCCTCACATTCAGTAGAGGAGGCCCGTGCCCAGCAGTGGGACGTATATAATACAGGGCTAGTAAGAAAAAAAAAGGATAACAGCACACTCGTCACAATTATGTTATTGTATTGGAATTTACATGCTATAGCTGTACCTACATGCTAACAACGAAATATAAAATTTTAAAACTATAAATACACTTAAAAACCGACTAAAAAATGTAATACGGAAAATTAAAAAAAAAACAATTCAATCAATCAATTTAGATCTCTTTAGATTCGGTGCAATTTCAATTGACCAGCAGCGGAAACCAGAAAAAAAGACCTATTGAAATTGTTATAATTGACTTTTCAATGTTATTTTTTGAATTCGGTTTTTACTCTATTTGAAAGATCAATTCATGAAGTACTTGGGGAAAATAAACAATAGTTATTTTTATATTAAGATGAGCTATATTTTAAGTAGCTACAGCAGGGGCACAGTACGGTGTCATTTGAGACGTAGGCACGGTCATCAAGTTATTTCATTATTGTTAATTACGTGTGAAAGGACTATTGCCGTACTTCATTGAAGCAAGAAATGTATAATAATGTGTTGGAGGTAGTAAGTCAAATATGTCGAAACTAAAGCGTGTAAACTACACTTATAAGTTGTCCCATTTGCCGACCTCAGTTATAAAAAAATGGAGTTTAAGCTATAAACTTCTTGATTTAACCGGTTCACGCTTGTATTCTCTAGATATAATATCACTATTATACACCGCCATTAGTGTAACAATTGCACCGAGTCCCTCGTAATCCACGACTCCCGCATCAATCCGCTCGCGTCATGTTTAGCTGCCACCAAACGAGGTCACTTTCGTTTGTTAAATGAGTTTAATCAACTCCATCTCGGCCGGAAAGCATTAAATAATCAATATGCAATGATCAGATACCAATAGATGCTAGGTGGTAGGTCTCTCGTATGCGAAAGACCGTCTGGGTAGTTACAACAGCTTGGCCTATTTCTACCGCCAATCAGCAAGTGTTGTGTTTCGGTTTGAAGGACATTCAAGCCAGTGCAATTACTGGGCATTAGGATACTTAACATGTTATGTCTTGGGACAAACGCAGTTCAATGCAGTGCTGTGCTGTTTAATTCAAAATTGGGAGTGATATAATTTTTTTACGGGTACGTGGAGATTTACTCTCAAGCGAGTGACCTGCTACTCTCGTCATATATAGCTAATAAAAAAAGATACAACGCGAAAGGCGAATTTAAATGAATTCGTTTAAAAATCGCCGCGGCCGGCTGACTGACGTCTCGATTCGCGACAGCCGATAATTTACACCGAAACATCACAACGCCTCGTAAATGGTAATGTATTCATTTACCGCAATTAAATCCCGTGTTGTGATGAAAAAAGTCGATTGTGATATCGATATCGAACGAGAAACGTCGCGGGCGAAAGCAACAGTCAGTTCACGTCATACAACCAAAAAACTTCGGGGTACCGATACGAAAGCCAAATTAAAATTGACTTCAGCCGATGAAGAAATTACAATGAACGATAATAACATCATTCACCGACGTGTAATTGAGGAGTCGGGGGTTTTTACCATTAAATTACACGTCGACACCTCTGTCGGTGATTCTTAAAATGTCATAAAGGGCAAATGAAACAGCCATTAAAACAAATGTAGGAATGCAATTTTCCATACTTGTATAGTACGCGGCGTACGTAAAGTTGAGAAACGACGTGTACCTGTTCCGAGAGACCGTTCTGTTGACATTTATAAAGTACTAGGCGAATAATTATGCATTGATAATGTCCTGAAAAGTGGTGAGATTAAAACGGGTCCACTTTACGAGTCGACCATATCTACATGATGTCCGTCGTAAGAGAGTCTATGCGACAATAAAACTATTGGCTAAGTTGCACCGCCGGCTAATTATTGTACGCAATACTAATAAAGTTATTGAATAAGTGGACACGGTTATTAATTTGCCTATGATTGGCTCTATAGAAAATAATTTCTTGATAAAATGTCTTGCATTACATACAGTATTAAACTTTATCGAATAACTACCGTATTTTGTGTTTCTTTATTAAAAATACTCTTTTATGATATTAAAAATTAATGTTGTAATTTATTGATTTTATCAAGTGTGTAAATGCCAGAGTTTTTATTCACCATAATAAGTTTTTCATTTATATGTGATTAAAATATTTCTCGATACAGACAAACTCCACTGTGTCAAACAAACTTTTAATATACGTATCTATCTATAATAATAATACTAGCCTGTATTATAAAAGTCCCACTGCTGGGCATAGCTGAATCCTCATGTATTGAAAGAGAGGGGTCAGGCCTTAGTTCACCCCGCTGGTCTAATGCGGGTTGGCAGATTCCACATACTTTCGAAATTCTTATGAAGAACTTCTCAGGTATGCAGGTTGCCTCGTGATGTTTCCTTCACCGTTAAAGCAATTAATAATATTATAATAACAATAATATTAATACACACGTAACTCAAAATTCAAGTGTGTATTCTCTTGGGGTTAGTATCGAACCTGAACTCCCCACTGAGCTATCGCTGCTTCTTGCTATAACATACTTTACCTAAACCTACAATTGCCAATCTCAAACAAGATCAATACAAACAATCAAGCACTTCCATTCCATAATTATTATACACATAATCGAAAACCAACATGATTAATAACTAAAGCATCCTATTCATAGAAGAAAGGTGTATCTAACATAATGAGTTCGTTTATTCCACGTACAATGCTCAATACCGCAGACTACCTCACTCGTGTAATGACTTTGTTTATTTTCATACAACACTCAATACCGCAGAATATTTCCTTGTGTATGTAATGAGGAAATCCTCTTTCATATATATTTCCATTCATTACCGAGCCGAGATTACATGTGTTTGGAAAGCTTCGCTTTTTACAAGAGATCGGCGCGGATTACTCCGCATTAGGGGGCCAAACAAAAGCCTGTGTGTGCTACAGAGATTATTTTCCAATTCTTCTTTTAATTTGATAGATTTGTTTGTGTATCTTAAGGGAATTATTATGGATGTTGTCTATATGATGCTTAAGTCGTGTTCTAAACGATGAAGCACTTGTTTCAGCATATCTGGATAAATGATACTCATTAGATACAATATAAAAAGTGTTGTGTACACCTCTCATACCTTGTAGTTGGGCTCATGTTCATAAATTCTATCCACAAAAAAAAATAACAAAAAACGTCAACCGACGAAAAAACTGAAAAGCAAAAAGTAAAAAGCCGCAATTGCAGGTTTCTTTGAAGTCGATGCAAATTCAGTTGACCGGCAGCGACACAGGCACATATTGGCAGAATCATCGAATATCGATAGATTTAAAAATAGAAAAGAAAATAGAAACCTCAGTTTCTTAAACTCCGATAATTGACAACAATATAATTAAGGTATCCCATACTTGCATACGGTAACTCCCAATTCATTTACCATAATAAGAACAACTAACGAGCCATTAATTAAACTAGATTAGGTACTGGGTTGGGTCGGACCAATCCAAATGTCTTCAGTCCTAGCGAGATTTACTTAAACGAATGTCAATTAGTAGAAAATTGTCAACGAATTGGTCAATGGTAAACGATGAGAGAGTACTGAGCGATGGCTATCGAATGACAGCATTGAATACTGCACGCTGGGCAAACCGCATTTAAATATATCGTCATTGTCTACTATAATATTTATTTAAACGTGTCTTCATCGCGTAGTATTTGAAGGTATATTATACTTACTGCTACTTACTACTGTTACTTTAAAGTAATGTTACTCTTCTAAGAAGGGTCCGCCTTCTACTACTCCACCACTCCACTGTTCTTCATTTGCAAAACAGTATTGTTTATTTATAGGTAGTGTAGTTTATTGTGGGAAATTATTTATTTACGGTTCTTGATTATCCTCCGCCGTTAGAAAAACCTTGATTCATTGTGTGAGTTTCAGGTAAAACAGTTTTTGTAACTGAATGATTACTCAAGATATTATTTCCAAATTGTTTTTCTTCAAACTATCGTTTTTTTTATAGCAGAGGTTAGCTACGAGGTCACCTTTGGTAAGTGATCTACATGACCGATGAACATCGACAATACCTGAAGAATCGTGGACGCGTTGCCTACCTTAATGGAAAGGGATGAATAAGGGATTGGGAAGAGGATGGTGATTTGGGTCTCAGGATATCGTATGACGTGTAATCACGTACACAAGTAAATTACACCATGTGTCATACTTATCCATTGAATTACATTATTTATCACTTTCCATTTCCTCTACTACGCAACGTGGTTTACTCTCAGAACGTTAAGTGAAAGTATTGTACTAGTTACAATAGATTTGTTATTCTGTAATTGCCTTAATTGCGGGTAACAAATTGTTTTGGACATTTGGCTTTAACTTTTATTGCTGATATCTTTTGTTATGTAAAGTTCAATAAAAAATGTGTTACAAGAAAATGTTCGTATGATTTATATAAACATATAGGCTGGTGATTATCCATTTTGAAACATAAATAAATTATAGTGGAATTAAACCCATTGTAAAAGGAAGAGAATACAACAAAATTGATAGGAAAAATAAATTAACGGCGATCTGAGGTCGGGAAGTGGGAAGGGGGGGGCTTTTAAGGGTAAAAAACGGTTTATCTCGATTTCCGGAAAAACTACAAGTCCTATGGAAAAAAGTTAAATCGCAAAGTTGTAGGTAATAAAAAGATCTACAACTTTTGAATACATACTTTTTTCACATAACCTCAAAATTTATGTTAAAAATTTAAAAAACCAAGTTTTTAGTTTTTTATTTTTATCTATTATAATAAATCATTTTTTTTCACGAAATTTCGTGAAAACTTACCTTTTTATATCCCAAATACACTGTAATTTTTTTGATCTAAAATATTCATTGTTTCACCTTATTTTGACTTAATATCGAAAAAGCAGCCTAATTTTCAAACGAAAAATCTCACGTCAAAATATCAGCTTTTTTAAAAATGTCTGTTGGTTTCTTGTTCATTGAATTCTCTACTTTCTGATGGTGTAAAAAAATATATACATTACTATGGTAAATGTACTCAGAAAATGCAAAGAAACGAACTACTAAATAACAAGTAGTAAGGCCCAGACCCACCTAGCCCCTTCCCCACTTCTTTATGATGGGCTAAAATTTTCCGTAGATCACTCAGGTATATAAGTTATATTAAAATAACAATAAAGAGGCATCTACGCATATAATTTAAAGAAGATTCTACAACTTTCCCAAAATATTGTAGATATGTCTTATTAAATATTAACTTATAACTTTACATTTTCTGAGCACATTTACCATAGTAATGTATATATTTTTTTACACCATCAGAAAGTAGAGAATTCAATGAACAAGAAACCAACAGACTTTTTTAAAAAAGCTGATATTTTGACGTGAGATTTTTCGTTTGAAAATTAGGCTGCTTTTTCGATATTAAGTCAAAATAAGGTGAAACAATGAATATTTTAGATCAAAAAAATTACAGTGTATTTGGGATATAAAAAGGTAAGTTTTCACGAAATTTCGTGAAAAAAAATGATTTATTATAATAGATAAAAATAAAAACAAAAAACTTGGTTATTTGAATTTTTCACATATATTTTGAGGTTATGTGAAGAGAGTGTGTATACAAAAGTTGTAGATCTTTTTATTACCTACAACTTTGCGATTTAACTTTTTTCCATAGGACTTGTAGTTTTTCCGGAAATCGATATAAACCGTTTTTTACCCTTAAAAGCCCCCCCCTTCCCACTTCCCGACCTCAGATCGCCGTTAATTTATTTTTCCTATCAATTTTGTTGTATTCTCTTCCTTTTACAATGGGTTTGATTCTACTATAAATTTGTTTCTATTTTTATCATTTTCAACCGGATAATCACCAGTCTAATATATTTCTCAGACGTTAAATATCAAAGTGATTAAATGGAATGAAATGTGGATGTGTGAATGGTGTAGAATTTTAATCAATACAAACTATGAAACGAAGTTACTATCTGCGTCTGTCTGTTTATTTGTTCGCTTATTTCTCATAAACTATGCAACTGATTTAGATACCGCTTTCACTATTGTTTAGAAAATTTATTCCGGAAGGTTTATATTTATATCACGCTATGACCCATGGGAGCAGGACAGTAACACGCCTGCAGTGAAACAGAGAGGGACAAGCTACTTTAATATATAACTTTAAAGCTAACGTTACTTAGTGCAATCCAAAAGAAAACCACTGTTAAATAAATTTATACATTTCGACAGCCTCCGAAGCGCAGCGGGCGAGTAGCCGGCTAATCTTTGTCTGATCCACAAATATTTGTTTCGGGGTCTGAGTATTGTGAGACCGAAAGTCTATCGTAGTTCCTGATACCCACGACACAAGACTCGTATCTTATTGTGGGGTTAGAACTATGTATGTGACTGTTGGGTGTATTTATTATTTATTTATTACACAAGTCTGTGATATTTTGCCTACTTACAGAAACTGGATAGTCACTGGCTGGTACCGAACCGATTTTATTTGCTATGCAATGTACACGCGAATGTACAAGCGGTTGCGAACACGGTTAGTGGTTTATCTAGCGGACAGCATCTACGGCCCGTCACGGTAGGAGCACATAACTTTAGCCCCGAGCTATGGGGCTTTTGGCATAAGTCATAGGCTTGTTACAAATACTGTAGAAGTATTCTTTTCGTATTGATAGATATTGGCCTTTTCAAACGCAGGAACAATTCTTTACAGGTTTACTCTTCTTCCGTTAGCAGTAACTTCTCTTTGCAGTTTGTCACTGCTTTTTCATTCCAATAACAGCTATTAATCTTCTGTGTCAGTGATTTATCATTTTTATTAAATAAGTTAAAAAATTGATCATGATGTTCATGTTTGGCGCAAGGAAATTCTATTTTCACTAGGGATTAGGCCCTCATAAGCCGTCTGAGTCTGTACCACGACTTTGTCTATTTTGGCGGCCAAGCAGCAGTGTATAAGTACTGTTGTATTTCGGTGTGAAGGATATTGAAGACAGTAAAATTACTGGAAATTATGCAACTTAACGTTTTATGTCTCGGAGTGATGAACGCAATGCAGTGCCATGTGTTGCTTTAAAATAAAGGTAATAAATCGTTCTGTAATTTGTTGTCTGTTTATAGGCAGACGTGACGTTTACTGTCAGGAGAGCGAATCCGCCATTACTAACCAATCATGGCCCGACAGCAATCAATCGTGACATGTAACTAATAAGAGTTATTCTAAAACGAAGTAACGCATATTGTAACTCACTCCAGATATAGAATCTACGTCCAAACACGTCACGCAACTTGCATTGTCTCACGTCAATCATAGCCCATAACTATCTAGATAAATAAATACACCCAACAGTCACATACATAGTCCTCACCCCACAGTAAGATACGAGTCTTGTGTCGTGGGTATCAGGAACTACGAGAGACTTTTGGTCTCACAACACCCAGACCCCGAAACAAATATTTGTGGACCACACAAATACACGCCTCTCGCCTCATCGGAGGCTATCAAAATCATTTTAGATCAGGGACTTGCAAGTACCATCGGACGCAACGATAAACTCGAAGTCTTGATATCACGGAATCGCCATCGCTCATCGCATAGACATGAAATCTGGAACCAGCGCCTTCATATCCAATAAACGCCAGATGACGTCGATAACCGCGCCACGCCGTGTGTTTACAATAATTACGCTGATTGCATCTCGAGGGTCAGGTGTGTGTTGGTCGACCGCAGACCTGACGGATGGCTCGACCCGGCCAGTCAATCGTGACCTATATCTACTCTTACCTGAGATGAGCCCGGTCGACCTTTGGTCGATGCCGAGTGAAATGTTGTCATAATATTTTGTTTGGGTCTGGAGCAAAGTACATATACCAAGAAGACATAAGGTTATCATTAGAATATGATAGCTTTATAGGTCCGAAATAAATTACATATATTAAATATGTACAGTGTTATGATAGTTAGTTATGCTATTATGATAGTGTAATGCTTAATATGGAGGGTGTTCAAAATTGGGTGAAGTCGTAGTCGCTACTACACTAGAGATACACTTAGACTGCGGCAGTAAGCTAGTCAGCTAGATGATATTCGGCGATTTAGCTTCTTAAAACATACCTGCTATTTCCCTATGAATTGTAATTTGCATTCACATACAATATGACTATCATTAAAACGAATAAAAAAATTCTTCATCAAATAACAATTATAGCATCTGCAATCTATCACACGATGCGATACGATTGACGAGTGTTGGGCCGCCAACACGGACGCAATCTGTTGTCCTATATCTCGAAACAACCGGCCAGTTGGTCAGGTGCATTGTTTTCGCTCTCTTCAGACAATCGATTTGTATCTATTTGAGCGCCGAATTGATTCTATTTTCAATCGCTATGCGAGTAATTAAAAACTGATTGAATTATCGTTATGTAATCTTAATTCAATCGGTATCAGAGGTTTCAATGTATTATTACTCTTGTATTGCACAATATTTTAAGTGGGCTAATTAAAACACAAATATGGTTTTAATTGTAAATAAGAATTATGTAAGAGTTTTTAAGTAGCTTAAGATTCATTTGTAGAAATGTACCAAATAAATAACTTTCGCATTATTCTTTTTTTTATAACGATTGCGGCGGTTCCTTATCGTTATAACATTCCGATAAATTGTTCAAACCATCACTGCACAAAAATGTAATTTGATTAAAAACTAGCTTTTGCTCGCGGCTCCACGCACGTGAATGTTTTTTCCCTGGATAAAAAGTAGTGAAAAATGTGAAATACGTGTCTCATTTGTCCATAAAAATGACATACAAAGTTCAACTCTCCCACCACACCCCCTTTGCCTCTTAAAATGTAAATTCCCTTAAATTATTTTACCAAGCATTACACAAACTATTATCTAACCAGATTTCATAATCCAAACTTCAGTATTTTATTGGATTTCGTGAATAATCCAGTGAGTGAATATGTGATATTTCGCGGTTATATTATTATATATTGTAGAATTGAATCCATCCATCACACAAGACAAAATTCGTCATCACAACCATCGATCATTACCTGAGCTTGTCCGCCCAGAGTGTGGACATAATATAATTAATTATATCTTACAAATTTTAATGTGGGATACAGAGAAAAAATCTTACAAACCGTTCGTCCAATAGTGTGTAATAGCAGCGATAACTTACCTGAAACAAATAATATAAATAATTAATAAATAGTTGTACACTTTTAACAAAACATAACTGTGAAACTATTGCATTTATTTTACTGATATTAATAGAATAAAGTGAATATGAAGAACCTTCACTAACTTGTTTATTAGAAGTTTAGAAGTAAACAATCACAAGACGACAAAGTAATTTAAAAAACGAGAAAAGTCGCTGAATAATAACTACTAAAAATATAATTTCATGTATTTACAAGATAAAATATATAAGCGACTAGCTACTAGGCACATACAACTTTTTAATAAAGCTGGCACAATAGTAAACTGTCTATATACAGAGCAAAATATCAAATTATCAAAGTTCCTGTCAATTTACACTTGAATGGGCCAAATTTCTCATCGAGGACCCTCCATCCATTGTGATCGAGAACACGTGTGGCGCACAACTTTGGCTAATTCTCTGCTACAACCGCACTTAAAGTCGTAGCACGAAAATAAACTCTATTACAAGAGCAATACGGCTTGATATTAAATTGTTAATCCGACGCCGGCTAATTCCCTGTAATATCCACATTACTAACCAACATAACAAAGTGAACTCTATTTCGAATGGTACAAGGTGTGGATTTAATTGTTTATCTCGAACAAAAGGGCTAATGCACAAGTATCGGGGAGCTAAACGCTGTAAATGTAATATTGTGACTTTTGAGCACAACATTTTTTTTTACTCACACTTTTTTATATTACTCCGAATATTATTAGTGTTAATTTCTTTTGTTATTGTAGAAAAACAAGTAAATATATCGTTGGTTCCTGCGTACAGAACCTACGGATTGAAGGCACACACTCAGCGAAGTCAGATGTGTATGCTCTTGGGGCTGACTTTGGTCTCGGCGTAGAATTCCCTACTGAACTATTATCATTGCTCTTTATTACAATGTTAGGAAAATAAATAAGCTTCAGACAACAATATTTTACAAAATTCACACCAACACCGATATATTTTACAGCCCGTAATAAATAAGCATGTGCCCGTTTGACCACAGTGTAAAATTCGCAAAAAAATCGTAAACATCACTTATTCCCTTTTACCCAAACGTCCTGGGGACACAAAGCCGTACGGGGGCAAACAATGAAGGGCATTGAAAGCCTGCAAAGGGCACATGCTTTCGAATAATAGCTTGAAGAATCGGAACCGACGTACATAATTCGATTTATAAGGGATCGGGTATATTTTTTGCTTGATTTGCCGCTTTACAAGTTGTCGCGTAAAACAAATCCGCTGATTCCTTTTCAACGCACAAACAAGGACGTTCGTTATGAAAGGCTGAGTAATGATGATATTCAAGTATGGAAACTGGTTGAGGATGCTTTGATTTTTACATCTCTCGGGCATCGATGTGGTTTTGTGTGATAGTGTGATTTGAAGTGGTTTTTATAAACCTTAGAAATTTTGACCTTGTTTATAAGGTGGTAGGTCCCTCGTATGCGAGAGGTCGTCTGGGTTGATACCACCGCTTTGTCTATTTCTGTCGTCAAGCAAGTGTGTAAGCACTGTTGTGTTTCGGTTTAAAGGACATGACATGACGAAACGAAGAGGTCGCTCTTCTGATAGTAAGGGCAAGTAGCAACGCCTGCCCATGAACAGAGGCAACACCACACAGAACATTGATTTGTACAAAGTACTGCATGGAATTAGACTATGCTCACCACCCCGCAGATGATGTTTAGCGTCATAATGCTCAGTAATTTCTCAGGCTTTAGTATCGTCAAACCGCAACAGAAACATACGCAGAAATAGATAAAGCGGTACGAACCCAGACGGCCTACCACCTAGAGAACACAATCATATGTAGGCATGTTTTAATTTTATAACAGTCAAAACATCCTGCTTTTGAAATGTAAACAATACTTGCTGAACACGTCAGTTTTACCTTTATTGCTTTTTCAGCATGTTTCACAACTACCTATATAGATACCCTTAAGAATTTTCGTGGTGACATAAACGTACATAATTTATGTCCTCATTTTTTTTATTAGCCCTGTATTATATACGTCCCACTGCTAGGCACGGGCCTCCTCTACTGAATAATAGGGGTTAGGCCTTAGTCCGCCACGCTGGCCTAATGCGGGTTTGGACTTCACATACCTTCGAAAAATCTTATCGAGTTCTCAGGTATGCAGGTTTCCTCACGATGTTTTCTTTCACCGTTAAAGCAAGCGATATTTAACAATGAATATACACGTAAGTTAGAAAAGTCAAAGGTGTATGCCTATTGGGGCTGGTTTCGAACCTGCGACTTTCGTCTCGGCAGTCCGTACCACTCCTCGCTGAGCTATCACTGCTATGTCCTCATTATAGTAAACAAATATATTGTGCAGCGGGTACCTATCAAATGCAAATCCGTTCCCAGTACTACCCTAAAAGGGGAGGCACCGTCGCGTCGTGCCGGCAAAAACGAAATATTTAACTTTTTATAAACGTTTGCACGAAGGCTTTGTCCGATGCTCCGTTCACAAAAGAGGGGAATTCTTTTTTTTTTTTTTTGAACAAAAGCCATTCGAAATTTATTAAAATATTGTCAACTTTTTGCAAACGGCCCGCGGTGAGGCGGCCATTGTTAGACGAGATCATTTTGATGACAATCGAGAATTAAAATATACAAATTCATGTGTATATTTATTTGATTGCTGTCATGGATTTGAAAATGTCCGGTCATTTTTGACCCGACTCAAAAGAAGGGGGTTCTCAGAAGGGTTTATTGCCTTGATAGGCAGACGAGCAAGCGGTCCCACCTGATGGTAAGCGGTCGCCCGCCGCTCATGGACATCGGCAATGCCAGGGGCACAGCCAAGCCGCTTCCTACCAAAATTTGGTTTGGTACCTATTTGGTTTATTATGTATGTATCACGCATAACTTCGACAAAATATGTGCATTGATTTGGATGATCCTTTTTTAAGATTTATGTTCCATAATGGTCCCATTTAAATATGGCTAATTTCTTATGACGAGGGAAATGGGAAATCCTCAACAGAAAACATCAAAAGCACTTTGCTTCAGGTTATGAAGTCGGTTGTGGAAATAATAATGGCAGACTTCACACACCCTCGAAAAATCTAATCGAGTTCTCAGGTATGCAGGTTTCCTCACGATGTTTCCTTCGCCGTTAAAACAAGCGATAATTGACAATTAATATACACATAACTTAGAAGTCACAGGTGTATGCTCTTGGGACTGGTTTCGAACCTGCGACTTTCGTCTCGACAGTCCGTATCATTCCCCGCTGAGCTATCGCTACTAGCAATTACGAAACCGCAAGTTGTAAACCCGTCATAGTAATATTGTAAAAAATGCTCCTCTTTTTAAAAATGCCCCGTTTTCTCTGGAGTCCATTGAACCCGTGCACATGTGTTATCGATTATGACATTGACACCTTGTAACTGGTATAACGGCGACTTTTCTCACGTGCACGTCAATTAAATGAAGTTATATACGAGCCGGCACAATGGACCGTTAGTGGCCGAGCCTTCACTGTTTACGTGACACGCGCATTTATATTTTACGATTGTGTTAAGTAAATTATAAGTAATGTAGCAGTCTATACATAATAAAATATAGTTTCTAATATAGATGACTAACTGGATAAATAGTACTAGTTCTCACCGTGCGCGACTGTGAAATAAGAGGACACGGGTTTGACACTCTGACTGCTACAAAGGATCCTGGTTTGATGAATTTAGTAATTTAAAAAAATACTCAAGTATATCATTCGATCCTGCTATTATTCGGTGGGTTTGAATGTCAGTTGTCCTAAATAAAAAACGTACAGATCTTTCCAAAACGTTTAAACCTTATTGTCTCGATTCTCACTGACTGAATTAAAATAATTTAAGTAATTTAGTTTAGTGTAGTTTTAATTCAAAGTCAATCTACAGTGTCCTCTGTGCGCCAATCTAGAGAGTATGTCAGTCTTCTCAAGCAAAAATTGATTAAGTCCTATTATTTCAATTTGTTACCACCCTCTTCACGCTAAACTATGTTCTAGCCAAGTATAGTTCTCGACAATAGAATTGACTGTATTTTCGCATCAACTTCATGCGAGCTAGCGCATCCAATTAACTATATAAACAATACAAAACTCAATTTATTTTTTCTTAGACATTACGAATTCATTGTACGGTGAAAACCTACCTTACCTGCGTCCATTGTCCGCTCCTCTTAATATGATAAACAGTACGATTTAAAAGTGGGACGTCGTGATAAAATCTCACAAACAATGAGAACTTTCAATGACACGCTCTTTATAATTTCGACTTGTATTAATACCGTAAAAGAAAGCATTTCTTTACAACGCGACGGTCGAAGCGGATGCTTTACGGCAATTTATGGTCAGTATATGTGAGTTATTAATTGAGTAAAAAAATATTTTATTTAGTACTGGCTATCCCTCGCAGTTTGACCTGCATATTACTGCTGTGCTCCCATGGGTTATAACGTGATATACATATAACTTTCCTCATGAATCAGGTAATCATGATCAATTGCATGTATTAATTTAAAATTTTCGATTATGACATACATAATTCAATACATTGATATAATGATATTGAAAAAAATTGAATAACCTCATTATATTTAACACAATTATTTATTACTGACATGAATCCAAATAATTTATTGCCTTTTTTATAATCCGTTATTATGCCTTTTCAAAAGGCTGATATTGATATTCCATATGAAGATACAAGAAATAATGACTTCCAAATTTCATTTGCAGACTCTTGCAAGAAAATATATGGGAATGCGACGTACCGTTTCACCTTATTTGACATAACAATGGAGGAAGCTATCATTGATCAGCAACTGGAGATGGTTACATACTGGCTCTAAAAATTGGGTCAGAGTGGCTGTTTTTATCCCAGATGAGGATGAATTATTGATTTTAGTGGTTGAAACTTCATGTGATTAAATTATCGCCTCTTTGGGCTAGTGGCAGCGTTCTGAGAAACCATGAGGTCCTGAGTCCAAATATCAGGTCGGGCAGACAATTTGTGTTAGTGGTCGACTCGACAAAATGGAGTTACTAAGAGATTGGTATGGCAATAGACACACCTGCCTGCACCTCTACCTACCCCTTAGAGGATACAGACTTGAACTTATTTGATATATTAAGTTATTGCTCGAGAAACAGCAAATAGCTAGGCTTTTAATAATAAACAGGATACAGGGTTCTAGCCACACTGTGGTCGCTCGCTAGAATTATTATCACGATAATTGCAACAGGAATTCATAATATCATTAAAACCACGTTATGTATAGATGGTGTATTATAATTTATAACTTTATGGAACTTCATTAGCATAAGATCTATACATTCACTAATAGAGTTGTACAAAGTCAAGACAGACAGACTTTACAACTGATATATGCGTACAAAGGTACTTGATTGATTACGGAACACAAGTGAACCGATCAATAAGTTCTCATACCGCTTCTTGTTACGAAATACGATCAAACACGCGCCGTCTCTCGGAAAATGTCAATTACATGGCGATGTACAATAAATCCGATGTTATTTAGTGTTGTGCCTCAGTAAATCAATCACTCGTTACGGCCATACGTACGCCGATCGATTTATCTGTACATCACTAGGGTTAATTACTGTGTTATTATCGGTTTTATGGTAGGATGTCGTATTAACTGTTAATTAGGTGGATTTAGGGTTGTCTCTTTAACAGTGACGATATAAAATCAATTTTAATTCGCACACATTAAGTAAAATATAAACACATAACTTAAGCAACATATTGCCCCATTTCTTCCGTGGCAGAATAAAACCTGCGAGGTCCAAATACCAGATGAGCAATCACAATTTGCTTTTGAGTTCAAAAACCGGTACATGAGTTATCCGGGATTAGAATCGTGCCTAATGTGGCTAAAGAATTGACACCTAATACAGGTCGAACTTTCGGTTGTACGTACTATTTACTCCTCTCCCTACCCCTGTCCAACCCCAATCCATGTATGAGCTTATGTATATATACAGAATAGGCGTCAGTTTCGTCACGTAAGATCAAACATTAACAATAAACACTGCAGACTAAAGTTAAATCAACGACAACCCACTGTTCTCGCTACATTGCGTACAAACACGAACGCAAACTTCCCCAACACGGTTCCATTGTTAAAATGTATTATTGAATTGAATTAATACCTAAGTCTGAGGCATCATTTATCCATAAAAGGTAGGGTTGCCATTTGCTCTGATTTCCCGGATTTGTCTTAAATTGTGTGATGGCAGTGAAGGGTTGTCAAAAACGTTAAGATTATTTTATTTTATTCAGGCTAAGCAAAACACGCTTTATGAAACCAGATTTCTGACAAATAATAAATTTAATATTAAGAAATAACACAAGAAACAAAGAAATAATAAAAGTTTCTTATAAATAATTACAAAAAATGACTAAAATATTAGATTTCTATGATTATCTCTATCCGGCGTCGACAATTTAAATCACGGCCTATTCAAGAGAGAACCACGCTTATTCAATTTGCAAGGATTTGACTGGTCGCGCGGGGGTTAGAATTCGATTTGTAAATGTATTTGAATGGAGGCAGGTCAGAGGGATTGTTTAATCTGTGATTTGTTGGCTTGTCGTTTGGTCAGTTTAAGAGAAATTTTCAACATCTGGTCGAAAATGTTCGTATTTATCGAAGAGATTGAAGGGTTTCAGACCGAAATGAACTAGATTAATCAATCATTTAATATTCAAAGTTATGAATGCTGGAAATTCGTTTGAATAGGTACAATTTCGAAGGACCTTTATAGCCGGGTCCTTAACGAAGTAAAGAGGCTTGTGTGACTGTAATTACTTTTGAACTTTTTTAGTAGCACAAGTAATTAGACTGTTAATATGGTACGCTCACCAACGCTCCCTTTCCGTTCCAGTTGTTGTCAGGGCTGAATTAATAGGAACTCCCTACATTTATGGACGTGGTCGGATTCTTCATTTCTTTAGGCTTCAACGAAGCAGCATTTTTTTTTTATCCTGGCTCGGCAATGTGACTATGCTACACCTGATTGTAAGTGTAGCGCAATCCAAGAATAGTGTCCGAACCAAGAACCGGATATACACTGGCTGACTCTGGAACGCGACCCACCCAAGGTGGGCCACTATGGCAGGTTTTAGCACCAGTGTACGGTGGTCGCTATCCGGTCGGATACAAGTATCCTCCCATCTTCAGCATATGTTGCAATACTTCTGTTCCAGTTCATTTCCAGTCGTAGCCGTGGATCTTCCATAACATATATTAGGGCTCTGAGTACGAATCAAGAATCAAGGAGTACGACAGTGGTTTAATGGGTCGCTGGTAAAAGTTGCTTGTGTATGCAGTTTTAAATATCGACGACTCTGGTTCACCCTTAGTCAATTGTCAACCAATCAGCTCAGTCACCTCTAATAAAACCATGGCTTTTATGTATTGTGGCTTTAAGAAAAATATTTATGGTACATATTTAAATTAGCGAGTAGCCGGCTGTGAAGCGAGAGGCCGCAGGTTCGATCCCCGCACCGAGATGAAAGTTTGTGTGATCCACAAATATTTAATTCGGGGTCTGGGTGTTGTGAGACCGAAATTCTCTCGTAGCTCCCGATAGCCACGACACACTTGTATTTTACTGTGGGGTCAAGACTATGTGTGTGACTGCTGGGTGTATTTATTTATTTATTTTTAAATTTCCTTGATCCTGTCTATTTTAAATGACTTGCCAAATCAATCAGTTAAAACTTTACCTTCAACGAACGCTTTCGCTTCCGGACGATCTTTTTTTACATACAACCAGTACCTATGTAGAACAAAAACTAACATGTGCTGAGTCATTTTTTGCATTTATTGCAGATCGAGACAATTTATCTAACATTTATCTATACGGAACCAGTCGAGTGATGTGTCCGGTTGTAAATTAATTACAGACCGGACTGTAAGTCATTCGGTTACTTGATTATTAAAAGAATAACATGGAGTTTAAATTCTTACTAGCATTTGTCCGCAGCTTCTTTTGCGTATTTGCGCTTATAGGTGCCCTAGAAGATTGTGCCCTACACAATTCAAGTGTCATTGCCGATGAGGAAAGCGAATTCGCTAATAGGATTTAATATTTAACCGTTTTTGTAATCATAAGCTTTTAACGTAAAAGGATTATCAAAATCGGTTTAGTACTTTTTGCGTGGTGCTCCAACAAACAAAGAAACATCTAAATCTACCTTGTACAATAAATTATCTGAACAGTTCCAGTTTTATAACAATTAAATTATCATGAGCAAGAATAAAGTTTGGAAACTGCATCAATTTATCATGCCATCCTTCAGACGTCATTATCTCGATAAACATTTTCCACCATGCGACACCAATACACTGAAGCTTTCCAATCGAATCAATTTATTCATCGATCGAACATCCGACGTAATGATTGACGGTACAAGTCAATGTCTGCATAAATTAGCGAAAGTGTGTGAATACGAACAAGTATCAACTTCCCACGTAAAGGATAACGTTCAGACAATCTAATTAAAACTCGTCACATCAAAACTTTCACAGGTCCTGCCAACATAACAGATAAAACACGAAACAACCCTTCGCCACCAAACTTGGGTAACTTTAAACATTGGTGAAGACAAACGGCGCGACGCGGGCGGGTCGCGCGGGCCCCGGGTACAAATCGCCAAGTCTTACACGAGCGTCGTGTCGTGAGGGTTAACGTACGTGCCTTACTGACCGAGGGCCAGACGGACCGACACGGTGTAGACCGAAGGCCCGACGAACCCAAGGACCGACCGGGATAACCCTGCGAATACGTGCACGGGATTACACGACCGTGCAGATAAAAATAGATTAGCTGTTACGAGCACGAACACAGTGGTTACAATATTAATACCGATTTTGCAAGTCTCTTATCGCTGCGGTGTGTTCGTGAGTTGCTTTTACATGACATTTCCTTTGACTGACATTTCAAAATAGAATCTATCCTTTGGCCGACGTTTGAAAAAAGAATATCTATATATATATAAAAATGAATCGCTGTGCGTGTGTCTCGCAAAAACTCGAGACTGGCTGTACCGATTTGGCTAATTCTGATCTTGAAATATTTGTGAAAGTTCAGGGAAGGTTTACCCGGTGAGAAAAAATGAGTAACATAAATAATAAGTAAAGGAAAACACTAAAAACGACAACTTAATTTTCCAATACAAACTGTTCCTGGGTATGAAACACTTGATGTCTTTTTGATGTGCAACATCTATTACGCGCAGGTATAAACCGGATTGTTGGCGTTGGGGCAGGGACAGGGACAGGGACAGGGACAGGGACAGGGACAGGGACAGGGACAGGGACAGGGACAGGGACAGGGACAGGGACAGGGACAGGGACAGGGACAGGGACAGGGACAGGGACAGGGACAGGGACAGGGACAGGGACAGGGACAGGGACAGGGACAGGGACAGGGACAGGGACAGGGACAGGGACAGGGACAGGGACAGGGACAGGGACAGGGACAGGGACAGGGACAGGGACAGGGACAGGGACAGGGACAGGGACAGGGACAGGGACAGGGACAGGGACAGGGACAGTGACAGGACAGTGACAGGACAGTGACAGGACAGTGACAGGACAGTGACAGGACAGTGACAGGACAGTGACAGGACAGTGACAGGACAGTGACAGGACAGTGACAGGACAGTGACAGGACAGTGACAGGACAGTGACAGGACAGTGACAGGACATTGACAGGACAGTGACAGGACTGTGACAGGACAGTGACAGGACAGGGAGAGGACAAATTTTACACAAATATAATATGTAGGTGATACGAAGTTCACCGGGTCATCTAGTATTTTAATATTTTTCTTCAGGGTTTTGGGCTGATTAAAGGTAGTTTTATTTAGGGTTGTAATACCTCTATAATTTTAATATCTTCGTACACTACTGGGACATTTAGCACTTGCTTACCGTAATTTTAAAGCCTTCCAGCACAATATCGGTAAATTACAGTTGTATCCGCAATTTCACAGTCCGTAAAATATGTGCTAACTTGCTATTATATATTACAACGCCGGATGAGGTGCGAAGTGTGTTCTACTATAAACACACCAAGGTGTGGTTTCAGATATTATAGGTGTCTTAAGGCTGTAGATAAGTCTTAATCGTAAAAAACTATCTAAGAAACCTGCTCAACTAATCGCAAAAATATTCGGGTAATGTAAATGATATATTGTGTTGCAAAAATAAGGGTAATATATTTTTATGTTACGAAAATTTCTGTAAAAGTAAAATCTGTATTAGTACACTCAACTCACGTAAAAGAAGATCCCAGGTCAGACAATCACAAATTGTGTTTAAGTTATGGATTCGAAACGTCACAAATGAGCTGCCCGGATGGAAATTTGAGCTAGATATCGCGATAGACGATATCATATAATGGAAGTGTAATTAAGGTGTACCTAAACCTAGTAGTGAAACCCGTGGTGAACCGAACCGGACTCTCGATTAAAGTGTGTACTAGTCCACTTCTGCCTCCAGGCGGAACTTATGCTTACATACTTTACTTACATTACTTACTCATAGAAAATAGTCATTCCCCAAAAACAATGACACCTGAATCCCACACACACACCTGTACATTTATAACAAACAAAAGTAATTCCGCTAAAAGACACCCCACCATGCCAGCAATGAATACACGATATTCGAAGACGTCTACATCCCTCAAAAGCCACCCCTTGGATATTATTCTCTGTACCCCAAACACGGAGCGTTCATACAACGTTGCATTAATATCGTTTTATTACTGGATACAATTAGTATGGCCTATGGAATATTACCTTCGGGCATCTGTTGTCTATTGTTATTAGGGAAATCCCTGTTCGTATCGATTATGTACAGCCTTATAGCGTTATGATAGTATCAAATCATTGTTTCATATTAACACAGTTTATGCGGAAAATACTTTCAAATTTTTTTTTTATGTCGAGATGATTATTTCGCTCGCCTGGTGGTAAGCGCTACGGCTGCCCATAAATAGAAGCCACACAACTCTGAATTTCAAAGCACTGCATGGCAATGAACTGCGCTCGTCACCCCGAGACATAAGATGTTAAGTCTTGTAATGCCCACTTACTTCACTGGCTTCAATGTTCTTCAAACCGGAACACAACAGCGCTTAGACAATGTTGCTTAGCGGCAGAAATAGACAAAGCGGTGGTACCAACCCAGACGGCCTCTCGTAACGAGGGACCTGCCACCTTGTAAATTCCGTTAAATTAATTGAGGTGGGGTATTTAGCACTAAACTGGATAACATTAAACTACGTACAGACTAACATTAATTGCCAGCTAATTAAGTCTATAGAAACAGAAACCGCAAATCGACCTACATTACAAACAAATCTCAACACAATTGATAATAAAAACCGCACATCACAATTCCCGTCATTCATAACTTTACATGTTATATGTTCCTTGTTTTCCCTTTTCAAAACTAGAACAACCAGTGGCTCCCACTTAAGCGACGCCTTTGTTCGACTCGCGCTTGTAGGGCCGGCGTAACGGAAAATTAAAAAGGCAATTTTCTTAATGAGACCACTCCCGTTGGAGGGTTAACGCGACACGAGCGCCGCGATGTATGTAAAGTCACGTATTAAAAAATATAAAATGTGTACGCGCCTATGAGCATATTTTTATTTTTATTTTATACTAACTTTTGCTCGCGGCTCCGCCCGCGTGATCTGCTTTTTCCGGGATAAAAAGTAGCCTATGTCTTATTCTGATGTATAAGCTATATTATTGTAAAGTTTCATTAAAATCTATGCAGTAGTTTTTACGTGAAAGAGTAACAAACATACATCCATTCTTACAAACTTTCACGTTTATAATATTAGTAGGAAGTAGGATGTATTGAGTTTTTATTCCCTAACTAGCTTTTCCTCGCGGCTCCGTACGTGTGATCTACTTTTTCCGGCATAAAAAGTAGCCTATGTTTATCAGGGATAATGCAGGATTCTAATGGTGGAAGAATTTTTCAAATCGGTCCAGTAGTTTTAAGTTAATTCGTTACATACAAAATACAAATATTTCTTCTTTATAAATTACTAGCTTTTCCTCACGGCTCCGCACGCGTGATCTGCTTTTTCCGGCATAAAAAGTAGCCTATGTTTATTAGGGATAATGTAGGATTCTAATGATGGAAGAATTTTTCAAATCGGTCCAGTAGTTTTTAAGTTAATTCGTTACATACAAAAATACAAATATTTCTTCTTTATAAATTATTGTTTATTTGGGTAGCTTAGCAACGGAATCCTTCAAATAATATTATTTGGGTAGCTTAGCAACGGAAGCCTTCAAATATGAATAATTTTTCCCGTTTTGGCAACATTTTTCACTGATGCTTCGCTTCTAATGGTCGCAGCGTAATGTTACATAGCCTAAAGCCTTCCTCGATAAATGGACTATCCAACACAAAAAGAATTTTTCAATTCGAACCAGTAGTTCCTGAGATTAGCGCGTTCAAACAAACAAACAAACAATCAAACTCTACAGCTTTATAATATTAGTATAGATAAAATTACTGTAGAGCGGGTATTACATTTTATTTTACAGCATAGTCCGGCAACCGAGCAAGTGAGTCACATGATGGTAAGTGATCTCCACCGCCCATGTACGTCCACAATACCAGAAGAATAATGAATGGGCAGAAGAGACCGAAAGTCTCTCGTAGTTCCTGATACCTATTCAAGACTCATATTTTACTGTGGGGTCAGGACTATGTGTGTGACTGTTGGGTGTATTTATTTATATGTTAGCTTGAGCCTAAGATGTTGGTAGTCCACTTACATTTCAAAATCTCCATAATAGTATCAATTTTGTTGTGACTCGTCGAAATTACGTATTTTTAATTTAGGTAGTCAGTGTTGCGTGTGTTCATGCTACTGGCTATGTCAGTCTTGTCAAACTAAAATTGGTTAATTCCTTTTATTTAGTAGGCTAAATTTTTGTTATTTCTAGTTTCTGACACCGACCGAACCAGAAAATAAATACGAACATTTTATACAAAAAAAGAAGCAGATTTTCATTAACCAAAACATAATACCAAAAACCTTCATAACTATAAACAGAATAAAATGTAAAATTTACATGTATATTTGGATAACGACATAATGTGTTTTTACCATATAAAACAATTAATGTTGTGTTTACTATATCCGCTACCTACACTGCGAGGTGGGCGACGAGCGGAGGCGGATAATAACCTCAATGTGTGAATATAAAATTATATTAAACAGTTTACATTTATTTGATAAAACTTGGCCTTAGTTTCGTATTTTGACTGCATGAGAGACAGACTAGCCGCACCTAAGTTTATTTTGAAATGGCAGTAGGAAAAGTGGAAAGACGAATTGGACGCATTCGAAACAAATTGGGAGAAGCTGGCAGAAGACCGAACCCAGTGGAAGAATAAAGAGGAGGCCTTTGCCCAGCAGTGGGACACATTATAGGCTATTAAAAATAAAAAAAAGTAGTAAGGCGAATGAGGGATGTCGACCCGAAATCAGTTCAGGTTGATAGCTGAATTAGTTCATACGCTATAGTAGCGTTCACCGTATTTGGTGAATGATAAAAAGTTTAATTAAATAGTTGATCAAACTGTGCAAAGTTATGCGTGGTAATAATAATACTAACCCATATACGCACCAAACTATACGCATCGAATTGATATCTCCGTGTAAAGTTATTTTATTTAATAAACCTTCTTTAAAATTAGAATGTTATCCGTTGACGAGTTTTCAAATCTCCCTAGGGCTTAGTCATAAAAAGGTCTTTATCTTAAGCCCTATCATTAAAATAATACTCAAAATAGTTTCCAGTATGAAAACAATTGCGTTCGTCTGTGTAACGTAACACGAAAACAACTCAAATTGAGAATATCTTTAAGTTTGTTAAAGTCAACCACAAACGCTATTTAGTTTAGCGAAGAAATTAGTTTTATTCTTAAAACCTCTTAAAACTCATTATTGCAATATCCTTGTTGGATAATGTGTGATAACTAATTATGTAAACAATATACGCTATAAAAATGAGTTTCTCAAGAAATAATCTCCCACGCAACCGTCGCGTTCGACATACATTATCATTAAACTCATGTAATTTAATGTCCTTGTTCTGTAATATTACCATTCTTATAATATGACCAAATGGAGACGGCAAGTTATTTTAAAATTCCAACACCCAACGAAGTGACAACACCAATCGCTATTACACTTTAGTTTTAATTCACTGTCATATGGGTTTATATAATACCGATACAATTCTCAACTTCCAAAAACATTATATAGAATTTCAAGTTAAATCAACATATTTGTAATGTCTAAAAAAACTTCTTGTGCTATAGATCCACCCATTCCACAATTTCACAGATAATCCTGTATTTAACGTTACATCAAATTAATCTCCAAATACTTGAGCCGCAGTAAATCATTAAATGTCGCCAATTAATAACGATTATTCGCTATTACGTCACACGTAATTAGACGTCACGTCGGTATCACTTTACCTCACAATTTAGACACACGCTCTAATCTCTTATTAATAACCCCTCTCGTAAACATTACAAACAATCGGTTAATTTACATAAAAGAAAGCATTTAATTCGGTTAAGCTGCGGTTAATCATAGATCCAGTATAATGTACAGCCATGGTCATTTGTACCCGTCGCACCAATAATTAACTCAAGGCGCGAGCTGCGAACGGTTGACCGCTTTGAATAACAGAATAATGAGAGGAACGGCCCGATTTCTAAAGGTTAAGAGTTATTTACACGTTTAATTAGTAGCTGAACACCGTAAATTAATAAAGCTGAGAAGACCATCCGAGACTCACATAGCAAAAGGTTTTTCCAACTGCCGCCGAGGGCGCGCAGGCATCGGTGGAGGCGCGGCGCGGGGGCTGCGGGCGGCGCGCGGGGTGGAGGCATACGTACATCCCCCTCAGACGAACTCCTTGCAAGCAGTGATGATCCTCGATCCCTTGATAAGGACCTGCGTCGTCCAAACGGCGCTCCTCTGACCGTTGCGAAATTCTCCTCGCAAGTTATATTGAACGTATCCAATGGAATACCTTCAGGCTCTTCCCTACGACTTCGTACTGAAAACGTTCTTCTGAAGCCGTTCGCGAGACCTTCCATGGTCTTCTTTTTCGGTCGCTGTATCTCCTCAGAGCTAATGACTGTGATGTCGTCCATGTTTGGCGGTTCGTTGGTCCTTCTTTCGATGCCGGTGAGGTCTTCAACACCTCCGTGCCTGTACCTGAGAGGTCTGCCTCGGTCTATGATGCCCAGCTCATCGTAGCTTCTGTAAGTGGAGGAGGCGCGTCTCGGCGCTGGCGGACGGCCGGCTCTATCTATTGTCATTTTAATCCAAGTCCAATTTATCGATGACCTGATGAAGAAATACGTCGGTTAGGACATTGCATCGCATGGATGACTGTGTGATCCTGGCTTGCAACGACGTCGCTCTTGAATTCTGAAGTTAGATTATTTCTTCCATACAATAACGTACCAAGTGATTAAAGGTTGGAAATTACTTTAATGAATCTAAAGTATAAATTAGTTCAAAATTTGTAAAACTATAAGTTATTTCGGAGATGTTATTCCGCTTAAATTAAAAATTACTTTACATTTAGCCAATCAAGAAACCTCGTTACTTGTAAAAAAATAAGGAATCGAAATTCACTATATCAATCATGAGACTTGCGGTAAACACGAGTGCAGTTGACACTTTAAACGCGAACCTTGTAAAACAAAGAACCATACGGAAAACAAAACAAGTAGCTGACAAGCTTCGTGCATTCCTGATCGAAGGTATTGTACTCTAAAACAAAGGTCATACAACAAAACCTGAGGCGTAAAACGCATTTAGTGTAGACAAAACTTTTTTCCAAAGAATCTTAAAGACCAAGGTTAAATTTACTCGAGCCATGGATAAATATCAGCTGCGCATTGTTATTCTAAAGGCCCCTGGCTTTTGTTGCCAAACTAGTTTCTGAATCTCGGGAACGGTGGCTTGTTATCCTAGTCAAATGTGTATATTGCATGCATAAAATCTTTTGTGACAAACGCTGTTGCATATAATCAAGAATTGTACTATTATAAACAGAGCCAGTAGTTCCAGAAATATTTGAAGATTTGATAATTAGTTTAAGTTTAGTCAAATGGTTTGTTACGTTAATTAAAATAAGATCATAATGACGCAGAGTTAATGGTAATTTTTTTGTTTCACAATAATATTACTAACGAAGCCGACTTTGTAATTAGCAATGATATAATATTTATTGTTTATTAGCCACAATAAAAAACACTTAAAAAACAACATCACATCAAACACAGGTCCAAACGTAGAAAACAATAAATACAAAAGCACAAAGCTACGAGTTCAAACAAATTACAGACAAAAAATTACCGACATGAACAATACTTTTTAAAAGCGGGTACGTAAAATTCCCAAAGTTTCATTAGAGCACAGGGCATTGTTAAATGTATAAGTTCAAAGTCCAAAGTATTAAACGCGTGTGTCGCAGCCGTTTTGAATAACAATACCGTGACTGGTACAATTTATACAGAGACAGTTGTAATAATGTATTTACAAGTCGTAGTAGAACATAAAATGCCAGGACAACATATAGGGATTTTATATGTTGAAGTTTTGAAACAAAATGCGAGGAAACTTGTGCACGTATTCACAGTTTTAATATGCGAATAGTATAAGTAATGCCTCGGTTATAATAATTATCTCAAAGATCCATGTTCTGTAGGCACCAAGATTTCTAGATCTGGTTTCAATTACCTTTATTCAGAAATATCGCTCTTTTTATAATTTCATGTTTAGTTAGTAAATTTGGCACATTTTCACGTCATCATATCTTCAAGATTAACTAGTAAATTGCTAGCGCGCGGACAATTATCGAATTATGCATTTCCTGCCCATCGGGGAGACATAAATGCGGATTAGTCTTCGATTAACATGAGCGGTCGCTTAGAACCAATGTTGGGTACACCTCGGATGAGAAAATGAGAATTCTGGCGTACAAAAACTAGTCTAGTTACAATTCAGGTGGAGCTGATATATTATTTATGAAAGTACAAGTGCCTAAAATACCATCATTATGTACATGTATGTATTATGTAAGGAAGGACATGACAGTCTATAGACACAGTCCCGAAGATCTAACAAATACGAGTAGATAATGATGCGAAATAGTAACTAATAGCTAGTGTACAAAAACTTTAATAGAGGTAAAAAAAAACTTTTTTATTTTTTATCCCGGCACGTTAATGACTACACTGAGCTTGGTGTTAAATATAGTCTATTCCAAATATAATGTCGACTATCAAGAGACATTGCGTTTTAAAGGTCAGTATTATACCAGCTTGAAGTTACTAGATATACACTAGCTGACCCCGGAATACGACTCGCCTAACCGAGTCACTGCTGTGGGATCACAACAAAATGATCAGCTACATTCCCACCAACACTGTGAACATAGACCCTTTAAACTCTTTATATAATACTACCCTTAAATGGAAACTGTAATGTAAACCTACCTTGCCCTATAAAGTCCACAAACAAAGCTAATAATTTCTACGAAACATAAACTCACACAAATGGGAAAGAAAATGAAATTCCAAAGAAAACGAAAGCCCAAACATAACAAACGGCAGTTGCAAGCGATGTTTATACAAAGAATACTTGAACATAAGCACAATTAGTGCCACTCGAGGTGCAGTTAAATTTAGATGCGAACGTTTAGTGTTGCTAGCTTTATCGATTTGTATAGACCTCCCAGTGTTGAAGATTTATACTGACAAACTACGTGCAGTTTTGTTCTCAAGGATTTATCCATTATTAGTCAATACAATGTGTCCGTCGTCGTCTTGCAAAGAGGCGAATCGATAATATTGTTAACATCGCGGGCCAGAATTAAGAGCCGATTGATATAGAACTAATAAAAACAGAACAAAGGTAAATGCCATTTAAGTATAGAGGCCTAGCAGCGCTGTGGGTTCAAAAGGGCTGTAAGTAACGGTGATGATTTTATTAAATAAAAGGTAATAATTGAAGAACAAGTCGTGATATCGGTTACACTTTCATAGGAAGAGCTAACTGAACTGCAGAAGTATGTAAATAACTTTATAATAATCAAAAGCGATTTATCAGTTTCGAGAATATATAGAGTAATTGACGACTTACTTATATACATTAATAACTACATATGGGTCGAATACAGAACCTCCCTTTTTAAGTCGGATAAAAACGCGCTAAAATAGACATGATTAAAAAAAGTTAGAAATATTACGATCAGAAACACAATTTCAGCTGCTATTATTTTTTCACTTAACAAAATACAATCGGTTAACAACAGAACAATATTTCCTACTTTGTTATTTTGTTTCATAAACATGGCAACCCCAAGCGAGGCGCTTGCTCTCTCAAGCACAAATATGATATTGAAGGACGCAGTGGAATAAGAACAACTGCCAACAAACGGGATGTTATTGTTTCGAACAGTGTAATATTGTTGATTCCTACCAATTAAGCTTAATTGTACTGAGCAGTGCGCGAGTTATAAAAATTGAGTAAGTGCTCTCTTCCCAATTTGTGATTTGGACTTTTGGTGACTGCGCGACGCGTTATGAATTTGGAACGGGATACAAAATGCAAAATTCTGTTCTTCTTGTATCCTGGGCTCACGCTAAACTCCTCCGGCGTTATTAAAGAAAATGTAGACAGATTACCTTTAATACTCGAATTAAAACAGAGTGGTATAGTCACGCTGTTATCTTTGTCTACAGCAAGAATGGGCCGGTTGGACCGGGTCGTTACCACTGTCTCACAGAAAACCGACGTAAAGTAGCGGCTTGCTGCTGCGTTTCGTACGGTGAGTGAGATATCCGGAGGCCCAAATTCCCCTTCCCTTCCCAATCCCTAATTATCCTTTTCCTTTAAGGTTGGCAACGTGCCCATGATTCTTATGGTATTGTGGGCGTACATTGGCGGTGGAGATCAATTACCATCAGGTGACCCACTTGCTCGTTTGCCAGCCTATGCGATAAAAAAACTATCTTTGTGCCAGGGGTTGCCACATGAACTAGTTGCTAACACAAAATTCCAAGTCCATGTGTTTAATAAGACTGATAAATTGCTAAATACATAGATGATTGAAAAACAAATATCCAGTGAGTAGCGTTAACATTGCCTTTGAAATTATGGACACTGTGATTTCTTACGTTTACGCGAATGTTACTCATAGAAATAAAACGAATTTTAAACGTATCACGGTTTTTTATTTTATTTTGGTCCCGACAACGTTTCGAAAGCTTTTCAGCCTTCGTGGTCTCGGGATGAACTCATATTATGGACATCATTACACTTCTGGATAGTAAAAGTCATCATAACATAGGTCTCTCTGTCATCCAAATGTTCCGTGGTATATTCAAGCATATCGGAGAATGTTTATTATTTATCCTCAGAGCTAACAATTTAAAAGCAAGCTGGATTATCAATGCAGCGCTGAAGTCGTCTGCAACAGCTTGACAAGGCTTCAATTAGAATTGCTAATTAGCTGCGTCGGCTGCGCGGATTCATAAGCTATTATCAATACATATTATGCATTATCGATTATAAATAAGCATGTCCTATGTAGATAGTGTTCATTTAACTTTAATTAAAATGGTAATTATGAAAGTTATTAGAGGTCGATCTAAGTCTTGACTTCAGACTGCCACTGGCAACAGCATAGCATCAGGTAATAAGAAATAAATTAATTGATTCAACGATAGTCTCTGCCTATCCGGTGGGATGAAGGCATGAGTATGTAAGTATGTATATATCTATAATTCTATATGCTAATGAGGAATGAGAAAGGGCACACAAAAAAAGTAGTGGCGAATTTTCTTTCACTAGTCATCGAACCTTCAGGCCGCTTCCAACAGGTCGGTCTGGAAATCTTTGGGATAGGGCTATGTTCAGCAGTGGACGTCCAGTAGCTGATGATTATGATGATGATGTATCATCGGAACTTACTCAATGAGTCTAAATACAATATGTTTGCAATTCAAAAATCAAGGCAATAAAAAAAAAAAAAAAATTACCGAGCAGTGAAAAGCTCGAGACGGTTATAGTAAAAGAACAGTGTTACTTAGATAAGATCAATCTCGATTAAATTAGCTTTAAATTAACAGAAAACGCATTCAAATCGGTTCACAGACAGACAAAGGAGTATCATTTATATACATTCCTCTTTTTTGTCAAAGGTTAAAAAATATTGTCCTGTATGATTAACATAATTTCCAATTACATGACACTACCGCAAAACATTTACTAGGACACAACACCCACATTAACAATTTGACATTGGTTATTGACCTCCACAATGGCGGGTTATGTAAGACACTGTTTAATTGTCGTAGTTAGAACGTAAATTACCAGTTGCGACAACGAGCTGTGGACTGTGGACACGACTTTATCGCGAAATATATTGTGTCTCAACACAAGACGTATGCTACTTGCTTTATCGCGTTTTTTTTTAAACTACTGAATGACGGAACTGAAAGGTCCCTCGCCTCATAGTTTTTTTTTACTAGCCCTGTATTATATACGTCCCACGGCTGGGCACAGGCCTACTCTACTGAATGAGAAGGATTAGGCCTTAGTCCACCACGCTGGCCTAATGCGGGTTGACAGACTTCACATACCTTCGAAGAATCTTATCGAGTTCTCAGGTATGCAGGTTTCCTCACGATGTTTCCTTCACCGTTAAAGCAAGAGATAATTAACAATTAATATACACGTAACTTACAAAAGTCAGTGGTGTATGCTCTTGGGACTGGTGTCGTTTCGGATAGGTGTACGTTCATACTAAAATCTAAGACTTCGCGAGAATCCCAATATTATTTATATATTATACATACATGGATTTGATATTCGTGAAAACTTTGGCATCGGCTGTCGTCTTTATCACGAAAAGGTTATTTCAATTAATAAATTCGTAACGGCATTTTAACTGTAGCCAAAGGCAATGAAGGAATTAGGATGACATTAATTTATTACAGAGGAATAATTCTTAATTTAAAATAACAAGTTTTAAAATATTTTGGGTGTCAAAAGTATAATTAATGATCTTGTAGTTTACCAACTCAATAAAACAGAAAGTTTATAAAAGTCAAGCCTATTTTATTATAGATAATCTTTTCCTTCGTCGCGCGCGCCGCCCGCATCCTATACCTACCTATACATACGATTATTTTACCCCCTTTACCCTAAGGATAAAATTTCAAAATAGACTTTTCAAAGAGCATAAATACTACGTTAAAGTATATTAATGCATAAAAATATTTCCCATATCCACTTTCCTATCCGCTGTGCCTATTTAGGGATGGAATATAAGAACTTCTTGATCATAGTCTATGGTATTGTAGGAATACGCTAAAAAACTAGGGTCTACTCGTTTGATTTGGGCGTTGATGAATCAGTCGGTCGGGACATGATTCTATATTTTTTTATGTTTTCATCTATGGCATACACCATTAACGTCTCAGATCCAAAAGGAAGCAAGTTACAATTTTAATGTTGGAAACTATTTTGGTTACATTATTATCATTTATATATTACTTTTAAATGGTATTAATACTGTTTGGTTCCTATACAAATAATAAATAAATAATGAGTCACTTAATATTTTTTTTAACCAAATAACAACGACATAGCAAGTGCAGCCACAGTTTTACAGTTGTATGTATAGAGGCCATTGGTAAGTTACAGTGACATTATGACAATTGTAAATAATTATCACTTCGCTCGCTGCGAAGTCTTTGAACTTCTGTCGTCGGTTCGTCTGATACACACGAGGCCGGGTACTATTCCGTCATGATTCTTAGAAAACGTATGTTGTGATATCGTACTAAAAGATTATAATATATTATGTATACTAAGAAAAAATATATAACAGATATTATAAGGGTTCATGAACTTTGCATAGTTCATGAGAACCCATAATTATGGGAACCTGGGACTTTTATTTCTCACCCAATTAAGCCGTTGGTGTAGACATCGCCGGCAGAGCTCGCTCGTGTATCAATTGCAATAATACGGTTAAAAGAGTAAAAGGAGACATTTTTATAAGCTTAAATGATGAAACGAGAAAGTCGCTCGTTTGACGATAAATAAAACCCCATATATCCCATAAACAGACGAAACACCACATAAAATTTGATTTGTAAACCGCAGTAATATGGCTCGTATTTAATTCGCTCATATATGAAATGAAAATACAGAAGAAAAACACTTTTTTTTTGCAATTCCTTTAAAATAATCACACCAAATCTGTTGTTCACTCGCACTTGCCTGATATGCGTTATACGGAAAGTATGTGCATTCCTTTTTCATTCATGGAGCTATAAAAATACATATTTTTAGTCAAACAAACAAATCCTATTCCATTCTTAAGTGGTAAAAGCTTCCGCGTCTATCCATTCCAAGCCTTGTCGTCGCTAATCAATCTCGCCCATCATAACGTTCGTGGGTCGTGACCACGTGGTCTGCGTTGTACATTTGAACACAATCGCCCACACCATGCGGATATCATTTCAAACTCCCACACAGTAAACCATGTGTTCAATCTCATTCAGCATTTATTGCACGACAGATTTATAAAGGCATTGAATTATCACTCACTCTGATTTACTTTCAAAGTTGTAATTTAATCTTTTGACATAACATAATATCGCGCCTGTATCCTCTAAGGGGTAGGCAGAGGGGCAAGTAGTGGTACATCCACAGTTGCCAAGGTTATTTCCGTCCCATGACGGGATAGATGATGAGCGCCTATTGCCATGCCGGGCACAAATCCCAATCCCTGGCAAATTCAAGTGTGATTTTTTAAAATAAAACTCAATCATAAGTTTTATGAAATTTGAGTTCTCAAAGATCGGGTATTCACAACTGAAATCACAACCCAGGATTAGAACCTCACGGTTTATCATAGTATACTGCCCACTAGAACTCCAGGCAGAAAGCAAACAATGGATTAGAACAGGGTAACACTTTCTAAGTAATGGTCGCAGCATCATCGTCAGCAGATCCATTAGCAGAATCGAAAATATTATTTTTGTATAGGATTAAATAACATTTTTTATCTCTGTAATGACTAATTTTGCATTTTAATGAAAAAATAATCTAAAAATCGCACCAACAAATAAAGACAATGAAGGTCAACAAAAGTACAGAAACTCTCGCGTGTGCCGTACCTGGGGCAGTTTAAAAATACAAAAAACCACAAAATATCGTAACGAAAATGTCAATACTTTCTTTTGCCTTTTTCAACCGAGCCGTATCATTACTGGCAACATAAAGTGTAAAAAATATATAAATATCATGTCGGCAATGCGATAAAATGTTGAATGAATTTCGCGTGTTTACTATCTTTGTCAGTTCATGTAATAAGGTGATTAAGGTGCGTTCCGAGTGGTAGCGACGCTAGATCGCATGCCCGATATCTGATCGCACGAGACATGCTAATGTTAGCAATAGTCGAGTCTTCATTGTAATGCGCTGAACTGACTGACTGTCCTTGAAGAAATTTGCCAATTTGCGTGCATTTACTTCCATTATCTACAGATTATAGTTTCAGTCTTTTTATTGGTTAGACTTTGAAATGAAAGAAACATACAAGTAAACAATTTTAGTGTCTCTCTCAGGTCTGTGTCCAATAAACATTATTTTTACAAATTTAATACTAAAATAAAGAACCAATTATACCAGAACTAAGTGAAGATTTATCTTATGAAACTGCATCAAAGAACTAAAATATATATGAACAATAACATATGGGATTTTCTGAATACAACCATAATACTGTCGTGCCGATCAATACTCATTATCACTACCTCAGTACAAACTCGCGCAAAAACGATAAAACGATCGTGGTAAAACCACTACTCACTCATGAATTAACCAAACATTTACGTTTACTGACAAAATTAACGATACAACGCTAAAATACATGTGTGTGAATAATTCTTAAATTCGGACACGTACAAGTATTCGGTTAATCTCGCTTACACGTATCGCTTTATACATACGCTAAAAGCATTAAATTTAAATAAATTGCAAACAATCAAACATTTACAATTGCAATAAAAACTTGATGGCAGACAAAAGACTTCAGTGTCAAAATGATAAATGCCAAGCCGTATGTAATTGCAAAGATTAACACTGTGGGTAATACGAATGCAGTTTTTCTTCATGTAAACCGGTACTTTTACAGCGAGGATCAAGACAAAAACCCGCTAACGAGGCGGCGCGGCGGTGTGGACGCCCTCCATCCATCAGCGAACAGAGAAATCTACACGACTGATAGTGCTAAATCACCGGCACACTCGCCGCTCAGGTCTTACTCGGTGACCAGCACCTGCATCGTATAACCAACAATACCTGACCCCGAGTGAAAGCCGCAATCGATTAATCTCCCATGCCCCCCGGCCATCCAATAAAAGACTGTAATAACAGATCACATCCGAATAATTGTTGCATTGACGATTCAAGTCTGACAGACCAATTGCCAGTTACCAAACTCATATTTCCGTGTAATAACCGCGCGCAACGTCATATATTGACACTTTAACGAGGATGGACTTTAAGATGGATTTTCATGTAAACAAGACGCGAGGGCGATGAAAGGGAAGCGATTTGTGAGGCTAAATAGCGGGGCATGTTGTGAGGTGTGAAGGGACGCGGGACGCCGGGTCATTCATCAATAGTGAAAGCGGTACTGATAGTCCTAAATTACCTCAGGCCACGAGCCGCGAGCGCGTCTCTGCCGCGTTCCCGCCTGCGCACTGCGCTGAGCACGCCACAATACATTTACATCTCGGTTTTGCAAATCACTACTCGCCAAAGGTCAAAAGCATTCTCCTCGTCAATTCAACATTGACATTGTTGCAAAAACTGGTTGCCCAAAATAACTCGTTCAATGACGATATGCTATAAAAATATTGCATAATATATGCAATAATATTATATCAAATTCGTTAACACACAAACTTAAGCCGTGGAGCAGTGGTGCGTGCATCAATTTTGTCAGCTACAGCGGTGCAATTTCGCGGGTTTTGGCAAACTTTGAGGTGTCGTTTGCATTTGTAGCGAGGGCTCTCGAGTGCCTTTATCTTTCCACGGGACAGCTGTTTAAATGAAAGGCTGTTTTGCGCATTCCACTCGATTTTTAACGAGATTTCTCCTGACAAAAAACACGATAGCTTTGACAGTTATTTAAACATTCTCTCGTCCTGTGTCGAGATTCGTATTGTTTTTGCTGCCTCGCGGGAATTAGCTGAGGTCGCGCCCGAATTTGCCAAAGTAGAAATGCGTTCGGTTGTTTACTTTTCCCGCAGTTTGCATTTTGCAAGGATTTAATAATGGCAGGCGAGTGTCAATTTCCGCGTAGCTATATTCAGACGGTGGTTAACAGTAGTTAGCGGGTCGTTGTGACACGGTCGCCATCGCGTAACGGCCTGGCCATAATTGGCGGAGAATTATCGATTTTACACGTACACGAAGGTGAAATCAGTGGATGCACAAAAACGTTGTCATGACGCACGCATAATCTTTATCTCTGATCAGATAAAACCGTTCAATAAAGACAAAATAGCCTTCAAATACGACAAAGCATTAGAAAGTCAAGTTCCGTTAAAACGTCCAGTCGCAGACGTATTGAAATCGCATTAAAATCGTTAGTGATAATTGCGTACGATGCAAAAAGCGGCGACTGTGCGTGCAAAACCCGTGCTCGCTCCACAAACTTGACGACCGAGTAATGATTAATATAATTTTTATTTGCTTTGATTGTATGTGTTTACGGCGTGATTCTATTCACTGTCGTGTTATTGAGAGGTTGTTGACTGCACAAAAACATGATTGAAGCGCTAGTTTAACTGTACACACGATAGTTAAATTTTGATCGATCGGCTTGTCGTGTGTGACCACCGTACATCGTTATCCAATTTCAAAAACCTAATATTTAATATATATGTTTCGAACTAATCATACGTTCGGATCATGTTTATATTGGTTTCTAATTTAGAGAGGGTATTGTTAGTAGCGGATATTATTTAAAAGCGTACCTACTTGTTATGAATTACTACGCATATGTAGGTATGTTATTAACTAGTTAAGAAAAAAAGGAAATGAATATAATTATTTATTGAAGTTTGTAAACTAATTTCAATTCAATAAACTGCATAGCGGATACTGTTTAAGTTGTCTGCAATTAATTAAGTTGTTATAAAGAAAGCAATCATCAATATCTCTATATATTTACTTTCACGACAAATAATAATGATTAGATCTATAATCACGATACACATATACCCTAAATCAGTGGTCTGTAAACTGCAGCTCGCGAGCCGCATACTGTTCTTTGGCACCTTTAGTGCGGCTCAGCCACAAATAATCGATTTTGTAAATTACGTGCTATGACCAACTTCAAAACTACGAGGAATATCGAAAACAATGGTTATTTTATTTATAATTCTTTATAAAAACAAAACTAACAATCCTAATCAAAATTTATATTTTCTTTTTTATAAAATTTTCATTTAGTAAAAATAAAAAACATTCAAAACATCACAAAGTCACAATTGGCGGACTTATCGCTCAAGGCAATCTTACAGGTAATCATGGTATAGAGACAAGAGTAACAGCAAAATAATATTTTTAATTTGACTCTTAAATTAAATTTCTTTTTAATAATGAGTTTACCGAGCACTGCCCTAAATGTATAAAACATATTTGAAATAATAAACTGAAACGATACGGTATCCGAGTTTTCTACTAATGAAGACACCATAAGCAGACACAAAACTGCCTTAACGAACTTCGTTCCCGAAACGTAGATCCCAAAGCATTGTCCCTCCCTCTCACCTAACTAGACCATAGTCAATTATATCCGAATAGTATCGATCGTATCACATGCCTATCGTGAGAACAGAGAAAGGATTTAACGAAATGACTAATGCCCAACAGACAAGTGAATTTATTAATCCATCCCGAACCGATGATAGATAGCGTGACGGTATCGTGTTACCAACCCTACAAGGCCCTGGTGTAGGGTTGAAGATTCCTTAAAAATATTTTTTTTAAATCGCGTGTCGCAAAAACGAAAACAGTAACTAAAACACCGTGAGGAAACCGGCATATCTAAGAATTCTCTATAAGAGTTTCGAAGGTATGTGAAGTCTATAAACCAGCTAAACACCGACGGGATGGACTATGGCTTCTTATGACTATGAATATAGTTCCGCCTTTGCTTTGTATAGGGATGCTATTAACTAAACTATATACATAATAATTTTTTTTTGAGTAGATTTTGAAGTAACACTGTACATGTACATTTATTAATATCCACCTGCCAACCCTGACTGAACCGATGCTAATCATCTTCCAGCGCGGCGTTCGACACTATCGGATATAAATTGAGCATTCACATCGCGCGTCGTATAACATATAAATCTCTGAACACACAAGGCGATTACTCTCTTATTGTTTACGCTATGCCCACTAAAGGGGTTCTGAGGTGATCAAATGTAAGCTTGAAACCACGTATATTTTTGCTTGACACAATTTTGATAGCTGAATTTAAATATTGATTTACGCGTCTACATGTTCATTCTATGCGACCTTATTATTTTGGTTTGACACGAGTTTGACAATGGTCAACTAAACTAAGCATAGCTACAGTCATGTCAGCAACAATAATCATCGCGGGCGCTTCTTGATTGATACAGGAGTCTGATACATGCATAAAAATGCTTAGCAATCAGTCAGAACAAAACAAAATGTTTGTCGTCAAGCCGCTTGATCGTCTTGGAACGCTTTTATGGAGTCGTTAGAATGGCTTTCTACCCAAACCTTCTGATAACTCAATCCTTTGTTACGTTTTAATTAGTTTTTATTGAGCCTTTGATGCTTTTGAGCATTATCGCTCGCTTTGTTTTCGGAGTTGATGTTCAATAGGATTTTTAATCTATGCTTTATTGTTTTTGAAAAATATGAACGGTTCAACAATAAACTCATTAAAACTAATTGATTAGAAAGTTTAATGATGATGTCGATGGTACTATAACTTTCGTAGGCATATCGGTTACAATATTGACACGAGAACTCGAGAACTTTGAAGTGAGTTGACTGACAGTTATACATAGCGTAATATTGAGATATTAATTACATAAGTACAAGCAAAGTTAGATCATTTAGATTTTCATCTAGACATTTTAGTATAGATGGGTTTAGTTTTAAAATCGTTTACTTTCCGAATTAACACATTTCCTCATTCTAACTCAAATATAAAAATATAGTCTCAAAATAGAACATTAAACTCACACATATTATTTCCCTTAAAACGTATCATATTGTCAGAATTCTTGAGCGTTTAAATTTGTTCGATACATTTTCATCCGTCAGCATTATTCTAAAGTATTTTAAAACCCTTTCAACCGATAACTGCTAATATAAGTTTTTCTGTCTCTAGTAATAAATTAGTTTTGTAACTCACACCTCGGCTGGCCGGCCGGTAAATCGTGATGGGCTACTCTTGTTGCTACTAGGGTTGCCATCCACTCAAGTTTCCTTGCACTCATTCTAGTTTATTAAACGTCTGAACACGTCTAGGGAGTTTTATTTTACTAACCTAAACGATGAAACGAGCAGGTCACTCGCCTAATGGTAAGCCTAACGTCTGCCGATAAACAGAAGCAATATTCCGCAAAATAATAAGTCTAATAACGTCCAATAATTCATTGGCTTCAATGTCCTTCAAATCGAAACACAACAGTGCTTACATACTATTGTTTGGCGGTAAAAAATACAAAACGGTGGTACCAATCCAGACTACCTCTTGTAACCTACGACCACCTTGTAAGGTGTTGTGAGTAATTAGGTAACCACCTAGTAAGGTGTTGTAAGTGATCAGGTATAGGGGTAAAACTCAGCCTTTGTTTCAAGAAGGCCTATTTTTTCTGAATGAACCGGGCTTTTTATTAAAAAAGGAAATTATAATTATGTCTCGGGAACAATAATTGTTAAAAATTATTATTTTCTACTTTTTAGTTTTGACATCCCTGTCCGGTGTGTAAGATCTATGGTGTTGGTAGCCCTGAGTGCGCCTGTAATGAATTAGGCTAGATGTACGTGCGATAATGCATTATTTATTAATACAGTAATTTTAATGGAAATTACTTATAAGGAATAATTTTCACTAATAAGGCATAATTTATGTTGTTAGCGAGTAATTTTCGACGACGCGTATGATTATGGTTGGGAAATCGTAAGGATTGAGTTACTAATTAGACGTGTACTGTATGTGTATGCAATCTTCCAAACTGAATTCTCATATATGGAAAAAATATTGATTTTATTCAAAATAATAAATAAGCCGTTTTGAAGGCAATGTTACGTATCATGTAAAGTCATGACTGTCACGTTAGTAGTAATTTTCAAGTCTTACAATTATATATTCTATCTATATAATATACTAGATGACCCGGTGAACTTCGTATCACCTACATATATTTGTGTAAAATATGGTCAAAACTTAATACAAATGTTTCATTTACATTAAATGCAATTAAGTAAGGTACTGCACCATTGCACGTGAGGTAGCCCGTCGCACATTTAATCGTCTTCCACCTCCCCCCGGTGGGACAGTCCGGTCCCTGTTCCTGTCCGTGTCCTGTCCGTGTCCTGTCCGTGTCCTGTCCGTGTCCTGTCCGTGTCCTGTCCGTGTCCTGTCCGTGTCCTGTCCGTGTCCTGTCCGTGTCCTGTCCGTGTCCTGTCCGTGTCCTGTCCGTGTCCTGTCCGTGTCCTGTCCGTGTCCTGTCCGTGTCCTGTCCGTGTCCTGTCCGTGTCCTGTCCGTGTCCTGTCCGTGTCCTGTCCGTGTCCTGTCCGTGTCCTGTCCGTGTCCTGTCCCTGTCCTGTCCCTGTCCCGTCCCGTCCCGTCCCGTGCCGTGCCGTGCCGTGCCGTGCCATGCCGTCCCGTGCCGTCCCGTCCCGTGCCGTTACTCATTTTTTCTCACCGGGTAAACCTTCCCTGAACTTCCACAAATATTTCAAGATCAGAATTAGCCAAATCGGTACAGCCATTCTCGAGTTTTTGCGAGACACACGCACAGCGATAAATTAAAAATTAATAAAAAAAACATTGTCCAGCGGACAAAATTGTGAATCTAAACCATTCTCAGATCCCCTTGAACACACACAAAAAATTTCATCAAAATCGGTCCAGTCGTTTAAGAGAAGTTCAGGAACATACACACTCACAGAAGAATGATATATATAAAGATAATTAAATCTAGATTCTAGAACGTGAACCGAAACTCGAATCACATAACTTCATTAATTGCTTGTCATAATTAAAATGAAATATATTTCAGCGTTATTCTTACGATCTTAATTCACTTCAATTTCACACAATATTTCCAATAATTAAATACAACGACAAGATTAATGAAAATCATTCAGCGCAAAAGTACAAAGAATTTTCCAAATAATTCGCCCCCGTCGAAGCCTTAATCCGCTAAATTCAATCCCAATCGCAATTTTGGCAACTGTTCCGAGAGTTTAAGTAAGAAATCAGGTTTCTCACAACTCGCGTCATTAAAATTTCTTTAACCAAAGATTAAACAAAGTTTTAAATCACCAATCGATTTGTCATCGGTAGTGCTGACAAACCGATCGAGATCTCGTCGAACGATTTCAAAAACATGCGTGTTCGAATGTAATTTCGGGATTTTCTCGGAATTTTAAATTAGATGTATCGGCTTACATCCGAATTGTAATGAGCATGTTCGGAACGTACCATGTTCGACATTTGTGTTTGGAACATGTTTAAAATTCAGCCGAGCTTCGGAACGCGCGTATAACTGTCGCTCTCCGCTGCTGACAAATTACGGTCATTAAGCCAAGTTAGAAACATTGTGATAATTAAATCATTAAATTTTGAACATTGACAGTTAAATAATTAGTCCTTATTAATCATTAAAAGATGTGTGTTTGTGTGGACCATAGACAATTGTTTCGGATTCCGGTGTTGTGAGACCGAACGTCTCGGTATTTCTTGATACCCACGTGACAAGACCATTTTCCGTCGACCACATCTTTGTCCATGCGGCTAGTTTGAGGTCATGAGCAAACCCATTTTTAATAAAAAAAAATCTATTAACTCATTATGATTCCATATAAAGTGAAGTCATAAGCCAGTTGGTTTTATAAACAAAATAAAATGTTGCATTTAAAATGAAGTCATGTTTTTATAAAGCCAATATAGAGATCATTCATACAATTCTTAGTATTCTGAAGTCATACTTTTAATAAAATACATGAGATTTTAATAGTAATATTTGCAGAAATCTGACTATGCAAACAGTTACATGTGTTACAAAAACATGTGTCAAAGAGTGTCCTTTTTACAGTTGCCCTATATCGTATAACAACACAGCTGAAGTCAAATTTCAAACGACGTCTAATATCTTTATCTAAATTAATATTATAAAGAGGAAAGATTTTTATTTTTGTATGTAACGAATAAACTTAAAAACTAATGGACCGATTTCAAAAATTCTGCCACCATTAGAATTCTACATTATCACTGAGTAACATAGGCTACTTTTATCCCGGAAAAAGCAGAACACGCGGGCGGAGCCTCGAGGAAAAGTTAGTTCAATATATATTAAGTAAATACACAAAGTTACTAACCAGTTAACAGTTTCATTCAATAAAATATGTATTTCTCTATCTATCTTGTATCTTTTTTAATGAACATCATGTCTTCTTATTTTGATAAGCCCCGCGCAATTCGCTTATCTAATCACAGTGAAGATATGCGTATCTGCGATCGATAAGGCTGCATAGATATTGTGTATTAACCGGAATAAATTTTTAGTAAATACGTGTAAATGGAAAGTGTATGAGTCACTTTAACCGTATATTGTCTTCTTATGAGGAGTTTCTATTGAAATAAGCATACAGTGTGAAATACATTTAGAATTCTACCCAACTATGTTCGTTTCTTATTTCAAATTTAAAACTCTAGAATAAGGCGTATTTGCTTTTTTTTTATTTGATTAAATGACGAGACCAGCAGGGCGCTCGCCTGACCGTAAGCGCCACGCCTGCCCATAAACAGAAGCAACACCACATAGAACTTTGAATTACAAAGCACTGCATGGCACTGAACTGCGCTCGTCACCCCGAGACATAAGGTGTTAAGTCTCATAATGTATGCTTAAATAACTTCATTCTTCAAACGAACTTTGAAAAACGTCTCTTATCTAAAAGATCATTTTATGCGTGCCTCAGATTGTAAAGGCAATGAAAGACCACATCAATTCATGTAGAAAGCTAACATCTCCAAATAAAAATCAACCTGCTGACCTTACTGGCGCTTCGTGCGTCCATTTATGTACACACATTATGGGCCTGACTTATAAACGTTACGCACTGATTAGTCAAGCAATCTCTTAAATCAATCTCTTATAAAGTTGCTAGAAAGAGACAAAACGGTGTTTAACTAACTAGTGCTCGAATTAAGTGTATAGTGTCCTAAGTGTCTATCGAGTTTTTAAAAATCGAAATATATGTGATTATTTAGTTTTTTTCTAATGCTGACTTTATTTCTCGCGTTTTCATTCAGCATTATTCTAAAGCGACTGTTTTACAATGTCCAATAACACAACGCATAAGCAATTAATAGTAATTTGGAGTTTGGAGTAATTTAGGAAGTAATTTGGAATCTGCTCTATCTTTTATTTTAACTGATAAATATCTTTTACGACTTTTATGAAACAGGTCGTTAAACGTAAATCTATCGCTTGTCAAACGATTATTAACTAAGCTACGATGACTTAACTAGCCATTACTGATTATTACAACGTCATAATGAAAACTATAAACGGCCTTTGTAGTCCCCGTATAAAATATATAACATAAACACGGGAGCATCTGGCGCTGACTAAGTTCCCAGTTCCCATGTTTATTGTAGAGATGAGATAAATCATAACGTACGGTACCGGCTGGATGTAAACATATGGTCAGAAATTGCAAACGTAAATAAATTATCGGATTGCACAAAATGTTATGGCCCAGTGAGAAAATAAAACATAAAGATAACATCTGCATCGAAGTCATTCTCAATTCGATTTAAATGTTGATCGCCAATCTCTTAATGCTCACCACAAAAAATATAATTTGTATGTTTAGGCGCATGTTTCACCACCTCTGAGTAAAAGCTACATAACAAATAAAATATGATACGCTCAAATATAAATTTCACACTCTGACATATAAGAAAGAAGTGTCAGTACCTAATTTAAAAAATCACTCTTATATCTTATACGTCAATTTGATGTCTAAATTTTACGCGGATTTTTTGGCAGAGGCCCAAAATGTGGTTGTTTAAACATATTGGTAAAAAGTTTAATATCACAAATAAGTAGGTTTTAAATATAAAAATTGCAAGACCGTTTTGATTTTGAATAAACTAAAATCAAGATATAAATTCAGAATTTTGCCCTTGTATTCCAACAAAATGCGGTATAAAATCCTATAACTGAATTAATGAAAATGTAAATGATTAATAATTAAATCTGATACAATCTGAGAACTATAATTTCAAATCAATACAAAGGAAGCGTTCCAAAAAAATATCGAAACATTTCATTCAGATTAATACTACAATAAGGGCGGACATGCAAAAACAAACATTCCAAGCAAGCATGCAAAAATAACCATTATCACAATGCAACACAGCACATTAACAGTTAAAAACCCAACAATCACATGAAAAACAAAACCATGAACATGACTACACACCATATTGTATATAACGGAGATTAAATTATGACAGGTAATTGCATAACCATTTAGGGTGAAATATCACAGAAACTACAGATATGGTCACCTTGACTAATCGTCTAATCGAAACGTGTCAGAGTTCGCAGTTATGTTGACGAGCTGGCTTGTTTGCAATTTGCATGAGCACAGATGTAGTACAGATACATAGTTATTACTGTACCTAAATTCATATCTCTATTAGAATATTAGAAGACGAATATATATTGCCCCCTTACTATATAAGTAGATGCGATGTGAATACCAATCCAATTTTTATTTTGATGCTAATTATACCTTACTATATTATATGGGACAAACCTTAAAAACTTTCATATTTTTTATAATGAGAACTCGCATTATATATATTCCAAACTAAATGTCGGGTGATGTCGACAAACTACAATTTTTGAATTGCAATAAGTATGTATTTCTTTATTAGGTAATTAATGAAAAAAATGCTTAAAATTTGTTTGCAAGAAACCATTTCCCATAAATGTTGAAAAATACTCCAACACGTTTATCGGTTTAGTTGAAGATTTCACAAAATTTAATAGCACAAAAATTACGACACCACTTTGTGAAATGGTCATTATGGTAAAAGCGGGCAAGAGATTTTATGGCAACGTTCAAGATAACAATTTCACGGTCGTGATAATAATCGACCAACATCAAACACTTCAGCTCTCTTTTTAATATAAACTCTATGCAAATGAATTCTCTCTTTTTATCCCATAAACAATCGTGAGGAATCTCCGAGATAGCTAATATTTTAACGAATGTAGCCATATAAATATGATTATACCATTCAACTTAAATAATGACTAAAAATGAACACGAAGTGGTAGTTTCTTAGATTTATGCTATCTTGATAAACAATAATAAATTCCATTTGATCGTGATAGCCATTATGATAGCGAAAGATGGTAAGGAAATCAGTATGTAAAGAAGAGTTTTATTTCATCTTTGCATCAAAAGACAAAAAAGAATACATCAAGATACCATAAGAAGTTAAAAGCAGACTTTAAAATTCCAAAAGTAAAATTGAAACGGTAAACAATAATAGCCGTTGCTACATAAAACATTTGTTCCAAATTTAAAACTATCACATGTAAACAACGGTACGGCACATAGAGGACGTGTAATTAAATCGCCGGCGGTAACAGTGTTGCCAGTAATCTGCCGCAAGATGCAGACAGACTTGTTGCCAGCGTTGGCACAGTGCCAGAACGTTAATCGCAGACGCAAGCCACCTGCATCTCCGTCGACCCTCAAACCTCTCATATCTAGTGTCGGGAGCTCGCAGAGTGAATAAGATGCTAAAAGATAAAATGTTGGGTAATAAACTTGTTATACGGAAAGAATTGTGTTGATTTAAATTTTATAGTTTTGCTGAAATACGTATTAAACTGTTCACAATTCGTTTAACAGTTAAATACAAAGAGCTTAAATATATCAATTGGACTACAAATATCATGGATCAGTAACTACAATAATTTTGTAAAGAAAAAAGTACCCTGCCTCAAGAACAACTGAAAGTTAAATTGTTGAATTGATATTAATTGCTGACAAATCAGGCATTAAGTATTTTACCAAAGAATTAGGGACAGTTTTGTTAATCTTAATGATAACAATATTTTAACACAATTTTATGGTAACATAAATATATAAATGACAATGCAAGTATAAGGAACAAATCCAGCATGGAAGTAAAACAAATTGCGTCTAATAATGATACACTATTTATTATTCTAGAAACATACATATATAGAGCACAACAAAACAAAATGTAAATTACGACAAAATTTGATTCCTCACATACTAACTTACTCACAGATGGGGATGTCGAAGTTTTCAGTAAACAACATAACATAATTCAATCCAGGGCATTACGTTACCAAAATTTTATTCAAGATTAAAGAGACATTACTGACAACATAATTCGCGGGTCGGATTCCATCTCTTTGTTCTTTCACTTCAAATGTTAAAAATGCGTCTCAACATTTAATTTAGCAATTACCGTTTTGTATCGGATTCTTAATAAGACTTGGCTTCTATTACTTCTGTTACGAATTTTAAATTATTCTTAGAATATGTTTGAACAGTATATATCCTGCATATACAAGACTCTTGGTATTACGTTATAAAATTCTCTTCCAAAATCGTAAATTTTCCTGTCATTTACCGAAGGAAATGATATAGGTGGGAGGATACTTGTATCCGACCGGATAGCGACCACCGTACACTGGTGCTAAAACCTGCCATAGTGACCCACCTTGCGTGGGTCGCGTTCCAGGGTCAGCCAGTGTATATCCGGTTCTCCCCATGGGGCTTGCCCTCTGATCCTATCCATTTTCCCATCCCTTTTTCCTTCCCCTCCCCCTCGGCCCTTTGGCAGGCCGGCATGATCTTGCCGACCTACGATGGACACATTGTTTATCGTTGGTCGACACTATTCTTGGATTGCGCTACACTTACCATCAGGTGTAGCGTAGTCACTTTGCCGAGCCAGGATAAAAAAAAAAAAAAAAAATACCCTGGGAACTTAATTTGTACAACCAAAGGTACTGTAAAAAACCTTAAAACGTTTAGTAAATTGATTACGCATGTTAATCCCTGTTTGAAGTTTGAAGCGCGACAAAAACATATTTCCTTCAACTATGTACACAAATAGAGGAAATAAAAAAAACAACAGCTGCGACGATCCTTCCCGTGAAAGTTAATTTATACCAAACAAACCTATCGACAAAAAATGCTGCAACCCCATCACTACGGTTTAAAAATAAAAATAAGACATATTCGAAGGATAACGATGTGCATCACAGGTATAATTAACAATCTACGGCTCCATTGTCAGATGAAATCAGTTACGATTATAGACGTCATAAGGAATCAAATTGGAAATTACCATTAGAAATCTATTTTCGGTAATCTTTCGATGAAAAAACTAAAGTTAAAGGCAGATTGGAAATATTCTGCTAACAAAAATAAAACAACGAATGAACGCAAATTAAAGTACTATGGTAACCAGAGATAGCGTATCTAATCAACACGTCAAACATTTTAGAAAGATATTATAAAGGTAGGTCACGTAAGCATTCTCACTAACAACATCGTCGAATTGAAATCGAAAATAGAAACATTCAACACTTGAAACCGAATAACAACACCACCAGTCACAATGAACGCTTTTAATTAACAAATATCATTTATCAACAGTTGTTAGATTTTGTAATCACCGCTTGCATTCATATTGAAAATCAAAATTTCCAAAGAATTGGAGTGATTAACGATGCGGTGTCACTGCAGACGCCCCCTGTCGACCGACAATGTCCAAGTCACGCCATATAATGGCAATATCGTAACGCTTCTGTACAAAGTAAATTACTTTGCACGACGTAATTAACTGTTATTACGTAAAATGCTTCTGGTGGTCGGAAATTATAATGTCTCTAGGTTGACAGACGTTAAACAAGACGTTGGACTGACGAGGCACATCTCGACATTCGTAAACAGTGTTTAGAACGTCGCGTAGTTTTTCATCTCACTTACTTCTCGTACTGAAATCCTTGTATTTAACTTATGTTTGACGGATTCGTACATTTCGCTAGATGTGTGAATTCGGAAATAAGAAAACCGGTCTTAACTCTAAAAGTTCCTGAAATTTATAGCTTACTGACAAATCCTTTCTACAATCCAAGAACCAATTACATTTTAAATTTGACATGGACATTTATCTCGTTGCAGGAATGGAACCTATGGCCTCTCGTTTCATAGTCAACTACGCGCCCACTACGCCGCGAAGACTATCGAATATCGACATTGTTTTGAAAATACGCTTAAAACCAGATGTTATATTAATTTTGAACATGACTTTTACTAGCAACAAACCAAAGATATAAATAAAAGAAAAACAATCGTCATTGTACGAAAAGAAAAGGATAAAATCTAACAATAAAAACCCACAATAAAGAACATCGAATATCGCGTTCCTGTCATGTTTCGTTGAATTATTTCCGCAAATAAAAACGATCGGCTCGTTTAAAAGATGATGTCAGATTTCGCTAACAGTGAATCGGCACAACAGGTTTCATTACCACATACAAAATGTTTTATAAGTCTTATCAAGCGACACTTTATCTGCCAATCGCAAGGTCGTTGATTTTGTCACGTATGCTATAATTATTGGCGGATGTATCGGTACAACAGCAAGAAGCATGTAAATAACTAGGGATTTATGATCGGTACACTTAATATATGTATTTACTGACGTAGTGCAATAATAAATACAACGCAAATCAATAAAAGACACGAAATCCTAGAATTGTTTGCTCCTGGAAAACATTTGCAAAACGACCGCTATTGATATTCCTAGTTCTTTACATCTCTATTTATTTTATAAAACTCGGCAAATGGTACGTGAAATGAGAAATAAACTACACGCTGCTTCTAAAAAAATATTCCTCAATATAGCTTCGGGTCAACAAACTCTATAATGGCAATGACAAAGGTCAGCTTTCTAGGTTACATGAATTTAAGCTTGTGACAGAAAGCCCAATCAAAAGCGCTAAGCTGTCATTGTAAATACTTTCTTGTCGCCTTTGGCATAAAACATTCAATTAAAAAAGACATCTGACATAAAGTTGAATAATAAGAAAGTTTAAAGAATATTATATTTTGTAGGCGAGTTATTTTAGTGACAGTTGAAATAAGGACAATTTTAATCGGGTTCGGTAAGATTACAAAAAAGAAAATAGCGAGATTAATACAACAAAATGGTATAGTTGCAAACACTGTCTCGTGTGGAGACTCGAACCACTTGATGAGTCGCTATAATGGATTTTGGTAATTCTCCCAGATGGGCGCCAGTATTCACTACCAACATAGTCGCTGCTTTTAATAACATAACTAAGCTATTTATTTTTTAACCTCCGACAAAAAGCCTGATATAAATATGTTTGACCTCTTTGTCTGTCGGTCTGCAGCATAGTACTGTAATGCTTATACGATTGAAGTGATTTAAATGCGTTATTTTCCGTTTGAACGCTGATTTAATAGTTGTTAATTTTTGAAGAAAATCGAATCAGCCCTTTAAAAGTTATATATTTTTCTAATTGACGTCGGCGGTTTATAGCTGTTAAATTATTTGAACCGATGTACTGGTACGCTAACGCCAACATCAAAATAACGCCATATGCTGAACCACTTTACCAGATAGAGTAGAAATATTTCACATCTAAATATCGCGGTGTTCTGGAAACGTTCACCGTAACTAACGTATCGGCTCACAGGATACGGTAATGGGTGTAGAGAAATGGAAGTCGCGCCCGACTATTTTAGTATAAGTTCCGTGTAAGAGCGATTTATTTTCAGTTCTATTTCCTTTGCAGCTCGACGTCGGGATGCGATATTACTTTTTACTGCATACTAGTTTTGGTCGCTTGGATGTGATGGGATCTTTGAGATCACTTCTTAAAATATTGCACTATTTGTTTTCAGTTCGATGTAAAACGTCTTCCTAATCACATTATTTATTAGGTGGTTTTTCGTAAGCGAGAGTGCTTCTGGATAGATATCATCACTAGTTATTGTCACCCAACAGTGTATAATCTATGGTGTTCCAGACTCCGGTTCGACGGACATTTAAGCTAGCGAAATAACTGGGCATCATGAGACTTAAACCAATTAACTTTTGCAGTGCAATGTGCACCATGTAATTTAAAGTTCTGAATTCTACTGTTTGGGCAGACATGGCGCTTACCACACGATCAATTTGTATAAAAAACACATTCTTACAAACTACTTATGCAGATGGACAGAAATTACTAGTTAGCAAAGAAATTTTAACCATTCAAAAATAATAGTACTGAACTTTATTTCATTAATGCGTTAGCCTTACACGTGTTTGTATTTATAGCAACAGTTACTTCAGGATGAGCACAGCTACACTCATTGAATTGCAAAATACGTGTTTGTATCGCAACAGGGAAAAAACTCTCGTATTCATCACCATGTTTGGGATCGTTGTTCCGTGACGTTTCTGACAGATTACTGTTATACAACCGATTTGGACGTTTAAATATCTTTAAATGAGCAATTCTTGTATATATATTTATATATAATTGGAATCTCGGAATCGGCTCCAACGATTTTCATGAAATTTAGTATATAGTGGGTTTCGGGGGCGATAAATCGATCTAGCTAGGAATCATTTTTAGAAAATGTCATTTTATTCGTGTTTTATCAACTTAAAGTAGTCCCAATTTAAACTGAAAAATATGACTCTATATATATAAAAATGAATCGCTGTGCGTGTATCTCGCCAAAACTCGAGACTGGCTGTACCGATTTGGCTAATTCTGAGCTTGAAATATTTGTGGAAGTTCAGGGAAGGTTTACTTAATAAGTAAAGGAAAACACTAAAAACGACAACTTAATTTTCCAATACAAACTGTTCCTGGGTATGAAACACTTGATGTCTTTTTGATGTGAAACATCTATAAGCACAGGTATAAACGGGATTGTTGGCGTTGCGAAGCTTGCCGTGGTGACGGGTCGCCACGCTATACTAAACAGGGACAGGGACAGGGACAGGGACAGGGACAGGGACAGGGACAGGGACAGGGACAGGGACAGGGACAGGGACAGGGACAGGGACAGGGACAGGGACAGGGACAGGGACAGGGACAGGGACAGGGACAGGGACAGGGACAGGGACAGGGACAGGGACAGGGACAGGGACAGGGACAGGGACAGGGACAGGGACAGGGACAGGGACAGCGACAGGGACAGCGACAGGGACAGCGACAGGGACAGCGACAGCGACAGCGACAGCGACAGGGACAGCGACAGGGACAGCGACAGGGACAGGGACAGCGACAGGGACAGGGACAGGGACAGCGACAGCGACAGCGACAGCGACAGGGACAGCGACAGGGACAGCGACAGGGACAGCGACAGGGACAGCGACAGGGACAGCGACAGGACAGGACACTGACAGGACACAGACAGGACACGGACATGACAGGACAGGGACAGGACAGGGACAGGGACAGGGACAGGACTGTCCCACCGGGGGGAGGTGGAAGACGACCTGACTTAGGTCGTCGAAGTCAATTAAATGTGCGACGGACTACCTCACGTGCAATGGTGCAGTACTTATGTCACTTAATTGCATTTCATGTAAATGAAACATTTGTATTAAGTTTTGACCACATTTTACACAAATATATGTAGGTGATACGAAGTTCACCGGGTCATCTAGATTAAGATTAGTAATTAATTAATTAAGTCAATGAGTGTTTGCTTTGAGGTTAGACTTAATTCCTGACATCTATTGGCGAATAATAATACTACTTTTTTTTTTTCACCCGAGCAAAGCTCGGTCGCCCAGGTACTAATCTTTAACCCCCCATTGTTATGTACCTGAGTATAGTATATAGTGAAGATATTATTCTAAGTCTAAGTGGAATCTAGAAATTTGTTTACTATTTACGTACCCTATGTATTCGTGGTAGTGGCCTAGTGTGGTAAGGTGTTTTGCCACATTTGCAAATGATCGATCTGTCACTGCAAACTACGGAATAACTTGGTTCTTCAATTATGTATGCAAAATAGAAAAGCATATTGCGATTAGGCATTGAGAGAGACAGTCACAATTCAAACCATACTTTTTATAGCATAGGCTGGCAAACGAGCACGTGAGTCATTTGATAGTTAGTGATCTCCGCCGCCCATGTTCGCTTATAATACTATAAGAATCATGGGGCACTTTGCCAAACTTAAAGGAAAAGAATGATTAAGTGATCGTGAAGGCCCTCCTTTTTGGGCATTGATTTGAGCCTCCGGATATCTCACTCACCGTACGAAATGCAACAGCAAGCCGCTGCTTTACGACGGCTTTATGTGAGACAATGGTAACTACCCGACAGAGCCGTCCCATTCAAGCAATAAACAGAAATGTCTACAGCGTGCCTCTATTACTCAAAAACCATTACACACTTTGGCTGTATGTAATTAATGAGACACGCCGAATCAATCAAAATGAACTCCAATAAATCAAAAACCGACGTCTCGATCAAAGCAGTTCTATTTAAAATAAAATCGGAGCAAAAAACCTGTCAAATCGCCACATCATCTTTCGCAGACATTAAAGTGAATTCATATAGAGCGCTTTTAAATGAAGTCTGTTTCAATTACTTTAAGAAGCAAACAGGAGATTAAAAGATGAGATTAATTATATAAGAATAGATCTCGCGTCCAAGCCCTTAGTCGGAAGCTACATTTTTGCACGCATTTTGTACAAATTAATTTTATAAATGAATTCGTCAAGATTCCCGAAGTAGATTATGTTGGAATGAAAATTGTATTAGATGCTGTAAGGGAGAAGATTTTACAGTCTGCCGTCGCTTCGAAATTTGTATTTATTAATTTTTATTATGCTTTAAGATTACTACGCTGAGAAGTTTCGTTAGAACCGTGACATTTATCTATTATAATACTAAACTGATTAATATCTATTGCGGTTCCTTCATTGTAAAACACCGTGGAAAGTATCAATTTGTCTATCTCTACCTCATTTATTCTAGGGGCGCTTCCAAGATCAGCATTTCTTCTCAAATATTTTCATACTTTGTCAGTTTCATTATGAACTGGAGGTATTATTTGCTCTAAGATATATTTTATAGGAAACATTCATATCTCTTAATGTAAGATTTAAATTAAAGACTTTAAAATAGAGTCCAAATAAGCCCGAGACGTTATAAAACCCACTCTATCCTCTAATCACGTCCCATCCTAGTACGCCTAAATCAATCATGTGTCGTTATAATGCAGCCCATATCTTTGCACCGATTGGAACATCTGTCTTTGGCTTAGCATCAAGGCGGTAATTTTTCACAGTCAGATGTAAATTCGACACAGCTGTCCGACAGGTGATGGGAACGTGGCCTGTGTTACGACGGATTACCTCGTTCCGAAACTGTTGCACATTTTTGCAGCCAATGTATCGACAATAAATACGTTGTATTTAAACTGTGTGTGTATCTATTGATTTTCCGCATCGAGTTGGCCCTATTCGTTGAATTTAAAAGTATTTTCATGTGTTGTAGTGTTGATTTTTGGTTTTATGTCGATACGAAAGAAGATTGCGACGATAAAATTAGGAAAACTTTTCACTTGTGTGAATGACATTCTCATCACTTTCAATGATTTTAGGATAATTTACTGGTTGTAAGATTTGTACTCATAAAAAATGGTCAATTACATTGTATGTTTAGTATAGACATCATTAATTCCAAATGAAAATAAGAGTTTACTACGCACCGCCAGCAAACCTATCTGAGCGTATACATCACTATTAGATCATGTGTTTAATATCTTGCTTGAAAATGCATTACTGACAAATTATTATTCATGAAGCATCACTGGTAATTATTTCGAGTGTTCTGTTGAATTTACATTTCGCCAACAGTTTGAGAAACAAGTTTAAGGTTACAATGTGTTTACCACGCTCGCTTACCGTATTACAATATCACAAATGGAAGTATTGTATTACACGGTTCGTTTTGCCACTTCACAAACTACAATTCAGCTTGTTGTTGTATTTTACTGATGCATAAAATTGCTATACTTTATTGAGTTCGTTGTTTTCTTTATCGATTCATAATAACTGTACCATTATTTTCAGTCGATTTTAATCGGTTGAATTATTTTTTTTGTGCTGAAAGAGAGTTGAATCATTAAAATGCGATCAAGATTGAAAATATTTTACCTCGCTAAATTATAGCATTTTCCTATAGCATACGCATAATAGCATGGCATATCGATTGGGAAATCGGTACTACAATTACTCTCATGCCATGTAAAGATTAAAACATCTAGAGGCGAATACTCAAATGGTCGTGACTACAGTACTTTCAATGGATTCAAATCGAATAAGGATGGAGAAATTATGAAAACACGATAGTTATCTCTAAGAGGCCGATACCGATGTCGACTATCCCACAGTTGTCAGTTCACGGTTGGCGCTGGCGCAGGTTTCCGTAAAAGGCGATGGCCGTCTACGAGATGCAAGCGATCATAATCGGTGGAAAAACTCGGTCTCTCTAACCGGACTTGACCCCTTTAGTATTCAGGCACCCTATGTGAGCAATGCTACTGCATTGATTATCGAAGATGTTTATCGACATTTTTCGAACGGTGTTAAGTTATCGGGAAACGTGACACGACGTAGTTCAATTTTTTGTGTGATTATGTCGAATCATTCGGTTGCATTAACTATAGAAAATGGATATTTCGAGTGCGCGGGAACTCGACAAGACGTCAGATACAGCAACATGCGGTTCGAAAATCGGGCGCGGGATGCGCTTGCACATCTGCCTGCCCACGTGCCCCCGCCCGCGCACGTATCTCTTTGTAACCTTTTTTGTTTCCTCAACAAACGCATTCATCATTTTCAACAGATGCGCTCCGTAATAACAGGGTAACGCTAGGTAATTCATTCTTTAATTAAATTTCATTCTCCCCTCGCATTTGACTTGAGCGTAGGCGTACGGTCGCATTCGTTTTGTTTACCATCACGTCACTTTGTTCTTGTTTTTGTTTAAGAAACGCAACGTTACAGAATTATGGTCGTGCGGGATGCTCGTTGGCCTGAATTTCGGCGTCAATATGACACACATGTGCCGACTGAAGTCTGTTTTTTGTCAAACGCCATTTGAGGTCTATTTGGGTAACATGTGCGAAATGGATGAGCCGCCGTGCGAACAGGATGTTAGAGATTGTGCGGCTTCATTCTTATTCCTCACGGCGAAAATTACACATCTGGTCGGGTTTAATGACGCTAATTTTATGGTCTTACGTGCGTATTTTGCAAACAATATCGATCAATAATCAGAAACACTGGTATTAAAAGCAAACATATATAAAACTGTCATCGTCGAGCACACTGCACGCTGCAGTATGGACACATTGCGGATTAATTGATTAGTACCTACGTACGCTACAAGCTAATAATGTCTACTCTCCGAAAAGCTGATTGTTAGTGAACTAACTATGTGTGTTATCGTCGTCAGCTACGTCTTGAGACGCGGGCATGCTTATAGCTCTGTTGTGTAACCTCTATGGTGATTAAATCTCACCATTATTATTAACTGGCTCCATTCAAACACCCACTGTCGTTCTAGGCGGGTCGGAACTATGCCGTCCACCCACGGAGGCTGGTCCCGTAGGCGCACCAGGGTCACACACACAAGCCTGTATTCATATGTCGACTTCTAAACTCACTGTGTTCGATTGTTCGCGCTAACTCGAATTTACATTCGGAGAGTCAATGTCGTTTGAGAGGATCGAGCTCAAACTCCGCCATTGTTTTGGCTGTTTCGGTGGTCCGGATGGAATATCGCCACGCTCATTTGAATATTTTAATAAACAAGGCCTGACTTGGAGCCGCGTCGTGCTGCCACCGTACCACAATAACTTTGTGCGTCGTGCAAACCAAGATCATCAGCTCATCCCGGAACTTAACGGCATACCAGTGAAATTATCCATAACAATCATGCAAATTTGACTCAAGACTTTACCATTAATTTTCATGTTACTATTCAAGAGGACCATCGGCTCGGCTTTCCTGAACCGTGCAAACAATTAGTTTCAGCACTGAACACACATCTCAATGTCATTAAACGTCACAAACACTGCAAATGATCTGATCCACTCGTAACCGGAGTGCACCAAGTTTTGTCACAAGTTGTCAGTCGCACGTTTTACGATTGCGGCACCGAGACACACGTCCTTCGCAGAACAGGCTAGCGGTAGACTGAGCGAGCGCCGCGGGTCGCGGTGCGGCCGGAGCTGGCGTGGTTGCCGTGCGACGCGCGGTATTCGGTAGCGCCCCCGTCTCCCCCTCAATACCGCACCTCGTCGCACCGACCGCTGCATCCGACAAATCCTTCGCCTGCTCTGTTCAACTGTCGCGGGTCGTCGCTAGATCAGCCCAACTTTTTATAAAATTTGTTCTCATTTCTGGACGTTCGGTTCGTGTAGGTTGTGATTTGACGGGTGCATCGACAAATCAGCGTGGGCGAGCGATTTTCGATGCCGGCTCGATAATGTAATAAACCGATATTATAAATTTTATTTACGTTACGAACGATGCGAAACCGTTATCTGACGCTGGGCCCTCGACATTGCACCGCTGAGTGTGTTGATAGCGTTGCCACTTTTAATCCAATGTATCGATATAGAAACGATCGAATACGATAGGTACCTACTGTATATAATTATAAATGTTTTAATATCCGCAACAACAACGTTTCAGTTACGCCTACGTGTCACAAATTTGGTAAATGGGTGAACTTTTCAAATAGAAAGCACTGAAGATTGATGAAGTCCAAAAGTTTAATAAAGTCTCAATCGATAAATCATCGTGAACTCGAACGGCCATCAATCGTATATAAATTATGAATTGAAGAACGTGATAATGATTATAATCATACTGTTTTTTGGATAGACGTTGTCTTAAACCAATCTCGGGCTAGTATCATTTGATGAGAAGTTGAAGCCTTTCTCGCGTCTCGGGTCTCGCCTCGAGCGAATGTTTCAATTTGACGTGCGAGGATTCCTCCGCCCTCGCACTCCGTTATTATAACCTTAACGCCCATCGCGCAACCTTCTTTTGGAACATCAAAGGATGCCAAGTTTGCGAACATTTCGAATTTAATTTAAATTTCCGTAAGAAACAGTCCGATAACATCATTACTCATACAAAAACAATATCTTTCACTTAAGTAATTAGACGCAGAATCCTTTTTTCGAGGCGAGATGGTACAGAAGCGATAAATTGTTAAACTAGTTTGGATCGAGCTGTCTACGGACCCGGGTCTCGTACTTTTAGCTTTATTTTCCGAATAAGTTCTGGGAAGGTCGGCTGACGGCTCCCAAGGACGTCTCCTTTACGCATCCCTTGTTATGATTCCAAATTTTTAATCTTATTTGGAACTGGTTCGTTTTTATATATCATATTTCGACCCTACCTATAGTGACTCCTCATTTTTTCGTGTTTGGTATAAAACGTTTTGAATGTTTATCGTCGCATCCTTTCATTAAGGATGTGCTTAGTTGATAAAAACCGGTAAAATTCCTTCGGTCGTTGTACCTGTGCAGTCGAAACGAAGGGTATAAATGTTTGAAGAAATTGTTTTGCAACTTTGTTTCACATACACTATTTAAAAAGGATGTTGATATTTCAAAAATAGGGATGTTTCACCAAATGTGTATTTTGCTTCACTATTAAGGTATTCTTAAAATGATGTAAAGTGATTGTAAAAAAAACAGAAAAACGAGCAGAAGATAAGACTAAATAATACATGTATGTTTGCTTGGCGTTATGTGTAAGAAGAAATTATATAAGTAGTGAAAGGTACATTGATAGGAAAGAATTTTTGAGAGCATCTTTCTACATAACAAGGCAAAGTGATATTAAGAAGATGAAGAATGGTTCTTCCTTTCGTATAGACCAATTTTTATATGAAAAATATTTTTTGTGACCTATGGTTCGAATCACTAAACAATATAATAATATATCGTGTTGGGAGGTTCTTGTTACGTCGCGTCGTCTCGATTCCTACTTGTTACTGTGCCCACACACTTTCATGTATTGTGCATGACTGTTATTTTTCGGCAACACAAAAAACGATTAATACCAACCTACGTTCATTTGTAACGTTATCTTGCTAACTTACGGTCCAAGAGCTTACATATCCCAAGGGATGGCATGTGTCCGAAGAGTATTTGTATGATGTATTGGTACTGAGACACGACTTGTTGTTACTTTCGTGTTTATTTTATATCTGTATCATTACAATTTAAGGTTAACTTATTTTTAACCTTTTTTTTATAGCATAGGCCGGCAAACGAGCACGTGGGTCACCTGATGGTAAGTGATCTCCACCGCCCATGTACGCCCACAATACCAGAAGAATCATGGGCGCGTTGCAGACCTTAAAGGAAAGGGATAATTAGGGATTGGGAAGGGGAGAGGTATTTGGGCTTCCGGATATCTCACTCACTGTACGAAACGCAGCAGCAAGCCGCTACTTTACGTCGGTTTTCTGCGAGGCAGTGGTTACGACCCGGTCGAGCCAGCCCATTCATGCTGTAGACATTACTGTCTACAGCGTGGCTCTACCACTCATAACCTTCGACTAAAAATAATGGTGTCATAAGTTTGATCCATATGCCTGTCGTGTACCTGTGGCATCATAACGGCTAAACGAATGAATATGGATGCGGTTTTTATATCTAAAATACAGTTAATCGGCAGTCAGTTAGGTAATCTTGATCTGACAATGCAACCACGCCTTTTGCAGCTTCCAACTACCATAATTAATAATACTTAGATATATTGGATATCGCTTAACGAAAAGGATCCAATTCACACCGTGCATCTCGGGTTCGAACTTCGGGTCGTAAAGTGATAATGGGTTTTTCTCTGACGAAATGCTCAGTATGAGCCCGAAGTCTGGAATTGTGCCCAATATGACTAGGCTCGCCCCCATCACATCATGGGACGGATATACGTTCGGCGAAATGTGAGTGAACTGGTTAGAGCTCTGCCTACCGCTTCTGGGATAACAGGCGTGAAGTGCGTATGTATGTATTAAGACATGGTAAAATTGTCGATATCAGAAGTGTTTTTCACTTGACTTAAAACCTGTCTCCAACACGATTTTAATGCACTTACATGGTGGTAGGTCCCTTGTTTGTGAGAGGCTGTCTGGTACCACCGCTTTCTCTATTTCTGCCGCCAAGCAAGTGTGTAAGCACGGTTTCGGTTTGAAGGACATTGAATCCAGTGAAATAACTGGGCATTATGAGACTTAACATTTTATGTCTCGGGGTGAAGAGCGCAGTTCAGTACCATGCAGTGCTTTGTAATTCAAAATTCTGTATGGTGTTGCTTCCCGTGACGCTTACCTTCAGGCGAGCGCTTTGCTCGTCTCATCATTCAGCCAAATTAAAAAAGAAATTAATGGTCATCGTAATTGTTTACACAGTTGAAATCTTTTTAAATGCGAGTAATGCAAGTTAAATGATCCGCAACCGTTGCCCAACACGACACGTAATGCCTCCTGACCTTTCATTTACACTTACGCTGTTGCTTCATTTTATATTGTACATTCATACCTGGAACAAATAAAATTTTAATTAGTCGATTTACGTTTCGATTTTGTAATTTTCATGGAAATCGTTGTACGGTTATAGGAATGTGGATTCCGGACATGGGTCAGTCATGTCGTCACATGTAGCATTCATCGATGGTTCAATCAAGCTCCAAATAAGTGCATTATATAAATTAGATATACATTTTTTTTATTTGATTGAATGACGAGACCAGCAAGGCGCTCGCCTGATTGTAAGTGCCACGCCTGCCCATAAACAGAAGTAACACCACACAACTTTGAATTAATAAAGCACTTCATGGCACTGAACTGCGCTCGCCACCCCGAGACATAAGATGTTAAGTCTCATAATGCCCAGTAATTACACTGGCTTCAATGTCTTTCAAACCGAAACACAACAGTGTTTACAAACTGTTGCTGATTAGTTTGCATTATTTGATTAGTTTCCAACCATGCAAGCCATTCAATGTATATTTTCACTAGCTGTGCCCGCGAACTTCGTTTCGCCATCAAAAAGCTTTCATACAAACTTTTGATCCCCTATTTGGGCCCTTTAGGGGTTGAAATTTAAAGAAAAAAATAGTAGACTATGTCTGATTCTGATGTATAAGCTATATTATTGTAAAGTTTCATTAAAATCCATTCAGTAGTTTTTACGTGAAGGAGTAACAAACATCCATCCATCCATACTTACAAACATACGCGTTTATAATATTTGCTCGCGGCTCCGCCCGCGTGATCTGCTTTTTCCGGGATAAAAAGTAGCCTATGTCTTATTCTGATGTATAAGCTATATTATTTTAAAATTTCATTAAAAGCCATTCAGTAGTTTTAACGTGAAAGAGTAACAAACATACATCCATCCATCCATACTTACAAACTTTCGCGTTTATAATATTAGTAGGATTGGCAAGCTAACATGGATAAATTATTGAATACCCTTTTCAACCTTACAGCCGACTCGAATACATTAAATAAATTAAGGAGTTTTATCAAACGTATGTTTTTTTTGTTGTTTGTTAACCTTCTTGTTGGTTTCGTGGTGGCTTTTACATTTTTAATAACACCAACGAGTTTAACATCAGGATTTGCGGCGAGTGCGTTAAAACATAATGCGATGGTAATTTATTTGTTTGCACCTTAACATCAATTAACAATCTATTGCAATTTATTACAATCCAAAGTCTTTTATTTTATTTGATTGAATGACGAGACGAGCAAGGCGCCCGCCTGATGGTAAGCGCCATGCTTGCCCAAAAACAGAAGCAACACCACACAGAACTGAAGTACAAAGCACATTTGAACTGCATTCGTCACCCCGAGACATAAGATGTTAAGTCTCATATTGCCCAGTAATGTTACTGGCTCCAATGTCCTTCAAACCGAAACACAACAGTGCTTACACACTGTTGCTTGGCGGTAGAAATAGACAATTCGGTGGGTTTATAAAAGTATGCTGAAACATGGAATATAATCAGATTTTTTAAATTTTAATAATTAAAATACGTACATGTTTAACATGGCGCACTTGCCTCAATTAATATTATTTATCTTACATCTTACTCTTACTACAATCTTTACATAGTATAAAATGAAGTCGCTTCCGCTGTCTGTTCGCTTAGATCATTTAAACTATTCAACGGATTTTAATGCAGTTATCAACAATAGATATGAGCCATGGGAACAGGCCAGTAACATGCAGGTGAAACCGCGAGGGACAGTTAGTTTAATTATAAATGGTATAAGTTTGGATGTTAGCGAGTCGGGTATATAAACGTGGCCAATGTGTGGGGTTTAATTAATAAAAACCATTTTCAATAAATCTTATGTTATTTGATACCTTGTTGAACTTATCGAACATTTCACTCTATCATTTCACAACGCTCGTTGATTGAATGACGAGACGACCAAGGCGCTCGCCTGATGGTGAGCGCCACGCCTGCCCATAAACAGAAGCAGCACCACACAGAATTTTGAATTACAAAGTACTGCATGGCACTGATCTGCGCTCGTCACACCGAGACATAATATATTAAGTCTCATAATGCCCAGTAATTTCACTGGGTACAATGGGCTTAGCTTGTTTGTTTGTCGAGATGTCACAAATGTAGACCCACCTTTAGAGAGGTCCGCCTGGATCAAATCGATACCAATCGCTATTTCCGTTAATAATCGTCGGGTCTTTGCGATGCAAGTATTTATGTATTGCATAGCACAATATAAGAAAACGTAATCTGTTATTACACAAAAAGACACTGAACGTAATAAGAAAACGTTTCCTGAGTAAAGGTCATTTTAAAGTACGATTGTTTATCGTATAGAAATCACTTATACCAACAGAAATGGCGAAGTTACGTAAAGACAACCAATGCGAAATAACAAAACGATTTATTTTGCGAACTTTAAGGTCATTCGGATTGTTTTAAAATACATTTTTATATATTTCATTGAATGACGCTCGCCTGATGGTAAGCGCCACGCCTGTCCATAAACAGAAGCAACAACACACAGAACTTTGAATTACAAAGCACTGCATGGAACTGAATTGCGCTCGACACTTCGAGTCATAAAATGTTAAGTCTCATAATGCCCCGTAATTTCACTGGCTTCAATGTCCTTCAAACCGAAACACAACAGTGCTTACACACTGTTGCTTGGCGGCAGAAATAGACAAAGCGGTGGTACCAACCCAGACGACCTCTCGCATACGAGGCACCTACCACCTTGTACGAAACTATGTTTCAACAATACAGTAGAACAAAAACAACTCTTATGCGCAAACATTACGTCATAAATAGGCTTTCCCCAACCCCGCATAATAGAGTGTCGTTGACCCCGAGGCTAATTCGCTAATACCTGCCGGCTAAGTGTTTCATATGCAAATGCGTCACCCGGCCTCCATACGATTACTCCATTTCACAGCCTCCGTGGCGCAGCGGGCGAGTAGCCGGCTGTGAAGCGAGAGGCCGCGGGTTCGATCCCCGCACCGAGACAAATATTTGTATGGTCCACAAATATTTGTTCCGCGGTCTGGGTGTCTGTGAGACCGAAAGTCTCTCGTAGTTCCTGATACCCACGACACAAGACTCGTATCTTACTGTGGGGTCAGGACTAAATGTGTGACTGTTGGGTGTTATTTATTATTTCATTTGTCCATCGGATCGGGCTTGGCAGATGAAGTAATCCGCTTTTATTGGAGCTCTGTATTACCAATGAACGTAAATATATTATGTACGGCGGATATTGTAAAAGGTCGTTTGGTTCGTTTTTCACTGAATTAATTTGCCTTTTTGTACGCCTGATTGCATGACGGAAACTACAGTAACGCAAGTAATTTTAAAACTTTCGATGGTGGAAATGATCTCTTCAAATGTGCTAGAGTTGATGAGAGATTGAGTAGAGCTGAACCCATAACAATAATCTACATATCTGCACTTAATATTATAAAGAGGAAAGATTTGTATTTTTGAAATTTTGTATGTAACGAATAAACTTAAAAAATAATGGACCGATTTCAAAAATTGTTTTGCCGTTAGAAAGCTACATTATCACTGAGTAACATAGGCTACTTTTTATCCCGGAAAAAGCAGATCACGCGGGCGGAGCCGCGAGGAAAAGCTAGTAATAAAAATAGCGATGGTTCAGTCGCACAAGCTAACATTTACTGTCAAGTATTCTATGAAATTGAATTATGCTAAATTCATTAACTTAAATCAATAAATTAAAGTGCTATTTTGCATAATTGTACGTGGGAAATATTCAATGTTTTTTTTTGGAAAATACGAAATGTAACCTTAAATCTAATAAATTTAGCAAAATAAAATCAACATCTAAATTTTTACCTGATGTGGTTTGATATGTTATTGCATAATTGCATGCATATGTGGTGTTGAGTTTGCTGGAATAACTACCTAAATAGACTGGTTCTGCGAATTGAGTTTGAGGATTAATATGCCTGTTGAAATAAAACCGGGGTGGACTGTCCACCCTGTGACCACGAAGGCTGAAAAGCTTTCGAAACGTCGGGATCAAAATTAATAAAAAACCGCGATATCATCCGTTTAAATTAGTTTTATTTCAATGAGTAATATTCGCGTAAACATAAGAAACCATTAATATGCCTGCCTAAACAGGCGGCTAGTCTGATGGTAAGCTGACGCAGACATCTGCAATACTAGGGACACAGTCAAAGCCACAAGGATGTATAACTTTATTGCAAATGTTGACGAAACTCACCTAATATTTAGATATTACCTCTCCTAGGAGACAGTTTATTAGGAAGTGGCACGGACTGCCGAGACGAAAGTCATGGGGTTCGAAACCGGCCCCAAAAGCACACACCGCTGTTTTTTTTAAAGTAATGTATTCCTTGTAAATTTTCCCTCGCTATCACGATGAAGGAAAACATAAACATAATAAATTCGAAGTCTACCAACCCGCATTAGACTGGGGCTTTATCTCAGTCATTATAGAAGAGAAGCCTCGTGACCAATAGTGGCCATAGTGTAATAAATACTGATATTTGACAGCCTCCGTGGCGCAGCGGGCGAGTAGACGGCTGTGAAGCGAGAGGCCGCGGGTTCGATCACCGCACCGAGACAAATGTTTGTGTGATCCCCAAATTTTTGTTTCGGGGTTTGGGTGCTGTGAGACCGAAAGTCTTTCGTAGTTCCTGATACCCACGACACAAGACTTGTATCTTACAGTGGGGTCAGGACTATCTATGTGACTGTTGGGTGTATTAATATAATTATATTATTATCATCTCTACCTACCCCTTCTGACCCACAAACACACTAACATATCAAGGGAAAACAACGCGATAATTGGGTGCCTCAGCGTCTGCCACGTCAATACCTACTTGCGAACATATTGTGCAACGCTATCCGCGGTGATTGATAGCGCCTTATCTAGGGCTGCCATCCGTCCGAATTTCCCCGAATTTGTCATAGTTTAGAGTGCGTCCGGGGTCCGTCTGCTATTTCGATCGCGCCGCCCATCATCCGAACCCGCTCATCCGTAGAGCGTCAATATACACTCCCTTTGACCGTGCAAAGTGGAGAAGACCGCGAAATGTCCTCAACGACCCGGACGATGGGAGCACACTGGCATTCCGAAGGACAGAGGAATACAACAAATCACACTCTACACGACCGACTTATCGTCCTCGCCGCCGAGGACCGCGCCGCGTTCCCCGCAACCTCCCCGACCCTAGTACTGGCCCGCGAGCCGATGATGACTAAGTAGTTTTAATACTCCCCAAAACCAATAATCGCAGATGTCTTTGCCCTCGCCCAGTGGCCGTCCTGAGCCGAGGTTCGTACACCAAAGGGGATGCCCTCAGCGTGGTCACTTAAATGTAAGGGTTGAGAGTGCCTAAAGCGCTCACCCGAAAGTCCGGTGAAGCTGTATACAGCCGACTAGTGTCAGGCTTACAGCAAGCGTCAACACAAAAAAAGGGGGTCCGTCTGGTAGGCGTTTTAAAACTGTCCTGGTTTTAGTTCCGATACCTACTACACAGATTAATCTAGTGTGTGGTCAGGAGTCAGGACTATGTGTGAGACTGTTGTGTGTATTCATTAAATCGCAAAAACGCTGGTTAAATGAATAATAAATGAAATTGAAAATAAGGTATTTATTTTTATTGTTGCAAAAACATTTTGAATAATCTCGAATTCAGCCAAATGTCCGGCCTTTTTAAAATGTTTGTCCGGCGCGGCATCGGCAATTTAGGTGATGGCAGCCCTACCCTTATCTAATGCCGATAACGTGGAATTTATGTATGCGCTGGCATTTATTAAGCAACACTGATAGCCGGTACGCATAGTAAGCATGTATTATGGATTAGGGTTTATTGTTTCAATAGTCTGTAATATTACAGCGTTCGTAAAAAGCAACGCTTTACTAAAATTACATTTCCTTTTATTCAAACACCTTGACAAAATTAATATAAATTATATTATATGTATAATACAGAACACATACACACATAATACAGAACAGAATGCACATAGTAATCTTCTAATTAATCATAGTATCTTTATTTACTTAATTAATACAAATTTACACGCATTACACTAATAAAAAATGGAACATATTTCAATCCTTATGAATAAAAACTTACAACTACATAAGGCAAACAATATGATTAGCTTATTTAAACCAACTAATAGCAAGTTAACTTATAAATTTTCTTCATAAAATATTATTTTATGTAATCAGCAAAAAAACTGATCTGCTAATTTGATGATTACTGAGGATTTATGATAAATATACAGTTCAGGTTGATGGTCATCAAGATCCGTTATTAATTAATTTTATGATGAACTATGAAAGCTAATAGGTAAATACGAAGCCAAGTCTTCATTTACACTGTAAGCGAGATTTATTGAAATTCATAACTGATTTGTCATAAATAATTTTACATTGGATTTTGGTTGAGGTAGCTTATTGTTAATACTTATAAAAGAACTACTAAACTATCCAAATGGGACTTGATGTCCCACCAAACACTGTCGTTGATCACACACCGCGCGCCGCCGACTACAAGAAACACATCCTGACCACCATGCGACCAGAGCACACAGAGCAGCTGCCAAAAGACCATAGCTTACAACGTACTGGTGGATATCATGGAAAGATATACCACTATCAATATCATACGTCCCAGACTTCACATTTTCTATTTCCTTAGCAAGCTTTGTAAAGCCAGTTTTCAAATCATTATCATCTATTTCGTCTTTTGTAGGAAACGTCAAATTGACAATGTGATTGATCTGATCGATCTCCGGCAAGTAAATGTCAGGTGAAATTTGAATTCGGTTGGATTGTTTATGACGCGAGTGCAGTGAAAAATCTTTACCTTTTATAAAGCAGTCCGGTGAAACTCTGATGAGTCCAGCTCCGTTCAACCGTTCCATGGTGAAATTATCGTTGCATACAATTTGTACACTATACTCGTTACAGTAGAAATACATGTACTGTGAAGTTGCGTTCAGTTCGACCAATTTGTTCGTACACGGCGTTTTTTCTACTTTACATTTATTGCTAGGTGTATTATTATCGCAAAAGTTTTCATTACTTTCTATACGGCGAATTGGTTTCGCCAGTTCACACATGTATGTTTCCCCATAGTTTAGACATTTATCCAGTTCATGAGTGGTGACGGTGAAGTAAGAATCGTGTTGCAGATTCACGGCAATGTAATCCGCTGTTGGTACTATGGTCACCATGTTGTTATTAATTTGACGTGGAATCGGAATCAGTTTGTAAAGTTGGAATCCCTCTCTGCTTATCAGTGGGAAAGTTATTTCAAATATGACAAATTTTTGTGTCACTCTTGCCTTGACTTTTAATAATCTATAGATGCTATGTAAATCTGCATCAATGTTTTGAATCGGTAGTTTAAGATCATTGTCCGCCTGGCTATTTATGATTTGCAGTTCTGTACGAAGTTGCTTTGGTGATAATAAATGAAGGCTTATGTGCCCGTGATAAATATCTGTGATTGTGTCCAACAGGACTTCTTGAACCCGCTTTAAACTCTGTAGCAAGTTGTTACCAGCCATAGCGGATACAGTGAAATCTTGAATGTTTGACATTTTTTGCATTCGTTCTTTAACGGTTTTGGTATTTGTTTCCATAATATTTAACTTTGCATCGATGGTTTTGTATTGTTTGTCTACAGTAGTTTGCATTGTTTTCATTAGATTAAATTCTGATTCTATAAGCGATGTGTGATTCTTCCAAAGTTTTAATAAGTATTTTTCGTTCTCTCTGGTTGTTTCGATGTCTTTGGTGTATTGTTCTGCGAAACTGGAGTCCAATACGCCGAAGAGGACATTTTGCAAATGCCCGATACCGTTTATGAGACCGCGACGTCGTCGAGCATGTTTGATGCGTTCGTTAAAGTGCTGAGTTAGTAACAGGTCATTATAATACTCCAATTCCTGATAGTCATTATGCAGTTGTGATACTATCATATTACAATGCGATTGTTCCTCAATATTTCCACACAGTTTCTCTAGATATTGAGTTATTTTATTATAAGTTTTAATGCCTTCCCAATAAGGATCCATGTCGAAGTAGACAACCAGAGTCCATTTATCTCGAACGAGTTGTGCGTTTCCGACAGGATCAAAGTAGAGGCTTTGGTTGGATGATAGTGGTCTTATTGTATACGCTCCATTTGATGGTCTAAAGATCATAATTAGAAGCAGAACTGTCGACACTATTGTAGGTAAGACATTCATTTTTCGTCTTTTCACTTGGGGTTTACCATCTCCTTGGTTCATATTATCTAGTATTTCTGGATCTTTAAGTCTTAATTTGCTTCTGGTATTAAATGAGCTTGGTTTAGGTGGGGAACTTCGGTGTTCTTAGGTATAGCAGCAAGAGGTATGTTATAGAGGTTCACTTCAAAATTTTATAAGTGCCTTATAAATTGAATTTTTCCTCGAAGCTTGCCCTCTTTTGGCGATTTAGACACTGGCTTATTTCAAATACCTTCAGTGTATGGCAAGGGCGTCGAGTCGCATTGCCAAACAATTCGGGGATTTTCTTGATTCTCCAATCTTTTTGCAGCTATTGGCTAGCTGGTTCTGATTTTGCCTCGAAATCACTGTTTAGTACAATCACCCGCGAACGCCTTTCCCATATGACTTCCAAAATATAATATGAATTTATGGTTTCTTTACGGTAAAATATGCTAACTTCATACTGAGAATCAACAATGGCTTATAATTTAAAATATATATTTTACAAATTATAATTTTTGTTTAGTCTCGATACAGGATGTACGAGTTACTGAATAAGAAATGTTCGGATCTTCACTTATATATGGTCTAAATGTATTATCGCAGTATTAAACATGTTATTTAACGTAATTTCCGAAGACATGTGAATAACACAAACCACATTTAATTTATATTTAGAATTACGTCATTGTTTTATTGTAATTGTAGAAATTATCAATTTGTTTAACCGCAAGACGACGTTATTCACTGACTTTTATAGAGCTGGATTAAACTGACGTACATAACGTATGCAACGTGTCCACACGCACGTACAGTAGAATCCCGATTATCCGGACATCGATTATCCGGATATCCGATTATCCGGACTCATTCTTCACGGCTCTAATTACCGCCGTAAAAATGATTTGACAGCGCAACGAGACATTTTACGACGAGTTTTTTTCCTTCCTCTGAAGTGTAGTGCTGCTCTCATTTGTGTGCGCGATAGTGTTAGCTATTATTTCATTTTAATTGATAGCATCCAACTAATAGGTTGTATTTTTTACATTTCTGTTTACGTTTTGCGTTAGAAATCTACAATGTCTAAGCGAAAAAGAGTAATGTTATCTCTCAATGACTGCCCTGAATTCCACATTTTAACTGATGAAGAACTCATTAACAATAATTAGAAAAGTAGCGATAAAGAAGATGAAGAAGAGACTGAAACTGGTGATGTATGTGAAGCTATTGGAGCTCTAGCGCTTTTAAATGGTTTGAAAGACAGGACAAATTGGATCCCATACAGTTATTACAACTGAAGCGTATTTTTTTTTATCCGAGCACGGCAAAGTGACTGCACTACACCTGATGGTAAGCGTAGTGCAGTCCAAAAAACCAGCGACCACCGACAAACAATGAGTTTATCGGTGGTCACCAGAATCATACCGGCCTGTATAATGCTTCTTCCCTCTTCGGAGGGAAGAAGCAAATCGAGAGGCCTGCGACAGGACAGGCGGATGACCGATGGCAGGCACAATAATACAAGAATGTACCACTGTACCCGCCCCAACCAACCATCAAGTCATGTCGCAAGCCCTTTGGCAGAACCGGATATGCACTGGCTGACCCTGGAATGCGACCCACACAAGGTGGGCCACTATGGCAGGTTTTAACATCAGTGTACGGTGGTCGCTATCCGGTCGCGTATGAATATCCTCCCATCAGCAAAGTATCAGGGACTTGCCGCAATGAAATGATTTTTTTTATTTGATTGAATGACGAGACGAGCAAGGCGCTCGCCTGATGGTAAGAGCCACGCCTACCTATAAGCAGAAGCAACACCACACAGTACTTTGAATTACAAAGCACTGGATGGTGCTGAACTGCGCTCGTCACCCCAAGACATAAGATGCTGAGTTTCATAATGCCCAGTAATTTCTTTGGCTTCAATATCCTTTAAACCGAAACACAACAGTGCTTACACACTGTTGCTTGGCGGCAGGAATAGACAAAGCGGTAGTACCAACCCAGATGGCCTCTCGCATACGAGGGATCTACCACCTTGTAAAATGTGATTCATTACGTCAAAGATTAATCACAAATTATTTCCAACCAACATTTTAAATTACATAGGCTACTCGATTTTTTTTATATGTATGTCCCTTTCTATAACAAAAAAGTTATTAAAAATTGATTATTGTTTTATTTGACTTTGAAATCGATTATCCGGATTTTCGATTATCCGGAATACCCCTAGTTTTGATTGATCCGGATAATCGGGATTCTACTGTATTATACGTATTCACGCCTAGAATCCCCAAAGGGGTAGACAGAGTTGTAACCACTACACCCACATAAAAAAAATAAATTATTTCTTTCTTTCTTTTACATATCGCCGAGCGTATCTTCGTCTCACGATGTGATAGGGGCCGAGCCTATCGCCATAACGGGCACAATTCCAGATTCCGGACTGATACTAAACGCAATATAATTTTTACCCGACCTGTGGATTGTCGAACCCGAGACGTCATTGGTCCCTTTTTTGGCGCCAAAATGGGACCTACCACGTACACAGAAATCGCCACTATGCGTTCGTGCGCTCTGTGAGACCTGAGAGTAATGTTTATGAATATGAAACGCACAAATCGTAGAATTGTATATGTGTATTTAATCGTAGAACTGTATGTGGTTTTATTTTATGTAGAAAAACATACGAAAATGTAAAAAGCAATGAACAAGTACTTCATTTAAATAAACAAAGCTCGTCGAGATCCAAATAAAATGTTATTATTGAGTGGTTTTAACAACAAACAAACATGGACAATCTAGTTATAATAACAAAAGAAATGCCTATTATTTAACCACAGGAAAACCGAAGCAACTGTATGTTATTGTTCATTAATTTTATCAAGAACAATTAATAAATGTATGAACCAGTACTTTTAAAAATCCACATTGTTATTATGATCATATTATAATATTATTCTTTTTTAAAACGCTTTTTTTACAATAAAAACCTTTTTTTCTTCAAATTCATTTTCTAGTTTTTAGTTAGACTTTCCATAAAAGCGTTTTTTTAGTTCTTTGAAACTATTTTTCTTTATTTTGGGTTTTTTTTCCTGGCACGATAAAGTGACTACACTGGTCCTGATGTTAGGTACCAGTGTACGGTGTCTTAATATTACGTTAATAATGACGTAATATAATATTACGTAATTCTGGTAATGAAACATAATGTTTGTGGCAAAGAATGATTCTAATTACGTATATCGCAATAGAGAACGCAAGTATATAATACGATCACACATGTAACATACATGTTACGTTACATGTATCATGCGCGCGCCGTATTCAAGCTTCTTCTTCCATCGGCTCATCCTTTGGTCCAGGGGCTGTTTGTGCTCGTCAACTACCGCTAGTTAATCGGCGTACATGATGCCCATCATTGCTGCTCCTGTATTCAAGAAGAGAGCGTATTCTTTCCTTAAAGGCCGGCAACGCATTTGCAAGCCCTCCGGTGTTGCAGATGTTAATGGGCGGCGGTGATCACTTTCCATCAGGTGAGCCTCCTGACCGTTTGCCCCGTTATACAAAAAAAAAAAAAAAAAAAAGTATCCGCCGTCGCGACATCACTATATAGAAAAGTACTCGGCGCCGAGCCCTGGCACTTAAAGTAATAGGGGAAAGGGTTGCTATCGGCAACAGCAGTCCGAACCAGAAACTCGGGTCGGAGTAGCGTGTCAATCAATATAGACTTTTGGCACATCCACCAGATCACCTGCCGGGGCACATAGTTGAGGGCCTTTTGCATGTACAAAATGGCAATATGCAGAGGCTTCTTGTTCGTCCCGTAAGCCTCGACCAGCGATCTGATCGCGAACACCGGGTCCATGGTGTCACTTCCAAGTGCGAATATTGACACCTGGAGACAGCACACTATTTGCGGGGCCTAGATCCGAGGTCTTGTTCGAAGATCTTCATAGTCTGGTACATCAGCTTAATGCCAGGGTAGTTCTCACAAAACTGAACAATGCCCTTCCCCATGTATACTGGAACGATTTAGGAATTATTGCAACAGATTTCATACGTCTTATACATAAGCTCATACAATATCACACTATAGTTCGCCGAGCGTATTTCCGTCTCATGATGTGATAGGTAGCAAACTCATCGCCATATCCGAGACAACTTCCATTCCCAACTGGCAACTCGTGTGAGTCTTCGAATCGAAAACTTAGCATAAATTGGGATTGCCGGTTTCCCAGGATAAGCAAGTTATCACTAGTGACGGGACCAATGAGGGAATTGAAGGCGTGAAGAAATGTTTTGGCCTTGAAAATACTTACTCTAAGTACTGGAAGAATTAAAACGAAAATTATATATTTATTGAAATCTTTGCAGTGGAAGACTTGCAAGTTGACGTCTATGTGAACAGATTTTTCAATTTTGAATTATATACGTTGTAAACAAAAAGAGCGTAGGAACCGTCAATTTACCGCTTGCATTTATCAAGAAATTTCAATATTCTCGAACGACAATAATAATTGAGTTCGGTATTTGAATTCCTTTTAAATTCTATTCTAGCCACAACACCTGAATCTCCTAATCCGATAGAGGTAATATTTTAGCTAACTAGTATTCAATAGTCTGCGAACAAAGTCAATTGGAAGAAACATATTTAAGTTAATCGAGAAGTTGCTCTAAAGCTTTGTATTTTATTATTTAATGTAAAATACAAGTAATTTCTCAATATCCATAGAGACGTAATATCACCATAAAACGCTGACAATTAAGGCCATACCCCCAGCAAAACGCCGCGCGATCGAGATTTTTATCTAGTCATTACTTAAAATAAACATTGATTAAAAAAATATACAATATATTTCTACAATCTGTCAGCTTTACTTTGTTCGATTCAACTTCATGTTAATGTCGATATATTTCTTTAAATTGTCGTTATAAATGAACCATAAAAATGAGAAAAATGCAAAGATTCCGTGCGTCTCCTTTTAAAGTACAGATTGTTTTTATATGAGATTAACATTACTAGATAGGCAATGTAATAACGAATATTTCGCCCGTTTTAAATTTTCGAAACCAAAACTTGATTTTTTAAATCAATTATTCGCTAAATACGTGCATATTCTGCACGAAAAAACACATGCTGAGTACACGAGTCAGTATGCCGCGAGTCAGTCAAGGTCATTTGCTCACGGAAGGGCCTTAACGCCATCTCCTCAGAGGAACTGACGTCATCCAAGCAGCTGGTAGTAAAAATTACAAGCCAAATCTTTCTGTGACCAGTGTTAATAAGCATGTTATGCCGACTCCACTGCGCGTGGGACAAGAGCAGTTGGTAAAAGAAGATAGATGAAGTTGTTAATCAAACACCGTCTAACTCTATAGGAAACGTAGAGGCGTGTCGGTCCGTCTGTGTATCGGTTCCGTCCCATTTGACACAAAAACTCGGGTAATTCGATACAAAGTTTCCCGCGTCGGCTAATTGGCCATCGCTCCCGGTGTATCATTACAGATGTAGGGTGTCTAGCTTTTTGCCCAAATCTTGTGGAATTGTATTTGAAGGTTTTGAGATAAAGAGCTTAGTTATTTATGAATATACGAGTATGATAAACGTATGTCCTGTCCTGGAACTGTCACCTGATGTTAAGTGCTCCCTACGACCCATGTACGCCAACAATACCAGAAGAATCTTGGGCGTAGTGCTGACCGTAGGAACTGGATAATTATGGGTTTTGGAAGTGGAGTGGGGTTTGAGCCTCCAGATATCTCACTCACCGTACGAAACACAGCAGCAAGCCGCTACTTTACGACTGTGTTCTGTGAGACAACTGTAACGACCCGGTCGAGTCGGGTCAGCCAATTAATGTTGTAGACAAAACTGTCTACAGCCCATGCCGTACAACATGAAAATACAGGAGTATTGAATGACCTTCTCTATAACTCAAAACTCCTGTACGTTAAATGAATAAAATATTTTTTTTGAAATAAATCCACACAAACAAAAGTCAAGAAATCATTCCAATATTATTCTCAAAATTGATAGTCACCGTACAGTGCGACATGCCGCCAGCGTGCGGCTATTTTCGACAATTTTATTTACATATTTTAACGCTCAATTGATAGGGGTTGATCAATTTAGGGCTAAACGCGCTCCTCTGTGACAATACATCGCTTTATATTAAATACTACTTGTACCGTAATTATGTATTCATACTGATGTTTTATCTTATTAGGAAAACGTTAAAAACAACAAACGATATGAAGAATATGCAATCGATTTGTAATTGATTGAAAAGTGGCCAACCCACGCTACGGTACGTCTAGTACGATTTTTAAATACGTTCACAGATTACGAATTCGTATAAAATCATTATTGATAAAAGCACTTCATCAACTAAAACATCCTACTAATATTATAAACGCGAAATTTTGTAAGTATGGATGGATGGATGTTTGTTACTCTTTCACGTAAAAACTACTGACTGGATTTTAATGAAACTTTACAATAATATAGCTTATACATCAGAATAATATATAGGCTACTATGTTTTTCAAAAATCAACCCCTGAAGGGTGAAAGGTTTACCCTGAGGGGTAAAAAGGGGATGAAAGTTTGTATGAAGATGGCGAAACGAAGTTCGCGTGCACAGCTAGTACTATTATAAGATTAAATGTGTGCGAAACTACAAACACTACTAACACTACTAACACTACTAAACACTACTAAACACGCGAAAACTACTTAAGGCCCTACATTGAAAAAAATGGGACATTTCTATCTCGTGTATATAATTGTGTACGTGGAATAGAGATTTAATATTTTGGTATACGTTTTTTGACTTTCTGCTCTAGGATTGTTCAAAAGGAATACACGATTCAATGAAATTTTCTCGATAGAAAAAAATCGCAAAGTTGTATCTATTTTTTTACGTTTTTGGCTGCCAAAGCGTAACCCTCATGAATAAGACAATTAAATTTACTTTAAAACATGGAGAATTATCGTATGAAAGTTTGGTCAAAGCAGTTTTAGATTTAATAATGAGTTTTATTAGAAAACAAGAAAAATCGTTTTGGCACATACGTTGTTTTATTCTGAAAGTACACTCAATATAGCCATCTCTTATTTTGCATTTCAAAAGTAATTGCGTCACTTTCATTCCCTCAATAGATCAGTCGGCGGGAGCGCCTTATCGTGGACGGACCTATGCCGTTTTTTTGCAGATCGGATTTTCGTGATTTCATGCATTAATATGATTTTATTTACCCTCAAAGTCAATTTATATTTAATAATGCAAATAGTTATAGGATGTACGCATACATTATATTATTTTCACTTGTTAGATCTCATAATATCTTCAACCAAGCCACTTCCATCAATAGACTCATTTAACATAAATGAGTATCCATAGATGATGAGCGTAATGTCACAGTGTAAGTACATAATAAATATTTTTTCGTCCCAATATGCGTATATTTCTGTACCCTCTGTGAAAAGTGATACAAGTCTGAAAACCGAATTTTGAGAATAAACTATTTAATGATATGATGCTATTTTAAAAATTCGACAACTTTTTTTTTACTCTATTCTATTCTCAGGATGTTTTAACTTTGATGGATTGGGATTACTTGCTATTAACATAAATGTACTATGATTTTTGTTTATAGTAACAACAATAATATGAGATAATAAAAAGAAACTAAATTTATATCATTAGCCATATGTTATAGTAGTTAATATGTGTATAATGATAAATGCATGTGTTAAATGGCACAAGTTTTTTTAAAACTTCTATCTGATAGGGTTGGAGTTAAAATAATTAAAATGCTGGAAGTAAGTCTGTTTAGAAAATATTAAGATTTGATGGATATTATGTACTTTGGATGAGTTAAAAAAATCTAACTTGTATCAATTAACACCCATTAATTCACTCAGTGTTAATGGATTCATATTTAGTTATATTACATAAAATAGAAATATTTCCAGGTTTAAAGTAATATAAGTTTTAGTCAGGGATCCCGGGTCCATTTTTGCACTTGATTACTATCAAGCTAATTTTCCGTGAGTAGCTTCGTTTCAATGAGACGCCCAACAATTTCCTGTGCGAAAATTCTTGATTGTGGTAGCTAACGGAGGTATCAAGGATAAAATATGTCGATTTGATGATTCTAAAAAAATTGTGTATTTGCATATTAAAAAAAAAATAATTTTCATCAGATTCATCTGATAAATCTTCATTATCTACGCTTCTAACATAGCTGTCATCTTCATCTATTTCATTTTCCTCATTCGTCATATCTGACTTTGTAATAACATGAAAAAATTAAGTAAACTATATAATAATGAATACATGGTTAATTTTAAAACACCAGTAACCTCGCAGGACCAGATAGCTGACCCCATATGGAACAACTTTTGTTTTACGAGTTTGGATATAACTCAATATATTTAAAAAAAAATGATTTTACAAGTTTTTGTTGTGTTGTGTTTTTCTTCGTAGACTGCGGCGCGGCGCGGTTTGCGCGCACGACATCAAAGGCGCCGGTCAGCTGCTCGGGAATTCAAGGTCAAATGCGCTAGCCCGGTTCCCCACGCTTCGCGTGTTTGTTTACGTAATCTGCGATGCGCGTTGTAACATTCAAGACAGAAATTACATGAATACTTATTTTTGTATGAAAATAAAATCTAACAAATTATCAAAAGTCGTAGAACAAAAGTAGTAGCTTATAACCTTAGGAACCTACCCCTGCGAGGTTGCTGGTGTTTTAAAAATAACCCTGTATAATCAATCAATAAATAAAAATTGGTGTGTGTCGTGGGACACCAGGTAGGAACGAAGTTCCTTCGGCTAATGTAGAATCGACACAAATTGTAAAAAATACAAATTATCAACTAAAATAACAAAATAAAAAAAAGACGTGTAGCACTCGGAGACTGCCGCGGTAAAGCCATTGTATAGCATTTTTTATCAACTTATGTAATTATAAATAATAACGAGCTAGCGTAATCTTTTAAAAATCGAAGGAGATATAAAAATACTTCAAGTATAACTGGCTGAATGAATTTAATTTTAAAAACTGATTGAGCTGAAATTCGCACACAATTTTGGTGCAGGCAAAAAGGAACTAACGCTGGCTGGTTATGCAGCGCTTTTAACGCTTTTTTCTTACGCTGTTTTCTTACGCTTTTACTATCACATTTTTTTCAGTTCGGTCACGCAGCAAAATCCCTATCCCCTCCAAGCCTGCCGTAAGGAACTTCGTTCCAACAATATTTTTAATAGGGTACCTTGTATGTCAGAAGATAATTATTCAAAACATGGACTTAGGGGGCCATCAAACCAATAATATATGAATATTATATTTGTCATCAATTATTGTCTATCTGAAATTTTCTGGCAATTTTTCCGTGGGGCATGTGTACATTACACCATACATTACAAATGAATGCAGTTCTTTTAATTTGTTGCTACAATTCTTGTTTTGTTGGTGGCAAACTAATTTTCATTTTTGAAGTGATAACTTCTTATGGGAGGGTGAACCGATGCGTTCCGTAACACCAGCGGTCCATCGATCAACGGAAGGTTCGAGAATATTCGAGAACATTCCATGAGACGTCACGCGGGCCAGTTGACCAGCCAGCGTTAGCCGATCTCCCTGGATCTTTGAGAATTTTCGAAACCTAAGGTGGTGTCACACGGTGACCAGTCTGCTTTGACCGGACTGTGACTGGACTTTGACCGGACTTTGACAGAACTATGACAGGACTTTGAACGGAATTCGACCGGACTTTAACTGGAGTTGACCGGACTTTGACCGGACTGTGACAGGACTATGACTGGAATGTGACCGGACTTTGACTGGACTTTGACAAGACTGACAGGACATTGACAGGACTGTGACCGGACTTCAACTGGTTTTGACCAGACTGTGGCAGGACTTTGATCGGACTGTGACCGGACTTAACTGGATTTGACCGGACTTTGACCGGATTTTGAAAGGACTTTGACCGGACTTTGACACAACTTTGACCGGACTTTGACAAGACATTGACAGGACTCTGACCAGACTTTGACACGACTTTGACCGGACTTCGACCGGTCTTTGACCGCACTTTGACAGGATTTTATCAGGACTTTGACAGGACTTTGACTGGACTTTGACAGGACTTTGACCGGACTTTGACCGGACTTTGACAAGACTATGAGCGAACTGTGACCGGACCTTGAACAGTATTGTGACCGGTCTGTGACCGGACTTAGAGTGGACTTTGACAGGACTTTGACCGAACTTTAACAGGACTTTGACCGGAATGTGACCGGATTGTGACCGGACTTTGACTGGACTTTGACTGGGCTTTGACCGGACTTTGACCGGACTTTGACAGGACTTTGACCGAACATTGACAGACCTATGAACGGATTTTGACAGGACTTTGACCGGACTGCAATCCAATGAAGTGATAACTTATTATGGGAGGGTAAACCGCTTTGTAACAACGCGTTACGGACCCACTCTGTCTGGCTTGCCTTTCTCTCACGCATACGGCAGCAGTAAGCAGGCTTCTCCTCTCTAAATTCAACCCACATTAGTTTAAGTTATCACTTCTGTCGTGCGTCCCGAGACGCACACTTTTTTTTATTTATTCCCTTATTCAAATCTATAAATCCTGGAACGGTCCTTGATCAAACCATACATTTTGTAGGAAAAATATTTTTTAAAATAATTTAGATAATTATCTTGAAATGTAACAAAAAAACCAGTTAGTATTAATTTTTTGAGTATCATCAAATCGACATATATTTATCCTTGCTACCTCTGTTACCACAATCGAGAATTTTCGCACAGGAAATTGTTATGCGTCTCATCAAAACGAAGCAACTCACGGAAAATTAGCTTGATAGTAATCAAGTGCAAAAATGGACCCGGATACCTGACTATTTCATTTTCATTTCAAATGTATGAAAATGACAAAATTTTGTCTGTCATTCCATTATCCTTCAAAACCAACGAAGTGTGTGTTTTACTTACATATGACAAACTTAGGATTCCATAGTAAAGAATAAATGTATATACAAAAGTGGAAACTATTATACTGGTGGTAGGATGGATATCCATATCCGCCCGGATAGCGACCACCGTACACGTAGTGTTAAAACCTGCCATAGCGACTCACACCTTGTATGGATCGTGTTCCAGGATCAGCCAGTGTATATCCAGTTCTACCGAGAGGCTTGCGACACGAGTTGATAGTTGTTTGAGGTGCGTATAAGGGTCCAACATTGTATCCCTGTGCCTGCATTGGTCATCCGCCTGTCCTGTCGCAGGGTCCTCGATTTGCTTCTTCCCTCTTTAGAGTATGAAGAAGCATTACCACCCATAAACTTATTGTATGTCGATGGTCGCTGGTTTTTTGGACTGGACTGCGCTTCCCATCAGATATAGTTTAGTCACTTTGCCGTGATCGGATAAAAAAAAATATCTTATGAACACATTTTGTTGGATTAATATTACACTTTTTATACCTTTGAAAGCGATTATCTCTCCATCTATTAAAAAAAAATTAATAGATGGTGATTGATTTTTGAACATCTATCCGTAACGTGAGGTATACACGCTTCTATCTATACGATTTTTTAAATGTTAGTGATCCAGTTGCACAATTTCTCTGGAAGCCCAAAGGAAGGTAGCTTTAAGGAAGTGCTTTGTGCCATACCCGATAAAAGGTCTTCGCTAAGCCCCAATTGGCTGCAAGCGCCTCCCCCTTGGTCTCAGTTGCTTCTGTCCATCTATATGTCAGGTAAATTAGAAGATTACCAGCGAGCGACTCCGACAAAAGACGTACTGGCGGTCGCTAATCAATCGGTACTCCTCTAGGTACAGCAGGTGCTGACAGTTGATAATTCCATTATCGTAAAGAACAAGGAGGCGATGGTTATAGGCCTGTAATTGGACGGATCCTAGCGGTTGCCTTTTTTAGGATCGGGTGCACTAAACACTTGAAAATGGCGGACAGAAATGTGGTGGAAACCAAATTTATGGCCTACGGGAGTACGTGTCCATAACGTGCCAGGTAAACTCCAGTAAGGTCGCTTAAGGTAATATTTTTACGTTTTAGAGAATCACAAAAGTACGTGGGTCACAAACACCCATGCTAAATCGTACCAAAGGTACGTTCGTGCCGATGGCCAAAAAATCGATGTGTTGATATACTAGAGAAAGCTATGAGAGTCAATTGTCTTTATAAAAAGGATATTTAAGATACGGTGAAGTGGAAACATTCGTAAGTACTAGTCTAAGATCAACCCAGGCAGAACTGCTGGTGTCACTGGTGAGAGGGTAACCGATACATTTGGGTATCGATTGAATAGCGAAAACCGTACACATGGCGAAAAACTCACCATAGTGGTCTAATCATACATGTCACACTTCGGGACTAGCCACTGTATATCCAGTAGCTTCGGGCCCACATAATGCCGATGATTAACAAAATTAATCTTGTTGGTCGCAAATATATTTGAACTGGACTGTACTTAATACCAAGTCACTTTACTGTGTCAAGTTAAAAAAACTTCAATATCACCATTTTGCTTTGCTTTAATTGTATTATTGCGCACAAATCTGACGTAATTAATTGTAAGTACACACATACAATGTTACAAATTGAGATATAACAAATTAAACATATTTGCTTTAAAATAAGGCCTTAGTTCAATTTAATATTCCTAAAGTAATATCAGCATACACAATTTTTTTATAAAAATTGACCAAAGGTGGTCCTTATATCATTGCGAACGAATTTTATTTTCCGTTCTATATTAGATACAGGAATACCGACTAGACCGAAAAAATATGCTTTTAGACTTATATCACTTTGCGCAGAGTGTACAGCTTTGTAATACGAGTCGAACGCCCGACGACAAACGAGCGCGGCTTGTCGCCCGAGCGCGTGCTATGCCTTCGGAGCTCCCCGCGAGCGGGTGCAAGCCCCGCCCACCAAACTACGGATTATTTTCGCTGTAGCCTCTTAACTGATCATCATGCAACTTTGTACACATATTCTTGGAGGTATTAGAAGAAACATAGGCTACTTTTTATCCCGGAAAAAGCAGATCACGCGGGCGGAGCCGCGAGGAAAAGCTAGTTTTGTAAATAAGCAAAAAATAGTTTGGAAATTAATTGACGTGTTCGAAGCAGTCGCAGTCTTACATTGAAGCATTTCTAATATCATCGCACAGCAATTAATTAAACATGGCGGAGAAATGTTTTCAATACGACAAAACAGCCGCTTAATTGTTAATTATGGCACACGAAAAAGAAGGCCAGAAGATCGCACCGTGTGTTCGGCTGACAATTAAAATGATTTCGTACGTCGAACGTTTTTTTTATCAATGTTGAGAGGTTCCGAAATGGAACTGAATTATTGTTAGTTATTTTTATGCGTAACATGGAACGCAAAGTAGACGATTTAAAATTGTCGCTTTATGATTGCCAAAGATAGTAAACATTGAACGGGGAGTATTGGCGGGAATTTTGACAGTGCGGTTCATCGCTTATTTTAATTTATTTCAAAAAATAGTTTAAAGTTGTGTTTGTTGTATAAAAGTGGTGTGGATTTGTGCAATAAACATTGACGGTTATGAACAGTGTATGGAAACATTGAAATAAGTGAATTAAGCTTCGTACTGGAAGGAATTCACACCAAAACTCCAACTAAAGACTTGAGAATAATTTATATTTGTCATTAGCGAAATGCATAATAATGCGAAGTCTTAAATTAAAAAGAAGAAGAACATTGAACTGAAAACAATGTAAGGTGAAATAATTTTGGAATAACATAACTGAACCGTCTAACTTTGCGTAAATCGGAAATTCAGAACGCAATGTCGACAAAAATGACAGCTGTAAATGATTCTGAACTTGCCTCGTAAAATAAACAACAATGCCAGAAGGCAAAGCATTTTTGTTCTTATAATGATATATTATTTATACTCGTTTGAAATAAACGTATCTGCCTGCTGTAAGTTTTGTTGCCTCTACAGACAATACGAAAGTACTTTACACTCCGAAGAGGGAAGAAGCGAATCGAGTGTCCTGCGACAGGACCGGCGGATGACGGATACAGGCACAGGGATACAAGGATGTACCCCTATACGCGCCCCAACCAAACATCAAGTCATATTGCAAGCCCCTCGAGAGAACCGTATATAAACTAACTGATCCTGGAACGCTATCCACATAAGGTGTGCATGTTTTTAATACATTCTACAATATACAATATAATTACAATATAATTCTATAATATATCTGTAATTGTACGCAATTCTCAATTCAATGCCAGAGGAATGTAGAATAAGTTCTCTCCCGAATTAAAATTATGATATGAGATCTATTATTGCAGCTGAATAAATGAGGATAAAATCTTAACCACAAACTGTACGCAGGTTGACATCAAAAATAAGTTAGGGTGTAGTTTTTAACAACCCAAAACTCGCTGTAAAAACACAAAGCAAGAAAACGTCTCTCATTAAGGCGAAGAGACACAAAACGCCACCGTTCGTAGAATCCGGTGAGCAAACATCAAGACTATTTCATCTGCCACAACACATGGAGCTCACGGCCCAATTATAATAATGGATATTATTTTTACGACGCATCCTAATGCGGACTGACAGACATTCACCGTTTCCTACGGGCGAGGAAATTAAAACAAGATGGCGTCGAATGAAACGACAAAATGTCCGACGCCGCAGTGGTTGGTGGACGTGAGATTGGTAGCTTTTTGTTTAATCAAAACAAAATCCCAAAGTTACATAAATATACATATATATGGTATACCAGGCTATTTATGGATATTAAGAATATTAAATTTTAACTTGATTTAGGCCCTGTTTTTCAGTCATTCGCAGAGAAGGCCCACGCCCAGCAGTGGGACAGTATGATACAAGGTTAACATTAATTTATATCTCCGAGTAAACGTTGTTTATCAGATAAAACATAATATCATTAAATACAAAATTATTATACTGTCAAAAAACGTAAGTGTTACATAAAGGTATGGTTCAATTTAAGGGTACTTACATACACCTGACAGTGAGTTAAACACTTATCACATTTCACGCTTATTTTAATAACTCGTTTATTAAGATCGATAACATCAATCACATCCCTATAATTTCATTGAAGTGCGTCAGTGAGAATTACAATCTTGGAGTGAGACAAAAGCTTAGTTGTTCATTTAGTGTTATCCAAAGTTGCAAATAATCTTGGAGTGAGACAAAAGCTTAGTTGTTCATTTAGTGTTATCCAAAGTTGCAAATCGCATATCGAAATATTAGTCGATCCATTAAAAAGGAAAATGCATCATTTATATCCCAGCAATGCAATCGGATTTGTTACTACGGGCAGTGAATTATTTATTTCGTACACTACACATTGCATACATTTTACCACACCTTTTTGTATCAGGTTTTATATATCCTGTGTAAAATTGGTACTGCCTATTAAAATTGGCTGTTTGAAGCTTTACTTGACAGATAAAAAATATTATGACATTGAACAATCGACCGTAAACAAAATAATCACGATAAAACCTGAATAAGATAAGGATATACAAATAACGGAGAGGGTCAATGAAAAGTGTCTTCCATCCACAATAACATTCACATCTAGACTTCCTTTAGTGAATAGATTGCTTATCAATGAAATATTTCATCTCAACGTTGGCAGCACCAGTGACACTGAACTACTTGCGCTTAACAACATGAATATTAATACAACTAAAATATATTGCTGGAAAATTAACAAGCGCAGAGAAGCTTGTGCTTGCAGAGAATAGAAGAAAAATAACTTAAGTTTGTGTAAAAAAACTAGGTCAATAACAAGGACTCGCATAATGAATACTGGTGGGGAAAGTAATTTATAAATGGAACAGTCTTATTTCGCTTTATTTGAGCATATTTACAAATAAATTGTTGGTGAATCTAGGCCTCGAAATATTGCAAAGAAGTCACTATGTAAGCACGAGGTAAACCGTATTTTTTATATTTTTACGTAGGTAACCGATCCATTAAAGAAACAAAATATAACAAATACCTCACGGTTGTATTCTCGAAGGGACAAGCAAAGGTGTTCTGTGAAGCTTATTACCGGTCCATCGCCATATCTGACACAATATCAATCCCAGGCCAGTCACCCTGTCTTTTTAGATTTGGAAAACTCCCACACATTATATAATTACTCTTCGGAATCGAACTGAGAACCTGTCTGATTTTACAGCCAAAGTAAAGTGTCACTAGACTAAAAAGACAAAAAAAGGCAAAAATGTAAGTATTTTATGAATCTCATCATCTATACTCTATGCAATAATTAAACTTTGTAAGTTGCTACCACAGTTTTCTATCACGTTAATCTACACTAATATTATAAAGAGGAAAGATTTGTATTTTTGTATGTAACGAATAAACTTAAAAACTACTGGAACGATTACAAAAATTCTTTTGCTGTTAGAAATACTACTTTTTATCCCGGAAAAGCAGATCACGCGGGCGGAGGAAAAGCTAGTACATAATCATATATGATGCACAAGTCTGCTTTGCGATCCGTTTTTTTATTTCACTGTCCCGCCCACACACCCGCCACTGCAACTCCTGTGCACCAGGATCAACAGTGGCACGCATTTTGTCGACACCGAGCAGTGAAGCTCGGCGAGTCTGGGAATGCCTAAATATCTTTGTCCCGCAACGAAATTAATCAGATAGAAGGTTAGGGAGGAGTTGGAAATATTAATTGTCCACTTCCCTCCATAGCAAAGCGGGAGACAAAATAATGAACTGAGGAGGTATTAACCTTATGGTGCTGCCACACCGATGTTATAAAATGTTAACAAACATTTTCTAACATTAAAATTGTTACATTTTGTTAAGAATTGTTAGATGTTTTAAGTGCTCCCACACCGACGGAAAATGTTTGCAAACATTTTCTAACATTCTCTAACATTTTCTAACATTTTATAACATTTGAAAACATGACATCGGCCCTTCTTCTTTGACGGCTTCTTTGACGGTGCCGCTCTCAAAAGTACCGCCGCCCGCGGTTAAAGAATGTTCAAAAATGTTACAAAATGTTACAAATTGTTAAGAAATGTTTACTAAATGGTGCTGCCACACCGCTGTTATAAAATGTTATACAACATTTGTTAACAAACATTTTATCACAATGTTAGATAATGTTAATAAATGTTTAATGTTAGAAAATGTTATATAACATTTTATAACACCGGTGTGGCAGCACCATTAAGTGTAAGGACATTTACAACTGGAGAAGCCAGATGTAAAGCACCACGGATGTCATTAAGTGGGTCCTATCACGCGAGCTGTTATACTTGATTCCAATAATAGGTATAGCAAAACCGCCGGAAAGCACGGAAGTTCTTTCTAGTCTCCACAAGATTTGCGATCCGTATTGCCAACCAATGCAGACAATTTGCGTTAAGTAGTACTTCATCATCATCAGCCACAAGACGTCCTCTGCTGAACATAGGCCTCCCCCAACCATTTCCAGACCGACCTGTTGGAAGCGGCTTGCATCCAGCGACTTCCTGCGACCTTTATCAGGTCGTCTGTCCACCTTGTAGGTGGACGTACAACGCTGCGCTTGCCAGTACGTGGCCTCCAATCCAAAACCTTTCTACCCCACCGGTTGTCGGTTCTGCGAGCTACGTAGTAGTTACTCAACATTATTAACATAGGTACAATGACATTTTACTCCAGCACAGCGATAGCCTACGACCTTAGCAAATGCCAACGCACTAATAACAATAGTAGCGACCAGCGGCGCGTGCGAGTCAATCAATCGTTTTGACAGGCGCGTCCCTTTCGAGACACACTGTTGTCACAGTATAAATATCATACACTCTGTGCTGTCGCGCTCGGCGTACATTATGGCTAATTTAAGTTAGCCGGCCTGAACTTAGTTGTGAGCGACGACGGGGCTATTGTTTTCAGAGACTAAATGGTGGTCTAGAGATTGGGTTGTCACTCATTTGAATCTTATTTTGCGTGTATTATAAGAATCACCTACAATTTTGACATTTTCTGACAGTGCTATGTCTGATGCAAAAATCCTTTTGCTGTGTAATATTATTTGGGTAACTACAATCTCTTCAATGTCTACTTTTTTATTTACATCAAACACATTGACTAACTGTATGATGTTTATACTGTGTTGTTGTTATATGTTAATAATAAAGTGTGTTTGTTTGAATTGACATATCAGTGACGCAACTGAGTATCGAAGGTATGGACGGAGTAGCGGAAGGCTGGCCGCCACTGTCAGGATGTCGTCAAAACCAGTTTTATATCCGTGGATATGGAAATCAGGTGCTACAGATAGTTTGGTCAACGAATGGGGTAGGTAGAGACTAGAGAAGTGGAACTCAGCACTTAGGCTCACTCTCAACTATGATATACTGGACGCCGGCGCTGATTCAAGTCTTTTTTTCTGGCCTAATGCGGGTTGGCAGACTTCACATACCTTCGAAAAATCTTATCGAGTTCTCAGGTATGCAGGTTTCCTCACGATGTTTCCTTCACCGTTAAAGCAAGCGATAATTAACAATTAATATACACCTAACTTAGAAAAGTCAGTGGTGTATGCTCTTGGGGCTGGTTTCGCACCTGCTTTCGTCTCGACAGTCCATACCACTCCCCGCTGAGCCATCGCTGTTTACTCACAAATCTTTGTATGAGAATTTTTAAATGTGTTTTTGTAAGTCATTAGCATCCAACATCGCACAGTTCGACGCGAGCCTTGGTGGTTTTTAAACAGAGGACTAAACCTGATCAATGATGATTTAGTATAGAAGAATGACTTTTATCACAATCAACTTCACATTTTTCATTTGTTTTTATGATAGTGTATGTGAAGTATATTTAAACCGTTTTTAAACCAATTAAAAAACCAATTCCTTTCAAATCTTTACATAGTATATCTTCACTTAGATCTTTTCAACGATTCAACAGATTTTAATGCAGTTTTCAGCAATAGATAGAGTGATTCATGGGGAAGGTTTATATGTATAACACGCTATGACCAATGGGAGCAGGGCGGTAACATGCAGGTGAAACCGCGAGGGACAGCTAATTATTCTGATAAAAAGACAAACTGTAATACGAATGAACAATTGATACACCACAACGTACATAATTTAAATGTTTAATTAATTGCAGCAATTAATAAAAAAAATATAGAAACGCGTCAACGGCTCGGGCTGACAATGCGTACACATGGCCGTCAAGGACGTGCGACACATCTGGCCAACACCGAGCACTGATTACGGTTCACACGATCGCTTTTGTACGCTAACTAGCTTAATTAACATTAATGAGGGCAGTTGTTTGACGCTGTGTGATAAAATAACCCGAGTTGTTGCACTAATTGTTTTTTACTTTAATTGTTGATATGCGGTGTGGGGTTGTTTAGGTTTTTTTTAATAAACGTTAATGACGAGATTAGTAGGTCGCTTGCGTGATAGTGAGCGCCACGTCTGCTCATAAACAGAAGCAAACTAATCAGAACTTTGAATTATATGCATGGTACTGGACAGCCATCGTCATGACTCCGACATCCGACATGATCCCGAGACATGACTTGTTAAGTCGCATAATGCCTAGTAATTTTACTAGCTTTAATGTTCTTCAAATCGAAATACAACAGTGCTTACATATTGCTGCTTGACGACAGAATTAAACAAAGCGGTGGTACGAACCCAGTCAGAGTCTCGCATAGTAGTTAGTAAACTTACGTTTGTTCAAGGGATATATTAAGTTCGTTTTCATAAGGTTGTTACTGAACAAACTCTTCCTAAAAAAGGTTGGACACATTTGGATTGTGTAATATAAAAGCCAGCTTTCATTGCTAAGAAAATAAATTAGAGGATTGGGTCAAAATCAAAATCGCGGCAAATAGAAGAATATCCATTATTAAATTGCGTGATGGTCCAGCACATTTTACCAAAGTCAGATGTGAAACATGATAAAAACACCCATTTAAATTTGATATCCGGGATTATATCAAATCCACAAAAATTGAAATCCACAAAAATTGAAATCCACAAAAATTGGATTCAGGGTCTGGGTACTGTGAGACCGAAAGTCTGTCGTAGTTTCTAAAACCAAGGGGTCAAGAGTATGAGTATGGCTGTTAGGTGTATTTATTTATAAGGACTAAATAAAATGTTACCTGTTTAAGTCACGTTTAAAATCAATTCTATAAAAGGATGCGATCGTAAATATAATTCAATTTAAATTTAAACGTTTAATACAACACTCAAGTTCATTATGTGCGCGTCTGTTAGTTACGAGTGTAATGGGCTACGAACACGACGGACCACGCCGCACGCCGCCGCTATATATAGAACTCTTGTAATGACTTGTGTATCCTACTACACAATGATATAAAGAACAAACAACGCTTACGTCAGATTAGCTTAAATAATATTCTTTACATTAGAACCACGCCATAGACTGTTTCGTATACTACATGAATGGGCCGGTTCGGTCGGAACGTTACCACTGTCTCAGAAAACCGAGATAAAGTAGCAGTTTGGTGTTGCGTTTCGTAGGGTGAGCGAGATATCCCAAGGCCCAAATTTCACCCGTCCCAATCCCTTCATTATCCCTTTCTTTTAAGGTCATGATTCTTCAGGTATTGGCGATATTCATGGGCGGTGGAGATTACTATCAAGTGACCCTCTTGCCCGTTTGCCAACCTATGTTATAAAAGAAAAGAAAAGAAAATGAAAGTCAATAATTATATGTATTTATATAACATTATAATTGGTAACAATAAAAAATAGCAGGAGCTAGTATTGTCTAGAGTATAATTCTTATGGCGTAATCGCCGTGATATCACTCTTTCACAGAAAATTAACGTCAACTTATAGCTGGTGCAATTGCACTTCCGCGCGGTGAGTAACGTTGTCGAAGACCCAAAAAATAATAACCCCCGAAAACTAGATCATATTTAGATCTAGATCATATAAAAGTCCACAACGTACCCATAATTCCACTGGCATTAGAGACATGTAAGTATATGAGCGGTGGTAATCACTTTCCACCGGACGACCCCCTTACTGATTAGCCGCCCTTGTGCTATACTAATTCGAAACATTTTGGTACACAGTCAGCCAACACATCACCGTACAAGCTAGACGCGGAATCCGTCAATGTGTAGCACATAATGAATCGTATTTCCTCAGTTTAAGCCTACACTATGAATTCCTTGTATTCAGTCCCGGCTGACTGATGGAACAATGCGCGCAGTTCGCATACAAATTATTAGTTCAAATCAACGTTGAACATTTTTACCGTGAGACCAGACGACGCCCCATTGATGGCTGAATGAGCGAATAAACGTTGTTTCGCCGAGCACTGAATGCTAATGAAACGCGGCTATTCGGAGCGTCCGTGTGTCCCGCGTTACGTAATTGTGACAATAAAATCGTTGAACTTGTCTAGAAGCTTTGGGCTTTGAGGTGTAAGGACCTGGGTTCGAATTCTAAGCAATACTTTGCTGGTAGCGCTTTTACACTTTTTTATAACATTATAGTCAAAGACACATTTTACGTTATTCCTCATAGCAGCATGGATCATATTGCAACTGGGATCAACAGTGCGTAATAGAAAAAGCTGGTTTAAATACAACTACACGTAATTATTGTCGTTGACGCTTTTCATTAATACGTTTTGAAAAAAGATTGTATAAAGGATGCCAAGATTGGTCCAATCCAAATTTTTGTCATAAAAAAAATTGAAAATGGAACATCGTCGGCGTCAAATACTAAATTCTAAACACCAGACCCTGTCCAATAAAATATTGAGTAACTAATATAATATCAAAGAATCACTGTCAGTGTCACCACGGTGGAGCCCTGGCGCACTCGTAACTTAACCCTTCAATGATCGACTAATTTAAATTTCATATCACCTCGGGGTCGTTTCCGCCAAAATCAACACTTACGCGGGCACCATGCGTGAACCAAGGTGCCTATCGAGCCCTATTGAAAATTCATACACGAATGTGCAAGCGGCGGGTTGCGATGCGTGTCTTTGCACTGCACTTGAATAATCAATTTTAACTCTATTCATTAAAGAGAATGCATAATGGCGTATTTGATAGAGAGAAAAGTAAATTGTGATTTAAAAATTTAATTTTCGAACTCGATTTTGTAGTGATGAGACGCAGCGGTTGTTTCGAAAGCAAGTAACTATCCAGTCAGCAATAAACACTGTTTGAATAAAAATAATACTTTTTATAAGTTTTTATTTAACTTCACCTGTTAGTGAGGTTAATGTAGCTCAAATCAAAACTGAACATTAAACCAGTTCCACCCAGCCGATTGAGCTGAAATGTAACACTCTGACTCAGACGGCCTTTCGCATACGAGGGACCAACCACCTTGTATTATTCATTATCCTTTATAATTATTCATTAACTCGTCAGATTTTGAACCTATTCTAATTACTCAAGCACTATAGACAAAGAAAAATGATATATCAACAGACATTATATCCAACATCCAGAGGAGAAATCTCATTGTAAAAACGAGACATAATAATGATTAATGTCTCATTTCAAATGACGGTGCAAATGAACAGCAAAAAGTTCGAATTGTAAGATCTATTTTTTTGCAAGTCTAGTTGTGCTAGAGACCTAGATTTTTCTGAAGACACAAAAAATGTCCCGTAATAAGTGGATGTTAGACGCTACTAATCACTTCAGCGAGTCACTTCTGAATGTAATCTTTAGGAATATTACACTGAGAAACCATGAAGGTCGTGGGTTCAAGGTAGATCCCTCGTAGGCGAGAGGCCGTCTGGGTTGGTACCATCGCTTTGTCTATTTCTGCCGTCAAGCAACAGTGCGAAAGCGCTGTTGTGTTTCGGTGTGAAGGACATTGAAGCCAGTGAAATTACTGGGCATTATGAGACTTAACATCTTATTGTCTCGGGGTGAAGAGCGCAGTTCAGTGCCATGCAGTGTTTTGTGATTCAAAGTTCTGTGTGGTGTTGCTTCTGTTTATGGGCGAGCGCCTTGTTTGTCTCGTCATTCATCATCATCATCAGCCACAGGACGTCCACTGCTGAACATAGGCCTCCCCCAAAGATTTCCAGACCGACCTGTTGGAAGCGGCCTGCATCCAGCGACTTCCTGCGACCTTTATCTTTTTCTTTTTTTTTACTTTTTTACCTTTATCTCGTCATTCAATCAAATAAAAAAATTCTGCACCATATTGCAACATTTCAAACATGAACCGTACCACGATCGACGTGTATTGTCATATCACGAACGGTATTCTTGATCTGTCGTACATCAACTCGGAGCGGAGACATTACGTGCTTTCGAATGCATTGCTGCATGACAAAAGCAGATCGTGAAGGGATATCGTAAACGTCGGAAATGAAAAGCAATGCGGATAAATGAATGTCCAGTAATAAAGTACGAATCTGTATAATTTTGTATGTGGATGCCTTGCTCGGGCGATTTATTTTATGTAATTTATTGGTATTTACTGATTTACCGTTTTTAATCCAGAAGTTATTAAGTGGTTTTTTATTTGCATTGATGGCAAGATATGCAGGTCGCTCGGTTGATGGTAACCTCTATCCGTAACCAGTAGCGAATATACTCACGACTTTACAAAGTACTACAAACCACTCAAATGCGCTCATCACATCAATACATAATATAATATGTTAAGTCTCATGTCCATTAATTTCACAGGCTTTAATGCCATTCAAAAATAGTGTTTAGGGCCTTTTGCATACGAGGGACTTAGAATCAATACTTATGAGGAGATTAAGTAAAGATTCATGAGAACATTATGCGACATCAGCTCATAGTGAAAAGAGAAAGCGTTTACCCGTTGACCAGCAAATATAATAGTCCACATCAGTTGTTCACATTACCTGAAAGAAAAGACATATATTGTTAATATTGGAATAAAAAAACACATTCGATAATATTGGCAAGTAATATCCAAAACGTAGGTCTTTCATCATCTCAGCTTATTGCCGTCCACTGTTGGACGTAAGCCTCCCCAAGTAAGCGCCAACCATCCCGGTCTTTACAAGAAACTATTGTTTTTTGTGTCAAAATAAACCACCGAATGAGAATCAACAAAGTTCGTAAAGAGCTGCTGGATTCTAAAGGCCGACTTCCGATGTTACCATCTAGCGTCAGTCGCTGGTGCCACATTACATTAAACATAACATACAAAATATTTCTGATAACACAAAAATAATAAAGAACACACCACTAGCAATTCCATAACAAACAAAGTTCGCTTCGCCAACGCGGTATGTGAACTCTCATTACTGCCAACGCATTAAACGCCGAACGAGGGCTAATTCGTAGTGACGCCTCATTTACACCGATCACTTGTAATGGCCACTTATCCGCCTGCAAGACAGCCAATCATTATGGATTTATGCGCGATAATAACTCGATCCTAGTTGGGATACGCCCACCCAGGTTATGTGGCCAGGTTAGACTTGCATAGGCCATGTGAAATAATGTTTAAATATACGTTTTCCCTCGATACTCTGTTTTACTTTTTCATTTAATTTCATGTGTTTAACACTTCGAAAATTAATTCGTGTAATAACGTACACTTGACCGGGTAGTTTTTGTTGGTTTGTGATGGACTATATACGTAAGTAGTATGTATGTATATTTCTTAGGAATTTGTCCTTACCTATTAAAAAAAACCAAAGAGTTTAAAATCTTTCTTATATATTTCTTTCACTAATTCTTAATTCCATTACCATTACATTGTTTTATTACCACCAATACCTATATTTGCCATTGTCTAAGGTTCTTAGGTATCATCACATATTTATACATCAGCTTATTGCCAATTGAAGCACAAAATGACTCACCCATTCGATGAAAAGCTATAAGCAAATAATTTACACCTAATCATAATCATATCGTAATTTATTCGTCGCATTTAAAATCTTATGACATTATGCATCAAGTGTAATCCGTTGGCCTATCATCATATGACTCATGCCCTGTGTCGAAACGTTGCCAACTGCTGCAGGATTCTCTTCCTACGTACTTGTAATGTTGTATCTAATACGAATGTAATTTATCGAATTCCCCGCCATTACAATTAATTTTGCCGCAGAATTTGGGCGTGGGGAACCAACGATGCAAATTGTTGTAAGCACTACAGGTATGTTGAGAAAGTTAGAATGCTTTTAATGCTTCAGCAATACACAGCAATTAATGGTGCAAGGATAGAAGGGACTTTTTCATTTTGCATGTCTCCTTTCGTGAAATGAATATCGGATATGATATCAAATAGAAAGAATCTTCTGTGTAAGTTTTTCTTAACATTTAAAATGAAGTCACCAACTTTGTAATTTCATTAGTGCATCAAAACATTGTTTTAATGCCAATATAAAACGTACAATTTATTGTTAACATGAAGTTATAATGTTTTTAATGGTTTATTGGAATCAGCGTGGGCTTTATAGGCCACAAAGGAAAGCTGGTAGTATAAATAATAAGAGAGGAAGTCGCCGCAGTTAACAGCGTCGCGTGCGATTATTATTATATAGAGATTATTTAGATGAACAGCAGATGTTTCATCATCAGCCACAAGACGTCCACTGCTGAACATAGGCCTCCCCCAAAGATTTCCAGACCAACCTGTTGGAAGCGGCCTGCATCCAGCGACATCCTGCGACCTTTATCAGGTCGTCTGTCCACCTTGTAGGTGGACGTCCAACGCTGCGCTTGCTAGTACGTGGCCTCCATTCCAGAACCTTTCTGCCAGAAAGCAGATGTTTATTAATCTCTAAATTATTTTAAATAGTACACCAAGTTATTCAATTTGCTATGTATTATGGGTTAAGGTTCTAAGGGCATTTGTCTTATTGTTGGTGAAGGGAATTATATAACACTTTACTTCCAACTGGACACAAAGCCATTCGATTCAAATTCAGTAGTCCTATAACTCATAAAGCAACTTAAATTAAACTTAAACCATGCATAAAGCGCCATTCAGTTTGTTGTCATGTTTACGTTCAGACCACATAACTCAAAACATTCTCAGAACAAATCCGCAAAGATAATCACGAAATCTCACAAGTTCGATATATGTCGAACATAACTCGCAGCTCAACAATCCTTATAAATATAAATCTCTCGGCCAGATTTACGACACAACAAATATACAACCTCATCAAACTTCGTAACTGCCTATCAGTTGTTAATGTACGTTTTGGCGATTTTTTTAATGTTGATCTAAATCATGTCAAGGAATTGTATGAAAACTAATCATAAGTGCACTATTTAGTTCAATTTAAGACTAACCTTTGTTGAATATTAAAAATTAAATGCCGAAATTAAATTTAATTGTTGATTAATTATATTCTCCTTTAATTCGATTACATACACACTTATCTACCTATAATTTTTATTATCTATCAAAGCCAATTAAATGTTGTATGCTTCGTTACTAAGTACAGGAAATAATGATCCGATACTGGGAACTTAATTGGGATCTCTGAGAAATAATTAAATTGTAAGAAATGTGTAATGGACAATTAACATCATTTGACATCTCTGAATACGCGTTATTAGTTATGTTAAATTTCGATTTGATCCTACTCTTTGTAAGAAGTTCTAGGATTTGTAATAATTTTCCTAGAGATTGTATCAACTAATAATTAAATTATATTTATTACTCCGATAATTGGATACATAACAATATGAGTTGAATCTATAGCATATGTCGCAGATATAAGATTGTACTTAAAACACGCGTAGCGAGAGATGTTATTCACTCTGTAAGAGTGACTATTGCCTGTAACGCTAGTTGTAGAGAAAGTATAATATTAAAAATGTGTTTAATATTCCCCAATATTTAAACAAAATTACAAAAAAAAAACGTAGCAATCCACTTGTTATGAATTGGAGAAGCTGCCGATGATGATATAATATACTATACAGATATTAAATCTTTAATATAACACGCAACCAAAAGTAATAACAGAATTTGGCACAATAGCATCACGAGTAACTACAGAAATAAATCCTTCATCAGTGACATATTCTCATAAAGCGAAAGACATTTACTCCAACATAAAACATCTCATACAAATAGAAAACTAATGAAACATAATCATTATTAAGAAGATTCCATTGTGTCCGACATTATTGTTCGCGTAATAAGTATTAAATGAAATAATTATATCAAAGCCGACATTCGAACGTTCCGCCGGAGATTGATTTCGAAAACTTCCATTCAATAGAAAATGAAAAATATCAAATTTCCAGACTCACGAAACAAACAGAGCCCGATGTAAAGAATTTATTTCTTTAGAAACGCTGAGATTCTGTATTACACTTGTCTATTGTAGTTTTTATATTGCACAGTAATCCGCTTTTATGTGTAGCATTTTTACAATTAGTACCGTAGTTATGTAGAAATTTCATTGTTTTATAGCATAAGTAAGTTTAATTAGAGATGTTAAACACACGTCTGAATGCATATGGAATGTGTAAACATTGGGTATTTATAACTAACGAGGGTAGGTGTATTTTTGAAATGGATGTAAACATTGTTTCAATGTTCCCACATATATGGGTGGAGAAGTTTAAAATGATAGCTGTATTTATTTTTCTGACGAGATATACGTTCGCCATATATTACAAATGTTGTTATTGTTTCGGGGTAAACAAGTCAGTTTAATCAGACTATGGATAAACACCACCAATTATTTGATATTTCAAGGGTAGAGCGACGCTGTAGAGAGTTTAGTCTACGGCATTACTGGAACGGTTCGAACAGATTATTACGACTATCTCACAGAAATTCAATGTAAATTAGCAGACTATATCCTCCTCTGTCTCCTAATTCCTTAATTATCCTTGTTTTATTTTACTTTTTTATTTCGATTCTTGCAAACTACAGTTCGATATTGCGGTCGATAATGCCGTCCAACGGTTTTGCCATATCCGCTTCAGCTAACGAGAGATTGATTGAAGCAAAAACAACTGATACTGTTTGTAATGATATTATTTCAGCACCGTAATAATATATGTAATCCAGTCATCTTGTCTTAGCTAAATTAATAAATTTTGCGGCTTTATTACTTGATATTGGTTTATTCTTGCTGTGACTCATGCTGATGTGTAATTTACAACCTTTATTATACGGGGGTGTAGAATGTATACGGCTTTACTGTTGGATAACTTAGTTGTTTTAAAATAAGTAGGTGGGTTCATTGACATTTTATCATTAAAATTTATCGCGTGTACAAGTATGTACACGAAAACAAAATTTAAAATCTTTCGCTGATTGATTTAACAAAATGTCAGTACAAATTATTTCCGCTAGAAACTGATTTCTATGATCTATACGATTATTGTTTATTTAGCAGTTTTTTATCAGACAATAGACATATCATCATATGTTTATTGTTTTATATTTTTTCTGTAACAAAAATCAATTTCTTCATACCCGTACAAGTAACGTGGTAAAAACTTCCTTATACAATGAATCTTTCGATGTCTCCATTTGAAATAATTGATACCATTTCGATTGTTTATTGAGACCATTCATAAGGAAAAAAAAACTTGAGAGGTGTCAAGGGACACCCGGATGGAACGAAGTTCCTTTCGATCATTTTTAATTTTAATTTTGAGGGTCAAAGTCAAGGTCAAGGTCAAGGTTGGGGTTCAAGGTCAAAGTCTTGTGAAAGTCCGGTCCAAGCTGACTGGTCACTGTGTGACGCCACCAGGGACTTCGAAATTATCGATGTTCCAGGGAGGTCAGCTAACGCTGGCTGGTCGGAGAATTATGTCGTGACAAATTTTTCGTGCCAACTTTTCGTACCACTTTTTTCCGTCTAGCCCCCTTTCGCAACGCGCGATAAGGAACTACGTTCCAAAACTACGTTCCAATAACAAAATAGGTCTCTTTATTTTTGTTTGACAACATAAAATTACATAGAAATAGAATAGAAAAATAGAAATAAAAAAAGACGTGTGGCACTCGGAGACTGCCGCGGTAAAGCTATTGTATAGCATTTTTTATCAACTTAAAAATAACGGACGGCCGTGTTCTATAATCAAAAATTCAAATTTCAAACCTCGTCTACATTTCCAAATGTCATAAGTTTCACAACCATCTGTTTTATTAACGGAATTTCGACTTTAACTTTGTGTGCTAGATATCAAATTAAGTTAAAAAAAATTATGTCGTGACAAATTTTTCGTGCCAACTTTTCGTACCAATTTTTTCCGTCTAGCCCCCTTTCGCAACGCGCGATAAGGAACTACGTTCCAATATTACGTTTAGCCGTTGGACGATCAAACCCGTAGAAATAAACCGTAAAAACTAAGGCAATTTCATCGCAAAAAATCACCCGCACTAGAGCAATCCCCATCTTGACGTAGCTTTTACGTTCTACCCACATTGCCTATATATTTTTCTTTTGCGAGCCGAATAAAGTTTATCGGCTAACGAAAATTAGACCTTATACGAGATTAGTAAGGTATATTAGAGGTTGTGAACGGATACGGTCATCAACAACACGCATGATAAAAGCCAGCGGGGTACAAGTGATTAAAATGAGTGAGGCTTTAGGTGCGGTTGCCCTAATGGGGCTGTGGACCCACCACACCCCGGCACGCGTCCCAGGGCACAGGGTTGAATGTCCTCCGCGGGGTAGTACTATATTTGCCAAAATGTTTTATATAATGGCGAAAATTTTGCCTGTAAGACAATACAGACCGTTGTCTACGTTCTTTGCATCGGTAAAAGAATACTTAAGTTTAATAAAAATGCTAACTTAAATTGAAGTTTCGCGCAGAAACCATGTTTTTTACACTAAATTGGGAAGAACCAGCTGAAAATCAATGTATACACTGAGCTGGCTCTTCGCCACATACATAATAAAATATATGAGGTAAAATTATCTTATAATGTAGTATTTTATTCTATGTATTATGGCAAATAAATGGCTTAAATAGTTTTTTTTTAATGCTAACACTCAAATTATACTGTGTAATTCTGATATCTCACAAGAGTATCTCGAGTCGTAGAAATCAGTTAGTACCTGAAGTTTTGTAAGGCTCGTTTCTGGTTAGTACATCTCGACAATCTTCTCCAAATTCTCTCCGCTTTTAATTTATCGCTCGCCATGCCTCCTGGCCGCTAAATTTAATAAACCTGAAGATTTAGAAGAATATGCTCAACTGCAGTTTTCGCAGCGGGATAAGATAATTCGTAACCAAAACAGTGAATAAATTATGCAAGAATACCATTTTTTTTCCGCGAGAGCGGCTCACCGTAGCTCATTTTCAACAAGCAGAGATTCTTTACATTTTTTCCACGTTAAAAAACCATTAGTACGTCACGTACCACAATAGAAGAGACCGCATTATGCTCACTTTTGACGAGACACTGGCTAACGGTCTCACTTTCGAGGCATAAAGGGAAAATGGGGTAGGTCTCGGGATAATGTCCGCGTGGTTTTAATTTGAATAAAAATATGTTAATGATGTTGAATATTTTTATCCAGACCGATATGTATGTTACAGTACTGTCCTAAGGCTAGTGTTGATTACGATAAGTAGTAATTTCCACAATCAGTACAATTGCGCATACTGTTTGCAACCAGCCTTTTCACGTTTCAAATTACTTAATTTTACTTTAGTATTTTTCAGAACCATCTGACCAGGAATCTAAATTTATCAAAAAAAAGTTTTAATTTCTACCTAACTTAATATCATACAAATAAAGTACTGTTGGTACAATAATAATAGTTCCTTATTAAGAAGCAAACGGTCAGTGTGAAAATTCTCGGTTATAAGAATTTGATGAATAAATTAAGGAATTCAATCCATTGGAGGTGAAAGATGACGTTTTTATATTCCATTGAAAGTTTGGCATGAGGCCCGCCGACTGAGGCGGTCGCATTGAATCCGTGAAGCCAAGCCTTAACCTGCGATATAACATATTGATATTGGATGCAAAATTTCTAGTATAGAAAATTTTTGCGACTTCGAAAAAGGTTTCAAAATTTATAAGCATTTTTTTTCTGTTTATATTTTCGAAAGGATAAGCGGAGGAAATACTATGTGTGCACTATACATAATATATGTATAATGTTAGCTGTGTGCAATAGTGTTATTAATTCATATGGATCAGAAATAGAATATCTGAGAAATTAGGTGTTTATTCGAACTATGGCTCTAACCATTCACAGCCATTGCCTAGATCAGTACAGTAAGCAGTACAGTATTACAAAAAAAGGAATGCGCTTACGACAAAAATAGGAACCCGTGATAATGTTGACCTTACACAAACATCATACACGTCTCTATAAAAAAAAACATAACATTATGTACGTTCATTACTCCAGAGTGGTGGACCAGCCTCGGATTACTAACAAATTTATTCGTTAATTTCTATAATCGGGGCCGGCAAACGACCAACTGGGTAGTAGATGGTAAGTGATGTCCATAATCACTGAACATCCACAATACCTAAAGAATTATAGAAACGTTACCGATCTTAAAAGAGAGGGATGATTAAGAGATTGGGAAGGGGATTTGGATGTGGGGAACCGGATCTCACTCAACGTAAGAAATGCTTGCTGCCACTTCACATCGTTTTTCTGTGAGACAGTGGTAACATCCCGGTCGAGCCGGCCAATTCACGCTGTAAGCATAGCTGTTAATAGCGTGGCTCTTACACTTAATTAATTAAATTACAGATAATCGTAACAGGCAATTCGTAAAAAATATGACTGGTGAAACGCAAACTTTAATCTCACTACTGCGTGTCGATATCACGACATTAAAATTTTAATCGACCATAGATAATGTACAATTGTGTCAATCAAACTGTATCAAATATACTCTATAACGATGATGGATGACTGGCGCTAGTCGGCCGTGTGTTGACCCTGATTGATATAAAGCAAAATTAATATACATTATCTAACCTAATCACTTTAACCATAGGAGCCTTAGTTGAACATGAGACAATGGAATTAAATCCTACTATGGCGATTCTGAGTGTTTTATAGCATATGCCGGAAAACGAGCAAGTGATGGTAATGATAATGATAAGTGCTATCCACAATATCCTAATGGTAAGTGATATCCACAATACCAGAAGACTCATGGACACGTTGCCGACCCTGAAGGAAAGGGATAGTTAAGGGATTGGGAAGGGGAGGGAGATTGGGGCCTCAAGATCAAGGCATCTCACTCATCATACAGCAGCAGCAGTAGCAAGCCACTACCTTACGTCAGTTTTCTCAGAGACAGTGGTAACGACGCTATGCCTCAATTTTTTTTATTTTAGATGAATTTGTGCCCGATATAGGGCTCACAAATCATGGGAAAATTATTTATTAACCCGTGGATGGCGCTAAAAAGCGCTGACTTAACGTGAGAGGAAGGCATGAGAGCCGATGGTCTGCTATGATTCTTCATCCTTAAGCGTTCTTGCTTAAGACTTGCCCAAGGTGAAGCATCTAAGTAAAAATATGAGCCCTGGCAACAGAGATAAAGCCATGCAGAAATAAATATCATTTGCGGAGTTTGAGTGGCTGCAGTTGTTAGTCTACCTCAAAAAGCAATTCTTAAACTCTCCCACAAAATTAATTCTTAGCGTGTAGATCATAGTACCCTGACTGTAACACCATTCATATTCCCATGAACCAGATATAAACAACAAAGCCAGTTTGCAATGTCCAAGGCAAATAACTACACACGGTAGCGCAGTGCGTATAGCAAAAACAATAGGGGGCAATCAAGAGTGATCGCCGCGGAGAGCCGGTCGTGTCGCGATAGCCGATATCTGCCGATACCGCCGCGCCGCGCCGGGTCAAACTCATTAATCACATCGGTTTAGTTTGACCACCCTCGTACGTACACACTGCCGGTGAGTTAGGACAACTTAACTTCCAGCAAGTACGGGATGACATTGACAGTGATTTATTGTGGGCATGACTTGAATTGAATGACACTGGTGCTATTTGCGTTGCGTTGATACAAAACAATTTTTTGTCAATTGTCTAACTATTGGAACGTAGTTCCTTATCGCGCGTTGCGAAAGGGGGCTAGACGGAAAAAATTGGTACGAAAAGTTGGCACGAAATTTTTGTCACGACATAATTCTCCGACCAAGAATAAATATAATATTAATTTGATATCTAGCACACAAAGTTAAAGTCGAAATTCCGTTAATAAAAGTAAAACTTATGACATATGGAAATGTAGACGTGGTTTGAAATTTGAATTTTTGATTATCGAACACGGCGCGGCGGTCCACCGTTTAGGCTGCGTTTAGACGACGCGAAAAATTTCGTGCGGCCGTTTACACGATCGCGCAGTCGCCGCGTGGTTGGAGCGTTGCGAAGTATTAAACATTATGGCTTAGTCAATAGAGTTTACATTAGTTTTTCGAGTGATTCGAGCGCGGCGGCCGCGCGGCCGCCGCGCGGCCACAACGCGGTGGGATTCCTTGTCATATAAATGCGCCCTTAGTAGCCAGTCACCAAATTACCTATCATAAAATATTTGAATGTTGGCTGCTTCCAGATTATTCAGTGTCTAATATATAGTCTACGGGATGACTGTTTAATATTACGACTCACATCGAATGTTCTGGAACTCTCTAGAACGTTCGGTGTGACGTCACGTAGACTGTAAGACCGGCCGGTGCTCGCCGATTTACGGGCTGGGCGACGTAGCAGCCGGTGTGCTCCCTTCGGACCCTCCGTCCCCCCCGAGATCGAGATCATTTTAGTCAAGCCCGAGAGGTGGTCAAGCGCGAGCAGTCCATCGATCAACGGAAGGTTCGAGAGAAATCGAGAACCTTCCGGGTGACGTCACGCGCGCCGATTGACCAGCCAACGCTAGCCGACCTCCCTGGAGCTTCGAGAATTATGGAAGTACCAGGTGTTCAAACCCGTTCCCCCTACCCCCACCCAATTTGTCCTCACCCCCCCTCGGCCTAAATCGGTAATTTTTGAGGCTAGAGGGTCGTGCGACGGCTTGTCGCAATCGGCTTATTGAGCCCGACACTTTGGCCCCAATAAAAATAAATTTCGACCCCCCAGTAAGAAAGATCTGTAAAAATATCTCTAAAAATTCAAATATCTCAGAAACTACAATAGATAGACAAATAAAATTTTATTAAAATTCCTTCACTAATTAATCGAAAGGAACTTCGTTCCATCCGGGTGTCCCTTGACACCTCTCAAGTTTTTTTTTAGACAATTAAGTACAATTAATTTTTTTGTAATTTCGTAAGGTGTGATAACGCCGATGACTAATATATAAAGCTATATCTAAATTTTTATCATACTGCGCCCAGTTATATTATATCACATCTTCCAATATTCAAAGTAACCAAAGTAAATAAAAGTTAAAATTTTAAATAATGGCAGGAGAATGGTGCTGTGTTATTTTCCTAAATAAAGATTCTGATTACCAGGACATATAACGCGCAAAATAAGTTGACCGCTCTGAAGCGGTCATAGGATCGGCGTTGTGACTATCGTTTTTCTTAGACTAAAGGGCGGAGGCGTAGAGATTGGGTGAAGGGACCAAGTTGCACATGTTTCGGACAGTGTGTACATCGTTCACCATACGTCTGGACTGTGAAATGCATTCCCTCGTGATTGCTTTAACAAATTTGTCGGCAGTTTCGGTACGTATGGATAGATTACAGACTATATCGCCTCTACATGCTAGATTTATTGGCAATGCTTGTACTATAGTTAGATATTGTACTATATTTTTATTTTGTCTTGTTAGCATAGCATAAAACAAAGTAGGTTTCCGCTTCTGTCTGTATATCAGCTAACTTTTAAGCGGTTTTCACTATCAGTTAGAAATTTTTCAGTGAAGGTTTATATGAATATCCCGCTATGACCTATGGGAGCAGGGCAGTAATATGTCTACGGTGAAACCGCGAGGTACAGTAAGTTTTTTTTAAAAATAAATGTTTTTTACAAATAAATGTTTAGGCGAGAATGTAGTTCCCGCGATAGTAAGGTCCATGACTGCTTATAAACAAATGTCAACTAATGTACTGCATTGATAACTTCTCAAAGTTATTATTTTGATAATTGAAGTGATTATGGGCTCCTTTTCCCGCACTTAGCCTGTAAAAGTGTCAGGCCATTGTGCGTGATATTCATGCCGGCTATATAACAAGCCAGCCTAACTCTTCCTGGTTTCTCCACAGGCTTCTCGGAGTGACCCCGGTGAGTCGAGGATTTCTGCCCGTTGTGCAGCTACACCTTCACATTCCAGGATGACATGGGCAGCTGTTTCATCGACCAACAGACATTCCCTACATAGGGGGCTGTCAGTCGTATTTAGGACATATAAATGTTTGTTTAGCGGGCAATGTCCAGTGATGGTACCTACGACTATGCGTAGGGATGCCCTGTCCAAAGATAGGAGTCGCTTAGTCAGACGAAGATCCGGGTGTGGCACGGCTTCCCGGGATTGTCTGCATGTACTAATATTCGCCCATTGATCTGCGTGTTGTTTTTGCGTTCTATGACGCAGCCATGTCCTCAGCTGGTTAAAGGGCAGTGGCAGTATTGGGTTGGGACCCATCAATGCCTGGTCTGACCCTCTTTTAGCCAGCTCATCAGCTGCGTCGTTTCCTAGAGTAATTGAAGTGGTATTTCGAGTAATATTTTATACAGATATAAAATAAAACGTCACACGATACATCAACCATAAAAACTTCATTATTTTTAACAACACACAAAAATATTTAATTGACACCCGAAATTCTTACCTCTACGGCTTAAATCACCCCTCTATCGATATTATCTGTTATCACAGAACACGATCTAATTTTTTATAGAGTTCGACACAGCTCGATAAGCCAAGGGATATATCATTTTTACGGGCCCCGTGTCTGCTTGTCTATGCAAGCTTTCACGGGACATGAATGGGGGGCCTTTATGCCCCATCCGAATACAAATAGACTGCACGAAAACTGATTTATTTTGAACCTTATTCAATGGAGATAGAATATGTTTTTAGTAGGTGAATAACGTATATGTACGCGCTGAAACGTCTAAACATGGCTTGTAAATATCACGCCATGATGATTTAGTAGCTATAGGGAAATATGTTTTTTTTTAAATATTCGATTACGGCGAACATAAAAGTGAATAGTTTAAGATATGGCGTAAGTTATGTCGATGAGATTCTCTCACTTCGAATGTGATCATTTGTACAGATTCGATCGATACGGCAAGCCACCATTAATCTTTAATCTTTTTTTATTTAATGAATGACGAGACGAGCAAGTTGCTCGCCTGATGGTAAGCGAAACGCCTGCTCATAAACAGAAGCAACACCACACAGAACTTTGAATTACAAAGCACTGCATGCCACTGAACTGCGCTCGACACCCCGAGACATGAGATGTTAAGTCTCAAAATGCCTAGTCACTGGCTTCACTGGCTTCAATGTCCTTCAAACCGAAACACAACAGTGCTTACACACTGTTGCTTGGCGGCAGAAATAGACACAGCGGTGGCACCAACCCAGACCGCCTCTCGCATACGAGGCACGTACCACCTCGTACTAATCTGTATTATATATCTACACTTATAAATGCGAGAATGTGTTTGTTGGATCATTCTTCTTTAATGCAACGATTTTTTTCTTTATGAAAGGATCTGCATGATTATTTGCATAAAGTTTATGAACCAGAGAGTAACATAGGCAAATTTTTATCCCAGAAATATTACGGGAAAGACATGCTAGCGGAGCCACGAAGCAAAGACAATTTTTTTATTTTTAAATATGAAGTAGTAAAAGTCAATAATCCTTGATGATGATTGTAGTTTCTTGTGTAATTGTCTTTAACTATAGTTTTATAAATACTATAATCAGAGATGTATACACGGTAGTAAATACTAGTAATTCATATACATTAACCACCTTTATATTTTATATTCGTGGTCGGAATGATCTTGACATTTATCATCAACAGAACTATTAAAACAGTAATAAAAACAATTACACGTTAATTGTTATACCACAGATGTAATGAAAAATACCTTGCTTTTTATTATGCCTTTTGTACTGATGGATAACATCCCAAAATAAAAGACTGCGATTTATATATAACGTGGATGAAGTTACAAGGTGGTAGGTCCCTCGTATGCGAGGGGCCGTCTGGGTTGGTACCACCGCTTTGTCTATTTCTGCCGTCAAACAACAGTGTGTAAGCACTGTTGTGTTTAGGTTTAAAGGACACTGAAGCCACTGAAAATACTGGGCATTATGAAATTTAACACCTTATGTCTAGGGGTGACGAGCGCAATTCAGTACCATGCAGTGCTTTGTAATTCAAAGTTCTGTGTAGTGTTGCTTATGTGAAAAGAAATTAAAAAAAAGTTTCACACCAGAAAAATTCTTTCGTGTTCATACAGGCGAAAAATTGGTGACACAATTTTAACAATCAAGTACTTACACAAACAATATGCATTGTAATTAATTAAAAAAAACAACTACAATTTAAAAACGTCCTGGAATTACAAACTCATTAAAGTTGAAAAGCTACGCCTCTTTGTCACACGGTCCAGTTTAAAAAGAACCGCACTTTTGCATATCTTTATACATTTCAACAACAATTGTTTACAGTGCCGCGGTTCACATTATAATGGACAGTTTACAATCACTGTCGCCGTTACCCCGTATATTTATTTAGGACTAGCTTTTGCTCGCGGCTCCGCCCACGTGATCAAACAAACAAACAAACAATCAAACTCTACAGCTTTATAATATTAGTATAGATTAGGGTAGCTTAGCAACGGAAGCCTTCAAATAATATTATTTCGGTAGCTTAGCAACGGAAGCCTTCAAATATGAATAATTTTCCCCGTTTTTGCAACATTTTTCACTGATGCTTCGCTTCTAATGGTCGCAGCGTAATGTTATATAGCCTAAAGCCTTCCTCGATAAATGGACTATCCAACACAAAAATATTTTTTCAATTCAAACCAGTAGTTCCTGAGATTAGCCCGTTCAAACAAACAAACAAACAAACAAACAAACAAACAAACAATCAAACTCTACAGCTTTATTATTAGTATAGATACATCCCTCCTTATTTATACGTTTAATCCGTTACACAGTTTTAAACTTTAATTGCTTCTCGTTTAGATAGAGTTTTGATTGCGTCTGCGTTCACGTATGGTGAGGCAGCTAAGAGGCTGTGACTAAGGTATGCAAGGATAAACAAAGGGTTTATTAACCTTGGCGCTGGGCCAGATTGGGATGCGAGCGAATTAGACATCGTCGGAGTAATCCTGCATGTGTTTAAGGCTTTAATGTTTATCTGCACAGGTTTTGCGGGTGATGTAGTGATGTGTTGTGAAAGAGTATCCCAATAAGAACTACTGAACTGAGATGTACTGCTTACATGAAATTCATTTACTTACATTTAAATGTACAATGTTGCCGGCCTTAAAGGAAAGGGATAATTAGATACTGGGAAGGGGAGGGAGATTTGAGCCGACAGATATCTCACTCACCGTACGAAACGCAGCAGCAATGATAATCAATAAAATACATACAGTTTTGTCTGCAGCATGAATGGGCCGGCTCGACCGGGTCGTTACCACTGTCTCACAGAAAGCCGACGTAAAGTAGCGGCTTGCTGCTGCGTTTCGTACCGATATACCTGCGTATATCGATGTACCTGCGTTTCGATATCCGGAAGCCCAAATCGCCTACCCTTCCCAATCCCCCTAATTATCCCTTTCCTTTAAGGTCAGCAACGCGCCCATGATTCTTCTGGTGGTGGGCGTACATGGGCGGTGGTGATCACTTACCATCAGGTGACCCACTTGCTCGTTTGCCGGCCTATGCTATAAAAAAAAATCAAGACTAATTACGAATGGTATTAAATAACCCCAACATACAGTATGAGTAACGCATACACAACAAAAATAATGACAAATATTAAATTTTTAATAGCGTCTTTAATTTTTCATCTACTGCGTCTCGATTATCCAAACTCTATGGTGAAATCTCATAAAACAAAAAATACGAAAATTTCGGCGGCCCCAAACACACACAACCACGTTACGTAAAATGTAATTTAAAATTCATGCCTCTAAAAACAGCTTTCATCCCTTTAATGTAATTCGTCGCTTTTAAGGTAAATAAGTGACGCCTCTCCTCTCTAGGCATATGGTGTGGCGTTGTAAGCATTTTAAGTAATAGACTATTATAGAACCCGCGACTTTGCTCACGTGAACAGGATCTAATTAACACTTGGGAAAAGTCGATGTAAAATAAATATTAAAATAATTATATTGGGATTCACACCATACACTCAGGGCAGTACATTAAAAGTCACGACTTTAAATTTATATTTCTTAACCAAATTGTAGTTCTGATATTACATACAGTTATAACGGAAAATAATTGCCTGAAGAACTGCGTAACCTTGAGCTGACGCAGTTCTTATGTCATATTAAGATTTTTAAAAAAGGAACAGTAAATAATGTTAATACTTACAAATATGCATTGACCAGAAATGCCAACGGAAAAGATTCCAAGTACTAAAACTACAAACATGCACAGACAGGCCCATCGATATTATTTATGTACGGGATAAATACGTGGCCAGACACTTTGACTTTCTTCACGGTTCGTGAAGGGTGTGCGAAGGACTTACCGTCTGTGTTTGCGTCTTTCGAGTAGATTATTCATCAACTATGTATTGAAGCTTACCATAAGCGATTGCGTAATACGAAACGTGTTTCATATTTTATCACTGTGTTTAATCAAACAATTTTGTATTACAGCTTAAAATAATGGACGGTGTAGACAATTTATTATTTTAATATATTGTGTATTGTATTTTTAATGTTGAATCGATCAACGATAACACTTTTTACGATACATGCTTAAAGAACATTCTGAAGTGTGCGATCGAGACAGGGGACCGCGGCGCGCGACGTGAGTTAGGGTACAGTCATGCCCGTATGCATGCAACTGACTGCAAATTGTTACGCACTAAAACACACTGAAACACATTGAACACGGACTACATCTTTTATCTCGGTCGCAAACCTCAAAGTCAATCTTTAAGCAATATCATGCCGGCCTGCCTAACTGCTTCTTCTCACTCCGTTTAAAGTACCCAATATTATAGGAAGGAGGGAACACGTGTGCCAGCAAACTATTCCACAGCTTAATGGTCCGGCAGAAGTAAGATTTCGCGAACTTTTTAGTTCGAGGCGAGATGGACGAGACCACGAAGCTGTGGCTCCGCAAGCCAGCACGCGTGGTTCTGTTAAGGAAAGGTGACGATGGGATAAGGTCAAACAATTCTTCGGAGCATTCACCGATATTCAATTATTTTTTATCTATTGAGCTCCACTTAACACGGAGTATTGACTTTCAACAAACCATTAGAATAATAATACGTTATTCAGGGAAAACATTCTTAAATAAAAAAGAAGATAGAATGAAAATCCTTAAGTAACATGGCATGTAAAGCGACTAATTATTCTACAGTCGACCCCCATTTTGATACAGGCGTAATAACGTTATGTACGAGAATTCATTTTCTTTTATAATTAAAACGGAGTGTCTTCGCTCTGAATAAATTGACTTTACACATTAGTATGTTAAACGCTTGCTTACTTACAAGGACACCGAACATTTAAATGGATATATAGGTATTTACGACTTTCGGTAAAATAAATTTCGTAAATTTTAATAATAGACATTATAATTTTTAGGTATTATGAAATTCGGACTTTTGAAAATCGGAACATCGAAATTCCGAATAAATGTTAATTAATCATATCCTTGACCATATTTTTTTAGGCAACCCTATTGCTATGTGTTCAGCAACACACTTTATACCCTAAAATATTATTTTCATCCGGTAAACAGATGGGTGAAGGTCAATGTTCCCCGGGATCTTATACTAATAAATTCATCTGTAATTATCAAAACTTGCAATACATTTGATAAATAAATCGTTCAATGATAGTAGAAACTGATAATAATAATTTTGCAGATCAAACATGACTTTGTAAAGTCAACAGACACCTAACCGCGAACAATTTTTTTTTGATAATGTACGCCTAATTTGCTGCATTAATTTACATGACTTCTAAAAATGCCAAAAACACTTTCAACGTTCATGTACTATATTTTTATGATAGAGGGCATCCACATTTCACCGAGCGTATTTCCGTCCCATGATGTAATAGGGGATTAGCCTATCGCCATACCGGGCACAATTCTAGACTCCGGGCTGATACTGAGCATTTCGCGATAGACAAACCCAATATCACTTTTACCCGACACGGGGATCGAACCCGAGACCTCAGCAGAGCAGTCGTGACGCGTACACATTACAACTGCGCCACCGAGTAACAATATTGTTACAGTTTAATTAAAATGTTCACCACTTTTATAGTTAAGTGTAGGATATTTGAAACGGTAAAACAGGGAAAGACTTGTAGCCCTAGTACAAGTTTTGATAGTTTTCTAAAATGATGATAGTTAACCTAGTGTGGGGTCATGACTATGTGTGTGACTGTTGCGTGTATTTATGTATTTATTTATATAATTTGAAATTAGTTTTCGAGCGATTCTTTCCTTTTTAACACATTTTTATTAGCTTCTTACGTATGTTAATTTTAATATGTAACGGAAACTTTGAACAAGATTTTGAACTTGAAAACGTCAGATTAAATCGGAATATGGCATACAGTATGAAGGACCGATGACAATTCAATATTTGTAACACTATTTTTAATTCAAATTTATTTTCTATTTTTAGTTGCAATTTCTATAAAAGCGTGTTGTTTAGTTTTTTTAAACAACTATTTATTTTTTTACTATATGAATTACTAGTTTGACACCTCAATACTAGAAATCTTATACGAATACGAAAACTGTTAACATATTAATTGTAACTCGTACTAGAACTACTGAGCGCTTGTGTTAATAGTGAACATGCAGTCTTTATTGCGCAGACAGTTAAACGACCGCAGTGGGACATATTTGCAACAATACCACTAATGAGCCCTGATCGCTGGATACAAGCCACTGTTTCCTTCTTTTCACTCATCTTTACATAGTATAAAATGACGTCGCTTCCGCTGTATGTTCGCTTAGATATTTAAAACTATTCAACGGATTTTAATGCAGTTTTCAACAATAGATAGAGTAATTCGTGAGAAAGGTTTATATGTATAATACATACATATTATAGTACAGAAAAGCCGAAAAATTCCAAGATTTGTAATGTATGTTTATGTCGTAACAAAACATATTTTTACCGTTCGTACCGTCATTAATAGGGGTTTTCGGTTCCTGTTGGAAACATATTCATTCTAAAGATTTTATTCTAAAATCTCATTCATTCATTCATTCATCAATACAATCAATCAATCCAGAGGCTGATACACATTTCGACAAATAATGACTTTATAAGTACAAAATTATATACATACATAAATCAAATATGTGTCACTACCATATTTTATAATGTGAATCCTATATTTACAGAGGAATTACTCCGAAACTAGTCCGCCAGTATTTCTAATGAGGTATAATTTATGTGACGTGTCGCAACTGAAAACTTTTTTATTCCGAAAGCTACATCGGCATCCAATTAAGGATAATGCACAGAGCCTCCGCAGGATGAATGTATATTAGCCGTTGTCACGACACCACAAAGGGGGGGGTGTTCATTATCTAATTCGACACGGTTGCGACTTGCGCCTTTATGTCGTGAACACCGATCGCAACGTCGACTCCAAAATTAGTTTTATCATTACTATTAGCTGGTGGTAGGGTATTCATATACGCACGGATAGCGACTACCGTACACATGGTGTTAAAACCTGCCACAGTGACCAAGACAACATGTGTGGGATGCGTTCCAGGATCAGCCAGCGTATATCTGGTTGTCCCGAGGGGCTTGCGACACGACTGTTGGTTCATCGGTTATCCGCCTGTCGTGTCGAAGGCCCTTCGATTTGTTTCTTCTCTCTTCGAAATGAACCAGTTCAACCGGGTTTAACCACTCTCTCACAGACAACCGACGTAGAGTGACGTTGTGTAAGTGAGCTGACCCCTTCCCAATTCCCTAATTCCCAAAGGTCAGTGACGTGTGTATGGGCGGTAGACATCACTTACCATCAGGTGATCCACTTGCTCGTTTGCCACTGCCTATACTTTTATATTGCTTTCTCTAAAAACCAATCTCGGACGGGCACAGCTTAAGGTCCAGGAATCGATCCATAGCTCGACCTGTTGGCAACGTCACATAAACAAAGTTGAAACTTAGCTATAAAATACGTGAAAAGTTTTCTTCACATTTATAATAAACGGGAAGTCGTAGAAGAATGCGTCAGAGAAAAACTTTTCTACCAGGTAAGATATGATTTGTGATAAGTGGGTACTGTGATTTTCTGCTTTTGTGCTAATTCGCAGATGGATTTGGCAGTAGGCACAATAATTATAACTAAATTCCAATATTGGATTGAAACACACTTTTAGCATGTCTCATAGTAGGTCCTAGAAAAAAATGGATTGCAGGTCTCTCGTACGCGAGAGGCCATCTGACGACGCCTTTATCTTTTGCACTGTGTAAGCACTGTTGTTTCATTCATACACTTCGGTAGTGTTATTTCAGAATTTCGAATATAGGACAACACTAAACATATGGAGATAACCTAAGGTTAAATATTAACATATTTTAACTATAGAGAAATACAAATAGATAGAGAATCTAAGTAAATACACCTAAATTGAACTGGCACAAAAATAACAAGACTATTATTTATACTCCGTTTTTGTAATGCAAAATTCTTTCACCTTAACAAACTCACAAATCTACCACCGACCTACAGCCCTGCAGTTGTAGATAGTATATACTACTCGTTGCATATATAAAGCTAATAAAGCACACAGGGCCACAAGTTACGCCAGCAGTCGGACGAGGCACCGGCGCCAAGCTGTTCCATCGGATTCCGGCCTCGCGCCGGCCGAGCCGCTGCGACCGCATCACTTATGTAATTTGTGGCGCCCGCACGTGCTCACCCGTGTGAACACCGCTTATTTTAAAATATCGCACGAAATTTCTGAAACGTGTTTTCGAAAATACGAATGGACTTATTTGTCAATAGGTTACAAATCTCTTATTGAATTGAAAAACCTAATTAATGTAACTGTGGGTGATAAAATAAATAAATACATCCAACAGTCGCACACATAGTCCTGACGCCACTTAAGATACGAGTCCTGGGTATCAGGAACTACGGGAGACTTTCGGTGTCACTACACCGAGACCCGAAACAAATATGGCAATCCAAAATGAATTGCCTCAATCGATTTTAAAAGGTCAAATTAGCCACAGATCATAATATAAATATCATGATATAAATTCCTAAATCCCCAATGTTTTTCGTGCCAATATCCCAAAAAAAAAGGTGATCGGTCGGACCCTAACAACTACCGTCCAATCGCCATAACCTCAGTGATGTGCAAAGTAATGGAGCGGATCATAAATACACAGTTGATCCGCTACCTGGAGGATCACTCGCTGATCAGTGACCGACAATACGGCTTTCGGTCGAAACGATCAACGGGTGATCTTTTAGCGTACATGCTACATCGCTGGGGTGAGGCGGTTGATAAGCATGGCGAGGCTCTAGCCGTAAGTCTCGACATTGCTAAGGCATTTGATAGGGTCTGGCACCGTGGTCTTCTCTCCAAGCTTCCGGCATATGGGCTCCCCGACAACCTGTGCACGTGGATCTCCGGCTTTCTGCATGAGCGCAGAATGCGTGTCCTTGTCGAAGGACATGCTTCACGGCTCATGACAGTTAATGCCGGAGTCCCACAAGGCTCTGTGCTTTCGCCCACCTTGTTTATTCTGCATATCAATGATATGTTACCACTCGGTAACATTCATTGCTATGCAGATGACAGCACAGTGCATGGGCGTTACTGCAGTAAGCCTCCAGGTAGCCGGGAAGTCACTGAGAGGGAGCGAGAGAATCTCGTCATTGAGCTTAACCGGACCTTGGATCTCATTTCGGAATGGGGTGCAAGGAATCTGGTTGAGTTCAATGCCAAGAAAACACAGGTGTGCGCGTTCACGTGCAAGAAATCCCCGTTCTCTCCCCTCCCCAATCTTCGGGGTATCCCGCTCGCAATGCGGAATAGCCTTAATATCCTGGGTATGGATATTTGCTGCAATCTGAATCCAAGGAACCACATCGAGGGCGTAATATCCGCCACTTCACGCAGGGTCGGAATCCTGAACAGGGTGCGTCGGTTTTTTACTCCCGGTCAGCTTTACCGCTTATACAAAGCGCAAGCGCGGCCGGGTGTGGAGTACTGTTCGCACCTTTGGGACGGTTCCGCCCAATACTTACTCGATGCCTTGGACGGATTGCAGCGTCGGGCTGTCCGCATTGTGAATGATGCAGACGTTACAAGACACTTAGAACCGCTACAATTGCGGAGGGACATTGCCTCACTGAGCGTCTTGTACCGTCTGTATCACGGTGAATGCTCCGAAGAATTGTTTGACCTTATCCCATCCTCGCCTTTCCTTAACAGAACCACGCGTGCTGGCTTGCGGAGCCACAGCTTCGTGGTCTCCTCCATCTCGGCTCGAACTAAAAAGTTCGCAAATTCGTACTTCTGCCGGACCATTAAGCTGTGGAATAGTTTGCCGGCACACGTGTTCCCTCCTTCCTATAATATTGGGTCCTTTAAACGGAGTGTGAAGAAGCAGTTAGGCAGGCCGGCATAATCGTGCCGACCAACGATAGACACACTGTCTGTCTTTGGTCGACACTATTCCTGGATTGCGTTACACTTACCATCAGGTGTGGCGTAGTCATTTTGCCGAGCCAGGATAAAAAAAAAAAAAAAAAAAAAAAAATCCCTGCTATATTTGATTTAAAACATCTACTGTACGTATAAACTGCAAGTATAGTCCGACAGCCTGACAGCAGCGACTTCCGGAGTCGCCGCGCCGGCCGCAGCCGTTTGATACAATTTGTGGTGCCGGCGCGCGCATACCTTATGGGAACACCGCTTATTGGAACGAAGTTCCTTACGGCAGGCTTGGAGGGGATAGGGATTTCGCTGCGTGACCGAACTGAAAAAAATGTGATAGTAAAACCGTAAGAAAAATGCGTGGAACAAATGCGTGGAAAAAATGCGTGGAATAAAACCGTTAAATGAGACTTTTTTTTAACTTAATTTGATATCTAGCACACAAAGTTAAAGTCGAAATTCCGTTAATAAAACAGTGTGAAACTTATGACATTTGGAAATGTAGACGCGGTTTGAAATTTGAATTTGAATTTTTGATTATAGAACACGGCCGTCCACCGTTTAGTAGCCAGTCTAAGTCTAAATTAATAAGTTTTTATTTATAATTACATAAGTTGATAAAAAATGATATACAATAGCTTTACCGCGGCAGTCTCCGAGTGCTACACGTCTTTTTTTTATTTCTATTTTTCTATTCTATTTCTATGTAATTTTATGTTGTCAAACAAAAATAAAGAGACATATTTTGTTATTTTAGTTGATAATTTGTATTTTTTACAATTTGTGTCGATTCTACATTAGCCGAAGGAACTTCGTTCCTACCTGGTGTCCCACGACACACACCAATTTTTTTTAATACATCGCTATTTTCCAAAATGTGGAGCTATTTCGCTGCTCAATTTCCGTAGATTCTTTAAAAGAAATTTACGTCGAAAATATTATTAAACTTGCGCCTACATGCGATGTTAAACGGGTATTATTTTGAATTTCAAACAGACAGAAGCAACAGTCTTCAGCTTTGATTTACGAAGAACTCAAAGCTGAAGACTGTTTTTATCACTGCACTGCGCTCGTCCCTCTCCTGCCCATGACAAAGGTCAGTAATTTCATTGGCTTCTATGTCCTTCAAACCGGCATACATCAGTACTTACTTGCTTACTTAGTACTTGGCTGCAGAAAAATAACTAAATGGTACCATAGGTACCACCTATCCACGCGGCCTCTTGCGTCCGAGGGCCTAACACGTAATAAATACATACGATATGAGCAGTAATCTCCCAAAATTGCCCACACCTAACTAATAATACTACAGAATGTGCGGACAAGTGACAACTCAACTCGCGACCGGCGTCACCCGGCTGACTTCCTGTAGCGCCAGATGCAGTTAGCGACGCTTTATAACTAGGGTTGCTAGAATTGTTCAGATATTTTTGTAAAAAATGAACGTGTTACTTTTTTTTGAAGTAATGGGAATCAACATAATAATAATGTGATTACCAATTTTTTGCACAACATCTATACACATTACGTATACTATAGCTTTTAGTATTCTGCTGCATGGGAGAGTAAACTAAAACATATTACCGAACTATTATATTTACGTGCCAAACTTTATTTCCACTAGGCGTACACTGGCGATAAGCTAATACAAAGGTACAAGTTGGAAGCGGACGACATGACGCAGCAGCAGACGACGTGTAGTCGCTTCATGTCGCCACGACACGTCGTTACGACCTGTCGTTGCAGTCATGATTTCAAACCCGACTGCAGACGGCAACAGCAGATGGAATCCAGTTGGTACCGAGTGTTCCGTGAAACAAGATGCATTTTTTATATCTTTTATTAGAAGAGGAAGAAGACGATGATGACTTGTTTTTGTTGTACTTGTACAGAAAAAGACGAGAAGCCATAAGCCATATGCTTAAATGCAGAACAAGTGAGGGAACCTATTCAATATTGATTAAAAACCATTTGGAAAGCGATATTAAAGAATTCAGACAGTATTGTCGTTTGAATCTTGAAATTCATTTTGAAAAGAAACTCGCTGGACGTGTCGTCAGCGGCACTACTGATCCGCGGTCGGGCGACACTGGCGTCTGCCGCTCGACGACGCGTCGCTAGCTTCGTGTCGCTGACTACGGAGGTAATTTCATAGAAATACATAGAAACCAGTAGTGTCGCTGCGACACGTCGTCTGCTGCTGCGTCATGTCGTCCGCTTCCAACTTGTACCTTAATGCGACAGACAAAACTATTATTTTCAATATCGCAGTGTAACACCCTTGATATGCATGATGTACACAATTGCAACTAATTCATAGTGACAGTGTATCCCCCTGCATTAATATTCGGATGAAATAATTTCATGAGACAGGAAGCGTTCCGGGACGTTGATCGTGCCACTGCAAATCAGCACTAACGCGTTCTAATTGGTCACATTATTATGCTTTTATTAAGCTATTGTATAGATTTTATAGCGGGCCTTGAGCGGCGAGACCGAATACAGAAATTCCGTAACGAAAAAACCTAACAGCCAGCGTTAGCTGACCTCCCTGGAACATCGATAATTTCGGAGTCCCAGGTGGCGTCACACAGTGACCAGTCAGCTTGGACCGGAATTTCACAAGACTTTGACCGAACTTTAACCCCAACCTTGACCTTGACCTTGACCCCGACCTTGACCACGACCTAGACCCACAAAATTAAAAACAAAGGAAAAAAATACTGCATAAATAAAATAAATAAATAATTATAATTACATAAGTTGACAAAAGCTATGCAATAGCTTTACCGCGGCAGTCTCCAAGTGCCACACGTCTTTTTTTTTGTAGATAGTTTTGTCTAAACCATGAATGGGCCGGCTCGGGTTGTTACCACTGTCTCACAGAAAACCTACGTAAAATAACGACTTACTGCAGCGTTTCGTACGGTGAGTGATTAAGCAACTTTCAATGTTGTTTGTATTATACATCATTTCTTAGTGATAAACTGACGTAAATAATGTTGACGTTGACGTCCTGACGTTTGACGTCCTGAGTATTGGGATTTCTTATTGAAATTAAAATGGGGCCAATTTTGAGCTACGACGGGTAGCTCGGTTAGTTCGAATATGAAAAGAATCATACAAATCGCTCTCCTTTTTTATATCGGTTAAAAATACCCATAAACAAAAATAAATAAACGAATAAACTCAAAACATTGCACTCGCAACAAGACTTCGATAGCTTCATTTCTTAATAGCACAAGGCTTAACATTTTCATTTGTAACGTACAGACAGCGGTGAAAGAGACATCTCTATGACGCAATCCAAACTGTTTCATTGTTCAGCTTAATTACATTTGTACAATCGACACGATCGCGGACGACGCGACGCTCTCGATAGCAAAAACTTTGCGAACACACAAAATCGATTAAATGTGTTCAGTTGTGACGTCACATACAGTACAACGGCAATTTGTTATCTCAATGGATATCTAATACGTGGACTAATGTGAATGTTGTTGTCCACAAAACAAAAAAATATGTCACTTCTGTTTATTGGTTAAATATATTATGCTACTTTAGTCGCGACGTATTTGTATCATTCGGATGTCGCGACGAGAGAAAATGAAGTAAAAATGAGTATAATACGAAATTATTGTTTATATTAATTGTTATACATACATACGGCTGGTGGGAGGATACTTGGATAGCGACCACCGTACATTGGTGCTAAAACCTGCCATAGTGGCCCACCTTGTGTGGGTCGCGTTCCAGGGTCAGCCAGTGTATATCCGGTTCTCCCCAGGGGGCTTGCCCCCTGATCCTAACCCTTTTTCGTTCCCCTCCCCCTTGGCCCTTTGGCAGGCCGGCATAATCTTGCTGACCTACGATGGGCACATTGTTTATCGTTGGTCGACACTATTATTGGATTGCGCTACACTTACCATCAAGTGTAGCGTAGTCACTTTGCCGAGCCAGGATAAAAAAAAAAACATGTTCGTGTGGTAGAGCCATGCTGTAGACAGTTTTGTCAACAGCAGGAATGGGCCGGCTCCTACCTAGATATATTGATATCTTGTTTAAATAGTATTAGCACATCCAATCAATTTAGGTTTGTTCCCTACTATATGTAGGTGTATATGAATGATCTATTTTTATTGTGTTTTTACCACTTTTTTGTTTTTACATAAATGTTCGTCTACTTTCTTCTGTTAATTAATACCTATTGGTGAAAACTTTGTTAGATTAAGTGCTAAAATATTATGTATAGATAGATAGAAGTTTTATTTTGGTATATGTAACATCACACAGAGTAATACAATGATAAAATAAAATAGAAAATAACATGGTCAGAATACTTCTGTAGTGAATTGTCGCACTTAACGAATGTACATTTAGTTGTCATTTTTTTGTATGTTTCACAAATAAATAAAAAATGCGGGTGTACTTCCAGTCGATCTGGAGGTACAGCGTCGCGCCGCTATGTATTACTCAACGAAAGAAAATATAGACAAAAGTTTTGTTACGTCGCGGGAGCTATTAAGAATCGATCGACTATTCAAATCGTGCTCCGAAAATTATAACGATCTACTAAACGAATGGCAATGGCGATGGGATAATTCTACTAAGGGACGGCATCTATATCAGTACTTTCCGTCGGTTCGCGATCGCCTAACAAAAACTTGGCTAGAAGTTGATCATTGTGTTTCCCAATTTCTCACGGGTCATGGCAACTTTAAGTTCAAACTGTTTTCATTTAGGTTGGTTGATTCGCCTGTGTGCCCATGCTCTACACTAAACTGTCGGTACGAACAATCCGCACATCATATTCTTTGGGAGTGTAGTCTCTGGCAACATGAGCGTAACATTATGTTAGACAGTATGCAAATAACATCTGGAGTTGTATACTATATGGATCTTGTGGAGACTAGAAAGAATTTCCGTGCTTTCCGGCGATTTTGCCATACCTATTATTGGAATCAAGTGTAACAGCTCGCGTGATAGGACCCACTTAAAGACATCCGTGGTGCTTTACATCTGGCTTCTCCAGTTGTAACTGTCTTTACACTTGAGGTTAATACCTCCTCAATTCATTATTTTGTCTCCCGCTTTGCTATGGAGGGAAGTGGACAATTAATATTTCCAACTCCTCCCTAACCTTCTATCTGATTAATTTCGTTGCGGGACAAAGACATTTAGGCATTCCCAGAGACTCGCCGAGCTTCACTGCTCGGTGTCAACAAAATGCGTGCCACTGTTGATCCTGGTGCACAGGAGTTACAGTGGCGGGTGTGTGGGCGGGATAGTCTAAATAAATAAAAATATTTTTGCAGTTAAACTACAACTTTATAAAGAAATATAGCAACTCCAAACAACAAAAGGTACGCATGCGCATATATTCGTGTGTTTGCTAATAGAAAAAGCAATCTTTGAACAGTCTGGCGACATAAATTGCTAATGTTCGGTTTTCACGAATTAGTATGTACATGCAATGGATTGCCAGCCAGGTGGACCCGGACGCAGAGGTCCGGTCAGTCACTTCATTCAAGCACTGATTAGTACAGACACACTGTTTATCGTTGGTCGACACTATTCCTGGATTGCGCTACACTTACCATCAGGTGTGGCGTAGTCCATTTTGCCGAGCCAGGATAAAAAAAGGACGTAATCTGATATTGTGACAGGTGTGTATAAAATGATTATCGTGGCCGTATTTTCGTTATATCCGAAGATTACCGTAACGCATAAATTATATCGTACTGCATTTACGAGTAAATACATTTATTATGGTTTCTGAAAACAGAAAATTTATACGATGACCGATCCACGGATATCGAATTACGTGCTTATGTATGCGGTTGTATGAAATGCCAATATCATTGCAATATTAAGGATGCCGGTGAATCAAGATAACAATGTAGATAAGTATTCATTATATGATTAAAAAATTAGTTGCCGATAATAAAGTTATTTCTGTACGATAAATATCTGCATTGAGATTATAATCTGAAGTCAATAAACTACACTTTATACTAAAAAGGATATGCAGTCAGTTCTATTTTTAGGTCCCAAGCACGCATACCGCAACTGAAAAGAAACATCGTTAAAACAACTTTCAATCATAATGACGTCACTGCACCGCGAAGAGAGTGCCTCGCTCAACGCCGCGCTGTCCACAGTAAACAAACGGAAGAATACATTAATATTCTGTGTAATAATCATAAACTGTGCATCAGTCATCAACATCTCGACCGACCGGGCAGACACAATTACAATAATTGAATCAGGAAATCATTCCCCTCCGGAGTAAAGTATAAATAAATCAAAAGGGCTCTCATCGGCCGGGCCGGCAGCGGCCGCCACTCGTGCCGTGCCTTACTTATTCATAGCGAACTACTCGATAAAAAACCTCGACCGAAAAAAACGTGTGCGTGTGCGGTAGCGCTGCTCTCTTTATGGAAACGTCTAAAAAGTTCGCCATGCATATTGGTTCAAATGTTTGTGAAGAGCAAAACAAGTTTGCCAATACGCGACAGTATGCTGCACGGTCGAGACGTATAAATACGACGCACATATGTACAGACCGAACACCTGGGGTACCGCCCGCGCCGCAGGGACCTACAAAATCATTATTCATCCCCAACACATTGGGCGGACTCGAACAAAAATCGTTCAAAACTCGAACGTAATCTCGCATATAAGCAAATTTACAATGAAAAAGCGAAAAGGAAACGGCGGGAAAGTTACACGGGAACGGCGACGTCCGGTCGCGGGATTTCACTTTAGCAAATAAATCGCTTTTCCATAAATCTAAGTTTATTAGCATCGTAACAAATGCTCTATAACAATTATATACCATGGCATTCCGCCAGCGGTTGTTTATTTTATCATATATACGGACACGAATCGATACAAGTGGCAGATGACTAATGTATCGAATGAAATATTTCACGAGTTATCTAAGAAGATAATCTTATTGGTCGAAATCACGATAGGGATGCGTCTGCGGTCGCGACAGATTGTACGATAATAATTAACCATATTGTATGCGCTTTTGTGCGGATTGCGGCGTCATTGTTAACTGTTTATAGGGTTGCCATCACAATGGTTATATCGCTACATTTTTTTTTTTATCCTGGCTCGGCAAAGTGACTACGCCACACCTGATGGTAAGTGTAGCGCAATCCAAGAATAGTGTCGACCAACGACAAACAATGTGTCCATCGTAGGTCGGCAAGATCATGCCGGCCTGCCAAAGGACCAAGGGGGAGGGGAAGGAAAAAGGGATGGGAAAAGGGTTAGGATCAGGGGGCAGGCCCCCTGGGGACAACCGGGTATACACTGGTTGACCCTGGAACGCGACACACATGAGGTGAGCCACTATGGCAGGTTTTAGCACCAATGTACGGTGGTCGCTATCCGGTCGGATACAAGTATCCTCCCACCAGCACAACCAGCTACATGACGCCCAATTTACCTCCGATTTAATAGCAGTTTCCGAACATGTTTACCCTGATATTTTCCTTTAGCTTGTTTCCAACTGATCGATGGGTTCTCAGCGTCGTAGGGTGCCGATGCAAACATACATACCTGCAACAAATAAATAATATTTTTATTTTTCAATTAAACCTTATCTTAAATCTAACATAACTTTTTTGAGTAGTTTCCGTTTACGGCATCGCCAAACATCAGCTATAGCAAATAGCGTGGTTATACGTAAATAAGATTAATTCTGTCTGTCTTGTGGATTTGTCCCCACGCCACGTGTGACAACAGGGGAAAAAGTTCGACCAATCTCCCCGTGGGAAACCGCGTACAGATCGAAATATACTCACCGAATTGAGAACCTCCTCCCCTTTTTCGTTGGTTAATTAGTTCCAAGATTTTGCCACCGTCACCTTAGCCTTGAAGCCATGGTACAACCATCAAATAAAATTCATGATGGTAGTTCGCGAGCCACCACCGCGCCAAGCCGCGTCGACCGCCGTATTTTCATCGAATCAATAACAGGCCCCGTGGTTTACGAACACTTGTGCCGACAACAAAGTTTATTGACGGTTAAAGAGCTGCATACACTATTCGATATGGTGTATTATTTTATATTATGTAAATTATTTTTAAAATAATAAGGCGTTGGACGTCCGCCTACACGGTGGACAGACGACCTGATAAAGGTCACAGGTAGTAGCTGGATGCAGGCCGCTTCCAACAGGTCGATCTGGAAATCTTTGGGGGAGACCTATGTTCAGCAGTGGACGTCCTGTGGCTGATGATGATGAAACTATTTTTTACTGCCTCGGTGGCGTATACATACGTTATACGACTGCCGTGTTGAGGTCTCGGGTTCGATCCCCGGGTCTAGTAAAAGTGATATCGGGTTTTTCTATGGCGAAATGCTTAGTATCTGGCCTGAGACTGGAATTGTGCCCGGTATGGCTATAGGCTCGCCCCCTATCACATCATGGGACGGAGATACACTCGGTGATATGTGGGTGTTCTGGTCACCAACGCGTTCAAATAATAGTGTAGAACCCATTAATACAAAACTGCATACAAAATTAAAAAAAATAACATGTCGTAAGTCAAGATTATATCAATATGGTGTGAATTAAAATCCGTATGAATTGTCGAGTGTATGACTCAAGTGGAACTGTTCAATATAAGGTTGCGCTTAATGGTGTTTTTAATACTTAACGATTCCAATCTCGATCACTAATGAAATCTTTTGATGTAGTTCCCCAATTTTTTATTTTTTTTCCTTTGACCCTCGAAAATAATACATAGAATTGTGGTCCACTTGATTGCAGAATTCAAATAAAACCCTTGAGGAATTGAAATCATTTAAATTGATAAAATGTTACCTTATGTTGAAATGTATAAGATTAACAAGTTATTATAGTTATAACAAAATTACAATACAATACGATACAAAACTCTTTATTGTATAACCAATAATCACTTAAAATAATTTAGCATAGGACTACTTAATGGTTAAAATTAAATAAAAATTAAATTTAAATAAAATTAAATTCAATTAAAATTACCCAATGTTTCTTAGAATACATAGAGTATACATCCCTAGACTAAGGTCTAATCCCTCTCATTCAGTAGAGGAGGCCCGTACCCAGCAGTGGGAAGTATATAATACAGGGTTATTTCAAATACATTTCAAATACATCTCTTAGATATATACTTGATTAGACAGAGACTAAGTAAGCTAAATAGAAGTGTGTATCATCTACCATAGTTTGCGATATTGGACATGGATCAGTGTAGAACAAATCATTTCGTTCGTATTTCAGTATTGTTCAGCGTACGTTTCCTTAACGCAAACAGTGGAATTTTGCATCGCTCGCGAGAGTCAACTTTCGCTAACGAATATGGTGGTGGCGTGTTGTATTTCGACATCATATCGACACCCGACAGGGCTGGCAACTGTACGAGCGACTCTCTCCAGCAAAATGTCGAACATTTAAATTATTTGTCCGATACAAAATACGACCGCACTGTACGTGAACTTTTATGTTATGTAGATCAATTGGCTCGTTATACACTTAAATAAATATGGATAATATTGTTTGTGCTGACATATTGACAAATATGTTTTACAAATAAAGGCAGAGTTACATCATTAACATGAAGTTCCAATTCTCATAGTAAATATAATTCATTAATGAGATTAGTTATTTATTATTCCTTTGTATTTCCAGACAGACCTGTTGGAAGCGGCCTGCATCCAGCGGCTTCCTGCGACCTTTATCAGGTCGTCTGTCCACCTCGTAGGATTTGTCCATCTTCCAATCTTTGGGGGAAGCCTATGTTCAGCAGTGGACGTCCTGTGGCTGATGATGATGATGATTCCTTTGTATGACATTAGTGATTTTAAATGCATTTTCTACTTATTACACCAATCCTTTAAAACTAAATAAAAAAAACACGTATAAAATCATAATATCGATATTGGACAAAATTGCTGTACAAATTCACTCGTAGCTCTAGTATGTGCATACAACCGAGCGAATGTACGAGGGCACTCTACTCGCTGACGGCATTCAGCTCACGATGTATGGGAATTTATTTCACATGGAAAGCCCTTTGAAGGTTAGCATAATTTGTTCGATATTTTAAGGTCTATCAACAGTGGGTTTGTCTGTGAGTTGGAACAAGATGCAAAGTACTAAATGCAACGCAGTTAAAAATTAGTGTTTGCAATTGAGATACGGCAGAAGTGAAACTTCAGAAAAGTATTAAATAAAAAAATAAAAATATTCACACTGTGAAAATATTATACAAATATTATATTAAAATAAATATGTACGCAAATGAAAAAAATAAAACACGTGAATAAGTGTATTATTCACGTTGTTTATGACACATTTTCCGAAGGCTTCGTTGTACGCAGGCGCAAAGACACGTGCTAGCATACTTGTAATCTAGCTCATTCTCTCGCAGGCTTAATCCTATTTATGAATATGTTTGTCTCTTTGTCGTGACGCATTTTCGTTTCAGCGAGTTTCAAATAACGATTCTAAAGAATTTTCACTTCAAAAATGAGGAGTAACATTGGTCAAAATTGCCAAATTGCCTAATTGGTCGTTCTTGATAATGTATTAATAGTACTATAATTATTAATGTTTGTTGTAGTGTACAGATTTGCACGAATAAAGTTTCTTTCTTTCTTTCTTTCATCACGGTGGTCTATCGACAAGCGAACGGCTTTTAGTATTATGTGTGTTTGTAGCCCGATTTTTTTATAAAATTTACAAGTTTTCACTGAAGTTTTTAAGTTGACATAGCAGTCAAGTCTACTTTAGCATGTCAATAATGTACTTTACGTCAGCTTAATGACAGTGATTGGCGATTTCACGAAAGTTGTTTTGGTCCTTAAAAAAATATATTTTATAATAAATATTTGCTGTTTTAACATGAAATAGGTCGCAGCTTCATTACATCCTGTTTAGTAAAATTGCATAAATATGCGATGTGGAAGTGCGTCTCTGGTTACTGCCGGGTGCTGACACAATTACTTCATTGATGCATTATGGCTTCACACATTCATAAAATTAAATGCCTTGCGTAGTGTTTATCACTATCTACACACACCCCACAAGTATATTATGCAGTGTTGGTTAATTATCGACCCTTTTACTATCAGCATATGTCGATAAGACAATAAAAAACGCCTGTACTCATAGCCACATACATAATCGCACATCCCCGTTTTATTCCATACTAGCTTTCCACACCGAGGCTTCACCCGCGTTTCGTTAGGTTTTCCCGTGGTAAAAGTAGCCTATGTCCATTAGGGATAATGTAGAATTCTAATGGTGAAAGAATTTTTCATATCGATCCAGTAGTTTTAGAGCCTATTCAATGCAAACAAACAAATATTAGTTTATAAATATCGGCAACATAGCCGTGATTGACATTTTTTGTAGCATAGTTACTGATAGAAGCGCATTGTCTATCTTAAAAGAAAGGGATAATTAAGACATCGGGAAGGGGGGGGGCTTTGCTCCTGCGGATATCTTACTAACTGTACGAAACGCAAGCAAGCCGCTACTTTACGTCGGTTTTCTGTGAGACAGTGACAACGACTCGGTCGAACCGGCCCATTCATATTGTAGACAAAACTGCCTACAGCGTGGCTCTACCACTCAAAAATATGTGTTGTGTTAGAAGGCGAGTCTATCGCCATTTCAGGCACACATTCCAGTCTTAAGTGATTTTGATATAAAACTAATTTAAACGGATTTTATCGCGGTTTGGTCAGTCCACCCCGTGACCACGAAGGCTGAAAAGTTTCGAAACGTCGGGATCAAAAAATAATAAAAAAACCGCGATAAAATCCGTTTAAATTGTCTTTATTTCAATGTGTAATATTCGCGTAAACATAAGAAATCTTAAGTGATTTAATCTAATAGACCGGCATACGAACGCGGGACCTCACCGATTTCTCAGCCTAGGTACGCTGCCACTAGACTAATGAAGCGATCACTTACCATCAGGTAATAAACCATTCGCACGCAAAATGAAAAATGCCATCCCTAAACCAAATTGTACAACTTTCCCTCGTTCGAGTTCGTCAACCCTAACACAATCCGATATCTGACTCCAGCGAGTCAAGCTCAGTCTTAATTAAAAACTGGCTAATTACGATCGCGATGCGGGCGATATTTAAACAAAGTAATCACCGATTGACTGAGACCGGTCCGTACGTTGAGTGCCGACACGTTTCTTTCATTGATATCCATTTAATTATTTAAAAAAAGACGGCAGTTTTAAGTACATTTTCTGTTTCGTCGATGATTAGTTGCGTTATGGCAAAGTGTATTATACTAGATAAATAAAGCGGAATGCTTAGAGCTTTCTGAGTGAATAGAATTAAATATATTTTTCAGCGTTCCTTCATCCAATTCTAATGTCTGTCAGCTAGTCTGTTCTAACGTTTAACCAATCAGTTTCAAGAAAAAAAATAATTAAGGATTAGGTTCCTTTATTGTTTTACTTGAAGTAAAACGAGCGTGAGTTTGAAATAATATTGAAAGTGAATATTTTATGCGTGTATTTTAAAAAAATACACATAACTACTTCTATATTAACTATGTCTTAACAAGTAATTTTATCAAGACAATTGTTTTTAACTCTTATGAGCTCTAACTACAAATAAATAAATCGTCGGGGATAGTGCAAATCCGCGTATCTAGCATTGGATAATTCCGCGTATCTAACAAATGTAGCCAATTTTGAATTTTACGGGCAATTCACATAAAATCCCGATTGGCACCCACCTCTTTGACAATATTACTCATTCGACCAATAAAGAGCAAGAAATTGCCTAAAAACAATACTGCGTATCTACAGTCGGCGATTCAATACTGCGTATCTACAGTCGGCGATTCAATACCGCGAATGTCATCACCTGTCATCGGGAGCGTATTTATTGTTAACTAGATGACCCGGTGCACTTCGTATCACCTACATATTATATTTGTGTAAAATGTGGTCAAAACTTAATACAAATGTTTCATTTACATTAAATGCAATTAAGTGAGGTACTGCACCATTGCACGTGAGGTAGCCCGTCGCACATTTAATTGACCTCGACGACCTAAGTCAGGTCGTCTTCCACCTCCCCCCGGTGGGACAGTCCTGCCCCTGTCCCTGTCCTTGTCCCTGTCCTGTCCTGTCCCTGTCCTGTCCCAGCCCTGTCCCAGCCCTGTCCTGTCCCTGTCCTGTCCTGTCCCTGTCCCGTCCCTGTCCCTGACCCTGTCCCTGTGCCTGTGCCTGTGCCTGTCGCTGTCGCTGTCGCTGTCGCTGTCGCTGTCGCTGTCGCTGTCGCTGTCCTGTCACTGTCCGGTCACTGTCCGGTCACTGTCCGGTCACTGTCCGGTCACTGTCCTGCCCCTGTCCCTGTCACTGTCCTGCCCCTGTCCCTGTCCTGTCACTGTCCGGTCACTGTCCTGCCACTGTCCTGCCACTGTCCTGCCACTGTCCTGTCACTGTCCTGTCACTGTCCTGTCACTGTCCTGTCACTGTCCTGTCACTGTCCTGTCACTGTCCTGTCACTGTCCTGTCACTGTCCTGTCACTGTCCTGTCACTGTCCTGTCACTGTCCTGTCACTGTCCTGTCACTGTCCTGTCACTGTCCTGTCACTGTCCTGTCACTGTCCTGTCACTGTCCTGTCACTGTCCTGTCACTGTCCTGTCACTGTCCTGTCACTGTCCTGTCACTGTCCTGTCACTGTCCTGTCACTGTCCTGTCACTGTCCTGTCACTGTCCTGTCACTGTCCTGTCACTGTCCTGTCACTGTCCTGTCACTGTCCTGTCACTGTCCTGTCACTGTCCTGTCACTGTCCTGTCACTGTCCTGTCACTGTCCTGTCACTGTCCTGTCACTGTCCTGTCACTGTCCTGTCACTGTCCTGTCACTGTCCTGTCACTGTCCTGTCACTGTCCTGTCACTGTCCTGTCACTGTCCTGTCACTGTCCTGTCACTGTCCTGTCACTGTCCTGTCACTGTCCTGTCACTGTCCTGTCACTGTCCTGTCACTGTCCTGTCACTGTCCTGTCACTGTCCTGTCACTGTCCTGTCACTGTCCTGTCACTGTCCTGTCACTGTCCTGTCACTGTCCTGTCACTGTCCTGTCACTGTCCTGTCACTGTCCTGTCACTGTCCTGTCACTGTCCTGTCACTGTCCTGTCACTGTCCTGTCACTGTCCTGTCACTGTCCTGTCACTGTCCTGTCACTGTCCTGTCACTGTCCTGTCCCCGTCCCCGTCCCCGTCCCCGTCCCCGTCCCCGTCCCCGTCCCCGTCCCCGTCCCCGTCCCCGTCCCCGTCCCCGTCCCCGTCCCCGTCCCCGTCCCCGTCCCCGTCCCCGTCCCCGTCCCCGTCCCCGTCCCCGTCCCCGTCCCCGTCCCCGTCCCCGTCCCCGTCCCCGTCCCCGTCCCCGTCCCCGTCCCTGTCCCTGTCCAACGCCAACGCTTCGCAACGCCAACAATTCGGTTTATACCTGCGCGTAATAGATGTTTCACATCAAAAAGACATCAAGTGTTTCATACCCAGGAACAGTTTGTATTGGAAAATTAAGTTGTCGTTTTTAGTGTTTTCCTTTACTTATAATTTATGTTACTCATTTTTTCTCACCGGGTAAACCTTCCCTGAACTTTCACAAATATTTCAAGATCAGAATTAGCCAAATCGGTACAGCCAGTCTCGAGTTTTTGCGAGACACACGCACAGCGATTCATTTTTATATATATAGATTTTGTTATTAAAGTCAGATTATTAAAGTTAGATGTCGTAATGATTATTTTTAACATAAAGTTTTTATGTTAAAATTAATCATTACGACATCAGGTAAGTATTAATTCAATGTTAATTAAGTATTTTTTCTGTTAAACAGCTAGATAGCTGAAGAACTATGCTACTATTTTTTTTAAATAAATAATTGAAATGTATAAGAGTACTTAATTTGTTGAAATAAAACTAATTTAAACGGATTTTATCGCGGTTTTTTATTTAAATTATGGTCCCGACGTTTCGAAAGCTTTTCAGCCTTCGTGGTCACGGGCTGGACTGAGGTGTAGGTTGTCCAGAAAAGTTAATGTTACAGTGTCTACCTTCAGTTTACAATTATTAATATGGTTTAATGTTTGGTCCGATCTACGCAGAAAGAGCTCACAGTGTCTTGAGGTCTGGCAATTGGTCTTTTGGGTTCCGATTTAATTAAATGTATAATCGGATCCCAGGCTTGTGCTAGCTTCCAACCATCTTCTCTATTGAAATTTGGATGTTTTTTAATTTCAATAGCCTCACGAATCATCCTAGGTAGGAATCGGTGTTCTTTAGTAAGGATTTGTGGTTTGTCAAATCTAAGATAATGTTTGGAGCCTTCCTCAGAATGTTCAGCAACTGCAGACTTCGTAGAGCGTCGGTGTTTAACATCAGCTATGTGTTCTTTTATGCGGGTCCCTATGTTTCTTTTGGTTTGACCGATATAGGAGAGGCCACAGTCACAGTCGATTTTGTATACTCCCTGTTCCTGTAGAGGTATATGGCACTTGTCAGGTGGTAAAAATTAACTAATCTTCTTGGGCGGCTTGAAGTAAGTTTTAATTGAAGCACGCTTCAGTATGTAGCCAATCTTGTCTGTGACTCCTCTTACAAAAGGTAACACAACAGATACACGTTCAACTGTGGCTGGTTTCACTCGGTTTCTGTGACGACGGCGTGGAATTTGGAGCTTGTTGTCTCGCAGTACTTGCTTGACAGGTTGCAGCTCGGCAGCCAGATGTTCCTCGTCACAGATTCCTTGTGCTCTCTGAAACAAAGATTTACCCACGGTAGCTAACTGTTTTGGATGGTGGTGAGATTCACCATTCAGGTATTTATCTGTATGGGTCATTTTCCTGTATACAGTATGGCCTAAAGACTGATCAGGATTACGAATAACTAAAACATCTAAGAAAGGAAGAGATTTATTTTGTTCTAACTCCACAGTGAATCGTATTTTATTGTTGATGGAGTTAAGATGATCTAAAAATGCAGATACTTTGTCAGATGGTAAAATTGTGAATGTATCATCTACGTACCGTATGTAAAACCTGGGAGTGACGGGGGCTGTGCTTAGGGCTGTCTCCTCGAAGTCCTCCATGAAAATATCGGCGACTACTGGAGACACAGGTGAACCCATAGCTACTCCATCCACTTGTACATAAAATTGATTCATAAAATTCATTCCACGAAGGCTGAAAAGCTTTCGAAACGTCGGGACCATAATTAAAATAAAAAACCGCGATAAAATCCGTTTAAATTAGTTTTATTTCAATGAGTAACATTAGCGTAAACGTAAGAAATCATTACTTAATTTGTTTTAAATGGCTAAGTCATACAGTTTATTTTTGTTAGATAGCTGAAGAACCTGTTGTTTTGTTTATTAACTTAATAAGTTTTAAACTTGTCATACGTACTGCCTATGCATAATAAATAAATAAATGAAAAGGCTGATATAGAGCGTAAGATTGATTAAAAAAACTGCTGTTGATATTACAGTATTTTCAATGTTTATCAAAGAGATTTTTAACTTTGATCTAAAAAGTTTTCTTGTAGGAATAGTGCTTGTCAAGATTAACCTTTTGATTTTGTATGTCATGCGTTGATTAGTAAATAATATTTTGTAATATTATTACTTGTTTGATTTCAAAACCGCGCAACTTACTATTATGTTCCATTTTGACAAGATAGTGGTTAAATCAAATCCGCGTAAGTGTCGTAGCGATAAAATTAATTAATTTAACGGATAATCTACATTAAGAATACATAGAACCCATCAATTATTACTCTCTATGTAAAAATGAGTCCAATTGCCCTTAAAATAAGAAAATTATAAAGTTTTAACCTTCCCCTGTAAAATTTGATCTAATGCAGATACGCGGAATTATCCAATGCTAGATACGCGGATTTGCACTATCCCCGACGAAATGTCTCTTTAATAATATTAAGTATACTTATTGTATATCTAACCACTACTGATAGTCTTCGTGGCGCAGTAGGCCATGAGCCAGATGTAAAGCGAGAGGCCGCGGGTTCGATTCCCGCACCGAGACAAATGTTTGTGTGAGCCACAAATATAAATAAGGTTCTGGGTGTGTTTTCTCCATAGAGCAGTTAACATTAGCTGGCCGGTCGTAAAAAACTACAAGCCAAATCTTTCTGTAACATGTGGTAAAAACTATGTTGCGCCGATCCCACTGCAAGTGGGATAACAGCAGGTGGTAGAAGAAGATCCTACATTCATACTCTTACCATAAAAAACCCCGTGAAATAAAAAACAACTAACTTCAAACCGCTGTTCAGATTTTCCTTCACACTCAACTAATCATATCAATTAAACCGGCTGTCAAAGACAATGTTGCATTCAAATCGGTCCATTAATTTACAGCCATTTGCAGTAAACGAATTTAGTTTTATTCACTGTATAGACAGCACAAATATGATAACCTGATAATGACCGTTCCTAATATTCTACCGATAGATTTGTTTACTGGCAGTAATTTTTGATCCATTCAGTATTCAAATTCTGTCAAAACACTACTTATAGTAAGCAAATCTAACTGTAAATAGAATAAAGGGAACGGTCATTAGAATTCAGTTTAAAGGAATGACTGATAACTTGTCAATGTTGTCGTGTGACCTTACTTTTAAAACAAAGCCGATACTCACTTTAGCATAAGGAAGACTTTTTTTATTATCCTGGCTCGGCAAAGTGACTACGCTACACCTAATGGTAAGTGTAGCGCAATCCAAGAATAGTGTCGACCAACGATAAACAATGTGTCCATCGTAGGTCGGCAAGATCATGCCGGCCTGCCAAAGGGCCAAGGGGGAGGAGAAGGAAAAGGGATGGGAAAAGGGTTAGGATCAGGGGGCAAGCCCCTGGGGAGAACCGGATATACACTGGCTGACCCTGGAACGCGACCCACACAAGGTGGGCCACTATAGCAGGTTTTAGCGCCAGTGTACGGTGGTCGCTATCCGGTCGGATACAAGTATCCTCCCACCAGCAAAGACTGGGTGGTTAAACGCGATGCGGTCAAAAACACACAATGTATTGTACTCTAACATAATAATTCTTAAACACTTACCATCCGGCATCCACTTTACACCCAGTACATAGTTGTGTAAACACAACATTAATTGTCCCACCGCATCCGCACCGTAAAATGCAAAATTTCGCACACAAACCTCTAGATGCGGCGCATAATAACTCCTTTTACTTAACAATCGTAAGACCCGGCCACACAGCGGCCGACATAAATAGTATATTCGTAAAACAACGTCGACACCCTATAAAGATTTATGAGTGATCCCTCCTATAAATAAAATATTTTAGCATCGAGTGCTTTCCGTGCCCTCTTGAGATCAAACGGCTTTTTTGTTTGGAGATAGTAATGTTGTATAACGTTATTATTGAAGCATTCTATATGCCTTTTATGGAAGAAGATAATTATTTTTTTACTGACTGAAAATTACATTAAAAAATGTCTTATAAATAAACTCTGAACAAACTACATAATATCAATCGTAAAGTCTGCCTACGATACTATCTGTTAAGATTTCCTTCGATGTTTTGATCCTACATCAATAACTAATACACATCCTAAAAAACGAATGTTCATACAAGCCACATCTGGAAGCTACGACTGTGCAAGTGACAGGAGAAAATAAAATATTAGTATAAATCACAGTGGACCGCACATTACACGAGCGCTCCGCGGCAGCGCGCGCCGGCTCTCGGATTTTAATATCCTTGACAAATTATTAAGTCGTATTTCATGTGTGTTACACAAATTGAATATGGCATGGCTTTATTTTTTACATGCACGCGCCGTCGCGAGACCCGAAAACATAATTATGGGAACAATAAGAGAAAAATGTGACGTCGCGTCGCCTCTACTTATAATTTATTTCGGTTTGGGATAAACTTATTTTCCCCAAAAAGAGACCACATAATATACCAGTATGATCAATTAGAACTGCCTGATATTCAAACATGTACTCAGAGATTTATTGTTATAGATTTTTATTTACTCATAATTTCTATAAGAACTTTGTCAAGCACTGGGACACAAGTAGCGAAAGAAGTAGGTAGTCTAATTTTTTTTATTCGAGCACAGCAAAGTAACTGCACATCACCTGATGGTAAGCGTAATGCAGTTCAAAAAACCAGCGACCACCTCCAAACAATGAGTTTATCGGTGGTAATCAGAATCATGCCGGCCTGTATAAAATGTTCCTGTATAATTCCCTCTTCAGTGAGGGAAGAAGCAAGTCGAGGGGCCTGCGACTGGATAGGCGGATGACATATGCAGGCACAGTGATACAAGGATGTACCCCTATACCGGCCCAAAACAACCATCAAGTCACGTCGCAAGCCTCTCGGGAGAACCGGATATACACTGGCTGATCTTGGAACGCGATCCACAAAAGGTGTGCGAATCACTATGTCAGGTTTTAACACCAAATGTACGGTGGTCGCTATCCGGGCGAATATAAATATCCTACCAGCAGCCTAGTATCATACTAATCACACTAATATTATAAGTGTGAAAGTTTGTTTGTTTGGATGTTTGTCCGTCAATCACGCTGAAACTACTGAACGGATTTTGATGAAATTTGGTATACAGACAGGGTATGAACTGACTTGGGTGATAGGATACTTTTTATCCCGAAAAAAGCAGATCACGCGGGCGGAGCCGCGAGCAAAAGCTAGTAGTATATAATCCGTATTTAAAACTTAGAAGTCGAACTTTAGAAGCCGCTAGCAGAGTCGCAGATGTCAAAGCGGGTTTTAATTTATAAACTAGTTAAACAGTTTACCTGTCTGTTATCTGGATGGTTTAATCCGATTTATCTTAATTAATCCACTTCTACCACATTGTGGAATGTTTTGTTCTCTTTTCTTTTAAAAGTATTGGCTGGTTGAAGCTTATCTCTCGATCAATTAAGGCGTCAGGGAAATGTCGATGGAAAATAATTTATAAGTTTCGAACGAATTTTTTTATCGATCAGTTAAGATAAATAACGATGTACTTTTTTTTATTAATTATGAAGATCTAGAGATAAATATAGAGATATCCAGAGATTATAATCGTAGTTCTGTACAAATATACATAAGCTCACATCTTTATGCGGGAAGGGGTAGGCAGAGTAACAACTAGTGCTTCATATACGTTTCGCCAAGATCATTTCCGTCCCACGATAAAATGTAGTAAGGCGAGCCTATCGCCTTACCTGGCAGAAATACCATCTTGGTCAATTTATGTGAGAATTTTCGAGTGTTGTCGTGTGAAATTGTATACAGGGGTAACATATACAGGGTTATTTTTAAAACACTGACAACCTCGCAGGGCCATATAGCTGACCCCATATGGAACAACTTTTGTTCTACGAGTTTGGACATAACTCAATACATAAGAAAAAAAATGATTTTACAAGTTTTTGTTGTGTAGTGTTTGTGTTCGTACGTCAGCTGACAGCTGGGTGTAGGTATTATCGATCGATACGGCGCGGCCGGTCATTGAACTGACGCGCGCGCTGCGTGTATTACGTAATCTGCGATATAGTCCATTGAAATGTTACATTTTTTAGGCCTCACCTTGCGTTTCTTAGAGGAGTCAATTTTATTTTTTTGATGTGTAAGGGGGGTAAGTGTAAAGCTAAAATCAAGTTTGTGGGGTCGCCACCCTTGTCCCACGGCCGCCATCTTGAAAATAGGGGTTGAAACGGTTTTTACGATATATCTCTTAAACTATTTATCTGATAAAAAAAAATTGTTAACGTTTTTTGTTGCTAATTAAATTCTCTATAACTTTGGTCCAGTAACTTTTTGTCGTAAAACTATAAATAAAAAAGTTATAAGTGAAAATGTAATAAAGAAAAAAATAAAGATGATAATTCTCTTGACAGCCTAAGATACAAACAATTCGCCAAGGCAGTGACAAAAAGTACTTCCTCCAACACAAGACACAGAACACAGTTCTCCAGAACAATGGAAGCACACTGCGGAACATTTTAGCCCTGCTTTTCGACATCCACACATCGCTCCACAGTTTCCTTTGCATTTACAAAAGATCAATTTAAGAAGCTCAGGGGGTGCTGGAGGTTTAGAGCTCTGCACTGGCATCAATAATTTTCCACATTTTTTCCAGCCCCAGTCTTCAGGATCATTATTATTACCAAGCCACGACTGGACCTGATGGTAGACTCGGAAAGTATGAAAGCGAGCTGTGTCTTGTGTTGGAGGAAGTGAAGATAAATTAAATGTACTTTTTGTCACTGCCTTGGCGAATTGTTTGTATCTTAGGCTGTCAAGAGAATTATCATCTTTATTTTTTTCTTTATTACATTTTCACTTATAACTTTTTTATTTATAGTTTTACGACAAAAAGTTACTGGACCAAAGTTATAGAGAATTTAATTAGCAACAAAAAACGTTAACAATTTTTTTTTATCAGATAAATAGTTTAAGAGATATATCGTAAAAACCGTTTCAACCCCTATTTTCAAGATGGCGGCCGTGGGACAAGGGTGGCGACCCCACAAACTTGATTTTAGCTTTACACTTACCCCCCCTACACATCAAAAAAATAAAATTGACTCCTCTAAGAAACGCAACCCCAAATGTAACTTTTCAATGGACTAATACGCGCAGAGCGTAGGCAACTTTCAAGACGGAAATTAAATTCATAATTATTTTTGTATGAGAATAAAATCTATTTTTATAAAATCATTTTTTTTCTTATGTATTGAGTTATGTCCAAACTCGTAGAACAAAAGTTGTTCCATATGGGGTCAGCTATATGGCCCTGCGAGGTTGTCAGTGTTTTAAAAATAACCCTGTATACGCACTCACACCTGTAATCCCCGAAGGGGTAGGCAGAGGTGTAAACAGTACATCCACATTTCGCCGAGAGTATTTCCGTCCCATGATAAGGTAGGGGGCGAGCCGATAGGCGATAGCCATACCGGGTACACTACCAGACTCCGGGCCGATACTGAACATTTCGTGATAGACAATCCCAACATCACTTTTACCCGACCCGGGGATCAAACCCGAGACCTCAGCATAGCAGTCGTACCGCGTACGCAATATAACTGCGACACCGAGGCAGTCATTTTATATTTGGGTTTGAGTTTTATATTATAAATATTTCGCGGCTGTATCAACCTACATGGGCGACTGAAGGTGACGGCTGGTGAACAACTAATTATTTGCAAATCGGAGTTACCACGTCGTAACTTTTTTGTTTTCATTTTATTGAATGACGAGACGAGCAAGATGCTCGCCTGATGGTAAGCGCCACTCCTGCCACACCTCACAGAACTTTGAATTGCAAAGCACTGCATGGCTCTGAACTGCGCCCGTCACCCCGAGACATAAGATTTTATGTCTCATAATGCCCAGTAATTTCACTGTCTTCAATGTCCTTCAAAACGAAACACAACCGTGCTTACACACTGTTGCTTGGCGGCAGAAATAGACAAAGCGATGGTACCAACCCAGACGGCATCTGGCATAGGAGGGACCTACCACCTTGTAACCGTACCGTACCTTAAAATAAGACGTTTCTGTGCAATGCCTTAGGATAAATCCTACTAACATTATAAACGCGAAAGTTTGTAAGTATGGATGGATGTATGTTTGTTACTCTTTCACGTAAAAACTACTGAATGGATTTTAATGAAACTTCACAATAATATAGCTTATACATCAGAATAGGACAAAGGCTACTTTTTATCCCGGAAAAAGCAGATCACGCGGGCGGAGCCGCGAGCAAAAGCTAGTAACATATAAATGTAGCAATTAGTTTAATTACCATTTACTCATAATTAATTTTGGTATAAAATTGACGGGCGACGAAAACCACCGCAGATATCGACACGGGATGTTAATAAATTTATTTTGACAACCGATAACGAGCAATGAAATGTAGTCATAGATACGGGCATTTATCACCAACTTTAGATAAATATTGATACATTTTTAATAGCAAAGGACGGCAAATGGTTCACCTGATGGTAAGTGATCTTCACCGCCCATGAACACCGACAATAATCGAATCAATCGTGCACGGATAAGAAAAAAAATCACTAAACTCTGCAAAATTACACAACATATCCAACATAAACAAACCTATCAAAACAAACACAAAATTCAGACGAAACGTATCTCGCTTCATTTTAAAATTCAAACGGAGCTTTGTGTTAAAACAAATTTAATAACATCGCAGTAGGTACGTAATGCAAGTGGCTGATTCACGACCTTTCGCTGCCAGTGGCGAATCAAGCGTATTTTTGTACAGAAACAGATGCTAAATTGGCAAATAACAACTCATATACGTGCACACGTACACCAAAAAAGTGTGCACTCCATGGCATTTCATGTTAATTTTAGCACGTCAATTGAATTTTTTATAGTGCTTTGCTTTTACCAACAGTCTGTTTCAACAACAATCCGTTATAATTTTATTCGATAGAGATCTCATTACTTAATGGCTACTTAGCCAATTCAAAATTATAATTTTAAACACCTCTTCGTGTATCATAATGTGATAATTTTGTGGTGTTATATTTTATTTTTAGCAGATTTTATGAAACTTTCACATAATTGCAAAGAGACAACGATTGTTATAAAGTTAAGACATACACCATTAAAGGCCGGCAGTGTACCCATGCACCGGGCGATACGACGCGAAAATGATTTACGTAGTGAAAGAAGGAAAGGCTGGCGATTTGTACGCCACATAAATTCTACGCAGGAACCTAAAAGGCAACAGTCGTGTTGCCGTTCATTTTCGTCGCTTGTAAGAACACTATAGCTATTGGTTACATTGCCTTTCCATAAATTAATGTAATTAAAACACAATATTATTTTATCTTTGCAAATTTTGGCATGTTATTGTTAGTTTTTGATTAAATTTTTTACATTATATCTTCTATTTACAAAGATAATAAGCATTAAATATACGATTAATATGAATGAGCAGAAATAATATTCAACATAATACAAGTTATGAGAAATATAAAAATAACTGAAATATGGAATGATATTTATTTAAATTAAGTTTCATTTGAATGAGACGTAAAACGTTTGAAACGATAATATTAAAGAGTTGAAAGAAACTAAAAAAAAATATTTTCAATTTCAGTCGTCAGCTTGAAAATGAATGATATAATATTTAAAAATGAATAATCAACCCTAAAACACTTCTATAGTATTATGTACAGTAAAGTCAATGAAAACATCGCAAATACACTCTTTTTCAACACAAATAAAATTAAAAAACAGAAAACCACTCAACAAAAGAAAGTAGCGCATGGAAAATCCTTTATTGCAGGCAAATTGGATGTATCCAAGAGACGCGGTGCAGTTAGGGCTGCTACTAATATATTTGCCATTCAATATTTAAATCTTGCACGGTTAAATATGACGCAGTCGGTTATAGACCTTTTTTTTTAAACGAAACAATTAAAATAAAATGATTCGATTCTATTTGATGGATTCTTTGTCGAGTTGATTTTTTGTAAATCTAAGGTACAACAATCCTTAAATCATAGCCACTAAACGTATTTAAAAAACGTCAAATCGTATGAGAATTTTACTTTTAAATATATTTATTGTTATTTTTTATTAATTATTCGTAATAGGCTTGCGTTTGGCCAAATAGGATAAAATTAAATGGGATCGTAGTGCAACTCGGCCTAAAAGTCTCACCTTCCTATAACACACGACATTTCTAGCACCCTTATGTGCAATAGTAAAGTCTGAAGCGGGTAAACAAAGCTCTTTTGTACCGCGCCCAGACATCGCGGCACATTCCCGCCCAAACGAATGCGCTATTACCTTTATCTAGATACAACATATTTACAAATAACATCAACCGTTTATTGGAACAATGCAATGAAATTACCGAAATGAAGTTAACGTTACACTGTTTAAAAAGAAGCGAGGAAAACATTTTTAGAACGTTGTCGCGAATTTTAATTAGCATATCAGTAAATATTTGAATGTTAAATTATATTAACTACGCAATCAAACGATTCTAATTAATTTCATTACGGATATTCTGTTTAATTTAATTTGTTGGTGTAAACAATTTGCTATTTGATAACGTTATAAAAAGTTTTAAATATTTATTTCAGCGGATTTTAATTATAATATTATTCGCCTGGCTAAAAACTTATTATATTATTCATTTGTTGCAATTCTGGACAAAAAGAAAATGTTCTTAATTAACTAAAACTCTGCGAGATAAATGAACAAAAATACACACTTTATGCTAAATTAAAGGAATTAAGTTATGATCAATTTAATAACACCCTCTATTTCTATAGAAAACACTCGTATCCCTTTGAATCCAAAATCATCAATTACCATATTAGTTATGAATAACTAAGTACTATAATAATCATAGAGCGTTATTAATATATTAAAATTTATTCTAAGTTTTTTATTGGATTCTTTTGATAAACAAGTAAGTGTTTTCTATAATAGCTTCTCATGTTAATTATTTTTTTAGTAGTTACACACGATTAAACCTCAGATGTCTTGTAAGCTGTTTGTTTCTAATGAATATTTTATACCATTATTTGTACGTATATTGTAAATTCTTGCGTGATTAAAATTAGAAAGTGGGAATTTCTTTTCAATAACTATGTATATGCACCTCACCTGAGTAGTTCTTCTTAATAATTTCGAAGGTATGTAAAGTCTGCCAACTCGCATAAGGAAAAAAAGGATAACTAAGGATTCACCTCTCTCATTCGTAGAGCCCTGCCCCGCAGTGGGACTTGTATGCAGGGGTACACTACAATAATACGACAAACTTTATTCCGACAGTCACAAATACGAATTTCAAAATACCGATTTTTATAATTCCGAATGGTTTAAAATTCCGAATATAACAACTCCGATGTATCATTTATCCTATTTTTATAATTCCGAAATTTTAATATTCCTAACGTATATAGTTACGATTCTCAAAATACCGAGTTTCAATAGATCGAATAACAAAAAGTCCGAATTAATGATAATTCGAAACATCAAAAATACGAATTCCGATTATTAAAATACCTATTAATTAAAATTCCGAAATAAAAACGTAAAACTGAATAGAAAGACAAATCAACACATAATAATTTGCTTGTCAAAGAGAAGTATAATACTCGTAGTATGAGGAGGTAGAATTAAAAAACTAATGTCAAATGCGTTTTAAAAATATTTTCTTTCCAATAAAAACATTTTTTTCGCTGGTCACCATTCTAACCTAACCCAAATGATTCACCAACAATAGAGAGGATCTGGCGCTCGGCGGCCGCTGCCGCGGCACGCTCGCTTCGCTCGCTCGCCTTCGCGCTTTAATGGTCACAGTTCTAACCTAACCTAACCCAAATGTATATAATGATTATGCTAACTGAATCAAAATACTAATTTTAGTAATTTATTCGGAATATTGAAAATCGGAACGTCGTTTTTCGGACCGAGAACCCATCGAGAATTTGAATCTTCGAAAATATAAAAATCGGAAATCAAACAGATCGTATTTACAAGTTTCGGTAAAATAATTTTCGTAAATTTGAATAATAGACGTTATAATTTTTCGATATTATGAAATTCGGACTATTGAACATCGGAACATCGAAATTCGGAATAAAATATTTCGGAGTATTTGGGTGTTCCCTGTATGCAGGCCGGGTATTTATTTAATACGCACACGAGGATGTGATTCACTGACCTAATAATAAATTCTGGTTAGGTTAGTTACCTTTATTAAGCCATGATTAAGAAACTATATTAAGCGGCTGCTGAAAATCAGTGTTGTGTTGTGGATCGCCACAACAGAGTGGTATGCTGAGCATACCACCTTTTGCCATCGTGAGGACGTGCAACTTATTAGGTTATACTGTATACATATTTGTTATTAATGTTACTATTAATAACATTAACAATAACTAATTAATGTTCCTTAATACAGGTTACTGCGTAACCTAGCTAGGACATCAGGCGCTATTTATAATATGTATGCACTGTTTTATGCCCAAATAATATTATTAAAATTGTACATCATATATAAATTGCATGTTTTCGTGTTGCTATAAACGTTTTCTTACTTTCTTTCTATTAATGTCCATCGATACTATATCCATACGAGCGTGTTTAAGAGTATTTACGCATTGTATCCGCTCCGATTGGAATCCGAAACTAGTGGGTAATCCCTCTGACAAACAGTAGGTACTACGGCTACTTTAGATCGACATATCTCGACTCCGGATCGGATGGAATGCGTAAACAGGACACTACTTTCATTCTCGTTAGTTACCTTGCAGATAGAAAACAAAGGAGGCTTGCACACAAATCATCGACCGCCCAATTAAAAGGCACGCAACTGTAGCGTAGTGCAGAAGCACGGTTTATTCGTTAGCTTGATTACAGTACCGATAACTATAAAGTAACAGTTGGAAGTAATTGATATTAGATCTGTGGAGGGAAAGTGGTCGGACGAGTACTGCGCCGTCGCAACGAGAATATTTTCAATATAGTACGGGAAATCGATATCGAGTTCCGATAAATTAAGATGTAAATACTTCGGCTCTTGGACAATTAACACGGAACGTACCTTGAAGCTTGGCTTGGCTTCCGTTCCTTATCAACTTATACTTATTGAGTTTCTTTAGTGGAATTTCATCTTTCAACTTTCTTGCTATTACACATGCCTGTCTTATATATAACCTTACGACACAATGATCTGGACTGAACTGAATTTTGAATAACATTGAGCTGTATGGGCACTGCACTGCGCCCATCATCCTGAGACGTAAGATGGTCTTATAATGCCCATTAATAATACACACCCACACAAAAACATGCACGCACGAACGCACGCAAGCATCCTCGCGACCGCGCACACACACCTGTTTGATTTATAAATAGTAAAAATCTACGACGATTTTAAACATTTTGAGATATTTTCTCAAGCTATAAGCAAAGACACAGTAGATATAATTCAATCCATGACCACAGCCGATGTAACTTGGTCGATTTGTCGGGGAAATTATATCTAACTATTATGCGGTTAAGTCAAATTTAAATATGATAGAGAGAGAATTCTAACAAGGCAAATATAAATAAATAATACATAAAAGAGCCAATTTACTAAACATTACAACAGTTTTGGTGAAACGTGGGCGCTTAATGGCCCAATGAAACATTGAAAAGGACGTTTAATGCAAATACAGTAGACAATTATACAAAAATAGAAATTACAATATTATTATATATCACTAATTTAACGATTTAAGAACACCAGCATATAAATTAAATTAATATAAATAATTATAAATAACCATTAATATACTGAAACGTGTTTAACGGAATATCCAATTTTAAACACAGTCGATAAAACCACAGGATACATTATCTCCGAAACTTAACGAACCAATTAATTGAAAACAATAGGTAATTAAAACGAAAAGTGTTTATATTAATGGTTTTTTTTATTTCGGAACGATGCACACACTACCAAAAATATCTTTACATTACACCTATTATTGTTAAACCTCATTCATACATGTCATTGAACCCCGAAACTTCGCTTTAAAAAGGTTGATCATACGACATTATTAACCGAAAAAGGTGAAATCATTGCCACATAAACGCAAATGAATCGAACAATAAAAACTCAGAGCCACGTTAAAAAAAAGGGGGGGGGGGGGGGTCAAATACAATTTATACTAAACACCAACAATTTCGGACTCACAAACATGGAAAATTCAATAAATAAAACGAGCGAAATTATTCGTATAAAAATGTGTTACTGCGAGCAAACTCAGTGCTAAGCAACGTTTCTAAGAAAAACAACTTTTAAAAGTAAATAAAACCAATGGTGGGAGGGTACTTGATCATTTTGTAACCGACTGTATACCGACCACCGTACACATGGTGAAAAACCATAGTGACTCGTTCAGACGATTCGCGCTCCGAGGTCGACCAGTGTATATGCATTATGCAGTAACTTTAGGCCGTCATAACTCTGCCGACCGTCAAGGGATGCAATGTCTCATGACGGTTGAGTATATTTGGACTGCACTGTACTTCACATCGGGTTGTGTAGAAACATTTGCCAGGATAAAAAAAACGACTCAGAAGCTAAAAATAAAACATTTTGAGTCGGTGCTGTAGTCTTATAGTCAACGGTTGGTACGATCGATTTTAAAATGTTGTTTTTATGGTTTTGAATTTTACTGATTCAGTTTTATTTTATTCATCAGAATCGGCGCATTAAATATCGAAATTTTAACCGGTCATTAGGACCACCCTGGGAGTAAGCCCTATCAAATACAAAAAGCATTATCCACATCGGTCCACATTTGGCGGACGTATGAGTGAATAAAAATTAAATTAAAACAAGCGATACATAAGTTTATTAATAACAATTAAAACCCACGTACTTAGTCGGAGGTGTATGCTTTTGAGGCTGGTTTTAAACCTGCGTCTTTTATCTCGACAGTCCGTACCACTCTCCGCTGAGCAATTGCTGCTTTGCAACGAATATTACCATTATAATATTATTATTATTGCTTTGTAGCGATAAGACCGCCCATTGTAAAACCATTAAGTAGTCCTATGCTAAATTATTTAAAGTGATTATTGGTTATACAATAAAGAGTTTTGTATTGTATTACAATACCAATATTATATTCGATGTCCAATGTTTAGTGGCAAACACAGTGTCAAAGTATTGTAGCCGTCCGGAGACCTCCGACTTGACTTAACGACTGCTGTCAGCTAATAATAGCCAGGACCGACTTTTAACGTGCCCTCCGAAGCACGGAGACGCCTAATTGAAATACCACTAAGCGATTATTCATACCACTATTAATAAGTGGGTTAAAACAGATTTGACTATAACTACATAGCAGGAAATGCGGATTGCCGATACGAAGACGCAGGTTCGATCTTAACACTCGGGGCATGCACCTCTAAATTTTCGAAGTTATGTGTGTAATTAATTGTTAATCATTCGATTTAACGGTTAAGGAAGACATCGCGAAACCCGCATACCTGAGAATTCTCCATAAGAGTTTCGAAGGTATGTGAAGTCTTTTAAGCTAGCGTGGTGAAACTTTATATTGTAAGTACTATTATTACGCTAAGTTTTAAAAATTATAATTATTTTAATATCACAAGCTTCAGCCGGTGACTTACTTATATAGTATTTCATTTTTTGTAACAAAAAGAATTGTGAATTTTAAGCCTATTGTATTTTCAAGTCTTTCATCTGCAGGCTGGATTACAGAAATGAAGTCTGAGATGGAAAATTCATTCACTGTTTAAATTTTTGGCTGTGGATTTTTTACAACAAAATTCCATATTTTAAGCAACAATGTCTTTTCTTCCACCTAGCCCCAGAATTTTGAAACATAGATCACTGTACGACACTGAAATGCGTTCGTCAGTCGTCACCTTTAATATAAGTTGTTAAGTAATTTCACTAGCTTCAGTGTCCTATAAACCCAAACAGAACAATCTTTACACACAGTTGTGTTGTGTACAAGCAGTTGCTTTACGGCAGAAATAGGCAAAGCGGTGGTACCCACATATGAGGCATCCCCTCGCATATGAGGGCTTGTTATTAGCAATTTAAGTTATTTTAATGGATAATTGTTAGTGTATTATTTGTCTGTTAGCTTTCCGAAAATAAATAAATAAATAAATAAAAATAAATGTAAAAAGACTTAGTTTTCTTACTCAAAGCGTTAAGGAATATTTCACGAAAATTTTACAATATGACCAAACATTTGTGACTCTAGTACCACCCCTACATAGTTTGTTGGCTAGGGACGTGAATTAATATTATATTGCCGTTTACAATCCCAACCGAAAGCGAAAGTAAACATTACCCAACAGTACAATTGTTTATTTTCAAACCTTTTACACATATATCAAAGCAATCAAAACAAATTGAAAAAAAAGTAAAAGGTCCCTCTCGAGTCGTGAAAGTAAATAACGCGAGGCGGGGGAAGGGATCCTGGGACCTCGTGAGTCACTCATCGCTGCACCCTTACGCATACATCATTTGTACACACAGGGTTACCAGACACACGGAAATTGGGCTACAAAGTTATGTGATGGTCAGATGTCTTTAAATAACTACTGATTCACATATGTTAGCAACGTTTTCTATTTTCCGAACCCGAAGGGTAGCAATGGAATCTATTACTAAGTTTACGCCGCGCTGTCTATCTGTCCTACAAGAGCTCTGTCTTTCGAAACGTATTCAGCTATTAATGACTGTAATTATACAGGATATGCATTATTATAAAGGATATCTTAACAAATGATAAAAATGATCAAAATAATTCTAGTGTATGGATCCATCCTCTAATTTATGGTGCTATTTTTTCCCACACAAATTCATCATGATTAATGTCTCTGGCATCCCTATGTGACAGTGGCGCTCCGCCCCGTTTCATCTATATCTACACTCGAGTGAAAACTAGCGCTCTCGGCAACACTGATGACCGTGCTAATTGGCTTTTTGGCTCATCAAATTCCACCTAGGGATTATGGGAGACGTCACGTTTCATCTTGTAGTACATTGACGTATTACATTGTACGTTTGGATACACATTTAGTAATAAATCTTCAGTCAATCGCCCGATCTTGAACATCCTCTGTAGTATATAATAATAACATTTCTCATGTCGTCAAATACGTCAAGCAATTATAAGAACACTGTATTTTAATTCAAATATAAATTTTCCAGTGAAATTGTCTGATTAAGCAGTAGTAACTACAAGCCGCAATATTGAAATTGAGAATAATGAGAGAATTGATAATATAAGACGTGTGTATTAAGAAAAAGAATATCTAAGCATAGAAGCAGCTGCACAAGAATTGTTGCATTTACACTAAGAGTAAAATATTAAAACCAATAGATAAGATCAATATTTTTTTTAAACAAGTAAACAATTCTCGCCATACAATTCCTATAGCGAGTACAATAACAACTATTCCGAACAATTGTAGAGTACGTATTATTAATCACGAAGGTCCTGCACAATAATTACAATGGACCCGATGACATCACAGAGTTAAATATTGCCGCACAAGCGAGCGGGCCTGCGGCAAGGCGCGGCGTATCCTATTAAATATCGATTATAATCGTTTATCGTGCTACATTATTCATTTATTAATAAAATTTGTACGGTTGGTGGGAGAGATTGCTTGTAACATTTCAGATTTTTTTCACAATACAGCTAAGGCCGGTAGTATTGTTCTTACATCTTTCATACTATGGTAAGACAGCAATTATGTTTTATCGTCAACCAAATTACTACTTCGGTTGACTCCAACTAGACATAGAACTGGGAATGTATCTGGTATCGAATCTCTGTTAATTTAGAGCCAGAACCTGCACGATAACAATTTCAAAAATATCAACAACTAGCATTTGCTCGCGGCTCCGCCCTTGAAAGGCATATTTCCATACAACCATTCATCGCTTATTTTACTACCTTAGGGGTGGTTTTCTAAAAATCCTTCCCTACAAGATGTTTACAACATAAAAGGCATCAACTACCAAAATTTCAAGATTGTAGCCCCAGCAGTTCAGGCTCTGCGTTCATGAATTAGTCAGAATAACTAATTATATATGTATAGATCCTTATTGAAATGAAAAAGCTGTAATTATTTCTAGCAAGAACTTTGAAGACCACTTTCTTTATTTACTGTAAACGAGAGGAGATGATTTGATAGAACTACATTTTTATAAGCGTGATGTGTAAAGCCATGCTGAAAAATGCTTAGATTGTTTATCCATGTCTGATTCATGACCCTAAACATATGTACAATTTATGTTCTGACTTGGAAGTCACTTCAGGTAAATCACTCTGCCAAACGCGAATAAACCGTATTATCTACACAATTTAACCCTAATCGCGCCACCGTGTGGTACACGGATCGAGACAAAAAAAAACTGGGAATATCCCGAATGAAGTCGACGCTCCCGCGACACATGTACCTAATGATACGACAACCTAACCCTCCAGACGCGTGCAAAATGAGCGCACTTCAAACGTATCCTCCCTGGCACAATCCGTCGCCCCTCGAATGCATTTAGTTGCAGGTGCCTACAATTTTTCTTCTCAGACAAATTCGAATGGAGTTGTATATCGTATGCGAGTGTGTCATTGTGTGCGTCGCAGCGGGAGGAACACTCCCTTTCATGTGTAAAACGCTTCGACGCAGTTTTGATGAATAATGATAATGTATCTTTCAAAAGGTTTTGCAGATACGTTTGTATATTTTTCTTAATATAGGGTCCTTTGTGAGAGAATTTATTTAACCGTTAGGGACGCTGTATACCTTCTGTTTTCAATTTAGTGTTACATTTTAATGAGCTTTCAATGCCCTTCCTGATAGAATTTCCATAATGGCTATTGTTTTTCACTCTTGTAAAATCAGTATCAATTTTGAGTAAATCGAAGTTTATAAACCATCTTGAATCTGTATTGCCCTTTTTAAAATCAAATACGGTATGATTTGTACAAATATGATACTTTAATCTCTGCGCAGTATTGCGCGAATCTAAATTTTATCCAATAGCAAAAGTGCACATAATCTCTTTGTCAAATAAATAAAATGCAGAATTAATCCCCGTAGCATAGACAATTTGAACACGAAACAAATGGGCCGAGCCGAGCGGCGTGAAGGAATCTCGCGAGAGCAAAAGTCAGACGTTCATTAGCATAATAAATACGTACTCTATGCTTACAGCAAGTGTCGCCGAGAGCACGCGAGCAACTATTTGTCTCGAGCACCTCCGCACTCTTGTTCGTGCTAATTTTCATTTTACAAATTGTCCGCAGTAAAGATTTGAACGTTGATATAGAACGTAACATTCATAACATTTCTTGTGAGTCTTAAATACTCGTTCAATCTTACAATACGGAGCGAATAGTTTCGGAATATTGTTAATTTTGTATGTAAATTATTGTGTAAAGAGAGTCTTCGGACGGTCGAGTGGAGCGTGAGACACGAGCATCTATGACTGCGCGTTTTATTTACTACGTAAATCTATGGGACTACGTTACTAACGCACGGCTTGGCGTCACTTTGTCAATGGCGTTGACTCTTGCGTCCATTGCTTGACCGAATCTTCAGAAGTGTGTCTCAATAGACAATGTAGACATGCCTCTAAAAAGTTTTAACCCGTTAATGTCTAGCAACACGGCTAATATCTCCTGAGCTAACGTAAGCCACATCTATAAAAACGTCTTCAAAAAATACCACCGCGGTAATTCAATCCATCAACATTAACCCTCATTCGCGATCATTATGTAATAAGAACTATTTTATCTTGCCAGGGTAAGTTTTACGGGACGTTAGATAAAGCTGCACCGATGTGAGCGTAACGCGTTATAAACTATGATTTACTTCGTGTGCAGCGGGTAGATACGACCCGCCTGCGTTTTATAGGGTTTAGGGAGGGACACTGGCGAAATGTTTTCCGTCATTGCCACTTGCAAAAGATATTAAATAAAGGAGAGCGTGGTTTTGATGTTTTGGATTTCTGCTGAATATTATTTACAAAATATTTTTAGCAACGTTCGTTTTTTTAATAGTCTGAATGACGAGACGAGCACATCGCTGCTCTATGCCAGTGGCATGTCCATAAACAGTAGCAGCATCGCTCAGAAAATTTTGTAACAAAGTACTAAAACACAAATGGTGTTAAAACCTGCCATAGTGACCCACACACCTTGTGCGGATTGCGTTCCAGAATCAGCTAGTGTATATCCGGTTCTCCCGAAGTGCTTGCGACATGAATTGATGGTTAGTTGGGGCAGGTGGCTATTTTAGACATAAGATGTAAGTCTCATAATAAATAGTTGAGTTTTTAGAAAGCATTAGAAACGTATACATTTTTGAAGAGAGAATCCATTATATTTCAATTTGCACGTTTTCACTGTTTACTCGTAAAGTATGGAATATTTAATGGCAGAGTGATCGTGCTCACGCATTAATCGATTTATGAAAGTTTAAATATTCGCTTTTATTAACAATTAGTTACCGCTAACACCATCTGCATTTTTTATTATAGAACTTGCTTTACTAGTTTTATTGGTTTTTAAAAAGCCCTAAATTTTTTTATACCAAATTCCAGCAACGTGGATCTTGTTATTGAAGTGATCCGTCCATAAACGCCCACAATAACAGAAGAATCAAGAACGAGTTGCCGATTTTAAAGTAAAGAGACCATAATCGTTTGCCGATCTATGGTATAAAAAATAAGGGATTCGAAAGGGGGATTTGAGCTTCCGGATCGAAATGCAACAGAAAGCCGGTATTTCACTTGAATTTTCTGTGACACAGTAGTAACAATTAAGTCAATGTAATTTCTCATCGTTTTCACTCGCCGAACAATAAATCCGCTCATGTGAAAGATTACAAACCGTAAAATTTGCTTACACTATCTAATCTTAGGTCATGAATTGCAAACGATAGACATTAGTGTTATCCTACTAGAGTTAAACTGTGCTAGCACTAAGAGACCTCATCCTTTAAACCGATAAGCAATACATAAGACACCAGTAACTGTTTAGATATAATAAAGCGTTGTCGAAAGGTTACGCAGTACCAAGTCTTTAAACAGACAGTTGATCTTTATGTTCATTTTGAACATATAAATGTATAACTATATTATAGCTATATTCACAGCCTCTGTGTCGCAGTAAGCGAGAAGCCGGATGTGGAGAGGCCGCGGGTTCGATTCGCGCACCGAGGCAAAATATTTGATAATAATATTTGTGTGATCTACAAATATTTGTTTCGGGTCTGGGTGTTTCTCCCCAGAAAGGTTGACGTCAGGCAGGCGGCCGGTCGTTCGAGAATTTGTGGGAAAATACACAAGCACATTAACCAAACATTCACATAGACGATTAAGTTCTAAAGATAACGCTATTTGGTGACATCGATCGTTTTCTTTGTGGGGTTCATCGCTCCGTTATCAGGCAGGTACAGAGCCGCGTGTGTCGTTATCAGTGACGAGCTGGTTTACACCCCGTAGGTACATGCGGCCCTGTTTACCTTATCAATAGCTTACACGAGACGAGGATCTTTATATCATCTTGAGCAAATAGTCGTATATTAAAATGAGGGAGGGAGTGTTATTGTTACTTATGCTAAATTTAAAAAACATGTAGTTTATGGCATAGAGCGGCAAACGATCATGTGGGCCACCTGATGGTAAGTGATATCCAACGCTCATATACGAGTACAATACTAGAATCAAAGTCAGGTTGGCGGCCTTAAAGGGAAGAGGTAATTAAGGGATTGGGGATTTGGGCCTCCGTATATCACATTCACCGTACGAAACGCAGAAGCAAGCCGCTACATTACGTAGGTTTTTTGTGAGACAGTGGTAACGACCCTGCCGGGCCGGCCCATTCAAGCTGTAGACAAAACAGTCTACAGCGTGGCTCTACCACTCATAATGATAACAAGTACTGGCTTATAAAAAATATTGGGAAACTTACCGCTTCAGAAAAATATCAGCTGGGGCTGATTTATATTTGTGACTAGATGACCCGGTGAACTTTGTATCACCTACATATATTTGTGTAAAATGTGGTCAAAACGTAATACAAATTTTTCATTTACATTAAATGCAATTAAGTGAGGTACTGCACCATTGCACGTGAGGTAGCCCGTCGCACATTTAATTGACTTCGACGACCTAAGTCAGGTCGTCTTCCACCTCCCCCCGGTGGGACAGTCCCTGTCCCTGTCCCTGTCCCTGTCCCTGTCCCTGTCCCTGTCCCTGTCCCTGTCCCTGTCCTGTCCCTGTCCCTGTCCCTGTCCCTGTCCTGTCCCTGTCCTGTCCCTGTCCTGTCCCTGTCCTGTCCTGTCCTGTCCCTGTCCTGTCCCTGTCCTGTCCTGTCCCTGTCCTGTCCCTGTCCTGTCGTGTCATCAAGAAGACATCAAGTGTTTCATACCCAGGAACAGTTTGTACTGCAAAATTAAGTTGTCGTTTTTAGTGTTTTCCTTTACTTATTATCATACCCAGGAACAGTTTGTACTGGAAAATTAAGTTGTCGTTTTTAGTGTTTTCCTTTACTTATTATTTATGTTACTCATTTTTTCTCACCGGGTAAACCTTCCCTGAACTTCCACAAATATTTCAAGATCAGAATTAGCCAAATCGGTACAGCCAGTCTCGAGTTTTGGCGAGACACACGCACAGCGATTCATTTTTATATATATAGATAGATAGATATGAGTGCTTACCTGAAACAAAATTATATTTTTTTTATCTCAAACAATTTAATACTTAATTCAAGGATGTTTGCTGGTGGGAGGATACTTGTATCCGACCGGATAGCGACCACCGTACACTGGTGCTAAAACCTGCCATAGTGGCCCACCTTGTGTGGGTCGCGTTCCAGGGTCAGCCAGTGTACATCCGGTGCTCCCCAGGGGGCTTGCCCCCTGATCCTAACCCTTTTCCCATCCCTTTTTCCTTCCCCTCCCCCTTGGTCCTTTGGCAGGCCGGCATGATCTTGCCGACCTACGATGGACACATTGTTTATCGTTGGTCGACACTATTCTTGGATTGCGCTACACTTACAATCAGGTGTAGCGTAGTCACTTTGCCGAGCCAGGATAAAAAAAAATGTATTTCTTGCAAATAGTCGCCATATAAAAACAGAAAAAAAATTATGATGTAGTTATTTTAAATCGAACGCGTTATCGGCCGCTCGCTCCGATCGCTGAACTGTCAAATGGCGGTGACAGGTGACAGCTGTCACATTTCCCGCGCAAATGTAAACGTGGGTATTTATCGGACATGAATAATAACCTACACTAATATACATGCTTATACATCAGTGTTTTGTATTTCTGTGTATAGTGCTTTATGACATTGGTCCAGGTAGGTGCGAAGTAAAAACGCAATTTCTTTGGTTCAAAAGCCTACATTATATTATACCTATTATGCAGTGTATTTTTAAAAGGCAATTCTGCAAAGTTAATACATAGAAAGTCTTTCCTACATTCTGTTTCTTGCGGTACTTTACCGCCCGAGAAAATCGTCATTTTCTACTTTATGCCGTACCCAGATATGTTTTTTACATGCCATTGTAACATGACTTTTCATACTATATCCCACCATGTTAATCATATAAAAAAATGTATGTGTTTAAATATTGCGACATAAAATCGCAGCTGCAACCAACAATTCTATTACAGCATACTGAGAGAAAACTGGGATAGTAAAATCAAACGACAGGAAGAGGGAAGTGATGTGTAAGCTTAGGGTGACGTCAGAGGGGTGCGGGGGATGTAAGAGTGGGTGTTAGGATTGCCAGCTAAAGAAAATATGAATATTTCATATAGCTTTTGCTCGTGGCTCCACCCGCACGTTTTGTTACTTCAAACTCAATTTTATTATAATGAAAAGTACCTTACACTACTCAAGGTTAACGAAGCTTCTTATTGTTGTAATCATTTTCAGAATGGGATCAGTAGTCAGTCAGTATCTCTTTATAATAAGCCCCTAAATATGATTACTAAAGTTAAATTTTATACGAATGACCGTTTGTTAAATTTGGTTTTAGTGGCAACATGTGTATTGGATAGTTGAGAAAATTGGTCAATATTTTTTAAACACGTTAATCAAAATGAACATTAAAAAAACATTTATTTTAATGATGTCTTATGTTTACGCGAATATTACTCATTGAAATAAAGCCACCCCCACCACCCCGCGACCACGAAGGCTGAAAAGCTTTTGAAACGTCGGGATCAAAATTAATAAAAAACCACGATATAACTAAAAAAAAAAATGTTTTAATTTCACTACATATTTACTTTAATATTTTTCATATGTAACATGATCCTGTAAAAGATCAAGGTATCCCGAACGCTCGGAAAATATCTGCAAAAACTGGCCACTAGGGTTGGCAAGCCCTCGCTCTGGGCTTGTCGGAAAGTGGCTCATACATCACGACATGGCAGTATCTGCGGCGGACGTCCAACTTGTTGGATATATGCACGTTGCGATGAAATTATTAAACGATGTTGCTATGACGGTAGTGTAGAGGGGGGTCTGTGATGTTGCCAACAATTATCTATGCAGATTCGTCGCCTTGTGATGTTGATTTTAAAAAATCATACTTGATATACGGTTTCAGACTTTTAGCACCAGTAATATAAACGAAGAAAATAGTTGATTTTTTATCCGTCACATATAAGCATGTTCAGTTAGTACTTTAGTACGTACTTATAGTTATACGTTTCGGCAATCCTTGCCCATAATCCAAATCACAGTCTTGTATAAGTCTTTCGCTGGTGGGAGGATACTTTTATCCGACCGGATAGCGACCACCGTACATTGGTGCTAAAACCTGCCATAGTGGCCCACCTTGTGTGGGTCGCGTTCCAGAGTCAGCCAGTGTATATCCGGTTCTCCCCAGGGGGCTTGCCCCCTGATCCTAACCCTTTTCCCATCCCTTTTTCCTTCCCCTCCCCCTTGCCCCTTTGGCAGGCCGGCATGATCTTGCCGACCTACGATGGACACATTGTTTATCGTTGGTCGACACTATTCTAGGATTGCGCTACACTTACCATCAGGTGTAGCGTAGTCACTTTGCCGAGCCAGGATAAAAAAAAAAAAATATTTCCTTGTATCGTACACAATGACCGATATATTAGAAAGTTAAATAAATAATATTGATGACTATTTAACTACAATTAATTTAAATTACTACGGCTGACATTGATATTCGTTTCCCATAGACAACGGCGATGAATGAAATTAATCGCTTACAGTCATTATCATGCAGTTTCCCAAGGAACTCACCAGCCAACCAACTTATACTCTACTAGTATTCGTTCTCGGCTCCACCCGCGTGAAATTTTGCACCGTTATATTATCGATATCGCCTATGTTCATCAGGGATAATGTAAGATTCTAATGGTGCAAGAATTTTTCAAATCGGTCCAGTAGTTTCAGAGCCATCAACGCAAACAAACAATGAAAATATTTCATGTTTATAATATTAGTTTAGACTACAATCCAGGTACAATGAAACCTCCGTTGACAGCCTCCGTGGCACAGCGGTTGAGTAGCCGGTAGTGAAGCGAGAGGCCGCGGGTTCGATCCCCGCACCGAGACAAATGTTTGTGTGATCCACTCGTATTTGTTTCGGGGTCTGGGTGTTGTGAGACCGAAAGTCTCTCGTAGTTCCGGATACCCACGACACAAGACTCGTATCTTACTGTGGGACTATGTATGTGACTGTTGGGTGTATTTATTTAATGAAACATATTTTCTTTCTCTCGCTTCATAAACAAACAGCCATCCCGTTGGTGTTCCACATAGGTGCCGAGAGCGAGTGTACGTGCCGTGCCCGTGACACCGTTCGCTGTCCCGTCGTTAAAGTTTTCGCATTTGACGATCGTAAACTACACAGCCCACGCTCTCTGACATTTTGCGAATTGTGTAGATCGCAGTGGCGTATGATGACTGTATTGGTGAAAACCGATTCAAAATATTTTACTAGTAAGTAGCAACACGATGTAGTGTTTTTTTTGCCCATATGACAAACGCAGAACTTTGGATTACAAAGTAGTGCACGGCTCTACACTGCTCACAGATAACGGACCAGTCATTTCACTGGCTCAAACGTTCTTCATACCACCCGGTAGAGCCGGTCTATTCAAGATATTTTTTTTTTTTAATTTATTATCAATTTTACAAATAATAACTCAAACAATACAAGGTATAGCATTGAATAAACCACAATAGTTTGGCGACAACGCTATAGATACTCAACCAATCTTCCTCCTCCGAACACTACTCCTTTCTTTAAGCATCGGAAATGCTTCCTCCATTCTTTCGATCTTGTGAGCGGTGCGGATCATTCACAAAGTAAAAACAGTGGATCACAGTGTAGTTCAAAGATTATGGGTGTTTAAAGGGTGGAAACGTGATATATTCACTTTCGTCTTAATTATGCCGAGATGTCTAATTGTTTCTTACCGCTTAGTTGAAAGCTCAAATGAAAGAGGCAATACACGAGTCGGTAGACTAATCCACAAGTTAATAAAAGGTATGATTTTTATTTTATTAGCTTGAATTTCTAAATTAGCAGGTCATTCGCTTGATGGTAAACGCCTGCCCATAAACCGATTTAGTATCATACATAACCTTGAATTACAAAACACTGCATGGCACTGGACTGCATTGATTACCTCGAGATTTAAGTTATGAAGTCACATATGCCCACTAATTTCACTGGCTTTAATGTCCGTCAAACCGAAACAAGCCGGTGCTTAACACTTGGCGGCAGAAACAGATAAAGCGGTGGGATTGTGGTGCCGGTCGAGACGGATTCTCGCATATAGGTGAGGCCCTGTATTTGCAAAGTAAAATGTTTTATGTTCAAAAGATTTACGCCATTTACGTAAAGCTACTGTTTTTAGGGGTCCGTAGTCAATGGGCGCCAACAGAATTTTATTTAATACCGTACACAAAGCTGCCAAACCTACGCCATTTTTCTGTCCACCCGTCCGTCCGTTTATTTGTTTATGTTGAATAAAGGGGTTTAAAGGGCTTTCTTTACATATTTAAATGCGATTATTTATTACTAGCTTTTCCTCGAAGCTCCGCCCACGTGATCTACTTTTCCGGGATAAAAGTAACCTATGTTACTCAGTGATAATGTAGCTTTCTAACAGCAAAAGAATTTTTGGTTCAGTAGTTTTTAAGTTCATTCGTTACATACAAAAATACAAATCTTTCCTCTTTATAATATTAGTGTAGACTACTGGCTGAAGTTTTCTTAGAATATATGTTATTATAGCAGATACTCTACTAAATTATTAAAAAAGAACCCCCGCTGCGCGTGTCTAACCCGCACTTCACCAGTATTTTTTTTAATCATTCCATCTATTTGCTCTCGAAATCCACAACAGATTTCCACCGAATGAAATGAACACAAAGCGGAAAAGTTTCACGTTTAGCGCTTTAAACTTGGCACAAAAGAAAACTCATTATTTTCTCAAGCCTGTCAAAGTTATTGCTGGAAAGTTTTAAATATAGTCCATTGAAATGTTACATTTTTTAGGCCTCACCTTGCGTTTTTTTATCAAAAAAATAAAATTGACTCCTCTAAGAAACGCAACCCCAAATGTAACTTTTCAATGGACTAATATATTTTTTTTATTATAGACCCGCCGTCATATCTGAGTTTGACAGCGGCAGATAAATCGCGAATGCCGCGAGAAACTCATTTCTACAACACAATTTACAAAAATGTTTGACGAAAAGTTTCATTCGAAGATAAAATTATTATCGACATATTTATTTATTTATTTACACGTTATATGCATTGTATGAAGGCGGACTTAATGCCAAAGGCATTCTCTCCCAGTCAACCTTTGGGTAATGCAGAGATGAACAAAGTAGGTGCAAAAAAAGACATAATTGGTAACGTGACTACGTATGTTTAGAATGGAAACATTAAAATGTTGCATCTATTTCATCAATGTATATAACTGGGCTTTAACTCTACAGAATTTAAAAGGCATTCGAACCTTCAGCGCTGTAGTAATACTTAGTCTCTGCAATGCAGCATGTACTTGAATGAGGGGTCCTGTGGTCCACCTGTAGATCACGGCCATTTAAAGAATTCGACCACGGTAAACGCTGCCTGTCGTGACTCGTGAGAGCCGACTAATTGGCTCCGAGACGAACGGTCGCGGCAGTGCGAAAACCGCGTGCTGCCGTAGACGCCGAGGGCGTTCCGATTGTAAGGGGGCTCCCGAGCCTCGAAGGAGAGGCACCACAAAAGCAGAGCGCTGGGGCGGTACCGACAGATCCCTCAGAACCACCCCACTTGCGCCATGGAGACCACTTTTTTTTTATCCTGGCTTGGCAAAGTGACTACGCTACACCTGATGGTAAGTGTAGCGCAATCCAAGAATAATGTCGACCAACGATAAACAGTGTGTCCATCGTAAGTCGGCAAGATCATGCCGGCCTGCCAAAGGGCCAAGGGGGAGCCCCTCGGGAGAACCGGATATACACTGGATGACCCTGGAATGCGACCCACGCAAGGTGGGCCACTATGGCAGGTTTTAGCACCAGTGTACGGTGGTCGCTATCCGGTCAGATATTTATCCTCCCACCAGCAACTGCGGTGTTTTTAATTAGTATACCATTGGACAATTAGTTAGGGCCCTGATCTAGTAATCACTCGATATGAACTAGGTCGGAACTCAGAAGGCTAATGGAGTCCGTAATAACCATCCCTGGACTGGGAATGTATTCGTAACATAAATTTTCTCGGTGCAAGGAGTTCCGTGGTTGGAGCAACATATTTTCATAGCAGAGATCCACACGATCAAGTGTATCACCTCATACGTGATCTCCACCGTCCATGACCTTGAAGTGTTGTCGACCTTCTAAAGGAAAGTGATAATTAAGATATTGGGTAGAGGAGGGCGAATTTGGGCCTTCGGATATCTCACTTACCGTATGAAATACAACAGCGAGTAGTTTATATTTTACCTTTTGTATAATGTCTGTACTTGCATATTGTTCAAACAATAAACGCCTTTATTTCTAACTTTTGCTCGCATATAGAAAATGATAAAAACTACTTTCAAGAGAATGTCCACTAATATTATACCACTGGTGTAATTTATCCATAATATTCCACTTCACAGTCCATATATTTTCATTTATACAAGCCGCAGGCCTTACCCATGCATGAATACAATCTCTCCTTTCGATTCAAGAATCGACCGATTCAAACCCAACCGACAAAAACATATCGTACTGGCCGATTTAGTTCCGCGTGGTGTGAATCGGATCCGTTTCGTGTAGGCAATTAGAGTGGCGACTAAGGTATGGTTCCATGAAACCTTATCATCTGTGACGCTGGAGTCCGGACAATGAATCTCGAAAGTCGGAGACCTGAATTGCTCTCCAGTTCTAGCTAATAGTAGTAAAACTTAACAAGTCATTTGAATGTTTGTTATGTTGTTGTGACACACTTAAATGGACTCATTAACCGATTTCAAATAGGACGTTCTTAATTAGGTGTGCATTTTATCATTGACGAGCCAGCCCATTCATGCTGAAGACAAAACTGTCTACAGCGTGGCTCTACCACTCAAAAAACTCTGCTTAGCAACGGAAGCCTTCAAATAATATTATTCGGGTAGCTTAGCAACGGAAGCCTTCAAATATGAATAATTTTCCCCGTTTTGCAACATTTTTCACTGATGCTTCGCTTCTAATGGTCGCAGCGTAATGTTATATATCCTAAAGCCTTCCTCGATAAATGGACTATCCAACACAAAAAGAATTTTTCAATTCGAACCAGTAGTTCCTGAGATTAGCGCGTTCAAACAAACAAACAATCAAACTCTACAGCTTTATTATTAGTATAGATGTAAAAAAAAATTAAAGGAATCGACTGTATTGCAAATGGATACTAAGCAAATATGCTTAATAAATTAAAAAGGACATGGTACATATATTTTTTTAAACAGTAGCAGATTTGTACGTGGACTTATGCCCGTACTTATGTTCTACCAGAAAGTAATAAAAAATAATTTTATCTTGACACAGGAATTGACAGTAAAAACATTTATATTGCTATCGATAACTCGGCCGCTGCGAATTATAATCAATCATATCCACTCTAAACGGACGATTAAAATCGTTTACCTACTACACTACACTTATAAAATCAACTCTCTTTTCTTATTAAACATATATTCAATATAAATTATAATAACTAAAATTAAAACGTTTCGCGCAGTCGCTAATTCGATGAAAATTCTCAGCAAACGATTCCTTTTTACCATAAACTGACGACGCTATTGGTCGAGCTATAAACCCGTTACTTGCATGGAAAAGTTACCGAGAATTACTTATTATGCAGTTTTCTGGAACAAGTTGTATTTTACACTGGCTATAACGATAACCGCTGTTAGCCATTAAGTTGTATAGAGTGCGCAGGATTGGAAAATTTATTTTATTAGTGGAAATAAGGGAGTTGAAACTGTGTCGCGTCAAATAAGAGATTGCAGCGGTAGAGTAATGTGAGTTAGGATGTTGAATGAAATGGTGTTATATTTCTCTAATAAAATTTCCATTTTATAATGTGATACTATAAAGCCGAGCTATAGCTAAATGGGGAACGTAACGGATATTATAAAAAATCATGTCTGTAGTGAAAATCAAATACAACCTTTATTATTCATAGCCAAGAAAGCTTTTTTTTATCCGAGCATGGCAAAGTGGCTGCGTTACACCTGATAGTAAGCACAATGCAGTCCAAAATACCAGCGACCACCGACAAACAATAAGTTTATTGATCGTCACCAGAATCATGCCGGCCTGTATAAAAGCTTCTTCACACTCCGAAAAGGTTAAGAAGCAAATCGAGGGTCCCGCGACATGACGGATGACCGATACAGGCACAGGGATACAAGGATGTACCCCTATACTCGTCTCAATCAACCATCAAGTCGCAAGCCCCTCGGGAGAACCGCATATACACTGGGTGGTCCTGAAACGCGATCCACACAAGCATGTCACTATGGCCTGTTTTAACACAATGTATACAACTATCCAGGCGAATATGAATATTCTACCACCAGCTTCTGCTATGTGCCCCATTTTCTCACATCTTCAAGCGACTACCAATTGGCCACGGTCTTTGTCCACCTATTATCTGCTCTACTCGTCTTTACTTATTTTTTTTTTCATAGCATAGGCCGGCAAACGAACAAGTGGGCCACCTTATGGTAAGTGATCTGCACCGCCCATGTACTCCTACCAACAGAAGAATCATGGGCGCATTGCCGACTTTAACGGAAAGGGATAATTAGGGATTGGGAAGGGGAGGGGATTTGGGCACCCGGATATCTCACTCACCGTACGAAACGCAGCAGCAAGCCACTACTTTACGTCGGTTTTCTGTGAGACAGTGGTAACGACCCGGTCGAGCCAGCCCATTCATGCTGTAGACGACAAAACTGTCTACAGCGTGGCTCTACCACTCTTATTAATTACCGCTTAATCAACACATCATGACTAACACCCCACATTCAATTTGTTTCAATTCAATTCATAAATCTCATGCTACCGATGCTACTGTATTGGCCCACAACTCGGACCCTTCATACAATATTCTCGCGTGCTGACCAACTAGTTATCGGTTCAATTAAACGTGAAAACACAATATTGAAAATCGCCAGTACGATAACTGGAATACGAAAGCCTCAGACTATGCATGGCGTTCATTTCAAACTTGATTGGCCGCTTAGTTTGAATACATTTGTCATAAAAGATGAATTAAAAGGTACTTCATTAGAACAAAATGGGAATGTTTCAATGCATAAATATGTAAGCCGTTTACGCTCGCGGAATGTTAATTTGTCAGTTATCTATGTATCGTGGATGTAAAGGGCGAATTATACTTTCTCTCTAACGAGAGAAATACTCTATTTAATAACGTGCCATCAAATGATCACCTGTGGAATGTATGACCCACTTTTGGGTTGTGTACATATTATAGCGCGTCGATAAAATATTGTGTACACAGCAGTTACCCATGACTGCATAAATTGTCGTCTCATGCGGAGAAGGAACAACGAGTCTGATATTATCAGACATACTATGACGATACGCCCGCCACGTTTCACATTACAAAAACGGAACGGCGTTTGAGAAATGTGAAATGAAAATGTGCATGAGGACACCCGTGCAACTAATGCTTACTCCGTCCAATATACAGACTTGGTACAATGTTTCCATCTCATTCATATGTCGACGTAGCAATTCTCTTTCTAATTAAACATAGTTGTTGAGCGATACACAATAGCCACACCCGCCACGGCACGTAGCTACCGGCACAATCCTTGTTCCTACTGTTCACTGTTCGCATTGTGACGCTGTGATTTGTGAACGGATGCGACGGACAGTCTACCCGACTGGATTCCACCACCCGAAGCATTATCAATGCCATTCTGAATAAATAACTAACTGCTTTCTATGAGGCTAGGTCGATTCCGCTTTAGCGCTTATAGAAAATGTCCTATCAAATCTAGGCGTGGTACCTGTGAAAGTAATACATCGCGCGCATTTATTGGATGGATGTTGTGGAGAATTTATTCATTGAAACCTGTTAATCTCATATTCAATGAGGCATTTAGATCTGTTATCATTGTGATTATTTTCTAAACAGACATGAAGACATCCTCGGAATACAAGGTTGGGTTTGTTTGATAAAAGACCAATTCGAATCCTCTAAATAACGACCATCATACTTTTTTACAGCAGAGGTCCGCAAACGAACAAGTGGGTCACTTGATGCCAAGTTATCTGCACTGCCCATGATCACCCACAACACCAAGAGAATCATGGACGCGTTGCCGACCTTAACAGAATGGGACAATTGAGTCAATGAGATGAAGAGGGGATTTGGATTTTGAACTTTGTAATTGTGTGATATTATCACATATTTCCATCAGTTTCTAAACCATTGCCTTCTAACATTAGGATCGAAAGGAATTAATCAAAAGACAGACATGGAATGTAAAGAAATCCATCATTATCTATGATGAAATCAGTAAACAAAAACCCTCATTTAGCGAGGAGCGTTCGTCACCGCCAGCCGCCAGGTGAAACATGATCGACAGAACGTTTGAGGAAATTAAGTCCTTTTTTTCACGAAATCCATTAAAATATTCCATTTACAACGCTCTAACATAATCGAAGGCAGCTGACCTCGTTTATTTGAGTACAAAAGCATTAGTTTTCTTTAAATATTTTTTTCTTGGTTTGAAAAGAATTGTTAATGTTAAAAAATCATTTGTTCACTGTGAAATATTGGCTCGTGGTTTGCCATGTTGCTATCAATAATAGAAGTAAGTTTGTAATCTAAATATATAAAACTCAAAGGTGACTGACATAGTGATCTATCAACGCACAGCCCAAACCACTGGAGGGATCGGGCTGAAATTTGGCATGCAGGTAGATGTTATGACGTAGGCATCCGCTAAGAAAGGATTTTGATAAATTCTACAGCCAAGGGGATAAAATTTCATGAAAGTTTGTATGAAAATCACGCGGGCGGAGCCGCGAGCAAAAGCTGGTCTTATATTATAAAATTGGCTGCTGCACCTGTTGGTAAGTATGAATACGACGAATATGTCGGAAAACGATATGGGTAGGTTGTGAATGACGAGCAGGTAGCTCGCCTGGTCGTAAGCGTCACGCCGCCCATGAACAGGTGCAACAACACACAGAACTTTTATTTACCCGAGCCATAAGAATGTCTTTCAAACTGAAACACAAGTCTGAATACACACAGCTGCTTGGCGGCAGAAATATACAAAGCGGTGGTACAAACCCAAACGGCCTCTCGCATGCGAGAGACCTACCACCTAATAAACAATGTCTAATTAATTACGATACAGGAGTACTATCTCATTGTTTAGCGACAAAAACGGACCAATCACGTGCACAGAAATCGTCACTCGAGCACTATGGGACTTCATAGTTAGGTTTGTGAATATGGCGTATAATATGGGAAGTGTTCCGTACCACACCTATACATTTTTTTTTATCCGAGCACGGCAAAGTGACTGCACTATACCTGATGGTAAGCGTAGAGCAGTCCAAAAATCAGCGACCACCGACAAACAATGACTTTATCAGTGGTCATCAGAATCATGCCGGCCTGTATAAATGCTTATTCCCTCTTCGGAGAGGGAAGAAGCAAATTGAGGAGAATGCGACAGGACAATATTTTAACGTTTTGTTGTTTTTAGTTAGGATGTTGCCATAACACCGCACCATCAGCGACAAAACGTCCACTGCTGAACATAGGCCTCTCCAAAGATTTCCAGACCGACCTGACACATACTTCTACACTAATATTATAAAGAGGAAAGATTTGTATTTTTGTATAAATTGTATTGTATAAACTTAAAAACTACTGGACCGATTTAAAAAATTCGTTCACCATTAGAATCTATCATCTCTGATGAACATAGGCCACTTTTTATCGCGGAAAAAGCAGATCACGCGAGCGGAGCCGCGAGGAAAAGCTAGTCGTGAATATTTCACAAAACACCTCATTTTATACGTAGGACACACCGAACTCTATGCTCAGTAATAAAGTTCGGTGACACAGTTTATGTACCAAACCCTAAAAAACCCTTCATAACTCATTACACACATGCATTTTTACTCAAAAATCTATTATACACGCGAACAGTAAATCATAGTTTATCACCGTATTTACGGCACACCGCTCCGTTGTTATTGTTCGAGTAATATGAAGTCGTAAAGTACGCCGGCACCGACATTATTCTGGTTGTATTCACGGTTGGCAGTGAAACTTGTGCGCTAGAATAATTACACCATAAGCAGACTTAAGCGCGTCAACTAACGGAGTGGTGTTTCTAATGTTAAACCAAAAACAAACTGTCAAATGAGTGGGGATTGCAATAATAATTACAACACTACGCAAAAAATGTTGAGTGGTAGAACCACGCTGCAGGCAGTTGTGTCTACAGCTTGAATGGACCGGGTCAATCGGATCGTTACCACGGCCTCACGGTAGCAGCTTGCTACTACGTTTCGTAAAGTGAGTGAGACATCCGAAGGCTCAAATCCCCCTCCCCTTCCCAATCCTCAGGAAATGGCCTATAGTGAGTAATTTAATCAATATTGTCCTTAGCTATAACAATAACATAATACCTGGCTAGCCCTATTTTATACACGTCCCACTGCTCGGCACGGGCGTCCTGTACTGTACGAGAGGAGTTGAGCCTTTGTCCAACACGCTGGCCTTAGAGCCCAAATTTAGAGTCGGTGCTATCTATCAACGACTCAGAATCGGTTAATTTTGTTTTAAGATATTCATTATTTTTTTAAGTGAAATAATCTTTAGCCGCCTTGAGCACTTTTTGGTAGGGGATTAACTTTTGGTTTCGAGTCACCGACATGCTAATGTTGATTCAGACTATACACGTATAACCCATTGTATATACCTGACCGTTTGCAGTGCGCGTTAGACGATTTTTGGATGGGTGAAATCTAGTGAGCTCTGATTATCTGTACCTATACAGGTGACGTATGCAGTGCAGTGCAGTTCAGTTCATATGAGTTGAGAGTGACTACTAAATAAATAAACTTAAGTTATAAGTATTCACTTCCATCGGCAGTCCCTATGACTACCAATTTTTTCAAGTGCAATTCTCGTAAGTTGGACTTGAGCGTAGTATAAAGTTGAACATAATATTTACGTTTCCTCATACACCGCACGACAGACGTACGTAGGTAGCGCGAAACACTAAAATGTACATCATAATATTGCGGAATACCGTCCGACGAACAAAACACGACCGTTAAAATGTTTACAGCGACGTTAAAGTAAACAAGATGAAACATTCGCGTCCACCGAGTCCCGCCCGTGTTGGCACTCGATGCGACGCGACGCGACCGCTTGCCCCGAGAGCTGGGGTGTAGGTTGCAGCGTATAGCGATAATAACTATCTATAGGTGCTTCGAGTATGTATTGAAAAATGTATATCCATAATACAAAATAATTCATAGGCCCAGTCCTGAAGTCACTTAAAATAGAGATACCGTATAAATTAACAATACGTGCGTATGTATATTTGTCTATAGAATCAAATAGAATAACAAAAAAAAAAATTGGACCTTGTTCAACCTTTAAAATACATAAGCTCACGCGTAATAAGTGCTGAACACGCGTTTCGCTAAGCTTATTTCTGTCCATGGTGTTATAGGAGGCGAACTTATCATATTCCCGGGTACAAATACCAATCTCGTACAATTCATGTGTGATTTTTTAAATCTAAAATTTAAACAACTGTGGTTACTCGACTGATTACGGATCTCAGCCCTAGCATTAGACCAATGAGGCGACTTAAAAAGGTGATTAAAACAGCCCGGCGTCATAATGTGAAGTAACCTCTCCATAAGCGCCTCTTTTCAATTGCTTGGAATGTAATTTTGTAACTATGTCACTGCGGGTTGCTTGAAAGGCTCTTGCATTACTTGTTAGAACTATTGCACACGAGGTTCCAATGGACAGTGGACGATTGATTGTTTATAATTAATACAACACGTAATAAATTCACCAGTTTTCGGAATATTCATTTCCATAATATTTTAATCACGAATATTTTTATTATACGTTCTTAAAAAGCCATATCTATAAAAGGTGAGTACTTACAATTCTCATGCAGATTTAAAGGTATTCAATTATACATTTTCAATAGAACCACATGATTTCTAAGCCGTGGCCTTGTTTCACCGAGTAAGTGAGCGATAGGTTTATTACGGTGCGATTGAAGCCGCTTGTCAAACGAAGTCACGTAGTAGAAACGATGCCCGTATTACTCCGTCCAATAAGTCACGTGTTTGGTAATAAGGAAAAAAAACCGGTGAAACGGTATAATTCCTCGTGTGGTGTTGAAAATGTGCCTATACTCTCAATGGAAACAAACCGAATTACATTCACGTTGTTATGTCCCGTTACTTTTTACTGTGGTGTCGATATTTTGTGTCTACATTTCAGTTGTGAGAGATATAGATTTTTTGTGTAATAACTTCATTGAGAACGTTTCCGATATGAATCCGTTTCATTGTGATTGTTAACCACATTTATAACGTCTTCTTTTTACTAAAGCAGGCTAATGTTTTTGGTAACGAGAATGTTTTGTTTTCTTTTTGGAACGAAGTTCCTTACGGCAGGCTTGGAGGGGATAGGGATTTCGCTGCGTGACCGAACTGAAAAAAATGTGATAGTAAAACCGTAAGAAATATGCGTGGAAAAAATGCGTGGAATAAAACCGTTAAATGAGACTTTTTTTAAACTTAATTTGATATCTAGCACACAAAGTTAAAGTCGAAATTCCGTTAATAAAACAGATAGATAACTTATGACATTTGGAAATGTAGACGCGGTTTGAAATTTGAATTTGAATTTGTGATTATAGAACACGGCCGTCCACCGTTTAGTAGCCAGTCTAAGTCTAAATTAATAAGTTTTTATTTATAATTACATAAGTTGATAAAAAATGCTATACAATAGCTTTACCGCGGCAGTCTCCGAGTGCTACACGTCTTTTTTTTATTTCTATTTTTCTATTCTATTTCTATGTAATTTTATGTTGTCAAACAAAAATAAAGAGACATATTTTGTTATTTTAGTTGATAATTTGTATTTTTTACAATTTGTGTCGATTCTACATTAGCCGAAGGAACTTCGTTCCTACCTGGTGTCCCACGACACACACCAATTTTTTTTTTTTTAGCTTAGGCCAGCAAATGAAGATGTATGAGGATGACGCTATGAATTTCCACAATACCAAAAAAAGATGGATAAGTAAAGAAAAAGGGTAAATAAAGAATTGGAAAGTTAAGGGAGATTTGGAACTCCAGATATCTCACCGTACGAAACGCCGTACGAAAGCAGCAAAACCGCCACTTAACATCGGTTTTTCGACCCTAAAAAGACACATGGGCTGACGGTATAACTGTTGATAATAATTGGTATAGTCTATGAATGGAAAGCCACAGCTAGCCATAATTGAGTACAAAGTAACTATTTCCCGACTTGTATCCAATAGAACATTTCTAAATTTTTATTTTATATACTAGACGAGCAGATCGTTCGGCTGTTAGTAAATATGCACATAAACAATAACAACACCAACCAGAGCTTTGAAATGTAAACTACTGCATGGCACTGAATTACGCTCGATACCCCGAGAGATATGATTTTAAATCCCATAATGCCAGTAATGGTGATTTGGATCCTTTTAGCACGATCGTGGTGAGACATATACCGTCTAAGTGAGTGAGTATACTCGTATATGTACCCTACCCTACCTATGTACCTACTACTTATAAAATTTATCCACATAAATTGTCCAAGTACACACATAATACCTGCCAATAAATGCTTTCTTTCTTCCTAATATGAATTATTACAGAGCTATAAAATACCTACCAAGACGTCCTGACACAGACAAAAGATCCATCACTTAGCTAATGAACATTAGAGAAGCATCGTCTGAATCGCTCCTATAGTATACAAACACCGTGTCGCTTATCAGCCAACCGCAGCCTTACTAATGATGTATAAATTGGTTATTTGCTCAGCGGGCCAGATATTACGAGACATCGGCTTGTACCGAGCGATATTCAATTTATTGTGAGATTATAGGCCGTCACAGCGTGGCGTGGATTTATGACGAGTGCGCCGACTGATGTGCTATTAATTCCACTGGACTATTAGTGCACCGTTTGCACTCGCGTGAAAACTGCAAGATAGTTTTTTAATGGGTATACGCAATGATATGTTGTCACAAGTTATTGTCAAGTTATTAAGTACTAGCTTTTGCTCGCGACTCCGCCCACGTGATCAAATAAACAAACAAACAATAAAACTCTACAGCTTTATAATATTAGTATAGATTTGATTTTGATTTGACAACGGAAGCCTTCAAATAATATTATTTTGGTAGCTTAGCAACGGAAGCCTTCAAATATGAATAATTTTCCCCGTTTTTGCAACATTTTTCACTGATGCTTCGCTTCTAATGGTCGCAGCGTAATGTTATATATCCTAAAGCCTTCCTCGATAAATGGACTATCCAACACAAAAAGAATTTTTTAATTCGAACCAGTAATTCCTGAGATTAGCGCGTTCAAACAAACAAACAAACAAACAAACAAACAAACAAACAAACAATCAAACAATCAAACTCTACAGCTTTATTATTAGTATAGATACGAGAAGCCGCTTGAGTTGGGACCACCGCTTTGTGGCACTGTTGTGTTTCGGTTTGAAGAACAATGAAGCCCGTGAAATTACTGGGCATTATGAGACTTAGCATCTTATGTCTCAGGGTGACGAACGCAGTTCAGTATCATGCTCGCGCATCAAAGTTCTCTGTGATGTTGCTTCTGTTTATGGGCAGGCGTGGCGCCATCAGGCGAGTGACTTGCTCGTCTCGTTACTCAATCAAATAAAAAAACGTCAGTAAAACTCTTTGGACACATGCAATAACTATTATAGACGGAGAAAAAATCATTTTTTTTTGGGGAGAAGCGTACCTCCTTTATAAATTTTGCAGTCGAACTCCTTACATGATTAATATTTTCTACGCCACCCTATTATTCTATTTCATTAATTTCATTATGGAAAAAGACAGTTTGGCACGAGACTCAACGACAACTGCTAGGTGTTGAAATATGCGTGCTACTGTCGATCCTGTCTTACAGGAGTTACAGTGGTGGGTGTGTGGGAGGGATAGTCTTATAATTGAACTCCTTAGTGTGTATAAACTATAATTTACGATTAAAATAAAACTATCGGAGTGGACTGTCACCCCGAGACCACGAAGACTGAAAAGCTTTCGAAACGTCGGGATCAAAATTAATAAAAATCCGCGATAAAATCCCTTTTAATTAGTTTTATTTCAATGAGTAATATTCGCGTAAACATAAGAAATCATTCTTAGACCAATGCCGATCCATTTTGAAACAAAAATAAATTATAGTAAGATGAAACCCTTTTTAAATGGAAGAAAATACAACGAAATTGATAGGAAAAATAAATTACGGGCGATCTGAGGTCGGGAAGTAGGAAGGGGGGGGGGGCTTGTAAGGGTAAAAAACGGTTTATCTCGATTTCCGGAAAAACTACAAGTCCTATGGAAAAAAGCTAAATCGCAAAGTTGTAGGTAATAAAAATTTCTACAACTTTTGTATACACACTTTTTTCACATAACCTCAAAATTTATGTGAAAAATTCAAATAACCAAGTTTTTTGTTTATTATTTTTATCTTTTAAAAAAAAAAAACATTTTTTTTCACGAAATTTGGTGAAAACTTACCTTTTTGTATCCCAAATACACTGTATTTTTTTTATTTAAAATATTTATTTTTGCACCTTATTTTGACATCGAAAAAGCAGCCTAATTTTCAAACGAAAATTCTCACGTCAAAATATGAGCTTTTTCAAAAAGTCTGTTGGTTTCTTGTTCCTTGAAATCTCTAATTTCTGACGGTGTAAAAAAATATATACATTACTATGTTAAATGTGCTCAGAAAATGCAAAGAAACGAACTACTAAATAACAGGTAGTAAGGCCCAGACCCTGTCTGAGGTCCATAAGGAACACGCAATAATAAATCCAATAATACCAGTTAATTAGTAAAACCAAAAAAAAAATTGTGGAAATAGACACCACTATCTTCCATTCGCTAGCCAAAAACTTGAATGAAATGAAAGCGCTAAGATATATAAGCCATAACCAGGTATAGGTTTATATTAAAGCAGTGGGGCATTTCAGGAGCACCAGTAATACCTTTCTGACTATTTAATGATCTATATTCGTGTATTGTTTCCCGCAATGACCTATCTACATAATATAGTTTATCTGTTTTTTTAAATTCAATATAAAATCTAGATCCCTCAAGCCAAGTTATCTATCACACACCCGTCACGTCAAATGGACTAAGAGGGTCTTAGACAACATTATGCCATAATATGGGCCTTTTACAATAATGTATCTAACAATGGATCCAAAGTGACAGTTTATCACAATAAAAGTTGTAAAAGGCCAATAAAAAGACTACACGCGTCCGAAGAAATGCGTTCCGACAAAAGATTACGTTTGAATTCAGTGATAAAACACTTTCCCAATTACAATCATACGGTTTGACGAGGTCCTAGTATATTGGGCTTAGGGGTGTACCAATCAATCACATAGCGGACATAGAAGTTCATATTTTATAACCGCTTTACTTTTCTCTCATGTATATATGTGTTGGTATTTAACAATTCATTATACTCCCTACAAATTCATACACAACCCTATAACAATTGACTAGTAATGTTGCCCATCAGGGCATCTTTATCAATATAATAAGAACGAGTGGAACTCTATCGCCTCATATCGAATATGGCGGATACAAAGAAGAATGAAAATGGAGAATGATGGTTCTGGCTGGACTGTATAATGAATTTCTAAACGTTGAAAAAAATATAAATACTTCTTCGCGTCCAATTGAGAACCTTCTCCGTTATTTTCGCCAGTTAAAAATGAAAGCTAGTTTGAAACTCATCCACACATTACCAAAAACCTGTAGTAACATCGCCATTTATAAAAAGAACAAACAAAACGAATAAATTTGATAAATCAATCCTCCCATTTAATACCATGTCAACAATACCAACGGGGAATTGTGTATGTGTATCTCAAAAAATCGGTACTCACATTGTTTTTCCAGACAAAGAACGATTCTTTATCAGGCACAGGAGCGGAAATGACAAAAATCCATTAATATCGTTCGCGTGGAAAGAGCCGCTTACAAATGACTTTTAACACTTCAACATGCGATAAAGGAGAAATGGGAATATGCGGTTGTGTGTACGTTTGTACGTTTTGTGCTATTATGGTCTGTACTCAAGAGCCAATGTGAATACTGATGATCGAATTAAAGCTTAAATAGCGCGTAGTAAAACAAATATCATTATATTGTATTTAATATTTTTTTTTATCCAGGTACGGCAAAGTGATTGCACTACACCTGATGGTAAGTGTAGTGCAGTCCTAAAACTAGCAACCACCGACAAACAATGAGGTTATCGGTGGTTACCAGAATCATGCTGGCCTGTATAAATGCTTCTTCCCTTTTCGGAGAGGTAAGAAGCAAATCGAGCGGCCTGCGACAGGCCAGGCGGATGACCATTGCAGGCACAGGGACCTCTATACCCTTTTTTTACTACCGCCCCGACCCGGGGGGAGGCGGGACCGCCGACACTATTCCTGGATTGCGCTACCCTTACCATCAGGTGTAGTGCAGTCACTTTGCCGTGCTCAGATAAAAAAGAAAGAACATGTGATACGAAGTTCACCGGGTCATCCAGTGACAAATAAAAATTGACGATTCCTATAAATATTATTCGAAAGCGCCAACCCTAGTCGGGAGTTCTAAATAGCGACATCTAGCGGGAACTGTCAGTGCGCTAGTATAATACTTGCAGGCGAGACCATAAAAACGTTGAAAACGTATTTAAAGGGAGACGTATCGGGCTCGATACGAACATAATTTGTGATCCTTTACCACGACGAGCACATTCGAGATTAATTAAATGGCCAATAAAAATATCTGGGCCGCGTTGTCGCGTCGGCCATTAGATCGAAGGAGGTGAAATCGAAGAGACTGTCAAAGGATACAAAATTTTAATATTGAAAATGTTAACTCAATTGGTAATCCACCTATAGAAATATTTAAAACCAAAAATTATTAAACTTTGACTGCCTCGGTGATGCAGTTGTAATACGTACGCTGTATGACTGCTGTGCTGAGGTCTCGGGTTCGATATCCGGGTCTGGTAAAAGTGGTATTGGGTTTACACCCACATTTCACGATTTTCCTTTCCATGATGTGATAGGGGGCGAGCTTATCATACCGGGCCTAATTCCAGACTCCGGGCTGATACTGACCACTTCGTGCCAGAAAATCACTTTACCCGGGATCGAACCCGAGACCTCAGCTCAGCAGTACCACATACGCAACACAACTGTGCCACCGAGGCACTCACAAACATCATAACATTTACAAAATAACTCGTATTGTATATAATGGTGAACGCGCGGCTCTCTCGTACTTTTACGATAATTCGTGTTCGCTTTCGACTTGTTCTTTATTGAGAGTTCAAGGTTTACAACCCGACGCGACGGAGACATCGACTCCGAGAAACTTACTTTTATAACTATTCCTAGTACATTTAGAACTGGGTTTTAGTGCAATCATAAACTAGGGCATGCACTTAAGTCTGTTCTACTCTTGCTCCTTTCGAATCGACTCACATTCTATAAATGTTGCAGGAATTTTTATAGATGATTGTTTTTTTGTCCGAGAACTTTACAGACTGTCATTAATTTCAAGTTTATATTTTGTACAAAAGCACTAAGCAGCGATAGCTCGGCGGGAAGTGGCACGGACTGTCGAGAAGAAAGTAGCAAGTTCGAAACCAGCCCCAATGGCATACACCTCTGACTTAATCTCTTTACTGTTAATTATTGCTTGCTTTAACGGTCAAGGTAACATCGTAAGTAAACCTGCATAAGTGAGAAGTTCTCTATAAGAATTTGGAAAGTATTTGAAGTCTGGTAACGTGTATTAATCCTGCGTGGTGGTCTAAGACCTAACCCCTCTCATTCAGTAGAGGAAACCCGTGTCAAGCAGTGGGACGTGTATAATACAGGGCTAGTATTATTATGTTGTAATATTAGCATTAAAAACGCGTACATAACTGGCAATGGAAATTAACATTATAATATACACGTTTGATGGCATAATACCTTATAATTTCCATCCAGCGATATGCCAAGTGCCAACTTCTAAAAGTACGTAATCATTCAACTTCTTAACGACCCTACCACCAGGATTGCTAATCTATCGTCAAGCAAAAAAACATCCTGAACTAATGTGGACTCGCAAAGCACGCACAAACCGCAACGCAAGCAGAAAGCAAATTACAATAATCACACATGACCATCATGCGTCCTTATCTATCGCCATAAAAAAGAATGAGACAAACAGACACCATAAATGGTAGAGTTGATGATGCCTTCCGCATTGGATCCCGTGACTTGTGCTGTAAATAATTCCCGGCGAGTGAAGTTTATTATATGTTGATACGGGTGTGTGTGCCTTTTTTGGCGAAGCTGCATTAATTACACGACTGCGAGAGAGTCGGATTAATTGAATGTCATAAGTTAATAAAGCAAATTAGGTAATTGTTCTTTTAATGAATTCGAAATAAACACCTTAATTTGATTGAAAATGTTCGACATTGTCCCGGATAAAGCCAATACATTCTTGCTGTAAACAAAAATGTCGACAGCGTGGCATTACAATTTGTGAATAAATACTTCAAAATAAGAAAATTTCGTCATTTTCTTTTTTTATAGCATAGGCCGGCAAACGAGCAAGTGGGTCACCTGATGGTAAGTGATCTCCATCGCCCATTTACGTACACAATACTAGAAGAATCATGAGCGCGTTGCCGACCATAAAGGAAAGGAATAATTAGGGATTGGGAAGGGGAGGAGGATTTGGGCCTCCGGATATCTCATTCACTGTATGAAACGCAGCAGCATGCCGCTACTTTACTTCGGTTTTCTATGAGACAATGGTAACGACCCGGTCTAGCCGGCCCATTCATGCTGAAGACAAAACTGTCTACAGCGTCTACCACTCGCAACTGTGTTCAAATCTGCACACAAATATCACAGACACGATCATTCTGTTGTCCCGTGATAGTTTTCAATTAGCTTGATTGATACTTTAAAATGACTTTGATTGTATAAATTGCGAACAACTTCATCTCACACGCTGACGTGCCAATGGCCACATAACTCATAATAATGACACTTTAAACACGGAAAAACTTGACATAAAATATCAATGTAACTTTTTTACACTATACAGTATTTACTTGTTCCGTGATAGGTTTCTTAAAGTAGTTGTTCAAACTGCACTTAAAATGCTATTAAAATTAATGTATTCCAACGGAAATAACGATTTTATTGAATGAGAAAGATTTCACAAGGATCTCACAGAATGACGAGATCGGCAAAGTGACAGACTTGGTAGGTACGCACTAGTGCCGTCTATTAACAGTGTTGTCACACATAACTTTGTACTATAACTGTGACCAGTAGAGAGTATTCTTATTGTCTGTGACTGTTCTTATACCACCGATGGCAGTTGAAAAGATGGCAGTATATTTTGATGCAAACTATTTATTACCACGGTTAGTGTGTTTGTTTAGTTTTTTGTATGTATTACACCACATAAATGGTTTTTTTCTTTCTTCTATTTCTATTGCAGCATTATATTACAATATACTTTCCAACTCGAGAAAAATCAGTACGCAAGTTCCGACCTGATGGTATAGTAATAAACGGATTGAAGAACCGAAACACATAAAAAACACATTTCTCAAATCTATTAAACCAAATCTAAATTGACCTATAACACACAGCAATAATTCCATATGTTATGGTTACTACTGGAGGATGTCATAAAATGAACGCGATCGTATCTTCACACTACACCACATCCTGACGAGGTTATTTTCGAATCAGACACATTTGCCTTTTACGGCCTGACCAACTCAGAATGAATAAAACATCTCTATTATTGAGAAATTAAAGTAAAAATTAGATATGTCTTAAATATATTTCATTACGGTCAGATACCCCTATCAGTATCGATTTGAATATGCATACAGATAAAATGGTTTATTTTTCAACTTTTATGCAATAAATATATATTCCGAAAGCATTATGCAAAGTTTACACTATCAATTGTTGTTGATTCTTTTGCCTTCGAAAGCAGATAAGCTCATGGCCCACATACATCGCCCATAGACATCAGCAAAACCCGGGCAAAGCCAAGCCGCTGCCTACCATGAATTACTTTGTAACCTTCGTTTGAATAAGGTTATCATAGCGCTTAGAAACAACGTGGATGGTTATTTAAGTAGTTACTTTCAAGATATAGAAGTGTGGAGTGTAGAGTTTCTAAATCTAGCTATTGCCAACTAGGTATAAAAGTTGCATAGTATAATCATTTTGTTGTACTTTCCACAGATGATGGTTGGCTGGGCCGGGTATATGGGTACATCCTTGTAACCCTGCGCCTGAGTCGTCACCCACCTGTCGTATCGCAAGCTCCTAAATTTGCTTCTTCCCTCTTCGGAGTGTGAAGAAGCAAATCAAAATTATACAGGTCGGCATGATTCTGGTCACCACCAATAAACTCATTGTTTACCGGTGATCGCTGGGTTTTATGGACTGCACTACGCTTACTAACAGGTATAATGCAGTCGCTCGGATAAATAAAAAAAAAAGAAAATCATAATTCATAAATAAGTAATTATTAATATTAAATTAAAAGTATATTTAACAGACACTAATAACATGAAAGCAAAACATATACAGACGTATAACTCAGTTTGAATAATTCCATGCAACTTACCGACCGTGATGAAAAATTGAGAACCACCTCGTTAAAAGCGTTGACAGCCCGACAGATCGAAAGTGAATGCTTTAGATATGAAGAAAAATGATGACAAACAAACGGCCACGGAGACACCTCTTACCGCCATAACGCCGCCGCGCCGAGCCGTAAGTAGTTTGTTGATAATGTAAATTTTATTACCTGTAAACAAAATAAAAACAGATTACTGCTGTGTCTTTAAGTGCCCACTTGAAATGTTGCCATTGGACGAAATAATTTGAAGTTGTAAATAATTTATTTTTTACGATGAAAATATTTATTCGTTCTATTTTTAAAATGGAGAGACGTGTCAACATGCAATGCTGAATTCAACGCATTTATAGGTGCAAAATCAATCATAAAATAATTTATTAGTTTCTCAATTTCGGATATATTTATTCCACCGACAGACAACTTCAGACATTAGTAACTTTTACTTTTGTTAAGATGCTTAATAATAATTACATACACTTTAAACCAATTCCTGAAAGTTAAATTAGTAATTAATTTTATCCAGAACCAAGTACTAACGAACCTTTGATGCAAATATATTTCCGTAATATTTTATGACAAAATCTTTCCTTTGAGAGTCTCGGCAGCAACTCCACTCCCCCGGGACTTGCTTGAAGGCTTTAGAATGGCTCTTGAAAATTAAAAACCAAGATCCACTCGAAACGGTACGCCACGTCGAGAAGCCTTTTGGGACACGGATACACACCGATGTGTAATATAAAATTCGGAGTTTGCATTTGTTTTTGTTATTAATAAGGGTATTCGTGACCTGAATTAATTGATAGTCAGCAGTTATAATGGCGAGAGTTACATAGGCAGTAAAATGACATTACGTTACGTAATTTTATTTTTTTTATTCACAATAGGCTTGCGTTTGGCCACTGACTTGCCTGGTGGTGAGCGATGATGAGGTAATTAAGTTCTAAGTGGTATTGCTACTGACTATGGGCAGGAGTGACGCTTAGCATCAGGCGAGCCAATGCCTCGTATCGTCGTTCGTTGATTAAAAAAATATATAACTTTCTCTTGAGTTAATAGAATAGCGAACAACCCTGAAATTGCGCTTTCATTTCCGTGGACATTTCAATTTGGCATCATAACTTTTTAGATATACTATTTGTATAAACTACTAGTTCTAGCAGGATATAAAAAACATAGATTTATTAAAAAGTGATTAAGACCAGTTACATAATCCAGTTACTCAACCGAGCATAAAAGAGGTAGTTAGAATTACTGGGCATTATAAGACATAACATCTTATGTCTCAGGGTGACGAGCGCAGTTCAGTGCCATGCAGTGCTTTGTAATTCAAAGTTCTGTGTGGTGTTGCTTCTGTTTATGGGCAGGCGTGGCGCTTACCATCAGGTGAGCGCCTCGCTCGTCTCGTCATTCAATATATATGTTCAACAACTAGCGTGATGATAATAAAATATTTAATATAAGCCTATGGTATGTATAACGAGCTGTGATTAATGGATAAGACATTGCCCTCCCGTGTCCGAAGGCAAAGTTTCGAACAATAGCGTAAACCAATGAGTTATTTCTAACTTGATATATGTTTACGAATCACGCTATCAAACTTCGCCGTCTTCACCCACCGTCTAACTGAATAGGCAGTTAAGATAGTTAGATCTTTTTATCTAAGCAACGTCAGTATGTATTTCCATTGTGTTTTTTCTTGTCCCTTGTGAACTATTTGATATGCAGGATATAAGGCACACTGAAACAAATAGTTTTTTATCCAGAAAATTATTTAAATAGTAATCTTAATACATAGAACTTACTTCAGAAACCTTGCCTAAGTATAATTAATTAGATAACTATAACCCAGACCCGAATCAAAATTTTGCGATTTGGAAAAGTGTCGCGATGCAAAACGGACCACATTTATCTATTCTACGGCCGACCACTCGCTTGCAGTAGTATACATAGTGTTAATATAAATATATGTATGAAAACAAATACTTTTACACAAACAATACATGTTTACTCGAGTCTTGTAAACCTCATAATAGTCATAGCGCTTGGTTCTCACAAACTTGCATCTTGATAGCTAGATATAATTGTACGTCACAACATTTAAGTGGAACGTTGTATCAGTCCTCTGTTGGAATAGGACTTTAGCCAAATTGATCCTGCGTCGGTAGACTTTAACTATAAGATGTTCTAAAGTGAGAGTTATACTCGATAAAGCTGATATTTTTTTGGGTTCCAATTCCTCGAGGAGGTAGAAACGAAATTTAAGAAAATTTATATACGCAACCTAAAAAATTATATGTACCTTGGGGCCTAGAACTGAATAAGCGACCCCTGTCTCAATAAAGTCTGTTCCACTCCCCGTTTGGCTATCGACGCTTTTCTTGAATCTAAGTTTATAAATAATTATCTATAATTTACATTAGAACGAGGGTAGCAATTAATTGCAAATGGTTAATTTGAATTTTAAAATAATTACATATTGCAAATAAACGAGATAAAATTAATTAAAGAGTACAAGAAGTAAAAGTAAATAGAAATTATATTCACCAAAATAAACAACTCCGAAACATCACACCGGATTCATTTTCAAAGTTAGGAGCACAGCATGAGTTTTGAATCATGTGAACGGCTGAAATACTGTAGAACAACTTTGTAGTACAAATAGCATTACAAATTTTCAATTTTGCATTAATGTACCATTTAGCTTCTGAAACTTGACAAGTATTAAAATTTGAAACGAATTAATGCCTAAAGAGAAGTAACAAGAATAGCATAATAATAAAAAGCGATACCAGAGTGGAATAATTTCATTTACATTTGAGAAAATGTACACTGTTCTCGCAAAGAAGCAAAATATATATGCTGGTATATGTACGTTAATACAAAATTGTGCTAATCTAATTCGTACTACTTCCAAGCGAAGAAGTCCCACCACATGAAGACATCCAAAAATCAGGACAACCTTAACAAATCCTTACTTCCTTCACGGATAAATATAGAGGTACGCATCTTGCTCTCACAAAAATCTCCAACACCTTCGCCTAAATCTAAAGGTCGGGTAGTAACATAAGGCCGGTCGGGAAGTTGCCGAAACTCCAGTCCCGTGGGGGCCATGATTTGACCGCACTCTTGGAAAGTTTCCACGGCCTGTTTCGTTACTCTGCCGCTAAGTTCAATGGAATAAATCGTACATTTTTATTAGCTGGCCGCACCTTCATTTATCTACCTTTTTATTGGGTGTAAAAGCACGAGAAACGAAATTAGATTTTTGGTTGCGTTTGATAATGCTGACGTAAAGGTGAGACTTGTGTTTATAGCTGAAACTATTACGCATAAATCAACTGAATTTTGTTTTTAACATTATTGGTGCTACGATGGGATTAAAAATCATTACTTATTTCATTCTTTCTGTCTGACGTTATCCTAGTTTATTGCTAGGGTCCGCTATCTAATTATGATTTGACCGTGGATTTGGTATTTATTATGTGGGGCGACCCGCCACCGGCTCCATTATTCATAACGAGGACCAAGTGAAATAGACAAAGCGGTGGTACCAACCCAGACGGCCTCTCGCACACGAGGGACCTATCACCTGAGTGGGTGAGTGAGATATCAGAAGTCTTAATCCCCTTCCCCTATCGAATCCTTTAAACATCTCTTTCCTTAAAGGACCACAACGCATCAATGATCCTTCTTCTATTTTGAGTGTCTATAGGTGAAGAGATCACTTACTATAAGGTGACGCAGTTCCTCGTTTGCCGGTCTTTAATATAAAAATTGCTCAAACTGTACGACCCACCGATATAGTTCAAACATATCTGAATGAATACACCAACAGAATAAATCCCTTTTCATATTGTTTGTGATATATTTCTTCCACATAGATTTACATAACACATTACCATGTTGTTTTCCCAACAAAAGCACTGACAACTCATAAAAGCATGACGGACGTATATCAACAATAAATACTTGTTTTTTGTTACGCAATCTGAAGTAGTTCGCAAATGTTACACAAGGGAAAATACATTGGAATTATTCCAGAAAGGAAATCGATGACCGTTTGACGGAGGCTTCGAGGCGAGCCGAGATATTGTGCTAACGCATAAATACGATTGCTGAAGGACTTTTTTAGCCTTTCTCACATACAATAGAAATTTAGGGTCCAGAAAATATAGCCGACAGATTTTTTTTTTCAATAGCGTAGGTCGACAAACGAGCAAGTGGGTCACCTGATGGTAAGTGATCTCCACCGCCCATGTACGCCCAACACCAGACGAATCATGGCCGCGTTGCCGACCTTAAAGGAAAGGGATAATTAAGGATTGTGAAGGGGATTTGGGCGTCCGGGTATCTCACTCGTCGTACGCAACGCAGCAGCAAGCCGCTATTTTACATCGGTTTTCTGTGTGACACATTAGAAATAGTAAGTAAGATTGGAATACTATAAAAAAAGCTCTCTCGCTATAGTAATTAATACGGCCGCCTGCCTGACGTCAACCCCTCTGAGGAGAAAACACCCAGACCAGACAGAAACAATCATTTGTAGATGACACAAACACTTATGTCGGTGACAGAATCAAACCCGCGACCTCTAGCGTCACAGCCGGCTACTCGCCCACTGTCCCACGGAGGCTACCATAATAAAAATATTGACCAATAATATATGTGTCGAAAATTTTTTAAACACTTCAAAATACGTTATTCTATCTTTATATATATAATTCTTCTGTGAGTGTGTATGTTCCTGAACTTCTCTTAAACGACTGGACCGATTTTGATGAAATTTTTTGTGTGTGTTCAAGGGGATCTGAGAATGGTTTAGATTCACAATTTTGTCCGCTGGACAATGTTTTTTTTATTAATTTTTAATTTATTAGTAGTTGTTGATTTTGCTGTTCCTGGGTATGAAACACTTGATGTCTTTTTGATGTGAAACATCTATAAGCGCAGGTATAAACCGGTTTGTTGGTATATACAGGGTTAATTTTAAAACACCAGCAACCTCGCAGGACCAGATAGCTGACCCCATACGGAACAACTTTTGTTCTACGAGTTTGTATATAACTCAATATATTAAAAAAAAAATGATTTTACAAGTTTTTGTTGTGTCGTATTTTTCTTCGTAGCGTTCGGCGTGCGCGCGCGACTCAAAGGCGCCGCTCAGCTGGCTCGGGCGATGACCTTCAACGCTAGCCCGGTTCCCCACGCTTCGCGTGTTTGCTTACGTAATCTGCGATGCGTGTAGCTAACATTCAAGACGGAAATTAAATGAATACTTATTTTTGTATGAAAATAAAATCTAACAAATTATCAAAAGTCGTAGAACAAAAGTAGTAGCTTATAACCTTAGGTATCTACCCCTGCGAGGTTGCTGGTGTTTTAAAAATAACCCTGTATACTAGACAGGACAGGGACAAGCCAGGACAGGGACAGGACAGGGACAGGACAGGGACAGGACAGGGGCAGGACAGGGACAGGGACAGGGACAGGGACAGGGACAGGGACAGGGACAGGGACAGGGACAGGGACAGGGACAGGGACAGGGACAGGGACAGGGACAGGGACAGGGACAGGGACAGGGACAGGGACAGGGACAGGGACAGGGACAGGGACAGGGACAGGGTCAGGGACAGGGACAGGGACAGGGACAGGGACAGGGACAGGGCAGAGACAGGGCAAGACAGGGACAGGGCAAGACAGGGACAGGGACAGGGACAGGGACAGGGACAGGGACAGGGACAGGGACAGGGACAGGGACAGGGACAGGGACAGGGACAGGGACAGGGACAGGGACAGGGACAGGGACAGGGACAGGGACAGGGACTGGGACTGGGACTGGGACTGGGACAGGGACAGGGACAGGGACAGGGACAGGGACAGGGACAGGGACAGGGACAGGGACAGGGACAGGACAGGACAGGACAGGGACAGGACAGGGACGGGGACGGGGACAGGGACGGGGACAGGGACGGGGACAGGGACGGGGACCGGGACGGAGACCGGGACGGAGACCGGGACGGGGACAAGACAAGAACAGGACACATTTTACACAAATATATGTAGGTGATACGAAGTTCACCGGGTCATCTAGTATTGTATAAATAAATAAATAAATACACCAAACAGTCACACACATTGTCCTGACCCCACAGTAAGATACGAGTCTTGTGTCGTGGGTATCAGGAACTACGAGAGACTTTCGGGCTCACAACACCCAGACCCCGAAACAAATATTTGTGGATCACACAAACATTTGTCTCGGTGCGGGGATTGAACCCGCGGTCTCTTGCTTCACAGTCGGCTACTCGCCCTCTGCGCCACACACATCATCCGACAAAATACACACCATACGCCATGAATTATTCAGTACACCAAACTTCATCTTTCACGAAGCAAGTCCCCTCCGATGATAACAAATTCACAGGCTATTAAAACAATGGCGTGCATTATTTACGTGCAGGCTTAATTAGCAAACTCCTTCATTATTCAGTAATCAATATGCAGTAAAGGGGGAGGCGGTCCATGCTTACTCCATACATCATATTTTGTGGAACATATGTACCCGATAGAAAATAGGGCTGGCAGGTGGTAGACATTTGAGTAAACCTTTTCTATCGTGACACAATAAAATGAAGATGATGGTAAACTGTGCAAATCAAATAGAATGACGACTGCGAGAGGCATTACGCCCCTCGACGGTCGCCAGATTTATGCCGGCCTCCAGTTACTACTCTGGTTGACGCCGAAACGCAACTCGACAATACGAGCCGCTGTGTGTGTGTGATTCTCCAACTACAAATTTGTATAATGTCCCAACAGAAGATTACACCGATAAAAAGCACATGGTTAAATTGTGTAGTGAAAAATTTAAAAAATATATGAATTAACTATGTACGTTTGATGAATAATTTACTCACTCCTAATGCATTCCTACGTTTACGCGAATGTTACACATTAAAATAAAACTAATTTAACCGGATTTTATCGCGGTTTTTATTTTAATAATTCCTATTTTTTTAATGATACAAGCACTTGGGTAATATTAAATTTGGTTATAGTTTTTTTTTGGTTCGGTTATTCATTTTTATCGGATTTGTATTTGTTAAATTTGTGTTTGTACTTATTATTTTTTTCTTGTGAAAGAATCATCAATATCTCTGTAAAAAGTTATGAATCCCATCTCCTTTTTCGTCGGTAAAAAAACACAAAAACAGTTTTTACTACGTATAAATTCTAACGTCGAGTTTTTCTAAAATCTTGTATCTCATATATTTTGATCATTGTTCATTTTGACAACCTTACGTGTGGCGGGCGACGACCCCTCTGAGACGTCTACATCATTTAGCCGTTCGACGGTTCCGTATTGAAATTTGCGGTTTTTGGTCGCTTCTGAATGTCTTACCGCGCGAATTGAGTGTTGCATAGCGGAACGGTAGTGTGTCAGCCGAGTTGCGGTTACTGTACGCGTATTACATTATAATTTGATATTTGAACGACTCTTGGTGAAATTGTTAAGTGGAAACGCTCCGCTGTGATACAGTTTTGTCCACACCATGATTAGGCTGGCGCTGCCGTGGATGTACCATTGTATCATCGAAAACTGAAGCGGCAGCTATAAATAAATACATACACCCAACAGTCACATAGACTCTGCTATAAAAAATACACACGCTCATATAAAATCATGCCAACACCATCAAGGTGTTAGGTATCTCGTATAAGAGAGGCCTTCTGAGTTGGTAACACCGCTTTGTCTATTGCCGCCAAGCAGCAGTGTGTAAGCACTGTTGTGTTTCCGTACATTGAACCCAATGAAATTATTGGCAGATGAGACTTAACATCTTATGTCTCGAGATGATGAGCGCAATCATGTAGTGTCTTGAAGTCCAGGTGTAGTTTCTGTTTATCGGTAGGCGTAGCGCTTTCCATCAGGTGAGCGACTTGCTCGTCTCATCATCCAAACAAATAAAACAAAATATAAAAACCAAGTTATAAATAGATATTCTGTTTTAGTGAGTATAGTATACAAGGAGAGCAATACTCAAGAGCACTTCTGACTAGTGTGTTAAGAGTATTTTCGTAGAAAGACACTTAAATTGAGTGCCATTGCGTATGATGGATCCATTCATCCTAACCGAACATGACATTTTATAAGGCTTGGTGAGGATGTTGATGATAGAAGAGGGAAGAAGCATTTATACAGGCCGGCATGACTCTGGTGACCACCGATAAACTCATTGTTTTTCGCTAGTGTTTTGGACTGCACTACGCTTACCATCAGGTGTAGTGCAGTCACTTTGTCGTGCTCGATATGAGTATCCATACAGACTTCAACGAATTCCTATTACAGTAACAAATTAGAATTATTCTAAGCAGTAAATTACGATGTCTCAATTGAATCGCATCATCCGTCACCGATGTTCCATTTTCGGATCAATTTAAATAATCTCTTAGACTGCGACAATTATTGTAAAACTGCGGTCAAAGAGTATTAAGTCTGCGGTGTAAAATTTTGGAACTAATTGAAAATTTATGGTATAATCAGTCGTTTTAAATTCACCAATGAGCACTTGACAATAGCGCCCCTTACCGCGCTAACTTATAGCTGTTGTAGTATTTAATAAATATTTGAAAACGATAGACGGACAGCCAGCCGTTCTTGTATTAATTAAAAATATAAACCCAGTACCAACTCCAATGAAATATAATAATTACCCAACCAACCCTCGTCAAGATATAAAGCGTAAGGTGAAAACCCTTTTTTACAAACCGTTCGCGTTAAAAGACACAGGACCGGCCTTAATTGCCCCAAAAGCCTCTTACTGAAACCGACCCATTTAATACCCAGATCGGCCTATTCAATTTCAATCGAAACCACCCCCGAACACCTTAAAATCCAATCAACGGCTACGCACCCGGTGTATTAAAGAGGGTTTAATTAGACCGTACAATAGTGTAGGGTTATGACGTCACAAATAAGGGTTAGACAATACATGTCCGACCACAATGGACGGTGGATTTTAAAGGATACACGTTGCGTACGTCATGACACGCTCTGTAGCTTGCGGCACGGTGTATCTTTACGATACGGATATCTTATACTCAAGTATGATACTACGTAGTTGTACTTTTCTTTACCTCTCGGTACTGTGTCCAAATCGCACTTCTTTAAACATTACAGAACAGTGCTGGTCGAAGATAATTTTAAAATAAGAACAAAATATTGCGTCCTTTGCCATTGTTTAGTGTAAAGCCTGATCTCAGAACACGCCGAGGCAGCTTTACCCCTAGACCCGTCAATGTGGTGCAGCTTCATGAACGAAACTCTTTTTAAAGACATCCTTAAGCAAGTTGCTAAATAAGTAATTGAAATAGGCTAAAAAATACTGACAGCAAGATGTAAGCCGAGATCATCTAAAGAAATATATGCGGGGATAATACTGACTTAATTTTTCTTAATACCTCAGGCTGTATTCGACCTTTTCGTCAAAATGTTAATTACGTACTATTATTTTTATTAAAAATTAAAATTACTTAAGGTAAGCGAGGCCGGCGGGGCCAACATAGCAGATTAGTACCGGAACAACTTTGCCGGTGGCAAGAGAGCCAAGCCAAGTGAGACAAGCCACCGGCTTACCGTTGGTTATGCCCGCAAAGGCGCAATCTGCTCGTATGTTTGTTTCAAAATAGCCCCGGCGGTCTTGGCCTTTTATTAAACAAAATTATCTAAAGAATTTACCCGTAGTAGGCAATTTGTAGTATACATTACAAAACACTTTATTAATATCCTTAAACAGTAATTGCGAAAGCAAAACAACATATCTAACTGTAACATGACAGGAATTCCTCAAGACAGTTTGTGTCTCTAGAGTACTGAGCTTTCATGAATTCAAAGATGAATATCCAATCCGACATTATCACAATGTTATGACACACCAGCGCTCCGCTGCCGTGGCGGTCTGAATTGTCAGAGAAGTGTGTGTGTTGTGTCTTTCCCGCCATATTGACATGACATGGGTCTTTACTCAAAATAATACGTCATGTACGGTTTAACAGGAAATGAAAGAGTAGAACAAGTGAGGGTTTGTATACCTGAATTGTATTTTTTTTTATTTGATTGAATAACCCCGCTCGTCAGCCCGAATCATAAGATGTTAAGTCATATCACAATGCCCAGTAATTTCACTGGCTTCAATGTCCTTCAAACCGATATTCGCTTTTCTAAGATTTGCACGCTGGCTCAAAGCCAGTATAAGCTTTCCCTATGCTGTCTAAACTTCCCCGCTACACAAAATCAATACGATTTCATTAATATTATATGTTGTTTATATTGTATAAGGAATTGGCAAACTATAAAAAAAAAATACAATACATAGACTTAAGCCTGTTTCCCATAGAGGTAGGCAGAGACAACGGCCTTCCACCTACTACGATCCTTCCTTCCTACACACCTCTTTGGCCTCCTTCAATTCAATATCTTACTTATTTTCAGAGGCCAGCAAACGAGTGAGCGTGTCGCCTGATTGTAAGTGATCTCTCGGCCATAAACATCCACAATAAGAATCAAGGACGTTTATTTAATTCATATTGTACATAAACGTTGTATAATATTCTCTGTTTCTTTTAACTGTTTATTACAGGAAGGACATATTTTATTCATTCAGTGTTTATGTCGATGAAAATAAAATATATAAAGTATTATCTCCTTACTTAAAATTTAATTTTATACTTACATCGGTACTTTTACACCATCCTTTTTGGACGCCGGATATAATAAAAAATAACCAACAATTACACAAACTAAATCATCCTGACACGAACGTTTATGGTTTAACTGTTAAAACACCATCATTCCCATTGTTAAATCATTAGATCATCAATATAGATAGGTCCGTATAAAGCTTTCGCCATTAATATGTTGCTTATCGAAATCTTGAAAAATTACCGTTGATAACGAGCTCTTACATTACATTAGGGCAAAATGACTTTCACCTGATGAAGAAAAATGTCGACTATCCTTATAAGGAAGGCTGTGCGAAGAGGCCGAGGACTCAATCGGCCATACTAAATATGCGTATTGATGTATGTTCGCAATTAATATCTGCATCATTAAAGAGATGAAAATCTGAATCATTAACTGATGATGAAGAAAGCCGCTGAATTTATTGTACAAACATTCGAGAACAAATGTCACTTGAGGGTGAGCAAACATATGTGATCAATTGTTTCGCTCAGCACGCCATCTAGTTGTGTGTCGAAGTACCAATTGCTGTTATTTAACATGGCGCTTCGGTACAAGTTTTAATAAATCATATTCTTGAATAATGAAAGTTAACAGATTGATGTAAGACGGATACGTTCATTACATCATTTGCTAGTTTACGTAAATGTACTTTAGTTATATACGGGGAGAAAGGTCTGGACACTATGATCGTTGCAGCAAACAACCTTGCATTATTATAAAAGTAACCAGCCCTCATTATTCGTTTCCGCGTTATTTAAATCATTTAAGTATTTATTTCTGTCTACAGAAAACATTGTAATTGTCATTTTAGACAATTATAACCATAATTTACATAGTCGTTAAATAAGTCACAACTATTAAAATCTATACTAATAATAAAGCTGTAGAGTTTGATTGTTTGTTTGTTTGTTTGTTTGTTTGTTTGAACGCGCTAATCTCAGGAACTACTGGTTCGAATTGAAAAATTCTTTTTGTGTTGGATAGTCCATTTATCGAGGAAGGCTTTAGGATATATAACATTACGCTGCGACTATTAGAAGCGAAGCATCAGTGAAAAATGTTGCAAAAACGGGGAAAATTATTCATATTTGAAGGCTTCCGTTGCTAAGCTACCCAAATAATATTATTTGAAGGCTTCCGTTGCTAAGCTACCCAAATCTATACTAATATTATAAAGCTGTAGAGTTTGATTGTTTGTTTGTTTGTTTGATCACATGGGCGGAGCCGCGAGCAAAAGCTAGTTAATTTATAAAATATGTTTTCAACACACACGTTGCGTAAATATAAATTACAGTTATTAAACTATCAAAAGATAACTCAATAAATGCACTTCTTGTCTCATCGCCATAATCGATCAACTTACGAAAACGTCCTTGCTTTCATCCGAGGGCAAATAACATACTGGCCATTTATAATTATGAATTTTACGTGAAGCTACTTAACTTAATTGGACCACACCGGAACGCCTTGAATGTTTGTACAAAAAAACCATCCTCGATGGGGGAGACATTTAATTGGAAATTTGTCATACTGGTCTGCTAAGTTTGTGCTCAAAGGTATTGCAAGTCTCCGCTACGCTTCATACTAAGTTCTTTCAAACTTTTAGTAACAGATACGTAATAGAGATCATGGACCTCCAATTTGTAAAAAACGGAATGTTGCTTTATTTACTCGTGCACAGAATTATATAAAATAATGCCTAGCTAGCCCAGCGTTTTTCCTTTCGTATATTGCACAAACAACGCAAAGCACTTTACAATTAAATAAACTAAAAGAACCCAATTCAGTAAAGCAAAAAATAACATTGAAATAAAAAAAAAAAACAAAAATATCTGGACGTCTTTTTGAAGTCAGTGCAAGCCGGTGCCATTACCAGGTAACGGAAATTTCTCCGACTCCAAAAATACCTCTAGTATCTTGGAATCTTGTAATGACTTTTTAGTGTTATTTTTGAAGTCAGTTTTTAAGTTTTTTTTAGCCGTGGCACGTAAAGTCCGATATCACATGGGCTGTTATCAGTTGCGGAGATTACTCCAGATCCGTTATTAGAGTTTAACTAAATTTATATAGCGTCACAGCTAAACACTACCGAACGATTTTTTTATGATATATAGATAAAACAAAGAACCGACCGATTTAAGAACCTCCTCGTTTATCAATACAATTTACAATTACAATTACAATATACAATTTACATTGCTTTTTTCTTCCCTGCGTATGTTAAAGGTTTCAAAACAAACAAAACTTCTTTAAGTATCGATGGCTGGCCATTTTCTTTTATAAATAGCGCCGATAATTCTGAGCCTGCTACTTACTGTCAATTATTAAAATATTCGTATCCTTAGACCCCCTATGGGACTCCTGAGTTGATGCCTGTCTTCCCGACGTCCTGACAGATACAAAGCGTGCAACATTTGTCTAGACTAAAAACACAGCTAAAAAGTTGCTGTACATTGGTACGACAGTTAGGTGTTGAAATTTTCATCTTGCCTCGAAATAAAAAGACTATATATTGTGAACAGGCCGTACCATTCCAGGAGCCAACATACATACATAAGCTTATATCCCGAAAGGGTACGAAATGGTGTTACTAATACACTCACATTTCACCCGGCTTATTTCCGTCCCATGATGTGATAGGTGGCAAACCGGGTATAAATTTCAATCACCGATAACCCATGTGATTTTGCAAATCAAAAACCAAAATACTAAGTGAGGTTGTTCGACCTGGAATTCAAGCCTAGAAATAATCACTAGGTCTAGATCAATGAGGCGGTAAAGTTTAAGTCTCAATATTATTAAAATTTCCTTATTTTTCAATATTCACAACAAAATGTACACGTTTAAGATGACCGTCCACAAAACGCCCATGAGCCACCTTTTTTACCTTTTCCCAGGTATTTGTCGTCGCAATTTGGGTTACGGATTTTCTCTGGTTTTCCACAAATTTTATTTTCGATAGTACCTTGCCGGGCCGGCTTATGAGGTAGGTTCAATGGCTTGACGGCAACGACAAATCCAATAAAGAAGTGTGCCTCGAAGAAATTTATGTTATTGACCGGATTATAGCGAGTGACGTGTGAGAAGTGGTGCCGGCGACCAGTTTGTATAGACCTCTCGACTTGTATACTGTCGAGTGAAGATTGTTAAGTGAATTAAGGAGGGGGAGATCATGTAAATTGGTCGTGTTATTGATTGTTAGGAGCACCTTTCCTGATACGTCAGCGATCGGCCGCACACGGGCCTTCTGCTCTACATATTACGTGCTAAATGAGCGTGGAAACTCGCTTGTCATTTTTGTGATTTAATGCTAAAAACGTATTGTAGAGGAAAATATGCCGCAGGATATATTATTTGCTTCCGTCCCAAAGGTGCTAACGGAACTTATCTTTCGTTGTCAGTCTGTCTTTCTCTATGTCCTATCTGTACCTATACGGATCTATCTTTTATTTATCGTAATAGCCAGTCGGGTAAATTATTTACAAATATTTGTTATTTGACTACCTCGGTTGCGCGGTTGTATTGCCTACGCGGTACGACTGTTGTACTGAGGTATCGGGTTCGATCCCCGCGTCGGGTAAAGTGATATTGTGATCTTGTATCGCGTAATGAGGTCCTGACACTTTTGGATTGAAATACCTTTGTTACTGGAAATATCCAAATCTTTGTAACTGGGACTTGATTTCTTAGATTTTTTTGATGTTTATTACCTCTATAATTGGAACAACTTATGAGGTACAGACAAATTATGACGCGTTTGTTTTGAGAAGGAAGGAGGACACTCATGGTGGGTCCCTCTATAAATAAGACAACTGTGATGTTAACCTGGCTATTTAGGAAATTGGGTAAATGAAAAGCCTCTATCAGTGATACAAAATGTAGGTCCCTCCAGATCCCACTTATCCATGTTTCACTGTACTTTATATTTAAGATTATTATTCCATATAGTTCAAGATCGCTTACAACGAATAATCACAATGTGTCAAACCAGAAGTCAATTTGATTAGAGTTCTATAATACCTCCTTTGCGCCAGAACAACACGACTGCGCACGTGTTCCTATGAATTAATATGAAGGTAACATGATTATACTAATTCAGTATTCCCACTGTGCAATTCTAATTTCAGAAGCTAATCTCGGAACAAGCGCGGAACACGGCTCCGACGTGTACCAGCAAATTGCATGATTTATTAATTAGAACATGTTGTATACGTCTATACCTAACATATAAGGAACAATGAATCTTGGTGGAGGCGAAGTAATTGACAAATAGATACAAAGTGTACAATATATAATTTTAGACTTTCGCGATTACATACGTATTATAATATTTATTTATTTAAACGGGTCCTAATCGCATCGGCCGTGGTAACTCCCGGATTGAGACGAGTCAACCCGTAACCACGGCTGATGCAACTCGGTCGGAAAGTCGAAAAAGAAATAAATAATAGGTATTCATACCTTCAAATACTAAGCAATTAAGACTCGTTTAAATAAATAAATATAACAAAGTCTACAATTTAAATACAAAATACACTACATGCAGCCTGAGTTCAAGTTTACATTGTTTTTTTTTTCTTTTATTTGTAAATACATATATTTGACTAAGTTCGGACATATGTGACGAATTTTGTAAGAATTTATCGCAGAGGTCAAATTACACTGGTCAACAGACAATAAATAATTAATGATTAAACGAACTTACCTGTAAGCGAAGTTCTATCATAATTATGCGAGGTGTTTCGTTCGAAGAGATTAGATATATTACACTTGTAGTTCCACGTACAATGTCGCCATCTATGCACTCAGTTGAGAAAAAAAAATAAAATAAAAAATAAAAATTTTATGTAGGTAGGAACCAATACTTTCCTATAGCTGCACCGCGTTCGACTCGTCATTTAGTTTGGAGTCATTTCATGAAGATATTTCACAAGATAGGGGGTCTAGTAAGATACAAATACTAGGGAGGGAGGGATTCTAATCTCTTCGAACGAAACACCTCGCATAATTATGATAGAACTTCGCTTACAGGTAAGTTCGTTTAATCATTAATTATGCTTCGGTGTTTCGTTCTCGAGATTAGATATATTACACTTGTAGATATTGAGAGTAGTTAATTGTGAAATATCCCAGTTAAATTAAAAATAAATAAAATCTATACAGTGAACGTATGTTTAATTCGATCATAACATAATTTGTAGATACAAAAATAGAGAAAGAGAAAAAAATAAAAATGATATTTTACGAAAATACATTTCTGATAATGAAATTATTCATTAGTCTCATCTAATATACTCCTAGCGAAACTATGTCTGTCAGAATCGGTTATTATATTCCTATTATAAAATTTGGCGAAAGTGGTTGATGTACCTGACCAACCGGCAGCTTTTCTAATTAAATCAAGGCTAACGTCCAGTTTATGCGCTCTAGAAGTACTCGCATGTCTAGTACTATGAGCAGAAAATATAGAGACGTCAACTCCACACGCCTCTAGAGTACTCTTTATCCATCTACTCAATGTTTGAGCAGATATTTTATTATATGGTTTTCTTGTGCTAATGAATAGGTAATTATTATTGTTACCGCGTAACAATTTTGTGACGTGCAAATAATCTATCAATAACCTAGCTGGACATATCGTGGGTCTTTCCCGAAAAAATGGGATAACTAACAAAGGCTGTTTAAAATTTGAACGCGATGTTTTTATCAAATCAGGGATTTTTATCGAAATTTCATTAGGCGAAATAACAATATTCTTAATGTTAATTTTTGATAAAGTCTGAACCCTATGCGCTGTTATGAGTGCGAGTAGTGTTATTAATTTCTTGGAGATTTTTTCTAATGACAGGCTTTCATTAGGCTCCCAATTGGCTAGATTATCTATTACTAATGACGTATCCCACATAGAGTCATATTTAGGTAGTGGTGGGCGGAGTCTATATATCCCTTTATAAAAACGTTTTAAACGGTCATCTTCCCCGATTTGACGTCCTAAAATCAAAGAAAGTGCGGATCGACAACTATTCAAAGTTCCATATTGAGCTCCAGATTGAAAGAGATCAGTTAGAAAATAAATAATATTTGGTATTGATGCTGAGTACATATCTACATCGTTTTGATTACAAAAAGAATACCATTTCCTCAAGCAGGTGTCATATTGTTTTATGGAATTATCGGAAAGCGATGCCAACATAATGTGGATAGATCCTGGAGGGACACTTCTTCTCAGTAGCGATTGCCGCATAATACCCCGGCAACCAGGGTAATCCGCTGGTGAATCTGGCGGTTGCACGGCTGCGCTGTCCACGCCGGAACCACTAGAATACATCTAGCTTTTTCATTTACAATCTTTCTTAGTGTCTTAAGGATAATTGAGAAAGGGGGAAACCCATAAAAGAAAAATTTTGACCAACTAATTGAAAATGCATTAATAGAATAAGCATCGGGGTCCCTATGCCAAGAAACGTATTTTGTGCACTTTTTGTTTATGCGGCTCGCAAACATATCTATATCAGGCTGACCAAAGCTTTCAACGATTTGTTGGAAGGCCAAATCTGATAATTCCCATTCGATGTCCGGATGAATCTTTCTTGATTCAGCATCGGCGAGACTATTCTCGACCGATGGGATATACAGGGCTGAAATAAAAAGCTTACGCGCTTCGCACCATTGCCATATGTCCTTGGTAAGTCTATTTAAATGAGGATACTGAATTCCTCCCATACGATTAATATATGATATTGCCGTGGTATTATCTATGCGGAGAATAATTTGGGTATTAAATAACTCTTTTGCGAAAATTTTAAGGCCAATAAAGGCAGCCATTAATTCTAAAAAATTTATATGTTGCTCTTTTTCCTCCTGACTCCAACTGCCGCTCGCTGTTTTACCCGCACATGCTACTTCCCCACCCCAAAGTAGAAGCATCCGAGTAGATTTCTAAATTGTAGTCGTCAAATTTAATGTTACATTTCGAAGAACCAATTGAATTTAGCCACCATTCAAAATCTGAATTTAAAGTAGACGGTAAACTCATAAATTTATCATAGTTTTCGTCGCCCAGCAGGTTTAGAAATTTACATCGCTCAAACTCCTTTGTATATACCCAACCATATTCGACAGCTGGACAAACAGATGTTAAAAGTCCTACTAATCGTGCAAACTCTCTAATTTTGCATCGTTTGAGTTTCTTAAATTTTAATAATTCTGTTTTAATTTTCATACGTTTTTCTAGAGGTAAACTAATTTTCATAGTTTCAGAATCCATAATAAATCCTAAAAATCTACATGAGGTACTAGGGTTCATACAACTTTTTGATTTATTTATAATAAACCCAAGAGCACATAAAAGGTTTTTTGTTACTTGAATGTTTTTTGCACATTCCGTATAAGTATTTGATATAAGACAAAAATCATGGAGATAAATAGTTGACAAATACCCAGCACCTCGTAATAGACCGATAACTGGTTTCATTAATTTTGTAAAAACATATGGTGCCGTGTTAAGACCGAACGGAAGGACATTAAATTCATACAATTTATTTTTCCATGTGAACCTTAAATAGCGTCTGTGGTTTTCATGGATTTTAATTAAGAAATATGCATCTTTAAGATCAATTGTTGCCATGAAACAATTTTTTGAAATCAATTTGATGATAGTTCGAAAGTCTTCCAGTTTGAAATGCTGTGTATCTATAAATTTATTTAAATTCTTAAGATTTAATATAAGACGTGTTTTTCCGTTCGGTTTAGGCACCAAAAATATACTGGATAAAAATTGATTGTCACAATACTGGCATATAGATATAGCACCTATTGACAGTAAATTACGTATAGCATCGTCGAAGCCACGTACTTCTGAGCAAGAGTAACTCGGAGACTGTGGTAAACTGTATTGTTTTGGGGTACGTGAAAAAGGAATCTCATAACACCTTATCCAAGACAGTACAGTCTGATCTGAAGTTATTTGTGACCATTGATGATAAAAATTAGAAAGCCTGCCGGCATAATTATTTACCGTATACGTTAGCGGCGGGTGCGATTGGTGTTCTGTCGTGACGCTCTGGATGAGGATGCGTGCTGTTGTCTTGTCAGTCGTGCAGGCTCCTTCGCTCTCTGTGGTCCCGCCAGCCTGCGGCCCGGGACCGGAGCCTTCCAGTTTAAATTCCTGTTGGGTAGTGGAGGCTTGGGTTTGTTTGTAGAAACCTTTGTTATAGGAGCAGACTTTAATTCCGCTCCTGATTTATTAATTGCCTTTGCTGTTTTTAATGTATCAGCAAGCTCTTGTCCGAAGAGTAGGTTATCGATCTTTGTTAGTTGCAACTGATCTTTCAACTCCTTCTTCAGTACAGCCAGGATAAACTTACGTCTTGTTATAGAATCATTGTGCTGAGAGTCACAAAGAATGCGTCCTGTATCTATTAATAATTTTAATATTGCTGGATCTTTTTCTTCTTTAGACAAAAGAATAGTGATGGCTTCACTTAAGGAAGCAATGGCACTACCAATCTGTTTTTGTTTAGCGTGTAAAGCTTTATCGCGCTTGATAATGACCTCAGTAACAGCTGCTTTTATTTCTGGATTAAGCACTGGCGCATCTATTAATTTGCAATTAGCTGGAGGCAAATGTGAAACTAGAAGCTCTTTTCGTAATTCTTTTGTTAAACCAGAAGTGGCAACAAATTCAAAACGAATGCTTAAGTCTTTCTGTATATCTTTACCGAAAGCAGGGGTGGTAGAAGGGTCTGCTCCCAATATTTCCAGCATCGTTTCATCCAATTCTTGCGATTCAAGATTCACTTCAGTAGAAGGTGGTTCGATCACTGGATCCGAAAGGGATTCGTGGATTATTTCCGGCTGGTCTAATTCCGGCAGCGGATCTACGGATGTAGCATACGCTGATGAGGGTCCTGGCTGACAAATATCCTCAATCATATTTCCAATATTCTCGGATTCGAGTATTATGTCATCTGAAAATGAGTTATGGACCATTTTGTATATAGATATTAAATAATATGTTCCGCTCGGAATAGTTTATCTATTTACAAAGAGCGACGGTTATTAAAAGATGACTATTTAAGTCGTGTGGTTATTTAATAAACCGTATCACATTATATGGATTGACTCCTGTTAATCGCATGTAGGTAGGGACCTAAACAGGTCACTAGTAAAAGGTTACATACATACGTGTAGGTACCAGAACAGCGGGTAAGATGAACTCAATCGTTGCATCGTGAACCCGTGTTTAAAATGGATAAGTTACAATTCGTGCATTGTAACGTAAGTCCATGTAAAAAAAATCGGTAAGTAACAACTCGAATTGTTGAAACGTATACCGTCAATTGTGTTATAGGTAGAATTAATATTCATTATATAACACTATCGTGCTCGTTATTATGATAACGATTGAGAAGAGATAATAATTAAAGTATGTTTTGCGTTATACTATTACAGTTATACGCAACAACCCACCGGCAACGCACAATTATACACGTACACGTATATTACAAGTATACACTATTCTATTGGTATAACACGTATATTATTATAATATTTGTATTTACCTTGAGGTATATTAGACACTGGCGCGGAATCCGAGAGTGATGATGATGATGATTGTCGGCGTTGTCTTTTTAAAAGTTTTCTTTCCAACTTTTTAATTTTCTTCTTAATGTATCTTATAGAATCACAATTATCGTTTTTCCTTTTCGGCATATTCCAAAATTTACAATAACGGTAATTATAAAACTTAGTAATGCAAAGTGGCGGAGCACTAAAACGTGAATGACGAGTCGAACGCGGTGCAGCTATAGGAAAGTATTGGTTCCTACCTACATAAAATTTTTATTTTTTATTTTATTTTTTTTTCTCAACTGAGTGCATAGATGGCGACATTGTACGTGGAACTACAAGTGTAATATATCTAATCTCGAGAACGAAACACCGAAGCATAATGTATAATGAAGTCAATAAAATGATTTAAATTCGATTGCCATTTATAATAAAGGTGACAGCTTCCGTGGCGCAGTGGCCGAGTAGTCGGCTGAGAAGTGAAAGTTCGTGGGTGCGATTCCCGTAGCGAGCCAACTGTTTGTTTCGGGTCTGGATGTGTTTTCTATCCAGAAGGGTTGACGTCGGGCAGGCGGCCAATCGTAAAAATTACAAGCTAAATCTTTCTGTAACGTGTGCTATAAAGCAAGTTGCGCCGACCCCACTGCGAATGGGATAAGTGCAGGTGGAAGACCATTTAAAATAAAGGTATAATAATATTTAGTTACGGTTTAAATACGACAAATTACTTTATCTCTTGAAACATATAGAATAATAAATGACTGTAAGCTTGATAAAGTGCAGAGCTCTGGATCGGTATAAAATTATACTGAATGTAAGGCGATGTAGTAATAGCGAAATAACACCAGTCCAGCCCATTTCTAATCAGACCAACACGTTGTAGGTATACGTTCACGGCTCAGCTATCTAAAACAATGGGACATGACTGCTTTATTGTTGCATACTGTTCCCACACTCATTAACGCATTCGATAGATATCTGAAGCTAATGACATGACATTACTGTTACAATGTTTCATTTACGAAAGAAATGATAGGAAAAGGACGCCAAACACTTTGTCAGAGACAACACGTTATTAAAAAATTTACGTTATAGAAAAACAAATTAAGTAATTTTCAACTTAATAGAGTTTTAATTCAATATCTGTGATTCTGTGTGTATCAAAATCTCTCAGTATTTAAGCTATTCTGCTATTCTAATATTCTTTAAGTCTTGTGGTTTTAGTTTGTTACCGACTCATTTGAAAGGAGTACACTATATTATGTTGGTAAAGTTTCGTGGCAACATAACATAACATGTTTTTATAGATTATTTATCTGTATGAACTCAAATTAAACCACAATCAGTTTTCCAAACATACTCTTCGAATGGAAAAAAATGTCCAAGTCCATGCAATATAAACCGATAGCCGGCGGCGTACAAATCACCGCGGCAAATTGACTTCTTTCGACCTGCAATTTTAATAAACCTCCCGATATTATGTCACAGAGAAAATCCGCGGAAAACATAATAGAAATAACGGAGTGCTGTGGGGGCGTAACTTTCCTCTTAGAAGAGGGTTTTGTTCCAAACCACTTTTCATCGAGTCGCCAATAGTTTAATAAATAATGCGGGGAAATTGCCGCCATAGCTTATTATTTATGACATTTTCGTGAGCTCTTTTCAAACGATTGAAGCCATCTTGTCGTACGAAATAGCGATGAATGAAATGATTTTTTGTAGGAAACTCTTTGATGTTCAATATCGAGAATCAACTTATGTGCCGTAGGATTGGTTTAACCACTCGAAAGCCTATTTACGGGTGAAATGGTATGACATAAGTAATTTTATTTGGGTTTAGAATAAAGCTTTCAATTTGCGCGTCAAAGGGTATACAAAATCTGTCCTGTATACAAACGTGGCTGAGAAATACAAGCTATAATCATATTTGATGTACATGGTTACATACTTCTTAGTGTATTTAAATATAAATAAAAAAAAAAAGTGTGCGTCCCGGGACGCTCGACAGAAGTGATAACTTAAACTAATGTGGGTTAAAGTGAGAGCGGAGAAGCCTGCCTACTGCTACCGTTTGCGTGAGAGAAAGGGAAGCCAGACAAAGTGGCGCCGTAAAGCGTTACGTTACGGCGCCACTCTGTCTGGCTTCCCTTAACGCGTTTCGTTACGAAGTCCGGTCAAAGCCCTGTCGAAGTCGTGTCAAAGTCGTGTCAAAGTCGTGTCAAAGTCGTGTCATAGTCGTGTCAAAGTCGTGGCAAAGTCGTGGCAAAGTCGTGTCAAAGTCGTTTCAAAGTCGTGTCAAAGTCCGGTCCAAGCCGACTGGTTACTGTGTGGCGCCAGCTGGGACTTCGAGTTATCGAAGTTCCAGGGAAGTCGGCTAGCGCTGGCTGGTCAACTGGCCCGCGTGACGTCTCTCGGAAGGTTCTCGAATATTCTGGAACCTTCCGCTCGCCGCCGCTCGCGTTACGGAACGTTTCGGTTCACCCTCCCATAAGAAGTTATCACTTCAAAAAATGGTAAAATTATGTAGGGAAGTAAAAATACTTTCAGCTTCTGCTACACTAGCTTATCCTCGCGACCTTAGCCTGTGTGATTACTTTTTCGGGATTAAAGTAGCCTATATCCTAATCTTAACTACGATCTGCCTGTGTGCCAAATTTTATGCGAATTCGTTGAGCACTTAAAGCATGATTGATTAACAAACTATCAAAACTTCACATATGTTCAAGCCTGTATCCCGGCGGGTTGGCAGAAGTGTAACTAGTGCTACACCTACGGTTCAGTTTATTTTCGTCGTACAATGTGACAGGGAGCAAGCACATACTTATACCGGGCACAAAATCCAACTTATGTGTGATTTTTATAATCAAAACTCAAACACACATCGTAATTGCCCGACCTAGGATTAGAACGGATACATTAATTCACAACATCCAAACTTTTACATTTACATTTTTAGAACTACGTTAGTAGGGTGAAATTACACAAGGGACACCTAAAACGCTTTTCTTCGCAGTAAAATAAACGTTTACAACTAATATATCTAAACCAACGCGACGGCGTGGATTTTATTATTTAAAGGATTTATCTGAAGCAATGTCTTATACGACGACGTTTCTAGAATATTCACGAATTCAGTCTAGAATATGTGGCGTTTCAAACGACATTGGAGTACCAATTGCTATATATACCAGTAAAGCTAGATAGATAGCAATTTATCTAGCTTTGATACGATACAATATATCAAACGCAACATAAGCAGAACCCTACACCGCATATTGCGCTCATCACGGTGGCAATCAATCTAAAATGATACCATACGAATACGAAATTAGCACTTTAAATAAAATTCACACTGGCGATGAATTAGTATGTATTGTAAGTAGCTTGCTGAATGGTGATATTTAGTGGGGTATCGCAATAACGTTCGTCCGGCTGTCCCCTGCGGCGATGGCAATTTGCGGTCGAAACGGTTGAATTCTACGCAATTACACGACCAGTGTATCTTGAACCGCGGATTGTAGTCGTGATCACACAGATATAAACGTTCAAGACGCTACATTAAAGGATAGCTCTACGCACAATGCTTAGTTTATGCGGTGATGAGCGAGAAATTGTTTAAAAAATACGCTACCCAACTCCACTTGGCACATTAATACAAACGTATTTTTTAATTTAAACTTAGCATGTGGCTTCTTCAGACTGTATGTGTTTCTGATAATAAAACGCATACATTATTTTGCTTTTAATAACAGGCCCGACGAGAATACCTGAACAGGTATTAATTTTTGTTTTGCTTTCCGATGGCCCCGAGCGATTACTGATTCCGTCTCATAGCCTAGTAATTTACAACTGATAATTTAAGGCTATCTTGCGGGATAACTGCTGCATACAATGTGAATATGTTATTTGTTTTTTTTTAATCCAAAATAATTATTTTACATTCGGTATACGCGTTTCTGCAAAAATGAATACTCACAAGATTATATGTATTTTCGATACCGAACTAAGATATACATATACGGTTTATAAGATATATCTCTGATACATCATTAACTATAGGTATTTTATCCCACAAACATACCATGGGAGTTATGTTTGTGGTGTGACCATTAATGTCGCTAATTCAAATCTTACAGTATATGTTACATAGTACAAAGCATCAAGGGTCTAGTTATAATGGATGGCGCTGATTGTCCATTACAGTCAATAAGGCTCCTAACGTCATTGTCGTGATAGACCGGTGTTTCGTCACGTCAATCGGTCGATTATCCAACTATAAAATAATTTGCAACATAATAATTTTCTATAGAATTAACAACAACTTTAATTTAATTGCAGTTTGAACATTAAAAACACAACAACGTAAAGCGTAAAAATAATGGGCTTGTAGGAATTAAAATTTGCATAAAAGGTTTTGCATTTCAAAACTACACGCTACACGGCAATTTTTTCAATAATAATCATCCAAAACTGTCTTACAACAATATTCAAATATCTATGAACAGAAATCCAACGAACCGATGAACAGAGCAACTTAACAGAGTGTGTCCCGAGACGAGCCATTAGTTAAATTACTTTAAGCACTCGATCAATTATAAACAAAACTTAGATCGCACCTGATCATCCGGGATTAAATTCAGAAGGCGGGAGCGGTCCCCTGCCCCAAGGGAATCGAAGCTGTGATCAAAGGAGGATTTAGTGTGGCGACGCGCATCCATCCCCGGAACTGACCGGCAGATGACACAAGTCGTTAAACTTCTGGTTAAGTTTAAAAATGGAACTGATGTTTGCGGGTGCGGGTACGGGAGTCGTGTGATGTCATGCTTAAGAAGTGGATACACGATTTTTATCTTATGGACTTGAACACATCATCTGAGAGTCATGGTTGGTTAACGATCATGTCTAAGTACGATTAAATATATTTGACTTGATATTGCGCTATGTAGAGACAGATAGCTTTTGTAAAGAATTTCTAGTCGCGAAGTTAAAAAGGGAAACCGACGTTAGTTAATTACAGATGATTGCACTTTTGTTTTTTATAATGTTTGCTGTGGATTACTTTAAAAATTATCACTTGAAATAATTATCTTACGCGTAATTACATCAACAATACAAATAAAAATGAAAGATGAAAGTGAATAAAAGGAAGCCGGAAGAAATCATGTTGGATGGAGTATTCGCCACTGAGATTTGTTTTAGAAATAGTTTTATATTTGTTTGTACAGTGCATTAAAAACGGTACTAAAATTATGCTAATCATATTATTTAACATGACCTATCGATGACCTTATAATACTATCAGGAAATAATTAAATGAATATTCACTAATTAATCTGGCATACTTTCATTATCTTATTCCACACCTATTTCTAGATATACAACTTAAACCCATTGACGTAATTTCATTTGAAAGCGCCGCGCTTCACGTGTGTACAAAGATACATATTTATCAGTGATAATATTGATTTATTCACAAACGCGGTGTTATCACATATCTATAGACGCGTGCTGATCTTATAAAACTGTAAACTCATGTGTATGCATCGGTAATATGAAAAATTCGACATTGTATTAAATGCCTTAAACGTCCAGTGGGTCGACCGCCTATCTGTCTAGCTTTGAGCATTGTTATAGTTTATGACGTCACACGGCCATTTCGCACCGCCGATGGAGCTGTCTAGCTTTCAAAGCTATAAGCAATCGTGAAAGCAATGACCGAATGATTTATCCATACATTTGACAGTAAATTGCGACCGCCTAACTTTTCAAAATGGCGGCTATAGCTGTCAGTAAAGCAATCGCAAATGTCATCAAAGCAGTAACAACTGTCTTACGGTTTTGTATACGATCCAATTAAATTTTATATTTTTTGCTTTTAATATAGTTAAAATCATTGATATTTATAAGTACTTGTGTTTACCGAGTTTATCTAAGTTGTGTGTACTGCTTGTGGTGTTTTTTTCTTGTGTTTTAAGTGAAAAATGGCGCGAATTCTGTTGCTGGCGGAAGCTGAGGAAGAAATGATGAAGAAGATGCTTATACTCCGGAGGAGGCAACTACGGGACGAGAGCCAACCAATGCTTCTGCCAGAGCGAACATTCATCAACACGTTTCGTCTTAGTAAGGCGAATTTCTTGACTCTTTGCGAGGACTTAGCACCTTTACTGAGTCCCTCGCAAAGATTGACAGCTATAAAGCCAGAGATTAAGGTATATCGCATTTTTTTAAACCAATAAAGTATAACAACCACGACCTACAATATTATTCAATGCCTTTGCACTTTTCTTGCAGATCCTGGCTTCATTGCAATATTATGCAAGTGGGTCGTACCAAAAAAGCGTTGGGAACGATTTTAATCTCGGCCTTTCACAGACATCTGTATCTGATTGTCTAGAGGAAGTCACTGCAGCACTGAACCATCCCCAGATTATTAGGAAATACATCCACTTTCCAAACACGGCTGATGAACGCAACACTGTCGCCAGGAGGTATTGTTTTTGTATAGTACTGTGCTCTTATCTTAATTGGTGATAAAAAAAAGTAACCTAGAGTGTTGTTGCAGATTCAATGACCAATTCGGATTTCCTGGTGTTTTAGGGTGCATTGATGGCACTCATATAGCCATAATACGACCGAAAGAATATGAGGAAGCATACTTCAACAGAAAGATGTACCACTCCCTAAATGCTATGATGGTATTTCAACCAAATGTTTATTGTATGACATAAATAGATTTATCTATTCTTGATAAAAAAAAAATATTTTTCATGTTTTCAGATATGTGATGCAGATTTACACATACTGCATGTGGATGCATCATTTGGGGGTGCAAGCCATGATTCCCACATATGGAATCTTAGTTCTGTGAAAACAGGAATGGAGAGGCTCCATGAGATGGGACAACCCTTTTGGTTCTTAGGTAAGTGGGTACATCAAGCAGGCTATCACAAATACAATAAAGCACCAATTTAATCTATTATCTATCTTAAACTTCTTTCTTACCAATATCTTATTAGGTAGTGTGGGTGCAGTATGTCTTTCTCTTCTGCACAACCAATCATAAACTATTGAATTATACATCATTGTCTCTGATAACAGGTGATTCTGGGTATGCTCAACGACCATGGATGATGACACCAATACTTAATACACAATCAGGCAGTCCGGAGGAGCATTACACCAACATACATGTGCGAACAAGGAATGTAGTGGAGAGATGCTTTGGTGTCTTGAAAACACGGTTCCGCTGTCTGTTGGCTCATCGGACAATGCACTACACACCGGAGAAGGCTGGCAAAATTGTGAATGCATGTGTTGTGCTGCACAACTTGATTAAAGACACCAACATCGACGTCGACGAGGAAGCAGTGCTCCAGGATCGCGCGCTTCAGCCGTCGCATAATATAGGGTTACAACCGCAAGCATCTGCTGGACATGGAATGTGCCTCATCAGGCAATCTGTTGTGGACAGATTGCAGAATTGATCTATGAGCGGCGAGACAGCAGCTGTAGCAGCTGGTTGGCGAGATTTCTCTAGGTACCATAAGTTTAGTGTAAATTTATTTTTGTACTATTTTTTAAGTGTGTGTGTTTGTTTTTATTCTACTATTTTCCCTTGTAATATATCTAGTCCTATAGTACTTACATTTTGATTTTGTATAAATCTAAGTTTGAATAGTATTTGTGACCATCAGGCAAGTTAATTTAATTTTCAGTTGTTCTGTCTTGTAATGTGTCTAGAGCTATAGAACATATTGAGTTTGTATAATGGTGGTAGTATTCTATTTAAGACCAGTTAAGTTATGTTATGTTTTCTGTTGTTACTTGTCTTATTGTATTTCCATTACATATTTACATTCTTATTATTATATAATTTAATACTGTTACTGATTACATGTAATCAGTAACAGTATTAAATTCCGTAGTAAAAATTCAATTTTTATGAGACCAGTCAAGGTAGTTTCATTCCTATGTTATTATGTATCCTATATTTCTAGTGCTGTAGTACATAATATTGATTTTGTATAATGAGAACAGTATTCTTTCTATATAAGACCTTCAGTCAAGCTATTTCGTTTTTCTAGTGTAAGTTATTTGTCTTGTAGTATTTCCAGTATTGTAAATACTATTAATTATTATATAATAATTTATATTATTATTTAATAATTAATATTATTAATTATAATTTTTTTATTCACATACTGAGTTTGTAATGCTAACAGTATTTAAGTGTGTGTTTGTTTTTATTTTACTATTTTCCCTTGTAATATATATATATAGTGTACTTACATTTTGTTTTTGTATAAATCTAAGTCTTGAATAGTATTCGTGACAATCAGGCAAGCTAATTTAATTTTCAGTTCTGTCTTTTAATGTGCCTAGAGCTATAGAACATATTGAGTTTGTATAATGGTAGTAGTATTCTATTTAAGACTTTTAGTACAAGTTGTATTATGTTTTCTGTTGTTACTTGTTAATATAGCACATTTTGTATTATCATTGAAAAAAAATCAGAATCGGTGGTAGTTTCTTGAATTAAATAACTTGATAAAAATAAAAATAGTTTTTTTATTTATGACTAAAATCAAAACAATACAAATGTCCTATTAATTTATACATGTTACATACTGTAGAAGGTGGGTTGGCAGCAATGAAGACACGGTTGATGTATTCTCACTATATATTTCGCTATACGGTTACAATCAGGAATGAATCTTAATACCCTAAAAGGCCGGTATTTATACCAAACATCTTGACATAATTTCATACTAAATTCACAAAAATAATAGATTATGTTTAACATTGTTTATCAAAATTATTCTAATTATTATTTACGTACAATTATTATTTAATAATACAGCAATAAGTGACCTTAAAGATTTGTTAAGTCGGAAGCTGACAAGAAGTGACGTCAGTAGAAATTACACATAATAGTAAATGATGAATCTGATAGCTTAAAAATTATATTGTACATAGTAAAACAAAATAATTATAGTGTTAATTAGTCGACATAGTCTAAGAAAGTACAGCGGTCAATAACAGTAGGTATGCACTATTTATTAATCGCGCCGGAAGCTGACAAGCGGAAGGCGCCAAGATAATAAACTGTTTTAAGTGTAAAAAAAGAAAAATGTATAAATCAACTATATACTCGCCTATAATAAAATTACTAATTTATGAAACTAAGTTATGTAACAATCAATGTTTATTAATTACATAATCATTAAGATGCACCTGAACTAGCCGTATATGTGAAGCCGGGCGTGTTGCTTGATAACAATACTTATTATAAAGAATTAATACTAGTTATCTATAAAACTATAAATACTATGAAAGAGGTGTTCCATGTGTAGGGTTCATATGAGAATTTTATACAAACATTACAAATATAATGATTATTCATCCCCTAATTTACCTATTAAATCTCAGGGTTCGAATATTTGAATTTAATTCGGATACTTGACCTAATAAAATTCAGGGTTTGAATCAGGTGTATTTAGTTTTAAATTGCAAAAACTATGAACTAGTTATATTTAGGTAATTTGTGTTGGCCTTTACCCTAATAGGGTGATTTACCTCAGGATGTCACATGCTACTCGTATTACCAAAATAGGCTAACATTGAAAGGGCTGAATGGATTTTGACAACAATCAGGTACAGCTAGCGATTTGTTGGGAGGGTGGCAAGAGCTTGTGCTCGCCACTCCTCATTTGACGCGAACTCGCGCTCCACTAACGCCAGCCGACGCTCCTCCAAAGTCAGCTGCCGCTCCATCAGCTCCCGCTTTTTTTCTTCCTCGTCTATTCGACGATTTTCGAGGTCCAACGCCCAACGTGGTGGACCTGCTATAACAAATCAATAACATACATATATTAGTAGAACTACATATTAAATTCAAGGTTTTGTTCAAATATCTGCTTTAATTTCTTTCTTAACAATGTTTAATCCACACAAGTCATTGGTTAATCAATGGTAAAATGGGTTAAATAGTAAAATAAGTTTTAACATACAATACATAATGATAAAAATGATGAGGTTTACTTGGACAAGAATGATATATACTTTCACTTACGAGGGCCTGAAGACTGTGACTTTTTATTTTATTGTGGGGCTCTATGCCCCACTCTCGTCCCTCTGATATTATTTTTCAGAGATGTTACCCAGCTCGAAAAATTCTCAACATCTTTTAATATAAAAACCCCGTGAAGACTGTGACTTGGACTGGGTTGACTTATAATGATGTATATTTTCACTTACGAGGGTCTGAAGACTGTGGTACTGGTGGACATACAGCAGGTGGCGTAGTGGGTTCAGCTGGCTGAGGTTGTGAGGTTGCTTCTGCCTCAGTAGACAGCATGTATTATATTACATTACATTGCAGTTTACCCTGTGGTGTTTGGGTTAACGTGCCTCGGGCTTGCAGTGGGTGGGACTCTATCCACCCCAACAACATCTGCTGTTGGTGATTCGATATTGTTCGTGACGGTGGCATACTGAAACACAAGTTAAGAATACGTTACTATTTAGAGGGATAGATTCACCTTTGATGATAATTATATGCACACAGCTGAACTCTAGGGGTATCTGACTGTCTGTGTATCATTCGGAAGAGAAAAACACCCAAAAATAAAATAGTATTACCATTAATCTGTGAGTATCACAAAGGTCTGGCGGGAAATCGGCAGCATGACACAATATATCTCGGAATCGTAACGAATTTTGAACCTACGACTTTCGACAATTAATTTAAATGGTACTTACAGTCTATTTATCAAAAATTCACAGTAGGCCACTTTTCTTCAGCTCGATTCCACTTTTATTTTCAAGTTTTGTTTATTCACTGACAGCTGAGAGCGTTTTGTTTATGCGTTTTGTTCTAAGGAATTTTTCTTTCGCAATGTTATTAAATTGTGAAAATATGTATATATAATGTGACTCGTGTGATATATTAAAGCAAATATCACACAAAAACAATAAATATAATATATATATATATTTTTATATGTGTTATAAAAAAAAATATATTTTTATATGCGTTATAAAAAAATATACACTAAGCATTATCAAAACGCAAGTTTTCTTCTCAAATCGTTCATTCTCGGATAACTATAGCACAACTATAGTCAAAGCGATGCCACTGCGTTTTTACGCGGTACCAAATTTTTGAAAGCAATGCATTGTCATCGCCATCGCGCATTGCTATCGCTTTCGCTATCGCTTTGAATAGGCGGTCGGGGGGCAGGCCACATGTTTTGTCTTGTGTTAAGGTATTCTATGCAACTATTAGGCATTTTCACGAATTGGCTAGACTCTAGTGACTACTCTTGTCTAGATCATTTCGGTATTTTACCCACATAACTATGAAATATATGCCTAAATCCGTAAAAAATACTATATAACTTATAGGCAGAAGTACATCAAGTGCATTTATTTGTTTTTTATTCGCCTGAATGACGAGTAACACCACTCAGAACTGAAACAAAATTCCTCCTCACGTGCCATGAGCCAGCTATAAGCCACATCCAATGACCCCACGGTTATCCGCCTACATAGCTAAACAGATAACTTTTTTGCAAAACACCTGACTACTACACTTTGCCGGTAACGCGTGGCAAACATGATAATATGTCTCACGTACGCGGAAAATTCACGAACGAAAGAACCATTGTTCGAAGCTGTAAAAGATGTAAACACGCCTCTGTTCATACTGTTATCCATTAGTTAGGAGAACGCGCAACAGTAATCGTGTTATGCGATATTTGATCGGTAGGGTTTTGTCGCACACTCGTACGTGGGCTGCGGTTACGGAGATCCCGATCGTTTCGTTCTGTTGATGTTATTTGAGTCTTACGTTATTGTCATCGATGTTTGTGTATAGTGTTGGAGAAAGTTTGAATATTTAAACCGTATTATAATTAATATTTAATAATACGTAATATTTAATACATAGCGAGCATTTTTTGCAACATACCTCGCCTTAAGCTTAACGGTAAATTGAAACCGCATTATTGTTTAATTTGAATTCTACATAAACTAGATGACCCGTGCGAATACTTCGCAACGATAGTGATCAGTTACGTAATATGTATAATAAAGATAATTTTAAACATTTACAATTCAAATAATTGGTTGATTATATTGTCAACAGATGGCACTGTTAATTTTTCATATTTTTGGCAAAACCTATAAATTTAAAACATTTGTCTATATTTCTTCAATAGCGGCATAAGGTGTGTTTGGGATGATGCTAGGCAGACAGAAAGAAAGAAAGCGGCAAACATAAGGTTTAAAATGGTGTTTGAATCTTTAAATTTGACGAAGAATTATGGAACCTACGGCGATAAAAAATACCTTTGAGAAATAATATGTAGAGATTAAGCATAATACATAAATCCATACACGTATGTACTTGTCGTTGAATTTGCTATATTTTTATCATTATTTTCCAATGATATATTATGTTACTAAAGTAACGAACTCTTTGTTCTTTTTTTTCTGCCTGGTGTTATGGCTTGATGCCAGGGTCCTTCTTACTTAAGGCCATGCCCCCAGCAAAACGCCGCGCGATCGATGTTCTTAGAGGCTATCTAGTCATTACTTAAAATAAATATTGATTAAAAAAATATACAATATATTTCTACAATCTGTCAGCTTTACTTTATTCGATTCAAATTCATGTTAATGCTGATATATATTTTTAAATTGTCGTTATAAATGAACCATAAAAATTAGAAAAATTCCAAGATTCCGTGCGTCTCCTTTTAAAGTACAGAATGTTTTCAAATGAGATTAACATCACTAGATAGACTATTTAATAACGAATATTTTGCCCGTTTTAAATTTTCGAAAAGACCAAAACCTGATTTTTTAAATCAATTATTCGCTAAATACGTGCATATTCTGCACGAAAACTCTCACACCAAGTACACGATTTAGTATGGCGCGAGGCAGTCAAGGTCGTTTGCTCACGGAAGGCCCTTAAACGCTTCTACTTCGCGCGAACTTGAGCATTGGCATTGGAGACCAATGGCTCTCATGTCTCCCACTAATGTATCCCGCTGTAATTTTATCAAGGATTGCACAGCCCGCGTGGCGCAGTGGGTGAGTAGTCGGCTGCGAAGCGAGAGGCCGTGGGTTCGATTTCCGCACTGAGAAAAATGTTTGTGTGATCCGCGAATAATTGTTTCGAGTCTGAGTGTTGTGGGACCGCAAGTCTCTCGTAGTTCCTGATACTCACGATACCGGTTAGCCTAGTGTGGAGTAAGGACTATGTGTGTGACTGTTGGGTATAATAATTTAATTATGAAGTTATTCCGTTTCACATTTCTTGTAAAATTAGCAGCGTATACGAATCTAGGCTATACTTATTTGTTCACAGGAAAACAAATAAGTTGCCAAGATAAATGTGACATATTACGTAATATGTTATTGTTATAAAGTGTTGACAACCCCGGAAGAGATTTGCAGTATTTTGCTAACAAATGTAGGCTGTCAAGGTGCTCACGGTTGATAAACCGGAAAAAGAATGTTACTTCCATTTATTTAAGTTCCTTCATCAAACATAGATCACAAATAGAATAAAATGTTTAATTTATTTGTTTTACACACTTCATACATAAATTTATCATCATCATCATCATCATCAGCTACAAGACGTCCACTTCTGAACATAGGCCTCCCCCAAAGATTTCCAGACCGACCTGTTGGAAGCGGCCTGCATCCAGCGACTTCCTGCTACCTTTATCAGGTCGTCTATTTACCTTTTTGGATTATAGGCGGTGTTATTGTATACCTAAATACTTCAAAGTTTTTGCTTCTTGAATATTTTTATTTTATTATGAATATAAATAAGCCATCAAGGAGTCTCAATAGAGAGGGCGTTGACGGATGTGTTTATACTATAAACACTTATAACATATTTAGTAAACATTTTTTACTTCAGTTCACTATAACCGCTTAGTCAATCGATATATTCCTTTATATGCTTCCTATTTTATCATGCACACTGCTTACGATTGGAAATCGTTACTCGTCTCTGTATTTCCACTACAACCTGGGGTTTTTCAAAAATAGGTTCAATAGGTAACCTTTTAGCCAGACGTGTAACAACGTAGACCATATCGTCACTTTCCATCCGGTGTGATTATGGTCAAACATTACAAGGTGGTAGTTCCCTCGTATGCGAGAGGTCGTCTGGGTTGGTACCACCGCTTTGTCTACGTATGCCGCCAAGCAACAGTGTGTAAGCAGTGTTGTGTATCGGATTGAAGGACATTGAAGCTAGTGAAATTACTGAGCATTATGAGACTTAACATCTTATGTCTCGGGGTGACGAGCGCAGTTCAGTGCCATGCAGTGCTTTATAATTCAAAGTTCTGTGTGGTGTTACTTCTGTTTATGGGCAGGCAAGCGCCTTTCTTGTCTCGTCATTCAATCAAATAAATAAAAAAAAACATCTTGCCTTTTCTTCAATAATATAAAAAAACAACTATCATGCGAGTCATAAAAGATTAATAAACACCATCCGCATTAAACCTAAAGCTATTAGGAATTTGTTTTACCAACTAATCGTTCAAGGTAATTATCGAAATCCTTCAGACTAATCGCCCACGACCCCACTTCTTAATGCGAGGTCAAGATCGCTAAAGCCCACCCACACCTCTACATTAATTAAACCACAAAATGTGCAGGAACAATAACTCATCAAGGGTCATCGGTGTAAGAAAGCCCGCTGCCCTACACCAGGCCAAACGATTAATAACTTAATTACAAGCTTACCAAGTTCGCTAATAACTCGACGCTGGACCTAGCGTGTACGTTAACCGAGATAAGAAAGTTGCCGACTACATGCGACGAATATCTTCGAGAATTAGCGGTTCGCTACTTTCAAAGTAATATAATTTTACGAAAGTTATGGTTATTGGTATATTAATTTTAATATCAGTATTAATTTCTCACGATAAATAAATTATTAAAAACTGATGTATTTTTATAATTAACTACCGCGCGCGGTTTCACCCGCATCTAGCCACAAGTCAGGTCACAATTACTGCAAAAGCCAAGAGTAGGGTAATTTTTTACTAAGGTGACAGTATATTAAATTTACTACAGGTTACAACATTTCCCAAAACAATTTCGTTGAGGCTCGAGAAGCAGAATCGGTTGGTAATAAACGATTGGTAATTCAAATACAAAATTTGCAATTACCAAAAAAATATGTTATTTAAAAAGCTAAAGACGATCTTCTGTATTCAAAAATTGTGTGCAACAGGAGTATTACATTAAATTTGGGAGAGCTCTTAGTCAATAGAGTGAGACAACGAAGTTGTTTAAAAACTAATAAAACTAACGGATACTTAACCGTATGAGTCGGACGTATCCACACCATCCTTACCACAAGCGCCTCTTTCATCATCATAAATGGTTGCCTGGAAGAGATCGCTTTTAGTGATAAGGCCGCCACTTGTGGCACATTGATTTATTTGCTGTATTTTTTCTAGTATTGTTTTCTGTTTTTTATGTGTGTGTCTACAATAAAGAGTTACTATCTACTATCTATCTATAATAAAAATTACCCAGAGATTAATGTAAAGCCTGCCAATTCGGCGTATATAACTAGCACGCGTCTCAAAGTAGTAAGTACATAGTAAGTAGTGTCATCTCAAACACGCAGGTCGTCATTTACACGTACGCGCACATACAAGTAGTGGTGGATATTGAATGCATTAGCGTCTCGGATTTACGCGCCCATTGCCCTTGCACATCCGATATTAATTACAGGTATTAATATTTCATCCATAACTCATAATAAAATTATAGATCTGTTATGCTGAGCGTTTATTCCATCGAAACTGCGATACCCGGCATATAAAATATGTCCCTGAATCGATTATTAACCTGTAATTATATTGCAAATGTTAATAAAACCATTCGAGATAAAGAGCTAAATAAATATATTTTTTTGTGGATTAGCTTATGTCGCTTTTCCTACCCGACTTAAAATATAAACATTTAACTTCTTTTACGCAATACAGTGACACGAAACTCTTAGTAAAATAGCCGAGCACACTCGTTTTTAATATAAAAATTATGATTTCCAGATAGTTAATGAATTTACGCGTTTCATATGAGACACAGATCACGTAAAGGAACGAAGTAATTCTAGTAACAATAAAAGAACCAATTTATTTTCTAAATAAAATACTAGCATAAATATTAGAAATTATTTGCTAACTTACAATTAAGATTTTTAAACAAGTTCGTCAAGGATATAATGTGTGTAACTTTATTCACTGTTGTTTTTATTACGACCCGTTCTGGGGACGCTTAAATTTGAGACCTTCTAATTTATAGCTGCTCAAATTTCGCAAGGTTCTCGAATATCGCTTTCTATACGCTTGCGACAAGCAATCGTTATATTGATTTTTACGCCGATTAAAGCGAATCCGAATTAGAAGAAATATTGACAAACGTTTTAAATACAATAATGAAATGGTTTCAACATAACACTGGATTGTGCGCGTGCGCCATTCAATATGTATTTGTAATTGTAATTTGTATGGTTTATAAGACGAAAAATAATAAATATTTTTCATACGCTTCAGTATTTAAAGAAATCTAATCTAATCTTAGCTCTAATATTTATATAATTTTCAATTTTTACACCTAATCACTATAAGCTGTTAAACAGTAACGGTTTTCACATTTCCTTTCTTTTTTGTAATACTTTTTAAATGTTTATACTGTTTACTGAGATATTTTTTGATATTTGTAACCAATCATGAACTCCGGAACAAACTACAAAAGAGGTATACATCTTTCAATTTGATTTCAATCCTGTTCTAAAAACCTCGAATTCAAACCGTTACATAACTTACTCAGGACCAATAGAATAACTGAAAAGAAATCGTCTATTCACATCAGCGCTCGGTCCGTGCCAGCTAGATCTGTACCAAATATCCGTAGAATAGGAACGTCTAGTGTCGGGACATGTCCTAACGACCGTCCGACGCACTCACAACAAATCTGAATCACAAAATCCTTACGAAAGGAAAAAAAAAGTTCATAACTATTACCGTTACGGAATCACTCCGGCCTTCGGTGAATATTGTGAAAGTTTTTACTTTTTGTATGTAGGCAAAATTTTATTCACATGCCTAGTGACTTGCGACGGCCGTCTGAAACAAGATTCAGTTTTGTAACTTGCGTTTCTCCTCCAATATTCTAAAATTTATTTTTACCAGTTTATCGCATTGAGTTTTCATATTTATCACAAGTAACATTTTTAATTTTTGACACTGAGACAAATTGGCAGACAAGCAAAATCCTGATTCTAGAAAAATGTATGGATCCTTAAAGGTCTAATTGGGCCCAGATAGCCAGCAATGAATTCCTTTGTAGAAATACTTCTTATAATATCAGCACCTAAACTGAAACTAACTTTGATGCTAAAAGTAACAAACTAAACAAAACAAATTATACCAACTCGTGTCCACTTAATAGGGAAACTGGTTACATGACCCGGTGTACTGCAGACACACAGGATCCGTTGGAAAGTTTACTTCCACTACCGGTCTTTAAACTAAATAAGTTTATACAAATGTTCGCAATGGATTAATTTTGCTAGCATTTGTTAATTGCTGACACGAAGTGAGGGGATTAATCTTCGTGGACGTTCGGGAATTTTTATTAACTGCTGTTAGTGAGAGCCTGTTACGTGGTTTTTACGTTAACAAATAGAAGGAAAAGGAAATCTTTCTGCTTCACCATTTTAACAGCTATCGAATGAATTACATGTAAACGAACTTCATTAGAATATAAATAAATTGGTTTCAATTGGTACCTTAAAGGTAATGTAGAAGGTCGAATATATCATAACGGAGCTACAAAGATATAAATGTTTCTAAGCTATTACATAATAAAAACAATTACAATGACGTCATCATCACTGTCAAATCAAAGAATTGAAATCGACAGTGCTTCAAACGTTATAAAAAGTACATCAAAGACACATCGTATATTTTTTTCCCACTTCGACAGCACAATAAATTAGAAAAGTTTTGTAGTCTGTTGCTTATTTATTTTCGCTTCGATTCCGAAGTTTAGATTTATATCGACATTGGCTGTAAAGGTTTTGAAATAATGGTATTAAGATTAGCTGTAAGATTGAACTGCTGAAAATGTCGAATCTGTATGGTCATTAACTACTGAAATGAAAGATTGGCGATAACTCATCAAATCAGTTATAGCCAGTTCACACGGTTCGAACTTGTTTGAACCGGCTGCACAAAATTTCAATCGATAGATCAACAAAAACCATACATACGGCATGTATTGCAGGATTGAAGTCAGTTGTTCCGCTATAAAAATTGAAATACTTATACATGTTTCAAAACAAATAACCGCTTTTTTCGATGATTTTGGGACAAATTCACACTTATGACGTTTTGGAAATATTGACAAAAGGACAATTGTCGATAATTGTAGAAACTCCAATAATGCCGTAATGCTAAGGATATAATATCAAAACGACACTGAGTTTCAGCATTATTTGTAAGTTGGCCCCACTGACATCGTAAGGTTCTATTACTGGACCTTATACATAACTTACATACTAAGTATCGTAAGTATTATGTTACATTTATAAATAGAATTCCACTAATGTGTATGCCCATCTACAAGTTTTTTATTTATTTGATTGAACGACGAGACGAGCAAGGCGCTCGCCTGATGGTAAGCGCCAAGCAAATTACAAAGCACAAACGTAACTTATTTTAAAACGTAAGAAAAACACTGAAGATCAATTCCAATACAATTTAAGTACAAAATCAAGTAGAAATGTAATAGAGGCAACAGAACGTATCAAAAAGCTTTTCAAACACTGAACTAAACTTCAGACCAGACAGAAAGCGCGCAACATAAACGAGTACATTGTGAAAATTGTTACTAACTATTATTGCTACGATACTATTGGGAATCGGTCTATTGCCGGAATGTTTGTATTCGAATGATTCATTGCAATATTAAACAAATGTATTGCATAGTTTGTTTTGCACCTCTATATTGGAATCGATATTGGTTTAAGAGTTCACGTGTTGTGTGCACGATAGTTAGGGAATTAAATTTAAAAAAGGAACTATTTTATAATTTTTTTTATCCTGGCACGGCAAAGTGACTACACTGCCTCCGATGTTAAGTACAGTGCAGTCCAAACATACTGTCGACCGTCACGAGATTCTGAGACCTTCAACGGTCGGCAGAATTATGCCGGCCTGAAATTACTATATATACACTGAATGATCCCGGAACGCGACTTGCAGGAACGATCCACTATGGGGTATATCTTCACCATGTCGACGGTGGTCGCTTTTTTTTTTTTTTTTTTATTGCCTGGATAGGCAGACGAGCAAGCGGCCCGCCTGATGGTAAGCGGTCACCGCCGCTCATGGACATCGGCAATGCCAGGGGCACAGCCAAGCCGCTGCCTACCACTAAAATGACTTAATCCAGTCGGTTACAAAGATATCAGGTACCATCCCACCAGCTATTACAATTTACCAGTACAACGTTTACATTCATTCAATACATTTGGATTAATTTGTAATATGTTGTATTTTTAGGTGCATGCCTAAAAATACAACATACATTGCTATATCACTTTTGATGGGACACTGATAATAAAACGATAATTTTAATAAAACCGGAATACTGAACCACATTTACATCGCCTACTAAGGAAAACAACACAGAACAACTAGATTATTTATTAACAATGACACATATCTTCGCGTGCACCCAATTGAGTATGACCGATAAATTAATAATGAAAAAAATACAAAACTATTTTGTAATGATTAAGTACGTTTAAATTATAGCTGCTGACCAACCTCAACGAAAGCAGATCGATAGAGGACTTCGGTATCTAACAGGGGACTTAACACCATCGTAATTCGATAATGATGTTGAAAAGTTATTTGACTATAAATTTCGAATCATAATCGATTTAACAAACATACACGTCCAACGAAAACCAGTTGATGACTAATAAAAAAATAAACACCCATTGGTATCCTGATGGTTTTTTAAATTACACCGATGCTAATATGATAATTTTATTGGGCTGTTAATGTGTAGTTTTATATCTAGTTATTAATATTATAAACACCGTCTAATGACCCTTGTGTTTAACGACATCGAAACCTGAGACATGTGGAACAGGTACGCGGAACTGTTAATCTGTGATATTAATCTAGTTTTACATGTTTATGTAATATAATGTCACGCGTGTTTATCGTAGGGGTCACAAATCTTAGTAAATCAAGATTTCGAAAAGACCACGCATAGACTTTCCTGAACCCAAGACCACACGGTTCGAAAACTGCGTACGCTAAGCTACTAAATTAAATAAATAAATAACGCCCAACAGTCACACACATAGCCCTGATCCCACAGTAAGATACGAGTCTTGTGTCGTGGGTATCAGGAACTACGAGAGACTCTCGGTCTCACAACACCCAAACCCCGAAAGAAATATTTGTGGATCAGACAAATATTTGCTCGGTACAGGAATCGAACCCACGGCCTCACGTTTCACAGTCGGCTACTCGCCCACTGCGCCACGGAGGATGTCAAAAATCTTAGTAAATCAAGATTTCGAAAAGATCACGCATAGAATTTCCTGAACCCAGCACCGCACGATTTGAAAACCGCGTACGCTAAGCTACTAAATTCATTTGTAAGTCTGCCGCGCGTCCTGGTTTCCACGGTTTTGTTCTAATTTGCAAGTCGTAGGTACGGAGAGGACAACAATGTCCGGGGTAAAACAAGTTTTTTATAACATTCTTAAAATATTATTATTTAATTTTTCGGAAATGTCCAGAAATTTTATTTCATTGTCCGTCTCCACCAATGTCAGTGATAGTTACAGGCAAACACAAACTTCGAAGTTTCTCCAATATCAATACATTGCCATATCTTCTGACCGAAATCACTGAAACTGATATTCAGTTCTGGTCATTCAAATGCAATCAGCACCAGAAACAAATTCCGATTTACATACCATAAGACATAGCTACAAAACAGAAGCATAGGTTGCGAAGTGTTGATTGGCCGGTGAAAGTAACAGACAGCGTGACGGTGATGCCCGTCGCAAATCGGAAATTATCCTTGCTTCTCGCGATCTAGCATTGTTTCTAGGGAATAATACATGGATGTGAGCAAACGGTTGTAAAAACTTACTCCTATTAATATTATAAATGTAAAAGTAATCTTTAACGACGGTAGGTACGGATTTGGATGAACTTTGGCTCACAAGTAGACCATGACCTTGATTAGGACATGTATATTTTTCATTCAAGACTTTCTCGTTGGCGGAATCGCGAGCCATATTAGCTAAAGCTAGTATTATATAAATTAAGTGCAAGTACGAACTGCGGCGATCTTCGTTGGTCTTGAACGAAGGACGATGTACAGAGAGCAGTTGTATGATGTACCTATTATATTGTTAAGCGCCTGATAAAACGTAATTAATCGTAAAGCCGAAGATTACCTAAGTGCACAATGCAACCATTCCAACCTAGTATGTATGAATTTGTCAAGTTCGGTATCATCACTTAAATTAACCATATTATGCGTTAGATTAAAACCATAACCAAACTTCAAAAACAATAATAATATTTTCGAATACGCATCAAAAAAGTCATAAAAGTCAACTAATATCCAATGATGCATTTCTGACGACCAAACAAATACATCCTAAACTAATTTTTAAAAACAAATTTACATAACATCAACGATTTCCAGATACCACCCAAAAGTCAATCAAAAAATTGGTAATCAGTAATTTGAATTCAAAACTACACTCGATCGCCTCACGCTTAGACCACACCGGTGGATGTTAAAAAAACATAATATCGTTATATTATCGGAGAAATGAAGGAAGTGTGAATGACAGTTCGTGAGTTCACCGCGCACGTTTCAAACATGCATAACAACAATATTCTCCAAAACATTCGTGACCGGTTACATGTAAACGTATGGTGCGATGCGGATACACTGTCAGGTGGGTTGGACTTTCCTCTACGTTCTAAATGTTGGCCACACTAGAGTTCTGCTAGTTAGAGGGCTAATCGTAACAAATGAACAGTATTTTTAAAGTACGGATTCATTAAAGAGAATACCATTATGCTTATACGCATCACGCCTATAATCTCCGAAGGGGCAGGCAGAGGTGTAATCAGTACACCCATATTTCGCCAAGGGTATATCTGTTCCATATTGTAATAAGGAGCGAGCCTATCACCAGACCGATCACAATTTCAGACTCCGAGCTGATACTGAGTACTTCGTGATAGAAAAACCCAATATCACTTTACTCGACCCGGGGATCGAACCCGAGAAATCAGCACAGCAGTCGTACTGCGTAAGCAATACAACTGCGCCACCGAGGCATTCACCATTATGTTTTATAAAAAATAAAGTGATAAAACGCCACAAAGCTTTATCAAAGAGCAATAAAAATAAGAATACAAAATATATGGCAAACGAAAAAAGTTGGTACGTGCAAAAAACTAATTTGTGATTCTGGCCACTAAAGAATGCAGTGTTACTTTGAAGTTGGAATTTGTTAGAATAAACAAGAAAGACCGCCTCGAGCATAGATTAAAAACAATTGTACAATTAGAAAATGAATTAAAAGGCGTTGTAAATGAGTTGTAACAAACCATTGCTACTGACGTTAGAATTAAAAACTGTGCACTAACACATGCACAACAAACATAATTATTTCAAACAAAGCAATCGCAAATTTTCATACAGCGCTCGCATTTAAAGTACCTCCGCGTATCGACTACAAAGGGCCGTATCACCTTCTAACCTGGGAGTGATCAGGCGAGTAAGACAAGGACAGTGCGTTAAATACGAATTTATTATGGACTAGGAAGTCTGTCAACATCCATTTGTGGAGGCGCCCGCCGCGATGCAAGCGTGTCCGGTCATGAAACTTGAAGTTCTGTCTGTTTAAGAAATTCAGTGGTAAAAGCATTCATGTTATCTGTGGTTAGTTGACTTAAAGTTATAACACTCCTTAATCGCATGCTAGCTCAACACCCAGAACTCGACATTTTTTATGACAAGGTTGGCACTTTTAAGTCATTACTTTTGGGCCACCTTAGCTCACCTTGTAACTATTTGGAATTGTTGAAAACTGAAATTGCACTGAATTGAATACTGTAAGTTAGTTGTGTAAATTTAATAAATAAATAAAAAAACAGAAGAAGAAGACTAGAAGATTCAAACAATTTAATTAGCTTTTCGTGAGTATGCTGAGAAAATGTTTTTACTTAACAAAAGTACAAAGATGATATAGATATTTCAATCAAATTTGCTTTTATGTAATTTTGATTTTTGTGACAGTGACGCGTCTGCCATCATCCTATTCCATTACCCTATTGCAAATACAAAGCAGATTACCCCCTTACATAAATGAAGATTCATTAGAATTAAAGAAGGCAAACACACATTATTTGTTGTGGCAAAACTGAAAGTCAAGTAAAGAATAAGTTAGAATCTTCCTATTAAAACTAAAATCATTAACATATTACAAAATGTTATTTTGGAACATGTATAGTAAACACTTTCAGATATTCAATTTTATTTATTACAGCAGTTATAACTTTCTCGAATATTTCGTTTGACCTGTGTAAATCCGATACCGAATTTCCCGTCGCTTCCATTATTTCATTCAACTCTGAGAGCCAATCAGACGCCACGACGCGACGTACCTAAGAGGCCTCTAACGAAACTATTATTGCGTCCGAAGCAATTTGTGAACTTTTTCAAACACCATATAACCATAGCAACTGACTATATTAAACTCGTTTCTTTCCTCGGTAATTCGATATACAGAAAGTTTACAAATTATCCCTCGTCAGAAAACGGAAAATTTGAACTCTGTCTCTTATGTACTAGAGTCTGTATTTACGTGTCGAGAGGCGATGTCGTTATGGTAAGTAACCAAGTTGGAATGGCGTATAAAGGGATCAATTACGCACTAGTCGCCAGTTGAGTGATATGGGTTTATTTATGTGTATTCAATAGAGCGAAATGCATTACAAGACAAGATGAAAGTGGCTGATTTCAAATCGATTTTGCTACTTCAGATGAGAGTGGATGCGGGGTGACGAAGGTCGAACTCCTTAACGTTATCTGAATTACTACGATGATACCCAAATAGATTAACGACTAAACAAGACTTCTCAAAATATACGTAGTTTATTAGTTTAGCAAACTTTAGGTATAATTGACGTTCGCCTTCGTTCAATATTAAAAAAATGTGATCATTTATGACATTGTAGGGTACTTGTTTACCTGAAAGAGAAAACTTTGTAATTAAGTGGCTACAGTACAAATACTGAAATTATAATTTGATTGATACATCTCTAATGCTTCAAAGTAAAACATTCGAGTCCTGGGAAATAATATTTGTACGCCAAGAACTAGCTTTATATAATACCTAAAAACCTAAGCCATAAACATACAAAAATATTATCCAATGCCCTTCACAATCGTGTGAATATATCTCGCCCCTGACATTTGTCGCATCCGTCTCCGAATAAACTGTTTGTGTACTACGGCCCTAGTATAGTGATGGGCTGACAGGGATTAGGGCTGACACTTATATTAAATTAACTTTGCATAATTTGTATCGATTACACACAATTATGAATCTGATCGTACACAGCGTTTGGAATTAATTCCAAGGATTTAAGCCTGAATAAAAAATCTAGAGACCAATCAGAAAAAGGGTCAAGGTCGTTTAAGTAACTAAATATTTGTTTATTGTGTTCGAGATTCTGCTGGCTGGAGCAGACACCTAGGGAGGATTTTAAGTGTATTGATAGGAGTTCCGTCCTGTACAAGTACCATCAATCCACCGTACGATGGCATTTGAGACAATTTCTAATAGTTTGGAGTGTCACTACATATTTATAACTCCAGCAGTAGGCTGCTACTGCCGTTTTTAAAACAATCAAATGCGACAAGTTGTTTTTTCGCGCGTAGTCGTCAAATATTTACGAAAGTGCATGAGCATATAGAATATGTCCAAGTGCCATTGTACAGTACCGCTTCAATAAATGCAATAACAGATTTTATCTCGTTATTTATCATTATAAAAACAATTATATATAATAGATTTAACATACTGATAATACTATCATCAGTAATATATTAAACACGTATTGATTGATAACAATTACATCATCTTATTAATTTAATCTGCTATTATCCGTGTTTGTTTCGCCGTGGCCTAATCTGAAATCTCAGTGGTAATGTTAATTAATAACAGACTATTATTTCTTCTTTCACTTGCCCTTATCTAACTCGCAGTGAGGTCGACGCAACATGCTTTTTAACACATATTACAGAAAGATTTGCATTATAGTTTTTACGACCGGCCGCCTGCTTGACATCAACCCCTCTGAGGAGAAAACACCCAGACCCGAAACAAATATTTATGGACCACACAAACATTTGTTGTGGAGCGGGAATCGAACCCGCGACCTCTAGCCTCACAGCCGGCTACTCATTCACGGAGGCTGTCTATAACTGACTATTACACTGAATGAAAATTAATAGATGCATAATTTTGCCGTTAAAAACGACGGACGTCAATAAAAAAAACTCCTTTAGCTTTTAAAAGAATGGACAGATTTTCTTTTAACTTACTAAAAACTATTTAGATTAAATTACCTTTCAAACAAATAAAAACAAATCGGTACCTATATTCGTTTAGGTGCTACGATGCCACAGCCACATACACACCTCTTTTTGTCGAAAGTTAAAAACATATATTCTAAATTAAACTTTCAACGGAGCAATGAAAGCAAAACAATATTTCTTTATATAACGCTTGGAAAACATTTAGATGGAACCCTGTATCAACTACAAAAAGGAATAATCAATATTGGCCCACATTTAGTGGAGATACCGCTTAACATACATAAAATACACACGAAATGAGATCCGCGTCCTTTTTTGAAGTCGCCTAAAAGCAATGTAATATTGTGAGATCTTGAGCACCATTCACTTATGAAACATATGCCAAAGATCACGTCGAAAAAACAACTTCCTATTTATTATCCATAAAAACCTGATATCAACAACATCAAAAAGAAACAACTAAACTAACACCGTATTCAACCAGAAGTGACATCTACAAAGTGTCAACCCTAAACTCGTTCGCAAACTATGTCCGTTGGCGGGGTCACACGCAAACGAGCGCGCGTCAGTGCGTCACAGCGTCAGGGCTGACACGCGCGATTTATCCGGGACTTGACCCGGCGCGTCCAGTGCCACCAATTGACATATTTGTCAAACTGATGACCACCCTGGACGTTGGAATGTTTCACAGGCTTTTTATTTACGGGGTAAAGTGTCAGTCTTTAGATACCATACATCTAGACGCAATGACACACATTGTAAGTACAGTTGCTGGGCAATTTTAAAGCCTATAAGTAAATACAATTTAGTGGCCACAAAATACGAAATTTTAAATAATCTTGCAAACCCCGTTTAATGTAGCATATGATCTCCTATTATTTAAAAATAGTTAATAATGCTATTCGTAACGCCCTAAAGAGAAAATGTAATCATTAAAATCAGCCAATTTTCAACGTTGTGGTTATGGATCATAAACTTTTCAACTGAACTGGAATATTCTATGTCTGCTCCATCTATCTTTTATTTGATAAGCTTGTAGTTTTTATGAGTGTGGAGATATTTCTACCAGGTAAAATGAATTGTTTTGGTAACAAATGGAATATGATTTATTCATCGCACATTTACCTATCTGGCGCATAGGCGACGGAGGTCACAGAATTCATATCAGCTGTCGCAGTATCAAGCGGCCTCGATAGATAGTGCGTGTTGGAGGAACACAAACATAAATATTCGGACGTGTATATTTCCAACAAATCAATCAAGCAACCCAAAGACAGTGTTCCTACAGCACAGGTGAAAAAGATCTGCATGATGTCTGCTGGTTATAACTACGATACTACGCGATTAAGACCCGTTTAAATAAATAACGATTATAATATGTATACAAATCGCGAAAGCCTAAAATCCATAATTAAACCAAAACCGCACAATCCAAACCAGTAAAAAAAACAATTCATGTCCATTGTCCATATTCGGAAAAAAATGTGCACACAATTCTCCGATGCACTAAATATAAATATTTCAGTATTTGGGTCGAAATTGGAGTTCCATTTGACTATCGAATTATATTTACCTCAACTGTTAGTATCATATAATTGACCTGACCACTGCAATGATTGATCGGGTATTCATTTTAAATGCCGGATGCACAATGCCAACAAAATACATGTTCTATGCAAAAAAGAGATAATTGGAGTTTTCAGTTAACAAAGATCCAACGACATTGGTTTTTACGAACATTACAAAAGATTTTTATTGTATTTCAATAGTTTCTGGTACGATAGCGATGGACGAAAAAACGTCTGCTTCTGAGACTACGTTACGCTCTGATGAACCATTGTTGCAAAGTCTAGAAAAAGTCTCACCTATTTATCTAGACTGGATGGAATGATTCTGGATTTCTCTTTTCACAATACTGACCTGAAACAAAAAAAAATACGTTAAGTAAATATGTGGAAATAGCTAGCGTAAATATACATCTCGAAATCGATGGCTTTTTTTAATCAAAAGCACACGGTTTAGTTAAGTTTTGCTCTGGAATAACTTAAAAAACGACAAAATCTGTATTGAATTTAAAAAAAACACGATTGTGTAGAAATTTATTGAGTGGTAGAGCCACGCTGTACACAGTTTGTCTACAGCATGAATAGGCTGGCTCGACCGGGTCGTTACCACTGTCTCACAGAAAACCGACGTAAAGTAGCGGCTTGCTGCTGCGTTTCGAATGGTGAGTGAGATATCCGGAAGCCCAAATCCCCTCCCCTTCCCAATCCCTAATTATCCCTTTCCTTTAAGGTCGGCAACGCGCCCATGATTCTTATGGTGGTGGGCGTATATGGGCGGTGGAGTTCACTTACCATCAGGTGACCCACTTGCTCGTTTGCCGACATATGCTATAAAAAAAAAAAAAAAATTTAATGGGATTTTTAAAAGTCCATATCAACTTCCGTCCATCTCAGGAATAGGGCGTTACTCGTAAACGACCGTGAGATATCCGTAACAACATAACCTCTCGCCTGTATTTATATACTGAAGGACTAGGCAGAAGTGCAACTAGTGATTCACCCACGGTTCGCCCATTTTGTTTCCCTCCCAAGTTGTGATAGGTGGCGAGCCTATCACAACATCGGGCACAAATTGCAATACGGGACAATTTGTGATTTTGCGAATCAAAAACTCTAACACAAAATGATTAAACCAAGGCCTCCACGGTTTCCCAGCCTAAGAACACTGCCACTAGACCAATTAGGGATTGGATATCCAACCATGCAAATGCTACCAACCATCATAGAGCTTAGTAACTCAATCTTCCATTTACTCAACAGCAGCCGGAGATGTAAATATCGCAATTTCTAAGCTGCGACATGGGTTAGGAAGTCCAGTTCGCTGTGGGTGAACCAGTCGGCATTGTGATTTATGCAGTATTAGAAATGCAATGTTGTCCCTTTACCACTGTTATCGCGTTAATATATAACAAAGTGCATACGGACTTGCGTTATTCAGTTTTATCTGGTGTTTATAACATTTGTCTTCACTTCAGGCCGGTCGAAGGTTTGCGGTTTTGCATCGTACATAGTTTGTTAAATATCGAGAACAATGATAAATTGGATTTGGATAAGATAATGTTTGAAGAAACTTTCTAATTACGAGAAAATTGTGTACTATTTACCTAGAGAGAAAATATTTAACGCGAGCAATGTCTTTGGAAATGGTAAACACTTTACGAAATATATTCGTTTTTTAATTATACAGCCAGTACTCAATAATTTTTATTCGCTGCTAAAACATATCTTTAGAGGAATTAATAAATTAAAAATCGTTACAAATCAAGAATCATGTTATTTATAATCCTTTTAAACACATTAATATCATAAGGAATAATGAATTAATACTTAAAATTGTTGCTCAATTAACATAGCAGTTGAGATCCAGTTTAAAAAGCCGGCGAAAATGTCTATATAAAATTTTTAATACGAATTTAATATAATGACAAACTGGTCAATATAAATAACCAGTGATAATAATTTACAAAAATTAATGAATTCAAAATAAAATCTATCATCATACCAGAAGCTGTTGACGTAGAAAATGTAATAAAAAATACCAAACGTACATATGGTGTATCGCATTTCAATAATATCGTTAATAGGTATTCAAAAATAAATGTCTATAAACCTCGGAGGAAACCACACACCTTTGAGTAACCTGAGAGACATAGCTAATATGATATTTGTGGTCCTACCATCGGTTCCTGTAAGTGAATGCTGCATTTCATAGTCATTAATATCTCATTCAAAACTAAGCTGTATGAAATGTTTTATGATAGTATCTAAAAACTACAGAACTTCTTTCGCCTGCCCTTGTCCTTATGTTTTTTTTTTTATTTTAACACAATATGTTAGAAAAATATTTGGCTTATAGTTTTGACGACCGACCGCCTGCCTGGTTTCAACCCATCTGGGGAGAAAGCACCCCCAGACCCGAAAACTATATTAAAATTTGTGGATCACAGAGACATTGGTCTCGGTGCAGAAATCGAACCCGCGGCCTTTCGCTTCATAGGTGGCTACTCGCCCACTGCGCCATGGAGGGTGTAAAACTACATCAATAACAACAGAACTGAAACCTACAGGCTGAAAACTATAAAACTAATAAAATAAATATTATTTGTAATGAAAGTTGTAGTAAAATAAAAGTTATTTGATTTAAATACTTAAAAGCAATTGTACTACTAGCTGTAGACAAAAGTAACTACAATTCACGAGTACTAGAATTGATACGTCATTAAACGCCAAAGGCAATTTAGACAAAGTATTTACAAAAAAGAGACTTCATTTTTAAACCAATAGTCTTCTTTAAAACCAACGCATATATTATACATTGTAATGTACCGAGTTAAAAAATAAGAAACACATAGTAGCGACTAGCGACCACCAGCGAACATGAGGTGAAATGCGTTAACAAGTTATTAATATGCGTTAGTAAGAAAATAATTCAATAAACTTCAGACAAATAGCATTTTATAGTACCGTACGTAAATTAAATTTAATCAGGTTTTTGATGGTTGCAGGCGGAATCACTTGAGTGGACTTATTGTTTTCTTTACGACATCCCAGAGTCGAGACGATAAAAAATTGAAATTGAGGAGCCATCTTCTAAATTAGTTTTATTATTGTTACCTGTACTGACGCTGAATTAAATTTATTCAATAATTACGTGAATATTTTACAATAACTTTATGACTACAAAAATATAGATGTAAAATAGTTCATTACAACGGTTATGCAGAAATTAATGAGATAAAAAAACATTTTTTATATAATTGGAAACAAATTATCAATATATCCAATATCAAATCCTTCCAACTCACAAATTATGACACGTACATACTTCTGTTTATAAAGCAATATTGTATACAAAGGTAAACGATGCCTGTGACTGATGCCAGCCAATTAACTATCTTAAAAACAATGGATATCAACTAACTAAAACACTTCTTAGATAATAGAACCCATTACTCACTCACTGAAAAATGACGTTCTAGTAGAATACATTGTTCCAATAACAATTATTTCGATAAAATAAGACTGATTGAATAAGATCTCAGTTTTCCTATGTGATCATCAATAAATGATTTTTAATTTTAACACAAAATTAATTTATAGATACCAACAAATAGAAGCAAAGATACAATTAATTAACACAGTTAAACCTGTTAATACAGTACAATCTAGAAATTAATTTAAGGCTTCAAGGATCACTTCGAAACACAAAACGAAAACAATTACAAACATTCCTAACACACTTTCATTTTATTTCCATTCCCTAACAAACCTAAAAAAAAACAAGAAAACCATAATGATATATTTTTCCGCTCTGTTTGGCGAAAATGTATTTTTTACTGGGCATAACCCAACAATAAGCCGAGTATATGATGTAAAGCGAAACAATTCTTTTGTTTGTCAGCAGATATGTATTCCGGAGAGAGACTGACGGGTCCGCCGCCCCCTGTAATTAGAACCTTTTTTTTACAATCTTTTTTGTGTCCATAAATGGTTTTACTCGCGGAACAATCTGAACGGTGTCATTGTCAGAAAAGATAACAGTTTTAACATCTGTTATATTGTTTCTAAAAAACATAATGTTCTGTCACAATCGGATACGAAATAAGTAACGTCGCATAGAATAAGATTTCATGTGGAATTTTATAAGTTATACTTGGTAAAATATAAAAAAATTCAGCGTTGTTAATGTTGAAGGTGGAGTAAAGCCTTTTACACCAACAACATATAGTTAATGATATGTCGAAATAGTTTTATCTTAATCAAATTGACAAATAGACAATTTCATGAAACATAAAAAAAGTTTACCACTTTGAAGACGTAAGCAGCATAGCTGGCACGAAATCAAACACAGCGCATAAGTTATTATGACCACCATACAATTTTGTTGGCGCACTATAGAAAACGCTGACTGCGCCCCGTGTGCATAGGTCACGGTATACATTCGTGGGCGTCTTTATTAACTTGCCAGCAAAATTCCCGTTCTTTGTTATGTATTAGCTGGTCTAGACCTAAGACTGGCTGTATTACTGCACAACGTATACCTTAAAAATCACGTCTGAGGAACCTTTTGTTGTTAACCCTACGAATAAAATATGAAGTAGAAAACAAAGTTTGAAACTGCTCGCGGCTACGAGGATATTTTGACAATGGAACCTTGCTTCTTAAAAGATCAATCTGTTTTTTTTGTAAATAACTTCCTTTTAATCCGGAATGGATCTCTCTGAAAATTCGTGAACAATACAAAAAGAATACGAAAATAACAACTGTTGATTAAACAGACAACATTTTAATGTAATCTTTAATTGGAAACAAATATTTAATAACACCGCCTTCTGAATCTGGCTCTTAACTTAAAGCCATCCAATTGACTGTTAAAAATAGTAACAAAAACTTGGAATGTATCAAATACATTAAATATCAGTTAACACTTACATTTATCCCGATGTTAAAAATCCGTTTCGGCCACAATGGCCGTCACACATTGAATTTCACGATTTGCAAACACAAAACCTATTTTGTTGTCACGCAATTTTTTTATGTCGAATTGAATTCGCGACTATGACTTTTTGCCCAAAAAGTAGCTGGCTAGTAATTCATTTGACCGCACGTTTCGGCAGGGCGTTCTTTTGTGCTTATTTTAAATTTCTTTTTTTAATTTTCGGAACAAGCCTACGTGACAAAAGTCGTTCCGCGAAATATACCGCGTTTGTGTCGACGCGAATCGTATGAAACGGCGAAAAACTTTTTTCTTGCCTAAGGAAGGCAGACGAGCAAGCGGCCCGCCTGATGGTAACCGGTTGCCGTCATCCATGGACTGCAGCAATGCCAGAGCACTTTCAAGCTGCTGCCTACCGTATAAGAAAAACTAATGTGGAATCATAAACAATCATATACGTTCTTACAAACATTTGTAACTACGAAATCGCACGTAACAGCTTCTGGCAAATAAAAGCCAGACTATATTACATGAAGCATTGGATCAAGGCCACGGATTTTTGGCCACGCTCCTGACATGACAATAATGTTACGCTCCGTCTGATGTTTATGTCCATAAAAATAAACTCAGAAATTATACATTTCTTATAGCTGTAGAATTGTGGATTTGGCGCTTAAAATAATATATGATCAGAACTGGTGTAATAAGAAGGCTAAGTTTGCGCTGCTGAATTTAAAGAAAATGGATAATTAAGGCATTGGAAAGGCGAGGGGATTTAGGCCTCAAAATATCTCACTCACACACTTCACGTCAATTTTCTGTGAGATAGTGATAACAACCCGATCGAGCCGGCCCGTTGCCCGTAGCCCGTTGCTCTATCACTTAAAAAAGTTTGCTGTAAATGTCACCGCTACACATATGTAAGCTAGGATCGCGGCATGAGGGATAGAGAGGCACACAAGTACATTCCATACAGTTGCGCATAGTTACAATGAAATTGAATTTTGCATTATTTTACACTGACACGGCAAAGTGAATACTGACTACACTGCATCTGATGGTAAGTACAGTCAACAGTGTAATGCCAATACATTCGACGATCAATTCAATTCAATGATCGCCATAATTATTACACTGGCTGGCCGGAACATTAAGCTAAAGCGGGCCACTACGGCGGGTTACAATATACGGTGGTCGCTATTCAATGGGGTACAAATATGCATCAGATTCCCACCACCGAATCCATTAACCACTTAGCTGGTAATTCTTACTTTCTTTGCGCTATCACCAAACTCAATGTACATACACATAAAGTCACTTCACAAAAGATAAGATTTCGTGACGGGCATTCAGCAATTGTTGCTGTTTACGGTACAAGAATAGCTAAATGGTTAGTCCAAATTTTCCACATCCCTCGACCCAATCACTTATGTAAATAGTATCTTGATAACTTTATTTGAAAGGGTTGGGGATAACCGACGAAAATGTAAACATTATTTGATGGTAATATAAAACAGGTAAAGAGAATTTCATATTTTTAAAAATAGCTTCCGATTTGACCTTTTTTACGCTGAGAATTTACGGATAATGTTTACATATACCTCGGAAATACAAGCGTGAGCGTTATGAAACACTTATAAAAATTACTATAAACGCCAATATCACTTTGTATTTTCCAACGTACCACAAAAAATAAACAACCAGAAGCAAAAAGCACAAGCAAAGGAATCACGTATCTAAATTCCGAGTACGACCACCGCTTTGTCGCGTGTTGCATCACCGGACCACCGGTGGCGGAGGCGGTGGCGGCGCATGAATTAATCGATCATTCCGATAGATCGCCGACAGCGCTGTTTAAACTGTTAATGTGGAGCGTAAGGGTCACCCACTCCATTGGGTGGGAGAAATTGGCAAATATAATACTTTTAATTCGTCGATCATATACAAGAATCATATTGGTTAATTTTCATTCATATTTGTCTTTGCTTGTTTCTTAGGTACTTCTTAGGTCTAAAGTATGTACTTATAACATTATTGGTTTTGTTAATCTCACACACAAACGCTGTCAGGTCTCAAAATATAATATTTACTGTCCAGTATTTAAGCTCAGCATCAATGAAGGATTCCTTTGGTCTTTTTCTAATATCTTTGTCTTTATGTGCTTTATAACAAGACAGCACATCTTCAATGATCTATCTCTACTTGAATTATTTACTAAGTATAAATCACATAAATTGTAGCGGCAAAAATAGTGCTAGATTGTGATAATTTTCTATAGTATTGCGTATAATTCCATTTGTAGATCACTTGGCATTACGCCACTCACCGTTTGACGGTAGACATATAGGCGACTATACACCACTTTGTTATTTGGCTAGGAGAACAAACTCACAAGGGTGAAACCACCGAATCCCATTAGAACAAAACAAAGCAATTGTGAATTAGTGTTTAAAACTGATTGAATCATGTATCAGCCATTGATTTAGAGTCCATCTTACTATATGTCCTACTTCTATAAGCTTATGTGTAAAGGAGTGCAGTTCAGTGTCATTATCGGTACCTACGAACATTCACAAGTATTGGACGTTTACTTTCTCATTCCATAGGCACGAGACTATATTTATGACTAGAGTTTTATATCTTCCAATCTTAGCTATGATTTGTTTCAATTAAATTTCTAATTATCTAACAGGCGTCGTTAAATTATTTACGGCTTTAGAAACAACTAGTCAATAATTATGAAGAACATTTACGGATCTCAATTTGGTATTTTAATCAAACAAATCTATTACAGGTTTCCGAGAAACCAATTGACGCAATGAGCGGTAAACAAGATGTAATGAATCTTCACAATTTTCCGTTCCATTTGTCTCGTAGTAAGTGGGTATTAAAAGGAATATTTAACTAACTACATAAACCATCTGAGATAATAGAATGTACAATTATTTATTTCGTTTAGAATTAGTTATCATTCTAAGAATATTTCCGTGTAAACCTCTACAATTTACTGAGTTCTATTTTACACTGACTGATGGAGTGTATATATCTTCGACCGCTTAAAAGACAATACTGATAATTGGAAACGAAAATGACAAACTATATAATCAACATCTAACAGTAGATTTTCTTTGGTAATGTGCTATATCTGAAATGCCCGAAATACATCCAAATTTGAAATCTCCTAAATACATAATTATGTTCAATAAAAAAAATAGACTCATGGTTTGTCCAGGATTGGATTTTGTCTGATATGCCGAAAAGCCCGCCTCTTGTTCCCAGGATGCAGGAGTTACACCTTTACTTACCTCTTCCGAGATACATGTGTGAGCATAGGTTACACTTCCCTAAGTTTGAACAAGTGCACCTAACATAAAAACGACACAGTGACCAAAGCGTGCCTCGGTGTTACCGATTCGATTTTATAAAGATTACCAGCTAATATTCTTTATACATTAGCTCTAGCAATCTTTATACAACATATTCCATAGTCAAATTATCAATCAACTTTATTCAGAGAATATTAATGGATTTATCTATCACGTGACTTACGCACACCGGAGGTGGCCCATATTTCATTGCTATTATGATCCCAGACGCTTATCAATTGTCAAATCTTGACATGTTCGATATGATAACGCTAAAACTACTTACAAATATTTTATAACAACTAGACGAATTTATACTCGGATATAACTTTGCTCTAAAAACCGTTGACCGTTGAGCTGATAAATTAATGAATATCGTTCTTCTTCTTCCTCCTGCCCTTATTCCAGTCGCACAAAATGCTTTTTTATACATGTTACACAAAGATTTAGCTTTTAGTTTTTACGACCGGCCGCCTGCCTGACGTCAATCCCTCTGGGGAGAAATTATTGAATATCGTACTATTTAAAAAAGAGACGAATGGAATTATACTATTAAATTTTATTCTATTTCCATTTCGAAAGATAAGAACTTACAACCATTAAACGCTATGTACATTTTACGCCCGGGTACTGAAACACAAATCAAACATTTGTTACATATTGACGGTGTTATTATACAATGGTGTCTAACAACTAGTAACTATGGTAACCGATACAAACTGGCCAATATAAACCTAGTTAAAGTTAGAATACGGTTTGTTATAACACCGTTAATATTTTTTTTACCAGCTGAACGGATTTGAATTATCTTTGGCACGCAGGTAGACCATAACATAAAATAGGACATAGCCTACTTATTATCCCAGAAAAAGTCTTTCACGTGGACGGAGCTGCGAGCAGATGTTAGTTAGCCCGTAATAACTTCAATAATAAAGTACTCGTACAATAATTTACACAATCTACAACTACCGATACACACACTGAGCTATCACAAACAATAAACATTGTTATAAATTGTAATGGCATGTCATAACATTCTCAAGGTGCTGATATAAGGGTCCAGTAACATCAATTGAGTTTACAAACATAAACTACGATAACAGACGCATTACACAAGAATGCCGTAGAAATTAATAGCGAAGAATTTAAACTTATTGTTAGAATGTCACGTAAATGTGTGTATTAAGGAGGTCAGATCTTTTGTTAAATATATATAATAAGGAATTTATGAAATTTAACATGAGAATTTATGATGCCGTGGCTGGAATGATAAAAGGAAAATAATTATCTGAGTTTGTAGTAGCCATTCGACCTCATTTTAGCAACTTCAGCGTACAAAGTTACACAGTAGTTAAGTTTATAAACAGCATATATTGGGATCAATTAATACACAATAATCACACACGTAGCATTTCTCTTACACTTAGACATTTTACAAAAAGCAGCTCAAGAACTCTGACCGGAAATATAAAAAATGTTAAACTTGGCAATCCTCTGGAAACCTTTGCTTGACTCATAACACAAATTAATAGTCTGTACAGTAGGAAGAACTTTCTATTTCAAAAGGTTTTGTTTACATTTTTAAATATAACATTTATATAAAATAAACCATTTGAAAATACAAAAAAATATATAAAGTGACAAATATATCATTGTTCACTATTTCATCTGTGACCTCTAAACAAAAACATTGTAAGTTGAACCAAATCAACTGGAGGCTCAGAAACGCTGCTCAAACCAAACGGTATATCGATATTTTATTAGACGCTAATTGATGTACATGGGCCGTGGATAGGGCCGGCTTTAAGGGAGGTATCTGGGTGGTCGCACAGAGCACCGCAAAATGTGGGCAACGTGGTGATGTGACGCCTTTTGAATTCAGTAATCAGTAAAAAAAAAACCTCTAGCAGCTAGCGCCGGCTCACTAAAATATCTCAACTAGGCGACCCTGTGGCCGTACACAAGCGCGCCCCGAGACCGGGTAAATGTCAAATGCAACGTTAATCAATCCTGAATCGCGGTAGCAAGATTAGCAAGACACTTAAATACATTTTCCCAACATCAACCATTGAAAAGGCCGCAGCTAGTCAAGCAGACCACCTGCGCGACTAAAGAATTTCTCCTTCACTAAAGAGACACTACCACCCGTTCCTCTACACTCCCGTGGTTAAGTCCAACCCTGGCCGGCAATATGTGCCATGGCTGTCGGCACACTATGCAATAAACACAGCTCTAATTACACAACACTACCAAAATGATAGGCTCCATTATGGCCTAATGTGATGGCTTATGGATAGATGTGCATGAGCGTGAAAGTAAAACTAGAATTTAGATATTGCGAATTATTTAGGTTTTTAGATAGTGGTGTTCCCATAATGTTTAGTTATCAACAAATTACGACATCACCTTGCTAAAAGCAACATGGGGATGGAACATTTTTTATCAATTTTATGGTATACCAAGTTATAGCTTCTAATTTTACTATCGATCGCCTGGTGAACTTCAACCTGCACTGGGAATTCTTATATTAAAATAAAACTAATTTAAACGGATTTTATCGCGGTCTTTCATTTTAAATTTAAGTCCCGGCGTTTCGACAGCTTCGTGGTCACGGGGTGGACTCCGTAAAAAATAACCGCGATAGATGCGATTAAATTAGTTTTATTTCAATGAGTAACATTCGCGTAAACGTAAGAAATCAATCTTTGTATTGTTTCCCGCCATCATAGAAGACGCCCCTGATAGTATCAAATTCTACAGTGTATTAAAAATACTTATTTTAACATCGTTTCCTTCGTCATTTTCTCTTAGTAACAAAATTGAGAAAGGCCAATACAGGTCTCCTTATCTCTGCCTATCGCAGCCGCAATACCGATGAAATTGAAAACCCTAACACCGAACCCAACGGTCCGACTCAATCTAGATACTTTCAGATAAAATCATGAATAGGGTAGGCTTTTTCGTAAAATACTTAGCAACGGTTCGATATAGGAAATTCTTTATTTTTATTTTACTACACTTCAATGTAATATTACATTATTAGTTCGGTTGACAATTTCCTTACATATGGGATCTACTACATGTATCAATTTAATTCACGAGCGAAAGTCCGCCTGGCATTTATTTATTTGACTGAATGACGAGACGAGCAAGGCGCTCGCTTGATGGTAAGCGCCACGCCTGCCCATAAACAGAAGCAACACCAGACAGAACTTTAGATTACAAAGCCATGCATGGCACGGACTTGCGCTCGTAACCCCAGTACTTTCAATGCCCAGTACTTTTACTGGCTTCAATGTCCATCAAACAGAAACACAACATTGCTTAAACACTGATGCTTGGCGGCAGAAATAGAGAAAGCGATGGGGCCAACCCAGACGGCCTCTCGCATACGAGGGACCTACCACCTTATACTGACTTAATATGTTGCAGCGAAACACCAAATTCACAAGCCGTTTCACTCAATTGACAAATCCGAAAAAAAATCGGTAATGGCACGCATATCACATTCTTTAATTAGACAAATGGCTGTTGCGAGCTCACCACGTTCCCACACATTAGGCGACAAAAGATCTACAGCGATGTTTAATTCATGACGCGGCGAAGTGCAAGCGATGAAGTGCCACAAACAACCGAAGAATGTTAAAGGTTCATTGAAGCTGTTCGGATGGTGTGACGAAAGACGGAAACGTCCAACGTGAATACGAATGCAGTTTAATGGAAATTGTGCTCTGGTTTCGATGGGCGGCTGCGATTGACGATCGTTGGAAGTTTCAGCATTCTTTAGAGTTGGTATTTTTGTTAGAAGAGAACAATTTATCGGCACGGCAGACTAAATATTACTTAAAATATCGCTATTTAGTATCGAATTGATTGACATAGTATTCAGTTAGTAACATTATCTTATATAATTATTTATGGAATGAGTGAATGAATAAGCGTCACGCCTACCCATAAACAGAAGCAACACCACACAGAACTTTAAGTTATAAAGTACTGCATGGCGCTGAACTGCGCTCGTCACCCCGAGACATAAGATGTTAAATCTCACAATACCCAGTAATTTTACTAGCTTCAATGTCCTTCAAACGGAAACACAACTGTACTTACACACTGTTGCTTAGCAGCAGAAATAGACAAAACAGTGGTACCAACCCAGACAGCCTCTCAAATACGAGAGACCTACCACCTTGTAAAACTGTATCTTTTAGACACTGACATATATGTCCGTTTAACGCGGAACCAAATAAAATGTAGCTACATTCAAGTAGACAGACAAAAGCAAACGTTACTCTGTGAAGTTACATCAAAGCAGGAAACCCACAACACATCCCACTGTGTAGAAACTAACAAACACGCGAAACGAGGTCCCAGCTCAGTTAATCAATTAGGAATGTGTCCGGGCCACGTGAAAGCCGACGGCGTAACGATCACGGTACGTCTGCCTTCAATCACAACCGATTCATAAGTCGGTACAAATCAATTGAACGATTCATTGCCTTGCTCGATGGTCGTGATCTCGCAATCCTTTGGTCGTGCCTGATTGGTTTTCACCGTCAGTATTCTAGATAATATGGAGAGCCTTATGGTAGCCATGCACGTTAGAGTTATACTGAGGGTTTAGTCTTACAAGTATATTTTACAAGGTGGTAGTTCCCTTGTACGCGAGAGGCCGTCTGGATTGGTACCAAGCAACAGTGTGTGCACTGTTGTGTTTTAGTTTTGAAGGACATTGAAACTAGTGAAATTACTCGGCATTATCTGGCGCCTGATGTTAAGCGCCACGCCTGTCCATAAGCAACACCACACAGAACTTGAATTAAAAAGCACTGCATGGCACTCAACTGCGCTCGTCACCCCGAGACAAGATGTTAAGTCTCACAACGCCCAGTAATTCCTCAAAACTTATAGCACAGCAAAGACGAACTTTACCTATAGCCGTTTAAAAATTATGAAACTCATTGACCAGTCACTAGGCTTTTATTTGCCAAAGGCTATCCATAAAATAATTTATCGCTTTAAACGTTGCACATAAAATAAAACTTTGTTTAAAGAACTCCGTACAGTAGATATAAAACAGGCGATGCCGCGATGGCGCCAATTCCCGCTCACAACGATGTTTAAATTATCACGTCGCGGCCACGTTCCCGGTAGAAAGAGTAATAAAAACGTTTTTGCTGCATCTGTTTGCTTACACATACAGTGAAACTTGGTTAAGTGGGACCTGGATAAGTGAGAAACCTCCATAACTGGAACTCATGCTGAGGTCCCAACACTTTGGCACTGAATTACCCCTGTTAGTGGGACGAAGCAAACCTCTGTATCTGGGATTTGTTCTTTCGATTTATCATCATAGTTACCTCTATAACTGAGACAGCGAGTGAATTTTATATGCATAAACCCCTGTAACTGAGATAACATCGTTTTATTTGTTTACTTACTTATTTTTATTCTAACCTGTATTCTGACCTCTGTTAATGAACCCCTCTATAAATGAGACAGATATTTATTATACCTGGATATCTGAGACACTGGGTAAGTGGAATACCTCTGTAAGTGAAACAACATTGCAGGTCCTTTGATGTCTCACTTAACCAGGTTTCACTGTATAATGAATTTGTATTGATGAGCTACATCCTATTGAATGGGTTACTTTGCAATAGACTTCATCCAATCCAATCAAAATCAGTTGCAACAATGTATCTACATATCATTATCTTCTTCGTTGTTTTATTTATTAGCTCAAATGACGAGGCGAACGTATCGCTCGCCTGATATTAAGCGTCACGCCTGCCCGTAAACAGTAGCAACACCACTCGGGACTATAATTAACACAATTACAAAATACTGGACAGCACTGGACCGCACTCGTCACTCGACGTTATGCCCAGTAATTTCACTGGCTTTATTTTTTTTTATCCCAGGCCAGCTTACGAGCAAGTGGGTCACCTGATGGTAAGTGATATCCACCGCCAATGTACGCCCACAATACCAGAAGAATCGTGGGCACGTTACCGACGTTAAGGGAAATGCCTAATTAGGGATTGCGGGGATTTGGGCCTCCGGATATCTCACTAACCGTACGAAACGCAGCAGCAAGCCGCTACTTTACGTCAGTTTTCTGCGAAACAGTAGTAACGACTCGGTCGAGCCGGCCCATTCATACTGTAGACAAAAATGATTACAGCGTGCCTCTACCAATTGAAAAATATAATAAAATATCCTTCGAACCGGAACACAGAGGTCTTTACACACTGTTGCCTGGCGGCAGATATAGGCAAGCCGGTAGTACCTACCTAGACGCCCTCTCGTATCCAAGACATCTATCACGTAGTAAGACTATGGGATATAAACTAAATACGGTAGAAATACCATCCGGCATCCCGACTCGTATTAAACGTAGACTATATAGGTATATAACGTAGGTACGTTAGTACAAAACACTGCGAAACATGGTAGAATATGTATATTTCTCACGCACAATCTGTTTATTTTCAACACGATCGGTGCTGTATCCCGCGGTATGGCGTACAGTAACAAATACGCCCATGTTTATACTCGCACACCATCGCATTAGCATGTGAGCCGAGGCGCACTCGTCAGTCGTCAGATAAACACGCTCGCAACACGTCAGTATCAGAAACACGCTGTAACACGCGTTGCGTGCGACGTGACCCGCTAACACGCTTCGCACATGTACACAAACGTCTGACATCACCATTAGTGATGTACGTGTACTGTTATGAAATTGTAACGGAGTCGTATGTATCTGTATCGCAAAGAAAAACTTCAGAACAACTTTTTCATTTGATTTTTTGTTTGACTTTAAAGAATGTCGTAATGGTTACTTAGATGGAGTGTGCGAAATTTAGGATCATGTGGTCTCTAAATTAGAACATCGTAATAAGTGATTTACTGAAAAACAACCGTTGGAATTTTTTTAAGATACAAATTCCCGTTTTGTATTTCACGCGGCACATACTAAACGACTAGACTAGTCACAAGAGAGAGGTCAAATTAAAATGGTTAACACTTACCCACAGTTAAAAGATAGTTTTACAAAATACATCATCTTTCAAGATTCCAACACGCGATGTTGTTTCCCATCCAGCCCTCTAACCCGACATATTCAACAATGACACGTCTTTATCACGGCATGTCATATGTTTGACGTGCGTTGTAAACCAAAACACGCGATTATTTCGGCGTGATTCGCGTGACGGCGCGGCCAATGAGCCGACGTGTTCGTCACGCCACTCGTTACATTTGTTTGTCAATGCGTGATAAGCTGACACGTGCAGGATTACATTTTGCACGGGATTATATTCACATGTCAGATTGTGTAGGTGCGCGTTAGGATAGATTGAATTTACTTGAACGTGAAAAAATTTTGTCAATCTTCTACTTTTCAATAAGGCGTACTACGGCTCAATCGTAGTTCAGTAAGAGATAAGTAAAATCGATCTATAGTTAAGATGAACGACTTCAAGACATCAGAGTGAAAAGAACGAGAAATACAAATAAATTAAGAAGTGGTGAAAGTGAGGATACCATGTCTATCCAAACGCGGTGTAGATCGACTTCCTGCTGGATAAATTATTTTATTTGATGGAATGACGAAACGAGTAAGGCGCTCGTCTGACATAAACAAAAGCAACACCACACAGAGCTTTGAATTACAAAGTTTTACACGGCACTGAACTGCGCTCGTCAGCCCAAGACATAAGATGTTAAGTCTCATAATGCCCAGTAATTTCACTTACACACTGTTGCTTGGCGGCAGAAATAGACAAATCGATGATACCAACCCAGACGCCCTCTCGCATACCAGGGACCTACCAACAACGTTACTTTATGAACGTAGCGGGAACCTACTGAATGAGTTTTGACGTAATCAGATGCTGTAGAAACTACACCAACTCGTCAGCTCTGACCAGTAAGAACCACAAACAATGATGGATCGTTTTGTGTATTGCCATTTCCAACCATCCTACTAATATGACAGTATGGTACAAACGCTATATTAAGAACAGGATACACCGTACATAAAACATTGTATAGGCACATAAAACGCAGATAGGCGCGCATCAATCATCTGGAACCGGCGACTTAATGCATTAATGACAACTTGTCACTACATTCGCCCGTACTTAATTACACACTGAACTAAGGTCTTAATTAACTGTTACACATCTTATTTGTAATGCCATTTCGTTCGAATTAATCGACATCAATTCGATTACAGATATATCGCTGAAAGTGACATTTCTTTTAAATCACCGTCTCTTGGTCTTATGTGGGTAAACTAGTATTACTGGCAGATAACTTGTTAATTTTATATGTTAAAAGTGAAAGAATGCCTCAGTATCATTTCCGGTGTTTTCAAGAAGTGGCAGTTACTCCAACGACTATCGCAAGATTATCCAGGTCTCCTAGTAAATCCACTGGAAGAGGGTAAAATATTTTAGTACTATAAAAGGATCAAACACAATCAGGAGCTTAAGACTCTGGATTTCTCTACTAATTCTCGTCAATTACGTCACAAACTATTATCACTTGCTCCACAGAACCCGCGGCAGCACTTCTCAGCCTGCTAAGACCATACATAGCAACAATGTTGGCAGCCTGTGAGAACAGAATTACGGCCGTGTTAGAATATATATAGGCCGTGGCGAGACATGGTTTTCCGCTCGCAAACATTTTTCCTGGCAACACTGAACACTGACACGGAACGGTCGCGACGCCTGACCGCAAACCGATATGGTATGCCGTAGTCCACTTCTTTGAACTCTATACTTTGTTATGGCCGCTATTTCCAATAAGAAAGTTATGGCAAGTACAATATTGTCTAGAGAATAAACTAACAAAATACAAGGTTCAAGTTATTTTGCTGACTAGACTGTAACTTCTTCGTGGATAAAAGAAACATCATCTCAGATTAAAATAAATTTGGTAAATACCTACATTTGAAATCTATAACATCCTGCACCTAGATAACAAAGGAAGAATAACATGTAGATTTCTTTCATTCAATTATTCTTATCAAAAATCACATCTATCACCAGAATATAGAAAATATATAGTAATGAAGACTAACCAGAAGTCAGAAGCTGATTTAAAGCAATGGGACCAAAGTAATAAAATCGTGACCGTATCGTTTAAATAAGGAAATATCGATTAAATCTAACAATAAGCATAATCTGTAGAGGAAACATATCACTTGGCTTGAACTTGAATAGAATTACACAAAATACATTAAATTAAAATGCTGTTGCTATTTCCCGTCAGCGCAATCAATGTTCTCTGAAACCTATTATGTAAACTGACATTCATCCATATGTCTTCATGGTCACAGCACTATGTTTTTGCTGTACTTCCATTTAGATATGTCGCTCCTATCTAGTTGTTTGTAATATCTGCTGGAATGAAAATAAACATAATACACTTATAATTTTTGCACCTGTTTCCACATTAGTTGCCTGGACATATGCTATCGGACCTGCCTAGTATGGCTTGGGCACGGCCTCTGTGGAACAGCATGGGACGGAAATAAGGTTTCTTCTATCCCTACAACTATAACTAGTGCAAAAACAGTATTTGCGTCCCAAGTTATGATGATAAGAGGTAAAATATCACAATTCTAAAATCACCCGATCTAAAGATCTAACCTAAAACCCTATGGATCACTAACACCATGAAACGACCGCCATAATCAAACTTTTCTCGCCTAGGCTCTTGAAATTGAACCCACTAACTAATATTCAGTATTTCTGCCACTAAACCCATAAGACGCGCATACTTACACGCTATCCCAGCCCCATTGGCATCCCATTGTGTATTTTTTCCATCCACTTCCCATTCCTTATTACGACCGCTAATGCCGGTAAGTACAGTATTATAAAAAGCTTTTAGTAAGCAATCTAGAAGTTGTCTATCCTTCTTTGGCATCGGTCACCGATCAAGGACCGACTGCTATGTCCGTTCACTTTGATTATTCGCTGAGCATTATGCAATGAACGGAAAAAATACGGTATTTTTATCTTATATCGTCTGTTCCTAGTCATGAGTTTAAAAACTATGACAAATGGTAAAGTAAAATAATTATTGAAAACAATAAAGTAAGTACATATATATTTTTATCACCTCTAAATTTTATTAATTATTCTGTCACATAATCTAATATTGAACATAATTATTATTAATAACAAACTATGGTGCTGTGATGGAATTCGCCAATATGCTGATCAGACCGATACAATACTATTATTAACAAGCGTTTGTACCCATTTACGAAATATGGAGTCAGCACGACGCGACGGTCATTGTAATAATTATTGACACAAATTAATACGCGAATTCATCTAAACTAATTAAACCCAAACAATTTTACATATCTTTTGCATTGTATTGACACTATGCTCCAGAAAGTACTTAGTTTAAGACATTGTATTATTCAGCACTACGCATTCACGTCTTTACTATGCGCTCGAAATAATATTAGGAAAGTCGACCTCAAATGTCACTCTAAAAGTATTGTTCTTATTATAAGTAAGCAATGTTTTTACGTAATTTTTTCATTCTTCCTGTCAATATCCCGGCTTAAAGCCGGGGTCCGAATTGGCATCATGATTTTACGGTGGATTTGATATTTCATGCGGGGCGACCTGCCGTCGGACCCCCACAACTCGCAACAGGTACCAAATAAACTGAGTACATATTAATTAGTATTGCTAAATTTATTAAAATTTTAATTGTTTTAAATCAAGCTCACAATATGACAGAAAATTATCCCTCATCTTATTTGGATCGCATATGCTTGACAAGCAAACATTTGTATCAACAACAAAGTCGAACACATCTGTACCGCGGAAACACGCTACATCAACAATGAAAGAAAAACATGAAAATAAAGCTGAAAAGCAGTCTAAGTGACAACAGATCAACTAAATACATTTCATAATCAACATCCGCACCACGTCGCACCTCATTCCTCCATAACATTAATATAACATTAAAGAGTTCCCCGTGTTTATGCGCACGACATGTTATTAATGGGTGACAACATTATCTTTAGCATCTTGCGTGTGTCTCGACACTTGTCCAACACGATCTGTATCTGAACTTGACACACGGGCCAGGGCCATCGATCCGGTAGCCAGTTGCCGGCTGATTGGCGATTGCCCACGAGAAGAGAAATTACGCTAAACTTGTACCTGGTAACGGTAACAAAATTTAAATGGACGCTGTATATACAGATGTCTCTCAATTTGCACGGAATTTCTCGAGTTTATACAGAAAATACGATTAGATTTTTGTTAGAACTCGAAGTATTTCAGCGCAATTTTACTATATTCCCAAAGAGAAAAGTATTTCTAACTAAAATACTGTAACTATTGAAAAATAGATTAATACGCGAGATAGCATTCTAGACATTTTAATCCACGTAATTGACTAATGATACTTTACCACTGTTGTGTTAGTTAAAATCTAAATTGAATTGTAGAAACTAACAATGTAGATCTGACGTAATTGTATTAGAACTTTCCTTTGCAGATTCTACTTACAATTACCACAAATTAGTTTTCAATAGCATAAATGGCATTTACGAGCCTATTACGTATTATATAAACATAATTTTGTTAAAGCGACGAGATAGAAAGCGATCTACGTTGAACCACGCACGGCAATTATTTGGTAACCATTAAAATTAATAAACCACCGACACGTAAGTGGGTTAGCCTTTACCAAACAAATCGTCTTTTGATGACTCCAATGTGACCATTGTAAAATAATATATCAACGTCAACATTGTAATACGCCTTTAGATAGTCAATTTATACAATTGAACAGTTCTTTTTAGTATGATATGTATGTATGACAAATGTCAGAAAATTCGAGTTGGATATTTTTGGACAAAATGGAGTAATCCAAAAATATTAAAAATCATCTTAATATTGTTTAAATTATTAATAATATGTCCAAGCGATACTGATCATGATACATGATCATTAAACGTAGCTTTCCCATTAACGCCTATTAACTTACTTAACAAAATAATCCTTTTGAAATAATTCTTGATAGCCATAAAATTATCTAGTACTGTCTGGTGCATACATTTATCTTAATCTTGCTTCTAAAGCATGTATAATCTGCAACATAAATCTTGTTTATGAAATATTAGGTATGTCAAGAAATATAATCTTATGAATCCACTGTATTCTAACTACATACACGTTGAAACTTTATCATAATAGTTCAAGAGTAAAGTCGTCATTAAATAGACTGATACCTACGTTAAAAGATAAAATTCATTAGAACTACAACATAATTAATGATTCATAGTTACGCAGATAAAGAGCAAATATTTAATTTTTAATTTCACTGAATGAGTTCTCAAGATATTTATATTATCCATACAAGAAATGCTAATAGATAATTTGGTGGTATAAGTAATTTAAGGTTTAACGGAAATTAGATATTTTTGTTTACACCATTAATTGTACGGTTCGACCATGGCGCAAACACTCTCTTAGACAAAGTTTCATGCGGTTAAATTTCCTGAGGTCCAAACCCTCCTAAGATCGGCAGAGCATTCATTATTCTTCTGGTATCTATGGTGTTTATGAGCGGTGGAATTCACTTAACATCAGGTGACCCAATTGTTCGTTTGCCAGTGTCTGCTAAAAAAAAAGGTCAGTAAGCGTCGGGCTAATTATTGTCAAGTATAACATAAACCATTGCTTGTTATGAATAACTAAAACAATACAACAATAACCAAGTGCCCTTATACCAAGATGAAAATCATAAGCAGATTTACTATAACATTATATCTCATATTATGCGAGGATGCGCAGACGGTACAAAAGTGTTCGTAGTAGTTACGTTACGTAGTTAGTATTATTAGTATTTAAGGCAACGTAGACATTTTTAACATTTAACATGTTGCGTCAACCCCACTAGAAGTTGGATAAGGAGAGGTGGAAGAAGAAGAATTTTACAACTTAACTACATAACATCAATATAATTAATGTAATTTGTAGGTATTCACTACTTCGGCTTAGGTCATATGGACATCAACTAACAGAATTAATTTGGAAGAAAGCAGCCACCCATCTTCTACTTTATACTATCCTCGAGGTATATAAAACTATTCAGACGTTTAATAAAGGAGCCAGAGTTCTGTTGGTTCCTAATAATCGCATAATACAGCTGCATCTCAGCAATTTAATTCAATGTTGCCAGGTTGCAGCATTGTCCCGACTACTAGGGAGCAGGCGGAGCAGTTTAGAAGTAATGTTACGTGTTCCTAATCCACTAGGAGTAAAAGAGATGTTATAAGTTTGACGCCAGTGTCTATGTCTGCTTTGTGTATCTATATTAGCATTGGAGCCCCTAAACGAATGGACTCATGTATGCTCATGCGTATGTTTAATTTAAAAAAAAGAATATCGAGTGTGTTTTTAGGTTGATAACATTGACCCAACCCTGCAAGTTGCAACTAAGGCATTGGGATCATTGAATAGGTTTCGATGAGTAGTTAGTTTACAGATGGTGATCAGGGTCTGAAGATAAAGTATGAGGGTGGCCACATGAACTTAGATATAATTGATATCGTTACTACTACGTATTTAATTAGCAACATCGTTAGTACAAAACAAAACTGCTCATAGAACAGGGAAAAATATATTTTAATTTACTTAAAAATCTTTAACAATCGTTTTTTGTGAAGCACTCATTATTATCCATGAGTGCAAGTGACACAAACGGCCCGTGAATGAATCACACGAGAACCACAAACACACTAATCGCACCGCAAACATTCAGCTTCGACCATTGTTTGAATGGTAAACCGTTTTTTTTTTCAAAAACACCATATTTCTCAGGCGTTGGAAAAAATGTTATTGTTGTCTGTGAACTTTAAAAATGGAAAGTCCTGTCCTGTTATAATATAACAATATCATACAGTTACATGTTGTATATTAGTTTAAGTAGCCTTATAACCGGATTCGATACAATTCCAATTAACTATGAGATTAACGTGATCCCTTATAAATTTACTTAAGACCTAATGACGGAATACGGAGTAAATAATGGAACTCTTCAAAGGATAACTGAGCACACTTGTCGCGCGTTGTGATTCATTGGAATACAATAGCTATACTTTTCACTAAAAATAAAAAAGAAATACAATGTTTCAAGAAAACTAAAAAGCCGACGTCTTAAAATATCACTGAAAATTCACAAATAATATTTCAAGAGGTCTCTTTGGAGTCGGTGCAATTTCAATTAACCGGCAGCAACACTGAGGAGAGACACTCAATAAGGCCTCTAGAAATTGTTGTTTTTCTTAAGGGTTGAGAGCGCCTAAAGCGCTCACCCGAAAGTCCGGTGAAGCTGTATACAGCCGACTAGCGTCAGGCTTACAGCAAGCGTCCACACAAAAAAAATGTTGTTTTTCAGTGATATTTTTTTAAGTCTGTTTTAAATTTGGTTTCTAACGACGAAAAAATACAAAGAGGCTCTCAGCGTCGGCCAAATATGAACCGATATAGATGATTATTTTTGTATTCGATAGTGTTTACTTCGGTGATGGTAACCAGTTCTAGTCTAGTCCACGGCTTATAGCATAGCATATGTAACATGCGAACAGCTTCTATATTCTTGATCCAACTTTATTTCTTCACTCCTGGTTACATTATTGTCTCTTTCAACAACCTAAATAAGTTCAAGTGACTTGTAGAAACGCCAACGTAACAATTACTTTCGACAAAATAAATTTTTCACGCGCGATTCTAACGTAATCTGTCCGGTGGGCTCGGTGTCCCTTAAACCCTTGATATATAATTCAGGAGCGGGGAACTTTTTGCAAGAGCCGCCCCATTAGTCTCCGAAGTAAAACACCTGTCACCGAAACTGGACTAAAGTAAACATTCCGTAATTGCCGCCGTGGGGTAACACCTTCGTAATGGGAGAAAAGTTGTCGCAATCATTGTAGTATAAGTAGATCTTTTTAATTTGATTTTAGATATTAAGGTGGTACTTTTTTTTAGCATAGGCCGGCAAACGAGCAAGTGGGTCACCTGATGGTAAGTGATCTCCACCGCCCATGTACGCCACCATGTCCACCAGAATAATCATGGGCGCGTTGCCGACCTTAAAGGAAAGGGATAATTAGGGATTGGGAAGGGGAGGGGATTTGGGCTTCCGGATATCACATTCACCGTACGAAAAGCAGCAGCCAGCCGCTTCTTTACGTCGGTTTTCTGTGAGACAGTGGTAACGACCCGGTCGAGCCAGCTCATTCATGCTGTAGACAAAACTGTCTACAGCGTGGCTCTACTACTCAATTTATTAGATGGTACGCCCTCGTATACGTGCGTCCGTCTGTGCTAGTACCGTCGCTCTGTCTCATACTGCCGCCAAGAAGGAGCGTGTTACAAGCATTGTTGTGTTTTGGTTTTGAAGGACGTTCAAGCCAGTGAAAATACTGGGCATTATGAGATTTGAAATCTTATGCCATGTTTATCGGCAGGCATTACGGTCACCGGCAGGCGAGCTGTTTGTTTCACCATTCAGGATAATAAAAGTATTGCGGTACATAGAAGAACATTATGATAGAAAGACGATAATGTGAATCCAGAGTAAGATATATCAGATTTATCGACAAACATTTACACACGAACAGTTTATAGTTAACGTCCAAAGGATGGAAAACAAGTCAAATAAACACACGAGTCAAAAAAATACGCCATTGATAAACCTTTGGTAAGAGTAAGACAGTGCATCATTTATGCGTAGGAAATGCAAGAATAAATCGACATTCATTAAAATAATGACTGCTACACAAGAAAACCATTCGTCTGATGTATGTAAAGCTAATTACACAATATTAATTTTTCCATTAGCCAACCCGCATGCTGCTAAAATACGAGCAATAAAAAACCGGTCCAGTACGAATCAGACTCTCGCATCGAGGGTTCCATACGGGCAAATAACATGAATTAAAATTTTTAAAAGCATATTGCACCGACCCTATTGCGCGTGGGATAAGGGCAGATGGAAGAAGAAGTTAGGATAATATGAGGCTGCTAGAACTAGAATGGCCCAACTGCATTTTGATAACTTTTGACTTATTTGTATTTTCGTAATTTAAAAATGTTAATCTACAAGACCAGACCGGCCTAAAATTGGTAGCATCATCTTGACATAGATGGCAGTACAAGTCCATTTCGGCCGTGGTATAAATTGTCGAAAATACAAATAGGTCAAAAGTCATCAAAATGCAGTTAGGCCACTCTGGTTCTGGCAGCCTCATATATTCTGTGAAAATTTCAGCCAGCCACCTATAATAGTACACAAGATAGATTTAAAGGTACGACAGACGGCGGCGCGGCGTAGGCTCTAAAATAAGGTTCACTTGGTCCTTTGAGTACCGAACCCTAAAAACGTACACACCGAAGTGCAACTTCGTTTTAATATCTCGAAACCCATGTATGGAGCAAATATTTGCAACGGCATTTCTATTTGAGGTAAAAAAAAATCGCAACTCTTGTGCCTTGTTGCCGTTTTATTGGATTCTGTTGCTATACACACTTTGGAATGGAAAAAAGTGTAGGTACTTGGGCGGGTTTTATAAAAAATATGTATATGTTTTTTATTTTGTAGGAATAAATTAACACGTTCCAATCCAAGGTGCACATAATTCAATTGTGTTAAAAATAGGCCTTCCAAATAGTTAATTAGCAGTGAAATAGACTTTTTATAGGAGCGCAAAAGGATTTTAAAAAAAGATAGTCGTTCTGTACAATTGAGAAAAAATTAAGAACAGACGAAAGCGACAAATTGACATGATGTGTATACAAAGTGGTATACACTCAAGGGGAAACGGTTTGTGACAGGCGATGATCATTCACAGCCCCTGTAAGTGTAGCAGTCTCTAGACAACATTATAAGTCGTGGAAATATCGATATAAATCGATGACATCGACTATCGGGAGACATGACAGCTGTTCAAAACACAATCTATAAAAAAGTATAAATAAGTAGCAGATGTAAAACGCATAAAATCAAGTTCAGTGTGTGTGTGTGTGTGTGGACGGTGGAGTCGAAAAGGAAATAATCTAACAGGCCACCGTCGATCACTGCGCTACAACTCAGGGGCTGATCGAGGTAGGGGCGCGGGTACGGAGACATTACCCAATGTCGATAAAGGCCGTTGAATTAATATGTTTATTAAAACGTGTTAAATAAACTCATATAGATGATAAATAATCTATGTATTTAAATATTTACAAAGTATACCGACCTGGCTAGAATAGATTTTGAGTGTTATAATAGGTAATTATTTTTAACAATGTCGTTTTAAAGCATCACTTTTAACCAATACAGTTACTCATACAATCACATTACAGTCCTTAAAAAAAGTCCTATCATGAATGAAATAATTACAACACGTAAGGTTCATTTACAAAACTACATTAAATACGACATCGAAAGAACAAACGCATCTACAATACATTCTCAAAACAAATCGGTCAACGCATGCAAACACTGTTACATTCACGCATTTCCGCTTGCAGCACCGATTCCCAATCGCAAATTAAACACACGAAACTCTTGTAACAACAATTCAATTAGGTGCATGTTATGTTGTAACAATTAATTGATCGAACAACCTAACAAACGAGTAAACTATTATAGAGCTTAACTCTAGGAAATCTAGGGTATACGTAGTGGGGCGTAAAATTTTCAACCATCATTATTGAAATAATAAATACACCCAACAGTCACACACATAGTCCTGACCACATACTAGGTGAAACCTGTATTGTAGGTATCGGGAACTACCGAGGGACTTCCGGTCTCACCACACCCAGACCCAAAACCAATATTTGTGAATGTCACAAACATTTGTCGCGGTGCGAGAATCGAACCCACGGCAAATGGCACACTCACCCACTGCGCCACGGCTTACTGCCATTACGATGAACTTTCATAGACCAATACCGTTTAATAGCTAAAAGAGTTGAGATAGAATTCTCTGGTTGGCATAATATTATAAAGCTAACCTATTTGCTGATAAATGACACACTGATAAATTTACTAAAGCAAATTAAAGCTGTACGTCGCTAACACTAAATTGAATAATCACTTATCACACAAAATTAACGAATAAATTACAGAAATAAAACACGGCACGTGGCCATTTCGAAATCTAAAGCTTCATTGGCCCAAATTTAACGGTTAACATCGGGTGTAATTGTGTTAATTTATGGTAATTGCGATACACGCGGGATGGTCGAAAACGAACAACAAGTTCGCGTGTAGAATGATAACAAAATATGTAATTAAAAACGTAATGGGTGTGACGTTTGGGGACAGGTATGTGCTTTGAGGTATAAGCGAGGCAATATTTTAAACGGAAAAGTCTGATCAACGTAGCATGTATTCTTAATCCTACAACTGACTATCATAAACTACGAAGGAAAGACACCTTCGTCGGAACGATAACTTTTCCTGTTTCCCTATTAAAGCCCTAATAGGTATCGCATTTACATTAAAAATCGCTTTAGCTACTTCTTGAAGAATACACGTGATTATAAGCATTTCGCGATCTTCAATGTATATGTTAATAATGATAATACTAGCCCTGTATTATACACGTCCCACTGCTGAGCACGGGCCTCCTCTACTGAATGAGAGGGGTTAGCCCTTAGTCCACCACGCTGGCCTCAGGTTGGCAGACTGAATATATGTTATCATCCATTATGATTTGTCAATTATTAAACTACATTTCTTACTAAGCAACAAAGAACATAAACTCATAAAAAACATCGACAACACAAACCTGATCGCATCACTACTCGCCTGTAATTCAATCCGGTCAAGAAGGGAGGGTGCTTAACGTCCGGCTCTTACATACATTACACCTCTTGCATTCCGTACACGATATTTGGACATCTCCCCTTTCACAATCCCCTCAACAAGAGCGACTAATTAGGTCGAAGCACTGAATATTTGAAACGTGTCGGAACTCCCGTGAACTTGGCATCATCACCTGTAATTAGTAGGTGGTAATAATTCAAAAGATATGAATTACTGAGTGTCTGAGGGTGGCTCGAGTGCAAGAGGCACAGGCCGTGTACATAAAGGGCTCAGCGGGTACTTACTACATTTCGCATTACGCGTTCACAGGTGTTAGGTTTAAAACCTTTTATGAGATACAAGGGTGCACCGCTCGAAAGAAATGCCCGAAGTAAATGTATGTGTGCAAAACACAATTTAAAATAATATTTCAGCAACTATTAAACTGGATCAGCTTTCATTTTAATTTGTGTTACAGAAGTTTCAAATTATTTTTTTAGTTCATAAAGAAAACATTTTCAAGTTTAATAATTTCGTCTATGTTTTTCTTTAATTTAATAGAAACTTTAATTTATTCTGTGAATGTTTATACTTCAGTATAATATATGAGTCGATTCGATTGGCGTTGTAATAAAATAATTTTGGTCCCGACGCGACGTTCCGAAAACTTTTCAGCCGGAGTGGAGTCCACCTCGTGACCACGAAGGCTTTAAAGCTTTAGAAACGTCGAGACCAAAATTAAAATAAGAAACAGAGATAAAATCCGTTTAAATTAATTTTATTTCAATGAGTAACATTCGCATAAACGTAAGAAATTATTGTAAAATAATTTAATTAATAAACATAGTAAGCACGTAATTATTCTGATGAACACACATTTCAAGAGCGACTCAACATTCACGGTCCGTTGAGCAAGTAGACACTTACTAAATAGCAAGGTTAGAGAAAAGTCAAGAAATATCGATCACTCGTGCGTTGTGATAAACAGACGAAATTATTCGACGACTTAACATTATCAATATTTTCCTTACGACAAAATATCTTTCTCAAATTATAACATAATGAATAGTAAATAAAGTCTCCAATCGTAGATGATTGGCGAATTGCTCGTTTTAGAGTAGTCTGTGGTGGAGAATAGACTACTATGTTTTCTACATTAATATTATAAAGAGGAAAAATTGAATTGTTGTATGTAACGAATAAACTTAAAAACTACTGGACCGGTTTCAAAAATTATTTTGCCGTTCTAAAGCTATATATCACTGCGTAATATAGGCTACTTTTTATCCCGGAAAAAGCGGATCACGCGAGCGGAGCCGCGAGCAAAAGCTAGTAAGATATATTCAAATACCATAGATACTCAAACCATTTGGCAAAATAATATGTAAGATATAAGTCCACTGTAACGCGTTGTATTTAAAACATCGTATGTTTAAAACCCTAAACGTACATATACCTATAGTCAAGAAGGGTGTTGAGTATTTGCCACTTAACGCACGTCATAAGAAGTCTCTTTGAACTTATCTCGGAAGCTGATACCAATCGATAACAATATTTCCAACGGGGGCGAGGCGGTGTTACCAACTGCGAGACATTTTCCATTATAAAAGTTTGAATTTTGAGACGTTTCGCGATCGATGACGACTATACTCGTCGGCAACTAAATCTCTGCGGTTGCGACATTCAGGTGAACTAGTTCACACCACACCCAGACGTTTTGAAATTCACTTTTATCTATTATATAAAAATAAAATTGGTGTGTGTCGTGGGACACCAGGTAGGAACGAAGTTCCTTCGGCTAATGTAGAATCGACACAAATTGTAAAAAATACAAATTATCAACTAAAATAACAAAATATGTCTCTTTATTTTGGTTTGACAACATAAAATTACATAGAAATAGAATAGAAAAATAGAAATAAAAAAAAGACGTGTAGCACTCGGAGACTGCCGCGGTAAAGCTATTGTATAGCATTTTTTATCAACTTATGTAATTATAAATAAAAACTTATTAATTTAGACTTAGACTGGCTACTAAACGGTGGACGGCCGTGTTCTATAATCAAAAATTCAAATTCAAATTTCAAACCGCATCTACATTTCCAAATGTCATAAGTTATCTATCTGTTTTATTAACGGAATTTCGACTTTAACTTTGTGTGCTAGATATCAAATTAAGTTTAAAAAAAGTCTCATTTAACGGTTTTATTCCACGCATTTTTTCCACGCATATTTCTTACGGTTTTACTATCACATTTTTTTCAGTTCGGTCACGCAGCGAAATCCCTATCCCCTCCAAGCCTGCCGTAAGGAACTTCGTTCCAATAAGTCGGGTTTTCCTTCCTGACGATATAACTCCAGAACGCACGAACCGATTTCCACGGTTTTGCATTCGTTGGAAAGGTCTCGGGCTCCGTGAGGTTTATAGCAACGAAAATCTAGGAAAAATTTCAATAGAAAAGCGGGAAAATCATTTTTTAAATACAGCGCCATCTCTGATACATAGCATGTACTACAAACCAATATTTTAAGTAGATGGCGTCGGTGCGTGACACATTGCTGACAGATGGCGCCACTGTTAGGCTACTTTTATCCCGGAAAATACAGATCACGCGGGCGGAGCCGCACGGGACAGCTAGTCTTTTATAATATAGGTTTGCCGAAAAATTATTATCATAAAATATGTTTAGGCTTTTAAGTTAGTGTGTATCCAGGTAATTCCAAATATAATTTCGATTTCTACAAGAACAGATGACGTCTCAAAGCCCAAATACACGTATAATCTCAAAACCTACATGTTTAAACACAAACACGGGTAATTCCACATTATGTAATCTGTACGCGTTCTTGCGCAGTTTCCGATAAGCAAAGTTATCAATAAGTCAAACAAACAAAACCTTGCTTAATTAGCATAACGGTTGCTCCTTGATAATTTACATTGGATTACATATTATGGCGCAGTCAGACGATGCGTGATGTCGCAAGCTGAGCAATGGATGAAGCGCATTTGTTTGTATTAACTCGCCAAAACTTCAGTTCTTTTACAGACGCGACGGGCGTATACGAATCAGCCGCGCCTCGTACGTGGTTCTGCTCGCGCCGTAACACGTGTTTTAACTACACCATTAGGTGCATATTCCTGTATACGCATTACGCATATATAGAGAAAGTTTGAAGGTTGAACGATAGTTTTAGTAGATAACCTCTTTAGTATATAGGTTAGAAGCCGCGTCCTGGCGCCAGCGCATACACATCATAATCAACAATAATTAAATTGGAAACATAAAATAAACGGTCGACGCAATAAGATAACAAAAATATTTTATGCGTATTAAATAGGTAACATTTATATCAAACTAGACTTTGCTTCCAGGTTCAACCGCGTAAAGTGATTTTGACCAGATTAATTATTTCCCACACAATCTTTGCATCCCCCTTACGCGCCTTGGAATTTCAGGCTACAATATAGCAAAAGCAAGTGATTCATATATAATACTAGCCCTGTATTATACATGTCCCACTGCTGGGCACAGGCCTCCTCTACTGAATGAGAGGGGTTAGAGCTTAGTCCACCACGCTGGCCTAATGCAGGTTGGCAGACTTCACATACCTTCGAAAAATCTTATCGAGCTCTCTATAGGTAATTCATATAATAAACATCACCAACCACAAAACCCAACATCGCAACGTATTAACCGAAGCACAAAATACACGACTTTCATCATCATTCCATTCGCCATTACTCGCAGAATACTTACACGCGAGTAATCTTAACAGTAAATCAAGAAATACGCGTCTCTCGAACGCTCAGTTGAAGAGCACTCGACATTTTGTCGCACGTCGTAGAGAGCACATTAAGGCTAGCGCCTACCCCCGCGCCGGTGATATGTGAGCGGAGTAAAAGGTTTCAAACATCTGAACCCCCGATATTAAACATGTGAGTGGGTGCGAGTTTATAAAAAGGCATTGTCGAAGGGGAGGGTTTCGAAGAAGAACGAAGCTTGTTTATAATTTGTTTCCAAATTTCTGCTATGTTAGACTAGAACTGAGATAAGATGCGATGTCAGAATATAATTAATTGGGCGAATAACTTTACTGTTAAAAACACCTGACATCAATCAGACGAACATATAGGATAATTTTACATGGCTGTTTAGTTTTTCTACATAGTTAAGAACCATCTCGATTAAATTATTATCTTTCAAACAAACAAAATGCTTCAAATCGGTCCATTCCTAATTAGGCTCTAAGGCGCGGCACACATACACACACACGCACGCGAGCATCTACTCATTCACGCACGCACGCATGCAACAGACACACACACACACACACACACACACACGCGCGCGCGCGCGCACATATAGAAGGGATCAAACTTACACCATCCCTACTTTTTGTGGGATGACACAAAAATTAAAGCTATAATCGACATTTTAATAAAAAAGGATCTTAAGTTACTTCAATTACTTAAAAAAAGAAAACTAACATTACAAACAACTGGCATAAACAACAACCAATGAGACCGACATGCAGACCAATCCTTTGTGTGGATTATACCATACGTAGTTAGTTATGCTAAAAGGCAATGGTTGACGACATCTATAGATTTTCACATATTGATAGTAGCGAAAACATATGTTATGAATCATTTGTTTACAGCCTTTAAATAACGTGAACCACTGCATGTTACAATAACTTTAACTGACTGACAGATGGTGCAACTCACACTTAAAATCATTACCACTGTTTACTAATATCAACCTCTCATGTATGTTTAAACGTTTCGTTGAACATGTTTCAATGCTTATGCTCTCTATATATATACGATTATGGATCGTTGTGCAAGTTCGCCTGAAACATTTTCTAGAGTACCCATAACCATTTAGGTTCGATCTATACTTTGCCCATGACCTGCACTCTAAAATCTCAATCATAAACAAATCAAATCATTTATTCTGGAAATTTGGTCCTATCAAATTATTTTTAAGCTAGATTGCGTTAGATTACTTTAGCATTTCGATGCTAACCAAGAGATACGGAATGCATACGAGGTACATACTTTTGAAGAAATAACTTTAAGTATACTAGACATTTATCCCATTCATACATCGTCTTGATCATTATTGAAGACGCATCATCTTCCATAAGGACACATTCATAGAAAATATCTGCCATTTTCAGAAATCTCCAACTACGGAACAAATCCCGTCCCGTAATTTTCATAACAAACTAACAATCAGAAATGGGTGCACAAAATCACCGTTTTATCTAACGGAGCGTGAGAACACTTGGTTAAGTTAGGCGGCCACTCATATTAGTTGCAAAAGAAACTTCCAACATTAATTATGTTAATAACACTCTATATTCGCACGAAACTAAACCTGACACAAACTTGTTGTGTTCTTTTGGTCGTGAAAATTTTGCAGGCTGTAAATAATAGATTAAATGGGCAAGATGATTTGGTGAATTACATCGTTATGTATAAATTTAGAGCAATTCATTATCTAGTGCTTACGGATAACCCACGTCAGCCATAATAAGTCCCCCTGAAAAAGATTTCCATGGGGATAGAGGTGCTAGCCAAAGATATTATCTAAATAAATATCAATGGTATAATTACGTGATCTCAGTAAAATCAGGTGGCCCACTTGCTAGTTTGCCGGCATTTGCTACGACTTACTGTGATAAGACTTTACTATGACGAGACATTTGTATGCATAAATATAATGATAGCATCATCCTAACTACTTTCCTACTAGTTCTTTCTACTTAGTTCTTTTTACTTAGTAGTTGTACTCATTCGACCAGAATAGATTGTGACTAGGGGATAATTATTACTATCTAAGCGGCATAAAAATTTACATGCAACTATATTTCCGTGTACGTCTTGTTCTGTACATGATCTGTGTGTATAGACCCAATTACTGTATCAGTCAGTAAATAGGTATAAGGCAACGGTTGACGCCTTACTCTCAGACAAATTAAAATACATACCTTTATAATGTCAAGCTTATGCACACATAGCCGAATGATCCGATCTATAAACTATTTCATAACTGTAGAATGCCTTGAAAACCTACTTACGACTGGCATAAAATCAACCAAATCTTAGATCTTTAGTCGACGCGCAAAGTAAAGTTCGCACGCACAATGGTGTGATCTAATGAAAGGAGTCGGCGACCAAATACTTTATTGATTTATCGTAACAAAACAATTGTATATATTACCTAAATTATAAAGGTGATGTAACCATTACAAACCTGGGAATGATATCATGTGATTGTACTCTAGCGTAATATAAAATTCATGGTAAAATAACAGTTGGAGTCATAACGTGGACATAGCATGTTCTTTCAATTATTATTGCAATCCCAACTCAATTGAGAATATAGTAATGACAACACTATACTAAATTAAAGACCATAGTTCAAGTCGGCGAATGATACACCAACATGTCCTGAGGTTGCGTAATGTAGTTTACATAGGCCTCAGGCACACGAAGTAACTAAAACAAAACTCGTTATCCCCAAACAAAAATCTATAGCAGTTTATTTACAGAGATTAAATACATACCCTCAACGAATCGTAAGCAAGAGTAGCGGTTAAGTCCGTTGAAAAATTCACCCCAGACTGGGGCCAACTTCGACCAATCCAATTACGGACGCGGAACTCTGGAAATTCTAAACCGATTATGCTGAATTGAAAACATTAAGTACTTTACGGATTTGGAATGGCCCCGGCCAAGGCACGTCAAACCTTATTGCCTCAGCATTGGCGCCACAATATAATGTGATTACGAAGCCAAATATAGATCTGGGATGGAAATTATTTACGTTCAAACTCGCGATTTCGCACACCACGCAAAGATGGTTATTAGAAAAGTTTTATGACTTTGCATTTTAGATAAACATCATTTCGGAAACATGATCGAAAATTGTCGACGGAGTATTTTCGACGCGAGCGAAAAGCAATAGGAAGGGACGAGATACTTTAATTGCAAATGAAAGAGAATTCTATTATTATTGGAAATACAAAGGCGAGAGAATATAAAAGGCGAAATTAATTGATTTTAAGTAATCATTTCATATAACCAAAAAATCGAATTTCGTCATGATATTTGAGGCGATAACGCCGCTTTTAACCAAAAGCTATAATAGCCAAGCATTACATCAGATTTAATCAGGTAAGACACATATTGATTTAAATCCGATTTACACACCGATATCACATTAAACGATTCAATCCAAAAGGTCGATAACGTCATCAATCGTTATCTTTTAATCGAATTCGATTGTGCTATTGCATTCAAGCCTTTTATAATAACCGTCATCGAATAGTCGTGTCTCAACAACGAGCTATGCTAATATTCGAGTATCGGTTTTAAAAAGTAGCCGCTCCAGTTTGTTAATAAGGAGATTAAGGCAATATTTCAAGGGATATCTTCATAGCTAATTTGCACCTTATAGATAAAGGAGCTCGGATAAAAGCCAACTATCGTTAATTTATGACGGCGACGTGACCCTGCGTGGTGGAAGGAGGCAACGAAAGCTCGCTCCGTTGTCTTTGAGTCACGACTCGAAAGTGACAACTTACAATGTACATGTGAAGACAGCAGTGTTTTGTAGATCCGGCTAAAGAAATAACAAACACGCAAACAACTATTTTACACAAAGCATTTGAAAATATGGTAAAATTGCTACAATCTTAGTGATTTCTTATATTTACGCGAATATTACACATTGAAATAAAACTAATTAAAACGGATTTTGGTGATGGTGAGTCCACCCCGTGACCACGAATGCTGAAAAGCTTTCAAAACGTCGGGATCAAAATTAACAAAACAGTAAACACGTGATGAAATCCGTTTAAATTACTTTAATTTCAATTCTACAATCTTACTTAGAAATGTAGTGTAACTGTAGCTTATAGGTGAAGTCGATAACATCAGTTTATCATAGCAAAAATGAGATATATTTTTTACAAATATTTACACCGATTAATAACAAATCAAGGGTACAAATCCTTCTTATCCTACAGTCTACAGGGACCGTACGTAATTCGCAATATATTCACCTCAGTTTTCATTGGTTTTCGGTGGCGTTTCCAGTACATGGTACCGTAAATCCTAGATTATAAGAATTTAGCTAATGGTTTTTTTTATCCGAGCACGGCAAAGTGACTGCACTACACCTGATGGTAAGCGTAGTGCAGTCCAAAAAACCACCGATAAACAATGAGTTTATCGGTGGTCACCAGAGTCATGCCGGTCTGTATAAATACTTGTTATATATATGAATAGCGCCATAATTTAACTTAAATACATAAAAGTACTTGTACACTTGTAACTGGATCAAGAATTTGTTAAATAAAACATATGTCGACGATTGTACCTTTACAAATCCCTTTTTAGTTACGGCTTATCCTGTTATAAAATTATTTAATGACGCTTCGGACGCCCTCTATTAGTATTTTATTGATCGTTCACTAGACTTTGGGCCGTAACTCTAACGGGAATTAGTTTATTAACACAAAACATGCAAACTTCAGTGGGAAGTAATATTTAAACACAAAAATAAGTACTTGCGGGAGTACTAACATTTTGTATAATTACGGATTGTTCCCAGAACGGTTAATAGCGATATAGAGTTGACAATTTTCCGTTGTGATATAGGCACTTTTGTCTAAGGTCATAATAACTTTTTGAGAGGTGGAGCTACGCTGTAGACAGTTTTGTCTACAGCATGAATGGGCCGGCTCGACCGGATCGTTTCCACTGTCTCACAGAAATTTGATGTAAAGTAGTGGCTCGCTGCTGCGTACGGTGAGTGAGACATCTGGAGGCCCAAATCCCGGGGGGATCCCCTCCCTTTCCCAATATCTTAGTTATCTCTTCCCTTTGACCTCGACAACGCGGCTATGATTCTTCTAGTGTTGTAGGCGTGCATGGGCGGTGGAGATCACTTACCACCAGGTGACTCACTTGCTCATTTGCCGGTCTATGGTACTAAAAAAAGTAACTACAACTTAATTATTAAACCTAAAGGCAGAATTCCGTTAGACGCCGAATCAGACGTCCGCGCATGACGCTTAACGCAACCTTCAGAAGTCCGTCTTAACGTGCAGTTTAATGCATATCAAAAAACGACGATTATTAACAAAATTCTATCATCACATAATTTACAACCACCTTGTCTGCCTAACCAGTATATAGAATTATCTAAATATACACTCAATGATCTCGATCTACTCCATTCTAGTCCATTGCTGCATAATGTATATAGGCCATTCCCAATAAGCGCCAACCACCCTGATCTTAGGCAACCCGCGTCTAACCGCTACCCGCTACCTATGCCATTTTCAAATAGTTTGTCCATCATGCAGCAAGGCGTCCTACACTACCTTCCCGAAGCGCGGTGACTGCTAAATACGCCACCGACATATGCTGAAGACGCTAAAATACCTTCCTGGTCCCAAATCGTGGTTCATAAAAGCGAAACACTAATGGCTTTCGACGGTTGTTAAATGAAGAGAATGAGGGCGAGTTATACACTACTAAGCTGAGCAGATGTTAGTAAAAAAACAAAGGAACTTTCGAGGAAATAAATATTTTGTATGAAACAGTACAAGCAACGCTTTGTCAAGCACATGCATTGTCTTGCAATACCGCCAGCTAAATAATTTACCTGAACTCTACATAAATACTGCGCTTGTAGTACATATGTATTTGACATTCTTGTTTATACGTAGGATTCGTATATTTATTATTATTAATCTCCCAGAGTTAGGAATTATGGCAATCTTCTTCTTTACATGTATAAAATGAAGCCGCTTACGCTGTCTGTTCGCTTAGATCTTTTAAATGTTCAACGGATTTTAATGCATTTTTCAGCAATAGATAGAGTGATTCATGAGGAAGGTTTATATGTATAATACATACATATTATAGTATAGAAAAGCCGAGAAATTCAAATATTTGTAATGGGATGTCGTAACAAACATATTGTTACCCGTGCGAAGTCGGCGCGGGTCGCTAGTAAATACCTAAATTACAAAAATAGTTTCTAAAATAAGTTTCATACTGATAGCACCTTCAATACAATACTATTACTAATAATTGTAGCGTGGTTAAATGTTCTACGATCCATTTATTTAAATGTTTTATCCTACCCTCCTTTCCTTTTCGAACATGGTTATTGAGTTCAAGCCTGATCACCAACATCTTTCATAGTCATACAAAACTGCATCATTGACTTCGTAATTAACCTTCTTATTTCAACGGTATAAAATTACGCATTTCTTTTGATTGTTCGTTCAATTTTATATTGAAACACAAGTGGTGTAGCTTTAAAAAGTAACGGTAGAGGCTCAGTTAAGCCGGTGTGGGTGTTAGCTGTCTCAACAACTTGAGACACCGCGTCAAATGCTTGCTTCGCGTACTAAATTTTGCAGGGTTGCTACTGGCTTGTAAACAAGCTAGATTTATTGAGATCATTATTTATTACAATATTGATAAGCTAAGTTACTAAGTGCTAATTTCATTCACAAATTAAAGTCTACTAGTTGTCGTCAAATGTCAAGGCGACCTGAAAAATTTACTATGCTTAAACCAGTTACTCTTAAGGATTTTCTCGGAATTAATCGTATTTAAAATGATTGACTATAAAATGACAACACTGGTGTTGTACCTACAACATGGGCGGTGGTGATCACTTACAATAAGGTTCACTAGCTCAGTCGCCCCCTATTCCATGAAAAAAAACATTAACATAACAAGTTAAAAAAAACGTCGTAAACTAAGATGACAGTAAACTACCAACTACATTAGGATTTCCGTTTGTTGATTCTTAAAACCTAACAGTTACAAATGTCACTTGAATAATTCTCAATATTACCATATAAAGTGGCTGGTCTGACAAGGCACAAACAACGCAGCGTGTAGACAAAACTAGAAGGTAATTTAATGCAAATATCTGTGAATTCGCCATTGTGACGATTGTTAATGTTTGTCTTAAAACGTGGGAAGCACAAGGCAACGTACATAATAAACTCTCTCTCATTATCATTTAGTACTTGGGCGGAGGATTGAAATGTTCCCTAATAGATTTTCTTTCCTAGTCAGATTACAAAACTATAATGTACTTATGCAAATTAACGCTTTTGTTTAAGGCTGCGCGAAGAACGAATACAAGAATGATGACCTGTAGTTTCTTTTCAAATCACTGGCTTCAATGTCCTTCAAACCGAAACTCAACAATGCTTACGCACTGCTGCTTTATGGAAATAGACATAGCAGTGGTACCAACTTAGGGGCCATCGCATAGGGGGACTTACCATCTAGTATAAATCAATCTAAGTCCACATATATCCAAAAAACTATCAACTTATTACATATTTGGGAAAGAATTTTAAACGATGCACTCTAACAAACGCCACATACAATGCAACATTTAATCAAAAACACTGAATTTAACACAGCTGTTATTGCCATTGAAACCAGGCAAGTCCAAACTGAAAAGCCTTACATTGTTAGTGCACCATAACATACTATGGACACGGTAGCCAGATGGGACGAGACAACCTCGTGAGTCACGACCCACGCTTAATCAACCGACCGAAAGTCATACAAAATGCTTATTTATTTGTCGAACATGACCCACAGGTCGGTTCTCCGGGTCCACCGCTTTGTCTGCGCTGACATTGATTTTCACCATTAATGATGACAAAATATTTACCGGAGCGTTGTGAGAGCTAGTTATACTAGTGATCGCTGTCTGTAGGATACATGTGAGGGATACAATTACAGTTATTTTGACAATAAAAATACCAAATTTAAAATGTTTTACTCTAAAAATTGCGCTAAACAAAGAAAAAATACATTCGTACATCTACATAAAATGGAGGCACCTGACGACACAGTTTGCGGTATCCCACTTCTCACCAGACGATCTCAACTATAAAAAGCCTTTGTAACTAAACCAGAAACAAAAGACGCGTGTGCCACAGACAACGGCACAAAGAGGCCAAAGAGGCTTTTAGGTGAAGGTCGAGAAGAGTAGCAGGAAACGCTCGCATGACGTCACTTCCTGGGCCGATGAACGGGTTACACTGTGGCGAGGTATTCGTGGCGATAACTCGCTGTGTAAACTGGTATTAGAGTGGTTTTAAACGATTAAACTTGGTACTAATTTTAAGTGTTGATTGACGGGTAGTGGGTACATTCTTCTACTTGTGAATGAATAGTAAATAGCGTATAGGGGGTTGCGTCGATGTGTTTAAGTAACTATTAGTTATTGACCCATTTTGGTTTTTAAATTTTAGTAAATCATCATCATCATCATCATCAGCCACAAGACATCCACTGCTGAACATAGGCCTCTCCCAAAGATTTCCAGACCGACCTGTTGGAAGCTGCCTGAATCCAAGAAATGAATCCTGAATTTTAGTAAATGGATGTCGGTTATTTTTTATGATGGAATTTCCTTTACATAACATTGAATAGACACTTCAAAAATAAAACATTAATTGTTAACTTTTATAAATACTGTCAACACAATGTTTGAATGTCAAATCTCGCAGCTGACGTTATAAAACAAACAGAATATGAAATGGTCGAATTACGATCACTACGCTGCCACTAGTTGTAGCAATTTCATAAACTGGTAAAAAGTTATGTTTGTTGTTTAAAAGTGGTTAACGTGGAAACGTTAACGTGCAATAAATGATGGACATACATGGAAGAAAATTGTCGTTGGAGATAATTGTCTGGTAAGCATCATACTAGGAGGAAATGACACCGACACTCCGACAAAACCTTGATATCGGCAGGCTCGTATTTCCTAGTTCGTGAGAACACTTGAAAAAAAAATCTTAACCTTCACTGCAAATCTATACAAAAAAAATGTTCGATTCTTTAATTGGTGACATTATTTTGTACCTAATTTCATGCTGCAATCACCTCTAAAGCAACTCTTAATGACTAGCATTGAGTTCATATTAAACAAGAAGCTATTAATACCACATAAACACAGAAACCTAGAAAATAGGATTTCTCGTAAAGATTGTATCGGTGGGTGGTTGCTATTTATGCAGGCTTCAGGTACGGTTTATACAGAATTTTATAACAAAACGCCACATAACACAACCCAAGGTGGTAGGTCCCTAGTATGCGAGAGGCCGTCTGGGTTGGTACCATCGCTTTGTCTATTTCTGCCGCCAAGCAACAGGATGTAAGCACTATTGTGTTACGGTTTCATTGAAGCCAGTGAAATTACTGGGCATTATCAGACTTAACATCTTATGTCTCGGGGTGACGAGCGCAATTCAGTACCATGCAATGCTGTGTAATTCAAAGTTCATCTGTTTATAGGCAGGCGTAGCGCTTTGCTCGTCTCGTCATTCAATCAAATAAAATAAAAATAAAACAACCCTATATAGATAAAATCAGCATTGTTGTTCACGTGATATTTTACATTCACGATCTCGCTGCGAACATTCAAACTACTGATGAACTGAATAAAAAAACAAACTCATTTGCATTCCGTGTGAATCGGCACTAAAACTAGCGAAAGTGAGCCACGGTCGCGCAAAATGACTAAACATAACAGGGCCTAGAACTAGATACATTTTATCTAGATCTAACCTGGCAATAAAAACTGATTTTAGACAAAAATGTGAACTCACGCTTAAATGTTGCTGTTCTTTGTGGTTTAAATGTCAAAGATATGTCAATTTCGTTATTTGTGAAGTTTTGTTGTTTGGTTTTTACAGATAGATAATGCTACATATGTTTGTTTGTCACATCGACACTTATCCAGTGAACACTGTAAGGAGTAAAAGCGAATTCAAAAACATATTTTACAAGGTGGTAGGTCCCTCGTATGCGAGAGACCGCCTGGGTTGGTACCACCGCTTTGTCTATTACTACCGCCAAGCAAGTGTTTAAGCATTGTTGTGTTTCGGTTAGAAGGACATTGAAGCCAGTGAAATTACTGGGCATTATGAGACTTAACATCTTATGTCTCGGGGTGACGAGCGCAGTTCAGTGCCATGCAGTGTTTTGTAATTCAAAGTTCTGTGTGGTGTTGCTTCTGTTTATGGGCAGACGTGGCGCTTAACATCAGGCGAGCGCCATGCTCGTCTCGTCATTCAATCAAATAAAAAAAGTGAAGCTGGAAATTCTACCTAGAAACTAGTTACTGAACTCTCGAAGAAAGGAAAGATGCTTTTGTATTTATGATTTAGTTACTGCGGAAGAATCATGCATGATGCATGCATGTTGTATGATTATGAATTGTATACTAAAAAACTAAGTAACAATTGTGTTACAAATTACAATGCATTTCAAAAAAAGGTCTCACTGATTGTCACTTAGGTAGAAAAGGTTGTAATATGCTCCAAGTTTTACAAAACACAATAAAAAAACAAACGCGACAGGACCACTAATCTATAAATCCGAAACGATGTTCGTAACATACATAGAGTAAAGTAGGCATAGAATAACCATTACAATAATAATATTTTCGATATATAAATTACTACCACAAAAATTAATTTGTAAATATAAACGGTTTTTTCTAACATATTTTGTGTAAGTCATAAAATAGAATAAAATATACATCAAAATTACGAGATTAAAACACGTTGCAATCACATAACATATTCTCGTTCATTTTATAAACAAGTTTTACCGACTGATTTATTTTAGTCACAGTATTTTATATTAAAAATATTATTATTGTCATGGATATCCTATGTTATGTACATTAGGTCTACGTTCTCTAACTTTATCGCCTCGTATCGAATAGAGGTCCAAACTACAATCGATGTTTACAAAACGTTATACTTTACACACACGCGTTTAAATTCAAATTTAATATACAATAAACAAGACAACAATGTGTTATCGAACTAAATGTACAACACTAAGACCAATATCGACATCGTATCGACAAATAAGAGGTGTCAATTTAAATGCAGATGTACAAGGGCCGGTGTATGGTTCAACGCGCGCCTAGTTTATCGACGTTCATAAAACCGTAAATAGATCGAATGCAGTAAAACAGTGCAGCCCGACCGCCACACGGCTGTTTCCAATTCCCACTGCATTGCGATCGATAGAATTCCGCCGCTGTGGTTTGGAATGCTTAAGGAAGCGGAAAAACGACTTCATAAAAAAACAACATTTAGTAGCCAATTATATCTGGTTAGTTTTCACTGATTGGTTGGATTTGAATAAAGCCAAAATAAATTACATATAGGTTTTAATTTCAATTAAAATCATGGCGTTGACATCTATAAAACCCAATTTTTACACACCATTAGAAACTGTAATTGCTAATTAAATGTCACAAGTATCACGCCATACATAAACAGCACCGTGTGAAATGGTAATCAAGTGCGCAAAATTTATTCCGAATGCCATCTAAACTACAAGCATTGAAGACAAGTCATCGATAAAAAGTGTCAGTAGGTAAAAAAAAGTAACGAGAGCATACCCCGCGGCAGTTACACTCGTGGCGAAAAATAAATACTTACGATAAAAGTCACATCCGGATTACAAGCAATCGAAAGGAATTAACACCGTCACGCCTGTATCATTGCCGAGATAAGCAGAAGTGTAACGGGCGTGACAACGTTTTAACAGCAATATGTAGATTTATTCGATGGCCGTCTTGGGCACGAATAGTCTAATTATATTTTAAAACTCACGTAATAGAATCTAACCCAGCACGTCTAAAGTCAAAACCTTCAAAAGCAATTAGGCGATACAAGTGATTGAACAGTGAAGGAAATAATATAAATATCCTACGATTACTTGCAACGTTCAAATAATGAGAAAGTTCCTTGAGGGCTTTAACTTAATTACTTTTATAATTAAAACTCGCGAGGGCAATAGCTCGAAACGTAAATCCTTAATTTGAGTACGAAATTTAACTTTAATCCGTGGAATTATTATTTTTCAAACTTATAACAATTTATCACACTGCGTTTAAGTAGTTAAACTAAACGAGGCTGGGTGAAACTCAGGTCAACTTGCGGAGATAGAATCTGAACGAAATTGATTATAAATTATAAAGCTGCAGGAATCGGCAGGCGTGATATATATATATTATATGTACATTATATAGGACAGTTTGAAATGTATTGTTCAACAAACATACAGATATACGAACGATTATACGAAACATAATGTGATGATTACATAATCATATCAACGAGGCGTTTCCACTTGTGAACAATAAAATACATTCGCCAACAATTTTAAAACAACACCATTGTTCCGACATTTTTGGACAGTGTTGACTGACATTTAATACACAGTCGGGTCACATAAAATTCGATAACACAAAGTCACCAACTAAAATAGAAAGGCATAAAACTATAATTATTACTTAAAATATCACACCATCATAACCCAGTAACGTCCCATAAACAGTCGCCAAGTGATTAAAAACCCATACAGATATCGGTAATCACTTAACACTGTACAACACACCGCACATCCCATACAACACATCTATATCTCAATCCCTGCTCCGAAATGAGGCTACAATATTCCAAAGTTCACCGGCACCATATCAAGAGTGCTCCAGATAAATGGATCACGTTACTTGATTAACCGACGAACATCCCTTCGTCTTATCACCCCTGGGAATATTTAAATGGATCCCGAATATATCACACCCCTCCGTATAAACGAGAGACCGAGTGTATAAGCGTTTACCTGCTCCTGATTGGGAATGTAAATGACTATATCTTCATTAAGAAGTAGATGAATGTTTCGTTTAAGGTCTTTGACGTAGAAAATTGTGTTTTTAGAGATTATCATAGTATGTAATTAAAATAATAGCCTGAGTTTCAGCTGGCCTTTTTTTATTCATAATATCTCGCCTAATGGTGAGCTATGATGTGGCCTAAGATGAAGCACGCTTGCCTAAGATCTCACCGTTTTAGCGATCCAGAAATATTTTTGGAATTGTCTTAGGATCATAAGCGAGTTTAGCTACAATTTGAAAAAGCCTTCGAGCATTCAAGGCTGCCAGCTCAAACGAACTCAGTATCGTATTACTAACTTGACCCATAGCAGCAACAAAAAGTGCAATGAATGTACCTAACAGGATCTATAAACCTGTCAATACTTCAAATTACTCGTAAAGCGTGGTGCCTCAAATGTTAATCAGTTTTTTTTTTATCATTGACAAGTTTCCGTAAACCAGTGGCCAATCAATCTGGACATCGGCATATTCAAAAAGGTTTTTTGTATCAGCTCTTTGAACTATATCGCAGGAAATAGTTGTCATGCCAATCCCACAGACCAACATGTCGGATCATACTTCTAGTTGAATTGGTCGAATCACTACTAACTAGGTAGGCTTGTTCTATGCGAGGCAGTCTGGATTTGTACCGCCGTTCTATCTTTTTCTGCTCATTAGTAGCAGTGTGTACATGTTATGTTCCAGTTTGACCGATACTTGTGGTGGTAGGACACTCGTATGTGAAAATTTGCTGGGTAGCTACCACCGCATTGTTTATTTTTGCGGCCAAGCACCACTGAACAAACACTGTTGTGTTCCGGTTTAAAGGGTATTGTATCCTGCGACCGACCTGCTCGTTTCATCATTCATGCTAATAAATAAAATAAATATAAGCTGCATTCAGTCTACAGATGCATGAAATACGCGTCAACACCTAAAATTTGTATCGCCAACATTATTCCCGTCACATGCGAACTGGAGCGACAATTTGTGACATACGTGCGAGCTCCATCGTCATGAGGATCACGCGCGGCGCCACCACTTCCATTGCCACTAAACATCAACATTCAACCAGCGAACCGCACACCGGCACATGATTAGTTAAACTCGTTGATTTATACCCAACGATCTTTTAGTGATAGTTTCTGAGGCAATCCTCTTTGAATGTCCAAAATTGAACAATGCAAATAGGATAGTCGACTTAATTTTTTAAATTATTAAAATTAATATGTTACTTTACCCAAAACCTATTGTAGAACGAATCATATTAATCCGTCCATAAAAAAATAAATTAGAAGCCATTGAAATCTGATGGAGAGGGCACTTGTCAAATAACAGCGACCCAAACTTTGACGTCACTGTATCGAATGGACATTACGGTTCATGCGTTCGAGGGAGATAAAGAGATATCCCCACTACGCACCCACCTTAGCTCATAACAATATTTAAAATCATAATTGCAGGCTCAATTTGCTGTATTATTTAACATAGACACCAGGCCGATAACTCGTGCACACAGATCATATAATCCAATTTCGAACTCATTTCCTTCAATAAGGGAGCAAACTTTTTATCGCTCAACAAACCATCTTAGTGTTTTCGCAAGCCATAAATCCAACCGAAATCCTTGTCTCCAAGCGAAGCTGGCAAACTCATTCACGAGATCAAGTGGCAAAAACTGGAGCGATGAACCGGCGGTCACGTAGGGAGCTCATCAGCTGTCGGAGCACGTAGACGTCTAAACTACCGCTCATTGTCAATATTGGAGTGGTGTCCCGAACCACTGGTAAAATCAATAGAACCATTATCGGTTATTAGACGTATGATTGCTTGAAATTATTTTACTGGCTAATGAATAACAAACACGGAGACGTGACGGGAGCGACGCGCGCGATTATTATACTGAGGTTAACGAGCGTTGAGGAATATGAGTGGCACCGTGGATGTGAAATGAGAATACTATTATTTGTTTTAATGAGCCGATATAGGTTAGATATTATTTTGTTAGCAAATTTTCCATAAGCCTTACGATTTTACCACGTTGAAATTAAAGCAGGTATTTAAATGAAATATGAGAAATTATCTTAGTATATAACAGACATCCCTCTCATTCAGTAGAGGAGGCCCGTGCCCAGCAGTGGGACGAATATAATACAGGGCTAGTAAAAAAAAAATAACAGACATCGCTGAAAAGATGTTCCATTTTCAAAATTTTATAATGGAACACCGGTGACCTGTATTCCATTGTAATATGAGGGGTTTATCATGATCTTTAAGGTTAGGGCATTTTCAATTCCAAATTCAAATAAATATCGTTATTCAAACCGATAAAATTAACAACATGCGTGACATAAAAAAGCCAGAGTTGCATGCTTTTCGGACTCTCGTCTCGACAGTCCGTACCCCGCTGAGCTATCGCTGCTTCATTGTCGCCATTCGAAATAAAATAAAAACCTAATCCTGGCATTAGACGTACAATAAAAAAGGCCAAGGTACTGACGTCACACTTCCCAGAGACACGACATAACTTCGAAATGTTTTTCCCACATCGGAATGCAAATTGAATAATGTAGGAACTGTTATCGAGTCGGCACTCGGCACTCGGCACCGGTCGCCTGCGTAGTGGGTGTCTGCAAACGAACAGTTGTACTGTGTACACACAAAGTGCAAGGCTACGGTCCGCGGAGTGCATCGCCGATAAACCGGAGATGAAAGCGAGTGTTTATTTGATTTTCTGCCTGTGCGATGTGCGTACGATTAACTAACTAAGCAACGGTCAATAACCTGTGATGTCTGCTCATTTGTACGAAATCATCGCACGTTTCGTTGTTTTCCTGATTCACTTCACACTCCATGATTATTTTAATTATCGTTACGTGATCGTGCGCCACGGGTTACGCGTTTATGCCTTCGAAAAAACAAAATTAACGTGTTACAAGATTTTATCTAGCCAACAATTATGCAAAAGTGCGTTATTTAAACGTCAAATGGTTTTCGTTAGGACGAAAATTCCATTTTTGACCTTGTGTTTAATTTTATCAACTCTGCCTTTAGGAACCCCATAGTTAGGCCGGCTTTATCAACTAAACCTAATCGTAATTGCCCCCTAAATATCTTCCACGAAACATCAGATAGTATTGAAATTCGACATGATAATGTGAAGCAGCTAAATACAATAAAGGATTGTTGAGAAGGTCTTCAAGGAACTGGGTTCAACTCCTTGTTCGCGATATGGCGATAGGTCAGCAAATGTCGCATCGTGGGCCGAAATAAGCTTGCCTTACCGTAGCAACTTTTTTTAATAGCATACACCGGCAAACAAGCAAGTGGGTAAGTGATGACACAACCTGATGGTAAGTGATCTCCACCGCCCATGTACGCTTACAGAGACTATCCCGCCCACACACCCGCCACTGTAACTCCTGTGCACCAGGATCAACAGTGGCACGCATTTTTGTTGACACCGAGCAGTGAAGCTCGGCGAGTCTCTGGGAATGCCTAAATGTCTTTGTCCCGCAACGAAATTAATCAGATAGAAGGTTAGGGAGGAGTTGGAAATATTAATTGTCCACTTCCCTCCATAGCAAAGCGGGAGACAAAATAATGAATTGAGGAGGTATTAACCTCAAGTGAAGGACATTTATGTACGCTTACAATAATAAAAGAATCATTCACGGTACGAAACGCAGCAGCAAGCCGCAATTTTACGTCGGTTTTCTGTGAGACAGTTTGAGTGGTAACGACCCGGTGCAGCCGGCCCATTCTTGCTGTAGACAAAACTGTCTACAGCGTGGCTCTGTCACTCCTTCACTTTCAGCTTCACCTCCGCCTAACTCTTCGGAGAAACAGGTTTGAGTTCATATTCATTATATTTATCATAAATCCTATAACAACTGTTACTATAACCCATTAAAACAACTGCGCTCCAGACGGTGACATCAAAAAAACCATAACAACGACTTCAAATGACAAATGATTTGCACGCAGACGCCAAATGGCTCTTCATCGAGCCGTGTTATTAAAACAAATAGATACGCCGTGCGTTTTCTGTGTCGCAATCATTGGAACAATAAATTTCGTGCTCAAACCGAAAACGGCCGCTCACGTGTCACATTCACAAAATGGATATTGCGAACGTACTATGAGATGCGAAGTGCGAAACGCGAAATGCGATATGCGAAAATTAAAGCCCGTATCCACAAACCGGCGAGATGCGATTGCCTCATCAAATGTCGACATCGAATAAGGAGTTATTTTTTATGATTTTTAATATCGCGCTCCTCAACCTTGACAAACCGTTCACTTCCATCTCGGATTGTGAAATTGTATCGTTGCGGGTGAAGTTTTTTTTGTCGTTGTTTTAAAATATGCATCTGTTTCTGGTATTAGAATACACGAACGCCGATGTCCTTTCAATGAGGGAAGGCAGCGGCTTACCTGGCATTGCCGATGTCTATGGGCAGCGGTGACCGTTTACCATCAGACGGGCCGCTCGCTCTTTTGTCTGTCTAGGCAATAAAAAAAGGTCACGCCTGTATCTCCAGAAGAATAGGCAGAGATGCAACTGGTAAATGGTTTGCCGAGCTTAATACGGCAGGTGTCCACTTATGTTGTGTAATTTGTGTTATATTTGAGTGATAGATATGCACTCATAATTATCAGATAATTATCACGAGACATACTTATCTTGAATTTAGAACTCCGGGTATATGACTAAACAAGCGAGCAATGCTGACGAGCCCAAATACCTACCGGAAATTTACTCGCTGTCCGATCATGGCCTTTACGGTAGACAACATAAACAACGTTTATTATTTAAATATTCAAATCGTCTAAACTGGAATGAGGAATCCTATTGTCTACAACACATAGACAGCAGACATCCGATTTCGCAAGGCAGTCCCTCGCTCGGGCCGCGTCGCCTCTCGGCAGCCCATCAACCATCGTCGGATTACGTTTATAGACCATTTGTACGGGATCTGCTACGGTTAATGATTTTCGGCCGTTCCACCGTCTCTTGGGCAATTCTATTTCGATACACAGTTACTTAATAAGTTTTTACGCGCGCGCCCGTTGCCGGTGCATCTTTTGTCGCCTCGAATTACGTCGATCACGAATTTTCTTTTCACAACGCAACATACCTATGTATTTAGTTATTGACCCCGACTTGCGAAATTGAAGTCGGTCTGAAGTCGTTAAATACCTACTGCATTTAAAGTTAAGACGCACTTCGTTTTAGCAACACAAATAACTACCGAATTATTGGCAATATTTACGTATAAAAATTATTTTTTATGTTTACGCGAATATTATACATTGAAATAAACCTAATTCAAACGGTTTTTTTTATGGCAATTGTAATTAAACATTATGCCAATGTCAAGTTAAGATAAACGGATTTTATTGCGGTTTAAATTAGTTTTATTTCAACATTTAGGTATGATAAGCAGCGTCTTTAGACTATGGTCGTGACTTGTGTGATACGTAAATGTTACCTACTCGAGATTTGTATGTAGATATAGGAAATTGTCGCTGCGATTAACGAACCAATAGCCTTTACATTCTGATCCGACTATTTGTGCGGACACTGAGGTCGTCAGATACATTGAGATGTTGTCATCGAGACTAATCAGAGATTTTATGTATGCCAATGATAGTCGTAAATATGGTCGTAAATGTTTAAGATATAGCCTAGATAAGCCTGTGTAATTAAGTTGGTTATAATATTATAATAGGTATTAGGTTAAAATCTCTTAAAATCTTAAAGAGTGGTAGAGTCACGCTGTAGTTTTGTCTACAGCATGAATGGGCCGGCTCGACCGGGTTGTTACCACTGTCTCAGAGAAATCCGACGTAAAGTAGCGGCTTGCTGTTACGTTTCGTACGGTGAGTGAGATATCAGGAGGCCCAAAACCCCCTCCCTTTCCCAATCCCTTAATGATGCCTTCCTTTTAAGACCGGCAATGCGCCTATGATTCTTCTAGTATTGTAGGCGTACATAGGCGGTGGTGATCATTTACCATCAGGTGAACCACTTGCTCGTTTGCCGGTCTATGCTATAAAAAAATCTACACTAGTCCTTATGAACCGGATTAGGATGAATAATAATTTTAAGTCACAATACAAAAGTGACCCCCGCCGTTATTATTACCAAAGGTGCTCCCCTATTAAATTACAAGCGCCCAGTGTTCTTGACATAATGGCTACCCAGCTTGCACGCTTTGCAAAATTTTATCTTTCTCGTTCCAAACATGCCGTATTATCTCTCAAAACCTCATGTTTCGACCTCGAGTCATATCTTTTGGTGCTTATTTTTTTTACTTTTGACGACAACTACGACCGATGAAACTTTAGCCCGATTTTATCGGTTGTAAACTTTTCATTAAGTTTGTAGAATGTTTTAGATCTTCAATTTATTGGTCCTTACCGTTTATTTTCCTCATGCCGGCCCTAGACCTTCACAGCACGGGCAAAATCCTGTCCTTCGAGTCAGCAACAACAAAACATGCACTCCGCTCCACACTTATCTTTAACGCCACAACGCACACTTTTGTAAACATTCGACTGTACGAAACGGTCGCGTTTTAGTCATATAGATAACAATAGTACACAATTTTGTTTAGTTGATAAGAAAGAAAACACAAATTGTTTATCACAAAGCGATCTACACCCACGCAAACATGTTGCGACGCGCGTCAACGCCGCGTGACTGCAGGCGTGTCGCCGGCTGACACTTTGGCGCTGTTTCCGACGGTATAATACAGAACTATAAAATGTTTAAGCACGTGCTTACACAGATGGCGTTATAACCAATATGATCGTAATGTTTACTTCATCAGTAGTCTTTTTTTTCTTTCCTATCATTATTACAGCAATCTCTTCCTCTAAAGGATTTATAAGTTCCTGCTATTTATTAATAATGCTGCATGAATGAAAATGATTATTAAAAATTATATTCGCACGGGTAACAAATTAACACAAAAATATATATTGCGGAAACTTACCTTGCAACTAAAACAGCGCCGGTAATGCGCTCCGTGAATACAGAAACAATGAAATAATTTCACTTCACATTTACCACAATATCGCATTTATTTAGCTAAGCATCGGTCAGCTTACATTAACACTACAGAGTACTTTTTTCGCTTGGTACGTATAACCGCATTGAATGAAACGCCGGTCACAACCAACTGAAAATATTAGAAGAAAAACATCTCTACCATACTTAATACGTTACGGGGTTTTCCACAATACATTGCAATATAAAATGTACGATTTGAACAAAGCACACCATGAAAACGACCGATAACACTATCCATCACCCATTATCCTACGCGACTTGAAGTTAGCAGCGAGCCTACACGTCAAAATATACCATAAATAACGTGGTATGGTACGTATTGCGGGGTGCGCCACCCTATGGAACACCCTACTCTCACCCTAGCGGTGGTCGTTGGTGTAAACAGAACAACCTCGGCGCGGTAAATGATTAAACATTTTGGAAATTACCATGAATTTCAATCAACAATAACCAGAGAAAAAATCACATACTAAGAAGCAAAAATACATTTCTTAAAAGTAGAGAATGTGTGAATAATATGATATACTTCCTCTTCCTTACTATTTACCAATGCATTATGAGCATTAACACTGCGAATTAATAGTGCCATAACGACGCTTTGCCCATAAAGAATCAATCCATTTTCTCAGATCTAACATTATAGTAAAACATAGAAGTGTTACACAATATCATAAATAATTCGTTATTCGTCGTTATTCCTATTCCAGATTTTGATAAGTGTGATAAAAACGGGAATTTTAAAGCAGGTGAAACAATAAAACATCTCCATATAAACATTCATTTGTTACAGCCAGAGGCAAAGTGCGATGAAAGGGAAAACCGTCAAAGGAAACCTTTTTAGGGACTGGTATAAGAAGCGACGGGAAGAAAAAGAGAGCGACAATTTTTCCGGTTCATATATTTCTGTACATTTCATTACTTCCGCTATGTATGGACGTGGGCTTCGGCTGACGTCGGTCGTGTTCGGCTCTGACCGGACGGCTTCGGATAATTCCGGGGATCTAATCGATACGCGTCAGGTACAACTCTGACTAACGACAATATGCTACGTTACGACGCGACGTAGAGCTACTACGTCGCGCTGAGCTACAACTTTGATACATAAGCTACGAGACACACAAGAGCCACACTGCCAGTATTAACCGCCTGAGTTAAGAAGTTGCTGAATTGAAGTATTACGATTGTGGGTTGAGGAGGTTACAATACATTTACTAGGGTATGTTTGATTGGTTTTTAAAATATTCCTTTGTTAATTATCATTTTATTGTTCATAGTGCTTAATTTAATAGGTACATAATAATATCAACTAGGACATTTTTCGGGAATTCCCGGGAAATTTAAAGTGCCATGCGCCGATAAATAACTCAGGAAATCCCGGAAAGTCGAGAGCTGATTCATAAAGAAACTAAGCAGAAAATTAATTAATCTGACGTTTTGAAGAAGGTCAAAATCATGTTCAAAGATTGCGTTACATACAAAAATACTAACATACGTATGAAGCTAATAAAAGTGTGTTAAAAAGCCACCGCTCACGACTCGATGTATCGTGATGAGGAATTTTTATCAATGTTGTTAATCAGAGTTATCAGTGTGAAAAGGGGTGTAGCGTGTGACCATATAAGGCTTGCTCCAGGAGCCTTCGCGCATGACCATATAAGGTTACCTCCGCGATCCAATCGTGGAGTAGCCCCTGAACGACTCTCGCTGTGAGTGGTCGTTCAGGGAAAGGGGTGGCGTGCGCGCGCCCGTCATTTTGTCACGTAGGCACGGGCGCCGAGGGCAGTTGGCCGATAGCTTCCCGGTTGCGCGTACGCACCTATGCTCACGCGTGTCGGCTCACCCGCTGCCGCATTACTTTAATTTTCATGTAACATTATGTAAAGTGTTAATGATTAAAGATCATGTAAGTTACACAAAGCCGGCAGTTTGATTCCCAAACCCACTCCCACTACATTCTGGCTGCCCAACGTGTGTGGTTTGGGAGTTTGGTTTTTTTTTTGGTGGTACGAACTCATTATCGTGTCGCAAAAAGTGAACTTTTTCTGCGCCCCGAAATCTAGTTCGCGCAGTGACTACAGTGTGTTTAGGTATTTACGTTGTCGTGGTAGTCGTCATTGTGGTGTTATACAAGGACTTACTCCCTTTTTACGACTTACGTAGTCGCGTGGTAGCGACCGATACCTACCTGTAGTGCTCACCTGCTCACCGCCGTCTCTCATCATGCCGAGGAGTCGCCGAGCACGCCAGTCGTCGTCCCCGTCGGTGAATGATGATGGAACAAGTCCGAACGGGAATATCACCGTGAACCAAGAGACGCTAATTTCTATCATAACGACATTACAACAGTCTCAAACTGAGTTTTGCGCGCTGATGCGTGAAGTACGCGCATCTACACCGTCGCAGTCCGACCACGCCGCCGCCGCCGCAGCCGCCGTCGCTACAGTCTCTGCTGTTAATGGAAACTTTGCACAATGCAAGGCGCGCTTTAGCGGTTTGCCGGACGAGTCTGTCGAGGGTTTTATAGACGCGATTGAGACATATAAATCGTGCCTTCACATCTCGGAAGAGAATTCGCTTCGAGGCCTGTCAATGTTATTAACAAAATCTGCCGCAGTATGGTGGCAGGGTGTAAAGGACACCACAGACAGCTGGGAAGACGCCCTCACACAACTCAGAAGTGCGTTTGGCGAGCGACGCCCGCCATACAGAATTTATAAAGAATTGTTTTCGTTAGTACAAGGCACCGAAACAACGGACCTGTTTATTGCACGCGTGAGAGCTTTATTAGCTAAGCTACCTCGCGGTGACCTAAGTGAGAGAGTGGAATTAGACATGACTTATGGACTGTTAGAGCGCCGTATAAGAAAACGACTAGAGCGAGAAGGCTTTACTACTTTCAAGCAGTTACTTCTCAAATGTCGAAATATTGAAGATTCGCTAAAAGAGGTAAAAGATACTCCAGTCGAAAAGACACTACCACAGTCAAAGTCGTCACGACCGCCGTTCAGTAATTCAACGCGCGGACAGAAGAGCACAGGCGTTACGAACGCGCACGTCGAGCCCTCCGCGACAGAGAGTCGCGTCGAGCTGCCCGCCGCCACCGCGCCGAGTTCCACCGAGTTACCATCGAAAGAAAAGTCGTCGAAACGGTTATTCTGTGTGTACTGCAAACGCAGCGGGCACACTAAAGAAATCTGTCAGAGATTTAAAGTGAAAAGTGATGAGGAAGGGTTAAAGTGTTACGGTTGCGGAGCCCCGAACGTAATACGCTCCAAATGTGAAAAGTGTAATTCGGGCAAAGAGTTTTGTTCTGTTTCCGTCGGTTCACGTGACGCTGCTGCCCCGGATGACTCCCGGGCGAGCGCGCAGTCGCGTGTGGAGGCGAATAAGTCATCGCAACCTGCGCCGCGCATAAATGCACGCGCGGGCGCACCTTTGTGGAAGCGCGCCGCGCGCTCCCGGTCTGCGCATGAGGCGAGCGAGCAAGCGTCGCGAGGCCGGACATTAAGCGCGACATCCAACACGTTCACTACACACAGTAACCAAGGTAACCCTGCACATACCGTGCAGGAATGTGTTATTCCTTCCGATTGTAATTATTCTATAAACTCTAGTGATCGCGAGTTAATATGTGCTAACGACAAAAACAGTGTTAATGCGAATAACGCATTTAAGAAAAAGTGTGCTATTAAAAGTAATGGCCTTTTTAATGTTAAACAAGTCAAAGGAAGTTACAATGTTAACACTAACTGTTTTGTACAAAATAATCGTAAATGTTTTTGTGTTAATTGTCAATGTGTTTGTAATAATAATAAGCATGTTACGGATATTAATGATGTTAAGCGCGACATAAATACTTACGAACATTGTCTCATGTTCGATTACAATAATTGTAATATTAGTAATAAGAAGGTTGTTTCTCATATTAATGGGAGCCAGGGGAAGCCTTCGTCACACATTATTGCGTCAGCATCACTAACTCAGTCCGGTGGTTCTCAAACTTTTTTCGGTAAAAACAGAAATCGTAAAACTTTTTATGACAAGACCAGTGGTACTCAAACTTTTCGTCGCCCCATTTTAAAAATTAGAATTTTGGGTGCATGTGGTACAGCACTTGTCGACACCGGATCTAAGAGTTGTATTGCTGGTCACACGTTGCATACTGTCCTCGAGCGTAAGGGACACCCATTTATTTCGGCAACAAGAATTGTTAGATTAGCCGATGGTGTAAGTAGAACAATGAATGTACTTACCACTGAAGTTGAGGTTACGCTAAAATATAAAACTAAGAAAATTGAGTTTTTAGTTTTTCCTGATTCGGACAATAATCTCACTTTGCTTGGAATAGATTTCCTGACTAAATTTAGTTTAGCTTTGGATTTTAGTAATGACAGCTGGCACTTCGGTGAAAATAGTAGCCAGAAGTTTGAGTTACACTTTGAAGACGTGTCACCCTCAACTTCATGTGCAGCTGCAGATATACCTAAGGGGGACGAGGCGACGTCGCTTAATGATAGTCAGCGCGTGGAGCTTGCCCGTCTCCTTGTTAAAAATCGGGATATTTTCGCGCTAGGGGGAGAGCCTACTCTTTTCGCGGAACATAAAATAGATACACAACAAGATCGCCGAAAGGAGTACGCTGACAAATCGCGTAAGCTTGGGGAGGTTTTCAGCGTAGGTGACAAGGTTTTAGTAGCATCTCGGGTTCTTAGCAACGCTGCTAAGAATGTTACCGCTAAATTTGTTCCGAAAAGAGATGGACCCTATGTGGTAAAGGCTCGCGCTAGCCCTACTACTTACCTTTTATCAAGTTTAGACTCGCCTGGGGAAGTCTTGGGCAAGTTCCATGCGTCTCAGCTTGCACGCTATTACAATAGAGATGGGTCGCCTCCTTCACCGGTTATGCCTAGGTGTAAAAGAGGTCGTCCACGTCGGCAGGACCGGAGCGTTGAGCGAGTTCATCGCCGTGGACGGCCTTATGAACTCGAGGGGGACGATGTAGCGTGTGACCATATAAGGCTTGCTCCAGGAGCCTTCGCGCATGACCATATAAGGTTACCTCCGCGATCCAATCGTGGAGTAGCCCCTGAACGACTCTCGCTGTGAGTGGTCGTTCAGGGAAAGGGGTGGCGTGCGCGCGCCCGTCATTTTGTCACGTAGGCACGGGCGCCGAGGGCAGTTGGCCGATAGCTTCCGGGTTGCGCGTACGCACCTATGCTCACGCGTGTCGGCTCACCCGCTGCCGCATTACTTTAATTTTCATGTAACATTATGTAAAGTGTTAATGATTAAAGATCATGTAAGTTACACAAAGCCGGCAGTTTGATTCCCAAACCCAGTCCCACTACAGGGGGAATTTTTACTTGTTGGTAACTCTGTTCTCGTATGCGAGATGACGTCTGGCTAGTTACCACAACTTTGTCTATTTCTTATGCCAAAGTATGTAAGTTTCGTTGTCTTCCAGTTTGAACGACATTCAAGCTGTCTCGTAATGAATAGAAGATCTTAGTTCGCTATGCAGTCGCAGTTTGACGCAGTCGGTCATAACAGCTTCAAGCTGTCCATGTATGGCCGCCCTTACGAACCAGCTATAGTGCCGCCCGGGTAATATAACATAATCCGAACGACCGTTGAGCCGGGTTGGTACCAAAATGTACAAACCACTTCTTCGCCACATTTGAAACGCTCACTCCTGAGATAAACTTTCACTGCTGCTGGATCGAATCCAGAGCGCTGCCGTCGAGCGGTTCACTTCCTTGGGTGGGGCTCACAAGCCCCGACACGCTTATGGGCGGCCTTGTTATCTACGACAGCACAACTCAGCACGAGGCGAACTGCACTGCCGCGGCCGATAATTTGAGGTTAGCGAATATTGGAAGTAGTCGGGCGAGTAGCTCTTTTTTGCAGCAGGAAGCATCAATTTTAACCTTTCCGACCCCGGTGGTGAAAAGAGCCTGCCATGCCTGACTCGCCGATCTTTCAACCCTGTTTACATCCGAATTACTGCTACATTAAGGCTAAAACCTCGGTATATCGACTAAACACCCGGCCTCTTTCGGCGCAAACGGGATGGTTCTAGGAATCCTGGTATACCTAGATTACTGCCCGTATTACCGCTTTTGGGCGCTGCCTTTGCGGCCCGTCATTTTTAGAGCTTGGAAGCCTCTTCACAGGACGTCCTTAACGTTATCAACAAGATATTATCGTGCTAAGTTCCATCTCACGAACTGTCACTAGGTCTTTCTTGTCAGGTCTCAAAAAGAAAAGATACAAAGGTCGAATTATATCTCCCGTTGCGCGTCCGGTAATTTAGTGACGCCAATTTTTTTATAATTTCTCTGACTTGCTTACCAAAAAAATTTAACCTTCAGTGAAAAATGTACAATGTAGTATACATCTGCAAAAAATTGGTTGCCTATCTTTTTCTGGCCACTACTACCTGGTTGCCGTGTGCAAACAGGTAACTAAAAAGTGGTAATTGCGCTCATCTAGCTCCTAGCTTTTGCAGGTAGTATACATTGTAGGTTTTCATTGAAGGTTCATTTATTCGTTGAGCAAGTGAAATAATATCTTTTTTTTTTTTTTTTAATTCGCAAAACCTATCCTTGACCATATTTTTTTAGGCAACCCTATTGGTATGTGTTCAGCAACACCTTTTATACAGTTTTGGCGGGAATTCTGACAGTTCATCGCTTATTTAAATTTATTTCATAAACTAGTTTAGAGTTGTGTTTGTTGTATAAAAGTGATGTGGATTTGTTCAATAAACATTGACGGTGATGAACAGTATATGGAAACATTGAAATAAGTGAATTAAGAATCGTACTGAAAGGAGTTGACACCATAACTCCGGCAAGACCTTGAAATCGTCCGCACCAGTGTTTCATCGTTCTTGTTAAAATACTTAAGAATACATTATACTTGACACTGGCTAAATGCATAATACTGCGAAAGCCATTAATAAAAAAGAAAGAAAGAAAGAACACCTTTTATACCCTAAAATATTATTTTCATCCAGTAAACAGATGGGTGAAGGTCAATGTTCCGCGGGATCTTAGAACATTTGACGTAGGCGGTAGGACCAAACCCATGTCAGAATATAACTATCCTTCTCTATTTCATTAGTGATGGAATATGTTGTCACCACAAACCACCTTATGCTTCAATTGCTAATTTTTGACATTTCCGGTTCTATATGGTTTTAAGCCGTGATACGCCATTCAAAAGTCAAAACACGAATGAATATAAATGTACTTGCTAGATGCAATGTGATTTATAATTGTGTTTCGTGACATTACTATGTTAAAAAGCCTATAAATATCAATTATAACCATGGATACACCGAAGATGTTATCGTAAGTAATAACAAGTTTTAACAGTGTGATATTGTTTTAAATAATTACCCTCACTATTCTTGGAAAATAAATTGAAAATGGCTCTAAGGAGAGGTTTTGCTTTTAGTGGAGAAGAACTGGTAACGAGGGGTGTTACGAAAAGCTTTGCTACATTACCTGAAATTGGATTAAAGGATGTGACTCCCAATGGTTCATGGTTGGAGCAAAAACAAATTCAAGCTGCTTTAGAAGCCAGAAAACATTTGATTGAAGTTGAAAGGATTGAGAAACTGTAAGTAAGCCTGTGGTATCTCATTTATTTTTATCAACAAAGTAACATAATTATATGAATTCCTATAGCAATGTCATATTTTCAAATAAACATTTAAAAAAATAATAAATCTTAACAACACGGTTGAAGTATTTAGTTATTTAACTAGTCTAAAGTAGTTTACCAGGTTTATCATAAAAAAGCCAAGCCAACGTCAAAGTCATCATGTTATTGGTGACAATGGTTGATTTCATATAATTAATATAAGTTGTATTGTTATGGCAGATATAGTTTAAGTAGGTATTTCGCTTTAAATGGCTTCATCAAGGTTTGTCCAAATCACAGAATTTTGTCATTCACAAATGCATGTGCCACATCATAGGGGATGTACAATTCCACAGTCAGCCCAAACATGCCTGCTTAACATATTATACATAGACAATTAGTAGTGCAAGGATAGATTGTTCAAAAATGTGCATAGATTTGCTCTAAAAATTTTAGACCGCTAGTTCTGGAACTCAAGTGGTTAGTTTGGCCTATCCATATAACATAATTATGTAATCAGTAATAATACACTTTTGCCATCAAAATCTATTAATGTGTAACCATGATTCTCTACTAGATAAATGAAGTGATTTACTATACTAGGAGGATATAAGTAGTTATGGTCGCTTTCTCATTGTGGCATGCCATATTCATTCACACATATCTATCTCTGTCTGAGGGTGCTACGAGACTAATCAGATATCTTTGTCCAATTTATTTGGCCTATATTTGATCAAATTCTACAGATGCTTGGTGCACCTATATTGTAATATATCTTCGATCAAATGTGATGGAATTGTCCAATGTCTAAACAAAGGATGTCAGATAAAAAAAGTGATGAGTAAAATAATTGTTGCGTGCATTTGAACTAGAGACTAACTTACTGGACAAGACTTTTGGCAACAATCAGCACAGAAAATGCTTATTATTATGTCATTTTGTAATAGATTGCTAGTTATACCCTGCATTATTTCTTTATATATCGTTGATGAAGTACCAATACCTCCTAACTGACAATTTAGTCCAAAATTACTTTTTTATTTCAATAGACGTAAACATAAACCACATCCCTTAGTAACTAATAAAAAGGTAATGTATTGGAAACTATATACTATCAATAGTTGATCAAAATAAATAAAACCTTATTTTAAACAGTTTTTGTAAAATAAAACCTTATTTTAAACAGTCTGGTGTAAAATTAGATTCTCAACACTTAGGAGGTATTGGTACTTCATCGACGATATTCTACCATTTTAATGTATTGCAAAATAACAATATCTCAAAGACAAACTTGTTTCCAACATCTATCTAATGGATGTCTTTTTTTATAGCAGAGGTTAGCAAATGAACAAATGGGTTACCTGATGGTAAGTGATCTCCACCGGCTATACATATCCATAAAACCAGAAGGATAATAAGTGTGCTGCTGATCTTAATGGCAAGAAATGAGGGTTAAGAAGAGAAAAGTGGATTTGGACTTCCTGCAATCTCGCTCACTACATGAATTGCTACAGCGTGTTGCCACTTATATTGGCATTTTTATGTTTAATTTTTGTATGTCCTATCCTATGCATTTATGAAAAATTGTTATTGTATGTTGTCTTTGCCTTCATGCATCATTCATCAGATCTAATTGGATAATATGCTTGCGTGAAAGATTCTGATATAGAAAAAAATAAAACAAATACTGATAATAGCTTAATATCTCTCCCATCTTAGCATAAAATATGTCATTACATTGACAAATCAACAATCATTGTAACGGATGGGTTTGGTAAAGTCGAAGTAAATCTTTCAGTGGCACATTGAGCCAAGCAGAATGGAGGGATGATTTAAAACTAGCCGAAGTTACCAAGCAAGCAGGAAGCCACTGGCAATTTTTTGGCCATAATGTTGGAAAGAAATTGTATCTTAGATGTGAAGAAGCATTGTTTTTGATGGAAGTTGTGAGTACAAGTTGTTACAATCATATAATTACATAATTGTAATGCTGCTATAAAAGATGTTTATACAAAAACAAACTAAACTGCTATGCAAATTTATTAAATATATTTTTTAAATGGTAATTGGCTTAGTGGCTTATTTAATACATAATTTCAGTATGCACAAAAATACAGCGGATGGTAGTTTACATAACAAAATAAGTATTTTAAACTTATTGTACAACAAAAACTATTTTGTACCCAACAATAGTACAGTGAAAGAAACTTAGAACTAAAAGGTAAAATCGGCGGTTTTGTCGCCGTTTACGATCTCTTTCAGACAACCTTTAGATGACTAGTATATTAATAAGTAATTTGTAATAGAACACTAATTGTAACTTAAACTTATGTATTTCCAGAATTGTTTACAACTAAAACACAATGAAGTCACAGTATCTATACAGAAAGCATACTCTTTATTACTTGATGATTCATTCACAATTAATCAATACAAAGTCTATGCATCTCTCAGTAGGTTAGGATATAAAGTATTCAGACATAGAGAAATAAGCACAGTGAGTGAAAAAGAAAAAGATTTTGAGTCCATTACTGCAGAAAGATCTAATAATGATGGTCATGCAAATATTACAAAAGATGTAGTTCATTTAAATAAGGAATATAGCCCTTCAACTACAACTGAAAAAGCCGATCGAAGTAGTGCTGTAATGGAAGAAAATAAAACTCTAGAAAATACTACTGACTCTCAATCAACTGTCGCCGAAGAAGCGGATGGAAAGATTGCTGTTAAGAAAGAAATTAATACTGTACAAATTAGTGCTGATGGCCCATCAATTTCTATCGAAAAAGCAAATGGATATAAAGATGTAGTGGAAAAAAATAGTACTGCAGAAATTAATACTGACGATCCATCAACTACCACTGAAAAAACGGATGATAACAATGCTGTAATTGAAGGAAATAGAATAGTAGAAAGTATTACTGATGGCTCAGCAACTATCACTGAAAAAATGGATAAAAACACTGCTAGATTGGAAGATAATAGTGTTCCGCATATTCTTACTGAAGCTCTGTCAACTGTAGCTGAAAAAGCGGATGGAAACAATGATGTAATGGATGAAAATACTTCTGTAGAAATTACTACCGACGGCCTATCGACTACCACTGAAAATATAGTTGGAAACAATGTTGTAATGGAAGAAAATAGTACTGTAAAAAGTACTACTGACAAAGAAACCACACCAGCTAGTATCATTATAGATGCTGAGGGTAAGACACATGTTGATGTTTACGAAAAAATCCCTAACATAGATGAAACTCGATCAAAAAGAATCAGAAAAGATAATGAAACAGAATGTCCACTTACAATAGATAGAACATGTGATTATGTCAATGGGAACAAAGGTACAGATCAAAATAGTGTTGTAAATGGCAAGAAATTGCATAATAATAATTCAAGTAAGTATATATCTCTGAAATAAATATAGCTATTTAAATAATTCTGTAGTAAAATGAAATAAAATTATTATTATGCATTTTAAACACTTTCATGATTTTTCAAAGGTTTTGTCAATTTGAATAAAGTTATGAAACAATTCATGTCAGAAAAAGGTTATGTTTAAGGGGAGGGTAAAGTTAATTCGTGCAAAAAAGGCATATTATTGTAATTCTATGACGACACTGTTGAAATCCATGCATTAAAACCAATGGTACATTAAAGTAATGTTATAAAAAAACCTCTGTTTTACAGTATGCAGATGTGTAAAAAATAAACTATGGATTTCCAAATTTTAAGCACAAAACATTACTTACAGGGGAACAAAATACGAATACGACTGAAGGTGACACTGAACAACGTTTGGAAAATATTGAAGTTTCTCAAGATAGTCGAAGCACAAACACAGAAAATATTGAACATAACAATATATTCAGATATGAAATAAAGATACAAAGGCTACAAAACCGAAAATTTAGAGCCATTAGAAATATAAGCAATTTTTTCGAAGAATTGCCGGAAATGGCGAAACAAGACATGATCTACATAAATACACCCGAGGACTTTTATATACCTAAGAATATTTATGTTAATAAAACTACTTACCAACTAAACCTAGAAAACATTAAAGCAAAAAATTGTAGATCGTCGTCAGCCGAGTCCAAATCATACTCTTCATCAGACGAAGAAGATCAATCTCTTAGAAGAATAAGGAATACTTCTAGAAGTGAAACACCTCAAAATTCTAATATGACACAATTTTACCCTCACATGAGGCTACCAAGAATTAATCAGCAGTTCCGGCCTTTTCTTTTTTGGAGGCCGCAACCTCATTTCATTCACTTTAATACGTTTCATCCTAGACCATTTTTTCAAAGCCAATTTCTACCAAGACTTAATTTTAATACAAAAATAAATTCATTTTTGAGACCATACCCTAACATGAATATGTTAGATTCAAACAACGATAACGATACCTCGTTTCCTAGAGCGCCGAAAAGACCAAAAAATGCTAAACAGCTTCACTTACAAGCAGTTAAAAATCTTGCTACTAAAGTGAAGAATCATATTTTGTCAGGTAATATGGTGATGCCTGGAAACACACACATTCAAACCATTCAAGCTCTTCATAAACTTTTGTACACTTATAATATAAAATTCAATTCGAGGTTGCGTCTTACCCCGCAATTCGATTTGATAGATGAGCCAAATGTCGTAGAAACAATAGAATTAGATGCGGATGAGGAAATAAAAAACAAAAAACCACGAATACAAGAAGACACATTCAATGAGAACCTCAATAAACTTCGACAAATAGCTTTGAAATTGAAGAATCTGGAAGTTAAAGGCATATCCACATCAAGGCACAGAAGGGCCTTATCCAGTGCCATCAAATCATTCAATAAATCTTATAACGCCGAAGTGTACTTGAATGATAATTATGAATTGATTGATCGGAGACACATTACGCTTGAATCTAGTTCCGATAATGATTGTGTCGTAAAGGAGACTAAGAAACGTCAAAAAAAGAAGAAACTAAGGAATCCGTTTTACATATTAAAAAAACGTTCTGAATCACAAAATAATGGACATGCCAGTACCAGTAAAGACAATTCAGTGATAGTAAAGCAGGTTCAACAGACTATTCCATCTCGTGATAATCAGTTTATTTTAGACAAGACCAATGCGCATTGGCTGCCTAAAGACGATGATTTTGGTAGAGTTGAAATGTGTCCAAAAAATGGCGTATACACATGCCTAATGAACAATTGCGAAGATCAGTTCCTATATGATTTCCTGAAGAGTCAGACGCAAAACTATGGTGACTGGGTAGAAGTTAAAATAGCATTTATAAGGTATTTAAAAGAAATCAATAAACAGTATGAGACTGAACATAAAAGAACACAAGCTTTGACACCAGAAAATCAGTCAGGGATATGTTCTATAATAGGACGAGAAGATTGCTCAGACACACCAACATTGTTAAAGAAATTAAGGATAATTAAAACTAACAAAACAGTGAATTCAGAAAGTAATATTAAGATCGACTTCGACGTTTATAATAGGGATGTACCTAATTTCAGGAAGACTAATCGACCAAAGCCACATTTCAGGATTGTTTGTTACAAGTAAGTATTTTAATTCTTATTCTACCTAGTTTTATGTCGTTGTTTGATTGAGTCTGCCATCTAATTTAATCACTTATTTCGGGTCTGGGTGTGTTTTCTCCCTAGCGTGTTTGATGTCAGGCAGTTGTCTGGTCGTGAAAACTACAAGCCAAATGTTTCTTCTTGCGCCCACCCCTATGCGAGTGAGACAAGGGCAGGTGGAAAATAATTATTAATAATAATAGTCATTATTAATTGTTTATAATAAATTTTATACATTTTAACATTTTATAGCTCTTAAAAAATGATATTACGTGTATGATATAGTCATGGACCTTGTAGGTCATGGCAAATACAGAGGGGAATTCGTTTTCATGAGAAAAATGTTTTTATACTACTCCCAATATCGATAAGGTGTTCTATTAGATTCTATTTAATGTCCATTAATTTCACTGGCTTCAATCTCCTTCATTCTGGAACACAACTGCTTAGACAATATTGATTGACAGCAGGAATAAAGGCCGGCTGTACCTATCCTGATGGACTCTCGCATACTACAGGCCTGTCACCTTTTAGGACCACCACAAATATATAAAACTAGCTTTTGCTCGCGGCTCCGTCCGCGTGAACAGCATTTTCCGGGATAAAAGTAGCCTTAACCGTATCCAGATATCCCATCTGTCTCTATAGATAAATTCATCAAAATCGGTTCAGTGATTTAGGCGTGAAAGCGTAACAAACAAACTCACTTTCGCATTTACTTTCACCCCCTTTTTCATCCCATATTAAATAAAATTTCCAAAATTCCTGAGACACGTATATATTTGTTTTACGTCAATAACCGAAATACAAAATTTTGTTTATGTAACTTTCAAAATGACGGACTTTCATACAAATTATCATCCCCTATTTTGACCCCTTTGGGGTGGAATTTTCTAAAATCCTTTCTTAGTGGGTGCCTACATAACAAAATTAATATACAGTCCGAATTTCATGCTTGTAGCCTTGTTAGTTTGCGCTCGGCGATGATGAATCAGTCAGTCAGTCAGGACATGTTATTTTATAAGTATAGATGAACAATGATTATTATTATTATATTTTCAGTGTTTTGTCGCCATTGCCTACTGGTGCCGACATAGGAGCTCTCAACGCCAAGTATGAAGACGGCATAGCTATAGTATTTGCTATTGTAGACGCTGGATCTATTTCATACTTACAAATAAAGCCAACGGAGTTGCCAGTGTACCTACCAACTAATTTGCAGTGAAATTCTTGATTGTTGTGTTCCTGTCACTTAAAACATTCGCAGATGTTCCTCATTGAAATGTTAATTAGTTATCCTAGAACAGAAAAGGTCTATGATACCATAATAAATGAAATGTTGAAAATACATATTTGAAACGCATTTGAAGAAGTCAGTGTGTACTTATTGTATAGTGAATGAACTGTGCCACTAATTTCTCGCAATGGTTCTTTTTCTTGAGTACATGCACACTTTTTGGCATTTTTTTACTTTTTAAATTGTTATTTTCGGCGACTTGCGTAAAGAAATCAACAAAGCTTCATAACAAACGGATGAATGGTTGAGGCACGCATAAAGAACAAAAAAACAAACATTCACTCTAATATATATTAAAGTGATTTTTTGTTTGTTTGTTCTTATATATGAACGTCAGATATATATAGACAACTATTGCATGTATTTTTTTTTCTAAGTTTTAAAATGTCTTTAGAAGTTAAATTATGATGGAGATATATTGCGAAAGCTGGATTGCGGTTGAAAACCGACTTTCGTGAATTATACGGATTTATTATGAGGGTGGATTGCAAAGCGATTTTATAACTGTTAAAACGTTTTTATATGTTTATTTAACTTGTAGAATTATAATTTAAGGCACGTGTTACGGAAATATTATTTTATCTTTTCAAAAAGAAGAACGATGATAATGATGGTCCAACATGGACTATACTCATTAATATTGATCACCTCAATGGTCTAGTGGTATCCTACATAGATTGAGAAACCGTGAATGGTGGTAAATATAAACCGTGATGGTTCAAATCTCACCGACGGTGACGATTTGTGTGTTGAGTTCTCGATTCCAAAAATCGATACGTGAGTTGTTCGAGTTTGGAATTTGTGCCCGATAAGTCGATAGGTTCGCCCCATCATCCATGTCACATTATGGGAATTTTCATGGGTATGAAAAAGTGACTCCACTCGGCTCAGCGAAACGTGCATGCAAAAGTTCTACAGACGTGAGCTTATGAAACGAAATGATAGGTATTAATTAAGATCATTGAGCCAGTCATTTATTCATACATACACAATCCATTGGCCTGGACTATCTATTCGTTCACACAAGGCCAATATTTTATTATAGTACTTTTTTAACACTCAGTTATATTTCTTTTAATAATATTTATACTTATTTTTTTTACATTTTTATTCTTGAGTCACTGGAGAGCTAGGTAAACATGCACATTGCCGATTTCCTTATGCAAATTAAAAAAAACTATAATCGTGTCACTGGCCATTATATTGGTGAAACAATATTTCGACAATTACAAATGCTTTGGTGCAATCCACCCTAAGTAAGATGTAAACATTTTCATGGTCTAGTCATAACGAAGATCATATTATAAGCCCGGCCTTACACACCCTAAATATGTCTGAACCCATAAACTGAATTCCGGCATGACACCAGTTGTAATATAAAAAAAAAAATAACGTGTGTGGGGAAAAAATAGTATCGCATTTTATGTTTCCAGGCTTACTGAATTAAGATTATTAATTCAGACTAAATATTCCGGCTGTATAAGGCCAGCCTTATTTTACATTTATTTACCCGACTGTGGCAGTGCACCAAAGTAGGGTAACGGTTATTTTATATTTATTTTGTTTAGTTTGTGTCTCATGAGGTACATTATATCAATCAGATTGCATAGACAACTATTAACTATAGTAATCTACGATTATTGTAGCCTAGTTTTTGCGAAGAAACGGGCATTACTAGTTACATACCTAAATGTTGCCAAAATATTCAAACGGAACCATAGATCCCAATCAAATAAGTATAGACAGGTCTAATCTACAGTCTATTCACGGAACCTATTACAGAAATGAAAATAAGTATCTATCCACTTTAAAAATGATTCCTTTATATGAAACTGTTAATACACCAAAAACAACAGAGATAACTGGAAAATATTTCGATTACAGTTCTGGAATAGACACTGTGAATGTACTGTACACGTATTCAACTCAATTTCGTGTAAAATATTAAACATTACACGAATTTAAGTGGTGGTGATACTTTAAATTAGATGCCTTCTATTAATATTTTGTCTATGGTTTAACATAACTGTAAAACATTTATAAGTGTCTATGATTTACAGCGACTCTGCGGATTTTTCTTTGATGTTATAAGTATTTAACTCAAGAAAATAAATTCATAAAACGATAAAATATTATTTTATTATTCACCCACATGTCGCATTGGATAAAACTGTACGTTCTACAAAGCGCAGACAGACGGCGGTGGAGATAGTTCAAACTTAACCGCTAAAACTCAACCTTATGACTGGTATATTACAAAAAAGGGGGTATGCTACCCTTCGACCACTTGGGCATAAGCTGTTTGTCCTTATAAAGCTAATATCAGCCATAGAAGTAGACACAGCTTAGTTTTAATTGCCATCAAGTTCTTTTCGCCGCTTCTGTGGGTTTTATCATTTGGGAGCTCAGGTACATTAATAAAACACATTGATGTATCATGTAACATTTATTTGTAATATCTTATCTAAAAAAAGAATATTGCACTACCTACGTGATATTAAAGCTTTTGTTTAAAAGCAAAAATGCGTTATAAACAGCGTTTGCGGCGGACGGAGGTTGTATGCCAGAACATTTATCCCGCCCGTGTGAAAGGCGCAAGCAAAATAAGTACCAATATTCCTAGCCTATTCACCCAACCTATTCCAGAAATATAAATAGCTACCAACTTTATAAATAATTCCTTTGTTTGGACCTGCCAATTCACCAAATACAAGAGATAACTGAAATGTGGGTAGATATTCGTTTACATTCTGGAATAGATATGTACAGTGAATACATTGTATTTTTTTTCCACAATTCAAAGATATAAAATAGACATAATCCATACTTTAATCTATATCGCATTATCTCCCATGTACACCTGCGATATCTATTAAATTTTATCTGGACTATGCTTTTGCTTTATCTGGCAGTTGTGTTAGTTATTAACTCTATTTAAATAAATTAAAGCCTTCATTTAGAGTTAGTGACTACCTAGAATTTTATATCATCTGCAGCCAGTGGCGACCTCAAAAATTAATTTTAGTGGGGTTTATGGGCTCAACTCTTTTTAGCCTCGAACAATTCTTACCCCCGTATTCATAAACATTACTGTGAGGCCTCATACTGAGCACGAACGCATAGTGACGATTTCTCTAAACGTCATTGGTTAGTTTTTGACGCTGAATAAAAATAGACCAATCATGTGTACAGAATTCGACACTTGACAAAGAGCTTACAAAGTGTTGTTTGTGAACACGGGTCTTAATTTGGGACTAATTTGGTGTTAGTAACTCGAATATACGGTCACTAATTTTAATTAATATTCTGTATGCATAGATAACTATTTGAAGCTATAATACTAGACGGTGAGGCTTACCTATATTCTATACCTAAAAAATGGCACAATATTTTTATGCTACGATACTGAATACTGATCGTTTACATTACACAACCATCGTACTGCTAAATATTTAGCAAACCTTTTTAACATGTCTGTTTACAACATTAATGACATATCAGTTATCACTCAATGCGAGTTATATTTACCTAAATTAAGTCTGATGGTTGAGAAATTAACTACAAGATTTGACTAAACTTATACAATTGAATATTTTAATAATTGCTCCGGGGTTATTACGCACGTGCTACAGCAATCATTGCAGTGTCTTTTTTTTTTAATTATAACACATAACAGGACACGGGCCACATAGAGTCACAACCTTCGATGGTCAAACCGCGGCCCTAATCGAAGATTCATGTGGCACACGAATCTAGAGTCGTAGAACTGTCAACATGGTACCTATGAATTTGCATTTTCTATTATATACTGTGTAAATATATAGCTATAATCATTGTTAAATTTTGGAAAAACATGCACTATTTTACTATTCTAAAAAATGGGTAATATTATGAAACACAAAAGACCAGCATATTAACAACATAATAACCACTATTAACAAATTAATAACAAATATAAACTAGCCAAAATATTTTAAATAAAAAAATATAAACAAATTAAGTAAATTACATTTTTTGAAGCAATCTTGATATGCAACATTTAGATTCAGTCTCCTAAAGCTTAATACTGTTTACCATTGGAACATTCTCAACTATCGCTTAGCAAAATGAAATATCTTTAAAATTAATTATATCAAATGTTTCAAATAATCTCCAAAAAGTGCAACAACTCGAGATAGCGAACTTTTCAAAACGCTTGGATTTTTTAAAAGATGCCACATACAAATAGATTAAACAAGTTTTTTTTGGAACTTTAAGCATTACATTTGGATTAAAATGACTAGAGTGATTGCACTTATTAATATTAATATCATTTCATATTGGAGCTAATCTTCAATATGGATAAGGTTACTTTAGTAAGTTCAGTGATTTAAATGTATTGAAAACAATACTTAGTTGGTGTTCATGTTTGCGTCAAACTAGGCACGGATCCAAGGCAAGTGACAGGTGCAATTGCCCCTCATAAATCATAATATTGTCACATCTCATGCATGATCGATCAAAAATTACAAAAAGACCAAAAAGCTGGCAATGTCTGAAAGAATCCAGATAATTGAAACCCTAAATCAGCGTAATCCAAGATCCGTACCTATTAGGTATTATTAGCTTATTAGATTAGCTCCAATAATAACCTAATTTTGAAGAAACTTCATAATCGTATAAATTATGAAGCGTACAGTGAAACAAGTAGGAACGTTTTCATTGGGGTTGAGCGCAATTAGAATCCGTTTTCGCACGTATTTTTCATCGGTTGTAAACTTATTATGACACCATAATATGAATTGACATTGCTTGGTACGCGTTTCTTTTTTAATGAAGCAGAGACTGAAAAACAAACTAGTGGGTCACCTAATGGTATGTGATCTCCAGCACCCATAAACACCCACAATAATAGAATAATCATAGATGAAATAGCGATTGGGAAGGAGAGGTGATACATCTTTTTCATTCAGAAATCTAGCTCTCCATACGAAACGCAACAAGTTGATATAGGTTTTTTTTTACAAAGTGGTAATAACCCGCTTGTGAAGACCCATGCATGGCGCAGTCAGTGAGGCTCTAACATTTAAAAAATACGAACTTCTATAGAATTGAAAGGGTATCTTTACGACAATATCGTATGTATTCGTACGAACCATTGCCAAACAGGCTCAATTTAGGATGAAGTAAAAATATGGCGCACCTTGTACATAGATTGGTATATGTTTTGCCTTGACAGCCTTTGTGGCGCAGCTGGCGAGTAGCCGGCTATGAAGCGAGAAGCCGCGGGTTCGATCCCCGCACAGAGACAAATGTTTGTGTGATCCACAAATATTTATTTCGGGTCTGGTTGTTGTGAGACCCAAAGAATCTCGTAGTTCCTAACAACCCCGACACAAGACTCGTATCTTACTGTGGGGTCAGGATTATGTGTGTGACTGTTGGGTGTATTTATTTATTTATAACTCATAGAATGGATGTTCGGAAGCTCTAGCCCGGGACAGGTGACTGGAGAGAGACAGCATGATATGATACGTACGAAAACGCAACCAATATGCGGCTTGTATGAAAATAGGAAGAAAGTGTAGTATATAAACTATATTTTAATACCTAATAGTGAATATTTGTTAAATATAGATACAGTATGAATACACAACGGTACAATTATGTAACACAATAGAGATCCATTTGTTAAAGTAATATCTCATCTCTACTTAATAATTAATAGGTAACATAATACTTTGTACTAATACTGAATTATTTTCTTTGCTTAAAGATAAATTTTAGTGTATTTAAACTAAATTAAATATCTTTCTTATAACTAAATTGATAAGTATTTTAATGGGACGTATTTGAAATCCATGGAATGACTAGATTTTTTTAAAACTTAATTAGATCATACGAATACAAGATATTTTATTAACAGTAGGAAAGGTTTGGCATATCCGTAAGAAATAATTATTAAAAACTACTTTTTTTTTGTAAATATACTGTGCCGATGCTACGCCCTTTAAATCACTGGAATTTCAAATAGATAAAACAAATAATGTCTTGATATTACCAAAATATTCAATACAATTATTGAAACACTTTTCACAGAAATAAATATTTAAAACTTAATAATAATACAAATAATACTTCCCATCTAAAATGGATGAACTTTTCTTTGTTAACCACTGGTATGATAGTAGATGGGATGTTCGGATATATCAGAAAACCTGGCAACCCTACTTTCATATCTTTAACAATTAACAAATATATAATTATTATGTGGAGATCACAAATCAAGGCCATCCGAAATTAATTCCCGCAAGTTGGTAGAACTTTTCATTGAACGGTCTATAGAATTCTCTCAACTGTTCTATTGTCTTTGGATCTATGTGTGGGTGACTTCTGCCTTTTGTTTTGCCAAGACAATGAGGAGTGGAGCTGCTTTCCGATTTCAAAAGGCATGGAAAACCCTTTGTTGAGTTAAAGTAGAAATGCTTTTCAGTTATGACCTTTTTGAGGCCAAGGAACTCCTGCAAAAGTAGAATACTTGTGTTAAATGTTGATTACTGTGTTTAAAAAGCTCGATAATTAACATTTGTCAAAATATTTGCATCTAGTGTATACCTAAAGGTGACCAATGAGAAACCTTACAATACTTCAAATGACTTGCCCCTATTCCAAGATCTGCTCGTAAACGTCGAAAACTTACACTTTATTAAAACGGTGGACCGACCGTGGATTACAAAATAGATTGAAATACATCACGCCACAGCATTCGCAAATATATTTTGTTGCAATTTTATTCGTCAATGATTGTTGACTCATAACGACGATTTAACTTTTTTTAGATATAATTGTTTTTCGCATTACCTTAATTTGGGGCAGTTTTACCATGTACGTTAGATAATTTTTCATATTTTTTTTAAATATTCACCTGCACTTTAGCCATTTCAGCAGCGGGATCAGTGATAAGTTGTTCCCCATTTATCAATAGCAGACTTCGACGTCGGAATCTACGCAACCATCTTTTCAGCGGCCTCGAGTATACACCAAGCCTTACCGGCGCCCATAGTGAATCCACGGCTGATTTACCACCCCACCCTGCTGATCTGTTGATCAGGACTAACTCTTCGAAACGGGGGAGGGAAGGCTTTTTACTGAAATAAATTATTATGAATGTAAGTTCGAACTTTGGATGTACACATCAAGGTTAAACTATCCGTCCCCTCTTGGTAATTTCCAAAAAGGTAACTTGAAGAAGTATCGGTATTTAGGGGTGGCAACAGTGAATTGTTGAGTTATGGATTTATAATACACTTCTCCTGAATCGCATTTAAGAGGCCAGCAAACAATTATTGGGGTACACCCTAGGACCATCCTGGACTAGCCAGTGGACACACCTATTCGCAAATACGTCATTAAATATAGAGGATATTTTATGTAGTATCTAAGGATGATTCAGATGGTAAATATACCTTGCAGACTGTGTGTAGTCACTTATGGCTCGTGTGACAGGATCGCGAACGACAGCTAACAGTTTCACAGAAGGATTCATGGCATAAACTCGCCTTGGTGCTGATCTAGTCACCCAGTAGGATGGGGTTTTCTCCATTGTGATTTGGCCCTCAAGTGTAGGCGGCATTCGTTCCCTAGAATAAGGACATATGGTGTTTTATTATGACACTGAAATAGCCCACTGCAAAACAAAAGTTACCTTTCGTCTAAAGCCTTAGTTCCCAAAGTGATCCAGGTGGAGGTGGGTCCACGGGAGACTCGATTGGGGTCTTCGTTGGTGTGACAAAAAAATGTTGGTTCACAATTCGTAAGTGGAGGACCACGAAAATACACTTTTACCCGACCCAGAGATCGAACCCAAGACCTTAGCACAGCAGTGGTACCATATACGCAATACAACTACGCCACCAAGGCATTTGCCAGATTATAGAAGTAAAACTAAATTAGTAGACTGATTTAGGAAATACTAACTAATCCTTACCTATACCATTCAAAACCTTTGTGATAAAATTTATCAAAAAAATGAACTTCTGATCCTGCAGCTCTGACATCTGGGTGTAATCTGAAAATTACAATTAACGTTATATCACAAAATTTAAGTGTATGTCTGTGATTTAGAAATAAAAGCTTTTTCTTAAATCTCTATCGTTATTAGCAAACATGCTTTTTAGAAATTCTGGGATTACCCAGTATATGGCCAGTGCAATACTAGGGTCAGCAGATGCGGTGTCTCTCAATGGTCAACATTATACCAGGACTGCACTTGCCACCAGGTGCAGTCCAGTCACTTTGCTATGCCAGAACAAAAAGAGATGCTTAAATTTAATTGATGAAGATGTCTTACCTTAAAAATTCCAACAGTGCCCTAGTTCCACATTTCTTAACACCAATAATCAATGCATCAGGTAATCTCTTAATAGGTACAGAGTTTTGTCTCAGTCTCATATACTTGTTGTCATTATCAAAGCTAAACCCAAGGAGGGAAGCCAAACGGAATGTAGCACTTTTATATTTTGATATGTGTTGTTTTAAATATACATATTTTAGTGTGAACTGAAAAATTATAAAGTTATCGGTTATCTAATTTTATTTTATCATACTATTACTCATATTACAATTAATTCTTGCGTTACATCTAATTTTTTTTTTGTATCCTTCTACTTAGTAATCTGTTTTGTTAACAATAAACTAATTTGATGGCAGATGGTAACCATCAGTTAAGTGTCAGTACTAGAGAGGGCAATCCAGTGATGCCTCTCTCAGTTTTACGCCGTGAATCTCTCCACTAGGTCAGGTATGCTATTTCTTTTTAATCGTGAGAATCGTAGGCTGCCATAGCCCTGCAACCGTGCCGCCAGTTCGTTTTTATGTTGTTCCAGTCTGATTTGGTATTTTGCACTGTACGTTGCTATTTCTTGTTTTACTGTAGGTATGTTGAAATCTAGATTCACATATTTATTACTGATATGTGCTGGTATTTTAAACATAGTACGCATTGTTTTAGTCTGAAAACGTTCTAATATTTCTATATTGCTGTGACTGGCTGAGCCCCATAGCTGTATGCCATATGTCCATATTGGTTTCAGTATAGCCTTATAGATAGCCATCTTGCTAGCATCTGTTAACAATGTTTTGCGCCCAATGAGCCAGTACATACCACGAAGTTTACAGTCTAACTCTTTTCTTTTGGTCCATATGTGCTTTCTCCAAGTAAGACGACGGTCGAGGTGCATACCTAGGTATTTAGCATCATCTTTTTGTGGGAGCTCTTCATTATATAATTGGATAGGTGGGCAGGTTTTTCTTCTTAGTGTGAATGTAACTTGATTGGATTTGTCTTTATTTGCTTTTATACGCCACCTATCAAACCAAGATTCTATTAACTTTAGATGGTTTTGAAGGTTTACAGATGCTGTATCAGGATCTTCGTGGACTGAAAGTAATGCTGTATCGTCGGCATATGTGGCAGCAGTGCTATTATCTGCAGTTGGTAGGTCAGCAGTAAATATTAGGTAAAGTACTGGTCCCAGGATACTGCCCTGTGGCACTCCGGATTTTATTTGGCACATGCACGAGATTTCAGTGTTATATTTGACTTCGTAGCATCGGTCTTGGAGATATGATTTTAGTATGAGGTAGAAGGAATGAGGCAACATAGATTTTATTTTAAAGAGGAGTCCCTCATGCCATGCCTTGTCAAATGCTTGACTGATGTCTAGGAATACTGCAGAACAGTATTGCTTGTTCTCCAGAGCTCTTTGTATAATGTCTACAAGCCGGTGTACTTGTTCAATTGTTCCATGGCCTTCCCTGAATCCGAACTGATGAATTGGAATAACTTCACTTAGGTGTTTCCGCATTCTATTTAGGATTAGCTTTTCCAGAAGTTTCCCCAGGATTGGTAAGAGACTTATAGGTCTGTAGGATGAGACTTCTTGAGGCGGCTTTCCTGGCTTGAGAATCATTATTACCTGGGCTATTTTCCACTGACTCGGGAAGTAAGATAGTCTTAGACATGCGTTGAAGATGGCAAGTATGAGTAATATTCCCCTCCGAGGAACCCGCTTCAACAAGGTGGCATCTATTTGATCGTATCCGGGACACTTGCCCTCCTGGAGATTACGAACTTCTCTCAACAGTTCTTTTGGTGTAACACTCTTAATGGGCAAGCACATTTGCAGCGCTGACTCGTGGAATCCAGCAATCTTGTCATCATAGTCCTGGCTATTACTAGGAAGTGGTTGAAACACGTTCTGCAGATGTTTGGCGAAAGTATCTGCTTTTTCGGCATCAGATCGAGCCCATGTTCCAGCGAAAGTTCTTATGGGTGTTGCCTGGGTTTTTGGGCGTTTTAGCTTTTTTGTGGCCTTCCATAATGAGTAGTTAGTAGCTCTAGTTGGTGTCAGTTTACTTAAGTAGTATTGTAGGCTTTCATTTTTTAAGTGTTTGGTCATAATTTTAATTTTTTGTGACATTTTGTTGAACGCTGTCTTGTCCCTCGGGTACCTTGACACTTGCCACACTTTTCGAAGCCTTCGTCTTTTATGGATACCATTCCTAATACTAGCTGGATACACATGCTCACTTGCTGCCCTTGATTTAAGAGGCGGGGTTGAGTTGGCCGCTGCGACGTGTATTGCCCTGTTCAGTCCTTCTATAGCCTCATCAACTTCTTCTCTATTTTTCAGTGAGATCTGTAACTTTACTTGTGTCTCTAAAATAGATTGAAATTCTTCCCAATGAGTTTTCTTGTTGTAAATTTTTTGCGGAATTTCTGTTAGTATAATGTTATTGCTAACATTAAGGATTACTGGGGTGTGATCCGAGGATAAGTCTGTAATATGTTCTGTACTCGTGTTATGTTTGGATATATTTTTGGATACAAAAAAGTCCAGCAAATCTGGAGTTTTCCGATAATCAGTGGGCCAGTAGGTAGGTTCACCGGTAGAAGGCACTCTAGGTTGAGATCTTCCAAAGTTTGGTACAGCTGTCTGCCTCTGGTCGTTATAATCCTGGAGCCCCAGAAAGAGTGTTTTGCGTTCCAATCTCCGCCACATATAAATCTATGTCCCAGTTTTAAGAAAAAGTTTTTGAAATCTTCTTTCGATAAGACGTGTCTTGGTGGGCAGTATACAGATGATAATGTGATTCCCGATCCTTCGTCGTAGATTTTAATTTGTGTTGCTTGAATTTTATCAGAAACATTTGGTTCAAGTGGATGGTGCTTGATATTTGATTTAATTAATATAGCAGTTCCTCCATGCGCATTACCAGATGGATGATTGGTATTGTATAAAATATAATTCTTTAGTGAAAAGTAGTATTTATTCGTGAATCTAGTCTCAGATATTAGCGCAACGTCAATTTTTTCAGTGTGGAGGAAAGTCTCTAATTCCAACCTTCGTTCAGTAAGCCCGTTGGCATTCCATGTCATTACTTTAAGGTTAAAGATCATTTTCGTACTAGGTTGCTGATTAGTTGGATCATGCGATCCATCATGCTGTCTATCATATTGTTGATCATCTTTTGGAGTTTGTCAAACATTCTGTCGAGTGTGTCATTCATATTGTCAGTTCTAGTAGTCAAATCAATTGTTGTCGAGTTTTCTTGTTTTCTATTGCCTATTGAAGCAGCATATGTCTTGGAAGTATATTTGTGTGCGTCGTAACTTATTGGTTGTTGTGGGGCTTCTCTAGTCTGTTGGTTTTGTTGTATTATTCTTTTTTGAGTCTGTTTTGGGTTTATTTTCAGAATATGTTCTTTATATTGTTTATATGTAACACAACCTCTATAACTAGCAGGGTGTTTTTCTTGACAGTTTGCACAGGTAGCTGCCGTGTCTCTGGGTTTAGTACATGTGGCGGTAGGGTGGTTGGCTCCACATTTAACACATCTAAAAGGTCTAAAGCATTGGTTCTTAGAATGTCCAAATCTTTGGCATCTTTTACATTGGAGGATTTCTTTTTTCTTGTAGGGAGCTTCAAAAGACACTTTCATATAGTTAAGGCTTTTGGCATTAAATATATCCTTGTTGTTTTTACCAGGCTCTAAGTCTACAAAGAAGATTGGTAGGGGCTCTTTGGTAGTTTGGTGTAGCACATTAACCATCTGTCGGACTTCATGCCCTAGTTCCTTTAGTTCTTCTTTTATTTGAGAGATGTCTTCAGTTGAGTGTAATCCTCTGAGAACTACTCGATAGGCTCTTTCTCTCTTCAGTTGATAAGTGTAGTGGGAGATATTATTAGTAATAAAGTTTTCTCTAATAGTTTTATACGTCGGAATGTCAATCGGCATTATTTTAATTGTATGTCCAATCGTAATGTAGTTAGCGTTAAAGATGTGTTGTTTACTATTTTAAATAAGCTCTCTTGGAATGATTTGATATCTATGACGCCTGTCACAAAGATTGGTTCTGGCTTGGGAATATAAGTTTTTTCTGTGTCTTCTGGGTCCAGGATGTCAAATTGGTTTTGTGTTGGTACAGTATAAATATTTTTAACTTTTTTGCTGTTGTCGCTTTGGATTGGACTTATATCTTTTCTTTTCTGTCTCTTTAGTAGTATTGTATCATTTTGCCATTCATTTTGTGTGTTGTGTTTTGCGTGTTGGCTATGTTGTTGAGTATCAGAGTCTTTATTCTCAGTGTTCTTGGCATTGGAAGTAACATCTAGGTTAGTTTGTCTCTCTAGAGGTGAACCTCTAGGTCTATTTATAAACAGGGACGGATGGAAAGCCTGTTGTACTAATTTTCGTTTTCCAGTAGCATTATCTACCACAGGGGCCTGGTCACCTACTCCCGTGGAGTCTTCGGTAGCATATTTCACACCCTCTGGCCCGGTTACCAGAGGGCGCCGGGGGTTAGCCGGGGCGCATGACAAATCGCATTCCAAATCTGACTTTTCCATATTTAAAAGGGTTGGGAATTTAACCAATAACACTTTCCCAAGGTGTCATGACCACTCTTTTAGGGGGTATTTAATGCCTCTTGGCTTGTGGTAGCCATAACAGGATAATTGACCGCCGCCTGTTGCTCGGCGTTGCTGCTCGATTAGCACCACCCAGGGGGTACGTGGAGGGTCGGCCTAAGAAAAGGTGGTAAGTCCTACGGATGTGAGCAACGACACCCCCCGTTACATCTAATTAAAAATATATTTAAATGGATCTTAATAACATAAAAATTCGAGGTATATATACCTATTTTTTATAACTTCAAATATTACGCGATTAAGACCTATTTATAGTAATATTATAGTAAGTATGAATACAAATTTCTAAAGTGTTAAATAAAAATATTCTGGTGTTGGATAAAAATTCCAAATGAAGTTGCATAAAAGAAAAAATTATGTAGTAATAGTGATAATGTGAGCATAATATATTATGTGAATTAAAGCTATATTTTCGCACTAGATGAAACTTACCTTCGTTTCGTCAACTAAACAAGTATTCAGTGCATATAATGAATATAATAGAAATAACAATATGAAATATATAAACATAGTTCGCTTCGATAGCACTGGAATCCATTTCATTGCTATTCTTGAGATTCATTTGAAATATTTTATTTAATTCAGCCGCAAAATTTCCCCACACTCATTTAGGTTCTATTAATGTATAAATCAAGTATTTATTCGGAAAACCTTGAAGTTACTCATTTGTAGGCAATAAGGGCGCCTGGTCAAAGATTTACAATTTTCATTCCGATAGTAAATAAATTTTAAATTACATCTTTCGCAATACAATAATCAATGAATGCATTTTCCGAGGAAAATGTTTGACACTTGAATGCAACATTTCTTCTTCTTCTTCTTCTTCTTTAAAATGGTTTGGCTTCCATCAAGGCAATGATGATTCTGCCAATAACAGAGTTTCCGTTTTTAGTTTCAGCGTTCAATGACAACAAATACTGGTGAAGATGTATGATCGGTTTGTACAGGTATATTGAATTTGGACATTGGGCGGTCGAGTTATTATTTAAAGGTAAGGGTAAGGGTAACAGACACAAAGACAATATAATGAAATACAGTGGAATTTATATATATTATTATGGGAGGGACTGGAGTTAGAAAGGGCACACATATATTATTAAGATGATGTCATTATTCATAATGATACTTATCATATGAATTAAAGATAAAGGTAATTATAATCTGATATTATTGATAGTTATAAACTTAGATAATAGTTTGACAAGAGAGGGGTCAGATAAAGTTAAGAGGAATGAAAGGTTTACAGGACGAGGAATTTCAGAAGGGAGTAGATCATATAGAGCAACATTTAGGTTCTGACAATTAAAGAAAATATGTTCCAGAGTACCATCCTCTAGTCCACATTCGCACAGAGAGCTGTCTCTAATTCTAAGTTTAGCTAGGAACACAGGCGTACAGACGTGACCCAGTCGAAGACGAATAATAACAGAGGTAACCCACTTCTCATATGAACGGAATTTGGAAAACCAAGGTTTGGTTGGAATGTCAGGTTGGATGTTTCCGTACCATTTACCTTTTGAATGTCTGGTTTTATCCCACACTCTGGACCAAGATTCTAACATTTTAAATTTTGCCTGTGAATGTAGATCTCTACCATATATTGCTGAATGGGTAGCTATGCCATAACTAGTGGCCTCTTTGGCTAAGAGATCAACGGTTTCGTTCCCTGGAATACCTGTGTGACTAGGAATCCAGGCAAGAGTGACTTCTATACCTAAACAGTGGCATCGGTATAATGCTTGTTTGGTCCTCAATGTGACACTAAAATTATCCTTAGAATGAAAGGGAGACTTTGCTAAATCAGTTAAACAACTAAGAGAGTCTGATAGAATCAAAGATTTATTTAGTTTGTGGGATTCACAGTAAAGAACTGCCTCCATGAGAGCAATGGATTCACCAGTAAAGGTAGAAAATTGAGAGGGGCATTTAAAACTCAGACATATTTTATATTTGGGGATCCAGACTGCAATCCCCACATTCTTGTCCATGGCTAGTTTAGACGCATCTGTATAAATAAGAAGCCAATCCTTCCATTTTTTCCCTATGATGCTACAGAAGACTTTGTCTGCACCAGGGGAATTTTTCTCAATACCAAAGTTTAACAAAATTTTAGGTTGATAGATTAATGAATGAAAATCACACTCAAAAAGAGGATTTTTATTAAATTGGACAATTGGACAGGGCAGGGATTTTAATGAAGAATAACTATTAATTAGAGGGGGAGGATCTTTATGTAACCAAAACGTATTTTCCCTTACAGATACTGCCAGACTAGAAAGAGTAGACATGAGGGGGTGAGAAGGAAACTGGGCAACTTTGCAAAGAAACCGATCGCCTAGAAACTGTCTTCGTAACGCGAGTGGGGGATCAAGGATTTCAACCTGCAAGGCATTGATGGGAGAAGATTTCATAGCTCCTGCGATAATGCGTAAACATTTGGATTGTATTTTATTTAGTTTATAAAGAGCTAACTTGTTGCAGGGTTCTAAGAGGAAGGAAGCATAGTCAAAATGGCTTCGGACCAGGGCGTTATAAAGTAGCTTTTGATTATAGGGGTGGGAGCCCCAACGAACACCGGAAACAGCGCGCATAATATTAATACTCTTTTGGCATTTATCATAAATATGGTTAACATGGTGAATTCCTGTTAATTTGCTGTCAAGTATAAGGCCTAAAAATTTAACTTTGTCGCTTATTAAAATTGCTTCGTTATTTACATTTAATTGAATAGGAGGGATACATCGTTTACGCGAAAAAACAACCGCATTACATTTTGGAACAGAAAGACTAAGGCCGTGCTCAGAAAGCCAGACATGAAGGTAATACAGGGCAGAGTTCAATTTGATAGTACATTCACTGAAAGAAGAAGATTGGACAAATAAAGCAATATCATCAGCATATTGTAGGACATTGCAAAAAGAGTTGACTGAGAATTCTAGGTCGCGAGTGTAAATATTATAAAGGAGAGGGCTTAAAACCGAGCCTTGAGGAAGACCACTCCAGACAGTTCGAGGCGGGAAGAGGGAATCATTATAGCGGAAGGAAATACGACGACAAGATAAGAGATTAAAAATGAAATTGACCAATCTCTCCGGTATATTCAGCTGGATCATTTTGTCCCTGAGTATAGGGAGTTGGACATTATCGTAAGCGGAACTAACATCAAGAAATATTCCGATTACACTTTCATTATTAGCAAAGGCCAAACGAATTTTGGATGTCAAAATACTTAAACTGTCGTTTGTGCCCAAACCTCTTCTAAACCCAAACTGACTGTTTGCCAATAAACCCCTGTTTTCAGCTATCCATTCCAATCTATTTTTGAGAAGATGTTCTGAGATTTTAGCCAAAGTGGACGACAACGCTATTGGTCTGTATGAAGAAGGGGAATTAGGATCTTTACCTGGTTTTATGATTGGTAAAATAATTTGTGTCTTCCATGATTCAGGTACTGACCCCAAAACGAAATAAGAGTTGATAAGACTCAGGAAATATTCTTTAGTGGCTTGTGGGGATTTGGAAATAAAAGAATATGGTATACCATCGATGCCTGGAGTAGAATCCCTCAGGTGGTCAAGAGCACAGCATAGTTCAGCGTATGAAAAAATATCATTCATTTTATCAGGAGAGTTGGATGAGGAAACAGGGTGAGAAACGGGAATGTTATCAAGTGAGGGAACAAATGGAGGGGCGAGGTTATTCATAAATTGATCCATCCAAAGGCTAGAGTCATTAGAGGTTACAGAGGAATTTGAATATATTCTTCTAAAGGAATTTATCTTCTTCCATACGAGTGAAATTGGGGTGCGAGGAGACAATGATTCGCAAAATTTACGCCAACCTACTCTCTTCTTCCTAGATAGAATTTTTTTGGATTGAGCCATAACTCTTTTATAATTTATATAATTTTGAGGGTTCACATTATTAATAAAATTCTCTTCTGCCAAATTGCGTTTTCGGATGGCAGCAGTACAATCCGGATCCCACCAGGGAGGGGAAGCAATAGTGTCTGAAGGCTTTTTTATGGGGATTGATTCTTTTGCAGCCTCATGCAAAGTGAAAACAAAGGAGTCATAGGATGAAATACAATTATTTAGATTAATCTCAGGCAGTAGGGGAATTTTAGTGTTAAGAATAGAGGAATATTTATCCCAGTCTGCAAGGTGAAGTTTGTATATTGAAAGAGGACTTGGTTTAGGAGGAGGAGAGAAGTTATTGTATAACGAGATAAGGATTGGGAAATGATCACTTCCATAGGAAAAGGGAAGGACAGACCAAGTAAGGTTGGGAACTAAAGTGGGAGACGCAAGGGAAAGATCAGGAGAATTAGGATTTTGGTCAGGTGCTATTATACGAGTGGGGGTACCATCGTTTAAGACACATAAATTATTGTTATCTAGTAAATCTAGGAGATATGACGAAGAAGCATCAATGGAGCTGGAGCCCCAAAGTGTATGCCTACAATTAAAATCACCTAATACAACTTTAGGGCCTGGGATAGAAGAAAGGATTGCATCCAATTCAGCAATATTACTGTGATTAGGGTGAGGGATATAAACTGATAAGAATGAGGAGTTGCAAGCCTTAATAGCAACAACATTAAGATTAGAGCTGTGGGAGGGGATAGGGATTAGGGAATATGTAATAGATCTTTTAACAAGGAGTAGGCAACCTGCACGTCCATCATCTCTATCATCTCGAAGACAGGCATAGTCAGGGACCCTGAAGTGGGAGCCAGGCCTTAACCAAGTCTCTGAGATGGCAAAGATGTTGGGTTTGTATCGGTTCAATAGATATATCAGATCATGTTTCTTGGGCCTGATGCTTCTAGCGTTCCATTGTAACAGGTAAGTCGTCATTGTGAACAACAAGAGAAGATAAAAGTTTCTTAACAAGATCTATGACGTTGTACGGTAGGGGAGAGTTTGAGAATTTGGAATGCCTATTATTTAAAGCGCATGTAAGCAGTTCTATTAGGTTGTCATTAAATGACAAAGGAAGAGGAGATTCATCTTGCGATGCGGAATTCCTACAGGCACACCCATTAGGCATAGAAGAGGGGGGAGTATTAACAATTTCATTATATATTTCATCAGAATGGGATTTTCCCGATTCGGGTCTAGGGTGAGGGGGTCTAAATACAGTTTTTTTATATGAAGTAACAGAGGAAGATCGAGGTAAGGGAGGAGCTAACTGAGGGGGTTGAGTATATGATGGGACCTGGACATTTTCAGAGGGTTGTGAATATTGAGGTTGAAAAGGGAAACGGGCGATTTCAGAATAGGATTGTCTTAGAGGGGGAAAGCGTTGTGAGGCTTCTAAATAGCTTAAATTGTCCTGAGACATCAAAATTTTTATTGATTTTTGCCGAGAATATTCAGGGCATTTATTATCAGTAGCTTTATGAGCACCTCGACAAAGTAGACAAGTTGCCTTGTCATCAGGTATGTCACAGGTATCACCTGTGTGTTGCTGGGCACAACGATAGCAACGAGGTTTAGATCGGCACTGAGACCGAACATGACCAAACCGACAACAAGCATGGCATTGGATTGTGGGTAACTGATATGTAGCTACTGGTAACGAAGAATGATAGCAAAATACTTTATCAGGGAGGGTTTTTCCTAGGAAAGTTAGTACAACAGAGGTAGATGGAACCCAGGATGTTATACCATCTCTATTCATTTTGGTATTTAATCGCCTAGCTTTAATTACCTTACCACATGGAGACCTAATACCCCTAACTAATTCTTCAAGCGTCCAGTCTGTTGGAATAGAACGGATAACACCCATCCTAGACAATTGGAATTTAGGGATAGATGCACTAAATTTGTTCTCAGTGAGAAGAGGGTTACCAACAAAACTGTTAGCTGCATCAGCCGTTTTAAAATCAACAGCTATCCTATTTCTTCCAAGAGCACGAACACCCCCGTCAACAATGTTAGAAATGTTATATTTGTATAAGAATTGGGCAAAACGTAATATTCTTATAGATAGGCCAGCAGAAGGATCTGGTTCTATTCTGACAACATGAACAGAGAATGGTGCATCATCTTTTTCATCATACCTCCAATCTGTTTCAGATTCGAATTCAGGGACCGTATAAGTGTTCTGAATGGAATCACTGGGAGGGGACATTTTTTTACCATTACTCGATAATGGTTGATCTGTGGGACGTTTTAAGGATTTATGAGGAGTAGGATCATCGGGACGAGACATCTCAATTTCATCTAAAATATTTAACCCGTACCCCTTGTCAGGGGGTTTATCTTTCGGGTCCATAATCAAATGATTATGGACCAATATATATTAAATAATACTTACACAGATTAACAACAAACAACACTGTTAATCCACCACCAAAACAACAATATTAGTAACTTAACACAAGGATTTGGGAGAAGATCGCCAGAAGAGATCTTGCCTGTACCGCGTGTCAAAGCCGAAAAAAACGAATGCAACATTTAGCACATGACCGGACAATCTTGACAGTTGACAGTCGGAGGGAACTTTATTGATTATGTTGGTACATATTATTATTTGACCAACTCAACTACACGCTTAACAAACAGCTTGCAAATGACTCCATTGTCACATCCAGTGTCGAGTCGCAACTCGCCATATATATTGAGCTCGCAATAATTAAGATACTTGCAAACGATTGTTACAACTGTCACAAATAACGTACAATGTACACGTACAAACTGACATTGCAATTGCAAGCTTACACAAACCGAAAAAAAGTCACAATCGACATGTTGAATTTGCGAAGGCTAAGCTAGCATGTGGATCTAGCTTCAACTACTATAAACTATTCTTTCTTTTTATTTATGGCTTTCGCAGTATTATGCATTTAGCCAGTGTCAAGTATAACTTATTCTCAAGTATTCACAGAGTACATTATTATATTGCAAGTATTTTTACAAGAACGATGAAACACGGGTGCGGTCGATATCAAGGTCTTGTCGGAGTTTTGGTGTTAACTCCTTCCAGTACGATTCTTAATTCACTTATTTCAATGTTTCCATACACTGTTCATCACCGTCAATGTTTATTGAACAAATCCACACCACTTTTATACAACAAACACAACTCTAAACTAGTTTATGAAATAAATTAAAATAAGCGATGAATTGCACTGTCAGAATTCCCGCCAAAACTCTCTACTATAAACTAAATATGCTACATGTACAATGTTTTCTAATATGAAGCCAGTACCTTTATCATAAATCATATAAATATTTTATATCCAATACATTGATGTAAGCATGGAAGGGCAAGGTAGGCTGTTTGCCTCATCCTTAATACCATTGTGATTGGGGGGAAACCGAACATTATTATTAATCCAAATTTCACGCCTATTTCATGTATTTAATAATTTTGCATGTATTCAATGAGAATTTATACAACATGGTTCGGCTCCGTGATTGGTTGATTCTTTCGTTATTGTTTTCTCTGGCTTTGCCCCTCAGACCTTTCACCCTTTGCTCATATAATAAACAGAAAGCGTTAAATCAAGAAAGAGAAGTAAGGGCGGGAGGCATTATTATTATTACTATCTAATAGTCGGTAGTTTAATCCTGTTTGTTTGTTCCCGAAAGAATAAAACGCGGCTTTAGAACATAGACAAATAATATTAGTAGAATTAATAATACCAACATAACGGCGAAGCGAGCATCTTTGGTTTTTGACAAGCGAAAGAAAATTCAAAGAAATTTGATCGCGTTGAACTTTGAAGCAGTGAAATAAATTAAAATGACAGTCCAACACCTCAGCTCTAATATTTCTGACGACTCAGATGATATGGTTAGTTTACCCTCCGAGGAAGAGATTTATAGACGAAAATATCAGTTGTTATTGGAACGATGTGAAGTGTTACAACAGGATAACGAGAGAATCATTAATAGGTTTGTGTTGTGAAGCGTTGATCGTAGTATTTGATGTTTTGTGCGTGATGTGAAGTTGCATTGTTACAGAATACACGAGGTGAAGAGGATATCCAAACGATATCGTAAGGATATCAGGTTAGTGGCAGCGCGGTTGGACAGGCATGGCGATCCTTTCCGATCACTTGCTTTGGAAGTGGAAACGAAGTCTGAGGTGAACCCGAGGCCAAGTCGACCACAAGTTAAGACACAGCCAGTTAAGCAGGAGAAACAAAACGCCACCACAAAGAAACCTGGCGCTAAGAGGAAGAGTAAAGCTGACAAGGTAATATATGATTTCATATAATTCATTAAAATTTTTATGATTTTTATATGATTATAAATGGGATTAAGTAGTTTTAGTATATACTAAGGTTGAAGCTTTAGCACATGTTATTGTCTTATGGTTGTTCCTAATAAACACTCTTAGATTGATTATCCAGATAAATCATGGAAATCAAACGAAGTTATGTCTATGTGCGACCTTCAAACCACATTCTGATTGGCTATTTGTGCAATCTATCTGGAGAATCAAACTAAGATTAATTATTGAAACTGGCCATTACAAACATACAAATTCCAATACAATTCTAATTGAAAAAAAAACTATCAAATAGGGTATTTGACTATATTTTATAGAATTTAAACTGCGTTAAAATGTTACTGCAGTTCATGTTTTAAATATTGGTATGAATAAATATGGGCCCATAGTGTGAAAATCTCAGTGTCTCCCTCTCATGAGTGTATGTAATGGCAATACCTGTCTTGTGACGTAACATGCTACGTTCTGCATCCTTTTCCTATCATTTGTCAATATTCCAGCAGATTTATATAATTCTTTTGATAATAGATATCAGGTTAGATGCTTATTATTGATTAAAATAAAAAAATATTAATTAGATACTCTATTGTAAACCTCTTTTTTTAAGTATATGAAAAAGAATAATCATATTTTTTTTTATTTATCTTACAATAATTTTAATTTAATCTGTACCCAACTTTCAGCCTGAAAAAGATCCAAATGCTCCCAAAAAGCCATGTAACGCCTTCTTCCAATTCTGCCAAGAACAGAGGCCTCTTGTGGTGGCCGAGTCAAACTCGGACATTGGTGCTGAACCCTCCAAACAGGAGGTCACACGACAGTTAGCTTCAAGGTGGAGGGCACTAAGCACTGATGAGAAGAGGGTATATATTTTATTTAAATTTATAAAATGTTGACAATATGAAATAATTCTTAAATTTTCAATGCTTAGTTGATGTTTCACTCATCAAAAATCTTAATGTATCAACCTTAAATGTAAAAATAATATATTATAAGCTATAATTTTTAGCTTGAAATTGAGCAACATAAAACCGTTTTGTAGGACTTTTCAGACAAGACATAGAATTTCAACTTTAAATGTTTGTCTGAAAGTAACTGATAAACTCATTTATATATTTTTCCAGGTATATGTGGCTATGTTTGAGAGATCAAAGGAGAAATATGCAGAGCAGATGTCTGCATATATCAAGAAGGAGCAATGACAGTTATTTGACAACACTAGCTCTTAAGTCCTCTTGTGATAGTCAGCTTTAAAATTAGGATATTGTATAAATGATGTAATTATAAGTGTATTTTATAAATATGTGTATTTTTAATATGAATAACAATTGTCTAAATTGCACATCTCCACTATGTTCTAACATTGCATGCTAAAAAGTAGTTTTAAGTTATACAAACTAGAGAATTAGAGCCAATAGAAACTGGATAATACTTTAATATACAATTCCAATTTTGTTATACAGAGAGAAACATCATTTGCTCTCAAAAGTTAATATTTTTCCATTAGTGAAAATCTTATCTAATTATCTTTACTTAGTAAAGATAATTAGATACTTAAGCTCATCATCTTGCTATGGTTGTGTGCTGTGTATGTTAGACACTGCATCTAATAGGGATGACAAGTCTGTATATGTACATAGTTACAAATTGTTTGCTATTTCTACTACTAAGGCGAAAATAATTACCAAGTGGTTGAGCCACACTGTAGGTAGTTTTGTGTACAGAATGAAAGGCTCGACTGGGTTGTTACCTCTGTCTCACAGAATATCATTGTGAACAAGCAACAACTCACTGCTGTGTTTCATATGGTGAGTAAGATATCTGGAGGGCCAAATTCCTGTCCCCCTTAACTACCCTTCTCCTTTTAGGTCGACAATGTATCCATGATTTCTCAGGTATTGTGGACATTCATGGGTGCTGGAGATCACTTACCATTTGGTGACCCACTTGCTCGTTTGTCGGCGTCTGCTATAAAAAAGAAAAAGAAAATTTATATTATTTATTCAACAAAATAAGATACGAACAAAGACTTGAAATTATACACATATTATACAAACATAACAACATTGGCATATTCCATTTAACCCTTAAAATGGTCTTTCTCAAGGCGGATGGCTTTCATTGTCTCAATAGGATCTTGTTTTCCAGCATGTTGCTGTACAGATGGTTCTGTAACCCTCATGAATGGGTTGTACAACTTCTCCTCAGCAATTGTTGAAGGCACCTGAAATAAAAAATATATTGTAAAACTTTATCATTAATGAATGATGTATGTCATAGTGTATAAAAGTTTATATTAAAACAAATTTGATAAAGATAGTAACTGAAAAATGGGGTAATTAGACCTCCGAACTATACAATATGCCCTAAATAACTTGGCTAAATAGTTACTGCAACTACCCTCTATATCTCCTGTCACCCTTTATTTTATGATATAAAAAGCATAACACAATACAATCAGTTACAACTATTAATATTATTATCATATTTAATAATAATTGTACTGACTTTTCTAAGTTACGTGTATAATCATTGTTAATTATCGCTTGCTTTAACGGTGAAGGAAACATCGTGAGGTAACCTGCATACCTAAGAACTCGATAAGATTTTTCGAAGGTATGTGAAGTCTGCCAACCTGCATTAGGCCAGCGTGGTGGACTAAGGCCTAATCCCTCTCATTCAGTAGAGGAGCCTCATTCCCAGCAGTGTGTATGTAGTGTATATCATACAGGGCTAGTAAAAAAAAAGATATTTAATTAGATTGTCTTACTGAATATAATATGCCTTAATTTTTATTAACAGTACGGTGCAGAAATGAGATTAAGTACAATAAATCTAAATTGTGTATCAATAAAGTTTAGTCTCAGAAATCTATAGCGGTGACGTTGCTTGTAACAAACTACAGACTGGCTACATTATTTTCGAGATTTTATATGTACACTATTAAAGACAGTTATTTCAAAAATATTTGTATACCGTAGGTTTCCCCTCCTGCCGCCGCTGTTTCGACCAAGATATCTTTTTCTGGACCTCTTCATTTTCCGGCTCAACATGTGACGCGAATTTTAAGTTTTGCAAAGAATATTCATGACCACAAAACACATTGGTCTGATCAGGAAGATTACTCAGTATGGTGATGAGAGCTCTGTACATTTGATCAGCAGTGCCTTCGAAGAAACGGCCGCAGCCACCTAGGAAGAGTGTGTCTCCTGAAAATTTAGAATCAAGGTTAAGAATGTAATGGCTTATTTGCATTGGTTGATAGTGCCTGCATACGGGGTGTGGGGTTCTGTTTATGCATGCCATAGGGTCCGTATGCGGGAACCATTTTCATTCGTCGTTGGGGTCCGCATGCAGGGCGATGTAGAGGTTTTGGGTGTGAAGTTTAATAAAAAATATGGATTCAAAAAAGAAATTTTGCATTGTAGTTTAGGTTATGCCTAAATTATAAATGTATGTTTAGCATAAATAATTCCCCATTTCAAAGTTAAATGTACCAACTGAAAACCAAGGGTTATTATTCTCTGACTGGTCACACTTTAGTTTTAGCAGGTGTAGATTGTAAAATGTCAATTAGACTCTTGTAATCACATTTAGGGGCATATTTGTATAGCTATTTTCTACATCAGTTAACAATAGTCATAAAGTAGTTGCTCAGTATTGTATTTCATTAGGTACATTATCCCTTAAAATGATATTACAAACTTTTACTTTAATCTCTTACAACCACATCCAAATTAGTTCAGTCATTGTGGAGATTAGCATGTACAATTACTCACAGAGCCACCCAAAAATGTGATTATATTGTTTTACATATTGAAAAAGTATAACCTGTGAATACAGCAGGATCACTGCCGCTTTCTGGAGCAGTGACAAAATAACAGATATGTCCAGAAGTGTGACATGGGGTAAACAGGCATTGTATCTTGAGGTGGCCTAAATTAAATTGGAAGTTGTGCTGAACTTTTTGTGTGAGAGCACCAATTCTGTCATCTCCACCATACACTCGCAGTCCTGGATGCTGTTTCACAAGGTCTTCATTACCACCTGCATGGTCCCTGCAATAAGTTAAAAAAAAATTGTGGTGAGGTAAAAGTTCAATGTTATGCTTTAATAAACGGTGACAACAAAAATAAACCTAAAATTCGAATAGAATAGAACTATGACATGAAGTGCATATTTACAATATTTAAACCAAAGTTGACTGGATATCAGACTGAATAAGTGTGTCATGAGTTTGTCTCAGTGTCTTAAATGTAGGTTTTTTGGCATATAAAAATAAGATTCAAATCTAATTTAATTACCAATGGTGGTGTGTAGTTAATACAGTGGTCAGGTTGACCCCCTGTTGTTGGACGGCCTCTAAAACGGTCTTAGGCTCGACAGGGTCCACAATCGCAGCTTCCTTAGTCTCCTTGTCCACAATCAAGTACATATAATTGTCTTGAAGTGCTGGCAAGATTTTTATATCCATGTTTTTATACACAAAGTGTTCTTGGCTGCTATGGGCACCTCGCTGGTTGCGAATTAGTGCTAAAAGATTTGACAGTGCTTTAAAATGTTGGATGGGCTGTATGAAAATTAACAGCTTACTATATCTTAGTTTAGTTCATTGCATGGAATGTAATTCGACATCGATGAATTAATAACGTATTACAAGCCTGTGCAGGGCTGTAGTACTATACCTTGAAAATAAAGTTTCGTAATTTGCTGGGACAGCCCAAACGGCAAAGAATTAACGATTCTAGCGAGCATTGATCAAATTAAATATCTACTTCTTTTATATGGGGGGAAAAGGTGCACTAAATAATAAGTAATTCGCTATCCGGGGGCTTTATCAGCACAAACACATTTTATCTGATATCGAAGATATAAAAACAAATAGGTACCTATTTGTTTTCTCCCACAGAACTATAATTATTTCTCGTTTCATACAAACACGCCGAGTAATGTCAGTACAAAAAATATGGTTCATAGAAAATTACAGTGCAACGGTTGATACTGACATTTCGCGCCCCTCTTTCGTCGTCTTCACCCCCGCCGACACCAGTCGCCATTTTGGCAATGTGTCACTGTCAAGAAAGAAGCGTCCCTCATTGCTTATTTCGTGTTGATAAGAAGTGTTTGCGTCGATTAAATTCCGCCCTTTTAAATCCACAAATACAGCAATATTCCGTGACATTTCGACATTTATTACAATGTTTCGAAAGTGTTGTGTACCCAAGTGCAATAGTTTACGAAAGGATGTTAAATTGCATCAATTTCCTGCAAGGAAAGAGAGTAAAGCGCGGTGGTTACAGTGCCTAGATAAAGAAAATATTTGTGAAAACACCAAGAACATATATGTTACCCATAACCATTTTGCGCAAAGATTTGTCAACCCGGCGACAAATCGCTTGAACTGTAACGCTTATCCAAGTTTATTTACTAACCTGAATACTTCAGGCAACTCGTCAATGGTTGTGGAAGAAACAGAGGTAAGCTACCTTTTAAGTGGAAGCTACAATTTTTTCTACAGATACTGGTTTGATTAATTTATTTCTTGTTGTTTCTAGTTTATGTGAACGACAGTATTGATCACACTTATGCACGGAAGCGTCACATCGACCATACATACTCGCAAATTACCGAAAGCACCTCGAATAAATTGCCACGCTCCGACATTAATGGTATGTAATACTAAATATAATCAACAATTACATCAAACATTTACAATGCTATGCTTGACTTACTCATAATATTATATTTGGTTGAAAATAATAGTATTAAACACCATGCTGGGCCTAGTGAGGGTTGATAAGCTTTACAAACCTTTATGCAGGTATTCTCACGATTACTTTACCTCTTCCATTAACATACATACATATGCTCACACGAGTAATAGTTGCAGTCGATGGGTTAGGTATAGGTGTAAGTCAGAAGTGTGTGCTTTGACCGGTCTATATGGTGTAATTGTAATCTTTTTGGAATCAAATAAAAAAGGACAATATTAACAGAAATGTTGACCAATGATGTCTATGATATATGAATTGTACCATTTATTGATCCGTATACCTTTTTATTTCCTTTTTTTTAACTGTTTTCACTAAAAAATTATAATTCATTTATATTACCAGCTGAGGAGATGGAATGGAAATTATTTCCCATTTTTATTTCAGGGCATAGTATCTTACTATCTATACGTATAATTCAAAATAAATTAAGAAAAAAACATTATACAAAATATTTACTATAACTCCATGTTTATGTAACCCCATCGTTGTCTTTGTGGTTTAGTGGCAGCGAAAATTGGCTGTAGACCTGACAGTTGCAGTCCGGTTCCCGGGTTGGACAGGGTAACACTTTGTGTGGGTTTTGTAATACATCAGGCAGGCATCCGGTCTCAAAACCTGAGTCAAATATTTTCTGCAAACACGCTTGTGTTAGAGTGGTATATAGTTAAATGAAAGAAAATATTTATTTTAACGATACTTATCTATTTCAGCTCTGTATCCTGATGGAAGACCTGTCAGTAACACCATGCGGAATATAGCAGAAGCTGCATCAAAATTATGAGACCAAGATATTTTAAATCAGATTGATATCTGATTTGAAACTGAGAACTCTGCAGCAACACCTCACTCACCCGTATCAGAAAGAAAACAAGGCAATAAAAATATTGAGTTTGATGAAGAAGATATTCAGGAACAAGCAAGACGAGAAAGAATAAATATTCATTCTAGAGCATAATATACATCCAGATGGGTAACACGAAAAATACTTAAAAAAATTAATTGTAAAGAATGTAAGAATAATTTGCTAAGTGACGACAGTAGTAAAAAAAATAAAAACATTCCTAAATAAAAGTTTGTTTTAATCCTTATTTGTAGAGCCCTAATAATACGTATTATAATTTTAATAAGAATTATCAAGTAAAAGGGATGAAACAAATAAATATTAAATAGGCTGTATGATTCATTTAAAAAAAATATATAATAGGCTGTATGATTTTTGTTCCATCGCCTGCATTACACACATAGTACGTAAAGAAAAAAAGTTATGTCATGTTCAATTGCAGCAATTCGCATTACGGTTCAATGACAATGTACCTGACATGGCGGTCTGAACGTCAGTTCTCTAAGTAGTCTGTGCATACAAATTATAAACCTGAAAGCACATTACAAACTCTAAAGTTTGAGATGTTTGACAACCGGCTATCGATTGTCAAATTCAAATCGACTACCATACAATATAAATAATAATACATACAACAGAATTGGCTGAGATGCTATAAAAAAAAATAATGCTACATTCCAAAATCCAAACCGCAAAGATTAATATCTTATTTAACCAGTTACCATATTGCGAGTCCTTGACTATATAGTCGTTTGTTCTGATTTGCCGAGATATTCGTTTCCGGCAAGTTAGGTATCATGACGAATTTATTATAACAACTTGGTTGTAATAAATTCGTCATTAATATTGTACGCAATGACCCGACATTTTACAGGCAAAGCGCGGAGAAAAGTAGCTCACAAATCACAATCACGAATAATGATTCGTCATGATACTCGCATGTTTTGGTAATCACCCAATATGTGAAGTAGCCGACCGACTACCGAGTATGAAATAAACGTCAGTCAAATGTCATGTGTGAGTTCGCATGTGGGTTTATTTACAATTTTTTGTAATGGTTATTGATGATAACTAACAAATTTATTAATAAATAAATAAAAATGAAGAGTAAACCCGTTAAACATAAGTCTACGAATACGTTTCGGGTGAGTAATATCACTTTTTTATTTATTGTGATTTAAGGTTATGTGTGTAATGTGTATTTTTGTTATATTTTATTGAAATGATTTTTAATTAGAAATATTTGATAGTCTGACACAATAGTGTGAGTGCATGTATTGTGAATCACTGTGTTCTCTGTATTAGAATTATAATGTGCCAATATTTTCATATATGGAATCCTTGTTGGTCATTCATAACTTATTTAAATTTATGTATAGATTTGGCTAAAAATTAGAGAATGTAGGTGTAGCTTATGGGACAATACATGCAACTCTTTTATCGAGAAGCAATTAAATAATTCCATTAAGTTCTTTAATTAAATATTACTTGTTATAATTTTTTTCATTAATTTATCAATTAAGAAGATATATGCCCAAATATAATTTTTAGTAGTAGTTATAAACATACCTGATGACATTTTACTGTATGAGAATTGTCTTTATACTCGTTTCTTACCCAATATAATTTATTTGTAATAAAAATATTTTTTATTTATTTTATTTTTTAGTTTGTACCATTTGCTGAGCGTATCAATTCCATAGACATCCGCCATGCAGCTCTCTATCATATTGAGCATGTGTATACACAACACCCTGAAGAGAATGAGACACATTTCCACCTGGCCATTCAGAAATGGTATGCTCTTAATTTGACAGAGAACTTTAAAAAGTTTAGAAAAGAAGTGTTTGGTATTGTGACTGTACCACAACTTGTGCATAAAAAAAATGATGTTCTGGAGATCTTGGAGAGATATTTGAAATTGGAAGATCAGTTGTGCTTGCAACCTTTATTAGAGTGAGTAAATATTAATTTTATTTAATTATCAAAAGCAAGTACTTGATGCAAGGCCTTGTAGTTCACAATTTGTTTGTAATAAAAATATCAATATTATAATATCTCCTTAATTATCATTAGCAACTAGAAAGGAGATTTAAAATGTCGAGACATTTTATTGAAACTTAAGTTATAAATTATAATAATGACTGAGACCAGTTTATCATAAACTCTTAGTTACAGTTTTATGTGTGTCATTAGTTGATCACATTGTCTATGAAACTATTAAAACTATTCTTTTACAGAATATTGGTATCAGTTGCAAAAGACTTGCGTGAAGACTTCTATCCACATTTTCCAAGATTCCTTGATATACTTATCACATTGCTGGACACAAAAGATGCAGAGAGGTTGGAATGGACATTAATTTGCCTTGCCTTTCTGTTCAAAATCCTCAAATCTCATTTGAAGAAAGATTTAGCTGTAGTTTTGAAAAGGATTATACCGTTGTTAAGTGAAAGCCATCCACAATATATCAACAACTTTGCAGCAGAGAGCTTTGCTTTTGTAGCTCGTGATATAAGAGATAAGAAGAAGTTTATCAACTTATTGCTTGGGTATTTGCAAGACAATGATGATGTAAGTGTGTATTTTTGTAGAGAAATGTCTTTGTGGCTGTTTTAGAGTAGAGTCAATTTAAAGAGCAATGTGATAATTCAATATTCGAAACATAAATTTTTTGCCTTAAACAAATTTCTGCATAGCATGATCTATCCCTATAGATCATGCTATGCAGAAATTTGTATTCACAAAGGGCCAGTTCTAGGTTGGATCATTTCTGCACAACATAGTCTAATTTTGCAATCGAAATAAATGATATTTGTTTTGAGATTCCATAAGTTTTATGTTTAATGAACTATATTGTTGAAGTAGAAGTATCTAGTAGTTCTAGTCTTTTTTTTACAAGACGAGTAGGACACTCGCCTGATAGTAAGCGTCATGTCTGATTATGATGTACTGTGACTTAAGATATTAAGTCCCATAATACCCAGTAATTTAACTGACATCTATGTCTTTCAAGCCAGAACGCAACAGTGGTTACACACTAACACTTGGCAGCAGAAATAGACAAGCAGTGGTACCTACACAGATGGTCCCTCGTATATGAGTGACCTTTCACCTAGCAAATTGCTGTGTAGTATGTATACTTAAAGTTACATTTTGTTTTATTTTATTTTTTAGGCAATAACAGGATGTGGTCATTTAATATTCGAAATACTTAGAGGAGTTAGTGGTAAATTCCACAGTTGCATAGAAACATTTTTACCCTTACTTCTACAATATCTGAAAGAAAACAAGAAACATCAAGAAATACTATTCAAAGTACTGACACAAACAATAGAAGACAGTTTACATTCAATCTCACACAAAGAGTTTAGTATATTCTGGACAAATGTCATAAAATATACTGAAGAGATTCTAAAGGAAGATGATGGAGAGAGTAAAGGTTTGGAGTACATTCTAAGACTGGCAGGACAGGTTATTGTACATCAACGAGGCAGATACTTGACCAACCCTCAACAGTTTGTACTTTTGTTGGTTAAAGTAATATGTGAACAGACATCAGAAACTGTCCTTGAAGTGTGCTCACAAATTGGCGCTGTTTTACTTCTGTCACCTAATCTGTCACTTTCACAAGAGCATGCTGGCATTATTGTCAAAGTTCTGTTACCTTTACCATTCCCAAATATCTTAATAAATTTTGTACAAAATGTAATAGATTATTCCCAGTTTGATATGCACATACTACCTTCTTTCGTGAAGTATGTAATTCAATCAGGTTTTGACAATGAAGCAATGTGTACTTTAAGCAAAATTTGTTTAAGAAAGTCAGCTTTATCCATGAATGGCATCAAATTGTTTGAATGGGTGAAATATCCTATTGATTTTGGAAATTATTTGCCGAATTTTATGGAACACTTTAAAACAGTGGTGAATGAAGATCTAGAAAATATCGTCGAGAATCCTGTGAAATTGGCGAATGTACTATTCTGTTTACCACATATTGAAAAGATTGATGTTGATCACTGTATCACTGAATTGAGTAAATTGATAACAAAGCTCTTGAATGTATTGAGAAGTTATAATCTTGATAGTCAAACAGAGGAAAATAAGTACCATTGTGAAACAAATGCGGTGTCTCGATGTGCTAGAAAAGTGTTGTTTATACTAGCGAATGCTATGGAAAGTGCAATTCACATATCGAATTGTAAGAAACTGAGAGAGATTTGCGATATTGATGCACTTTTGCCGACGATTCTTCCGTGTGCAGCAGATCCTAATTATTTGTGCGCATTGCATTTGCTTGATTTATACTTGACAGCATATGAACAAGAAAATGGATTATCTTATCCATTTCTATCTTTAGTTAATTCCTATTTAAAAACTAATGTGTCGTCTCCGTTTCATATCGTAAGTAAAATATCGCGAATATCATTTCTTGTATTGTGTATGCCTCAAGTTATGTTATCTGTAATTTTGTATTTATTTTCAGGTTCGTTTATTAACAACGCACATATACAAATTATTTGAAAATCTCAGTGAATTCAACCAAACGGTGACTGTAGGCGGAGAAGAAGAACGATTTTCTATTTTCAGCAGATGTTATGCAGTTGAATCAATGTCGCCGTCAATTCAAGAGTACAGAGCTCAACTAAATATCTTACAAAAAATGACATTCAATACCACTCAGTATACACTAGCAAAGGAGACAGAATACCGTCTCTTTCCCCTAAATTATATGCTAGGAGTCTTGTATGTTAATTTCAAGTTGTTATGGGAGCCAGTGTCGGAATTTATTGCTGCTTATGGTAATACACTGGCTGTCGATGAATTCTGGCCCATATTTCACAGTGCATTGCAAACTTCTTTCGTAAATGCAAAGGAGAATCTGAAACAATTTCAATTCGACAGCGAAATTGAAACAGATTTTGAGACACTCAAAGATCATTATTCAGATTATAACAGTATATCTGAAAGGCCAGATTTGTATAATTACAGAAACTTGTTATTAAAAGTCATGACAAACTGTGTACAAGTCTGTGAAGCTAGGAATCGTGATGTGGTGGTATTGTTTTTGAGTTTTATCGACGAAGAGTACAGAAGGAATGATAATTCAAATGCGTTGAAAATTGATGTTGAGCTACATAATAGCAAAATGGACGTTGATGACGAGGTTATTGAAGATAACCCTGAAAACGTTGAAGAAATTATTGAATATAATGATCCAAAAGAATCAGTTAATGGAAAAGTTGTATTTAAGACACTAATAAATGTAATGCAAGTTTTAGCGCAGTTTAAAAACCCAAGAGCGTTACATAAAGAATCAATATTCTGGGAACTTTATTTGGAGTTCTTAAAACACAAAAATCCGGGTCTTCAGAAATTCGCATTAGACTGTGTTTTAAATTACAAAAATAAAAGTATTACAGCCTATAAAAGTAATTTGTACAACTTAGTTGATGATAAAAAGTTCAAAGACGAACTTGCACTATTCAAAATAACAGAAGACGCAAAAAGTATACAACCGGAAGATAGAGAGCATGTAATCCCAATAATTTTGAGAATTCTTTATGGTAAAATGACGTCGAAATTAGGAGCAGATAAAAAAGGTGGTGGCCAATCGAGAAGATCACTTGTTATGCGATATTTAGCAGGTTGCAGTGAAAATGAACTTAAAACGTTTATAGAAATGGCATTTTCACATTTCAAACAGTACATGACAATGAAACCTAAAGAAATATACGAAAATATAGTATTTAATTTAGATTTGAAATCTATTACTAGTCCAGGAAAATTACACAGTGTATTAAATCTATTCGAAGTCGTTCGCGAGTATTTCGGGGGATACATGAAAGATAAATTACTAGCGGAGTTATTCACAATATTCTTTGCAGTTTGCTCAACTTTTTCTGCCGTTTTGAGTCAAGGAGACAAAGTTCATGTTGGCTACATAAAAGTGATGAAAAATCTCAGAACCATTGCTATGGGTATTACGAAGAAACTTTTCGAACAGTTCGATAAATACACATGGAGTAAAGACGAACTTTACGTGATATTTGAAACGCTGCTGTGGCCTTTGATCCCGAAACTTCATATTGAGGGCATTCACAGCCCAACATCACTGTTGAAATTGTTGAATACATGGTGTCAAAATCCTAGATACTATATTCTTCTGGTTACAAAGTCTGAGAAGGATTCAATAAGTCCATTACCAGCAATGTTTAAACTATTACTTGCTCCAAAAACGACTCCTGGAGTTGTTAATATGATTTTGGATATGATTGAAAAACTGTTAATGTTAACTGAAAGCGAGGAAGACAAAGAATTAACACCGATTGAATCTTTCTGCACTTTAGAAGTCGATGAGTTTGTATCATCGAATGTAAATAATATAAACTTTGGTAGTAAAATCTTGATACCCCATATACCAAGTATCCTTGAAGTAATGAAGAGAAGAATAGCGAACTCTGCCAAATCAAATACTATGAACAAAAGAGATCTACTCATTCTGTCTAGGGTTACGGAGTTAGTCGCCAATCCTAAAATTTGTGATGAACTTTTGAATTTACTTCTCCCAATCCTGGTCAAGAAAGTTTGTACTAATATGGCAGAAGAAAACATGGAACATGCTGTAAATACAATAATTAATCTTTTGGGACATAGCTCGAATCCGCAAATTTATATAAAAAACATTGCAATTCTGTTCAATAAAGTCAGCCCTATCGAAATTAGGAAACTTCTAATAAAATTGTTGACATCTATTGCTGATAATGCGCCTTCGAATAAGGACATTTTAAAAAGAATGGCGAATATGGTTGCTGAAATGAATGCATACAATAAAAGATGGATTGAGCAGCCTGATTTCGATCGACGGCTTGACGCATTCAAGCAAATATACCAGCTTGTAGATAATGGCGAAATGGATATAGACTTAACAATACTTATAGTCAACAACTGTTTCTACTTCATTCGTACAGAAAAAGATATTGGTTTGAGAGATAGCGCAGCACTGTGTTTGAAACGAATCTTGCCAAAATTATTAATGAAGTACCGATCTGCGACTGATGGTCAATTTTTAGTTCGTGACACAGTTTTATCGCTTATATCCAATGGTATACGAGATGTCAAGAATGAATTACTAAAGAATGAATCTATAGCATTACTTGGGGAGCTGGCTCGAGAATGCCCAGATGCTGACGTCGTTCTGTCAGACTTAGCTCATTTAACAAATAAAGAAGATATGGAGGTTGATTTCTTTGAGAACATGTGTCATTTACAAATGCATCGTCGTGTTAGAGCGTTATTAAAATTCTGCAAAATTGCAAAGAAAATTACTAAGTGTCCGTCACCACGAACATTGACAAATTTTATATTTCCACTAGCTTCTACTTACCTTTGTGATGATAAATATACAGATAAGAACACTTTGATCGATGCTGCCATAGACGTGGTGTCTACATGCTGTAGACTTTTACCATGGTACCACTACGAAGTTATACTTAAGGTTTATTTGAACAAAATGCGTCATTCAACAGAACATCAGAAGCAATTGACGCGTATAATAGTCGGGATCATCGACGCTTTCCATTTCGACTTCTCGAAAGTGAAAAACATTGAATTACCAAAAGCACTACTTGTTAATGTAGCAACAATAAAATCTAAGGAAAAGGATACAAAAAAAGATAGACGCCAAGTTGCAGATAGTATTGAAGATGAACAAAAGATATTAGGAACTGATGAAACGCATAAAGATTCGGCTGAAGACGGAGATGCAAAAGAAAACGAGGCTGAAGCAGAACAAGATATAGAAACAGAGTTAAGAGCAGCGGACGATGCAGCTGTGGAAGATGACACTTCTAAGGAAGTAACGAACATTCCAGCATTTGATAGAGTTACAAGCGTGTCACCATCCGTAGCTAAGAGAATAATTAAATCTTTAGCTGCTGGGCTCCTTCCTCAATTAAATCGGTAAGTAATAATACATTGAAAATACATGTTACATATGATTGTACCGTAAGACCACGTTTCGAGTATGATTTTTTATTCTCAATGTTAAATTAATGATGAAGAAATGTTTTACGTTTTAACCGACTTAAAAAAAGGAGGAGGTTCTCAATTCGGCGGGATTTTTTTTGCTTTTTTTATGTACGTATATCGATTTCTCGGCCAATTATGGACCGAATTTGTCGGTTGATTCGGTTCGGTTAATGATATAGTAAATAAATGAAACTCTGTAAATGACAACAGCACACACGTCGCGTTTGTGGAATTTACATACAATAGCGACACTGAAAATTTAAAAATAAAATAAGATTTAACAAAATTTAATAAAACCGACTTCAAAAAACACTGAAAAGTCAAAAATAACAATGTCTATTAGTTTCTAGAGTCGTTGCAATTTCAGTTGACCGGCAACGACTCCGAAGTTCAGTGTTATTTTTTTGAAGTTTGTTAAGTTTTGTTAAAACTGTAATACGTATGTATGTAAGTATATAATAAGTAGCCAAAATTTATGGATTTTACCCACATTTTTTTAAAATACTAATACTGTTATGCAGGACAATAGGTAAATTGACGGAACACGAAGAGTCACATAAAGTGAACCGTCGTCGTAACGGTTTTGAAAGACAAGAGGAAGATATGCTTCGAGTGCCGATAGCACTAGCGTTAGTTAAGTTGTTGCAGCGCTTACCGGGTGATTTGTTACGTCATCAGCTGCCTGGGTAAGTTTTCCATACTAAGTTTTTTTTATCCGAGTACGGTACAGTGACTATACTATACCTGATGATGGTAAGCATAGTGCAGTCCAAAAACTAGCGACCACCGACAAACAATAAGTTCATCGGTAGTCACAAGAATCATGGCGGCCTGTATAAATGCTGCCTCCCTCTTCAAAGAAGTGGCAAAGCAAAAGTGCCTGCAACATGGCAGGCAGATGACCGATGCAGGCACAGGGATACAAGGCTGTACCCCTATACCTGCCCCCACCAACCCAAGTCATGTCGCAAGCCCCTCGCGAGAACCAGATATACACTGGCTGTTCCTGGAACGCGATCAAATCAAGGTGTGTAGGTTACTATGGCAGGTTTTAACACCATGTGTACGGTGGTCGCTATCCGAATGGATATGAGTATCCTACCACCAGCAAAAAATGTCTAGTGTCGGTTTAGTGAAGCTTGTTTCATCGATCCTTCTGCTAGTGGATAAGAGCAGTTGGAAGAAGAAACTTGCATAAAGCTTATTGTACAATGCATATTAGATTTCTATGATATTGATAGTGTCTTTAGAGTGTTTGTAAATCCAAACTATGTTTATTTAAAAAAAATATAAATGGAAAATAATAGCTTTTATTGCCTTTAGAATATATTGTGTACGTGATGAAATCCACCTAAATTATTATTATTTTTTAAAAGACAATATAATTTTATTAGCACTAGTTTCTTCTTGTTTAAGTAATTCGAACTGCGTTATATAAAAACCGCAAATTAGTCTTTTATGCCTTTAAATGTCTTTCATCATCTTTTACAGAATCATTATAAAACTTTGCTCATTCCTAAAATCACCGTTGAAGCAAGTTCGTATCGCAGCTCGTGATATCGTCAAGAAAATCATGTTGACAGTAGGGAGTGCTTATTTGGGAGTATTTCTTGAACATCTAACTTTACTACTAACTAGAGGCTTTCAAGTCCATGTGCTAGTTGCAACTATACACACAGTTCTTGAGGCGTTGAAAGCAGATTTTAAACCAGGGGAATTGAATGAAAATTTACATTACATACTTGATGTTTGTACAAACGATCTGTTTGGAGCTTTGTCAGAAGAGAAAGAAGTAGATAAACTGCATTATAAAACACCAGAAGCGAAACCTAGTAAAAAGAGTTATGTAACTCTTATGATTGTATCACAGAATATTACTGAGAGTTGTTTGATAAATCTCTTACTGCCGTTTAAAGATGTCTTACAGAAACACCATTCGAAGAAAATAGTACTGAAAGTTCAAGAGGCGTTGATGCATATTTCTAGTGGATTGGTCACGAATAAATTCATAGATACCGAATCTCTTTTTGTGTTTCTGCATGGTATTGCGTCAGAAAGTATTCCAGAATTCGTTTTAGGAGCACCAAGAAGAGAAATAAGTGAAGCACAAAGAGAAATAATGTTAAGGGCTAAGCCAGATTGTTTCATAATCCCAGAAACTCCAAAAAGGAATAAGGAAACACAAGCGAAAAATGTTAAAGTATCTGGGAAAGCTAACGCTCATGTGCTAGTAGAATTCAGTTTGAATATTTTATATGTTATACTCAAAAGAGAGAAAGTGCCACGAATGGATTGCAAAGCGTTTGTGGACCCACTTATACCGTTATTAGTCGATGCATTAAAAAGCGACCATGTTAAAGTGTCCACTGTTGCATTAAAATGTATATCGACTCTATGGACTGTTAGAATTAGTACACCTACATTGGAGGAAATGATACCAGATGTGGTGAAAACTATATTTTCAATTTTACACAAATTTGCGACGTTTGAAATTAGCAAGCAGAATGACAATTATAACTTAGTGAAAACAGCTTTCAAGGTAGGATATTACATTTTATAATTGTTATTTTATTTGATTATATGATACAATTTTTTTTTTAAATATAATTCTTGATTCAGGGCCGATTTCATACCTCCAAGTTATCTTTATTTATCAAGTAAAATATAAGACGGCAAAATTATTATCATGCTGTAAATATAAATGGAGAAGTCAACGTCAATACTTCCTAAACTGGCAGTCTAATGCGATATCTGGCAGATTTCGGACCTTGAAAAACACGCCCTAAGTCTTATAATAAATATGTTACAGAGGTAGCGTAGAACTGAGTAAATGGTCCAGCGGTAGTGGATCGGTGTGATAACCCTTTCTTTTGCGATCGAGCACGACGAGTTGTCGTGTGTAATTTATTCGTTACGTGTATTGTACGTTGTATGGTTGTGACGTCATATTTCATTCACTATCACCCCTCCCGCCCCGTTCCACTACCGCAAGTTTCTACTGAGTTATAGCCCCACCTCTATACCGTATCATAGTTTTTATGATTAATTTTGGTGGTAACCTTCAATAATTATTTCCAATCTTGTATTTTTAGGCTGTAACAGTACTAATACGTAACGTGAAATACCATAAACTAGAAGCCGAACAGCTAAAAATTCTCCTTCTGTACGCCGAGGAAGATTGTCAAAATGATGAGAGACAAGCGAATTCATTTCCTCTACTAAAAGCCATACTGGAAGCAAGGCTCGTGTCGCCCGAATTGCATGAGGTCATGCAAAAAGTGGCAAGGATATGTATTTTAAGCGTCTCGGCGAAAGCAAGGTAATTTTACTATGTTAGTTTTGAGTGACACGTTGATATAACTCAATTATTAAAAACTTGGCATAATGTTTATGACTTGTATTTTTTTTATTTGATTTAATGACGAGACGATCAAGGCGCTCGCCTGATGGTAAGTGACACGCCTGCCCATAATCAGAAGCAACACCACACAGAACTTTGAATTACAAAGCACTGCATGGCACTGAACTGCGCTCGTCACCCTGAGACATAAGATATTAAGTCTCATAATGCTCAGTAATTTCACTGGCTTCAATGTCCTTCAAACCGTAACACAACAGTGCTTACACACTGTTGCTAGAAATAGACAAAGCAGTGGTACCAACCCAGCGGCCTCTCGCATACGAGAGACCTACCACTTGCACCGAATGTTTCGCTTAATCGTGGAGTTCACACATGGGAATATATATTATCCGGGATCTGTGATGCTGCTTTTTTCTTGAGTTAATTTATGGATAAAATTTCTAGGGAAGAAGCTCGAGTTATATTCATAAACTATATAACGAATTACTCGCAAGGCAAGCGGCTGCCGAAGTACATAGAGTTTTTCGTGTCACAGTTGAATTTCGAACTGCAGCACGGCAGAGAATCGTCTTTAAAATTTCTCGATATGATCATAAACAAGTTGCAGTCGGTGAGTATTCTATTACTAATATTAATCATTGATATATTAAATAGGCAGCCTCTGGTGCAGTGGGGAGTAGCTGGCTGTAAAGAAGGTTCTATCCCGCACGTTTGTGTGATCCACAAATATTTGTTTCGGGTCTGGGTGTATTTTCTGGGTTGACGTCAGGCAGGCGACTGGTCGTTAACTTTTACTACACGTTATTATTTCTGTAACATGTATTTTTACAAAATGTAAACACATTGCACTATTGCACTGTGAGTGGGATAAATTCAGGTGGAAGAAGATTCATTGAAAATTTAATATTTCATCGCAGCCATTTTTAATTAAGGCATTTCTAAATTTCTATAATTTTTAATATTAGTTGACGTTTCGATTACACCGAGGAGAATAATTAAAGCAGTAATGTCGTAATTATCTAGCAATTTATGCTCTTATTATGCTGTTGTCTGTTGAGGTGTTTCCTATTATCCCTCGTATTCCGTGATCAGATCTTACCCAAGTTGTAGTATTAGATCATCCTCGAAGTTAACTTCTATCGAACACATAAAGAATCATCAAAATCGGTCCCTATATTTTAATAGAGATATCGCGTATTATACTTAAAAATACAGTCGAATTGAGAACCTTCTTTTTTTATGCCTATTAGCCTGAATAACGAGCAGGTTGTTCGTCTGATAGGTAGCGTCACACCTGTCTAGACGCAACACCACATAGAACTTTGAATTACAAAGCACTACTTTACACTGGACCGTGCTCGTCACACCGAGACATATTAAGTTTCACAGTACCCAATAATTTGACTAGCTTCAATGTTCTTTAAAACAAAACACAACAGTTCTTACATACTGTTGTTTGGCGGCGAAAGTAGACTAAGCAGTGATACCAACTCAGTTGGCCTCGCATACAAGGAACCTACCACCTGCTTGAAGTCAGTTTAAAAGATATAAGTTAATGTTATAATGTACATGTATGTATTAGGTACAACTAGTGAAGTTCGGTGACCATCTCCTCCTCACATTAGGCGCATGCATGGTCAATGACCCGGCACCAGAGTGTCGCGCCTCGGCTGCCGGCTGTATAGAATCTATGCTCAAACGGTTTCCAGCACCGGAAAGGACTAAACTCTTTGAATTGGTGCTCACGTTCTTCCAAGATAATCAGGTACTATTTATAATTCATAGTTAAAAGATGCAATATCAATTTATTTTATTTAGAATTCGAATTTAGTTTAGTTTGTCTTGTAATGCACCTTTTTAAACACCTTTCTATATTTCCACTTATCAATACATATTTAAAAATATTTCTAAAAGACCAATAACGTTTATACTGATTTTTATTTTCCATAGCCGGTACATTTTGAACTAGCTGCTCAAATCACCACTCGTTTTGTAAACGTTGAAGGAGACGAATTCAAAAACCGCCTCAGTACAGTACTGTCTCTAGTCAGTAGCAGAATATTGCTCCTAAATAATGATATCACAGAAGGCAGGTTCGTCAAATTAAAACTAGAAGAATCAGAAGAAAAAACGGACGAAGAAAAACAAAGTGAAAAGGATCACAGTTTGATACAAATACTCAATCTTATTGATAAAATCACTGTCCATTGCGAGTCTAGTATGAAGAATAAGAAATTCATTAACGATTTTGATGAAATAGGCCAGCAATGTCAAGCTTTGCTTGCGTATCCTCATTCTTGGGTGAGATTAAAAGCTGCTAGGATTTTAGGCCAAATAATCAATGTAATAGACGCACAAGAATTAGAATCAACTATAAGAAGTAAAGAGGAATGTGAGCGAGGATTTATTTATAATGAAACAGAGGCTACGTTAAGAAGTTTAATTTTGGATTTATGCGCGCAGTATACTCCGTCCGTTACAAAGGAAATGGCTGAGCAAGTAAGCTGAAAACACCATTTTATGTTTATTTTTAGATGGATACGTAATGTTATTTAATACTTTGAAATGCTTATTGTTGTAATTACAGAATTTAATAATTTATCCTAAAATTGGTCCTTCGAACTCGATTTTTGTACATAAAGGTTTTTATTGTGTTTTAGGTCACAGCAGTACTTTTCCTGTTATTGAATCTGGTACATTCCATGCCATATTTTAAGATAGGTAAAAAAATAGACAAAGACAACGAAGACGCAGAAGGCGGCGGCAAACTGAACATAAGATGGATTCTGTTCAAATTGAGAAAGGCTATTAATGTCGAAGTGGCCAGAGCGCCCACTTCTACTAATATAGTAAGTATAAGTTATTAAAAATACGATATATTATTGTAGTTTCCATCTCTGTAATATCTACTCTAGTCTAATAGGTTTCTGATACATTTAAGAATTAATTTCTGTGACAAAATACATGTCACTCACAATAATTGACTTGTTTCGATCTCCAATATAGACATTTATGTTAACTTTTAAGTTACTGACATTACTTTTTTCCTTCTAATAAATAATATTAGTAATAATGTTAAAATGCTTTTAAAAATACGTTAACGAAATAAAAACATTTTTAATATAATTATTATTCGATTGTGGGTCTTTTATCTACTGATATATTATTATTATTAACATAACAATTTCCCGTACAGAGAATATCGATATTTACAATGTGGAAGCACGTGATCAATTCCTTCGAGGTCGATGATATAAACAACATTATCGACGTTATACTGCCGCCGATAGTTCGCGAGTTATCCACCGGCGACGCGACGGCGCCAGCGTCGGTGCCCAAACAACTCGCGGGACGACTAGGGAGGAGATTGCGAAGGAAAATTGGGGATATAGAGTACAGTAAGCTTGTCGCTGAGGTACAGACACGGCTGAATATTAAGAGGGCTGAGAGGAAAAAGGTGAGTTGTCGATGTTTTATCGATTCATCCATGAACTTTAGATTTTTTCCTCCGATAAAGTAACATGCGTTTTTTTATTTGCGATTAGGTTATTTATAGTTATAAACTAAGGGCCTTACTAATAAACATTGTATATGTTGGTAATAGTTATACAATACTTTGTCTTGCTATGTTGAGTGATATTTATTATAAGAAGAAGCGAGACAAAACACTGTATAAGTATGACACTAATTACGTTTGCTGCGGCCGGAGGTCCGAAAAAAAACCAAAATTACTTATGACAAAGTTTAATTAAACTAAAAATTACAATTATTACTTATTTCTAACCATTACGATAATGAATTGATCACGAAGATTGATGTGTCTATATATACTAATTAATATGTCCGGATCAGCACTTTTGGTGTTTTCGGTATTGGCGTAGCGACAGTCAGTGGTGGTGGTGAGTCAGCGGTCTTCATATATTATATGTATGTAATTCCTCCGCCCTTAGAACGGCAACTATTTTAAGACGTTTAGTGAAAATGTTGCCGGAACATTTTTTGATACTTGGCACGACGTTGTTTCTGGTTGCTGGACCTCTTCCTTGATGGTATAGTTTCTCCATGTCGTGTTGTGACGTCTCGTTGCAAGGATGATAATGAGGACGCTTGCACTTGATAATACAACGTAAAATGGTATGGTTGTATGGTATAAGGCGCTTGGTTGCACGTTGTGGAGCTGTATAGGGTTCTGCATTGAAACTTTCTCATTGATGTCGTGAAGGTTGATGGTGAATTCAGGTGTCTTCAACTAGCAGGTAGATGGAATTGTGGCGAGGTAGCTTTCCTGAAGCATAGTGAAGTCATGTCTTGTGCAAATCAGTTGTACTTGTGTATGATGAGGATAAGATAAGACGTAGTGCTGCTCATCTAGTTTCTCCATTGCTTCTTTCTCCAAGGTGACTGACGCAATTTGGCAGGACTTCTTCAGGACTTGGTTGTATATCAGTTCGCTAATGCAGTCAGGTTTGGTGCGAGGTTGATGGTTGAGTCCCTCTTCGCAGATATACCACTCGCTCAACTTCGGACATTCTGTCTCTATGTACACGAATGCATTCTTGTTGGTTGCTAGTAAGGGATAGGGTGGAATAAGGGCCTGTGAGCTTTTATTCGGTACTATGGTGAGTTTGTACAAATCAAATTATCTTTAGAGACTATGGGGAACTTGAATGTGAAAACTATTCTTCTATCGATATAATAGGATCCTGGTTTGATTGTGTTATAATATTACAAGTAATAAGTTATATAAGTTACCAGTTACACATTTTATGACAGAACCTAGGCTATCTACAAGACCTCTTTTAGCTCGTGTTGGTTCCAATGTTCGCAGTTGGTCTAGTATTTTGTTGAGTTTGTAGTTAAGATGTTCTTATCTGAAAGTCGTAAGGTAAGTATGTGCCGTTTGGTAATAGATATTGGAACGATCGTAGTTGGGTCTGTAAAGAGTAAGTTTTGTCTCGGATGTCATTCAGTTGAACGTATTGTAAAAGGTATGGTAGTGTGTCATTAGTCTCGTGGGTCCATTCAGGTCCATCAGTTAAGCTCTCAAGTTTTATCTCTAACGGTCGGATCGATTGCAGAGTCATCGTTAATAGAATCCTGAAACAGTTTGGCTGATTTAGGAACGCGTTTTAATCGTGATTTTGCAACTGGGCCACGTTTTTTGGATGTGTAAATATGTATTGGTAAGTCAGCAAGAACAGTATCTTGTGTAAAACGTGGTGCAGTTTTTTGACGACTAGCAGAAGGATTTTTTATAAAAATCTGCTGCTGAGGCGTATATGTCGTTTCAGGCTCGCGGTCCTTATTTCGTCTATCTATTAAAGTGGCTCTGTTAGTAAGGGATGAGTCGTTGATGATGTCATAAACTCTTTTCATTTGGTCTCTGTGGGTTTGAACGTATTGTGATAGCAGTTGTTGTGTTATGTCAATGTCGAAAGGTTTAGTTATAATTGGTCGCTTCTTTACGCTATTAACTAGGGAAAAACTAATTTGTCGGTGGGACTTATTAAGGGGTTCGTCTGTGATGGGGATCTCTAGAATAGGGTTTTCGTTACTAGTGTGGACCGTGTCGGTTGATAAATTTACCTGTGCTATGTGTTCAGATGGGTTGCCCGTTAAGGAATTCAACTCATCTATCTCTTCGATTAGTGACTTGACTTCCCCAGTGTGGATTTCTATTCGCGAGAGGGCGTCAGCGTTAGTGTTGCTGTTGCCTTTCTTATAGATAACTGAGAAGTCGTATTCACTTAATTTGAGTCGCCATCTCGTGAGACGGGAATTCGGTTCCTTTAAATTCATCATCCACTGTAATGGTTTGTGGTCAGTGATGATTTTAAATTTTCTACCGAACAAATAACTTTTTTTCGGCGGTAGGTGTGAAAAAAGTTAAGACGTATTTGCAAAATCAGCTGATAATTTAATTGGAAAATAATTATAAAATCCATAAATTTTATACCTTTTATTGTTTAATTTGTGTGCGTACAGTGTATTAACTCAGTAAATAGATCTTCAACACCACACATGCAATAATTCCTGGAACACCACCTGCCAGCGAAACACCTGCACTTTTTATTATTATTTTATTGGACACAATGGCTCAATTGGCAAGTATTGAGAAAACTCAAAGCAAACTAGAGGAATGCTTCACTCAAAGAATGACCGAACTTGAAGCAAAGCTGCAGACCGGGGGATCCGGCAAGGACACAGTAGCACGTGTTGCAGAAGAGTTCCGCACATTTAGGGAGCTCATGTTTGAGATGCTCGGTTTGTTGAGGAAGCAAATCGCTGACTGTACCCATGCTGTAGATGCGATTGAGACAAGGCACCGCCGGAAGGCACTTATTTTCCTTGGAGTTGCTGAGACTGCGAGTGAAAGTTGCATGACTCTTGTATTGGATGCAATTAATTCTCATCTGGGTTTGAAGGATATATCCGCATCAAACATCTCTGCATGCCACAGAATTGGGACGCCTAATCAGGAACACCACCGGCCAATTCTTGTCCGTTTCTCGCAGTTTGACCATCGTTCTGCAGTCTGGAGAGCCAAATCAAAACTGAAGGGTTCGCCAATTTCGTTGAAAGAGTTCCTGACAAGACCTCGGCAGCTGGTTTTCGCTAAGGCTCGACAACATTTCGGCATGCGAGCGGTTTGGACCCAAGACGGCGTAGTTATCGTGAAAGTCCCAAATGGCAGTCGTTTCAAGGTAACCTCCATCGACGAGCTTAGTCCCTTGACGATTAAATACCCCAGGGCGACGGACACTGCATCGGCGTCAGGCAGCGGCGACAACCCAGCTGCAACTTCAGGTTCCAAACACAAGTCGCGTAAGATTCCGACGTGAATCCGGACTAAAATTTATGTCACGTTTTATTATCACAGTTATTTACATCTTATCTTTGGTACTAGGTTATTTTATTTTTAGAGCCCGAAGTAATAATATTGTCAATGTTTGATATTCACTCTCGATCTTGCAATTTGTTTTTATTGTCATCCATAGGCCGCAGCACAGAATATAATTGACAGCAATGACGTTCTGTTGACGTTTACGCACGTCTAAGGTTTCGTTCCGAAACCTATTATGTTTATATTGACTTTTATTCTGTGTGGCTTGAGTCATTGATGTACTAAAGATAATGTATGTAGTTATAATTCTTATTTCTTTTTTTTTGTAATTTGTGTTTAATTATCACTTTCTGTATGTGTGTAGGTTGGCTGGCGGGTGGTGCAGAGACTGTTCTTGTACTCCTGCTATAAAGGTCTTAAATACCAATTTTATATACATATATATATTTTAACAGATATATATTTTTAGTATTTTATTATATGTACATTTATTTATGTATTCTGATGATGATTCTTTTCATTCTGTAAATCAGTCCGCAACTTCGTCCGGTGATGAAAGTTTTTGCTCAGTTACTGATGGACTGGGTGACTTGGTGCGCCACACATTTAATCAACAATTCGTCCACAATTTCAATGTCTGCCACATCAACGCTCAGAGTGTGCCAAGTCACTACAGCGATCTGTCAGAAACTTTCGCAGATGCTAACGTTCATGCCATCCTGATTTCTGAGAGTTGGCTCAAACCTCATCTTCCTTCAGTCCTATACCCCCTTCCCGGTTTCATTCTTCTTAGAAATGACCGAGTCGACAGGAGAGGGGGAGGGGTAGCTATTTACCTACGTAGTGATTTCAAATATAAAATAGTTGCCTCTTCCTCTCCCCTTTGCTCTGCATCTGCGGAGTATCTCTTTCTTGAGGTTTGGGTCAAGGGAGTGAAATCCTTACTTGGTGTTGTCTACTGTCCCCCATCTCTTGACTACTTCTCCAGTCTGGAAACAGTTCTGGAATCCTTGGGATCGGAATATGCACATCACATCATCATGGGCGATTTTAATACTGATCTCCTTGCCCCCCACTCCTCTCGTTCCAGTAAACTCCTTTCCATTGTTAAGTCAGTTAGCCTGCATGTCCTTCCACTTCAAGCCACCCACCACAATACCGATGGCCATGATACTTGGCTTGACATTATCCTCACATCCGCACCTTCTCTAGTTTCCTCACATGGTCAGTATCTTGCTCCTGGCTTCTCTCACCATGACCTTATATACTTATGTTACGCCTTAAAACCCGCTAAATCACCTTCCAAAGTATTGCACATGCGTTGTTTTGGTCGCATGGATGTGAGCAAGCTTGATAAGGATGCTGCAAAATTAAACTGGGACCATCTATCAGCAGTCTCTTGTATTGACGAGAAAGTAAATATCCTTAATGCCAACATTCTTGCTATCTTTGACACCCATGCGCCAGTCAAGAAAATTAAATTAAAGCGTCCGCCCGCTCCATGGATGACGCATGGTGTTCGGATGGCGATGAGGCGAAGGGATCGGGCTTTTCGGAATTATAAGAAAGATCGCTCAGAAGAGAACCGGTGCCTTTTTAAAGTTGCAAGGAATCGGTGTAATCAGATGGTACGCAATGCTAAACGCCGTCATATTCTCAATAATATTTCTTCATCATCTCCTGCTAATACCTGGAAGTTCCTCCGGAGTTTAGGTATTGGCAAAGATAATATCCTGGAGCTTCGTGGGGCGACTATTGATTTGGATGACATTAATCGCCACTTCTTATCTTCTAATTTAATTGATCACCAAACCAAGTGTCGCACCATGAATTTCGTAGCTGGTCTTCCACGACCTAATATTGACCCCTTTCAGTTTTCTCCAGTTCCGTCTGGTGAGGTCAAAAAGATAATCCTTTCCATTAAGTCCAATGCAACCGGCTGCGACAACATCAGCCGTCGCATGATAATCCCAATCCTGGATCATCTTCTCCCTGCTATATCCCACATAATTAATGTTTCACTTACGACTGGTGTTTTTCCGTCCTTATGGCGAAAAGCCTATGTTATCCCTCTTCCCAAAACCCCAAACCCCTCAGTCGTAAGCCATTTCCGTCCCATCTCCATACTTCCTTTTTTGTCCAAAGTGCTGGAGGCTTGTGCCCACAAGCAACTTTCCACGTTCGTGCACCTCAACAACATATTGTGCCCCTTGCAGTCTGGATTCAGGCCTGGTCATAGTACTGTGTCCGCGCTCCTCAAAGTGACTGGCGATATTAGGGCGGGTATGGAAGACACCAAAGTCACTGTGTTGGCTTTGGTTGATTTCTCAAACGCCTTCAGTACCGTCAGTCACGATATCCTCCTTGCTATCCTCTCCCATCTCTTGATCTCTCCTACGGCACTGGAATGGTTCTCATCTTATCTTCAGGGACGCCAGCAGTCGGTGCGACTCAATGAGTCATCATCAAATTGGTGCCATACTGACTCTGGTGTCCCTCAAGGCGGCATTCTTTCTCCGTTGTTATTTTCTATTTTTATTAACCTCATAACTTGTAATCTTCAGTGTGCGTATCATCTATATGCCGATGATCTGCAGATTTATTCTCAGGCTGGCGTCGATGATGTGGTCGAAGCTGTAGACAGGGTGAGCAGAGATCTTGATCATATTAAGAATTGGTCTGATAGTTTCGGTCTGTCTGTGAACCCGTCTAAATGTCAGGCAATAATTGTGGGTAGCCCAAGGATGATGAGCAGACTAGATATCACTAAGATTCCATCTGTCACTTTTAATGGATCTGTCATCCCTTGGTGTCCCAGTGTCAAGGATCTTGGACTACATATCGACTCCACCCTGAGCTGGCGATCCCAGATAAACTCTGTTAGCCAGAAGGTCACCGGTACTCTTCGTGCTCTATATCGCCTAAAAAACTTGCTCCCTTCTAAGACGAAGACTTTGCTTGTGCAATCCCTTATTCTTCCGGTAATCGATTATGGTGATGTGTGCTATTTTGATCTGAATGCAGATCATCTTAACAAACTTGACCGTCTTCTCAATAACTGCATTCGATTTATTTATAATCTTCGTAAATATGACCATGTTTCTTTCTATCGCGCGCAGTTAAAATGGCTACCTATTCGCCAACGACGATCTTTGCGAGCACTCACAACTCTCTTCTCGCTACTTACATCCCCCTCCCCACCTTCTTATCTGTCTTGTCACTTTACTTACCTTTCTGATAGTCATGACAGGAATCTTCGCTCTTCTAGTAATCTTCTCCTTAAATGTCCCCCTCATACCTCTGACTTTACCCACTCTTCTTTCGCTATACAATCTATACTTCTCTGGAACGCACTCCCACTCGAAATCAGGTTGTGCACTACACGAGTAGCTTTCAAAATACGAGTTCGTCAACTATTGTTGGACGGAGTGGCAGAATCACATTAATTTGTTTTATATATTATGTAATATATGTATTATATTGTATTTAAGTATATTTTATTATATTTAGTATTATTGTATTTTTTTTTTTATTTATGGTATTTTAATGTTTTAATACTTCTACAATATGTATTCTTCTTTTTTGCACCTACTTTGTTCATCTCTGCACTACCCTAAGGTTGACTGGGAGAGAATGCCTTTGGCATTAAGTCCGCCTTTATACAGTTTGTATATAAAGTGTAAAATAAATAAATAAATAAATAAATAAGGTCGAAAGTATTTTGTTGCCCACACTATAGCAAGAAGCTCTTTCTCAATAGTGCTATAGTTTATTTCGCTGTCATTCAAAGTTCGTGAAGCGTAGCATATAGGTTTGTCTGATCCGATAGGACCTTGCGACAATATGGCTCCTAATGCTACGTTTGAAGCATCGGTTGTAAGATTGAACTCCCTACTGAAATCTGGATACTGGAGGATAGGGTCGTTCGTAAGCAGAGTCTTACATTTCTCGAATGCATTGATGTAATCGGAGTCGATGACAACTTTCCTAGTCTTTTTTAAACAACTGGTTAGTGGTTTGGTTATGCGAGCAAAGTCTGGTATAAACTTTCGGTAATAACCGAGTAATCCTAAAAATTGTTTAATTTCCTTTGGAGTTTTTGGGATGGGGTATTTCCTAATAGCTGATATCTTATCGGGATTTGGTTTAATACCATCTCTGGATATGATATGTCCTAGATACGCAGTCTCGAGTTTGAGAAATTCCGATTTGTCCATTTGAATCTTAAAGTTGGACTCTCGAAGTCTCTCAAAGACTTTTTCAAGATTAGTCATGTGTTCTTGCAGAGATGTGCTAAACACTATGATGTCATCAAGATAGACTAAGCATATCTCATTTTGGAGTCCCCTAAGGACATTATCCATGACACGTTGGAACGTGGATGGAGAATTTTTAAGTCCCATGGGCATTCGGAGAAATTCGAAATGTCCATGTTCGACATTAAAAGCCGTTTTATGTATATCCTGAGGGTCCATCTCTACTTGGTAAAAACCACTCGCTAAGTCTAAGGTGGTAAAGTATTGGCACTTGCCTAACTTGTCGAGTACGTCGGTTATGTTCGGTATGGGGTACTTATCATCAAGTGTTTTCTCATTAACTTTGCGAAAATCTACTACAATGCGCCACTTTTGTTTTCCAGAGGCATCCATTTTCTTTGGTACCACCCAAATGGGTGAACTCCAGGCAGATTCAGATGGTCGTATAATCCCTTGCTCTAACATTTTACCTATTTGGTCCCTAACTTCTTGCCGATGTATAAATGGATAGCGGTAGCTTTTCGTATGCACTGGCATTTCGTCATGCGTCCTAATACGGTGTTTTATCTTATTAGTGAATGATAAAGTTTCACCGTCCATGTAAAATACGTCCGAGTAGCGAGAGCAGAGGGCTACGAGGTTAGCCTTTTCCTCCGCGTTTAAATGATCGGTTCGCAATCGCGAAATAACGTCTCGTGTGCGTGCCGATACATGCTTCGTACGCGTGCACTCAACATTAAATAATTCCGCGTGTGCAGGCCGATCGAGTGAGAATATGACGTCGTTTGAGGTCGGATTCTCTACTTCTAAATAGCCACGGTTGTTACTAACTGTAGTGATGCACTCGTGAACTATACAGTTACAAAGTATTTGCTCTGGAACAAAGACATCACCATCAGGAGAATTCATAGGGATACGGATGATTTTCGAGGTACCTGCTGGAATAATATCCTCGTATAGGTTCACATTGCGAGAGTTGTACATTTTAATTGGATTAGATGCGGCGCGAGTTAACAATTGACCTTCTCTTAAGTCAATTCGAGCCTCCCATTTACTTAATAAATCTAAACCTATAAGTCCATCGAAGTAATCATGAAACCGATATATAAATAGTTTCATATTACCGGTATCATTGAACTCTGTAAAACACGGCAATGTAATAGAATAATTATTTCTACTTGTGGCGTGTATGTTTGTTACCTCAAATGGATCGAAATTGAGGGGGAAATTTGAAAAATAACTTTCTACGGCTTCAGGGCTAATGAATGACTGATTAGCTCCTGTATCTATCAGTAGTTTAAGGGGTGGATTCGCAATCTGAATGTACGGCAGTTGTCTTTGAGTTTGGAGATTCAATTCTATGGTGGTCTTGGTGGTTTCGAAGTGTCCTGAAAATCCTGATTGGAGTGGTTAGGGCCTAATTGTTGATTAGATACGTCAGTGGGTTGGTTCTCGTTAGGTAATTGGTACGAAGAAAATTCGTGAGCAACGCCAGGTGCATAGTCAGTATAGTAATTGTCATAATTGTTTTCGTAATTGTAGTCCGGTTGGTAACAGTCATCGTAATATGAGTCGTAGTTGTCATATGTAGCACACTCATTAACGTTAGCTTCTCGGGTTTTAAAGTAATTGTTCGGTGGAGGGTTTCCCGATTTACTCCAGTCATGCCCTGTTAACATGTTTGTATGCGGTAATACTTTGGGAGTGAAATGTTGGACTCCGCTCATAGGTTGTGAGGGTCGCTGGAATTGTGGGTTCTGACGAGGGGGCATACGGAAGACATTGCTTCTGGGGTTGTAATTAGGTGGCGGTGCACCAAACATTTTCTGGGTATTGGTAGGCATGCGGGTTTGAGGTTCTCTGAATTTAAAAGGTTGGGATGGAGGTAACATGGGTCTTTGTCCCATTGGAGTTGGCCAGTTGGGCGTCGGGACATGAGGATTCCGAGGTTGTGGGGGAATAAATGACGTTGTGGACACTGGTATATTGAACTTAGCTTGGGGTTGGTTTCTAGCGGGATCGCTACGATGATGGAGGTACATAATATTTAATTCCTCTTGTACGTACTCTAAAGCTTTTTCAATAGACGAGGGTCGCATGCAACGTATACGGGATCCTAAAGGCTCCTTTAAGCCGCGAACGTAAGCCTGCATTGTTACTTTTTTATACAGGTTTCGCTTTGCTTCTACTGTAGTAGCCACGGGTTCATGTAACGTCACATAGGTCATAATAGTGCTAAATAGTGTTTGGCAGTGATCGTAAAATTCCTGCGGTGTCTTATTACCTTGCGTAGCTATAGAGAGGTCATTGTACAGAGCCGTTTCGTCACGTTGGTCAGAAAAATTATTAATTAATGCTGTTCTTATGCCTAACCAACTATCGGGTATACCGTTTGCGTTAAGGGTGCAAGCAGCGGTTCCCTTAATTTTATTTAAGATACCATTAATAAGGCATACATTGGAAAATTCGCTTCCTTCAGCCTGGCTTAAATATTGAGTCACAAGCTGGTCACATATATTAATAAATCTAGTTAAAATATTAGGATTCCCATCGAATTCTGGGACAAGGCGGAGGGCCTTATAAATTGTGTCCGGGTCGACAGCCATTTCTAAGTCTATGTTTTCTGTAATTAACTCTAAATGAATATCTCTATTACTATCTACTACTTGACGGCGAATCTGTCGAGTTTCAGACTCCCGACTCCTAAATGCTCTAGGGTGATAAATCTTGGAAGTAGAGGGTTACTAGGATTTAAAAGGAAGCAACACAAGAACAATTCAAGTGTACTTACAATATTATCTGCATAATTGGCTTCTTCCCGTGAATCGAAGTCTGGATTCTCCTCCTGGTCCGTAGCAGGTCCGTAGATTCTGGATACTCGAGAAGTGAGACTTGAAAGCCTGCCCGGGCGGCTTCGCGAACGCGTATTCAAATTTGAACTTTATTCGTCGCGTACCGGCCCGCGAGTATCCTACCGACTGCGCCAATTACGTTTGCTGCGGCCGGAGGTCCGAAAAAAAACCAAAATTACTTATGACAAAGTTTAATTAAACTAAAAATTACAATTATTACTTATTTCTAACCATTACGATAACGAATTGATCACGAAGATTGATGTGTCTATATATACTAATTAATATGTCCGGATCAGCACTTTTGGTGTTTTCGGTATTGGCGTAGCGACAGTCAGTGGTGGTGGTGAGTCAGCGGTCTTCATATATTATATGTATGTAATTCACTCGTATACAACATTTATTAGTAAAGCCCTTAGTATAATATTCTTTTTGATATGTGCAGTTCTTTACATTATTGAATGTTGTAGTCAAATTGTGTTTAGTGATGTTTTCGATATACTTGTATCCGACCGGATAGCGACCACCGTACACTGGTGCTAAAACCTGCCATAGTGGCCCACCTTGTGTGGGTCGCGTTCCAGGGTCAGCCAGTGTATATCCGGTTCTCCCTAGGGGGCTTGCCCCCTGATCCTAACCCTTTTCCCATCCCTTTTTCCTTCCTCTCCCCCTTGGTCCTTTGGCAGGCCGGCATGATCTTGCCGACCTACGATGGACACATTGTTTATCGTTGGTCGACACTATTCTTGGATTGTGCTACACTTACCATCAGGTGTAGCGTAGTCACTTTGCCGAGCCAGGAAAAAAAAAAAAAAAATAGAAAATTGTCTGCATCGATATATATTTTTTGCAAAATACTAGACTTTCGATAAAATAAACTTGTTAGTAATGTTAATTATAGTCGTTAAAGGATTTTTCTATGTTTTTCTTATAGCTATTGCTACAAGAGAAAGTGAATAATCCAGAAAAGGCAGCTAAGAGAAAACTGCAGTTGAAAGAAAAGAAGAAGCAATCAAAGAAAATGAAATTAGAAATGTTACACGGCAAGAGGCCGAGGCCAAAGAAAAGAAAGGCGGAAGACATAGACCTTGAAGATGCCTTGTTGAATGACGCATGAAATAAACCGGATATTCTTTTTTAAATTCTTCTCGAATATGAAACATGGATATGAATCAGAAAAGCTCGTTGCTATAATTTTGATTGTGTCAGCAAACGTATTAAAAGGAACTGTAGATTTTTTTGAGTCCATGTTACGTTTTGATCTTTGTAATTTTGGACTCTATGTACCTAGTGGACCTACCACTGGACCTTTGAAGGACTTGGTGGACCTTTCTCTTCGGTGGAGTCACATTGTTAAACAGCAATAAAAAAATCGAGTAGACATTTTTTTTTTTACAAGGATCTAAGCACTGATTAAATTTTATATGCTTATGAAATTGTAAATATTGGCTAAGAGTTATATGTGTAATAAAACATTTTATTTTTAATTTTAACTTTTATTTCCTAACAATAATAAATAAAACAACATGTTATATACAAAATAATATTGCTTTATGCGTTCAAAGTATAAAAAGAATAAACGACAACACATTTATTTGAAATAATTTCACACTATCACACGAATATACTTTTTACAAAAGTAAAGCGTACATTTTAGAATATTTACAGCATATTCCGAAAGTATATCAACAAATTACAATATACATGTGCACGATTTATCGTCATAACTTTCAAACGTTTTTTTAACTTTCTTTTTTCTTTGTTTTTGGAAAATTTCATACAACCTTTTTTTCAATACAAATACGCAAAATTGTTGAATAATAAAATTTTGCATTATCAAATCTCAACGTGAAAACAAGGATTCTGTGCGTTCAATATAACATTTTGAAACAACTATAACATATTTTATTCTATATTTTTCAATATTATGTTCTACGGATTCACATTTTAAATGACTTATGGGAACCGTCACAATAATACACATTTATAATAATTTTCTACCATCATTTACATTACGTAAACAGCTCCGGGATAAATTTTGTACTTTGCTCTTCTGCAAGATTTGAATAGTAAGCAAATTTAGTTTTAGTTTTTGGATAGATAGATATGATTTTATATCAACGTGGATTAATTATTCATATTTCAACTATTTCCTCTATAATCAACTATGACATTCAACTATTCTATGTTTTTACAGCACCATCATCTTCCGATTTTTTTTGTTATCTTTACAAATATTTTTATGAGTTCATGTAATATTTAGAATTTCAAAACCAAATCTCGTGCTTTTTTGTGTAATCTACATTGCAGTGAAAAATTTAACAATTGTCTAAACATAAGAATTCAATAATAGTCTCGTACGTCGAAACATGGCAATTTTTATGTATCTATCATACATAAAAATAGTAGCTACTACTAGCATTAGATTAATATTGAAAAACTACAATTATTAACTGATTCATTTTTCAAAAGCGTGTCTTCCATCCAAACGTATCATATTTTGTAATTGTTGAAGCGAGTATTCTGTAACATTTATAAAGCGTAGGTAAATATAGACAGAGATTTTAAAAATTGTAAAATTTTAGTATTCTAAGGACTTGTTTAGGAAACAGGTACACAAAGTAGGTATAATTATAGAAAGAAGTATAACAATAGCAATGGACGGCAGCAAGCTCGGCGGTTTATATAAAGCTATTTAAATTCAAAGCATTGTGATGAAAAATTAACATTAAGGATTTTGTTGAGGTTTTTTTTATTTATTTACTTTACAATACTGCCTTTAGTCAGGGTGAAATAAAAATCGTGCTCAACAACTACAGATTTTTATGATTACCTACATTAGGCCCTAAGGAAGTGTATTTTGAAGACGTAGACCTAAAGTACCTTAATATTTGACCTACTCTTGGGACAATTAGTCAGAAATTGTATAATTTGTAAGATGTTAGTGTCGAAAATTAATTGACTAATACGTTGTATATATTGCCGTTTGGTTTCCACAGTTGTTTTCGTTATAAATTAAAGCATTAAATAGGTAATAAAATTTTCATTTAAATTAAACCACCGAATTCTTACACTATGTAAGATCCGAAATAAACTGCACGCAATTGACTGGCCGTAAAGTTAGTCATTCCAATCACCGCCCAAAAATTGTAACTTCTTACTCTTATCAGAACCTTTTTTCTTAAACAGGTTAAAAAACGGCGTCATTTCGCTCTCCGCTGCTCATGACTAACTTCGGGTCGGCCAAGATCATTTGCTTTACATTGTAGCCTTATTACACACCACAAATTTCAACCAACAGAAGTCCTCATTCTATAGCAGTGTTTCCCAACCGTTTTTTAGGCCCCACCTTAACATTTTTTTTGTTAAATTTCTCACCGATATCTAGCATTGCATTCAAATAACCCAAAGCAAGAGGGTAAAAGTCGTGTCGAGTCCATTCATAAATTGCCCCCCGTAACTATCAAATTGCCCCCCTGTGGGGCGTGGACACCACGTTGGGTAACACTGTTCTATACCAATATTCTCATTCATATTTCATTATTAATTTGTAAGAAATTTCTGGAAACCAAGCCGTAGTAGATTTACAACAGCATAGCAGATATGGGATTGTATCTCATAATTTTCGATAGCATTATCCAGAGGAGGGAAGTGGTGGTGGCAAGTACCACGCCACCCCACCCAAGCTCCAGGGACCAGGAGGTAGAGAACTCCCTGGCAGACAGGAGTGGTAACGCTGGTGGTCGAGGGCCTACCACACCATCGCCTGTGTCGTCTCCGGGTGAACTGCCGCGGGTCGAAACACGCTGCACTCGTTTGAAGTGGATTATCATCAGCGTGAACATGGCGAATAGTCCTGGAAACAGAGTATCAGCAAAGCCATTATCCTACTAATATTATAAACGCGAAAGTTTGTAAGTATGGATGTTTGTTACTCTTACACGTAAAAACTGCTGAATGGATTTTAATGAAACTTTACAATAATATAGCTTATACATCAGAATAAGACATGGGCTTCTTTGTAGTAAAATTGTAATAATAATAGTTTTATATTATTTAATGTGGTTTCGTTAATAAACTTCAATCATATATATATACCACTTTACAAAACATATTTTATTTAGGTAAAATAATTTCAGTTAAATCTACATCATTATAACAAATTCTTTTTCTTTCTGTCTGGCGATAGAATATAATAAAAATATAATAGGATATGTGTATGTAATATTTATATTTTTTATATACTTATTTACATTGTTACTTCTCCGTAAAGAATATTTTTTTTTAATAAAAATAGATATTTTAATAACATATTATCCTTAGTTTTGCATATTATATAGTTATAGTAATGTAGCTTCCGTTAAGAAAAGTGTAGCAATAAATACACACAGCGACAACCCTAGATGAGAAACGGTAGAGTCCGATTGCATTGGGACCTTTTTCTTATTCAGCTTTTTTTGTCCCTCCGTTTCTAGACATTAAAGGAGTAAAGGCCAACTAGGCTATAGTTATTTAAATGACCTGACGCGACTCCTGGGGCAGTTGGCCCTCTCACTCTACCCTAGGGTTATCGCTATACACACTTTTCGTTTAAGAAGCATTGCTGTTGCGCTCTTTGGGTAGACCCGACAATTACTTAAATGCCAGCTCTTAATCTAGGCGCCATACTTCACACTCTCATCAACCTATTGTCTAAATCTATTTTATTTATTTCATTGAATGATGAGACGAGCAAGGCGCTCGCCTGATGGTAAGCGCCACGCCTGCCCATAAACAGAAGTAACACCACACAGAACTTGAATTACAAAGCACTCCCAGTAATTTCACTAGCTTCAATGTCCATCAAACCGAAACACAACAGTGCTTGCACACTGTTGCTTGGCGGCAGAAATTGATAAAGCGGTGGAACAAACCCAGACGGCCTCTCGCATACGAGGGACCTACCACCTTGTATCTAAGTTGGAGATAGCACAAGTCTTTATACACATATTTCAAAAATAATAATTTCTCGTAGATATTTTCTACAAGAAGTGTGTAATGTTCAAGCATGCAGTAGGCATACTGTATAAGGTCTGGTATTCAGGACACTGCAAAGAATGTGGAATGTAAAACAAAAGAAGTACGAGGGTGGGGAAACATAGGTACCAAGGGTATAGAGTGAATTTTAAGGGGTATCGGGATTTTGGACAACTTGATAAGGAAGTGGCTAGCTATTATGGACAGGGAGCCCTCGGGTAGCTGATCCACTTGACTACTATCAAGCTTATTTTCCGTGAGTAGCTTCGTTTCGATGAGACGACCAACTATTCCCTATGCGAAAATTCTCTATTGTGGTAGCTAACAGAGGTAGCAAGGATAGAATATTTCGATTTGATTATACTCAAAAAAATATTATTGTATTTGTAGGACAATATGACAGTTAAATTATATAAATATTAACTAAGTAAATACAAAAAAATCAGCTGGCTCCCTGTCTATTAGTTTTAGGCTCCAGAATAGTGCAGATCAGAGTTTGTATTGTAATACGTGGATACATTGGAAACCCTAATTTTTTCGAGTGTAGGATATCGGGGGCCATCGTCTTTTGGACGATCTAATCTTGAACTACTCTTAAACAAAGTGTTCCCTGACTTGGGATTCAAACCTAATATCTCCGTGTGTAATAATCACTCGAACATCATGCACACAAAATTATCTTAATTCTTTTTTCGAGGTACAGGGTGCCTTACCGGCTAAAAGGTACATAACTCCTGTGATGAGAACGGCGCTGATTTGATGCTTGCAGACTCCGAAAGCGCCGACCAAAGCCGCACTTCCTAGTACGATCAGACATACCAGAGCGCATGATATGGACAGATTCTGCATTCCTGTAACAATATGTCTGATTAGAGCCGGCTGTGAAACTAGAGGGGAACTGATCCCTCGTGTAGGCACAAATATTTGAATGGTCCACAGTGTTTCGGTCTGGAATAAATGTTAAAATAAATATTATTAATAATAATAAATATTATTCATATTATTTAACTTCTAATGGTAACAAAGGACTATGTATATGTATAGTATGTATAGGTCTATACATTCACTTGTTTTTTGTATTTTATGTTTATATGTACATATTTTGTAATAGTCCTAGTTTATACTTGTTCCACCTACCTCTATCTCTGCATCATCCTAAGGTTGACTGGTAGAGAGTGCCTCTGGCATTAAGTCCGCCTATATACATATTTCGTATTTGAAGTGCAAATAAATAAATAAAAGGAATGATATAAGTTTGACGCTTGTTTGCTGTTTTGTTTGTGCGTGTGTGCGCGCGCTTGCGCGGGTGTGTGTTGTTTAAACAAATGGACCAATTTGAAAACGTTTTTTGTTGTTTGAAAAACAATTCTTAACTGCGTTAGAAGATATGTTCAAAGATTTAAAAGTTGTTCATGGTTTCCTAAGTGAAGTTTGGGGTTTTTAGCAGTTAGGTTATAACTTATAGTTGTTATAACCTATATGACATGCTAAAGAAAAAATATTACTATTAACGCAAATTGTCGCGTAATAACAGAAAACTAAATGTAAATACATATACAGTATCTGGTCTTACTAATCCGTTAAAATGAAGAACGAAATCATTGCAAAACATGAAGACTTTACAAGGTATGTTTTCATTGCTCTTATAAAGAGCGTATCCTTTGAAACCGACGTCGTTTTGAGTAGTGCTTCTGTCTAGTGTCTAAACAGTGCTGGAAATGACATGAAAGTATTTCAGTAACTCATTCCCTTTTGATTTCTTACGTTTACGCGAATATTACTCATTGAAATAAAACTAATTTAAACGGATTTTATCGCGGTTTTTTATTAATTTTGATCCCGACGTTTCGAAGACTTTTCAGCCTTCGTGGTCACGGGGTGGACTGAGGTGTAGGTTGTCCCAAAATGTTAATGTTACATTATCTACCTTCAATACTACTACGTCGGGATCAAAATTAATAAAAAACCGCGATAAAATCCGTTTAAATTAGTTTTATTTCATTCCCTTTTCTCAAAATTGTATCAAAATAATGAACAGGCAAAATACGCAGGGCCAACGTTGCGAATACCAACTTGGGTTGTAAAGCTATTGTTCATTCATGCCGTGACTTATGATTCTGGAATATTTTAACATCTAGTTTCCATAATGGACATTTTATTCCGCCGGGCTGTTAACAGAAATTTGTCACGCAGTGACTAATTTGCAGCGAAGATGAATATTCATTTAAGATTTACAGTTTGGCTAACTAACTAGTCGGCGTACATGGAGAAATACTTGGCATTGAAATTATGTTAAATAACCCCTTCATCATGCCTTATCCCATTAGCAGTGGGGTCGGCGTAACATGCTTTTAAACACATGGTTCACATTTCCTTGTAGTTTTTACGACCGACCGCCTGTCCGACTTTAACCTCCTGGATTAACATTAACAACATTAACAACTAACTAAAATTTAATATTCATTATTTTTCTTCACGAATGTCGTCCTCGTAGGATGATTTTTTTTTAAATTGAACATAAAGTTTAACCACGTTAAAAGCCAATTTCTAATCGCTTTTCCAGTTTATCTACCGTCTATTTCGCCAATGTTTGAATTGGTTTTAGTGGTAATACATGATTAATTCAAACCAGCCCAGACTGTTATAATCAGTTAGGCTTCTGCTATTTATTGCTTATATTTATATATTAACAAAATCACACATTGTTTATATTTATAATGATGACCTTTCTATAACTATGTGTAGCCAAGCATGTTAACGTACAATTTCATAGAAATTTGCCTGGACAATGCAGGCATACCAAATGTGAGGAACGTAGGTAAACCACTATTGGAATATGCAGAAATGTACAAAATGAAATACTGAAACCGGCGACAGTTGTTTCGATCGATATCTCTGTTTGCATTGTATGCAAGGGTATGCTCATGATAGTAATGTAATTTAGTGTAGACATACAAAGGGAACGGACAAAGTTTATGGAAGAGCAACACTTTAAACTAAACTCAAAAATTATGGAACTCATACTTACGATGTTGCCAATCAGCTCTCGGTTCATCGTAATCGCTGTCGGCTAGGTAATTTGTGCACGTTGGTTGCGATGGAAAACCAACTCTGGACAATATTGAAGCTTCTTCCTCTATAACAATAGAATAACTTTAGAAAGCAGATTTGAAATCGATTAATCGAGAGTTTACTTGCCAAATCGATTTGGAACACTAGTTGAACGAGATATTTCATGCACGATCTTTTGGGGTGTTATTCCACAGACAATTTTAAAAATATCGATATCCGTTTAGATTTTTTTTACTAGCACTGTAATATATACGTCCCACTGCTTGGCACGGACCTCCTCTACTGAATGAGAGGGATTAGGCCTTAGTCCACCATGCTGGCCTAATGCGGGTTGGCAGACTTCACATACCTTCGAAAAATCTTATCGAGTTCTCAAGTATGCAGGTTTCTTCACGATGTTTCCTTCACCGTTAAAGCAAGCGATAATTGACAATTAAAATACACGTAATTTACGATTCTCGAACGTGTGACTTTCGTCTCGACAAACCATACCACTCCCCGCTGAGCTATCGCTGCTTGTTTAGATATTACATTAATTTATTATATTTACGTAACAAAGGGATTACCTTCTAAAGACACGCACATTGTCCATATCCCGCCATTCATTGGCACTAAGAACGTGCCGCCGCCACCTTTTCGATTACTCGTGTCCTCGATCTGCGAAGAAACATGGTTTAATGCCAAGTGTACCGCAATCAAAGGAATTGCCTTGTCACTCTGGAAGGCGATTAATAAATCATTCATGTGTTAAATGGTAAACCCGTGCCTCATGAAAACCCGCCACGGGACCTGAATATTTAAAACGCTATTCATGAACATAAAGAGTCAGATTTTACTTATGTTGTGGTTAAATTTCGGCTTAATAAGTTTCTATGTAGCGTTTATTATAAGGGTCCTTTTTTAGTTCTGCATTTATATTTCTCGTTTATTTTTTGTAGCGTGTTTTTTTTTTTTTAGGTTTGGCGTTGTGCTGCCTGACGCGAGTCGGCTTTCTACAGCTTCACCGGACTTTCGGGCGAACGCTTTAGGCGCTCTCAACCCTTAAATAGCGTGGGCCGGCAAACGAGCAAGTGGGTCGTCTGATGGTGATATCCAGTTCCACCGCATATGCATGCTTATAATACCGTAAGAATCTTAATAATCGAAAACTTATTTAAACATAATTATTAAGAAATTAGCCTACTTTATAATACAAATGGCGCAATGCAAATGCAAATCGTACACTCTTGAGTTTATGAACTCATTGCGTAACATTACATTACAAGACGTTGCCGATCTCATAGTAAAGGGATTGATGAATTGGGAACGGGAGGGGGATTTAGTTCTCCGGGTATCGTACGTGATACCTACTATATCTGTAAACATAATAAAAATATAATTTACAGTCTTTGAACTTTAAAGTATTCATTTGGTCCCATCTAGGATTTAAATAAAAGCTATTTTCACATAGTGGTCTCGTGATATATTAAGAACTAAACTACAGTCCCGTTAAAATGCATTGTTATGTACAGCCGGTACATCCGGCACTGTAAAGCCGGTTTAATCACATTAGTTTCTTTCTTTGTGCATCGTCTCTTCACTGTAAGGGTCACGACCTTATTCATTTCTTTTGTAATTCATGAGTTGTTTCCACTTTTCATCCCCCTAACATAACAAAAGGTTTTATGGAGTTTGGTATCCAGATGATGCGGATTTTGTTCACGTAAGGTATAAGAAATATCTAGAATTTAATCAGTTATCCCAATCTGCTCAAGATTTTTGTATACCGCCATGTATTATTAGTTTTAAAATCACGTACGAAGATAATGCTATGAACCAAGAATTTGAAGTAGGGATGTTAAGGATTATGATATTTCGGACACAGAACTTTGCATTACAAAGCATTGCATGGCACTGGATTGCGCTCGTCACCTCGAGATATGTTAAGTCTCATAACGCCCAGTAATTTCACTGACTTCAATGTCCTTCAAACCGAAACATGTACTTGTTACACACTGCAGATTGGCGGAAGAAATAGATAAAGCGATGGTATGCTACCAACCCAGACGCCCCAACTCAACCCCTACATAGTAGAGTAGTCACGTATTACGACAAGCAGAGGATGTCGTGGTTGTATTCTTAAATCATTGCCAACCCACGGAGCAGGAAGCGAATGTACCGAGATTTTTTTCCTCGTATACTAAGAGCCCTCTGAACCCCCTCTTCCCCATGTGCGCCCATGCCTTCAGTTCAGTGATTCGCTCAAGCTACGTTCTGCAAAATGCATCTCGTTCTCGTTGGTTTGCATACACATATTTTGTCTTTGATTGATCATAAATCTGCTTTACTGTTTCTATTCTCTCATATAAAGTCATATATATTTTATATTGAGTATATTTTATGGATTTGCAGTATGATTACATATGGCCTATGCTTTTTGCATATAATTTTATAGATAAATTGGTTTGTATTTTTTAAATATAATTTTGAAGCGTTTCTTTAGCTTTCAAAATGTATTACGTTTTATTCCTGATTACATATAAAAAAACAGCGCAAGATTAATCATATAAAAATATAGATACTGTATTTCACTAATTGCGAATGTATGTCAGCATTTTACTGTATGCAGCCTAAATTATATGTTTCTCATCAAAAGCCGCATTTAAGCGCTATTCATGTCAAAGGCAGTCGTTATACTTTTACAACCTTAGTCTATTCATGTATAGCCGGTGCATTCTTCAACAATTGCCTGATTACGGGCACCGTTTCAGCATCGGCCTTGGCCTCAATACCATCTCAATCGCCACCACGAACAGCTGCCTGTTTTCCACCCACTTTCAAACTTGTCACGAAGCTTTAGTCACTTTTCTTTTACTTGAAGTTTATGGTATTAGGGTATATTTTTGGGATTTATGAAGTAATTTATTGGCTTACAGTGCCTTAAGATATAACTACCATTTTTAGTTGTAAATAGGCTTGCATTTGACCATTATCTCGCGTGATGGTGAGCGATGATGTGGCCTAAGATGAAGCACGCTTTCCTACAAAAAAAATATAACTCGTGACTTGTAGCTGTAATATATCCGACATAATAATACACCCAAGATTCACGCACATAGTCCTGACCCCAACTAGGTTATCCTGTATTGTGGGTATCCCACAGCACCCAGACCCGAAACAAATATCTGTGGATCACACATACATTTGTTTCCGTGCAGGAATCAAACACACGGCCCACTGTGCCACGGAGCCTGTCAAGTATAGCTATCATATCATTATAGCAATATTATATAATTATGTACAAGTTGTTGTGATCATTGGCATTCAAGTCTGTTGGAAGGGGTAGTTGTCAAATGACGGAAAACGGGTGCACGACATGTCATGTCACGTCACAAGGCGAGGCGAGGGAGATGTAAGATTTTTCCTCTACACGCCCACCTTTCTCATATTATATATAAAACATGAACTGCTGCCTCATTTTTTACCCAATATTAATTCAGTTTTGACAACTCAGTTTAATTTTCGTATTATTGTCCATTAGTCCTTATCTATAAAATAATGTATAAAATTAAACTTAGACAAATAGCCTATTACAGTAGATAGGTTCTACAAAGGAATAACGGTAATAGATTCTAAAAGCTATTTGAATTTTTTACGCAGTAAATATATTTTTTCTTTATTTTCGCTTAATAAGTTTATCATGATGCCGAGTTTTCTTCCATAATTCAATTTCATTCCGACGTGTTATTAATCATATCATAACAACGCTGTTCCGACGTCAAGAACAAAAGGGCGCATTAATTTCCGCCAAAAAATATTACACTACCCCCGATTATCACAATGTTAACATTTAAAAGGTATAAATATCATTAAGTTTGAAATACTCATTGAGATTCTCGTAATATAAATTACAATAAATTTACTTAAGAAAATTATGTCTGTAAATTAAATGGGGTATGGTTAAAAAATATGCTTGGACCAAAGTCCATATACAATGATGTAAAGTTATAAATATGCTTGGACTAAAGTCGGTATTATTTGTTTTATTCTTCATCACATTCCTCACTGACAGCCTCCGTGGCGCAGCGGGCGAGTAGCCGGCTGTGAAGAGAGAGGCCGCTGGTTCGATTCCCGCACCGAGACAAATGTTTGTGTGATCCACATATATGTGTTTCGGGGTCTGGGTGTTGTGAGACCGAAAGTCTCTCGTAGTTCCTGATACCTACGACACAAGACTTGTATCTTACTGTGGGGTCAGGACTATGTGTGTGACTGTTGGGTGTAATAAATACACTCTGAAGAGGGAAGAAGTAAATCGAGGGGCCTGACAGGTGGATGACCAATACAGGCACAGTGATACAAGGCTGTACCCCTATAACCGCCCAACCAACCATCAAGTTATGTAGCAAGCCCCTCGGGAGAACCGGTTATGCACTGGCTGATCCTGGAACGCTATTCACAAAAGGTGTGTGGGTCACTATGGCAGGTTTTAACACCATGTGTACGGTGGTCGCTATCCGGGCGGATATGGATATCCTACCACCAGCATAGCGGTTAAAAATAGTAAGAGACTCTTATATGTTGTAATGCAATTAGTGATGTTTAAATTGTCGCTTTAGTGAGTTCAGACTTTCGATGCAAATTCTGTATGAAACGTGTTTAATTTGTGGTTTTAGTCCAGTTTCCATATACCTACTCGTTTCACGACTAAAATTAAATTCTATTGCTAATTCCCTTCTGTTGACATAACCTAATTCTGTTCAAGTTTAATTCATACTAATTATGTGTCTTGTTATGTTAGTTATGTTAGAAGTTATGCGTAGTTATATTAGTGGAGCGCCTGGGGGTTTTCACCTCGGATTAGAGTTATAGTGAATGAATTAATATGATCGATGTGGGATATTGTTTTTTAAACTATAAATTGAAATGTTTTCCCAAATTTTTTTTGTGCAAACCATTGTTTCATTGTTTAAAAAAAATATTATGAAAAATTAATGTTTGACCATATATTTTCACTTTAAACAGTATTTTTTTTAAATTTATATGTTAAATCTTACCTGAGTAGACATTAGGAACATTTTTCAAAGATACCTGTGTATAAAAATAGCAGTAGGGATCTCGAACAGGTAGAAAAACGTGGGGGGCAGAGCGGAGCGACAGCTGCTATGTACAATGGAATTTCTCGGCCAGTTTAATTATAAATGAAACGTACTCTATTGTGTACATTTAAAAAATAAGGTAATTAATTACGACTAATGAAAAGAAAAAAAAAATAGTACAAAATCAGTTTATTTAAATATATTACACTAGCTTTAGCTCGCGACTCCGCCCGCGTGAACAGCATTTTCCGGCATAAAAGTAGCCTGTAACCGTCTCCAGGATCCCATCGGTCTATGTAGATAAATTCATCAAAATCGGTTCAGTGATTTAGGCGTGAAAGCGTAACAAACAAACTCACTTTCGCATTTACTTTCACCCCCTTTTTCATCCCTTAATAAATAAAATATCCATAATTCCTGAAACACCTATTTATTTATTTTACGTCAATAATCGAAATACAAAATTTTGTTTATGTAACTTTCAAAATTATAGACTTTCATACATATTATCATCCCCTATTTTGACCCCTTAGGGGTGGAATTTTCTAAAATCCTTTCTTAGTGGATGCCTACATAACAAAATGAATATACAGTCCGAATGTCATGCTTGTAGCCTTGATAGTTTGCGCTCGGCGATAATGAATCAGTCAGTCAGTCAGGACATGTTATTTTATAATTATAGATAGTTGTCTACATCAAATATTTTCTTCTACTTCATCTATCTGTATAATAGGTGAAGTATTGGAACAACTATTTCCGCTGCACTGTAAACATGCTACACTGCAGTATAAACCACTTTTTCGGCATCCACACGCAGCTCCACATCCCTTTTTGCAATTACAAAATAACATTTGCAATAAATTATCCGGAGCAGGTAATTGATTCATTGTTATTGGGATGTACATGTTATTGGAATACTTCCATCCCCAATTTTCAATAACTACGTCATTTCCTAACCATATCTGAATTTGTAGGTACACTCTTTTAAGGTGCTCAAACGCTGCATCAGTTGTTGGAGGCAGTGATGACAAAAGAACACTCGTATTTTTGGCTGTTGCTTTTATGAAAGAATTGAACCTCAATGTATTTAAATCATAAGTTTTAGACGGAGCTCCGTATAAACTCAAAATACATGCTACACCTGCTTGCAATATATTATTGGGGTCTTCATTGATATTTTTAAATACTTTTACTGAGTCGTGTAAATCAATCCGTAAAAAGACAAGATAAGATAAGATAAGAATACTCAGGTAAGATTTAACATATAAATAAAAAAAAAACTGTTTAAAGTGGAAATATATGGTCAAACATTAATTTTTCATAATAATTTTTTTAAACAATGAAACAATGGTTTGCACAATTTTTTTTTGGGTAAACATTGCAATTTATAGTTTAAAAAACAATATCCCACATCGATCATATTAATTCATTCACTATAACTCTAATCCGAGGTTTTACAGTTTTGAATGCTCCAGGCACTCCACTATATACACAAAACAAATATACGCGTCGAATTGAGAACCTCCGATTTTATTGTAGGTTAAAAAAATAGATTGTGGATGAGAGAAAGAGGTTGCGTTTACTAAGGTATTTTTTTATAGCCTAGGCCGGCAAACGAGCAAGTGGGTCACTTGATGGTAAGTGATCTCCACCGCCTATGTACACAATACCAGAAGAATCATGGGCACGTTGCCGATCTTAAAGGAACGGGATAGTTAGGGATCGGGAAAGGAAAGGGATTTGGGCCTCCGTATATTATTGCTTTAAAAATACTTATCACAAAACGATATTGGTTACAATATTGAAACTTAACTCGAAGTTACTAAATTCCTTCCGATAAGAAAACGTATTATTAAGGTGTAGGTGTTTATAGGTTAGAAAGCCAAGGTGCAGTAATATTGTATGCTAATTCACCACGGAACGGTCAAGGCCTGATAAGCCGATGGTTGAACCTTGTGGCCTGAACTACCAGTAAAGTGGAGATTTATGGTGTTGCCTTCAAACCCGTGATTACCATAGTAATCAAGATAATTTCGGTTGTAGTATTTTTTTTTAGTAGCCCTCTATTATATACGTCCCACTGCTGCACGGACCTCCTCTACTGAATGAGAGGGATTGTATAGATTTGTATTGATTGTATTGATTGTATTGTAGTGTTTATTGTCCTATATTTTACTATATGATACTCGTAATAGATAGGGTTGCCAAAGAAAAAGTTGGATTATATAGTTCTTTTGTCTTGTCTTCAGGATAAATGGGCCTTTTTAACCGGGTTGTTACCACTATCTTACCGAAACTCGACAAAAAGTGATAGATTGCTATTGCATTTCGTACGGTGAGTGAAATATCAGTAAGCCCTAATCTCCCTTTCCCAATCCCTTAATTACTCTTTTCCTTTAAGGTCGGGTGTGCATCCATGATTCCTCGGATGTTGTGGATGTTTATGGGCGGTGGTGAGCATTTACTATCAGGTGACCCACTTGCTCGTTTGCCAGTCTCTGCTATAAAAACCTTTCATGCTCGTTTGCCGGCGTATTTGTATAATTATTATACATATGAATGGTAATTCTCAAATAAAATTATGAATAAAACAAAATTAAATAAACCAAATGTGAAACGTCAGTAGATATCAATTCTAAATGTCTAACATGTCTGTTCTATTCCACATGATGTATTAAACAGTTTTTATCGTTTGAAAACTCACCGAGCCAGCAAAAACGCTGCAAAAGAGCAAAAGTTTCAAAGCTTTGAAGCAAAAACTTACAATCCATAAATTTTTATTTTTTGCTGTGATTTCGTATCCTACAGAGCCTGCGCCATCGGTTTGTCTTTTTGTCCATTTTTCGGCTGTCCTACCTTTAAAGGGTAATATATTTTGAACCGCAATAAGTAGCTGGCCGAAATTTACAAATAAATACAACTAAAATAAAAAACTTTATTGCCTGGGTTCTTTTTTTTATCCGAGCTCGGCAAAGTGACTGAACTACACCAGATGGTAAGCGTAGTGCAGTCATGCCGGCCTCTTCGGAGAGGGAAGAAGCAAATCGAGGGCCTGCGACAGGACAGGGGGATGACTGATGCAGGCACAGTAATACAAGGATGTATCCCTATACCCGCCCCAACCAACAACCCAGTCATGACGCAAGCCCCTCGGGAGAACCGGATATATGCTAGGTCATCCTGGAACGCGGGGATACGGGGCTAATGTAATTATTATTTATTTAATACTTACCGTTAAGAGGAGGCTCCCTAAATTGTACGTTAGTTTCGATGACCATACTGCGTCAATTATATATCCAAGGAATATAAAACTTTAATATATGATTTTTCAGTCCTATTTCTTTCCGTTAATAAGACAGTTACACAATTGTGTTATTTTCCCTCGATACATTTTTATTCCGAAAACGATGTATTTTTGGTAGAATTTTTGCTGTTTCTAATAAATGGCTTGAGTTATATGTCTAAAATAAATATTCACAGTTAGTAAATATTGTTTATTATCCACTGCCAAGATATAAATTACCTAGATCAATTAAAACTCATAATATAAATTATAATAGATTTGCGACTTACGTCATTTACTTCTGTGCATTGATAAACGTCCGACGATGTGCGCAATATTCAACCTTATGTCATTTCTCATAGTGTGTTGAGTAGTGCACGGTAACTAATAATTAAAGCTATTTATCGTTAGTACAGCGCCGTGCTTTAAGGAAAGACTACGTGTATTATTTTATGCCGCGCGAACGCTCTGCCCGAGTGTTGAATCAGTTTATTATATTTGACAAACTATGCGAAACAAAGACAATAAATAATTTGTGCAAAAAAGAAAGAAAGTGAATCGTTTCAAAAACTTTGCAATGATTATGAGAGAAGCAAAAGCGTAAGTATTTTGTTAGAATGTTATTTGTACATTTTGAAATTAAAAGTATTATTATATATAATATAACATATTTTAATTATATTATTTCTAAAATAGAATTTAACTATTTACATTATTACATACATAAGAATGCCTCGGTCGCGTAGTTATATTTCGTACGCGGTATTGCTATGCTGAGGTCTCGGGTTCGATCCCCGGGTCGGGTCAAATGATATTGGGTTTTTCTATCATGAAATGCTCAGTATCGGTCCGGAGTTTGATCCCGAATTGTGCCCGGTATGGCGATAGGATCGCCCGCTGTCACATCATGGGATGGAAATATACTTTGCGAAATGTGGGTGCACTAGTTACATCTCTGCCTATCCCTTCGGGGATTACAGTCGTGAGTATGTATAAACAATCATTATAATGACTTATATACCCTATCTTTTTTAGAAAAAGAAATAAAGAAAATCGAATGATGGTTATCCGGAACAAAGAGTCAGTGGAGTCGCCTCGGCAATTATTTGATTTAGTTTCTACTTTCGTGATGCATGAAGAGTGAGTTACTCTAACATTATATTATACTATACTAATAATAAGATTATAAGCAAGTATGCATCTAATCGTCATGTATAATTACTAACTTGATATTGTAAGTAATATTTACTTTATCTTCTTCTTCACTAGGTGGTCGGTCCGTCGTATGCGAGAGACCAACTAGGTTGGTACCACCGCTTCGTTTATTTGTCCTACCATGTAGCAGTGTGTAAGTACTGTTGTGTTTCGGTTTGAAGCTAGTGACATTACTGGGCATTATGAGACTGCAAAATTTGTGTCTCGGAGTAAATATCGCAATCCAATATCACGCAGTGCGTTGTAATCTAAAGTTCTGTGTAATATTGTCTGTTTATGGTCAGATGTGGCGCTTACCATCAGGCTAGCAAAACGTTATTCATGCTAATAAAACAAACTATTACATATTTTATTGGCATTATTATATGATAATGGGTAATAACTACTAACTATGTATGTAATTATTTACATTAAATCTAATCTATGTTCTTTTTATTATCATGGAGAAACAAAATGACGATTATTTTGCTATGTAAAGAACCATGCTGTAGACACTTTTGTGATTTATCTACAATCTGAATAAGCCGGCTCGACTGTTATTCATACTTAAGTGATCACCACTCATTGATGATTTATTTACATAATTACCTAAATCATTGTTACATTATTATTTAATCTATTTACATAAATCACCAATGAGTGGAGATCACTTACCATCAGCTTACCTACTTTTTGTCCTAGCACGGCAAAATGACTGCGCTATACCTGATGGTAAGCGCAGTGTAGACCAAAAACTCCAGCGACTATCGATGAACAACGAGATTATCGGTGGTCACCAGAATCATGCCGGCCTAAAATAATGCTTCTTCACACTCCGGAAGAGGAAAGAGGCAAATCGAAGAGCCTGCGACAGGATAGGCGGATGGCTGATGAAGGCACAGGGATACAAGGATGTATCCCTATACCCGTCTCAACCAACCATCGAGTCATGTCGCAAACTCCTCGGGAGAACCAATTATACACTGGCTGCTCCTGGAATGCGATCCACACAAGGTGTGTGGGATCATTATGACGGGTTCTTACACCGTGTGTATGGTTGTCGCTATCCGAGCGGTTAGGAATATCCTACCAATAGCCAATTCCTCAATTGATTACATAAATGGGTAAGGATGAAAATGATGATGATCCTGAGCTCTAACTTCTAGTGATGTTAAAAAATATGATTTGATTATATGATGATGATTGTTGATGATGTTTTTGCAGACTAAACTTGATAAACCTTGAATCTAGCGAGAACACTGAAAACATAACAGCTATTCATCGTGCATATATTTCGCCACCTTCAACTCTCGGGGACAAACCTCCCATACGATGTCAAAGAGAACATTTCTCATAATATTTGTTCCATGAAAGCAAATATGACAATATATAGCCCTTACTTGATGCAACTGACATTGTATGGAACGTACTGTTGTTGTTTAATTTACGATAATTTTTTTTTATATAACAAAATGTATATTATTATGATGTCTTTCAGATTGATGTTGATCATGAAAAAATCCTTACGAGGTACAAAATATAAGGTGAAGATGTAAGATTTTGTTGTTTTATTTCGACTTTAAACCATTCTATAGACACATGAGTATCATCCTAATAAATAAATACACAGTATTTATTCCTTCTTTTTTGCACTTTTCGTTATTTCCTTTTGAATACACGTTCTAATGGGTAGACGTATCATCGACGTACAGTCATTTTTTGAAAAACAAAAGAAAATTAAACTATAGTCTATTTTAAAGAAAATTCATTTATTTTTTGTTTTATATACACATGGTCTGGGTTCCCTGGGCCATTTTTCCACTTGATTACTATCAAGCTAATTTTCCGTGAGTAGCTTCGTTTCGATGAGACGCCCAATAATTCCCTATGCGAAAATTCTCTATTGTGATAGCTAACAGAGGTAGCAAGGATAGAATATTTCGATTTGATGATACCTAAAAATTTATTATTTTATTTGTAGGACAATATGACTGTTAAATTATATAAATATTAACTAAGTAAAAACAAAAAAATCAGCTGGTTAGTAATCATACCTATTGGAAGGAGGGGCTTCCAATAGGTATCGCTAACGAGGTCATAAAAAATTATTACTAACCAGCTGATTTTTTTGTTTTTACTTAGTTCATATTTATATAATTTAACAGTCATATTGTCCTACAAATAAAATAAAAAAAATTTGAGTATCATCAAATCGAAATATTCTATCCTTGCTACCTCTGTTAGCTACCACAATCGAGAATTTTCGCATAGGGAATTGTTGGGCGTCTCATCGAAACGAAGCTACTCACGGAAAATTAGCTTGATAGTAATCAAGTGGATCAGCTGGCCCAGGGAACCCGGACCATGTGTATATAAAACAAAAAATAAATGAATTTTCTTAAAATAGCACCAACACATTTGTTCAAACGAAAATATATTTCATTTAAATTTTGAAGAAGAAAAAAAGAAAAAACACTCAAAAGGCGCAAATAACATTAATTTCTTTCATGAAACTACTAGAGTATGTTTTTGTAACCAGTCTACATTTAGCGGCATTATGCGTGAAAATATAATAAACAAATATATTGTACTTTTTTTTTATAGCATAGGCCGGCAAACGAGCAAGTGTGTCACCTAATGGTAAGTGATCTCCACCGCCCAAGTACGCCCACCACCAGAAGAATGAATCATGGGCGCGTTGCCGACCTGAAAGATAAGGGATAATTAGGGATAGGGAAGGGGAGGGGATTTGGGCTTCCGGATATCTCACTCACCGTACGAAACGCAGCAGCAAGCCCCTACTTTACGTCGGTTTTCTGTGAGACAGTGGTAACGACCCGGTCGAGCCAGCCCATTCATGCTGTAGACAAAACTGTCTACAGCGTGGCTCGACCACTCAAAATGTAATGTAAATGTATGTTCGCAATTCGTCTGTATATATATACCTCCTCTGTTTTTCCATTGGTTAAAAAATGTGAAAAAAGCATCAAAGATTCTAAGTTTGGAAATATGCATACAAACTACGATAATCCTGTTCATATTTCCATTCAGTGGGTTTTCGTGTACAATACACGCACAAACATACAGACAAGATAATTAAAAATATATATTTCTGTAATCGAATATGTTTATCATTACTTTTTAAACATATCAAATGTACAGACACAGCTCTGATACAATTTTGTTATATTATATCAACAAAACATTTGTCTTTCAAAACAAAATATATTATTAAAAAAATATTTATGTACAGAAGTCTCCGTGTTTTTTGCCCACTACTATAACGTCAAGCGACGCGCGAAACGACGCGTTGCGTACAAGTGCAGAGGGTAGCGGGGTGGATGGGCGGAGCTAACGCACGAAATATTTTAGGCAGCATGCTCTTAACAATCTATTTCCGAACGAACAAAATATTAATACTTAAAGCCTGTCGCTTTTGGCCTAAGCTTTGTAAAAGCTCCAATAAAGATTAAGATTAAAGAATAAGATTAAGTAAGATAAATCATTCTGAACCCGAGGATTTATGTTCATTAAATATTTAGGGACCGATTTCCTTTAGGAAAAGGAGATTTATTACCGAATATTAATAAAGCTCGTATCGCAAGGACTTATTAGAATAGATTTGAATTTTAAAAATATCTATATTTGAATTGACTTAATGGGATGGTAGGTATGAAAGAGGTCGTCTGGGTATGTACCACTGTTTTAATTAATTCAGCCGCCAATCAGTACCGCCAGTAGTATGTAAGCACTATGGTGTCCCGGTTTGGGGGACATTGAAATCAGAGAAATTACTGGGCAATGGGCATTATGAGATCTAAGAACTTAATTACTAAGTGAGTGATATACCGAGTGATAAGCATATCGCATGTAGTAGTTTTAAATCAGATGTTACTAATGTGGCGCTTACCATCATGCGAGTGGCCTGCTCGTAAGTGAATAAAAAATAATATAAACGAGCCCCAATACAGGTACTCTCGCAAATAACAATACGCATAATCGATAGAAAACTTTTAATATTAAATTCAAACTAACACCCGACACGAGAAGGTTGATAAGTTTTCCCCAAAAAATATGATAGACGTGAAAAATAATAAGATCTAAATTTATGTCCTAGAATAGGAACAAGCGTCTCCATCTGAAATAGGTCACAAAAATAAGAAGCATTTACTTCACAACACAATTACGTAATGGTTTTCAACACACGCAGAATAGTTTCCACAGAAATACAACGACTTAGAAATTCTTCACATTCACACCCAGACCTAGATTTCAGAAGAAGTAATCCCAGAGGGAGTCGTCAAAACGGATTAGCTTAGTTTGCCTGTCACATCTAAAGAATACTAGAAATTTTTATTTAGGTGAAAGTAGCTTTAGTTCATGAATAATTTATTTCTGTCGCGAGAAACATCTGCAGTACAAAACTTAAAAGAGAACTATCAATTAAAATGAAGTATCAATGAAGCAAGAAAACCATTTGCAATTTTCTTCGAAAACCGCATAATAGGACAGAAGAACTTGAACAAAGATATAACATTGCTGGTGGGAGGATACTTGTATCCGACCGGATAGCGACCACCGTATACTGGTGCTAAAACCTGCCATAGGGGCCCACCTCGTGTGGGTCGCGTTCCAGGGTCAGCCAGTGTATATCCGGTTCTCCCCAGGGGGCTTGCCCCCTGATCCTAACCCTTTTTCCATCCTTTTTTCCTTCCCCTCCCCCTTGGCCCTTTGGCAGGCCGGCATGATCTTGCCCGACCTACGATGGATACATTGTTTATCATTGGTCGACACTATTCTTGGATTGCGCTACACTTACCATCAGGTGTAGCCTAGTCACTTTGCCGACCCAGGATAAAAAAAAAAAACAAAAAACAACAGTTCAGTGACTAAAGATCAGTAGTGTAGCTAGGGGTAGGAAGAGGGACGTCCGGATGTCACCGGTTTTGGGGTGACACCCGACCTTAAACAACTCGAAATAAATACTCAAAAATTGGGAACATGCACCTTTTTCAAAGTCGGTTAAAATACATTAAAAATATTTATATAATTTTATTCTTGGGGTGACACTCAAATCAAATCCGCCTCCGGTGCCACCCGTGCTAGTTACGCCACTGCTAAAGATGCTAACGTAAAACCTTAGCTATACCTACATATATGCTTAAAACTCTAGAACATGACAACTCTAGCCTAAAGTTCGACATGAAACTCGGCTGGCAAGGAATCCTATCCGAAAACCCAATAAAGTACGAAGAGGTGATATCACGAAGACAATTTGAAATGTTCGATTTAAAATAAAGCCGTAACGCTTCGTTTCTAAAGATCGGTCGTTGGTAACATGTCTTGGTTAAAGCAATTGTTCGTGAAAGGAACACGACGGGCCTAGAATGCAATTTGGCCCATTAGGTATTTATTCTTTCTGACTGGTGTTATTTCGGCCTAGAGCCTACCTACTTTGACGCTTTCACTTCGCCCGATCTTGAGCATCCTTGTAGTGGAAGTTAAAACCATTGTTTCTCATGTCTCCGTTTATTTAATAATTATTTAAACATCCGTAAGAAATCACATACATATTTATAGACAGGTGTGGCGGTTACCATCAGGCGAGCGCAGATCGCTCGTCTCGTCTATAAGGCGAATAATTAAATAAATCTTATTTAACACGCTTTTTTTTTATTTTATTTTTAACACGCTTTTATTAGCTTCATACGTATGTTTGTATGTAACGGAAACTTTAAACATGATTTTAACCTCCTTTAAAAGGTCAGATTAAATCAAAATTTGGCAATTAATCAACATCAGTCCTTGATAAGTATTGACTGATGACAATATTCAATTGCCATCAGAAAATTGAATATTATATAAAATGAAATAAAAAAATATTGTTAATTGTGATTACTATGTACTAAACTTGAAAAATAATTTCTGGAACGTTGTATATGATTTTGTCAATAGATGGCGCTGATCGTTTTTACATCGCGCTATGGTTTACTATACATGGTTTAGTATATGGTAGAGAGTCTTCAATTTTCTTCAGTTGAGATGGTTTTACTTAATCAAAATTTAATAAATTTTTGTAATGTGTTGTTCTTTTACACAACACAACTGAGCCACTTATAGTAGAGTTAAGTAGAGGGATCCCATTCCCGGGTAACATCGACCTTCACCCATCTGTTTACCGAATGATATTTTAGGGTATAAAATGTGTTGCTGAACACATACCAATAGGGTAGCCTACAAAATATGGTTAAGGATATTATGTTTTTATAAATATTTTAAAATATATTATTTTTATTCATTCGGTAAATAGATGGGTGAAGGTCGATGTTACCCGGGATCCTAGACCATATAGGATATGATCAGCTGAACTTCGTTATTTTCGTATCACTTACATGTATATAACGTGGTCAAAACTTAATACAAAAAACAATAGTTAAAAACACTAAAAATAGAAAATAAATTTGAAGAAAAAAATGTATTTTATTGTAAACAAAGCGTGGGGTTATAATATTTTATTGACAGATATGAGTACAAGAATTATCATTTAGATAGTATCTTAAAAAGCACCCCACGCTTTTTTTTTACAATAAAATATATTTTTTTCTCTTTAAATTTATTTTCTATTTTTTTCTACAACAACCGGGCTGACCAAAGTAACATCTCTGGCTAAAACACATAAAAGAAATCGTCTCGTCGAGCTCATAAAAAAAATATTTATTTAAAGTTTTATAAGTATTTTATAGATATGTACCAATATTTATAATTATACTAGCTTTTTCTCGCGGCTCCGCCCGCGTGAACAGCATTTAAATATTATCATCCCCTATTTTGACCCCTTTGGGGTAGAATTTATCAAAATCCTTTCTTAGCGGATGCCTACGTCATAACATCTACCTGCATGCCAAATGTCAGCCCGATCCCTCCAGTGGTTTGGGCTGTGCGTTGATAAATCACTATGTCAGTCAGTCAGTCAGTCACCTTTGAGTTTTATATATTTAGATTTGCAAACGTATATTTACCGCTTATAAACTAATTTCCATTATAATGGCTCGCGTGCGAAACTTTGTCAAGGTTATTTAAAAAATAAGCCATTCTTCGATGGAAATATATCATGAATATTCACAAGGATGTTTCTCATTTAACTTTATTTTCTTATGGCTCTATAAAATATTCTAAGTTATTCTTTGACGCGATCGATGGCAGTTGGTAGCAATTCACACGGGTTTAGCTTTAGTAACATAAGCTATAGGGCTTGTTCACAAAGTCAAGTCAGTTTTGACAGGTAGGTAGGTAGATCTCTTGTATGCTAGAGGTCGTCTGGGTTGGTACCACCGCTTTGTCTATTTCTGCCGCCAAGCGGAGTTTGCAAGCACTTTTGTGTCTTGATATAATTGTTTGAAGGACATTAAAGCCATTGAAATTACGATTAAATTTAAAATAAATAGCCAATTTATGTTTAGTTTTTTTTTTTATCCTGGCTCCACAAACTGACTACACTACACCTGATGGTAAGTGTAGCGCAATCCAAGAATAGTGTCGACCAACGATAAACAATGTGTCCATCGGGAGGAGGGGGGGAGGGGAAGGAAAAAGGGATGGGAAAAGGGTTAGGATCAAGGTTAGGGGGCAAGCCCTCTGGGGAGAACCGGATATACACTGGCTGACCCTGGAACGCGACCCACACAAGGTGGGCCACTATGGCAGGTTTTAGCACCAGTGTACGGTGGTCGCTATCCGGTCGGATATAAGTATCCTCCCACCAGCAAAGTATTACAGTGCGAAAACTATAAGTCGGCGAGATGGGAAGTGTTATCATGAAACGCTCATTGGCTCGATTTTCAATTTAGACAGATTATTCTTTACATTTTCGATCAGTTCCAATATTTGCTACCGTCAAATTATATAGTTGTTGCATTTGGAACTTATAATAATTGCGTATACAATGAATAATAATAAACTATTTCATTTCACTATACTGTTATGTTTTCTGTGTTCTGACACGAGCTCACCGTCATTTTCTATTGAAGTAATATTTCGTTTATTTCCGCAACGGAACGCCTCACTATGTTCGATTTTCGAATATTGAATTGTATTAGGCTCTGAATACACATTGTTAAATACATTATCTTACGCTAACAAAATGTTGTAGAAGCATGTTAAAAGTTTGAGAGTTTCATTATTAAAATTATGCAGGCCGGGATTTTTTAGGAATCATTAAGCGTTTATTATCTTGTAAGAAAACCTTTTTAATTATAAAATGTCGAGTAAAGGCTTGCTCATATAAAGGCAGGCCGCGCTGCAACGCGTAACAAAAATCAAAAATTGCGGTGTGGCCTCCTCTGGTATACGAGGTTTCGTGTGAATTATACGGAAGCGGTTTTTTGTGTTTGTTGGGTTGCGGAGTGGCCCGCCAAAATGTGTGTTCACCCTTTTTTATAGGACGGCAAACGAGCAAGTAGGTCACCTGATGGTAAGTGATCTCCACCGCCCATGTACACCCACAATACCAGAAGAATCATGGACGCGTTGTCGACTTTAAAGGAAAGGGATAATTGGGTATTGGGAAGAGGAGAGGTATTTGGGCCTCCGGATATCTCACACCGTACGAAACGCAGCAGCAAGCCGCTACTTTACGTGGGTATTCTATGACACAGTGGTAACCACCCGGTCGAGCCGGCCCATTCGTGCTGTAGACAAAACTGTCTACAGCGCAGCTCTACCACTTAAGACCTCACCTTTACGTTGCAAGTACCTATACATTAAGAGTGAAAAAATACAATATAAGACTAACTTAAAATATGTTGTAAAAGTACGACCTCAAAACTTATTTCGGAGGAGGTTAAATTAACCGGAGCTCTGTTTAATGCGAGATCGTGAGCTTCCATCGCATTCGCAACTTAATTTTCGGACAACATTTTCAGTACAAATTAATTTTGAATTGTATTTAAAGCTAAACTTACATATTGGTTCACCATAGATCCAATTAAGATTTAAGATCTATAGATGTCGCTGTAGGTATAATTTATTCTATACAAATCTCAGTCAATTTTCTCGGGATTGAATGCGAAGGAAATGTCGCCCTAGGCACCCTGCTTGTTGGGAGTCGGCAGACGGTAATACAAATGAGAAATCCTGTAGATAATAATATATGGAAATACTTATATAAAAATCTTTCGCCACTTAAATCTCCATTGAGTATTTTATTTTCTAGATATGCAGAAGTATGAAGACATTTGTACCTAGAAAGGTCAATCACGTAGATAGCTCAGTTCCAAATATTGTATATGTAAAATAATACAATCCCCAAATGCCTTTAAGTTACGAGAAAGTATTATCAAATTGTTGAGAACTATGTAACTATAGAATTTAGTGCAGTATTAAATACCCCAGAGGCTATACTTCTTGACCGTTCGGACTGAGGGCTGTTATAAAAATAACATAGAGCTTGATCTCGGTTAACTCTGCGACAGACTGCGTCATCTAACAAATTTTATAAAAAATCTCAGGTCAGGCAATCACAATGTAATTTGAGTTATCAATTGGGAAATTGACACATGTTACTTAGTTAGTCTTATTAATGACAAATGTTCTGTACTTGACCTGTCATAAGCGCTTTCTTAGCCTACATGATAAATAAAGATTTTGATTTTGATTTTACTTGGCTTGAAATTTGTGACCGGTATGGTGATAGGCTTATGGTCCCCTATCACGCGACGATAATAAGCTTGAAGATACGTAAATGCAACACGCAATAACACCTCTGCCTACTCCTTCGAGAATACAGGCTTATGTAGCTAATGTATTGCTAAAATATTTTTTTCAGAAAGAAAACCTAAGTAGAAAGAAATTGAATTAGAGTGACGAGGGATAATAAAATATTTGGGGAAACGTAATTTATCATTTTGTAAAACATCTTGCCAGGGAAATGTGTGCTAGATATTATTATTTTTTTTACTAGCCCTGTATTATATACGTCCCACTGCTGGGCACGGGCCTATTCTACTGAATGAGAGAGATTAGGCCTTAGTCCACCACGCTGGGCTAATGCGGGTTCATGCGAACAATCTTATCGAGTTCTCAGGTATGCAGGTTTCCTCACGATGTTTCCTTCACCGTTAAATATAGATATATTGCGAGACGAAAAATTTTATTCCTACCTACGTCCCACTGCTGGGCTCGAGGAGTGAGAGGTGTTTAGGTTTTAGTCGACCATGGTGGCCTAATACACCCAACCAGACTTTACATGCCTTCCATTTTTTATGGAGAATTCAAGGTTTCCCACGATGTTTCCTTCATGGTGAAGCAAGCGACCACAATGAATTCACACGTCCCTTAGAAAAGTCATGAAGATATGCATGCTATACGGGCTGGTTTCGAAACTACGACTTTCGTCTCGGTAGTCCGACCACTCCCCGCTTAGCTATCGCTGCAATATTTTTTTAAATTCGTATACACAGTTCACGAAGGGGTCTATTACATTGATTGCACCACAATAGCAGTTATAGTTAAGGTTTATGTCAATTTTTTTTTTATCCTAGCTCGGCAAAGTGACTACGCTACACCTGATGGTAAGTGTAGCGCAATCCAAGAATATTGTCGACCAACGATAAACAATGTGTCCATCGTTGGTCGGCAAGATCATGCCGGCCTGCTAAAGGGCCAAGAGGGAGGGGAAGGAAAAAGGGATGGGAAAAGGGTGAGGATCAGGGGGCAAGCCCCCTGGGGAGAACCGGTTATACAGTGGCTGATCCTGAAACGCGACCCACACAAGGTGGGCCACTATGGCAGGTTTTAGCACCAGTGTACGGTGGTTGATGATAGTTGATGATAGATCTTGATTAGTTTAATTGATTGATTCTAGATGATTAGTTCTAGAAGCAGGGACATTATTTTGGAGCACAGACACTTTAGGAGATATATATCTCCTAAAGTGATAAAAGATTATAGGTTTGGAGGTTATAATTGAAACATCGGACAGCTATTTAAATTGAACAATAGCTTTAAGTAGCGAATCTTGGGCGGTTACGGTAACAGCTAAAGTTATGACGTCATCTAACATTTGTTTGTTGTACTTTAACATGTTTGTCATTGCTAAAGTAAGTTGATGCAACCCAGCACTAGTTTTTTTTAAAGTTATAATTGTTTTAGAATTGTCTGTTATCGATATTATCCGCATGATTCCCACATTATCCCCTAGGGTTCAGATTGAGCCTCACCATACCTTCTGAGAAACTATTCCAATTATCATAAAACTCGACAGACGTGGCAACTAACGCGCGAGTAATGCGTGAAGTTCGCAACTACCAACTTGATCTAACTTGTTCTGTGATTGTGTCGATGAAGAATAAGCTAACCGAAATGTTTTATATAGCACAATACATGTAATTTTGATAAACCTAGTCATACAACAAGTTTGGAAATAATTGAAAGATGAGGGTAGACTGCTCATCTGATGGTTGTGCTACGCAACGATAAACAGTAAACCTGTAATAACACCGCTAAAAAAAGTATGGAGAAACAATATTACGTAATGGTTATTCGATTTTAAATTGTATTTCCATTTTCTTTAAAATAGTCGAACAGCAATTTGAGACACTTTACACGACTGAACGACGAAGGATCTTTATTTAATTAAGTTTACCTTCATTTTCACATTATTACGGTACTCATAAAATATGGTTATGCTAAATTATAGTCTCAAATTTTTATTTCGAAAGCAACGTTATTAAGTGGGATTGGGAGTGGAACTACTGAGGCAAAGGTGGCGGGATCGATCCCACCAAGGGCATACAAGTATATCTATTTAAACAGATATAGATGTTACTTTTGAACTTGGTACTAAATTTTTATTTGGAAAACAGCGTTATTAAGTAGGATTGGCAGTGGAACTACCGAGGCAGATATGGCGGGTCGATCCCACCAAGGGCATACAAGTATATCTATTTAAACAGATATAGGTGTTACTTTTGAACTTGGTACTAAATTTTTATTTGGAAAGCAGCGTTATTAAGTGGGATTGGGAGTGGAACTACCGAGGCAGAGGTGGCGGGTCGATCCCACCAAGGGCATACAAGTATATCTTTTTAAACAGATATAGTTCTTACTTTTGAATTTAGTACTTTACTGAACTTAGAACTTTAAAAATTACGTATTAATTGTAATGTAGTGCGAAAACCTGCATACCTTAAATTCTCCATATTAATTGCGAAGGTACGAGGTTACGAGTGGTAGAGCCACGCTGTAGACGGTTTAGTCTACAGCATGAATGGGCCGGCTCGACCGGGTCGTTACCACTGTTTCACAGGAAACTGACGTAAAGTAGCGGCTTGCTGCTGCGTTTCGTACGGTGAGTGAGATATCCGGAGGCTCAAATCCCCCTCCTCTTCCCAATCCCTAATTATCCCCTTTCTTTAAGGTCGGCAACGCACCCATGATTCTTCTGGTATTGTGGGCGTACATGGGCAGTGGAGATCACTTACCATCAGGTGACCCACTTGCTCGTTTGCCGGGCTATGCTATAAAAAGGCACCTACATGAATTTGATTGTGAAGTCTAACAACCCACATGAGGCCAGCGTGGTGCTGATATTATTTAGTAATTCAAGAAATATTAATTAAAAGTTTGTGTCAATTTTACAAAATTAAAATGTTATCAAAGAGACTTGTTACGAAGTTTCTGTCTGAACTGCCAACTCTGTAATCTCACTGGAATCTTATAGAAGAATTTCGTCGCCTTGTTTACTTTAGGCGTGGAAATTTCTTTGATATAATCTTTATCCAAACGCCCTACTTTTTTTATTTAGCAATAAATGAATTAAAAACTGACGTAATAAATCATCTATACAAAATTATACTGATCCATAAACTTATACTGGTACTATCAGATTCTTAAAATTAGCGAAAGGGCGTAGCTATTATAGTGTTTTGCACTATTTATGGTGGTAGAGCCACGGTGCAGACAGTTGTCTACAGCACGAATGGTTCGACCGGTTCATCATTAGTGTCTCACAGAAAACCGACGTAAAGTAACAGCCTGCTGCTGCATTTCGTACGATGAGTGAAATAGCATGAGGCCCAAATCTCCCACCCTTTCCCAATCCCTTAATTATCCCTTTCCTTTAAGTTCGGCAACGCGCCCATAGCCCTTCTGGTATTGTGGGCGTACAAGCGCGGTAGAGATCACTTCAGGTACGCCGTCAGGCGACCCACATGCTCGTTTGCCGGGCTATGCTATAAAAAATATTTTATAACAACTTGCGTATGCGATAATAAACTTACCATCTATAAATGTTATGGTATTTTAGACATCCGTGTCAAATCTCTGCCAACCGCCATGCGATATACGCGTGTAAGTTCTCGTCCGGCACTGGTTCTGAGACAAATGTATATTTACCTTTTTGTTTAATCGACTGGTCTACTTACCTTAGCAACTTTCTCATCAAGCAGCCACTGTATCGGCGTGTTGGAGGCGTTCGCGAGTGCTGTGAGCGCGGCGCGGTCCCACACCACGTGCTCCCAGTGGTCCGTCATGATGGCAGCGCACAGCATCGCCGTAGAACAGCTGTAACAAAGAATGGACACTGTAATGTAATGTTACGCAATAAGTTAATAAACTCAAGCGTGTACCAATATTGCACCATTTGTATTAACAAAGTAGCCTTTGGTATTTAGGACTTCTTAATAAATATGTTCAAATAAGTCTTCGACGAATGTTACACCGATGTATCAAAAAGTATGCTATGCAATGTCAGCACCTTCTTATAACATGTATAAATAAGTTTATCTGAAATTAATTGTAGAGATCATTACAATAAAGGACTCAGAACAAACAACATCATGTATTAATTCAAACCTATTATTACAACACAGTATAACATGTGCCCCAATTGCTTGGAGATGCCCGCTTTTTCTTCAACATCAAACACATTGACAAACTGTATAAGTTAGACAAGAACTGATGTAGGAAGGGGAAATTATGTTTTATATATTACAGATATAAAAAAAAACCCGCCGAATTGATAACTTCCCCCTTTTACGAAGTCGGTTAACTTTTAATTATATATCTACTCCAACTTTAAACTAAAATAAATAAATTATGTGTCTCTCGATTGTAAGGCAAAAAAACTTAAAGCTATTTAGTATGCATTTTCTTGTTTGCGATTCTATTTCGTTGAAAGTCATTTATTTGAAAACGTTCGTTGAACGAATCTAAACATATCAGATTTTTATCACAAAAAATATTCTAAGAAAATTGGTACGGCATTAGCATATCTAAATTTGTTTTCATAATAAATAAGGTTTTTGGGCAAAAGGCATTTCAGAGTATTTTATCTTTTACCTACGTCAGATTCAAAATGTTTCGCTGAACAGCCTTAACTTAATCATGTTGCATTAACATAATATTTATAAAGACAGATTGGGGATGTTCGCGTCAAGCGTCAATGCGTTCGTGACTTAAGGTGTTCGTTATATTAGATTAAAATAGTCGTTTAGCGGAAAACGACTTATAACATAATACACGCGCGCACGCGCTGGTTAATTTTATACTATTTCTAGCATAAAAAATATATAATTTACCCATTTACAGGATATAAATATAAACGTGATCTTATAATTAATATTTTGTGGAATGGGTAATGTAAGACACAATTTATTTATTTAGTTCCTGGTAGTGTCATATTAGACTCAGTTTTAAAATGTTCGCTGTCATGTTTTTATTAGCTTGAATGACGAAACGAACGTCGATCGCGCATTATATAATCTGTTTAAAAAGTACCAATTTAATAGTCGCTTCTTCGTGTGAATGAACAGCGTAATAATTTTGTATTTTGGTTACTTGGTAATTGTGAAACAACCCTATAGGATAGAGTCAATTTGTGTGACTATTATCGTAGTAATTATATTGAAACTGCGTAAAAGTTAAGCCAGAATATTGAGTTCATGTTTAGGTATGGCTAGTATCTATTATTTCCCCAGAGCCCTCATTACGCCCTTGTAAACAGACAAAGGCTTTGTCTGCAGGGCGTACCCTTTAATTACTGCAATGAACAGACAAAGGATATCGCATGTTTCAATGTAATTTGCCCTAGTTCATTTACCTTCCAATATTTAAGTAAATAAGGTAATGTATTATTCACGAGGTACAGTTGTCAGGTATTGCTTACCCTAATGGATGTACTTTGTCATTTTCAAGGATAATGCGCAGTTGTAGTAATGATAGATTCGTAAGTAGTATATGCAGTAAGTAGTATATAATTGGAAAATGTTTGTAATACTAAGCATTTCGTCTGAGCATTAATATGTTATTTCTTTATTTGAGCCGATGTCCAGTGAAATTTAAACCGCCAGATAAAGTACTATACAGCCTGTTCAGATATTTAGTAATTAGACATTCTTTTTTTATCTCATTATAATGACAGTATGATAATGTTGTATTGTCCTGTCTAATATTTTATTTGTTAAGTATCATTTACATGGTTAATGTGAAACAGACTTAATGTAAAGTTATTTATTCACCCACTAGCTTTTGCTCGCGGCTCCGCCCGCGTGATCTGCTTTTCCCGGGATAAAAAGTAGCCTATGTCCTATTCTAATGTATAAGCTATATTATTGTAAAGTTTCATTAAAATCGATCCAGTAGTTATTACGTGAAAGAGTAACGAACCTACATCCATACTTACAAACTTTCGCGCTTATAATATTAGTAGGACTAGTAGGATTTGCAAATTTTGCACCACCATGAACAATATTAAATATAGTTTATAAAAGGAGAGTCGTAATTTGTTAACACAACTCTTTTGTTTTTTTGTACCGTCTAAGTTATTACAGGGAAGAAGGGTGGTTGTTTGCGAACCTTTTATGTAACTGGTAAAATTATATTTACCGCGGCTGGGCGTTAGGTAATGTTTCTAAATAAATTCAAAATGTTACGTGGGCTTAGATAAATCTGTGTACGTAACGCTTATGTGTATTTATTACTGTGTACTTATCACAAAAGCTGCTATTTATCTTTAAAATTAACGTACCTTTTTTGGCTAACTTTAACCTTAAAGGGCACACTGTGGCTGCACCAAATTAATTGAGCGATCGAAATAGATTAAATCCGAAATTATAGATGGAATGACTAGCAAATTCTAATCCAAATGCTAATTGGTTTGGTATTGGCAGTTAATACTTATTAAAACTCTCTGGATTTGACACAAATTAATTGCACTAAGGCCAAAGTAACTTGAAATGACGATATCGAACGATATTTTATAACTCAAACATATTAAGGCATGAATTTAAAACTTTCTTTATTCATACAAAAACTAGGCTGCAGTGGCGAAGGGTACAAAATGTGTTCAAATTTTATTTTATGGACGATTGCTCAACTTACTTTAATATTTTATAAAATAAATATTTTTCGTTTAATTAGGACAAAAATACGCATATATTCTACATTTACGTATTATTTAAAAGACATAGGTTAATCCTAGTTAGGTTCCAGTAATGAATAGTACTTTCTCTTTGGATAGCCGTAAAGGAAAGCCAAAGGGAATCGTATGTTATATTGAGTTTTTCATATGCAAGGCTATCCTTTTGATACTGAAATTACTTTTTTACGATTCGGATGAAAATGTTGTAGATATCTACAATGAACTTTCAAAACATATTGACTATTAAAGTGGAAACACGCAGAAAACAGCCATAATGTAGCAGCTAGTTGTTGCTCTATGTACAGTGGGTGAGATAGGAGGCTTAAATCGCTCTCCCTTCCTAATCCCTTAAAATCAATAATCTTCTTCCCTCCCCTTTCAGATCAATAAGGCGTCCATGATCCTTTCGGTATTGTGACTGTTCATGAGTGGTCGAATCACTTAATATCGTAAAACCGTCTTCCTAATTTATCGACGCTATTATAAAAAAAGATGGCAGGTAACGGATTGATGCGGGTTGCCCAAGACCGGGATGGTTGGTGCTCACTTGGGGAGGCTTACGTTCAACAGTGGACGGCAATAAGCTGAGATGATGGTGATGATGATGATTATAAAAACACGTAAATACGAATTCTTGTTCCATCGAGATTAGTGTGTAGCTCTAAAAAAGTTCTGGCTGGATTACGAAGTCCGGGTAAATTTTGTTACGAAATAGACATAAACCGAAACTGTTCTACTTACTGTATATTGTTGCTTCTGGTAGCCCCTGATTTATGCAGGTACGCCGAACTTTTACCTTTTTTTGAGGGTATTGCGCTATCCGTACACCCAATCTATTGCGTAAACAAGGATCATTCGGACGTAGGTAGTTGATATATCACATTGTTTACTTTGTATTACGGTAGGGTTTACAAACTGAGGTAAGTTTTGAATATTTCAGCATGTATCGAGTATAACATAACCAAAACAAAATACGAGTCACCATTCTTTCGTTTTAAATTAAATCCAACATGCAATACCTTTTAAACATAGTGAAATACTAATCCTTTGAGAATTGTAAAAGAAAATTAATAGAAAATCCATTAGGAAAATTAATTAAAATCGATATGTGAAAGTAACAGTGTCTATCGGTAGATTGATATGGATATTCAGTGTAGCGACTATATGAAAGCTGCGTAGAGCCGTAGTGTTAGTGTAGCAACGATATGTCAAGTACGCTACGCCGGCATGTTTAGCTTTTCGTAGCACACAACCGTTTCGTAGCACATTCTTCGAATCGTATGAGCGTCCGTAGCCACGGTACTATTCTACAACGTGGGGTCGTCCGCTGAATATTTATTAAAAATGTCTGTTTTGTATTGCTCTATTAGATATTGCTGTATCGAAAGATTTTTTTATGGGTTAACAACTCATGCATTAACAATAGTCCTTTTTTATTGTGACCTCAGTGACCAAACCAAATGTGTTTGAATCTTTTATTTTTTGTTATTAAATGCACAATAATAATGTTTGTATTTTTAAAATACTAGTTTTCGTTCCCAGCTCCGTCATTGTAGTATTTTTATGGAATAAAAAGTAGCTTTTATAGCTTATTAAAAATAGCCTACTTATCTACTATGATTCAAAGAATTTTCAGAATCGTACAGCAGTCCCAGAGATTATCAGTTATAAACAGTTACTGGTTAGTAACTCTGAAATATTAAGTTCTTTAAGTGTAGGTATTAAACTATTAGTTGCAAATAGAACGAAACTTTTTTGCTCCTTTGTTCGTTATAGCAGGCTCATATTTCATTTTGTAACGCTCACCGAAAAAGCTCTAGTAACTTTCCAATTAAGCTTACGTCCGTGAATCGACAAAGGTATGTAAGAATTACGATGGCACTTACTTTGTTGTCTTTGTGCTCTGTTAATCGCTTTCAGGTAGTTAATTAAAGTATATTTTGTGTTGTACTATACAACACAAATACACAATATATAGCCTATATCATAGTCAACATTTAGCTTTAGCCTATAGGTAATGTTGACGATTTGAGGATGATGTGAGAATTATTTTCTGATTTTCATGGAGTGAGTAGGTACAAACTTAAAGCTTTATTTAACTATGCATACATGAAGATTGCCACGATCTTTGGCTCACAATAAAAAACCTGTTTATCAACTAACTAATGTACTACAATATCCATATTTTGACCTCCATTGCGCAGCGGGGGAGTAGCCAGTTGTGAAATGAGAGGCTTTGTGTTCTATTACTGCACTGAACCAATTAATGTGTAATCCGCAAATATTTGTTTCAGCTCTGGGTGTTGTGAAACAATAAGTCTACTGTAGATTCTGATACGACACAGGTTAAACCTAGTGTGAGGTAAGACTATGAGTTTGGATGAAAAAGATATTGGTGAGAGTTACTGACATAATAATATTACGAGTATATTTATTTAGGTATACGTACCCTACGTGAGCGTTGTCGCTATTGCAAAATTCCGCGAAGGTTAACCGGAATCAGATTACTGGGTCGAGGTGAGAAGTCTGGGTTATTAATACATTTTTATGTTATTTTATAATGTTTATGGCAGCCTTGTTGCTATTTAAGTAGTAGAGTAAAAAAATATTGTTACAAAGTTAAATAGACTTAGTTTAAGTATAGGGTACTTAGAAAGGGTGGATGAAAAACCATTAACGATACAAATATGTATCGTGAGTGTGAATGGTACATTAGGGAGGGGAAAACCACGGCGAACGATCTCTGATCAAGTCCGATATATTCTCGAGAAAGGTCAGGTCAGAAGTATCCTAAACCAACATGCATGTTTGAAGTATGTAATGACAATTAAGGAGGTCAAATTGGAGTACAAGGTTCTTAGCAGGTGGAAATCTATTGTCTTTTCCCGATCGGGCACGAAACAGGCCATGTACATAGCTGTACATAGATATATCTATATTACTTTAAACTTTAAAACTATCTCATCTTATTAACAACACCAATTAATTAATAAAAATATCCTCTAGATACCACAAGATGTTTAGAAAGAGGACTACGACGACAGACAGTAGACTTGTTGAACGATTAGTCCAATTCCAAGATTAGTAGCAGATTAGTCCAAGATTAGTTAGATTAGTAATATTAGATTATCAACATATTATTTAATTTAACAAATAATTGTATTCTATATACAGAATAATTGCGTCATCGTTGGTTGTAGGAGCGTGGTGCCAAAATGTCTCGACTGAGGACCGCTATAGATCAAGTTTATTATTTCACGAGTGAGTCTGCTGTCAGTTTATTACATTTATACACTTTAGTTAGCGTATTTTTTTGTTACAGATGACATATTAAAGGAGAGTTGAACAACAAGCCTCGGCGTCATCTCAATGGGAACACCCAAATACTCCGAAATATTTTATTCCGAATTTCGATGTTCCGATGTTCAATAGTCCGAATTTCATAATACCGAAAAATTATAACGTCTATTATTCAAATTTACGAAAATAATTTTACCGAAACTTGTAAATACGATCTGTTTGTTTTCCGATTTTTATATTTTCGAAGAGTCAAATTCTCGATGGGTTCTCGGTCCGAAAAACGACGTTCCGATTTTCAATATTCCGAATAAATTACTAAAATTAGTATTTTGATTCAGTTAGCATAATCATTACATACATTTGGGTTAGGTTAGGTTAGAACTGTGACCCTTAAAGCGCGAAGGCGAGCGAGCGAAGCGAGCGTGCCGCGGCAGCGGCCGCCGAGCGCCAGATCCTCTCTATTGTTGGTGAATCATTTGAGTTAGGTTAGAATTGTGACCAGCGAAAAAAATTGATAATGTCGCTCCAATGTATGTCAGCGTGGAATGGATTAAATTATCGCGTGAGCAAATGAAAGCTCAAGGTCAGTGGTTACCAATGAACTATCGATGGATTGCTGTAGAAATTTTAAATGGAATTATATTTCTGATAAATTTGTAATTAATAGTAACGAACGTTTGTGGTTTCAACGATAATAAATAAAAAGAAATAGAAGTTGTGAACTCCCTTCTGATGAACGAATAATTAACTTGTATTTTTCGCAAGACAAATTTTTATTTCTATATTTTTACTACATTACATTATTTCGGCAACTTTATATTTTTGTATTCTCTATGTATGCCTTAAATGTTATAGCCTCCTTCTAATATCAAACGCGAAAAAAATCAATACCTCAGAGATAACATCTCTTTGTTAACTAGCACGGTTGAAAAGCGCTCATTTTGATGAACGCCCACCGTCGTACGCCCAACTAATAAAGCTCGACTAAATCTTTTTGGCTTTCGTGACCTGTAGACATAATATCTGCCAGGGTTACCACGTAAGAGATTTTTACAGTGATAAATGAGGAAATTTTCAATTAAGAACTACACAGAAAAGGCCATTGTCCATATTGCTAAAGTTAAAGTATATTAAAGTCCCCGGATTTCTGGAATGACAACCCATCATTTGGATGAGGTAGTACCTCTCTATTAGTAGCTTTTGGACTATAGATGTAATGAAAACATAAATTATCCATCATAATTATCGCCCTGCCGTTTAAAGATAGAGGTAGAGTTTGGTTGTTTTGGTTGTTTCTTGGATTCTCAAATTGTTTTCATTAAATCAAAATTGTTATTTCTTTGAGATTGATCAAGTAAGTCGTTGTATACTCGTAATTCATAAAAAGTATAATATATTGTTCTTGTCTTATTTATTATTCGTCGAGACGATACGCGATAATAATTATTAAAATCTTTTCCTGCCTCTGGCAGCCTTGTGGCCAGCCGTATTTACCTCAAAATTCGGCGAAAAGGGACTGAAGAGTTATTTAACTCAAGTTATTATTTCCAGAGGGTTTATCATATTTAAACTACAAAGAGAAAGGAAAACATAGAGTTTTGTTTCCTTAGTAAATTACAATACGAGTCGTGTAGAATGCTACATCATAGTATGTTTAGGTCCTGTAAAACTATGAATATAAATATTTAGTTTAATTGGCTATTCGTTCGTATGGAAGGCGGGTCCTAGCATTAAGCCGGGATAACGCTAGGCATAAAAAAGTAAGATAAAATATTAGCTATTAGAACTATTAAGTTTTCTGTAATATATTACTTTCAAAAATTGCCAAATTGATTAATGTTAAGTCCGTTTTGTGCTTACTTTCCAAGACAAAGGAACTCCGGAATTTAGTAGGTAAAAAGGGTCATTACAGGGTATGGTCCCACATCTGTTTCTAACCGAGGTATACAAGTGAATAATGTTTAATTAAAACAGAGTCTTACATTATACCGTGTTTCCTTTGTCAACATAATGGCGTACGAAGACGCGCTACGGATGCTAAATCTTATTTAGCTCATAACGTCCTTGTGTCTGGCTTGACGCTCGTACGTACAAATGCTACCAGATTACTTGCGGTCTGTTTACAAAATGTTATTCGTTGCTTGTTTGTGTATATTAAACATGTATATTGTGTATGTACATATTTGTGTATACAGACAGCAGGGCAGAACGATGAAGGGGAGCGGATGATAGTTTTTAACATAATAAAATAAAATAACTTTAAAACATTTCATTGATACACATCAATGATGAATATGGCAATAAACATTCATAGATATCGCGTACAAAAAAAGAAACTGCTAAAATGTATAAATAATACCGAAGCAATATATTATAAACAATATTTTACCGACATTTTATCTGTCATAGCTTAAAATATTTATTTATGTCACAAGTAAGTGGCGATAACCTTCTGGGGAGTGTAACGGTCTGCCGAGATAGAGGGTACAGTTTTGAACCCTACCCTAAAGGGACACATCTCTGACTTTATGAACGTGTGCATTCATTGTTAACTATTTATTTAAATATTATTGTACACAAGGAGTACAGGACAGAACACTAAAATATGACTAAAATGATTATCGTTTGCTTTAACGCTAAAATAATATAATACAATATTTCTAAATCCCTAAAATAATGTTTCAAGCTTAACTACAAAAACTACACTACCTCTTTGGCAATAAATTGTCTTGTCGAATGAAGGGTAAAGATTTCGCGCTGCTACGTCGCGCTCCACAATAGCAATTTTGGATAATAAAATTAAATAATACATCGTAACAGCAAATAGTGGAACACGTAAAGGCACTTTATTTTATGCTGAGAATGTTCACCCAGTATTAGGATAGGTTTCGCTTTCAAGTAAAATCTAAATTTTACTTTGCTTTAATTTTGGAGTAAGTTAGTAGTGGAAGGTTCATTAAAATTTTATTATGAAGCCTTTTTAGTAGAACTTGTTAACATTCCGATTATATTAGTTATGAAATTTGGTGTGTGGAATTAATAGCTCGGAATTCATATTTCATTACTATATTTACTAATAAAGAGTGAATAACAGCTCAACTACTAATCTATTATGGTTATAGACCATTTATACGAATCTAATTCATTGAGATAATCTAAGAAGTCAATTTCTTTTTTTGCATTGAGTGAATACCAAGAGAACAGATGATCAATTGATTGTTAATGTATAACCTATATGAATGTCGTGGCGTATTATACTGTCTGAATAATGATACATAATGATTAATGATCGACAATAATACAAAAAAGAAAATTGATTTGCGAACACAGAATGAAATTTGGGCAAAAAATGAGCTCGTAGTTCATAATTTAAATACAGTAGAATCCCGATTATCCGGATCAATTAAAACCAGGGGTATTCCGGATAATCGAAAATCCGGATAATCGATTTCAAAGTCAAATAAAACAATAATCAATTTTTAATAACTTTTTTGTTATAGAAAGGGACATACATATAAAAAAATCGAGTAGCCTATGTAATTTAAAATGTTGGTTGGAAATAATTTGTGATTAATCTTTGACGTAATGAATCACATTTTACAAGGTGGTAGATCCCTCGTATGCGAGAGGCCGTCTGGGTTGGTACTACCGCTTTGTCTATTCCTGCCGCCAAGCAACATTGTGTAAGCACTGTTGTGTTTCGGTTTAAAGGATATTGAAGCCAAAGAAATTACTGGGCATTATGAAACTCAACATCTTATGTCTTGGGGTGACGAGCGCAGTTCAGCACCATCCAGTGCTTTGCAATTCAAAGTTCTGTGTGGTGTTGCTTCGGCTTATAGGTAGGCGTGGCTCTTACCATCAGGCGAGCGCCTTGCTCGTCTCGTCATTCAATCAAATAAAAAAAATCTTTTCATTGCGGCCAAGTCCCTGATACTTTGCTGGTGGGAAGATATTCGTAACCGACCGTATAGCGACCACCGTACACTGATGTTAAAACCTGCCATAGTGGCCCACCTTGTGTGGGTCGCGTTCCAGGGTCAGCCAGTGTATATCCGGTTCTGCCGAGGGGCTTGCGACATGACTTGATGGTTGGTTGGGGTGGGTACAGTGGTACATTCTTATATTATTGTGCCTGCCATCGGTCATCCGCCTGTCCTGTCGCAGGCCTCTCGATTTGCTTCTTCCCTCCGAAGAGGGAAGAAGCATTATACAGGCCGGTATGATTCTGGTGACCACCGATAAACTCATTTTTTGTCGGTGGTCGCTGGTTTTTTGGACTGCACTACGCTTACCATCAGGTGTAGTGCAGTCACTTTGCCGTGCTCGGATAAAAAAAAATACGCTTCAGTTGTAATAACTGTATGGGATCCAATTTGTCCTGTCTTTCAAACCATTTAAAAGCGCTAGAGCTCCAATAGCTTCACATACATCACCAGTTTCAGTCTCTTCTTCATCTTCTTTATCGTTACTTTTCAAATTATTGTTAATGAGTTCTTCATCAGTAAAATGTGGAATTCAGGGCAGTCATTGAGAGATAACATTAATCTTTTTCGCTTAGACATTGTAGATTTCTAACGCAAAACGTAAACATAAATGTAAAAAAATACAACCTATTAGTTGGATGCTATCAATTAAAATGAAATAATAGCAAACACTATCGCGCACACAAATGAGAGCAGCACTACACTTCAGAGGAAGGAAAAAAACTCGTCGTAAAATATCTCGTTGCGCTGTCAAATCATTTTTACGGCGGTAATTAGAGCCGTGAAGAATGAGTCCGGATAATCGGATATCCGGATAATCGAGGTCCGGATAATCGGGATTCTACTGTATTTGTGACCAAAGGTGAGCGCGTAGTAGGGAACTATCTCTCTCGCACGCGTGAACCGTAATGGCGTGACCTGTCTTGTGACGTAACAGAACATGTCATGCATCGTTTTCCCATCCTTTGACATCTACCCGTTCCAGTAGCTAACTTATTTTATTTTTAACGTTAATTATATAATTATTTCTACAGGGTTAATTTTAAAACACCAGCAACCTCGCAGGACCACATAGCTGACCCCATACGGAACAACTTTTGTTCAACGAGTTTGGATATAACTCAATATATTAAAAAAAAATGATTTTACAAGTTTTTGATGTGTCGTGTTTTTCTTCGTAGAATGCGGCGCGGCGCGGCGTGAGCGCACGACATCAAAGCGGCGCTCAGCTGCTCGGGCGTTGACCTTCAAAGGAGCTAGCCCGGTTCCCCACGCTTCGCGTGTTTGTTTACGTAATCTGCGATGCGTGTTGTAACATTCAAGACGGAAATTAAATGAATACTTATTTTTGTATGAAAATAAAATCTAACAAATTATCAAAAGTCGTAGAACAAAAGTAGTAGCTTATAACCTTAGGAATCTACCCCTGCGAGATTGCTGGTGTTTTAAAAATAACCCTGTATAATAGATTTTGCGGAACGTAATTTAATAATTAAAATAATAAAAAAAAAAAATTGTGGTGTCGTGGGACACCAGGTAGGAACGAAGTTCCTTCGGCTAATGAAGAATCGACACAAATTGCAAAAAAAGTCGTGCTGAATTTTATGTAGGTTTTCTTGATTTTTCTCTTAAATTTTGCTGATTTGTTTTTATTTAAGTACAAGAAAGTATTTAGGAAATTCAGTATTTTAGGAAATAATAAATTACTTAAAATAAAAAAACATCGTAATTCAAATTATCAACTAAAATAACAAAATATGTCTCTTTATTTTTGTTTGAAAACATAAATTACATAGAAATAGAAAAATAGAAATAAAACAAATTATCTAATCACACACCCGAGTATAGTCTAAATATAACATACGCAATAAAATATAAAAATACATGACCCTATGTATAAATACCAATATCATTGGACAAAAATGGAAGCATAAAAAAGGGCAAGAGATAATATATCGCAAGACGAATAACGAGCTAGCGTAATCTTTTAAAAATCGAAGGAGATATAAAAATACTTCAAGTATAACTGGCTGAATGAATTTCATTTTAAAAAAGGAACTAACGCTGGCTGGTTATGCGACTGTCGCGCATGCGCACGTCTCATTTAACGCTTTTTTCTTACGGTTTTTTCTTACGGTTTTACTATCACATTTTTTTCAGTTCGGTCACGCAGCGAAATCCCTATCCCCTCCAAGCCTGCCGTAAGGAACTTCGTTCCAATAACAAGTCAAATACTATCTTGAGTAAGTTCGCGATACATTCACCGCAACATAATGTAGGTTACTCACTGCCATTCTTAAAGTTAACTAAGTTTAAGTTAGACGCTCGTGTTGACGCAATAGTTAAGTAATTAGTTAGAGTTAGTTAAGCCATTTGCGCGCGAACATGCTAATTCCGACTCCGACGGTTGGTAATCAGTTTTACGACTATGCTAGTGCCGTCTACGCTTATGTAAAGGAGTATGTATCTAATGAAGATGATAGTCACAAGCTAGGCTTTTCAGTAGGGCGTGTATTTATATCAGTTTTGTTTACAGCAAGAATAGGCCGGCTCGATCGGATTGTTACTAAAAAGAACGTACACTAAAAAGTGACGTAATGTAGCGGCGTTCTGTTGCGTTTTATAAGGTGAGTAAGAAATCCGGAGGCCCAAATCCTACGAAAATTCTCAATTATGCCTTTTCTTTAAGGTCACCAACGCGTCCATGATTCTTCTGGTATTGTGGGCGTTCGTCGGGCGGTGGGGATTAGTTACCATCAGGTGACCCATTAGCTCGTTTCCAGGTAATATATGTTTTGTTATTTGCTTGAATGACGGTACGAGTAGGTCGCTCGACTGATAGTGAGTGCCTGCCCACAAATAGAAGCAACAACAATTCACAAACATTTAAATTACAAAGCACTGCATGGCACTTGAATGAACTCTTTACCCTGAGACATATGATATTAAGTCTCATAATGCCTAGTAATTTCCCTGGCTTCACACCGAAACACAAAAGTGCTTACACATTGATGCTTTGCGGCAACAATAGACAAAGCTGTGGTACCAACTCAGACGGCCTCTTGTGTAAGAAGGACCTTGTAAAATATAATATCTGTATATTATTCCGTAGTACTTTGTCATATCGAGATTTAAGATTAGTAATTAAGATGTTAAGTCTCATAACGCCCAGTAATTTCGCTGGCTTTGATGTACTTCAAACCGAAACTAAACACTGCCTCCACACTGCTGCTTTGCGGCAGCAATAGACAAAGGATTGGAACCTACCCGGACAAACACTCGCTTCCGAGTAAACAATCGCCAAGTAAACAGTTATGATTGGTGTTTGGCTTCGTGGAGTTCATATGAATTCATAATAATATTTTATTAAAAATACTTTAGTTATTTAGTTGAAATAATAAATTATATTTCTATTCTAATAAATATATTCTCGTGTCCCTGATTGGTCATTTCCCTGTAACATGGTTGAGGCGGCTGATGATGATGATGATGGTGCGTCATGCCCGAGAACGGGTGCTGCTTGTGTGGACTAGTCTACTGAAACTCTTATTGCGTGTTTAGTTTATTTATTCATATTGTTCTTGAGGATCATGCACAAAAACTATTATAATCTAATTATTTTACTTTATAACGTTCCCCACTGGAGTAAATTGAGCTGATCTAATTTAAATCAATAATACTACAATATATGTAGTGCTAATATGTATTGTAAATCAGTTTAGAAAAGAGCAACGTTAGAGTTTCTTGCCCGTTATTCTTTAACGAAACAGCATTCCAAACTGGCGGTAGCGTTAATTTCGACTGAATCTAAATGATGTTTGACATTTTAATGATTCAATAAATGATTTGATTTGATTACATACTGGGTCATACTATGCATAACTAAGTACTTGTAATAATCCTAAATCTTTACATAATAGTCGAATTTATTTTCTTAATCGCTTCCCACCTACGTAGTTACGTGTTTCGTCTCTGTGACGTAATACCTAATGTTTATCTTCAATGTATTCCCTATCACAAAAGAACATTTTTCGCGCGGAGTACTGACAGTCACATGACATCCTTTGCCTTTATTTTCTCGAACAAGTTTATAGGTTTACATTTCAAATCTCATTTATTATACCGAGAAACAACGGCTTAGAATAACCAAGCCTTTTTTAAAGCCCTTCCAAGCTTGTTATTCTCACAGAAAGTGTCATAACACCAAGAGATTACCGAGTTACTACGTTAGATAGGTAGTACCTATGCCTTTTGTCCAGAGAGGTCAAAATATTTTTATTCTAATAATATGATTACTTTTGCTGGAAATAAAATTTGTAGATTTTGATTTCAACGAAATTATACATAAGCTCACGCCTTTATACCCGAAGGAGTAGGTAGAGGTACAACTAGTGCTACACCAACGTTTCGCTGAGCTTATTATTACACAATGATGTTATAGGGGGCAAGAGTATCGCTACATCGGCAAAAATTCCAATCCCGGGCATAATTGTGTGATTTTCAATTTGAAAATTAGAACATAAATTGGGAAAGCCCGACCTGGTTATTGAACCCAGCACCTCATGGTTCATAACCTTAGTACGCTGCCACTAGACCAATGAGGCGATAATGAAACGAATAAAACTAAATTAAACTAAACTAATGCAAAAGCCAATTTCAATAATACATTTTTATCTCTATATTGCAAATTGCATTATAGGCTTGAGAGAGCCAAAGGACCTCTGGCATTTTGCCAACTTACCACGCTCTAGTTACGTTCTTGGCAATATCACTATCAACGGTTGCACTTAAAAAACATAAGAAAACATATCTAAAACTTTTATACCAACTTGCAGTTTAAAATGGATGCGACGGTAAGGAAAATAAACAATGCAACGAACGTCAAACCTAATTTTAATACTTATTCGCCCCAAGCGCCTTCTCTCAATTTCGTTTTATAAACTCGACGGATTTTTTATTGTATTAGGAAAAATACGTAGCTTAGTATTTAATCATTACAAAAAACGAGTATATTGTCTGTACGTTTATAAAACCTCAAATGAAATACCTTATATTGGATTTTCAAAAGTAGCTTTTGTGCGTTGAGGTAACAAATAATCAGAGGGCCAATTCTCGTAATTAAAATTTTCAAAATATCATTCCGATCTAATCTCAGTGCCAAGAAAGTTGTAAATGGCATTCCGTAAACCATTAATTAACGTCAAAAATCCTATACGTTATACGTCTTTTTTGTCGTTATATAGTATATTATTATCTTTGAAATATTTCAATGTCATTTAAAAGCGTTTATTGATTTATGTAGAAAAAGTAGAGGATGTTAAAAATACCTTCAACCCCTTAATTATGTTGATACGATAAGCCACAAAACCACGAGTGGGGTCGGACTAATGTGTTTTAAAAAGGTACATGCTAATGGCGGTCCCACACGAGCGTGTTTACACAAAGCTATTCTGTTTGTGTGGCCGACACGTTTTGTTGATTCTGTGGGCGTGGCGAATACGCTGCTTTTTTATATTCTTGTTTTAGTTCTATGAAAGTAAAAGTAGTTAAAATACCAGTGATAGTGATTTATACGAAACAGCTAGCCAGTATTTGAATAAAACTTAGTAATAAATCCCTTGAATTATACTCAATTTACAAGCAGCGATAGCTCAGCGGGGAGTGGTATGGACTGTCGAGACGAAAGTCGCAGGTTCGAAACCAGCCCCAAGAGCATACACCAATGACTTTTCAAGTTACGTGTATATTAATTGTTAATTATCGCTTGCTTTAACGGTGAAGGAAACATCGTGAGGAAACCTGCATACCTGAGAACTCGATAAGATTTTACGAAGGTATGTGAAGTCTGCCAACCCGCATTAGGTCAGCGTGGTGGACTAAGGCCTAACCCCTCTCATTCAGCAGAGGAGGCCCGTGCCCAGCAGTGGGACGAATATAATACAGGGCTAGTAAAGTAAAAAAAGTAAAGTTACAAGGTGGTAGGTCCCTCATATGCGTGAGGCTGTCTGCGTTGGTACTACCGCTTTGTCTATATCTGCCGCTAAGCAATGTATGTAAGCACTGTTGTGTTTCTTTTTAAGGATATTGAAACCAGTAAAATTACTGGGCATTATGAGACTTACCATCTTATATGTCAGGGTGACGAGCGCAGTTCAGTACAATGCAGTAATTTGTAATTCAAAGTTCTGTGTGGTGTTGCTTCTGTTTATGGACAGGCGTGGCGCTTACCAATAGGCGAGCGCCTTGCTCGTCTCGTCATTCAATGATATAAAACTATAACATCTACATGAGCAATCCTTGAAAAATAGGTGAAAAGTAAAACTCCTTGAAATATAGGTGCACACACGTACCACGTCAGTCTACCTCTAAAGATATATAGGAGTTACCGTATGTTTACCATATCATTCTTGTTTATAGCGCTATATATTTACTTGGGTCTATTTCTACTGCCAAACAGCAGTAATACAGTGCTTTACTGTGTTCCAGTTTGAAAGACATTGAATCCAGTACAATTACTAAGTATAACATCATGTCTCCTGTGAGCAGTGGCATTGCCAGTGCCAGTGTACTATGCTTTGTAATTCAAGATCAGTGTCTCTCAGCCGAGCGACCCGTGCGTCATGTCATTCTGTTGGAGTAAAAAAGATACTTCTATAGGAAAAATGGATGTCCTTTAATGAATATATTCTCGTTATAATGATGGTAATAGTAAAAAATCCTTTCCATAGTTGTAATCATGTGATAAGCAAGGCTTTTCAAATTGTAAAAGTTGCTGTCGCATTTTTTCGCAGTGAATTATTTGGATTTTTTTTATTTTCATACAACATCAAATGAATGCGATGCAATTGGGTCGAGCGTTGGAACTAAAGCAAAGAGGTTGAGTGATGTAACATTTCAAAAGAGTTCATATGATAAACATACCAAAATGCTATGCTATAGGTCCGTAAAGTTAATAACAAAATGACAATTTATATGCATAAGATGATAAAATAGTGGTAAAAATACATACATACGCACTCACGCCTGCAATCCCCGAAGTTCTAAACTCCGAGCTGATACTGAGCATTCGTGATAGAAAAACCCAATATCACTTTACCCGAACCGTGGATCGAACCCGAGACCTCAGCAAAACAGTCGTACCGCTTACGCAATACAACTGCGCCACCGAGGCAATCGATAGTAGTTGAGAAAAACTTTTGTACATACATTTAATTTAATGAAACCTGACTAAAATTAGAAGTATATTTCTTAGATTATACATTTAGCCTTAATACACTATCCATTGTAAGTTTTCCAAGCATTTATAGAAAAGCCTATATTACTAAATTAAATTATTTATAAGAATAAAATATAAAGAAAGCAGCGATAGCTCAGCGGGGCTCTCCCCGGACTGTCGAGACGAAAGTCGAAACCAGCCCCAAGAGCATACACCTCTGACTCTTCTAAGTTACGTGTATATTAATTGATAATTACATAATTACATACTAGCCAGTCAAATTTTCATATGTTGAGTCATAATAAAGTCAAAAAATACATAAAATTAAATAAAATAATAAAGAGATTAAAAAACTTAAAAACTAAACAAAACTATTTTAAAACAAATGTAGAATTAAGGAAACAACGTAGGGCTTTTGTTTCAAAAATAGAAAATTATGAAATTAAATTGGAGGATAGCAAAAATATATATGAAATTGATACCCAACGCTTGCTCTCTGAAATAAAAACTTTGGAGGAATCTTTAAGTATCACATACAATAAGTATATTTCTTCACAAAATGAAATTCAAGAGTTAATTAAAATATGTGAAGATAATCAAAGTCATCATAGCTTAAGGCCCTACATTGAAAAAAATGGGACATTTCTATCTCGTGTATATAATTGTGTACGTGGAATAGAGATTTAATATTTTGGTATACGTTTTTTGACTTTCTGCTCTAGGATTGTTCAAAAGGAATACACGATTCAATGAAATTTTCTCGATAGAAAAAAATCGCAAAGTTGTATCTATTTTTTTACGTTTTTGGCTGCCGAAGCGTAACCCTCATGAATAAGACAATTAAATTTACTATAAAACATGGAGAATTATCGTATGAAAGTTTGGTCAAAGCAGTTTTAGATTTAATAATGAGTTTTATTAGAAAACAAGAAAAATCGTTTTGGCACATACGTTGTTTTATTCTGAAAGTACACTCAATATAGCCATCTCTTATTTTGCATTTCAAAAGTAATTGCGTCACTTTCATTCCCTCAATAGATCAGTCGGCGGGAGCGCCTTATCGTGGACGGACCTATGCCGTTTTTTTGCAGATCGGATTTTCGTGATTTCATGCATTAATATGATTTTATTTACCCTCAAAGTCAATTTATATTTAATAATGCAAATAGTTATAGGATGTACGCATACATTATATTATTTTCACTTGTTAGATCTCATAATATCTTCAACCAAGCCACTTCCATCAATAGACTCATTTAACATAAATGAGTATCCATAAATGATGAGCGTAATGTCACAGTGTAAGTACATAATAAATATTTTTTCGTCCCAATATGCGTATATTTCTGTACCCTCTGTGAAAAGTGATACAAGTCTGAAAACCGAATTTTGAGAATAAACTATTTAATGATATGATGCTATTTTAAAAATTCGACAACTTTTTTTTACTCTATTCTATTCTCAGGATGTTTTAACTTTGATGGATTGGGATTACTTGCTATTAACATAAATGTACTATGATTTTTGTTTATAGTAACAACAATAATATGAGATAATAAAAAGAAACTAAATTTATATCATTAGCCATATGTTATAGTAGTTAATATGTGTATAATGATAAATGCATGTGTTAAATGGCACAAGTTTTTTTAAAACTTCTATCTGATAGGGTTGGAGTTAAAATAATTAAAATGCTGGAAGTAAGTCTGTTTAGAAAATATTAAGATTTGATGGATATTATGTATTTTGGATGAGTTAAAAAAATCTAACTTGTATCAATTAACACCCATTAATTCACTCAGTGTTAATGGATTCATATTTAGTTATATTACATAAAATAGAAATATTACCAGGTTTAAAGTAATATAAGTTTTAGTCAGGGATCCCGGGTCCGTTTTTGCACTTGATTACTATCAAGCTAATTTTCCGTGAGTAGCTTCGTTTCAATGAGACGCCCAACAATTTCCTGTGCGAAAATTCTTGATTGTGGTAGCTAACGGAGGTATCAAGGATAAAATATGTCGATTTGATGATTCTAAAAAAATTGTGTATTTGCATATTAAAAAAAAATAATTTTCATCAGATTCATCTGATAAATCTTCATTATCTACGCTTCTAACATAGCTGTCATCTTCATCTATTTCATTTTCCTCATTCGTCATATCTGACTTTGTAATAACATGAAAAAATGATTTTACAAGTTTTTGTTGTGTTGTGTTTTTCTTCGTAGACTGCGGCGCGGCGCGGCTTGCGCGCACGACATCAAAGGCGCCGGTCAGCTGCTCGGGAATTCAAGGTCAAATGCGCTAGCCCGGTTCCCCACGCTTCGCGTGTTTGTTTACGTAATCTGCGATGCGCGTTGTAACATTCAAGACAGAAATTACATGAATACTTATTTTTGTATGAAAATAAAATCTAACAAATTATCAAAAGTCGTAGAACAAAAGTAGTAGCTTATAACCTTAGGAACCTACCCCTGCGAGGTTGCTGGTGTTTTAAAAATAACCCTGTATAATCAATCAATAAATAAAAATTGGTGTGTGTCGTGGGACACCAGGTAGGAACGAAGTTCCTTCGGCTAATGTAGAATCGACACAAATTGTAAAAAATACAAATTATCAACTAAAATAACAAAATAAAAAAAAGACGTGTAGCACTCGGAGACTGCCGCGGTAAAGCCATTGTATAGCATTTTTTATCAACTTATGTAATTATAAATAATAACGAGCTAGCGTAATCTTTTAAAAATCGAAGGAGATATAAAAATACTTCAAGTATAACTGGCTGAATGAATTTAATTTTAAAAACTGATTGAGCTGAAATTCGCACACAATTTTGGTGCAGGCAAAAAGGAACTAACGCTGGCTGGTTATGCAGCGCTTTTAACGCTTTTTTCTTACGCTGTTTTCTTACGCTTTTACTATCACATTTTTTTCAGTTCGGTCACGCAGCAAAATCCCTATCCCCTCCAAGCCTGCCGTAAGGAACTTCGTTCCAACAATATTTTTAATAGGGTACCTTGTATGTCAGAAGATAATTATTCAAAACATGGACTTAGGGGGCCATCAAACCAATAATATATGAATATTATATTTGTCATCAATTATTGTCTATCTGAAATTTTCTGGCAATTTTTCCGTGGGGCATGTGTACATTACACCATACATTACAAATGAATGCAGTTCTTTTAATTTGTTGCTACAATTCTTGTTTTGTTGGTGGCAAACTAATTTTCATTTTTGAAGTGATAACTTCTTATGGGAGGGTGAACCGATGCGTTCCGTAACACCAGCGGTCCATCGATCAACGGAAGGGTCGAGAATATTCGAGAACATTCCATGAGACGTCACGCGGGCCAGTTGACCAGCCAGCGTTAGCCGATCTCCCTGGATCTTTGAGAATTTTCGAAACCTAAGGTGGTGTCACACGGTGACCAGTCTGCTTTGACCGGACTGTGACTGGACTTTGACCGGACTTTGACAGAACTATGACAGGACTTTGAACGGAATTCGACCGGACTTTAACTGGAGTTGACCGGACTTTGACCGGACTGTGACAGGACTATGACTGGAATGTGACCGGACTTAACTGGATTTGACCGGACTTTGACCGGACTATGACCGGACTTTGACCGGATTTTGAAAGGACTTTGACCGGACTTTGACACAACTTTGACCGGACTTTGACAAGACATTGACAGGACTCTGACCAGACTTTGACACGACTTTGACCGGACTTCGACCGGTCTTTGACCGCACTTTGACAGGATTTTATCAGGACTTTGACAGGACTTTGACTGGACTTTGACAGGACTTTGACCGGACTTTGACCGGACTTTGACCGGACTTTGACAAGACTATGAGCGAACTGTGACCGGACTTTGAACAGTATTGTGACCGGTCTGTGACCGGACTTAGAGTGGACTTTGACAGGACTTTGACAGGACTTTGACCGAACTTTAACAGGACTTTGACCGAACTTTAACAGGACTTTGACCGGAATGTGACCGGATTGTGACCGGACTTTGACTGGACTTTGACTGGGCTTTGACCGGACTTTGACCGGACTTTGACAGGACTTTGACCGAACATTGACAGACCTATGAACGGATTTTGACAGGACTTTGACCGGACTGCAATCCAATGAAGTGATAACTTATTATGGGAGGGTAAACCGCTTTGTAACAACGCGTTACGGACCCACTCTGTCTGGCTTGCCTTTCTCTCACGCATACGGCAGCAGTAAGTAGGCTTCTCCTCTCTAAATTCAACCCACATTAGTTTAAGTTATCACTTCTGTCGTGCGTCCCGAGACGCACACTTTTTTTTATTTATTCCCTTATTCAAATCTATAAATCCTGGAACGGTCCTTGATCAAACCATACATTTTGTAGGAAAAATATTTTTTCAAATAATTTACATAATTATCTTGAAATGTAACAAAAAAACCAGTTAGTATTAATTTTTTGAGTATCATCAAATCGACATATATTTATCCTTGCTACCTCTGTTACCACAATCGAGAATTTTCGCACAGGAAATTGTTATGCGTCTCATCAAAACGAAGCAACTCACGGAAAATTAGCTTGATAGTAATCAAGTGCAAAAATGGACCCGGATACCTGACTATTTCATTTTCATTTCAAATGTATGAAAATGACAAAATTTTGTCTGTCATTCCATTATCCTTCAAAACCAACGAAGTGTGTGTTTTACTTACATATGACAAACTTAGGATTCCATAGTAAAGAATAAATGTATATACAAAAGTGGAAACTATTATACTGGTGGTAGGATATCCATATCCGCCCGGATTGCGACCACCGTACACGTAGTGTTAAAACCTGCCATAGCGACTCACACCTTGTGTGGATCGTGTTCCAGGATCAGCCAGTGTATATCCAGTTCTACCGAGAGGCTTGCGACACGAGTTGATAGTTGTTTGAGGTGCGTATAAGGGTCCAACATTGTATCCCTGTGCCTGCATTGGTCATCCGCCTGTCCTGTCGCAGGGTCCTCGATTTGCTTCTTCCCTCTTTAGAGTATGAAGAAGCATTACCACCCATAAACTTATTGTATGTCGATGGTCGCTGGTTTTTTGGACTGGACTGCGCTTCCCATCTGATATAGTTTAGTCACTTTGCCGTGATCGGATAAAAAAAAATATCTTATGAACACATTTTGTTGGATTAATATTACACTTTTTATACCTTTGAAAGCGATTATCTCTCCATCTATTAAAAAAAAATTAATAGATGGTGATTGATTTTTGAACATCTATCCGTAACGTGAGGTATACACGCTTCTATCTATACGATTTTTTAAATGTTAGTGATCCAGTTGCATAATTTCTCTGGAAGCCCAAACGAAGGTAGCTTTAAGGAAGTGCTTTGTGCCATACCCGATAAAAGGTCTTCGTTAAGCCCCATTTGTTTGCAAGCGCCTCCCCCTTGGTCTCAGTTGCTTCTGTCCATCTATATGTCAGGTAAATTAGAAGATTACCAGCGAGCGACTCCGACGAAAGACGTACTGGCGGTCGCTAATCAATCGGTACTCCTCTAGGTACAGCAGGTGCTGACAGTTGATAATTCCATTATCGTAAAGAACAAGGAGGCGATGGTTATAGGCCTGTAATTGGACGGATCCTAGCGGTTGCCTTTTTTAGGATCGGGTGCACTAAACACTTGAAAATGGCGGACAGAAATGTGGTGGAAACCAAATTTATGGCCTTCGGGAGTACGTGTCCATAACGTGCCAGGTAAACTCCAGTAAGGTCGCTTAAGGTAATATTTTTACGTTTTAGAGAATCACAAAAGTACGTGGGTCACAAACACCCATGCTAAATCGTACCAAAGGTACGTTCGTGCCGATGGCCAAAAAATCGATGTGTTGATATACTAGAGAAAGCTATGAGAGTCAATTGTCTTTATAAAAAGGATATTTAAGATACGGTGAAGTGGAAACATTCGTAAGTACTAGTCTAAGATCAACCCAGGCAGAACTGCTGGTGTCACTGGTGAGAGGGTAACCGATACATTTGGGTATCGATTGAATAGCGAAAACCGTACACATGGCGAAAAACTCACCATAGTGGTCTAATCAGACATGTCACACTTCGGGACTAGCCACTGTATATCCAGTAGCTTCGGGCCCACATAATGCCGATGATTAACAAAATTAATCTTGTTGGTCGCAAATATATTTGAACTGGACTGTACTTAATACCAAGTCACTTTACTGTGTCAAGTTAAAAAAACTTCAATATCACCATTTTGCTTTGCTTTAATCGTATTATTGCGCACAAATCTGACGTAATTAATTGTAAGTACACACATACAATGTTACAAATTGGGATATAACAAATTAAACATATTTGCTTTAAAATAAGGCCTTAGTTCAATTTAATATTCCTAAAGTAATATCAGCATACACAATTTTTTTATAAAAATTGACCAAAGGTGGTCCTTATATCATTGCGAACGAATTTTATTTTCCGTTCTATATTAGATACAGGAATACCGACTAGACCGAAAAAATATGCTTTTAGACTTATATCACTTTGCGCAGAGTGTACAGCTTTGTAATACGAGTCGAACGCGCGTCGACAAACGAGCGCGGCTTGTCGCCCGAGCGCGTGCTATGCCTTCGGAGCTCCCCGCGAGCGGGTGCAAGCCCCGCCCACCAAACTACGGATTATTTTCGCTGTAGCCTCTTAAATAATAATGAAGTAGTAGGACAATTAAATGTAGTGAATTCTATGACCTGTGACTCAACGGCAATATATGAGTCTGAGAGTTCAAAAAATAAATTTAATATTATAGCCCCTTGTGAAGACTCCTTATCAGTTACAAATTCATGCGAGTCCCCAAGGGAGCTTGTACCTCCTAAAAACGATACTTTAAGTTTAAATAAAAAAATTAAATATCAATCAATACTGTACAGTGATAACATAGGCAAAGGTATTGGTGTTTTGTTAAAAAATAGTCTTAATCACTCTGTAACAAATAACTGTATGCCAGGAGTGAGCTACACAGAAATAATAGAAAAGTTAAAACTAGAAAAATATATTAATAACTCATGCATTACACTGCTTGTAGGGAATTGCCTCGGTTTAAAGAAAAAGGACATAACGGACGGTTTTAAGTCAATGTTGAACTTAACTTGTCCTAAGATCATACTGTGTGCCTTCCCATATCTAGACAATGTGTCTGATAGGGTAAATAACCATATATATCTTTTGAACAGACACATGCAATTTTTAGTGAGTCACTATAATGATAAATTTATTTATTTTGACACCAATATATTTATTGGTAAATATAGACTGACAAAGGATACTTTGTATCCACCTAAATTTTTATTAAAATTGATTGCTACATCAGTAGCTTATTGTATTAACACAGTCATAAGTAGTATGACAGTGAATTTGACCACCACTGTTAGTAGTGTTACTAAAATAAATGTGGTGAATAATTTAAACATGTAAATGTGACAACAGAGAAGCATAAAAATTATTTAGTTTTATCACATCAGAATATTAACCGCTTCTCTGGCAAAATTTTAGACATAGAACTTTTTATTGACTTGTATAAAATTAATATCTTGTGTTTCACAGAAACCTGGTTGAAGGCGCACCATATGAACTTTAATGTAAATGGCTTCAGGGTCGCCAGCTCGTTCAATAGGGTGTCTGCAGAGGGTGGAGGTGCCTTAATTCTAGTCCAAGATGATGTTACATTTAAGGAAAGGAAAGACATTTCTCACCTCTCTGTTGAGCGAGTATGTGAGGTCGCATGTGCGGAAACCGACCTATACATTATATTATGTGTATATAGGCCTCCTTCATCTAACCTATTAAGTTTTATTTCAATTATGGAGGATATCCTTATGAAATTTAAAAATAATAAAAAAATTATAGTCTGCGGAGACTTTAATGTTAATATTCTGGTTGGTTCTCCGGATAAATGTAAATTTGTATCATTATTTGGCTCATTTAATTTAAATTGTTTGTTTACTGAGCCAACTAGGGTCACATATGCGTCGGCAACATGTATTGATAATATTTTAACCAATTTCAATACACTAGATAAGTTTGTAACAACAGGTGTTCGGTCAGATCATAAGTGTCAGATGGTCAAACTTAACAATAATATAAGTAAAAATCAGAACCCCATTACATTAAGGCCTCTGACAAAAAACAACATATTGAATTTTAGAAACAATCTAAATTCGTTAATGTACACTTTTATGCCAAATTCTAACAATCCAAATGACATGTATAATGCTTTATTTAGTAAAATCTCTAATGAATTTAATAAAACTTGCAAACCAAAAACACTCAAATCTAGCCCTAAAATTAACTTTGCAGCCTGGGCTACTAAAGGCATTCGGCGTAGTAGAGATATTTTATATGACTTGTACGACAGAAGGTCCTATACACCTGATGTCAACTTTTCAACCTACGTCAAAAAATATTCTAAAATATTTAAAAAAGTATGTTTGCAAGCTAAAGCCGCACATATTAGTGAAAAGTTAAGACTATCAAGCAACAAAATAAAAACTACCTGGCAAATAATTAATGCTGAAACTGGTAAAAATAGAATTAGTGACAACTCGATAACTTTACTTATAAATGACGAACTAGTTTCAGATAAGCTCTCTGTTGCTAACTACCTTGAGAAATATTTCACTAACATACCCATAGAGACTACTACATGTCTACAGTCATCAGCGACTTTAGCAGAATCATTGTTATCAGAAAATGTCAAAGGAGTTATGCCTCATTTTAATTTTGACACGATATCTCATTGTGAAATAATTAAAGCATTTAAGAAACTTAAAATTAAAGGCACCGAAGATCTATGGGGGTTATCTGTTAAAGCTTTAGAAGCTATTATAATAAATATTGCTCCCATTTTAGCAGATATTTTTAATTTTTGTGTTAGTGACGGTACTTTTCCCGATTTAATGAAAATTAGTAAAATTGTGCCCATTTTTAAAAAAGGCTGTGTAAATAGCGCCTCGAACTATAGACCTATATCTATATTACCAGCTCTTAGTAAGGTTTTTGAAAAAATAATGCTGGACCAAATGTTGGCGCATTTTGATAGGAATAGGATATTGCATAATAAACAATTTGGGTTTACAAAGAATCGGTCTACTCAAGATGCTGGATCTGCCTTAATGACATCTGTATTGGAGGCATGGGAGGGATCACAGGATGCTCTTGGTGTGTTCTGTGATCTCTCCAAGGCTTTTGACTGCGTCGACCATCAAACCCTTATTGCTAAACTCAAGTACTATGGATTTTGTGGTACATCTCTCGATCTTGTGATATCCTATTTATCTGGTAGGGAACAAAGAGTGTCTATTGAAGGCGTCACTTCAGTGGGATCCACAGTTAAAATAGGGGTTCCACAGGGTTCCATTCTGGGCCCTTTTCTGTTTTTAGTTTATATTAATGATCTTCCGTACATGGTAGAAAAGATGACAGACATAGTTTTATTTGCTGACGATACATCTTTAATATTCAAAGTAAATCGCAAGGATGAAAATCTAGTTACACCCAACAACATTCTAAATTTGATATTAAATTGGTTCTCTGCGAATAATCTTTTATTAAATGCAGGTAAAACAAAATGTATCCGTTTTACATTACCAAATGTTGGAAGGGTGAAGTCGCGCATAGAATTAAACGGAGAAATATTGGATCTAGTCTCTGCAACTACTTTCCTAGGTATAACTATAGATAGTAAATTGCAGTGGGACCCACAAATTGAAAAATTATCCGGTAAATTAAGTGCTGCAGCTTTTGCTGTTCGGAAAATAAGACGCTTGACTGATGTTTTAACGGCTAGGTTGGTATATTTCGCATACTTCCACAGTATTTTGTCCTACGGCATTCTATTGTGGGGTTCAGCTGCTGATATAGACACTATATTTATATTACAAAAAAGAGCAGTTCGTGCTATATATGACCTAAGTAGCCGCGATTCCTTACGATCTGTATTCAAGGATAGTAATATACTGACTGTGCCGTCTGAATACATCTATCAAAATATTATGTATGTTCGTAAAAACCTCAATAAATTTAACAAAAATAGTGACATTCATAGTATAAATACGAGGAACAAAAACAAACTCGCTGTACCCGCCTTTAGAATAGTCAAGACTAAAAAGTCATTTATGGGTAACAGCGTTAAATTTTATAACAAGCTCCCCAATAACGTAATTAATATGCCCGATAAAATGTTCAAGGCACACATTAAACGAGTGCTCATATCTAGGGGCTACTATAATGTTAAGCAATATCTAGAGGATAGACATGTTTGGCGTTCGGTTCCTTCCTGCATACTGCGACCTCCTAGGGGCCCTGTAGCTTAAACTATGTAGGGAATAAACTCATAAATTTACCCTAAATAATTAAATATGTTGATCTTTAAATAACTGCAATATAATACGAGCAAATTAAATAAATAAATTTTAATAAAAACTACAATAAATTGAATTAAAGACGACCGATCGTGTAACAAATAAAATACCTACGTGAATATGGCAATTTTTTAATCGACAAGTCATTATTTTCGAGAATAGCTTAAGCGGATCAAAAACAAGCCCACTGAGTTTGTTTCGCCAGGTCTTCTCAGGCAGGGTCGCGTTGGATCTGGTGGTAGTTTTAAAACAACAATCTGGAGATACACATGATCCGTATTAATCTGCCTTATAACTAATTATATATTTAAAAGGCTTTGTATTTCCGCAATTAATTTGGATTGAAAGACTGGACCAAAAACAAGCCCACTGAGTTTGTCTAGCTGGAACTTCTCAGGGCTGGGTCGCGCCGCGTTAAATCCAGCGGTAAAGGAAGCCCACTTGAGTTTGTTTCGCCGGGTCTTCTCAAGGTGGGTCGTTTTGGATCCGGTGGTAGTTTTAAAACACGTGCCGTTTTCGATAATGCCTATGGTCCATATAGACGACCCCCCAAAATATATGATGATTCTGGACTATTCCATAGTAAAAATATGGAAAAATAATAATTATAAATAGTTTTAGTGTAATTGCCGAGTGTATTTTGATGATGCTATGTATGTATGTATACATTAGTTGATACTGATTTCTATGTAATATAAGTTTCTTTTACTTTTGTACTGACTTGTCATAAGCGCTATTTCAATTGCCTACATGATTAATAAATGATTTCATTTCATTTCATTTCAATTATCGCTTGCTTTAACGGTGAAGGAAACATCGTGAAAAAACCTGCATACCTGAGAACTCGATTAGATTTTTCGAAGGTATGTGAAGTCTGCCAACCCGCATTAGGCCAGCGTGGTGGACTAAGGCCTAACCCCTCTCATTCAGAAGAGGATCCCCGTGCCCAGCAGTGGGACATGGATAATACAGATCTAGTAAAAAAAAAAGAGTACCGTTTTTTATAAAATGATTTATCTCAAACATACGGGTACTTATAGTTAATTTAGAACATCCTTTTTTACCCGGTTAAAAACCGGGTCATTTTGTTGTATAATCACCAACATCGGGAAATGAAAAACGAGAGCTTGCGGCTAAAAGCTTTTAGTTGCGATATGAAAGTTAAAGGGCAGTCAAAGTATTTTATGTTTGTTTGCACGTAGTAGGTACTTGAATTTAAACTATAATATCACTTTAGTACCAGCAGCAATAGCTCAGTGGGGAGTGGTACGGACTGTCGAGACGAAAGTCGCAGGTTCGAACCCGGCCCCAAGAGCATACACCTCTGACTTTTCTAAGTTACGTGTATATTAATTGTTAATTATCGCTTGCATTAAAGGTGAAGGAAACATCGTGAGGAAACCTGAGAACTCGATAAGATTTATCGAATGTATGTGAAGTCTGCCAACCCGCATTAGGCGAGCGTGGAGGACTAACGCCTAGCCCTTCTCATTCAATAGAGGAGGCCCGTGCCCAGCAGTGGGACTTGTATAATACAGGGCTAGTATTATTATTTATAAAACGTCAGTATGAAAGAAGGATGAAATGAAAACAAAACAATGGCGTGCAATGTAAAAGGCCTAAATTCAGCTTTGTTTGTGACTGACGCGATCTCGGCTCAGTGCCAGCGTCTGCCTTTTTACTTAGACGCTTATAATTCAGCCGGCATGGAGTATCCTCCGTAGACCATTTGTTATCATGTGTTCCTCTATTATAGCCTCAGTAGCGCAGCGAGCGACCCGGCTGTCAAACAGGAGGTCGTGGGTACGATTCCCGCATCGAGACATATTTGTTTCGGGTCCATGTTTGTATGATCCATAAATATTTTATTCGGGTCCTGGTGTCGTGAGACCGTAAGTACTCGTAGTAGTACGGTAGTTTCGTACCCACGATACAGGTTAACCTAATATAGTGTCAGTAATATGAGAGTGACTGTTGGGTGTATATTATTTATTTTAATTAATTTAATATTACGTCAAGCCAGCGATTTAAAAGTTTTCTGCAACGTAATCCGCAGTTTTGTTGACACGATGTCTTTCGGCATTATATTTATCGTTTTTGTTGACATTGTTGTATAACCTCAGTGTGTGTGTATATTATACACGAACAAACGTACACCATGTCAACATTAATTTAGTTTGGGCGTCAACACAGCGCGTGGAAAGTGGTGATTGTAAACAAAAGAGTTAAGGGATTTTATTAAACCCTTTTAACATTAAGCCTTTGGTATTAGGGATTTATTTATTTGATACACTAAACTTTGACTAAAAAACTTTGTAACTGGTAATAAATAGACTTTGACTGGTTTCAACATTACACAACACAACACAACACAACATTACGGGTTTCAAATACAGTGACAGTTTTCGAATCTGTATGGTGAAAAACCCGTTATAGTGACTCTTTTCTAGGGGAACTTTCCGCGGTCAGCCATTGGCTGACCGCGGAAAGTATCCAATAACTTCAGGCAGGCATAATTCTGCTGACGGTTTAGGGACGAAATGTCTCTCAGATTTGCACCATATTGTACAGATGGAACGCCGATGATATTCTATTTTCAAATGTTTTTTATGTCATGGGACGGAAACAGGCTCGGTGAAATGTGGGTGTAGCAATTATTGCACCCCTTCTAAGGTGAGTTTATGTATGATTTTAGTCAAAATGACTGGCTTTAACATCCTACTTGCACATTGTTAGTTGGGAGCAGAATTAGATATAGTCGTGGTGTCTACCCAGATGGTCACATACGGTTTACTACCAAGTAAACCAAGTAGTTTCTGAGAAAAAGATACAACTCTGGTCGAACCGGCCCATTCCCTTCGAATTGACTACATCGTGGTTTTACCTATTTGTAAAGTACTATGATTAAAATTATGTATACAAGTGAATGTCCGCAAACAATGGCCAGCCATCTAGAGTGGTTAGATATTCAAAAGAATAATAAGTAGCCAAGCAGTAGTGTGTAAGCACTGTTGTCTTTCGGTTTGAAGGACATTGAAGCCAGTCAAACTACTGGGCATTAAGAGACTTAACATCTTATGTCTCGAGGTGACGAGCGCAGTCCAGTGCCATGCAGTGCTTTATAAATCAAAGTTCTGTTTAGTGTTGCTCCTTTTTATGATGAATATTACCGAAGCATAACTTAAATCATAGTAACGTACTTGATTGGTCTACTACTGAAACGCATTACATTTTTATATTAAAATTTGATAAGAAAATATAAAAAATAAAATAGGTTCATATCCTACCAGCTCTGTTATCTCTGGAGCTCGTAAACACAACTTTCAAGCCAATATTCTGTTGAGATAGGAGCGTAATATACCTGCGCGGTATAAGCGGTAAACGCGGAGATTAATTTGGTATAAAGAAACATCTTTACGATGCTGAGACTGCTTCAATGGCGCAGTTGTATTGCGCACGCGGTACGGTTGCTATTCTAAGGTCTCGGGTTCGATCCCCGGGTCGGGTAAAAGTGGTATTGGGTTTTTCTTTCGACCGGAGTCTGGAAATGTACCCGGTATGGCGATAGGCCCTATCACAGAGATACGGTCAGCAAAATGTGGGTGCACTGGTTATACCTCTGTCTACCCCTTCGAGGATTACAGGCGTAAGTGAGTGCGTACGTTACGATGCTTTAGTTTTAGAAACTGCCGCCAAGTTCTATGCTGTTGGTGAAATTGAACGACGCGTGATGCCTGGGCGGAATCATGGACGAGCTGCAGCCTATCCTTGTATACCCGGTCATGCGCCTTACATAGTTCTTTTAAAGTTACTGATAATTAAAAGTGCTCGATATATTAGATGATAAATTAAAATAGCCCTTCAAAAACATAGCAAAAACAGCCACTATTAATTATCATCATCAGCCACAGGACGTCCACTGCTGAACATAAGCCTGCTCCAAAGATTTCCAGACCGACCTGTTGGATGTGGCCTGCATCCAGCGACTTCCTGCGATCTTTATCAGGTCGTCTGTCCACCTTGTAGGCAGACAGATAATAATATATTAGATGATAAATAAAAATAGCAGTTCAAAAACATAGCAAAAACCACTATCAATATAAGTGCTTAATTCGCTTTAGTAATATAATTTATACTATTTGAGTCCGTTTTTTTTTTTGTAAAAGTATTTTTTTTTAAATGTACGGAACCTCGAATCGGTATCGGATTCGCGTTTGGCCTGTTAATTCACCATCTTTAACGTAATAAAAGTTTCCTTGTGTTTACGACATGAGCTTTAACTATATTGTAGTTAGAGCTTTATGGATTAGGGGATGGTCCCGGGTCCGAAGAGTAAAAGAGGGTTGTGGTAACTCACATCAGGACGTTTGGGTTTAGCCAATTTTCTTCGCTCGTCGTTTACATGGGTCGAAAATTGTGCATTAACTTTTTTATCGACATAGGTATGTATAATAGTTTTTTTATATTCACTGGTGTTATTCGTTTGCCGATTATGTGTTTTAAAATAACGAAGATTTTCGGCAACAATTCATAAATATCTGTGGATAATACCGATAGATGGCTTTCTCAATCCATCAATCTTTCCTTCCATCGATACGACTGCTGTACTGAGGTCTCAGGGGTAATGCTTTAGTATCCAGTTGCAAGCGAAATAGTGCGGGAGGTGGGGAGGTACAACCCCCCCTGAAAGGGGGGAGGTGCGGAAACCAATAGTTTAGGACAGAGTTCCCCAAACTTTTTTGTGTCGTAGACCCCTTGCCATTTTTTTCCGGGTTGGTTGGTTTAGTGGTTTTTTTTTTACTTACCTGATATTGATGTCCTGTAAATTTCTAACTGTAGTGAAGTTTAGTGTTAAAAACTTAAAGTAAGCGGCCGTTTCGCTTACAGACTCACTATAATTTGTGTGATATACTATCTGTTTATATTTTTTAAAATATTTTCTTGTCACTTTCCTTTTCAAGATTCAGGAAACGAATAAACGTATTTGTCCCACATTCGTATTTATAGAGTGACGAATTGAACAAGTCAGTGCAAGGTAGCGAAGCTCTAAGACTGCGACTCTCAGGTTTTTACAAGTTCAAAATGTATTGCGACCACAAAGCGAATACCAACATTCTACAACTTACACAATTTTATAAATATATTTAATAATTTTTTTACTTCATAGGTACTTTTATAAATAATGTATATGTTTTGATATTATAAGATAGTATGATGTAAGTAAATAGGTACTATCAGTGTATGTGTTGAGATCCACTATCGTGGACCCCATTTTCATTTCATGGACCCCCATATTTTTTTTCGCTGACGTAGACCCCTTGCAGGTTGTCATAGACCCCCAGGGGTCACTTTGGGAATCACTGGTTTAGGAGATATGATTTTTTTAAATTTCCAGGTTTCTGCTTGCAATATTTTAGCACATATTGATATTTTCTATGTGGTCACGGGCTATTTTTCATCGGGAGAAGGAGGAAAGTCACAGTTTACTTTATATTCAATGTTAAAAAAAATCTGTAACAAAAATTGCTTATGAAGCAAGTAATAATAACAAGGCGTAGTTGCCGGGGCTACTACTTTTTGGGTGGTTTAAAAAAAAAATAACCACGAAGGGGAGGGCAGGGTCTGCTCGCTCGTTTCGCTCGCTCACTAGACCCTGCCATCCCCTTCTAACCTAAATTGTCCGAGTCGGGGTGCTCCAAATCCCGAGCTCGCTTCACTCGCTAACGCGTGCATAAGCCTCGCATAGTCTATGGTGTTGTAAAGAAAAAAACGTTCCAGTAACGCGAGCACAATATGTTAAGCATTTCGTTTTTATATAACTACTTGTCAGCAAGAGACAGAATTAGTCGCGTTCCACGTTCAATGACATTTGTCTCTTTCTAATTCAATATTAGTGTGTTTACAACTGTAATAACCTACAAAACTTTAAAAGTTAATTTCACAAAAACTATGCATTTCCGCATAATAAACTGCTAGCATTTGTTAATACGGACTAGTGTCTAACGTTTACTATAACAATTATCAGCAAAATCCTGCACATGGATACTAAAGCCAACCCGTCACAGGTTCGATCTCCGGGTTAGGTAAAACGATATTGAGTTTATCTATCACGAAATGCTCAGTAGTATCGGCTTGAAGTCTGGAATTGTGCCGGGAAGACAATAGGCTCGCCCACTATCACATAATGGGACGGAAATACACTCAGGTTGTGGGTTACACCTCTGCCTACCTCTTCGGGGATTACAGGCGTGAGGATGTAATATGTTACGTGTAACATATTATGGGTGCAAATGCACTTAGTGGCCCAAGATAGACTGAGTTTATTTTTATTAGTCTATCACTATATAGCCCAGACGGCCTATCGCTTACGAGAGAACTGCCACATATTAAATTGTTATGTAGTTAAGTATGTATGTATAATAATATTTCCTTCCAGCGTTCTCGTGAAATTAAGTAAAGTGGCACACGCCTGTACGCCTGAAGAGTGTTGTTTTCGTCTTAAACTCAACGCCACTTGAAATAAAACCACTTACGTTGAGTACGAACTTTGCAGAGCTATCGAGAGAGAAGTTTTTTTTTGGATGTGTCGAGTTTTTGCGATTCTTTTTTATTAGGTACTGAAGTGTTCGTTTGTTCTTTTGCAGTTTAATTTTGTCTTCCATTTTTACATACATATTGTATTTTTAACCGATAAAAAACAACGGTGTAGGTTTGAATTCAATAGGGTATAGCTCAGTCGGTCAAGAAATTTTAACCCTAATGGGGTGTAAATAGTGGTTGAAAGACAAAAAATAATTATTTATGCTCCTATTTTGACGATTCTTTCACTGAATATAGTGAAATAATATTTAACAAAAATAATACCAACTCAACAAAAATAAAAAGTCAATAGAATATAATAAATTTTGGTTGGATGCTTTTTATCAATAATTGACGAATAAATCGCAATAGCACAGACTCAAAATTCGTTATTTTTTGTCTTTGTTTTATTTAGTCAGTTTTATTTTTGTTGCTTGGCGGCAGAAATAGACAAAGCAGTTTTATCAACCTACACGGCCTCTCGCATACGTGGGACCTACGACCTAGTAGCCCGTATATAAGGCCGCAATTCCTAGATTTAAATGCAATATCACCTGTAAACCCTAAATATAAATATTTGCGATACTTCACGAAGTCATCTAAAACTACTTTGCTCTACATTTACAGCAATACATTATTTATGTGGATGATACGATAAGAGCAAGACTTATGTTTAAACAACACATATTCTAAAATAATGAAAAGTATTAGTAATTGTCGTAATCCAAAATTAATTCGTTAATGTTGTAGGCTGTGGCAAACTCCTATACATTTAAACAAGAACAGTTAACTGCGTCATCGGTTAGTATAATGGCCTGAACTCCATGAAATATGGCATCTCTAGGACGAGAGCCAAGTGGTAATTTGTTCACGACACGACCCTACAACGAGATGAATATTGTCGAGTTTCGCGAATTAATTCCCCTTTTGTGTTATTTCATCAATTATTTATGAATGTCAACAGAGGCAACTGGGTCAAGTGGAGCAATCAATTTGTATTGGTTATTTTATTCGTTATGCTTTACTGCCTATAATTTTGTTTTCCATATTTTATTTCTTTGTACATTTCAGAATTTTATAAATTATTTTATGAATTAAAAAAGTAAAGTTATTGCTTACAAAAATTTTATCTTTTGAGCGATCATGATATGCATCTATCCCTCAATACGCATTGGTTCAAAATGGCGAAAGATTCCACTATCCACACTTATAAATAATATCTTCTTCTTAGTCGTAACACTATTGGCAGAGTGGTCGTGGTCGTCACGTCAGGGTTTGTGGCTCGCTTGACAATCCTGCGCCACTCCTCTCTGATTGCTGCTTTCCTGGTGCACGTATATAGTGAACCATCAAAAACCAACCATATAAATTATAATTATTATCTACCCTTCCACGCGCCTAAGCCACCAGAATTCGGTTTTATAGAAAGAGCTTGGAAACACGTACGTACGCGCGACAGTTATGACCAATGTGAGGAGGTACTTGGGAAGAAGGAATCCCTATAATACATAGTAACTACCAACCCCACAATACTTAAAGTCCATTTTAAACTTGTATTTTTTTACGAGTCCTGTAGTATGTATGTCCCACTGTTAGGTACCTCCTCTGCTGAATGAGAGGGATTAGGCCTTAGTCCACTACGCTAGCCTAATGCGAGTTGGTAGACTCCACAAACCTTCGAAATTCATGTGGAGAATTTCTCAGGTATGCAAGTTTCCTTCACCGTTAAAGCTAGCGATAATTAACAATTAATATACACATAGCTTAGAATAGTCAGAGGTGCATGCTCTAGGGGCTGGTTTCGAAGCTGCGACTTTCGTCTCGACAGTCGGTACCACTCCCCACTATCCACTATACTCCCCACTATCGAGCTATCGCTACATTTCTTGAATGAGAAAATTTTAAAAGAATAGAAAATAGAACATCGTTCGCGAATAAGCTAGCGATTGACCTGTGTAATTTGAATATAATCAAAGATATTGCACTGAGAGCATTCGTATAGTGCTCGCCGCGAGCTTCGCGCCCTGGTTTTGGCAGACGCCGTAATAAACATTAAAATACTTGATGTGAATGTAAAGTTACGATAATTGGCTCTGGCCCTATTAGTTATGACATTTTGTTCATAACAAGTACGTCACTTATCCCATCATCATCATCATCAGCAACAATATGTCCACTGTTGAACAGAGGCCTCTCCCAAAGATTTCCAGACCGACCTGTTGAAAGCGGCCTGCATCCAGCGACTTCCTGCGACCTTATCTCATCGCGATGATAACATTTGGCATTGGCTTAGAGAATACCATTCAATGCTAATTTCACGATGTTGAACAATAAGGTCCTAGGCCAGTCATGAGCTATACACTTCGTCGTAGTCTCACGGGGCCCTTAGCCTTCGCCACCCGCCAGTTCTCCAAAAAACTTCACAAACAGTAATAAATAAATTTTAACTTAAAACTAAGCGGATCCAAAGTTAACTCGTCGGCGGTAAACGCGAAAATTTCAATGTAACTGAATAAAATACTTTAAGCGATGTTCTCAACTCGTGGGAGTCCGTTGAGAATTCTCTTGTTACAATGGTGCAATGCGCTGCTCGATTTTACGGATTGTATAATGTAATATCCTTTGAAGATCTAGTTTGCTCAGAGGTCAGGCGGGATGAACGTTATATCATTGTTTGTGTCCATCTATGACTTTGGACTAAATCTTGATAAGTGTTATTTAAGTTATGATAGTTTTTATAAATACTGTAAATCAGTTTAGAAAAGAGCAACGTTAGAGTTTCTTGCCCGTTTTTTCTTTAACGAAATAGCATTCCGAACTGGCGGTAGAGAATTTTAACTGAATCTAAATGATGTTTGACATTTTAAAGATTCAATCAATATTAGTTTTTTTTTATTGGTATTTATATTTGGTAAGCGCCACCATGCCTGCCCATACACAGAAGCAACTTTTTACAAAGCACTGTATAGCACTGAACTGCGCTCGTCACCCCGAGACATAAGATGTTAAGTATCATAATGCCCAGTTATTTCACAGGCTTCAATGTCCTTCAAACCGAAACACAACAGTGCTTACAAACTGTTGCTTGGTGGCAGAAATAAATAGCAGAAGTAAGTAAATGTATACCATCAAGAAACCAATCTAAAGCGCTGTTGCTTAGCTATACGGAGCTCGGCAAGTTCAACTTCGTCCCTAGTTTTTCAATTAAATTGCCTATGTTAGATAACGGAGCCGTAAACATTTATTCCCACAGGTGCGGGCGTCGACAGCGTAATATGAAAAACTTAATATGATTAATAGCTATGTTTACTGGAAGGGTTAAGGTATTATCTTCTCTTTACTTGAAGTGTACGCGCTGTAGACATATTTGTCTATTTATGAATGGGCCGGCTCAACCGGGTTACCTCCACTTTCTCAAAACCGACGTGAAGTAGCAGCTTATTGTTGTGTTTCGTATGGTAACTTAGATATCCGGAGGCCCTAATTGCCCTCTCCTGTTCAAATCCTTAACTACTTCCCTTTCAGTCTGGCAACGTGTGTTTGATTCTTCTGATATTACGGGTGTTTATGGGCTGTGGCGATCACTTACCATCAGGTAACCCACATGCTCGTTTGCTTATCTACGTTATAAAAAGATAAATTTTCAGCTGTCGTACGTGACCCCGTCTGCGAAAATTTGCGCAGTCTGCTTTTAATTTATTTTGGGGAACGGATGAATCAATTGACGCCTCACTTAAGTATGCACTCAATGGTATAAATTGGGAGATGCCACCACAGTAAAACATCTATACATACATACCTACATATATTATTATTCTGTTTAACACCCGTCACTTCAAATAAGTAAATTTTGATGCATTTCTAGATCTCTTTCATATATCATTGTCCACGAAGTAAATAAGATTATTACGGACTAATAACTTCACGATGATCTCCTTTGTACGTATGCACTGCAAGATTTATAAGAAACTGAAGCCCTTCTAATGCGTTGTTAACATAAAGCGGTGCAAGAAAGCTGCCCTAGTGACACCCTCACCGTGTTATAAACTAGGCTTATGGTTTTACCAATTGTCGATTTTAAAAAGAGAGTCCTCGAATCTCAAAAGTTCCTTTTATAGCAGAGGTCAGCAAACGAGCAAGTGGCTTCCTCAGGGTTGTGACATGTCTTTCTTTAAACGAGGTTTAAAAAAGAATTTCCATGGGACGAAGGCTAATAAAAACTTGATGGCTAGTGATCTCCGCTGTCTATAAACATCCACAATATCTGAAGAGTCATGGATGGGTTGCTAACTATGAAAGGTATGCGGATTGGTTAAGGGAGGAGGGTTCTGGGTCTCCGGTAATTCTATCCACCATACGTAATGCAACAGCGAGGTGCCACTTTACGTCGGTTTAGTGTGAGACAACGGTGATGATAACCCGGTCGAGGCGACCCGTCCTGTAGACTCAAATTTCTATTGGCTCTAGACACAACTTAAGGATACCAAATCATTACAACATGCAATGATACTTTGTATATATCACTAGATTTTTTTTGTAATCATTATCAAAGTTTTTGTACGCACACGTCTGACAAAAGTCCCTTTTATAGCAATTTTTGTCAACTCTTCTCTTTAGTGAAGTTGGCAAAAAAAGCGCGTTATTGACGCGAATAGAGTTGTGAAATATCCCTGTTTTTGCGAATCCGCCTTTTAGACCATTGACGTCGCGTTCCGCCCAGTGCGTGTCGTCGATATAATCGCATTTTCACTCTAGGTAATTATTAGTACAACCTGTAAGTTTAGTTTGAATAGCAGAAGTATAAATAATATTGAGCTTGAGTGAACTCTGAATAGAAAGATAACTTTGTTTATTGTTTAAAATCTACTTATGTGTTATTTTTTATTTGCTGTATTGTACATTTTTTGTAAATTCTTATCCTACTTATGCCTACATTTGCCTGCCTAGGTACTTAACCACTCTTAAAATGTGCGTGACTTACCTGCTTTTTATCTATTTAAAATGTTCCTTGTGACTAAAGTATGGGCCTAATAAAGCTTTTTTCTGCCTTTTCTTTTTATTTTTTAGTGTTTACAATTTAAATATTTTAACTATTACTACTCATTTTTAAATATTTTTTTATCGTCTTTTTCACTTTTATTCCGCTTTTAATCATTTAAAATCCGTTGTTTGGGAAAATGGTACTGGCAACACTAGATGCGAACCTCTGTCGCTAGTCGCAATGGTAAGTAGTCCGCCATAATACTCATTATCAGATTTTTCTTCTTAATTTCACCTACCTGGTGAGCAGCAAAGTGGCCAGCAGATAGAATATCGAGGGGTGCACACCGCACTCGCAGTCAGCGTGCGGCGTGGCGGTCTGGGCCTCCATGCCTGCGCCGAGCTTGTGGTAGGCGATGTACGCGCGCGCGGGACTGCCGTGTGGAGCAATTTTCGTGGCCTTCTCTTGCTCCGATACCAATTGAAACTGCTCATCTGGTCGCCGAGGAGTATGAGCTCCTCACCTAGGGAAAAAAAATCTTTATAAATGGATAAGCAGCGATAGCCCAGCGGGGAGTGATATGGACTGTCGAGACGAAAGTCGCATGTTCGAAACCAGCCCCAAGAGCATACACCACTGATTTTTCTAAGTTACGTGTATATTAATTGTTAATTATCGCTTGCTTTAATGGCGAAGGAAATATCGTAAGGAAACCTGCGTACCTGAGAACTCGATGAGATTTCGAATTTCGAAGGTATGTGAAGTCTGCCAACCCGCATTAGGCCAGCGTGGTGGACTAAGGCCTAATCCCTCTCATTCAGTAGAGGATGCCCGTGCCCAGCAGTGGGATGTATATAATACAGGGCTAGTAAAAAAAAATGGATGGTTTGTGCATCTTACTAAATGCGCGCATTCTGAATTTACTCTACTTGCACGTTGTTTCCGTTACTATATAAACTACAACACTACTAAGTAGTAGTAATCCAGAATATGTAGCAGATCCCCGGGACCTTCACAACTGCGCCGAAAGGCCACCGCAAAGTTTTTTGTCGGTATGGCTGTGTAGGGATTTCAGTTAGGAACTTGATCCAGTGGTCGTTCAGCACTAGACAGTCGGGTTTGAAGGCTAATGAGTCTGGCATAACTCTCTATTATTCCAAAACGGGTTTACCAGCGGGAAAAAAAGCTGCTCGGAACCAGTATCGTCATCATCATCAGCCACAGGACGCCCACTGCTGAACATAGGCCTCCCCCAAAGATTTCCAGACCGACCTGTTGGAAGCGGCCTGCATCCAGCGGCTTCCTGCGACCCTTATCAAGTCGTCTGTCCACCTTGTAGGCGGGCTATAACCAGTATCAGTAAGAAGTAAATAGTAATAAGAAAAAGAGACAAGTAAAAGCATGCACGCATTGTGAAATGCACAAACGATACTAGTGACCGAAGGGTTTGCTGGTGGGAGGATACTTGTATCCGACCGCATAGCGACCACCGTACACTGGTGCTAAAACCTGCCATAGTGGCCCACCTTGTGTGGGTCGCGTTCCAGGGTCAGCCAGTGTATATCCGGTTCTCCTCAGGGGCCTTGCCCGCTGATCCTAACCCTTTTCCCATCCCTTTTTCCTTCCCCTCGTCCTTGGCCCTTTGGCAGGCCGGCATAATCTTGCTGACCTACGATGGACACATTGTTTATCGTTGGTCGACACTATTCTTGGATTGCGCTACACTTACCATCAGGTGTAGCGTAGTCACTTTGCCGAGCCAGGATAAAAAAAAGGTCCAAGCATTCGAGTGATGAAGTAATAAAGACCTACACCAGCTCAAGGAAGATACCTACCGAGAGATGGTGCAAGACCGAAATAGATAATTATTCATTTTTATTGATACGTCGATACGCCCTTTTAGATAGTGATCTATTTAACATGTCTTCGGGCTTAATGATAATTACTAGTCCAAAAGGTTATCAAAAGAATGGCTATGAATCATAACTATGTTGACATTGAAGGAAAATATCCAGTTACATCGACTTAATGGCCTGAATCGGAAATTAAACCAACGCGACGCTATTATCAATAATAAAAAAGAAGTAACTTTGTATTAATAATCGCAGAATATCTCTAATGGTGCTGCCACACCGATGTTATAAAATGTTAACAAAAACATTTTCTAACATTTTTTAACATTTTCTAACATTTTATAACATTTGAAAACATGACATCGGCCCTTCTCTGACGGCGCCGCTCTCAAAAGTACCGCCGCCCGCGGTTAAAAAATGTTAATAAATGTTAAAAAATGTTACAAAATGTTACAAATTGTTAAGAAATGTTTACTAAATTATGCTGCCACACCGGTGTTATAAAATGTTATATAACATTTTATAACACCGGTGTGGCTGCACCATAAGGGCGAACCGCGACTTGGTCTAATTGGAATATTCTTGAAATCTAATCTAATTACAAGGTGGTAGGTCCCACGTATGCGAGAGGCTGTCTGGGTGGGTACCACCGCTTTGTCTATTTCTGCCGCGAAGCAACAATGAAAGACATTGAAGCCAGTGCAATTACTGGACATTATGAGACTTAACACCTTATTTCTCGGGGTGACAGGCGCAATTAATTGAATGGATTTAGTAAAAAGTTTAATGTGTATATACTGTAGATTGTTGAAATAGTGTTTGATAGATTATTATCTTTATTGTTTAATTGTTGAATAATTGTGCGGTAAAATAGTACTAAATAAATATAATATTTTAAAGTTCAAAAATAAATAACAAAATTCTAAGTTATCACTTCTATCGGCAGTCCCTATGTCTGCCAATTTTTATTATCTTTTTATTTTTTTAATAGAAAATGCTGACAAACGAACAAATGGGTTAACTGATCTCCATCGCCCATGGACACCCACAAAACAAACAATTATGGACGCGATAGACGTTTTAGATTAAAAAGGTACATACTTAAATTTTATTTATCAAACGGTACAATTATCGAAGTTTTATTCTCCACAGATATGAATAGAGATAGTTAGTCATCGATTAAATAAGCTTGCAAAAATAGACCTAATATTAAAGACTAGCTTTTGCTCGCGGCTCCGCCCACGTGATCAAACAAACAAACAAACAATCAAACTCTACAGTTTTATAATATAAGTATAGATTTGGGTAGCTTAGCAACGGAAGCCTTCAAATAATATTATTTGGGTAGCTTAGCAACGGAAGCCTTCAAATATGAATAATTTTCCCCGTTTTTGCAACATTTTTCACTGATGCTTCGCTTCTAATGGTCGCAGCGTAATGTTATATATCCTAAAGCCTTCCTCGATAAATGGACTATCCAACACAAAAAGAATTTTTCAATTCGAACCAGTAGTTCCTGAGATTAGCGCGTTCAAACAAACAAACAAACAAACAAACAATCAAACTCTACAGCTTTATTATTAGTATAGATATTCTAATACACCTGCTATATAAATTATTATTCTTAAGTCTCAGGTATAGTTATGTCGGAGGGATATTTCATATTTTACTGAAGCGGGCGTTGACTACACCCTCCCGTAACCCTAGCAACCCAAATATTTCACATAAAACTCCTCTTCGCATAAAACGGGTATATTCTCCTTTGCTATTGCGCATTCACGCGGGTAATGTTTCTACAAGATAACCATATTGCTTTAGGTTTCTTTTGATCAAAAACTAAGGAATAGAAAAAAGCAAATTCTTTATTTGATGATAGTTTCTTATGTTTACGCGAATGTTACACATTGAAATAAAACTAATTTAAATGAATTGGACTAAAAACGGGGAGGACTGACCCCGTGACCACGACGGCTGAAAAGCTTTCAAAAGGTCGGGACCGAAATTAAATAAAAAACTGCGATAAAATCCGTTTAAATTAGTTTTATTTCAATTATTAGATGATTTTTTTAAAGGATAATTATTAACTTATTTCGTTTTATTTTTTTGCTTAAGTCTTTATTGTATCTTGCGGAGCTTTTACGGCTCACTTGAGGAGACTTTATTTCAATTATTTGATGATTTTTTTAAAGGATAATTATTAACTTATTTCGTTTTTTTTTTGTTTTTTTTTTTTTTTGCTTCGTTTTGAGGAGACGCCGTCTTCCATAATTTAATTTTCTCTTTAGGTTGCATAAAATTACAAAGTCTCTGAAAAACTAGTTTGAACTAATAAACCATTTATTTACCATATAACTATCAATTGATAACAATTTAATCGTAATCTAAGACCGAATTAAAGACCAAATCCTGTCTTGCAATATTAAGAAAGGCGTTAGCCCAGAAAAGAATTAATAATAAAATAGCTTATTTTGCACCTATAGTTCTATCTTATTTATTTTATATTTCTATTTATAAAAAGTAGTATTGTATGGGATACTAAATAAGATTTTATATAAATTTAGTTCTATCAAGCTTAATAAGATAACACAAATTATTCCGAAAAAAATAAATTTTATAGAGCTAGTTTGTTACCACCACCATGTCTAATCATATTGACTATCCCAAAAAATACTATCGTCCAATCAAAAGCTAGCCCGATCAATCTAGTTATTACAAACAAATAGTAATAAAATTAACTTACGTTATTGAATTTTTTGTAGAGCATCAAATTAGTTTGCCCGTCACATTTTAATAGAGAATGTTCGTGTTATTAAAAGTTATTGTATCGCGTGCTTTTAACACAATAAAGGGGTGATGTCTCTTGAGACGACGCGACGTGACCACACTCCTTGGAACTTATAGACATACTGAGGGAAAGTGGGAAAATGAAGCGGTATTTAGAGCTGGGAGTGGCTGCGTTTAAATTATCGATAGAGAATTTTCAGTCACAATTTCGTCTATTCGGTGTACAGTGTGAAATCCTCTTCACCGACCCCTAGTTTGTACGGCTGTTAACATTGTTCGTAAATCGCATTAACTGAGTCGCAGTCAACGTATATGTACTTTATTGTTTAAATGGAAAGGAAGAATTGTTTGAGGTGACTGCATACCTCACGAACGAAGAGGTTAGGCTAACGTAGTTCAGAACTGTGTTACTAAAACACTTCAAAGCTATACCCGCTGTAAACTAAAAAAAAATAATTCCTCATTCAAATAGACTGAAAATCGTCTGTATATGGAACGGCTATACAACTAAGCCCCCAGCTTAAGGTCACGCATGCTAATCCAATACGTGGATATCACTTCTATGATTGCATATTCATATACAGGGTTGCTTTTAAAACACCAACAATCTCACAGGACTAGATAGCTAACCCCATAAGGAACAACTTTTGTTCTACGAAGCGTGAGAAATGGGGTGCTAGCGCCTTTGAATTTGACCCATTTATCTAGCCGCCAGTTGTCTGTCATTCAGTCATGTTTTTTTTCGAAAGCGAAACAGCCTTCCGAACTGGCTGTAGAGTTTAGACGGAATCAAATAATATATTAAATATTTTGAATCGGAAAGTTAAGAATACTAGTATAGGTTGTATCGACCGCGTTACACAACTAGTATTCGATTGGGCGGGCAACCGCCGCGCTGTGGGCGGGCGGGGGAAAAGTCGATACCACCTCGTGTCATTATACGATGCATACTGCACCATAATTATTAATTAGCAATATCTATATCGTCGATGAAGTACCAATACCTCCTAACTGACAATTTAGTCCAAAATTACTTTTTTATTTCAATAGACGTAAACATAAACCACATCCCTTAGTAACTAATAAAAAGGTAATGTATTGGAAACTATATACTATCAATAGTTGATCAAAATAAATAAAACCTTATTCTAAACAGTTTTTGTAAAATAAAACCTTATTTTAAACAGTCTGGTGTAAAATTAGATTCTCAACACTTAGGAGGTATTGGTACTTCATCGACGATATATTATTAATCATAACAGTACTATCGGCAATCGAGAATCGAATGACAGGGTTATTGGAAATGGCATCTTCATTGGAAATGTTGTTTTGTAATGAATAAGTATGGTTTATTGTCTTGTTTATACCTTTACTTAGATTGGTTGTATTCGTATTTTATATTGGGTCAATACATTGACTATCATAAGGTTTATCGATGCCTGATCTTAAATTCATAATTTAAACAACTATTGCGAAGATTATAGATTAAAGAGTTATTTATATTATGTGTTTTTCTTTTTGCCGAGCTGCTCGAGGTGACTCAGTGCCCATCATGCTCAGTGCCCATTTTTTTACATTAAGAGTTAAAAACTTCACATTACTTTCTTGTTTATTAAAAGACTAGCTGTGCCCGCGAACATCGTTTCGCCATCAAAAAACTTTCATACAAATCTTCATCCCCTTTTTAAACCCTTCAGGGGTTGATTTTTGAAAAACATAGTAGCCCATGCCTTATTCTGATGTATAAGCTATATTATTGTAAAGTTTCATTAAAATCTATTCAGTATTTTTTACGTGAAAGAGTAACAAACATACATCCATCCATACTTACAAACTTTCGCGTTTATAATATTAGTAGGATTAAATTAAATTAAAAGATTATTACGCGCTGAACCAGTGTAGGTACTATCGTTGAGAGGGCATTGTTTACATCGTCAAGAACAGATTGACTTGGTGTCGATCTCAAATATTACAGAAGTATGTCCGCAAATAATACCATCTGATTGCTGTCCCATAAAAGATAAGGTATTTAATAAAAGGGTGGTATTAATATACATACACAGCATGCACACGATTATCCGGATTAACCCGATAAATTGTAAAAGCATGTAATAGATTGATGGATAGCATTGATAATCAGCTTAAGGTTTTCCCGCCATCCGTCAACGTGAGTGCCTCCCTCCATTAATAATGCACGTGCCGAGATTGTTCTTATATTGATTGATTGCTTAAAGAAATATTGGCCGGAGTCATAAACTTTCTTAATGATTTCTTACGTTTACGCGAATGTTACTCATTGAAATAAAACTAATTTAAACGGATTTTATCGCGGTTATCGCGGGGTGGACTGACCCCGTGACCACGAAGGCTGAAAAGCTTTCGAAACGTCGGGATCAAAATTAAAATAAAAATCCGCGATAAAAACCGTTTAAATTAGTTTTATTTCAATAAACTTTCTTAATTGCATTTAGTTGCTTTATTTTGTCCAAAGGTTTCTCTAAGCACTTGGTACAAGATAATTGTATTGTTGCATTTTTATAGTGAATAATAAAATTAAAAAGAAAACTAGGTACCTACATAGTTACAGACTCACGCATATATAGCAAGATGTGCAAAAATGAGTCAAACTATAAACGTACCGAATTTCCTTCACAATTTTGTAAAAGCATAGATACAGTAAAGTTATGCAGTAAAAGGGTTGTATCTATATTAGCGGCCATGTAAGACAATGCCAGGTTTATCCGCAACTGAACTTTGTCTCACAATAAAAACTTGGGGAATGACTTGTTCTGACCATAAGCGTTATTGTGCTTGTAGATAAATCTCGATTTACGATATTGTATTTTTGTACTACTCTCCGAAAAAGGAAAATTTACGAAAGTACATGCGGTCGTTGAATAGTAAGAAATTCTTTCTTTTTATTTATGGCTTTCGCAGTATTATGCATTTAGCCAGTGTCAAGTATAACTTATTCTCAAGTATTTTTACAAGAACGATGAAACACGGGTGCGGTCGATATCAAGGTCTTGTCGGAGTTTTGGTGTTAACTCCTTCCAGTACGATTCTAAATACACTTATTTCAATGTTTCCATACACTGTTCATCACCGTCAATGTTTATTGAACAAATCCACACCACTTTTATACAACAAACACAACTCTAAACTAGTTTATGAAATAAATTAAAATAAGCGATGAATTGCACTGTCAGAATTCCCGCCAAAACTCCTAGTAAGAAATTCGTGTTGACCTTTGTGATTGACGCTGTCATGTCTGAAGTAAGTTGAAACACAGTGATATGCGACCACACTTATGCCCTGGACATTACCATACTTATTTCAGGCTAATATTAAGGCAATTGCCTATTAAGCAACCTTTGGCGCGGTCAGTCTATGGATAGGTCACCGATTAGTGATATTTAATTGAGCGTCTCGTATAAAAAAAGTCCTCCGCCGCGTTTGTGTTCGCGATAAACTCAAAACTACTGAACGGATTTTCATGCGGTTTTCACCAATAGATAGGGTGATTCATGCTTTTTTAAAGGTTTTATGTAAATTGGTTGAAATATAATGATAATTGTTAGAAGTGTCGGAAAAAGTCAAGCCGTCTGGGAGCTTTCATCGAAAAAGCTGCCTAATCCCTTGGAGATATAATAAAATAATTCATGGTGATATATTCCTCTTTTATAGATCTACAAAAAAGTCCGCGATGATATGTATCTATACATTTTGCGGATGCGGTAATTAGAAAGCTAGGTATTTAGACGGATACATTATTAATCCTTATCAACTTAAATACGTTAGTTACCTTAATTCATGGACATGATTATAATCTTTATACCACGTAATTTAAATGAATATCTTAGTTTATAGCAAAAAATTAATGCGCGGGAAAATAATTACGTTACTTCTTCTTTTTTTAATTTATGGCCTCGCATTATTATGCGTTTCGCCAATGGCAGGTATAATTTATTCTCAAGTGTTACAAGAATGATGAAATATCGGTGTGAACATTTTCAAGGTCTTGTTGGAATTTTGGTGAATTCCTTCCAGTACGATGCTGAATTCACTTATTTCAATGTTTCTATACACTGTTCATCACCGTCAATGTTTATTGCACAAATCCACACCACTTTTATATAACAAACACAACGTTTTTTAACGTTCATCGCTTATTTTAATTTATTTCATAAACTAGTTTAGACTTGTGTTTGTTGTATAAAAGTGGTGTGGATTTGTTCAATAAACATTGATGGTGATGAACAGTGTATGGAAACATTGAAATAAGTGAATTCAGCATCGTACTGAAAGGAGTTAACACCAAAACTCCGGCAAGACCTTGAAATTGACCGCACCCGTGTTTTATCGTTCTTGTAAAAATAACTTGAGAATAAATACTTGACATTGGCAAAATGCAAAATAATGCGAAAGCCATAAATAAAAAAGAAGAAGACTATCAGGTACAGGCAACACTGGATTTAAGTTTTGACACATTTGACAGTTGTCTTTCAACGAAATAGCGGGCAGATTTTGGCGGACACGCGTGCACTGCGAAATTGCGGCCTTTCTAGAAATTAAACTACACTTTTAATAGTTTACATCTACGCATTTGGAATTTCAAGTGATACGGTAAGTCATATTAATAAATAACACTTCTGAAACTCTTTGCCCTTAGTCATTGTGGTTTGAAATCAAACATGTCGGTATCTTGTAAAGATCGTAGTTTTGTTATGATTTACTATATTTAGCAAGATTTTTAGCCTTTACTACTAAGGAAAACATAAATTAAACTAGATGTTTCGCCATGTAACATAAATACAATTGATATTTAAACTCATTACTAAGTTTACGGCGTTTTCTTGACAAGCCAATAACGTGGGCTCAGTTCGAAATTTTTTGATGTAACAGAATTAAACGTACGAAATACAACAGTAAATATCGATTAACACCAATTTGAAGGCTGAATAAATTGTTATTTTAAAGAAATTGCAATGCAATGTGCATCAGAATAATTAAATGAAGATTGAGCATCTCAATATTTGGGATTGAATAAGAAAATCGAGCGAAATCAGTTCAGACTGATTTGCATAATTTTGTGTAGATTGTAATAAATTAAAAAGATGCTTATTTTGAACAGTTTTGTGCCTAAAGAGGATACCAAGGGAATCCTGTAACTATGCATATGTCTGTCTTACCTTAAGAATGCTTGTATCTTTTAAATGATATTATTTCATGAGTGTCTGACATTCTAACAAATAAAGAAAATTTCAACATTCAAATGGAACCCTCTGTGTATGAGCCAGTCTCATAGTTTTTTATTGGTTTCTTTATGATCTTTATCTTACATTGATAATTTTGTAATTAAAGGTATATTGAATTGCTGCTACTTTTCAAATATAAAGTACATATAATATTACCACTAAAATTTTGTAAATTACATAAAACTATTATTATTATTGATTTTATTGTTCCTAATAGGGTAATAACTCACTGTTTAAATTTTATCCTAATTTACAATGTCACATATTTCATGTTCTTTTAATATGTGTGATCTGCTTTTTCCGGGATAAAAAGTATCCTATCACCCAAGTCAGCTCATACCTTGTCTGTATACCAAATTTCATCAAAATCCGTTCAGTAGTTTCAGTGTGATTGACGGAGAAACATCCAAACAAACAAACTTTCACATTTATAATATTAGTGTGATAGACCAGCAAACGAGCAAGTGGGTCACCTGATGGTAAGTGATCTCCACCGCCCATGTACGCCCACCACCAGAAGAATCATGGGCGCGTTGCTGACCTTAAAGTAAAGGGATAATTAGGGATTGGGAAGGGGAGGTGATTTGGGCTTCTGCATATCTCACTCACTGTACGAAATGCAGTAAGCCGCTACTTTCGTAGGTTTTCTGTGAGACAGTGGTAACAACCTGGTTGAGCCAACCCATTCTCATGGACAAAATTGCCTACAGCATGGCTCTACCACTCTAAAAAATCTACTTTCATACTGTATCAAAATCACCGATATTCAATCCATCTGCATGTATCTATTTTATTTTCGTTTTGTATTTTTTGTTATTGATTATGAGTTTTCGAATTTCGAGATAAGAGATGTTAAGGCTGATTTTAGTCTCACGCTCACCGTAAGCGCTCATAGCTCAGCGCGTAGTTTGTCAACGCTGAGGCTCAGCGTGGCTCGTTTTAGTATCGTACTGACCGCCTTACTGTACAGACGACGACCAAAATGCGGAGTAAATAAACTAAGTTGTTGTTTTTCTTCTCCTGAAATATTTTCGAACAATGTGTCCACAATATCCTCCCAGGCTTTGTTTCTTGCATCTTTATTTTTGTAGAGTGGATCGGATGCGCCCCACAATTTATTCTTCAGGCGTACTTCATCGTATAACTCGACCTGTATCCACGTCACGATTCGCCATGACTGTACGCGCTGACGACGTCCGCTCCGCTCGACACTAGAACGCTCACTGAAAGCAGAGGCGCTCGTGCGATCGTCAGCGCTGATAGCTACGCGGGGTCGACGCGCGACGCGTACGGCCGCGTAGCTATCAGCGCTGAACACCATGCGCGCTGATAACTACGCGTCATTCAAAAACGCTTCCTAGAAGTTCATATATCTCGGCCATCAGCGCTAACGGTGCGCGTGCCGTCAGCGTAAGACTAAAATCAGCCTAATAGTAATGTTTGTCTTTATTTATTTTACCAGATGTCTTACATCACTGAAGTCACAACATCTACTCCCACCGAGCTTCTTGGTGTTGGAAGACGTAATCTAGCTGTGAGAGATTTCAATGCGGCTGCCGAGGCACTTGCCGAAGCTTGCGAGTTGCTGGCTAAGGAACATGGAGATACAGCTGATCAGTGTGCAGAGGCTTATCTGTGGTAATTATATAAGTTTCATACAATTTTTAGGTTGCCAGAAGGTAATGGTAATTGAATTTACTTGTTATCAATTTTTTTATGCGTAATTAGTTTCTTTAATTAGCAAGGTAAATAAATGGATAAGGAAATTAAATAATATTCTACGATTCTAGTGAATTACTATACCTACTTATCACCATCAATGCCATTACTTGCATATTTTTTTCTTTATTTGATGATTTCGTGTTGAAATTTGTTTATCAGGATTATTTTATTGTCAATCTATATGTATCTTGATTTTAACCATAGATATAAATAGGCGATGATAATAATTATCATTCCAATCGCTGAAAAATATATACAATTTTTTTTTGTGTACTAAGTAAACTACTAATCAATGATTAATAGCACATTTTATTCAGGTATGGCTGGACTGTAGTAAAAACAGTATAGTTTCTGGCACAGTGTCTAATGTACTCTCCCTGGATAGGAGCTAATAGGAATGGACAGAATAGCACAAGATCAAGTACATCTACTTTAAATAAAACTGGGAGACATTGTTAGAATCAGTAGGACAACAAAGTTTTGCAAGAAGGGCAATACTACAGGAGCACTAGTAAGACCAGTGCCTCAGGCTACCACAAAAAGGAGGAGGAGGCTTGGGGTGGGAGAGCATTCAGGCAGATAAACGTCAAGCAGTCAGTCCTTATCACATGTAGGTTGAGCGCAGTCCATCCTGATGGTCCTAACGCAGCCGGGATCGAACCCGCGGCCTCTCGTTTCACAGTCAGCTACTCACCCGCTGCGCCATGGAGGCTATCGAGGAGCTAATGATCGTGACTAGGTTGTATTATAAATACTGAATTAATTTTTTACTTAAATCCTTTTTGTTTTCAGGTACGGTAAAGCTCTTTTAGGCTTATCAAGGGAAGAGAGTGGTGTCCTCGGTGATGGTGTGCCGGGCTCAGGGAATGTTGAAGATGATGAGGATGAGAATGAAGGTAACTTAATGTTTATAAAGAAAACAAAGCACTATTTCTGTCTAAACGAAGCTTTTTTTTATTGGAGAAGAATTATCATTAAATTGTCGGCTCAATTATCAAATTTCGTAATTCTAAAAATTCGATATTGGTTTTTTTTTGTAGTCTAATTATTGTCTAATAATAATTTATTTAAAAATTAAAAAGAAAATCCCCACTCTTGTATAATTTGACAAAACGGAGTTACGAATCTTGGCATCATCTTACGACGATATGGGACATAGCTTGTACTCTTGCAAAAATGTTGTATTATAATACTGCTACAAACATAGCTAGAGTGGACAACTTACTTCAGAGTAGCCATAAAGAGTGACAGGACATATACATAATATTCATGCAATTATATTCCAAGTATCTTGTTTTAGAACAAGAAGAGAATGAAGAAAATGAAGCTGTAGAGCAGAACGGCGAATCATCTAAGAAAGGGAATGGTGATGTGGAGAAGAGTGAAGCAGAATCCACTACAAAAGAGCCAGAGTCTACCACTAACAATGAAGCAGCTGGTGGCAGCTGTGAGGCTATGGATCAACCTGAACCTGTGAGCAATACATTTTTTTTCTTGTTTTTTTATTTGGTTTATCAACAATTGTTTACATTTATATTTTGAAGAAAGAACACAAAACGCAAAAACATTTACAAATGTAACAATTACTTAAAGGTAAACACCACAAGCTTATAAAATTGATACAGAACTATTTAAATATTATTTTAAACTACAAACAAATCAGAGAAAAGTGATAAATTTAGTTAGGTATAATTAGTGAAGTGAAGAGAAAAAAATTATACCCAACTATTACATACTGGGTATAAGGGAAACACTTTGGTGACAAAGACAACATAATATAAGTTAATACAATAATAAATTATACCTAAAAAAATGGCATAAGTCGACATAATTTTTTATTTTTCACTCGTACTCATATTGGCCCACATAAATACAATAATGTTTCATTCAAATAGTAGTTAAGATTATATATGTATTTCATATTAACGTGATGTAAAAAATGAGCTGACCCACAGAAAATTATCGAAGTGCGGTAATGCATTCATCATTGACCCCGACTTAGTATTAGACAAGACTGTGTACAGTGTATCACTTAAAAGTTTTAATGAGCCACTATGAACAATTGGTTTTCAGGGTCGAGTACAAGAGTTGGTTGCATTCAGTTTGTGGCTCGGCTAGCACTATCAAGCGTCATATAACTGCACCATATTAATTTTATAAGATTTTTAACAAATAACCTTTGGTAAAAATGGAATAAGTAGCACTGATTTTAATTGATTGTACATGTTTTATTCAGAGTACTACAAATGGTGAAGTGAATGATGAATCAACAATGAATGTGGATGGTGAAGATGAAGTTGACAACTTGCAACTAGCCTGGGAAATGCTTGGTGAGGATTATATACATTGACTATTCTTTAATAGCAATACTATTTTATTATAATTCAGATTGTGCCACCAACATCGTAGGCTCAAAGTGGACTAGTTAATGATAAAAGTCCACTGGTAAATCATGATAGAAAGGTGTACCTCGGCAGATTTGTGAACATCATGAATGGGCTGGCTCGACCGGGTTGTTACCACTGTCTCACAGAAAACCGGCGTAAAGTAGCGGCTTGCTGCTACGTTTCGTACGGTGAGTGACATATCCGGAAGCCCAAATCCCCTCCCCTTCCCAATCCCTAATTATCCCTTTCCTTTAAGGTCGGCAACGCGCCCATGATTCTTTTAGTGGTGGGCGTACATGGGCGGTGGAGATCACTTATCATCAGATGACCCACTTGCTCGTCTTTTTTTTTTGTATAGCATAGGCCTTTAGGGATTGGGAAGGGGAGGGGATCTGGGCCTCGTTTGTCGGCCTATGCTATAAAAAAAAACATAAGTCTGCTGTCACTGGCACATTAGCGTGATAATATTGTTTGTTGTAGATCTAGCCCGCAGTATCCTGTACCGCCGCGTGCAAGATGGCGGCGGAGACGGTGCGCGCGCGTTATTGGCCGACGTACATCTCGCGCTGGGAGAAGTGGCGCTCGAGAGTGAGACATATGATAAAGCTGTCGTGGATATGCGTGAGTGTTTTTTTTTTTTTTTATAGCATAGGCCGGCAAACGAGCAAGTGGGTAAGTGGTGGGTGGGTGATGGTAAGTGATCTTCACCGCCCATGTACGCCCACCACCAGGAGAATAATGGGCGCGTTGCCGACCTTAAAGAAAGGGATAATTAGGGATTGGGAAGGGGAGGGGATTTGGGCTTCCTGTGTTACTTCACTTGAGTGTTACTTCACTTTTAGGCGTTTTTTTGTTAAAAAGAGGATTAACCAATTGAATGTTATGATTTCTTATGTTTACGCGAATATTACTCATTGAAATAAAACTACATAATTCAAACGGATTTTATCGCGGTTTTTTATTACAATTAAATGTTTCTAATTGCTCGCTGCTTTGCCCTCTTAAACTTATTTCTTTCGAGCATTTATCACAAGAAAAATAAATATAGCCTGCAAAGAATCTCATAAAGCCGATAACTTTCAACTTTACCTCTATATAATATACAAATACAAAAAGAATTATTTAGGTATTACATAAAAATGCTCAAATTATTTTTGATTGAAATTAAATTATTTAAGTTATTCAGCATAGTTCCAAGTGAATCATTTTATTAACATTGAATTTGTATTTTTATTTTACAGAAAGCTGCTTGGACCTTCAGAAAGAACTGTATAGGAGTGATGATAGGCGTATTGCCGAGACACATTATCAAATTGGTATGGCACAATTTCATACTTGTCAAACATGTTAAATAATAAATAGACCATTCTATCCATGACTACACAGTAAATAACAGTTGTAAATAAAAGAAGAAACTACTGTCTGCTTCCCTTTTAGTAATAATCACCCATCACCATTCATATAGGTCTTAATATATATCATAAAATTTTCGCTATATTTTGTAATTATTCCTTACTTAATCTTGATGCTCGTACCTTGTGTGTCTCTGCACCAGCCTAAGGTTGACTGGTAGAGAATGCCTCTGGCATTAACTTCACCTATATACATATTTTGTATATGAAGTGCAAATAAATGAATCAATACAAATCATAAATTTTTTACAGGTTTAGCCAACTCTCTAGCATCAAACTTCGAAGACGCCATAACACACTTCAAAAATGCAGCCAATATCCTAGAAACGAGGATCAAGATATTGGAAAACCCCACTGCAGCCAACGAAGATGCTACCGTCAAGAAATTCACATCCTCCGACCCATCGTATTCCATCGAAGGTGAAATAAAAGAGTTGAAGGAACTCCTTCCTGAAATACAAGAGAAAATACAGGACATGATGGATTACAAAGCTGAGGTAAGGCCGTGTGAATGTATTGAGGAGACCCGTAAAATGTTGAGGGGCATGATGTTGAAGGAACAGGGTAAATGTTACATCAACTGTCAGTCTTAAAAAGTTATAGTTTGTCTATTGATCATTGCTGTCTAAGAATTTTAAGGTACAATATTAAGGATTTCTCACATTTTGCTACTGGAATAACTACTTATATCAGTACAATGGTTTGTAGAAGTCACAAATTATAGATTACTAGTTATTTCAAGGCCTTCGTTACGTTTGTTAATTTTAATTACGGATTTACATATGACTTGCGTAAGTGTCTCACATATGACATTTACGCTTTGATAACATTCTGGGGATTACGTAATATGTTAGTTAACAGTAAGCAACTTACAATGCTGTTTATTAGTAACTGGGCTGTAAGTCCACTTATGTAATGAGCTTACGTAAATGAAAATTACATTTTCGAGACCTTAGTAACATACCTAATTTTTGAGGCCTGGATTATACTTGTAAGTTTTGTTCACCTAAGTTAATTACGTAAGTGACTTACGAAGAAATTGCCAATGTAAACAACATTGTCAGTAGCTTTGTAAATTTTAGTAAAGCTAAGCTGTAAGTTGCTAACAAAAGATTATCAAGGAGTAAATGTGTAATATGTGAGCTACTTTAGTAAGCTCTATGTTAGTCTGCAAGTAAAACTTACAAATGTAATTTGAGCCTAAGGTTAGTTTTCATTTCATTGATAACCAATGTTAGAGAAAACATGGCTCCGTGTTAATTTGTTGGTCTATGGTTAACGAACTTAAAGAAGGAAGTTCCATATAAACCGTATATAATTTAGTCCACAACTTTCTCAAAAAGGAGTTGATAGATTTAGTTGATTATTCACTAACATAATATACATTGTTTCGAGAGGGTTTAAGTGTATATTACAGTTGTAATAATATGTATTCTGGTCAGCAATGGTCCCAAGAAATCGTAATATTGACATTTCATATACTCGAAATTATAAATGTATCGACATAATACGCCTACTTGTAATCGTGAATCTCCATTTTGATAGTGTAGTAATTATCGATATTTAATTAGTGTATAATTGAAATCTCTTTAAGAATAAGTGCCAAATTCTAAACTTGCCAAAATTTGTGATATTTAACTGCCAAGCCAGTATTATTTTTAAAATTTGGATAATTAATGCCAGTGCCTTAATTGCTAGTGTTGGAAGACTGATATTTGTATCGATGTGATGGTAGTGTTGATCGTGATTTTGTTTGGCAAAATCGCTTTTTTTTCATGTTTAAACTTTACAATACTGTCAAGTCTGACAGTAAGGCAACTAGCAGTTTCATAAGAAATCATCAGAAGTATCATTTGATGTATACTTCTTTTACATAAAAATGCCAATTTGATTATTGTGCCTAAATTTGTGATTAAACTTGCCATACCATTCCATTTGACAATAAGTGCTGCCATACTGTTAGGCTTTATATTATTGTGTAATGCATTTAATATTAGTTGTAAGTTATATATTACCACAAGGCCATTTCTGTACTGCGTTTTCTGCTTACTCGAAATAAAATTGTTCAAAATTGAATATTTTGTATCATTTCAGCTCATTGAATCCCAATACATTAATGGCCATGTGGTTTTATTATGTTTATAGTTCAGTTTTTCATGGCCATTGATGTAACCCAGGATTTTTCCTTTTTTTTTATTTATCTGAATGACGAGACGAGCAGGGCGCTCGCCTGATGGTAAGCGCCATCATCATCATCATTATCAGCCACAAGACGTCCACTGCTGAACATAGGCCTCCCCCAAAGATTTCCAGACCGACCTGTTGGAAGCGGCCTGCATCCAGCGACATCCTGCGACCTTTATCAGGTCGTCTGTCCACCTTGTAGGTGGACGTCCAACGCTGCGCTTGCCAGTACGTGGCCTCCATTCCAGAACCTTTCTGCCCCATCGGTTATCGGTTCTGCGAGCTATGTGGCCTGCCCACTGCCACTTCAGCCTGCTAATCCGCTGGGCTATGTCGGTGACTTTCGTTCTTCTACGGATCTCCTCATTTCTGATTTGATCACGTAGAGAAACACCGAGCATAGCTCTCTCCATAGCTCGCTGAGTGACTGTGAGCCGTCTTATACGGCCCATATTCAGAGGCCACGTCTCAGTGCCGTATGTCATCACTGGCAACACACATTGGTCGAAGACTTTGGTCTTCAGGCACTGAGGTATTTTGGACGAGAAGACCTTGCCAAGTTTCCCGAACGCTGCCCAGCCGAGCTGGATTCGACGATTGACCTCTCTCTCGAAGTTGGACCTGCCTAGTTGGACTACTTGTCCTAGATAGACATATTCGTCGACAACTTCGAGAGATGAGCTTCCAACAGTAATCGGGGTGGGCACAACATGGACATTCGACATGACCTTCGTCTTGTTCATGTTCATCCTGAGGCCCACCCGTTGAGAAACTCTGTTGAGGTCTTCGAGCATTGTACTCAGGTCTTCCAGCGATTCCGCAAGGACCACGATATCGTCGGCAAAGCGGAGGTGAGTCATGTACTCGCCATTTATGTTGATGCCGAATCCTTTCCAGTTCAAGAGCTTGAAGGCATCTTCCAGCGCGGCAGTGAAGAGTTTAGGAGAAATAACATCTCCCTGTCTCACGCCTCTCTGTAGTGGAATAGCCTTCGTACTCTGTTCTTGTACTCGGACCGACATGGTGGCGTTGTTGTACAAGCACCTCAACACTTCGATATACCGATAGTCAATGTGGCACCGCTGGAGAGCCTGCAGCACTGCCCAGGTCTCGATCGAATCAAAGGCTTTCTCATAGTCCACAAACGCTAAGCAAAGTGGCAAGTTGTACTCCTCGGTTTTCTGTATAACTTGCCGCAGCGTATGAATGTGGTCTATGGTACTATAACCTTTTCGGAAACCGGCTTGTTCGGGAGGCTGGAAGTCATCTAACTTGCGCTCGAGACGATTCGTGATAACTCTCGAAAACAACTTATACACATGGCTAAGCGCCATGCCTACCCATAAACAGATGCAACACCACAGAACTTTGAATTACAAAGCACTGCATGGCACTGAACTGCGCTCGTCACCCCGAGACATAAGATGTTAAGTCTCATAATGCCCTATTTCACTGGCTTCAATGACCTTCAAATCGAAACACAACAGTGCTTCACACTGTTGTTTGCCGGCAGTAATAGACAAAGCGGTGGTACCAACTCTGGGTTGGTACCACCGCTTACGAGGGACCTACCACCTTGAAAAAAACCTTAATTAAAACCTGTTTTTATTTGACTATGTGATTTGAAGGTACAATGAGACGATCCTGATGGTGTATATATTTTTTTTATTTGCTTCAATGACGAGTTTACATACGTATGTGAAAAATGTACAATCGATATGAAATTGCAACTTCAGTCTCTTATGGTCACAGGTTGCAGAAAACCCAAAAACAATTTCCCCCATTCCTTTCCTTAAAGGCCGTTAATACACCCATTATTTTTGGGCAGTGATAAATTCTATCAAGTGACCCGCTTGCACGTTTGGCTGCCTATGAAATTTCTATTTAATATTAATAAATACACCCAACAGTCACAGTAAGATACGAGTCTTGTGTCGTGGGTATCAGGAACTACGAGTGACCTTTTTCAACACCCAGACCACGCAATATTTGTGGATCACACATTTGTCTCCGTCTGGCGATCGAACCCGCGGCCTCTCGCTTCACAGCTGGCTACTCGCCCGCTGCGCCACGGAGGCTGTCTGAATTCTCAAAATAATAATAATAACAACTTTATTGGAATAAAACAAGAGTACATTTTAATCTTATATCTAAACTTATGTTACCTTACAATCGTTGCCTTGGTTTGTAATAAGATTGGCACTGGCGTCTAAACTAGGACTAGCCTGTGCCTTAGACGCCAGTGACTTCCCGTCACACAATTAGTACTAGTTGTAACACAAAATACACTTTTCTACACACAAGCAATAATTGCTAAAAAAAAAATATTTTTTGTTTTGTTTTTAATAGCATAGACCGGCAAACGTGCAAGTGGGTCACCTGATGGTAAGTGATCTCCACCGCCCATGTACGCCCACAATACCAAAAGAATCATGGGCGCGTTGCCGACCTTAAAGGAAAGGGATAATTAGGGATTGGGAAGGGGAGAGGGATTTGGGCTTCCGGATTCCGAATTAAAATCTATTTGATGTTAAAACTCCACAGACAATAAAACGAGTCCGTGAGACATTATGCCCATCGAACGGCGAGAGTTCGAGTCTCAACGGAGCGGGGCCGAGTTCTTCCGAGCCCAAACCCGCCGCGTCCGACATCTCACATCTCATCAAGAGGAAGCGGAAGGCTGATGATGAAGAGGCATCGCCCGCGAAGAGGGTCAACACGTGAACGATACGCGCTGGGGGTCTTGACGTGATGGGATGACAGTGGTTTAAAAGTGTCGAGTGTTCTTTCTCCTGTAATGTTTAATTTATAACGTTAATAACAATTAATAAAGTAACGGCTATTAATAACGTCGAAATAAATAAGTGAAGTTGTCTCTTAGATACGCACAATATGAAAGGCTGTAACCTAAAGTTCTACTTAAATAGTTTAAGATGTTTCAAAACAGATATAAAATAACACAGAATAGTATATTATAGGAGAAAAACGCTGAATGCTTTTAAAAATTTAAACTTCGATTTAGGCTGAAAAACTGAAAAAATATACAAAGTGGCGCCATCATAGCGACATTAAATTAAATGACAGAAAACTATAATATCAAAATTGACAAAAATATTTTTTAATTACCATAAATAGCAAAATTTCGTTCACTCAATGATACACCATTTATATGCTAAATTACTGACCTGTGTAAGGGCAAGCAGAGTGGCGCGGTGAAATGGCAACATCGTTTAATTTAATATGTATTATGTACTGTAATAATATATAAAACCATTTAAACCATTTATTTGCCACAATACATAAAATACAATATTACATTATAAGATAATTTAACCTCACATATTTTATTATGTATGTGGCGAAGAGCCAGCTCAGTGTATACACTGATTTTCAGCTGGCTCTTCCCAATATAGTACAAAAAAAACATGATTTCTGCGCGACACTTCAAATTAAGACGTAATACACCAAGGAACAGCAGAAAACAAGAACAAAAAAAAAGACAACAAAAATATGACAAAAATAGCGGTATTTCGTATACAAAATAGAATTAAGCAAAGCAAATGCAAAATGTGTGTATATATACATATGCGCATGATCGTACCAAAAACATGACGGTGTAAATATGGGAACGGCTCGTATAGGACTTACACGTACTGCTGAAGCAATTTTTGCGACTTTAATAAATTTGAATGGATGTGTCTTTTTAGTGTTGACTGACAAATATTGAGTTTTGTAATTAAAACATGATGTAGTTGGTTCTGAGTCCTTTAATGTGATGCTCCACAGTTAATTGCCGAAAAACTTATTTATACATGTTATAAGAAGGTGCTGACATTGCATAGCCTACATTGGTGTAATATTCGTCGAAGACTTATTTGGACATAATTATTAAGAAGTCCTAAATACCATGGGCTGCCTTATACAAATGGTGCAACATTCGTACAAGCTTGAATTTATTAACTTATTGCATAACATTACATTACAGTACCTACCAAATTGCTGGTGGTAGGATATTCGTATCCGCCCAGATAGCGACCACCGTACACTGGTGTTAAACCTGCCATAGTGGCCCACCTTGTGTGGGTAGCGTTCCAGGGTCAGCCAGTGTATATCCGGTTCTCTCGAGGGGCTTGCGACATGACTTGATGGTTGGTTGGGACGGGTGTAGGGGATGGATATGAATATCCTACCACCATAAATATACTACTGCTGCTATTTGACTGATTTTTGGCACAAGGCCTTGCAACGTTGTAAGGCATAACTGGTACCATTTAATGTCGCTAGGTATGCGCCACTCGGTAGATGTGGTTAATAGTTCGCGTTAAGATCTAATTTCGATATGGTGTAATGTACAAAAAAGTGACGTTATCCGTAATATAGTGTTGTTTTAAATAGTGACTAAATATGTACGGATTGTTTGTGTGCTAATTTTGATTTGCGCCTAACTTTTATATACTTTGAAATAATTTTATACTTTTGAAAAAGTCCAAGAATTTCATATATACATTCATAACTATAGCGTTTATTTTTCAAATAGATCACTGTGACATGTCAATATAAAAATTAGATTATAATGATTCTAACGACGTTTCGGAAATGCGTAATGGGTTAAGAAAAAGAACTAAGAAACTACCAAATTGTCTGGAAGATATCGCTTTCAGCGATAAGACCGCCGATTGTTACACATATTATTTTGTATTTATTTTCTTGCTAGTGGTGTACAATAAAGAGTTATCAATCAATCAAATATAACAATTGTATAGGTCTACTATTGACAGATAGATAAAATCGCCTGTCTGTTCTTATTTTAGCTAAATTCCTGAACATTGACCACAATTTATAAACCATTATTTTTTCAAAATAATTTCGAAGTAACCATACCTGTTTACGTAAGAATACTTAATTATATCATATTGATACTCATTTCATAAATACAATTCTCGAAGTGAGTACCTATATATGTAATTTTTTTTTAATCAAAATCATCAAAATTGTTCTGCCGACCGTACAATCTAAGGCTGAAATCTATAAAGCGAACTTTCGACTCAGTCGAAGTCAGTCTGAGTCAAAACTGCGACTCGGCTCTGTGAGATCGACGTACGTTGATACCAATTTCAAATTATTTCTATTTTAGTACATTCTTTTATGGGAGGATTCCAGCATTAAGCCCGAATAACACCAGACAGAAAGTAAAAAATAATAATATTAAAACACTTTCCACTCTATCCTATCGATATTTTGAAGAAAGTAATTTTTGTTCGACTTAAAATAGCAACACAAAAAATAGTAATATGATGAGTTAAACCGGGAGTATAGATCTTAGCCTAAGATATTTTTGATTTCGCTTTTTTATGTTGTATAAGTAGCTAAATAACTTTATTTTATTATTCATTATATCGCTTTTGACGTTATATAATAAGAGACAGACTGAAATTAGCCCCAATAAGTAGATGTATAGCATTACGATTAAAGTTATGCGCTTCAGCATTTCTCGTTTATTTCCATGCATACATGGCATAAATCGTTTGCATCGCAGTTGTGATAAAACTGTTGACTCGGCTGATCTACTGACTGATTTTTTGCTGCGGTTCTAGGATTTCAAGCATGTATAACGAGCTATAACGCGATTATATAGGTGCTCTATTGAAGGTCTTTACTTCTGGTTCACTGATTCGCGTATGTACCAGCGGTTTTACTCGCCAGTGGATCACCTGCATTAGATTCTTTTCTTATTTCTCAGAAACTGTTCAGTCATGGATGACCACATATTGGTTGCATATACGTTCGTGAAAGTGCATAACTTAAGTTGTAGTACTGTACGCAGTAAGATCGTATCGTGAAGTAATAATTAGGAATGCGCTTAATTTTTTTTCTTAATTTGTCTAGAGATGCATGGTAAGTGAACTAGACACTAGAAAACAATTTTTAAATGAAAATAGTAAATACAAGGTTTGTTTTTATTTAAATACGACTTAGTTAGTGTTCGATGTTTGATTTATAATAAATAAACATGAAATCATTACAAGAATAAACATACAGTATCAAATATCTAAAAAAGTTGAGATGGTTGATCATTATGTAGTTTGATTAAAATATGTTTAAATAACTTGTTATACATACCCAGTTTATAAGCTATTTCTAGGTGTTTCAAAAAGTAGGTTACATATTTACATCATGTGCAAATAGAGTACGATTTGTAGCTCAGCAATACTTTATTTTTAATAATTTTCTGTCTGAAATCGTATTGTTTCTACTACCCGAGACTACTAACTAAGACTACTAGAAGTAAAATCTAAATTATAACGCTGCCAATATGAGTGAAGAAACCTATATCGACTTGGTAGGTACTCTAAATGGCTGTTAAATGCGTTATTTGGATGATTTTGAACATTTAAAAATGTACCCTTAATCTTCTAATTGATGTAAGTACATATCACGTTATAGGGGTAGCACAGCATTACTAAGTAAGTGATCCAGCGGTAATGGGTGGTGGAATCTGTTCATCACTTGTGTAGCGCGAAATTCTTGTGACGTCATATTCATATTCATTATCACCCCTCCCGCACCGCTCCACTACCGTAAAAACCTACTTTAGGTGTTACTCCTATAATGGTCGCATGACGAATGTTTTAATTACACTTTCAAAATTCTATAATTTAAACCATTATTTCACAATCTTTCCCATTGATAGGTAAATTAAAAATCCTATATTATGTGGTGTAAATAATGTAATGTCATCTGTAGTAACCTGTAAACGCAGTTTCATCAGCACGAGTGTATGTTTAAAAAAACATATGTTTATTTTTGTTAATTTTAATTCCACATTCGATTCCCTTATTTGAAGACTAAGATTTGTGTTTATTTTCGTTTCTTTAGTTAATGTGACCAAGTCTACTTTCTAAAGTTTATTTTTGTATTCAAGCTTGAAATTATTTACGCTCGTATTAGATTATAGAAAAACATTATAAGAATGATAATTACTAAATAACTTTGATAAGCACCTAGTTGTTAGACGATACACAAATATTTAATTAACTACGTCATAATTAAGAGGATTTAAATAAGTTGATAAGGTTATATTGTTAATTTATGTACTTGTATCTCAATCTCCAATTTTGAATAAAAAGTAATTTCCCTAATAATGCTATACTTTTCTTTTATGGTATTGGGATTAGTGTATTTTTTTTTATCCGAGCACGATAAAGTGACTGTACTAAACTTGATGGTAAGATAATAAAGAACCCAGTATTCAAAATACTCTCATTTATTTTATCACAAATAAGTTTAATACCTAATAACAACACTTGTTTAAATTTTGACCACCGCTTTGCCAACGTTGTCACCAGATAACATACCGACAAACGCATCGTATATATTATCAAAACCCTCTGTTATGTGTTCCCGCACCTTCAACTTCCCGCTGGTGATCCAGTTTGTGAGGTTATTGAAGGCTTCCGGCCATTGGTCCGTCCAACGATGTACTAAAAATCCTTCGATCTTTAATTGCTTGAAGACTAAGGCAGGTTGTAGAATAGTCGCCTTCGGTAACTGTGTAGGGTCTTCGTTATACGAACTGATACTTCCACACACGGATACCCTTCCAAAGTTATTCATCTGGCTTATTATAATGCTGCTTAATTCACCTCCAACATTGTCGAAATAGCAATCGATTCCATCCGGTGCAGCTTCTTTAAGCGCAGCGCTAGCATCTACTGTTTTGTAGTTGAATGCTTTGTCGAAGCCCAATTCCTCTTCAAGCCATTTCACCTTGTCATCAGAACCCGCGAAACCTATGACTTTACAACCTTTGATCTTAGCTATCTGTCCAACGATGGATCCCACAGCTCCAGCCGCTCCCGTGACCACTACAGTCTCACCAGCTTTAGGTTTGCATAATTCTAATAGTCCAAAGTAAGCGGTGGCTCCTGGCATTCCAACAGCACCGATACCGAGTGACGGTGAAAGGTTCTTCAGATTTGGCAGTTTGTAGACGCGGTCCACCGCCATACTGCCCTCTTTGTTCGTATCAATTATGCAATAATCGCACCAGCCCTTGTGCGAAACGACTTTGGTTCCAACTGGAAACTTGGGGTTCCTGGTGTCTTCAACTGTACCCACTTGGAAACCGAACTGATCATATGGAACAGGGAACCGTGAATTGTAGGCGCGTTGGTAGGGATCTACGCTGATCCACTCAACTTTTACAAGTATTTCTCCATTCTGGATCGGTGGTAGATCGTATTCCACAATATCGTAATCCTCACGCTTTGGAAGACCCTGAAAGCGGTTTTTGAGCACATATTTCCTTGCCTTCACCATCTTTGTGCCTTGCCGAATCGTAACAGACTGATAGGTAGGTCCTCATATCAATTTGATAATTTGAAAAAACATGTTATCGAATTGTGTTATCTATTAGCTGTCACGTTACTAAACTATAAGATAAGTATCAAGTTCGCGTAAGCCATATTATAGTAGAGGATCCCGGGTAACAACGACCTTCACCCATCTGTTTACCGGATGACAAATATATTTTAGGGTATAAGATGTGTTGCTGAACACATACCAACAGGGTTGCCTAAAAAATTATGGTCAAGGATATGTTTTTATTAATATTTAAAAAAAATATATATATTATTTCACTGACTTGCTTACCAAAAACATGAACCTTCAATGAAAAGTATACAGTGTATACTACCTATTATCCTGATAAAGTACTGAACTTGATATTTTTTTGTATTCATTTTATTGTATTAATAAGTGTAGATAAAGGCTAACACGACATTCATTGACTGTTAGACGGTACGGAGTTCGCTGGGGCAGCTAGTTTACGATAAAGAAGTTAAACACTTATTGACGTAAAGTTTTACAAAAAAAACCGCTATCTTGGATTTGAATATGGAAGTCGTTTTCGTAATTAGCACCCCAAGAAACCCCAAAAATGACAGCCATATCCATTAAAGAAAAAAATATATCCGTTATCTTCGATTTCTAAATGAATGTCGTTATTTCCATCCCCAACTTTTTCAGCTACCCCCTGGTCGCGTACTTAAGAAGTTTGACTAAAAAAGAGGAATTACACATGTCCATCACTCGAGTCGTTAGTTCATACAAAAATCACATAGAAAAAAGTACATTCAGTTTTTATCCGAATTTTCCGGGCAACTTTTCCAATTTTTCTCCTCATAAGGACCTTCATCGGAATTCAAAGAATAATTAAAAAGAAAATAGCCAAATTGGCCCAGCCGTTCTCGAGTTTTGCGGAGCTGAACAAACAAACATTAAATTTAATTTAATGTTAATTCATATTTTTTTTGAGATTAAGCGTACGGGTATATTAATATTTCACAATGTCGTGGCAAATATTATTAGCAAATCAAATTCTTCCAGAAACCATTAATTTATTCCGTGTTTTAACGATTCTTACTATATTTGGCGAGGTTAAGTAAATCCTACATAATTAGAGCGCGATCCCCATCTAGAAGTAAACTTATTATATTATAAAATCCACAACTCGAATAATAATAATCTGAGTAATTTCAGAAGCGGAGCCTGGAAGTCCTGGGACAGTAGTAAAAACTATAGTGGATGTAACAACCAATGACTAAACAATTATCTAAGAATCTTTGCCCATTGGTAACAACCTTTTCAAAATGTACTTGTGAAGAATCATGAATTTACACCTGCCAGTACCAATAGAGTTCAGTTTAGTTCTTATTGACAAATAAAGAGTTTATCTTCAATTTTAATGTCATCATGAAATAGTCACTTCTTTCAGTTATATAATAATGTACTCTGTGGTCACTTCTGTAATATTTAAATTTCTAGTAAGATACTCAACGATTTAAAATCGGCGATATGGCGAGCGGAGATACATCTGGCCAACCAAAACACTTAACATATGCAAAATCTGATGTGCCCGTGTTGGGGGCGATGATTGACTTCATAGATACTAGCTTTCGATATCTAAAGCATAGGACATTTGCTCAAGCAGAGAAACTAAATGCAAAGTCTTCAAGAGCTACCTTGTCTGCTACCTTCATGGCGTCTGTCTGCTTTTTGTTGGGGTTTGTTAGTAATATAAAGTTTGAAGTGGTGACATTTGATGAGCAACCTCTGGCTAATGATTTGCATTATATTCTGCTGAGTAAGGATGATAAACTTTATATCGATGATATTGATATTACAAGTTAGTATTGTTCACGTTTGTGTGTGTATTTAGAACACAATAATTATGTACGGATGATAGAAACTCCTGTTCAAATATTCGGAGTTCAACAGCGGATAAAAATCTATCACTTATTTAATAATTGCTTAGAATAATTATTGTCCCTAATAAATTACTGTAATACATATAGGTATTTCAAGTTATTTTCTTCTTTACCACTTCTACCAGCCTGCCGTTGATGTATGCATAATGCTAGAAGGCAATTTTTTCATTCCCATTTTGTTCACAATTTGTAACATGGTTTATCGTTAAATGCAACCGATTAACTGCAGCTTTGCTCACGTTTTGAGGAAACCACAAGAGGTACGATCCCGCGGAAGGCCTGAAAAATGCTGGCTTGACGTATTAGACGGAGACATGAGAGCCAATTGTCTCGCTACAAATGATGTTCAAGACCGGGCGAAGTGGTAATGTCTTAGTAGAAAGGCGGACTCTGGTAATTAGCCAGGATAACGCCGGGCAGAAAAGAGAGAACATGGTTACACTTTTTGTTTTAATGTGAGGCAGTATAGAAGTAAGAAACCTTTATGTCGGTTTCTATAAATTGAAGGTATATTTAAATTTCAGATGTCGTCTGGTGTATAGAAGCTTCCGATGTGCTTGTCCTACTCATCGCATATTAATATGGAATTCATCGAATGTTGTACGTACTTTGAATAAAATACAAGTATTATGTATAAACCGTGCGAATTTGTATGCATATGCCTTGCGTCATCTTGCCGTGCGACCTTTACCAGGTCGTCTGTCCACCTTGTAGGCGAACGTCCAACGCTGCGCTTGCCAGTACGTGGCCTCCATTCCAGAACCTTTCTGCCCCATCGGTTATCGGTTCTGCGAGCTATGTGGCCTGTCCACTGCCACTTCAGCTTACTAATCCGCTAGGCTATGTCGGTGACTTTCGTTCTTCTACGGATCTCCTCATTTATATCGGATCAAATCAGAAATGCCTTGCGTGCAGTGGGATAATTACTCGTATTACGGTTAATGCCTAAGACTTGTACTATGTATTTATATTCATAGGTATATTATAGGGCAGTAGTACGGATGGGTAAACGAACATGTGTTATGCAGACATTGACCACAGCTCTGTCGTCGATAAAAGATAACATATTTATCGACATTATAAACTTTATCATTTTACGATTACGTCACATTACGTCGTCCTATTTCCACACTTTCAACTGCTTTTTGATGATCTAACTTGGTACTCATGCTACATTTTGTATTTAAATGATTGAAGCCTAAGGCTGCGGTTAGACGACGCGAAAAATTTCGTGCGGCCGCCGTTGAAATTCTTTGTGAGTAACTAACCGCGCGGCCGGCCGCGTGTAATCGCGCCCGTACGGCGACCGCGCGGTTGGAGCGTTGCGAAGAATTAAACATTATGGCTTAGTCAATAGAGTTTACATTAGTTTTTCGAGTGATTCGAGCGAAGCGCGATCGCCGCGCGGCCGCAACGCGGTGAGATTCCGTGTCATATAAACGCGCCCTTATTCTTTGTCTCACCATTCCATTACCTCATCAGTTCGTGACCAATCAGTTTGTCATACAAATATATCTTTTGCTACTGTAATACTTATTATGGCCACGCTTTCACCGGCCTTTGGCAACTTTCTGAAAATTCGAACTAGTGCTATTTTTGAGTTAGCTTATGGTACCAATACCAAAACAATGGTAGTCCTTATAATTCGGGTAATTTGTAAATCCCCTGCTTGGTATAGAATAGGGATTCTTACTCGAGTAAAAAACGCCTTTGTCAGCCTTTGTACAAAAAAAAAGTATCTGTCAAATCGCTCGTACAGAATGCCCGTCGTGGCATGCACTGTGTGTCACGCAGAATCACGCAGTCCTGATAAAACCACTTGTTATCGGTATCTATAACTATCATCTTGTTCAATGGCAAAGGAAGTATCGATCGTCGTTTTTTTTTTATAGCATACGAGCAAGTGGGTCACCTGATGGTAAGTGATCTCCACCGCCCATGTACGCCCACCACCAGAAGAATCATGGGCGCGTTGCCGACCTTAAAGGAAAGAGATAATTAGGGTTGGGAAGGGGAGGGGAGCCGGGCAAGCCGCTACTTTACGTTGGTTTTCTGTGAGACAGTGGTAGCGACCCGGTCGAGCCAGCCCATCCATGCTGTAGACAAAACTGTCTATAGCGTGGCTCTACCACTCCTAAAATGCAAGTCCTAAAATGTCGTGCAAGTATGCCTATGAAACTAAGGCCGACCGGCACGACGATCCTTAAGCGTATTTAACCACTAAACATGTTTACTAATGACAATATATCGTAGGATTTAACCTTTTTAAAAAATAACGTTATTTTGTATTCATTTAATAATTAATTTTTTTATTAATTTTATAATTATGGCAAATAATTAAAATATTTTTCAATTAATGAATAAGTATTCTGTATAAATAGAATAGACGAAAAATTCAACTATCTGTCTCACAAAAACTTCAACTATCTGCCACCTACAGTTGACGTTTTACCGTGTCTGGCAGTGTTAAAACCTCCGAATGAAAAAAATCTAAATGAATATTTTATACTATGACCTAAGTACAATTATTTAACATTAAGGCTGTTTTACAGGGAGGTTTCCACCATACAACGTGTGACGATGGATGATGTAAATTATAATAGTATCCGTAACCCATATTAACAAATCGCGCTTTACGATTTACCTGTAAAAGCTACCGCGATTCAAGGTTCATAGTTGCTAAAACTTCCTAACAACTATAGAGTACACTAGATTTTTTTGGTTTTTATGCTATAATGTAAGTCTGGCGTTCATGGACTCTTGGGCTAACTGAAAGTGAGACGAAATCATATTGCTATTTGCAACAAAATATATAGATATAATCTGCAAATTGAACTGAACTGCAACAGTTACCAAAATATCCATAAAATTTGTGTGGTTAGGAGGCAAAAACGAAGCAAACATTACATATTTTGTTATTTATTTGTGATACACATAACAGCGTAGGTATCTAATGTGTTTGTAGAACAAGTTTCTACTACAAAATAAATATAAATTGTTTTTAAAATAACGTGTTATTTAGAAGTGTACATTTCTATTACAATCAACTAAATATTAAATTCTGCAAACAGCTTTTCCGAAATTTTCACCAGCCAGCATTCCAATAAATGCGTCATATAAGTTGTTGAAACCTTCCGTAACATGCTCTCTTGTCTTCAGTTTACCGGACTTGATCCAGTCAGTAAGTTGAGCGAACGCCTCTGGCCATTTGCCATCCCAACGCCATATAACAAACCCTTCCATTTTCAATTGCTTGAACACCATAGACGTTTGGATCACTGTAGCCTTAGGCATCTCAGAAGGATTTTCGTTGTACGAGCTAATGCTTCCACATACAGAAATTCTTCCAAATGTGTTCATTTGGCCCAATATCTGACTACTAATTTCTCCTCCGACGTTATCAAAATAGCAATCAATGCCGTTTGGCGCTGCTTCCTTAAGCGCTTTTGTCACATTCACAGTTTTGTAGTTAAATGCTCTGTCAAACCCAAGGTCTTGTACAAGCCACTGGACTTTATCATCGGAACCGGTGAATCCGATGACCTTGCAGCCTTTGATCTTCGCAATTTGACCCACTAGCGATCCAACCGCACCAGCTGCTCCAGTTACTACGACAGTTTCTCCTGGTTTTGGCTTACATATTTCTAAGAATCCAAAGTACGCTGTAGCACCAGGCATCCCTAAAGCTCCCACAGCCAAGGATTCGGACAGGCCTTGCATATCGGGCATTTTGTAGACTCCTTGGCCCGGGCCGGTAGATATGCTGGGATTTACAATGCAATAATCACACCATCCTTTGTGGCTAACAACTTTGGTACCGACCGGGTAGTTGGGGTCCTTGCTATCTACAACTATTCCTAATTGGTAGCCAAACTGATCATAAGGCACTTTGTGGGCACTGTTGTAAGCACGTTGATAGGGATCCACGCTCACCCACTCGCCCTTGATGATTATATCGCCATTCTGCAGCGGTGGTAGGTCGTACTCCACTATTTCGAAGTCATCACGTTTCGGCACGCCCTCGAAATATTTCTTGACGACATATTTACGTGCTTTCACCATATTGGACGTTGATATCCACTCACAACTGGAACAAAAAATACAAATCAATTATTTTAACGTTTTCAAGAAAACACAGGCAAAAGAGCACTAACGGAATAAAAATATTGACTGTCCAAAAATACAGAATATCTAAAAACAAAATTAAATATTGTCAATGACAACTACCTTCAGGCAAAATTATTAGGCACTTAGAGTACCGCCTGCGGGTATTATTGATTCGCTCAAATCGTACATAAATATCAATCATGTTCTTATGATTTAATGAATTGATTCTTTAGAAATTTTCTAGAAAAGAATCAGTTCTCATATAGCATAATCGCCTTTTTCGGTCTAGTGGCAGCGTAGTAAACTAGTAAAGCAGCGAATCGTGAAGTTCTGGGTCCAACTACTAGGTCGAGCGATCACAATTAGTATGAGTTTTCTTTTTGAAAAATATCAGACATACATTGTCCGGGATCGGAATTTGTGCCTGGTGTAACCTAAGCTCTTTGGGGATAAACGCATGAATGTTATGATGTTATGATTTAGCAAAATATAATTATAAAATGTTATTGTAGTGCAGTACGAGTCGGTTTATACCTACATTTTGTATGGACCTATTATTTTATAGTTTACTAATTATACTAATAGCTATTATGGAATGTCATGCATGCTTGACCAAATACAATACATGTTCCAGAAATGTAAACATATCTACCTAATTTTCAAATGATGAGGTTGGAATAATAATCTTGTTTTGTTATTTATAAGATGTAATTTACAACTTATACAATATGGTTGACAAGAGGGCAGATATTAGGGGGGTTTGCTGGGTTCTCATCCCTGGGAAATTAAAAGACTGATAAAACAAATTAAAATATTTATTGCATCCATAAAATGATATAAATGTGTCTTTTATATTAACGCTTTAACTCTAAATCTGGCTTTTCGAAAGGCTGTTTCGGTGTGTCACTTGGTCTCGGGATTTACTGTCGGGACATTCATATTATACCTTTACATTATTACGAGGTTTCATAATGCGCGCTAATGGTTATGCGCTAATACATGGTGGCGATTTCTGTAAATGGGGTAGGTCCGTTTTTGGCGCCAAATAGTGGGCCATTATTATATCATGTTTAAGGAAACTCATAGGTTCTTATCAAAAACCTCACTTGAGTATGGTTCTTGAATACGGGCGTTAGATGCATATTCTTTCGGCACGATTTTTCTACACCCTTGCCTTTCAAATCCATTCAGCTTTCTCTAGATTCTTCTTCCCCCTGTCCCTTCCCTTGTTACGGATTGGCTTATGTCTGGCTCTTCCTTTGTCCCAGATCACGAACTTTGTTGTTTTCTGGTCCTTTTTCATAGCCCTGTCGATTTCTACTATGGTTGTTCTTAGTTCTTGTGGCGTTATTTTTTTTAACTTTCTTTTTGTGTGTCAACCCGAAATACTTACGCCCTTTTTAAAATGCATTATGTATGAGTCAACTGCATAAAATATTGGCTATAATTAGATATAACTGTGTATCAAATATATTTTATTTGACGACGTTTAATTTTAATTAAACGTCGTCAAATAAAATATATTTGATAAATTAGCCAGCACCATTTTATCTTAGGATTACCAAAACATAATTTAATTATATAATCACGTGTTTTAGTGATTAAGCCATCTTTCGTTGATTAACCTCAATTTCAACTAAAAAAATATTTTATGTGAGTGTGAGACAAATACTTATTTTTTTAACATTATTCGAATAAACTTGACTTATCGAGTAAAATAATTATGACGGTTAAGTACAAAATTTCGCGGTTTTCTTATAAAGTAATGAATATTATATCCGGAGGCTCAAATCCCCATACACAATCCAATCCTTTAATTATCTTTTCCTTATAAGGTCGGCAAGGCGTCCATGTCTCTTCTAATACAATGGGTGGACATGGGTAGTGGAGATCACTTACAATCAGCTGACCCACTTGCTTGTTTGCCGGCCTAAGACAAAAATAAATATATTTTTTTTTGGTAATTTTTTCCTATTTTCTAGAGGTCACCACTAAGTGAATACCTATTCCTGCCGTGGCTCGGAATGGCCTTGCGGGGCCTATTCCTTCGCCAGGCGCCGACCGCCGGAGCCTTGCTTTACACCACAGCAGTGGTCAGTGGGACGATTAACCCTTTGTTTTTGACAGCCTTCTCTTTTCTTTTCCGTAAGTATAATCTGTTAATTTTTTTTTATTAGCATGATATGTCCTACTGCAGGGCAAAGGCCTCCCTATCCTCCCTGCTTTTATGGGCCAATCCATACTGTAAGCATCTAGTTCGTCCCTCCATCTTCGCCTCGGTCTATCATGTCGCCTTTTCCCGTCTTTGGGGGGGGGCCACTCTGTGGTTATTTTTGCCCACAGCTCGTCCGACATGCGACAAACGTGGCCCGGCTTTGCAGCTTGTTGCCCGACATCAGCAATGTGCGTTTTAGAGCGCAGGTCGGTATTTTTTATGCGGTCTGTTAATTGGACTTTAAGTATGCTGCGCTCCATGGCTCGCTGACAAACCCCAAGTTTGGAGAGCTTTTGTAGAGCCGTCAAAGACCAGGTCTGTGCTCCATAAGTGAGGATGGGTAAAATGGTCATATCCATGAGTTTTCGTCTAAGGGTGAGACGTAGGCTGCCCTTCAAAATATTTTTAATAGCCCAATATCGCTTCCAGGCATTTTGTGTGCGTCTAATGATCTCAACTTCTTGCCTCGCCTGGAAGGATACAGTTTGACCTAAATATAAGTACTCATGAACATATTCAATCAGTAAGGTCCACGACACATCTCCTTACCTTTTAAACCCTTACAGATTTTTTTTGTAAACTTACCCTACTCCGTCTTGCCCTATCCCGATTTCCATATCCTAGTCCGTGAATCCCTTCACTTAAAGATGCCCTCCCTTTTCCCATGCTTGTTGGTGTGCCTTTTCCTGCCAGCCTTTAGCGCGGCGGTTAGTCCAAAGTTCCCTTAATTGTAAGTTAGTCTTTTTAATGACAAATTTTCTGTACTTGACCTGTCATAAGCGCTTTCTTAGCCTACATGATTAATAAAGATTTTGATTTTGATTTTGTATCTCCCCATCCCCTACATGTAATTTATATTTTGTGCTATTCGACATGGCCTAAGTCTTTGCCCTATTCATACTAAGTCCAATCTTGAGGCTTGTGGTGTTGAGTTCATTAATATTAATTATTATATTATTAAAATTATTATGCCAAGCTCTTTCTTTTCTTTTTTATTTATGGCTTTCGCAGTATTATGCATTTAGCCAGTGTCAAGTATAATTTATTCTCAAGTATATTTACAAGAACGATGAAACACGGGTGCGGTCGATTTCAAGGTCTTGTCGGAATTTTGGTGTTAACTCCTTCCAGTACGATTCTTAATTCACTTATTTCAATGTTTCTATACACTGTTCATCACCGTCAATGTTTATTGAACAAATCCACACCACTTTTATACAACAAACACAACTCTAAACTAGTTTATGAAATAAATTAAAATAAGCGATGAATTGCACTGTCAGAATTCCCGCCAAAACTCAAATACCAAGCTCTTTAATACTGGACTAAAAAAGGACAATGTCGTCGGCACAACGAAGGTTGGTTAACCTTTTCTTGCCGACAATGCCCTTCTCCGACCAGCGACAAGTTTTTAAAAACCTCTTCCAAGGTGAATGGGTCACCTTGTTTTACTCCGCGACGTATCTGAAAAGTTGGTCCAGTAGAGTCTATTTTTATCTATGCCGTGCTATTGTGGTATATTATCTTCAGAAGATCTATGTATGTATCTGGAACTTGTTGAATTCTGAGGGCGTTAAATATGGCGGAGTGGTCCAGGCTGTCAAAGGCTTTCGAGTAATCGACAAAGGCGAGATAAAGAGGGATGTTGAACTCAGAATGTTTTTCTATGAACTGATTAAGTGTGTGTAGGTGGTCGATGGTAGAGAGGCCGTGTCGGAAGCCTGCCTGTTCTGGCGGTTGGTGTTGATCCAGTAAGCCTGATACTCGTCTCTCTATTACTTTAATAAATATTTTGTAAATGTGGGATATCAGACTAATCTGTTAATAAGTATTTTAATTGCGCTTGATAATAAGTGTAGTGATGTAACTATTGGATATACTTAGCACGTATGTTTCAAAACGTTAGTAACACCTAGATAAACAATCGTAACCCTAATAACCTAGTTAAGCAATGTAAATATTACAGCAAAATATTGATGTATTAAATTGTACGATGTATTATATTGACAATTTGTACGTCAAATTGCTCTCGAATACCTCTGTGATTAGGTCATTACTCACTACAGGTAGGGAATTATTCAACAGATGTGTTAAGGGCCTTCTGTGAGCAAATGACCTTGACTGACTCGCGCCATACTGGCTCGTGTACGTGGCGTGTGAGTTTTCGTGCAGAATATGCACGTATTTAGCGAATAATTGATTGAAAAAATCAGGTTTTGGTCTTTTCGAAAATCTAAAACGGGCAAAATATTCGTTATTAAATTGCCTATCTAGTGATGTTAATCTCATATGAACACAATCTGTACTTTAAAAGGAGACGCACGGAATCTTTACATTTTTCTCATTTTTATGGTTCATTTATAACGACAATTTAAAAAAACATATCAACATTAACATGAATTTGAATCGAACAAAGTAAAGCTGACAGAGTGTAGAAATATATTGTATATTTTTTTAATCAATGTTTATTTTAAGTAATGACTAGATAGCCTCTAAAAATCTCGATCGCGCGGCGTTTTGCTGGGGGTATGGCCTTAATATGTTAACTGTAGTACGTGCAGTAGCTAAACAAACAAAATAATATTTATTCTGCCAGTGCTAGAAGCGAGGATGTGGTTGGAAGTGGCCCGCCTGCTGCACTTGCGCTGGGATTGCCGAGACCATGCCAACTCGATCCAAGACTCGGAGTATGACATCCAGACTCTGTGGAGTAACGATGACGTACAGAGCGTCGAAGTGCGCAATTATGTTTATTGATTATTGCGTTCTTTATTCAAATGTTTGGTACCTATTGTTGTTTTCTTTGTTGTAAAATAATGCTTATTTTTTATGATGATTTACAATGTATTTTTAATATAAAAGATATATAGTAGTAGAGTTTATATTTTCCCGCTTTTATTATATTAATCCCGCGACGTGGGAATAAAATAATCACGTTCCCGGGAATACTTGAAATCTGGCTAATTTAGTTAAATAGAGAGATCAAATACTTAGTTAATAAGATCCACAAAATCGGTCTCTTTAAGATTTTAAAATATGTGCGTAAGGCCTTAAAATGACTTATTAAGTTGTAAAAAATGTGAAACTGCTTTTAAGAAACGTAAGACAAAAATAAATGAGTTATAGAAATTCAAAGGGTGGATGGAACCTGGAGTCGATTATGCGTTCAAAGAGTTTCATTTGCTTAATGCCGGTGGTAGTTCTTATAATTCTGAATAATAATATCCTTTGCATCGTTTAAGGGAATTATAAAAATCTACCACCAAAGGTTGGGCATTTGTGTTTGGTGTTCAGTTAGTTCGTCAAAGCCAACCCATACAATAGTTTTGTATATTCGTTGATGTTGATGAGCTTTTGGGAAAGTATGTAAGTTCTATATTTTTACTAATTATTCATATTAGATATAGCATCTACTTGTATTTACCGAGATACAACCGATTTAACGAAATATTGGTACCCTTGAGTAAGAATTGAGGGGTAAATTTCTGTAACTTTTCTATTTTTGTCTTACAAAATTTTAAATTGGATTTACAGTTTTTTGCTTTTAAAATGTCCTAAATTTATATTTTAATTAGTTTTTAGTTTCATAGTTGTGGCCCATAATCGTTTCGTATGCTTTAAAAACATCATGTAGGTGCATCAAAATTGTTGTAGATATCCAAAATTTGGCAGTTAGGTACGGAAATATCGTGTAATATGTCATACCGGTAGCTCGGGATATTATCTAATACTAGCTTTTGCTCGCGGCTCCGCCCACGTGATCAAACAAACAAACAAACAATCAAACTCTATAGCTTTATAATATTAGTATAGATTTGGGTAGCTTAGCAACGGAAGCCTTCAAATAATATTATTTAGGTAGCTTAGCAACGGAAGCCTTCAAATATGAATAATTTTCCCCGTTTTTGCAACATTTTTCACTGATGTTTCGCTTCTAATGGTCGCAGCGTAATGTTATATAGCCTAAAGCCTTTCTTGATAAATGGACTATCCAACACAAAAATAATTTTTCATTTCGAACCAGTAGTTCCTGAGATTAGCACGTTCAAACAAACAAACAAACAAACAAACAATCAAACTCTACAGCTTTATTATATTAGTATAGATATAAAATTCTCGTGTCGCGGTGTTTGTAGTTAAACTCCTCCGAAACGGCTTGACCGATTCTCATGAAATTTTGTGTGCATATTGGGTATGTCTGAGAATCAGACAACATCTATTTTTCATCCCCCTAAATGTTAAGGGTAGTCCAACCCTATTTTTTTTTTTTAATTTTTATATAAATATTATTTTTTTATTTTTTTATGATAGAGCATTAAAAATACATACAACCCTAAATTTTTACCCTTTTATCACCAACCCCTATTTTTTAATAGACATTTTAGTAATTTAATCATTTTTCATTTAGGCTACTTTTATCCAGGAAAAAGGAGATCAAGCGAGCGGAGCCGTGAGGGACAGCTAGTAATTTATATAAAATACTCATGGTATCGGCATTTTACGACACTATGCTCCCGGGTCCAGGATCAATTTCCCGGGCTTACCCCAGGAGCGGGAACCTGGTAAAAACATCGATACTTAGTAAAAGAAAGGTATATAAGTGATAAAAATAAATGGCATGCAAATATTTTATGCTTATGTAAATGCATCGACTACATTATTTTACTAGGTAGCTGATAAGATTGGGGAAGAGGTCATGTGCGTTCAATTGTAATAATAATTGGTCCATTGTCGACCGTGAGCAATAATAACAGTAAAATGATCACTTTCGGATGACCTACAGTTTAAGAATTATGACTAAATGATCGCTGCACAGGATTTTTCAGTAATAGACCGGTGATTATCCGGTTGAAAATGGTAAAAATAGAAACAAATTTATAGTAGAATCAAACCCATTGTAAAAGGAAGAGAATACAACAAAATTGATAGGAAAAATAAATTACCGGCGATCTGAGGTCGGGAAGTGGGAAGGGGGGGGGGGCTTTTAAGGGTAAAAAACGGTTTATCTCGATTTCCGGAAAAACTACAAGTCCTATGGAAAAAAGTTAAATCGCAAAGTTGTAGGTAATAAAAAGATCTACAACTTTTGTGTACACACTCTCTTCACATAACCTCAAAATATATGTGAAAAATTCAAATAACCAAGTTTTTTGTTTTTATTTTTATCTATTATAATAAATCATTTTTTTTTCACGAAATTTGGTGAAAACTTACCTTTTTGTATCCCAAATACACTGTAATTTTTTTGATTTAAAATATTTATTTTTGCACCTTACTTTGACTTAATATCGAAAAAGCAGCCTAATTTTCAAACGAAAATTCTCACGTCAAAATATGAGCTTTTTTAAAAAAGTTTGTTGGTTTCTTGTTCATTGAAATATCTACTTTCTGATGGTGTAAAAAAATATATACATTACTATGGTAAATGTGCTCAGAAAATGTAAAGTTATAAGTTAATATTTAATAAGACATATCTACAATATTTTGAGTAAGTTGTAGAATCTTCTTTAAATTATATGCGTAGATGCCTCTTTATTGTTATTTTAATATAACTTATATACCTGAGTGATCTACGGAAAATTTTAGCCCATCATAAAGAAGTGGGGAAGGGGCTAGGTGGGTCTGGGCCTTACTACCTGTTATTTAGTAGTTCGTTTCTTTGCATTTTCTGGGCACATTTACCATAGTAATGTATATATTTTTTTACACCATCAGAAAGTAGAGAATTCAATGAACAAGAAACCAACAAACTTTTTTAAAAAAAGCTCATATTTTGACGTGAGAATTTTCGTTTGAAAATTAGGCTGCTTTTTCGATATTAAGTCAAAATAAGGTGCAAAAATAAATATTTTAAATCAAAAAAATTACAGTGTATTTGGGATATAAAAAGGTAAGTTTTCACCAAATTTCGTGAAAAAAAATGATTTATTATAATAGATAAAAATAAAAACAAAAAACTTGGTTATTTGAATTTTTCACATATATTTTGAGGTTATGTGAAGAAAGTGTGTATACAAAAGTTGTAGATCTTTTTATTACCTACAACTTTGCGATTTAACTTTTTTCCATAGGACTTGTAGTTTTTCCGGAAATCGAGATAAACCGTTTTTTACCCTTAAAAGCCCCCCCCTTCCCACTTCCCGACCTCAGATCGCCGTTAATTTATTTTTCCTATCAATTTTGTTGTATTCTCTTCCTTTTACAATGGGTTTGATTCTACTATAATTTAATTATGTATCAAATTGGAAAATCACCGGTCTATAACTATTCTGTTATCGGGGTTTGATTAAATACACATTATTTTCATCCAAATCGGGTAAATTATTGTTATATTAATTAAAAATATAGCTTTACATTCATTAAGGAATAATAGAAGGTCGATGATATTTGACTTATTTTAAAGCTGAAATACAATGAACTGGTAACTTGAATTAGATGATATAACCTTTTTAGTTATAACTTAGACCTTGGAGCAATTCTCTATGGTACAAGTTCCCGCCTTTTTTGAATGTTTTTAAATGAGTTTTGGCGGGAATTCTGACAGTGCAGTTCATCGCTTATTTTCATTTATTTCATAAACTAGTTTAGAGTTGTGTTTGTTGTATAAAAGTGGTATGGATTTGTTCAATAAACATTGACGGTGATGAACAGTGTATGGAAACATTGAAATAAGTGAATTAAGAATCGTACTGAAAGGAGTTAACACCAAAACTCCGACAAGACCTTGAAATCGACCGCACCCGTGTTTCATCGTTCTTGTAAAAATAACTTGAGAATAAATTGTACTTGACACTGGCTTAATGCATAGTACTACAAGAGCCATAAATAAAAATAAATAAATGTTTTTAAATTACAAACGATAGATACAAATATAAAACCATTATTTAATACCATACGACTTCACAATAAATCTCACAATCTCTTTTAGAATAAAAATAGTATATATCTGCTTCGGTGGCGCAGTTGTAATGCATACGCGGTACAACTGCCGTGTTGGGGTTTCGGGTTCGATCTCCGGGTCGGGTAAAAGCATGGTAAAAATGATATTGGGTTTCCTATCACGAAATGCTGAGGATCAGCGCGGTATCTGGAATTGTGCCCGGTATGGTGTAGGCTCGCCCCCTATCACGTCATGGGACGGATATACCCTCGACGAACTGAGGGTTTACCTCTGCCTATCCGAGGGTTACATGTTGTTTTGTTTTATTGTACAACGGCGATTTAATTACCATTGCAATGATACTCTCCTAAAACTACTATTATTTATTTTATTACTTTATAAATAACCAAATAAAATAAATAGATGCCATTGTGATTCGCGCCGTATTGTTTCCGTCAAACTAGATTTTTTGTAATTTTATTAATGTAGGTAGGTACGTAATTTAAAAACTTTGCACACATACCATTTTTTTTTAGCATAGATCGGCAAACGAGCAAGTGGGTCACCTGATGGTAAGTGATCTCCACCGCCCATGTATGCCCACAATATCAGAAGAATTATGGTCGCGTTGCCGACCTTAAACGAAAGGGATCATTAGGGATTGGGAAGGGGAGGGGTATTTAGGCCTCCGGATATCTCATTCACCATACGAAACGCAGCAGCAAGCCGCTACTTTACGTCGGTTTTCTGTGAGACAGTGGTAATGGCCCGGTTGAGCCGGCCCAATCATGCTGTAGACAAAACTGTCTATAGTGTGACTCTACCACTCATGCCTACGGATTTTATTCGTGTTTGAAGCTAAGTGTAGCTCTACAGCTGGTTTGAGGCTTTATCCCACTCAATGACCTTGATATGTTCCAAGCAAAAATATACACTCATGCAAGTTTCGCGCGACCGCAGCGTAGCGATAGCGTTTCAACTTTTTGTTCAAAATGTTGTCAAAGTAATAGGTACGTCGCGTTTTTTTATACACAAGAACAATTTGCTTAATGATTGATATGTCGATTCACTAAAAAAATTTCTTCAAAGATTATAAAACTACAGTAGTTAAATTTTATAAAAATAAATATGGATCGCACTCATATAAATTCTGCTTCGACAGAAATTTCCGTAATGACTATATTACACATGTATTTTTATAAAAGTATTAGTTTAACAGAATTCTCATTGAAAGAATTGTTTTGTAATGTTTACAATTTAGCTTTAGTTACAGCTATAATAGTATAAAATGAAACATGCCCAGCCGGGTCGTGGATAAACTGATAATCAGAAAGTAACAAAATATAATTTATTTTTTGTGGAAAAAAGAAATGCAAAATACGTTCTTTCCTACGTGAATGAGTGACGACAAAGCTTATCACCGCGCGAGTTGTTTATACTTTGTTCATTAGAATAATAATGTTCTAATTAATTAAAATCAAACCGCGTGAACTCGGTATTTCACGACGACGATGTTCAGTCTTGAAACATTTTTGTTGAGAACTTTAAAAATAATTGAAAAAAAAACTAGAAAATTGCTCTCAAATAGAAATAATACATAAACAAATATTTGAAAATGGAAGACCTGTGACAACTGTTCCGTTCAGTTCCGTCGTAGTATGCGGTGCCCTTAAAGATTGGTTTCTTCATATACAACTTCACACTCGTGCTAAAACCTGCCATAGTGGCTCACCTTGTGTGGGTCGCGTTCCAGGGTCAGCCAGTGTGTATCGGGTTCTCCCCAGGGGGCTTGCCCCCTGATCCTAACCCTTTTCCCATCCCTTTTTCCTTCCCCTCCCCCTTGGCCCTTTGGCAGGCCGGCATGATCTTGCCGACCTACGATGGACACATTGTTTGTCGTTGGTCGACAATATTCTTGGATTGCGCTACACTTACCATCAGGTGTGGCGTAGTCGCTTTGCCGAGCTAGGATAAAAAAAAAATACACGAATGTTTCTATAGGTACTAGTACTTTTTATCACATTTTTACGATACAAATTAAAACCCACACTAAAACATTCTCTTGTTGTATATTTTTCGTTTCACAAGACAAACGCGACACCGTGTTGCTAAAAAAAGAATTTACAAATCACACTTTCAACTAAAATATTTCTTTGCTATTTTCAAAAAATACGTACCAAATCTTCAAATACTTAATCGAGCACTGAGACACGGCCAGCCCGCGCAAGAAGAAACTTTTAAATGAAAAGAATATAGAACCGCAAGGTCAGAAAGCCGGCGCGTTCGGTGTTATTTTCCATGTCATTATAATAATTAATTTTAATCAGTGGCGTAGCTAGGGTGGGGGACAGTGGAGTCACCCGACATGTCCCCACGGCGGGGGTCTCCCATAAATCGGTGACACAATTCGTACTGTTGACAATACCAGTCTCATGAACAGGGCCGTCTTATATACCCTGGGGCCATACAACAATTTTGAGTTACGTATGGTAAAGAAGGAATTGCTCACGAAAGGTCTCCCTTGGGCTTGCGGAGAGACATTGGATCTCTCGAATGCTTTACCATCTGTTCCACGAGGAGCTGTCTGAAGAACTGCTTAATCTATAAGCAGGTATCTAATCTTATTCTATAATAATAAGTAAGCCTCCGTGGCGCAGTCCCATGTTAACTTTGGTGAGTTTATGGTGAAGTTTACTACCCAGTCACTTTCTAGAAGATTTGTTAGGTTTATTTATCGATCTTAACCTAAGATCCGATTACAGTCGACGAAGTACGAGGAAAGCTTGACGGCAAATAATGTGCAGTTGAAGCGGTCAAGTTTTAATTAAAGTTTTTTTATAATAGAATAATAGACTACATCGAACTATTTGAAGACTAGCTTTTCCTCGCGGTTCCGCCTACGTGATCTGCTTTTTTTCGGGATAAGAGTAGCCTATGTTCATCAGGGATAATGTAGGATTCTAATGGTGAAAGAATTTTTCAAACCGGTCCAGTAGTTTTTAAGTTTATTCGTTAGGTACATAGAAAAATACAAATTTTTCCTTTATGTACTACTAGCTGTCCCGCGCGGCTCCGCCCGCGTGATCTGTATTTTCCGGGATAAAAGTAGCCTAACAGTGGCGCCATCTGTTAGCAATGTGTCACGCACCGACGCCATCTACTTAAAATATTGGTTTGTAGTACATGCTATGTATCAGAGATGGCGCTGTATTTAAAAAATGATTTTCCCTATTTTCCCGCTTTTCTATTGAAAATTTTCCTAGATTTTCGTTGCTATAAACCTCACGGAGCCCGAGACCTTTCCAACGAATGTAAAACCGTGGAAATCGGTTCGTGCGTTCTGGAGTTATATCGTCAGGAAGGAAAACCCGACTTATTTTTATATAATAGATTAGATTAGTTGAATATGACTTTAGCTTTCGAGCGATTCTTTCCTGTTTTACAGTGTGAGATAGTAATTTGATATTTCGTCAATAGTAATTTTATACGAATTCGAAAACTTTTGACGTATTTGTAAATCATACTAGACCTACAGATCTTATGCCTAATGGTAAGCGTCACATTTAGCTATCCTAACAAACAACACACAGAATTTTGAATTACAAAGCACTCCATGGCACTGGACTGCGTTCATCACCCAGAGACATAAGATGTTAACCTTAATGAATGAATATGAACCTTCATAATGGCCAGTATTTTCACTGGCTTCAATGTCCTTCAAAACGAAACGCAACAGTACTTACATTGCTGCTTGGCGACACAAAGAGCAGCAGTTACCAAAATACTCATAAAATTTGTGAGGTTAAGAGGCAAAAACGAAGCAAACATTATATTATTTATTTGTGATACACATAACAGCGTTTCCGTAAGTGGTACTTAAAGTGTTTGTAGAAAAAGTATCTACTAAAAAATAAATGTTCTTAAAATAACGTGTTATTTAAAAAGCGTACATTTCTATTACAATCAACTAAATATTAAATTCTGCAAACAGCTTTTCCAAAATTTTCACCAACCAGCATTCCAATAAATGCGTCATATATGTTGTTGAAATCTTCTGTAACATGTTCTCGTGTCTTCAGTTTACCGGACTTGATCCAGTCAGTAAGTTGAGCGAACGCCTCTGGCCATTTGCCATCCCAACGCCATACATGAAACCCTTCCATTTTCAATTGCTTGAACACCATAGCCGTTTGGATCACTGTGGCCTTAGGCATCTCAGAAGGATTTTCGTTGTACGAGCTAATGCTTCCACATACAGAAATTCTTCCAAATGTGTTCATTTGGCCCAATATCTGACTACTAATTTCTCCTCCAACGTTATCAAAATAGCAATCAATGCCGTTTGGCGCTGCTTCCTTAAGAGCTTCTGTCACATTCACAGTTTTGTAGTTAAATGCTCTGTCAAACCCAAGGTCTTGTATAAGCCACTGGACTTTATCATCGGAACCGGCGAATCCGATGACCTTGCAACCTTTGATCTTCGCAATTTGACCCACTAGCGATCCAACCGCACCAGCTGCTCCAGTTACTACGACAGTTTCTCCTGGTTTTGGCTTACATATTTCTAAGAATCCAAAGTACGCGGTAGCACCAGGCATCCCTAAAGCTCCCACAGCCAAGGATTCGGACATGCCTTGCATATCGGGCATTTTGTAGACTGCTGGGCCCGGGCCGGTAGATATGCTGGGATTTACAATGCAATAATCACACCATCCTTTGTGGCTAACAACTTTGGTACCGACCGGGTAGTTGGGGTCCTTGCTATCTACAACTGTTCCTAATTGGTAGCTAAATTGGTCATAAGGCACTTTGTGGGCATTGTTGTAAGCACGTTGATAGGGGTCCACGCTCACCCACTCGCCCTTGATGAGTATATCGCCATCCTGCAGCGGTGGTAGGTCGTACTCCACTATTTCGAAGTCATCACGTTTCGGCAGGCCCTCGAAATATTTCTTGACGACATATTTACGTGCTTTCACCATATTGGACGTTGATATCCACTCACAACTGGAACAAAAAATACAAACCAATTAATTTCACGTTATCAAGAAAACACAGGCAAAAGAGCACTAACGGAATAAAAATATTGACGGTCCAAAAATACAGAATATCTAAAAACAAATATTGACAATTACAACTACCTTCAGGCAAAATTATTAGGCACTTAGAGTATCGCCTTCGGGTATTATTGATTCGCTCAAATCGTACATAAATATCAATCATGTTCTTATGATTTAATGAATTGATTAGAAATGTTCTAGAAAAGAATCAGTTCTCATATAGCATAATCGCCTTTTTCGGTCTAGTGGCAGCGTAGTAAACTAGTAAAGCAGCGAATCGTGAAGTTCTGGGTCCAACTACTAGGTCGAGCGATCACAATTAGTATGAGTTTTCTTTTTGAAATATCAGACATGCATTGTCCGGGATCGGAATTTGTGCCTGGTGTAACCTAACCTCTTTGGGGATAAACGCATGAATGTTATGATGTTATGATTTAGCAAAATATAAGGGGTTGCTTTAGTATCCGGTTGCAAGCGAAATAGTGCGGGAGGGGTGGGAGGTGGTTGAGTGGGGGAGGTATAACCCCCCCTGAAAGGGGGGAGGTGCGGAAACCAATAGTTTAGGAGATATGATATTTTTTAATTTCCAGGTTTCTGCTTACAATATTTTAGCACATATTGATATTTTCTATGTGGTCACGGGCTATTTTTCATCGGGAGAAGGAGGAAAGTCACAGTTTACTTTATATTCAATGTTAAAAAAATCTGTAACAAAAATTGCTTATGAAGCAAGTAATAACAACAAGGCGTAGTTGCCGGGGTTACTACTTTTTGGGTGGTTTAAAAAAAAAATTACCACGATTATTAACCTAACCTAATTTGTCCGAGTCGGGGTGCTCCAAATCCCGAGCTCGCTTCGCTCGCTCACGCGTGCATAAGCCTCGGTTTGTGCGGTTCCTACTTCTGGATGGTTAAGAAAAAAATAATCACCACCAATATCAATAAGGTAAGCAGGTCGAATGGGAGATAATAAGATCACAATAAAAACACAACCGGCACTCAACAACAATGAAAGTAGGTAGTTGTGAATAGGAAAATAATAATTATAGTAGTATTGTAAAGAAAAAAAACGTTCCAGTAACGCGAGCACAACATATTAAGCATTTCGTTTTTATATAACTACTTGTCAGAAAGAGACAGAATTAGTCGTGTTCCACGTTCAATGACATTTGTCTCTTTCTAATTCAATATTAGTGTGTTTACAACTGTAATAACCTACAAAACTTTAAAAATTAATTTCACAAAAACTATGCATTTCCGCATAATAAACTGCTAGCATTTGTTAATACGGACTAGTGTCTAACGTTTACTATAAAAATTATCAGCAAAATCCTGCACCCGGATACTAAAGCCAACCCAAATATAATTATAAAATGTTATTGTAGTGTAGTACGAGTCGGTTTATACCTACATTTTGTATGGACCTATTATTTTATAGTTTACTAATTATACTAGTGGCTATTATGGAATGTCATGCATGCCTAACCAAATACAATATATGTTCCAGAAATGTAAACATATCTACCTAATTTTCAAATGATGAGGTTGGAATGATAATCTTATTTCGTTATTTATAAGATGTAATTTACAACATATACAATATGGTTGACAAGAGGGCAGATATTAGGGGGGTTTGCTGGGTTCTCCTCCCTGGGAAATTAAAAGACTGATAAAATAAATTAAAATATTTATTGCAATTTTCGAAAGGCGGTGTGTCACTTGGTCTCGGGATTTACTGTCGGGACATTCATATTATACCTTTACATTATTACGAGAATTCACAATGCGCGCTAATGGTTATGCGCTAATGCATGGTGGCGATTTCTGTAAATGGGGTAGGTCCGTTTTTGGCGCCAAATAGTGGGCCATTATTATATCATGTTTAAGGAAACTCATAGGTTCTTATCAAAAACCTCACTTCAGTATGGTTCTTGAATACGGGCGTTAGATGCACATTCTTTCGGCACGATTATTCTACACCCTTGCCTTTCAAATCCATTCAGCTTTCTCTAGATTCTTCTTCCCCCTGTCCCTTTCCTTGTTACGGATTGGCTTATGTCTGGCTCTTCCTTTGTCCCAGATCACGAACTTTGTTGTTTTCTGGTCCTTTTTCATAGCCCTGTCGATTTCTACTATGGTTGTTCTTAGTTCTCGTGGCGTAATATTTTTAACTTTATTTTTGTGTGTCAACCCGAAATACTTACGCCCTTTTTAAAATGCATTATGTATGAGTCAACTGCATAAAATATTGGCTATAATTAGATATAATTGCGTATCAAATATATTTTATTCGACCGCGTAGCATGAGTTAGCACAATTTTATCTAAGGATTACCAAAACCTAATTTAATTATATAATCACGTGTTTTAGTGATTAAGTCATCATTCATTGATTGACCTGAATTTCAACTAGAAAAATATTTGATGTGATTGTGAGACAAATACTTATTTTTTTAACATTATTCGAATAAACTTGACTTATCGAATAAAATAATGAATGACGGTTAGGTACAAAATTTTGACTTACATACTTAATATGTAAGCTTGTGCGCGGTTTTCTTATAAAGTAATGAACATTATATCCGGAGGCTCAAATCCCCATCCAAAATCCAATCCCTTAACTATGTCTTCCTTATAAGGTGGGCAAGGCGTTTTTTTTTATCGTGGCTCGGCACTGTGACTACGCTACACCTGATGGTAAGTGTAGCGCAATCCAAGAATAGTGTCGACCAACGATAATATGTCCATCGTAGGTCGGCAAGATCATGCCAGCCTGCCAAAGGGCTAAAGGGAAAGGGAAGGAAAAAGGGATGGGAAAAGGGTTAGGATCAGGGGGCAAGCCCCCTGGGGAGAACCGGATATACACTGGCTGACCCTGGAACGCGACCCACACAAGGTGGGCCACTATGGCAGGTTTTAGCACCAGTGTACGGTGGTCGCTATCCGGTCGGATACAAGTATCCTCCCACCAGCAGTCATGACTCTTTTAATACTATGGGTGGATATCGGCGGTGGAGATCAGTGATCATCAGCTGACCCACTTGCTTGTTTGCTGGCCTATGATAAAAAGATAAACATAAAGTATAGTAATTTTTTCTTTGGTAACTTTCTTTTCTTTCCTTACCTAGAGGTCACCACTAAGTGAATACCTATTCCTGCCGTGGCTCGGAATGACCTTGCGGGGCCTATTCCTTCGCCAGGCGCCGACCGCCGGAGCCTTGCTTTACACCACAGCAGTGGTCAGTGGGACGATTAACCCTTTGTTTTTGACAGCCTTCTCTTTTCTTTTCCGTAAGTATAATATATTGATAAGTATTTTAATTGCGCTTGATAATAAGTGTAGTGATGTAACTATTGGATATACTTAGCACGTTTGTTTCAAAACGTCAGTAACACCTAGTTAAACAATCGTAACAAGCAATGTAAACATTACAACAAAATATTTATGTATTAAATTGTACGATGTATTGTCAATTTGTACGTCAAATTGCCCTCGAATACCTCTGTAACTAGGTCATTACTCACTACAGGTAGGTAATTATTCAACAGATGTGTTTAAATCTTAACTGTAGTACGTGCAGTAGCTAAACAAACAAAATAATATTTATTCTGCCAGTGCTAGAAGCGAGGATGTGGTTGGAAGTGGCCCGCCTGCTGCACTTGCGCTGGGATTGCCGAGACCATGCCAACTGGATCCAAGACTCGGAGTATGAGATCCAGACTCTGTGGAGTAACGATGACGTACAGAGCGTCGAAGTGCGCAATTATGTTTATTGATTATTGCGTTCTTTATTCAAATGTTTGGTACCTATTGTTGTTTTCTTTGTTGTAAAATAATGCTTATTTTTTATGATGATTTACAATGTATTTTTAATATAAAAGATATATAGTAGTAGAGTTTATATTTTCCCGCTTTTATTATATTAATCCCGCGACGTGGGAATAAAATAATCACGTTCCCGGGAATACTTGAAATCTGGCTAATTTAGTTAAATAGAGAGATCAAATACTTAGTTAATAAGATCCACAAAATCGGTCTCTTTAAGATTTTAAAATATGTGCGTAAGGCCTTAAAATGACTTATTAAGTTGTAAAAAATGTGAAACTGCTTTTAAGAAACGTAAGACAAAAGTAAATGAGTTATAGAAATTCAAAGGGTGGATGGAACCTGGAGTCGATTATGCGTTCAAAGAGTTTCATTTGCTTAATGCCGGTGGTAGTTCTTATAATTCTGAATAATAATATCCTTTGCATCGTTTAAGGGAATTATAAAAATCTACCACCAAAGGTTGGGCATTTGTGTTTGGTGTTCAGTTAGTTCGTCAAAGCCAACCCATACAATAGTTTTGTATATTCGTTGATGTTGATGAGCTTTTGGGAAAGTATGTAAGTTCTATATTTTTACTAATTATTCATATTAGATATAGCATCTACTTGTATTTACCGAGATACAACCGATTTAACGAAATATTGGTACCCTTGAGTAAGAATTGAGGGGTAAATTTCTGTAACTTTTCTATTTTTGTCTTACAAAATTTTAAATTGGATTTACAGTTTTTTGCTTTTAAAATGTCCTAAATTTATATTTTAATTAGTTTTTAGTTTCATAGTTGTGGCCCATAATCGTTTCGTATGCTTTAAAAACATCATGTAGGTGCATCAAAATTGTTGTAGATATCCAAAATTTGGCAGTTAGGTACGGAAATATCGTGTAATATGTCATACCGGTAGCTCGGGATATTATCTAATACTAGCTTTTGCTCGCGGCTCCGCCCACGTGATCAAACAAACAAACAAACAATCAAACTCTATAGCTTTATAATATTAGTATAGATTTGGGTAGCTTAGCAACGGAAGCCTTCAAATAATATTATTTAGGTAGCTTAGCAACGGAAGCCTTCAAATATGAATAATTTTCCCCGTTTTTGCAACATTTTTCACTGATGTTTCGCTTCTAATGGTCGCAGCGTAATGTTATATAGCCTAAAGCCTTTCTTGATAAATGGACTATCCAACACAAAAATAATTTTTCATTTCGAACCAGTAGTTCCTGAGATTAGCGCGTTCAAACAAACAAACAAACAAACAAACAATCAAACTCTACAGCTTTATTATATTAGTATAGATATAAAATTCTCGTGTCGCGGTGTTTGTAGTTAAACTCCTCCGAAACGGCTTGACCGATTCTCATGAAATTTTGTGTGCATATTGGGTATGTCTGAGAATCAGACAACATCTATTTTTCATCCCCCTAAATGTTAAGGGTAGTCCAACCCTATTTTTTTTTTTTAATTTTTATATAAATATTATTTTTTTATTTTTTTATGATAGAGCATTAAAAAATACATACAACCCTAAATTTTTACCCTTTTATCACCAACCCCTATTTTTTAATAGACATTTTAGTAATTTAATCATTTTTCATTTAGGCTACTTTTATCCAGGAAAAAGGAGATCAAGCGAGCGGAGCCGTGAGGGACAGCTAGTAATTTATATAAAATACTCATGGTATCGGCATTTTACGACACTATGCTCCCGGGTCCAGGATCAATTTCCCGGGCTTACCCCAGGAGCGGGAACCTGGTAAAAACATCGATACTTAGTAAAAGAAAGGTATATAAGTGATAAAAATAAATGGCATGCAAATATTTTATGCTTATGTAAATGCATCGACTACATTATTTTACTAGGTAGCTGATAAGATTGGGGAAGAGGTCATGTGCGTTCAATTGTAATAATAATTGGTCCATTGTCGACCGTGAGCAATAATAACAGTAAAATGATCACTTTCGGATGACCTACAGTTTAAGAATTATGACTAAATGATCGCTGCACAGGATTTTTCAGTAATAGACCGGTGATTATCCGGTTGAAAATGGTAAAAATAGAAACAAATTTATAGTAGAATCAAACCCATTGTAAAAGGAAGAGAATACAACAAAATTGATAGGAAAAATAAATTACCGGCGATCTGAGGTCGGGAAGTGGGAAGGGGGGGGCTTTTAAGGGTAAAAAACGGTTTATCTCGATTTCCGGAAAAACTACAAGTCCTATGGAAAAAAGTTAAATCGCAAAGTTGTAGGTAATAAAAAGATCTACAACTTTTGTGTACACACTCTCTTCACATAACCTCAAAATATATGTGAAAAATTCAAATAACCAAGTTTTTTGTTTTTATTTTTATCTATTATAATAAATCATTTTTTTTTCACGAAATTTGGTGAAAACTTACCTTTTTGTATCCCAAATACACTGTAATTTTTTTGATTTAAAATATTTATTTTTGCACCTTACTTTGACTTAATATCGAAAAAGCAGCCTAATTTTCAAACGAAAATTCTCACGTCAAAATATGAGCTTTTTTAAAAAAGTTTGTTGGTTTCTTGTTCATTGAAATATCTACTTTCTGATGGTGTAAAAAAATATATACATTACTATGGTAAATGTGCTCAGAAAATGTAAAGTTATAAGTTAATATTTAATAAGACATATCTACAATATTTTGAGTAAGTTGTAGAATCTTCTTTAAATTATATGCGTAGATGCCTCTTTATTGTTATTTTAATATAACTTATATACCTGAGTGATCTACGGAAAATTTTAGCCCATCATAAAGAAGTGGGGAAGGGGCTAGGTGGGTCTGGGCCTTACTACCTGTTATTTAGTAGTTCGTTTCTTTGCATTTTCTGAGCACATTTACCATAGTAATGTATATATTTTTTTACACCATCAGAAAGTAGAGAATTCAATGAACAAGAAACCAACAAACTTTTTTAAAAAAGCTCATATTTTGACGTGAGAATTTTCGTTTGAAAATTAGGCTGCTTTTTCGATATTAAGTCAAAATAAGGTGCAAAAATAAATATTTTAAATCAAAAAAATTACAGTGTATTTGGGATATAAAAAGGTAAGTTTTCACCAAATTTCGTGAAAAAAAATGATTTATTATAATAGATAAAAATAAAAACAAAAAACTTGGTTATTTGAATTTTTCACATATATTTTGAGGTTATGTGAAGAAAGTGTGTATACAAAAGTTGTAGATCTTTTTATTACCTACAACTTTGCGATTTAACTTTTTTCCATAGGACTTGTAGTTTTTCCGGAAATCGAGATAAACCGTTTTTTACCCTTAAAAGCCCCCCCCTTCCCACTTCCCGACCTCAGATCGCCGTTAATTTATTTTTCCTATCAATTTTGTTGTATTCTCTTCCTTTTACAATGGGTTTGATTCTACTATAATTTAATTATGTTTCAAATTGGAAAATCACCGGTCTATAACTATTCTGTTATCGGGGTTTGATTAAATACACATTATTTTCATCCAAATCGGGTAAATTATTGTTATATTAATTAAAAATATAGCTTTACATTCATTAAGGAATAATAGAAGGTCGATGATATTTGACTTATTTTAAAGCTGAAATACAATGAACTGGTAACTTGAATTAGATGATATAACCTTTTTAGTTATAACTTAGACCTTGGAGCAATTCTCTATGGTACAAGTTCCCGCCTTTTTTGAATGTTTTTAAATGAGTTTTGGCGGGAATTCTGACAGTGCAGTTCATCGCTTATTTTCATTTATTTCATAAACTAGTTTAGAGTTGTGTTTGTTGTATAAAAGTGGTATGGATTTGTTCAATAAACATTGACGGTGATGAACAGTGTATGGAAACATTGAAATAAGTGAATTAAGAATCGTACTGAAAGGAGTTAACACCAAAACTCCGACAAGACCTTGAAATCGACCGCACCCGTGTTTCATCGTTCTTGTAAAAATAACTTGAGAATAAATTGTACTTGACACTGGCTAAATGCATAGTACTACAAGAGCCATAAATAAAAATAAATAAATGTTTTTAAATTACAAACGATAGATACAAATATAAAACCATTATTTAATACCATACGACTTCACAATAAATCTCACAATCTCTTTTAGAATAAAAATAGTATATATCTGCTTCGGTGGCGCAGTTGTAATGCATACGCGGTACAACTGCCGTGTTGGGGTTTCCGGTTCGATCTCCGGGTCGGGTAAAAGCATGGTAAAAATGATATTGGGTTTCCTATCACGAAATGCTGAGGATCAGCGCGGTATCTGGAATTGTGCCCGGTATGGTGTAGGCTCGCCCCCTATCACGTCATGGGACGGATATACCCTCGACGAACTGAGGGTTTACCTCTGCCTATCCGAGGGTTACATGTTGTTTTGTTTTATTGTACAACGGCGATTTAATTACCATTGCAATGATACTCTCCTAAAACTACTATTATTTATTTTATTACTTTATAAATAACCAAATAAAATAAATAGATGCCATTGTGATTCGCGCCGTATTGTTTCCGTCAAACTAGATTTTTTGTAATTTTATTAATGTAGGTAGGTACGTAATTTAAAAACTTTGCACACATACCATTTTTTTTTAGCATAGATCGGCAAACGAGCAAGTGGGTCATCTGATGGTAAGTGATCTCCACCGCCCATGTATGCCCACAATATCAGAAGAATTATGGTCGCGTTGCCGACCTTAAACGAAAGGGATCATTAGGGATTGGGAAGGGGAGGGGTATTTAGGCCTCCGGATATCTCATTCACCATACGAAACGCAGCAGCAAGCCGCTACTTTACGTCGGTTTTCTGTGAGACAGTGGTAATGGCCCGGTTGAGCCGGCCCAATCATGCTGTAGACAAAACTGTCTATAGTGTGACTCTACCACTCATGCCTACGGATTTTATTCGTGTTTGAAGCTAAGTGTAGCTCTACAGCTGGTTTGAGGCTTTATCCCACTCAATGACCTTGATATGTTCCAAGCAAAAATATACACTCATGCAAGTTTCGCGCGACCGCAGCGTAGCGATAGCGTTTCAACTTTTTGTTCAAAATGTTGTCAAAGTAATAGGTACGTCGCGTTTTTTTATACACAAGAACAATTTGCTTAATGATTGATATGTCGATTCACTAAAAAAATTTCTTCAAAGATTATAAAACTACAGTAGTTAAATTTTATAAAAATAAATATGGAGCGCACTCATATAAATTCTGCTTCGACATTTTCTGTAATTTCTGTAATGACTATATTACCCATATATTTTTATATCACTATTAGTTTAAAAGAATTCTCATTGAAAGAATTGTTTTGTAATGTTTACAATTTAGCTTTAGTTACAGCTATAATAGTATAAAATGAAACATGCCCAGCCGGGTCGTGGATAAACTGATAATCAGAAAGTAACAAAATATAATTTATTTTTTGTGGAAAAAAGAAATGCAAAATACGTTCTTTCCTGCGTGAATGAGTGACGACAAAGCTTATCACCGCGCGAGTTGTTTATACTTTGTTCATTAGAATAATAATGTTCTAATTAATTAAAATCAAACCGCGTGAACTCGGTATTTCACGACGACGATGTTCAGTCTTGAAACATTTTTGTTGAGAACTTTAAAAATAATTGAAAAAAAAGAAAATTGCTCTCAAATAGAAATACATAAACAAATATTTGAAAATGGAAGACCTGTGACAGCTGTTCTATTCAGTTCCGTCGTAGTATGCGGGGCCCTTAAAGATTGGATTCTTCAAATACACGAATGTTTCTTTCTATACTAGTACTTTTAATCACATTTTTTACGATACAAATTAAAACCCATACTAAAACATTCTCTTGTTGTATATTTTTCGTTTCACAAGACAAACGCGACACCGTGTTGCTAAAAAAAGAATTTACAAATCACACTTTCAACTAAAATATTACTTTGCTATTTTCAAAAAATACGTACCAAATCTTCAAATACTTAATTGAGCACTGAGACACGGCCAGCCCGCGCAAGAAGAAACTTTTAAATGAAAAGAATATAGAACCGCAAGGTCAGAAAGCCGGCGCGTTCGGTGTTATTTTCCATGTCATTATAATAATTAATTTTAATCAGTGGCGTAGCTAGGGTGGGGGACAGTGGAGTCACCCGACATGTCCCCGCGGCGGGGGTCTCCCATAAATCGGTGACACAATTCGTACTGTTGACAATACCAGTCTCATGAACAGGGCCGTCTTATATACCATGGGGCCATACAACAATTTTGAGTCACGTATGGTAAAGAAGGAATTGCTCACGAAAGGTCTCCCTTGGGCTTGCGGAGAGACATTGGATCTCTCGAATGCTTTACCATCTGTTCCACGAGGAGCTGTCTGAAGAACTGCTTAATCTATAAGCAGGTATCTAATCTTATTCTATAATAATAAGTAAGCCTCCGTGGCGCAGTCCCATGTTAACTTTGGTGAGTTTATGGTGAAGTTTACTACCCAGCAGTGTTGGGCAAAATGTAATCTAACTACTGATTACTAACTACGATTACATAAAGTAGTTAGTAATCATAACTAATAACTACATAAAAAAATCAAAAATGTAGTTAAAAATTTTGATTACTAACTACTAATTGTAGTTGCAATCATGATTACTTGATTACTTTTTATAACTACATATTTAAAATGATTTTGCGTCATTAAAAAAGAAAACACGCGCGATAGTCGTTCATGTAAATACATTAAATTAATTAAATTAAATCTATATATAAAAATGAATCGCTGTGCGTGGAAAAAATAAAAATCGTCTCATTTTTCTGTTACGTCAGATTTTTCGGTTATGCGTCAGATTTTTCTGTTACGCGTCAAAATTAACTGGACTTGATTAATTGAATTTGATTTTAACTGGACTTTGACTGGATTTTGTCAAGACTTTGACCGGACTTTACAGGACTTTGACTGGTATTTGACCAGACTTTGACCCGACTTTGACAGGACCTTGACAGGACTTTGAAGGGACTTTGAAGGGACTTTGACAGGACTTTGACGGACTTTGACCGGACTTTGACGGACTTTGATGGACTTTGACCGGACTTTGACAGGACTTTGAGAAGGCTTTAACCGGACTTTGACAGGACTTTGACGGACTTTGACAGGACTTTGACAGGATTTTGACGGACTTTGATGGACTTTGACCGGACTTTGACAGGACTTTGAGAAGGCTTTAACCGGACTTTGACCGGACTTTGACAGGACTTTGAGAAGGCTTTAACCGGACTTTGACAGGACTTTAACGGACTTTGATGGACTTTGACCGGACTTTGACAGAACTTTGAGAAGGCTTTAACCGGACTTTGAGAGGACTTTGACAGGACTTTGACGGACTTTGACTGGATTTTGTCAAAACTTTGACCGGACTTTACAGGACTTTGACTGGTATTTGACCAGACTTTGACCCGACTTTGACAGGACCTTGACAGGACTTTGAAGGGACTTTGACAGGACTTTGACGGACTTTGACCGGACTTTGACGGACTTTGATGGACTTTGACCGGACTTTGACAGGACTTTGAGAAGGCTTTAACCGGACTTTGGCAGGACTTTGACGGACTTTGACAGGTCTTTGACGGACTTTGACAGGATTTTGACGGACTTTGACCGGACTTTGACAGGACTTTGACGGACTTTGATGGACTTTGACCGGACTTTGACAGAACTTTGAGAAGGCTTTAACCGGACTTTGAGAGGACTTTGACAGGACTTTGACGGACTTTGACAGGACTTTGACAGGATTTTGACGGACTTTGATGGGCTTTGACCGGACTTTGACAGGACTTTGAGAAGGCTTTAACCGGACTTTGACCGGACTTTGACGGACTTTGATGGACTTGGACCGGACTTTGAGAAGGCTTTAACCGGACTTTGACAGGACTTTGAGAAGGCTTTAACCGGACTTTGACCGGACTTTGACAGGACTTTGAGAAGGCTTTAACCGGACTTTGACAGGACTTTGACGGACTTTGATGGACTTTGACCGGACTTTGACAGAACTTTGAGAAGGCTTTAACCGGACTTTGAGAGGACTTTGACAGGACTTTGACAGGACTTTGACGGACTTTGACTGGATTTTGTCAAAACTTTGACCGGACTTTACAGGACTTTGACTGGTATTTGACCAGACTTTGACCCGACTTTGACAGGACCTTGACAGGACTTTGAAGGGACTTTGACAGGACTTTGACGGACTTTGACCGGACTTTGACGGACTTTGATGGACTTTGACCGGACTTTGACAGGACTTTGAGAAGGCTTTAACCGGACTTTGGCAGGACTTTGACGGACTTTGACAGGTCTTTGACGGACTTTGACAGGATTTTGACGGACTTTGACCGGACTTTGACAGGACTTTGACGGACTTTGATGGACTTTGACCGGACTTTGACAGAACTTTGAGAAGGCTTTAACCGGACTTTGAGAGGACTTTGACAGGACTTTGACGGACTTTGAGAGGACTTTGACAGGATTTTGACGGACTTTGATGGGCTTTGACCGGACTTTGACAGGACTTTGAGAAGGCTTTAACCGGACTTTGACCGGACTTTGACGGACTTTGATGGACTTGGACCGGACTTTGAGAAGGCTTTAACCGGACTTTGACAGGACTTTGACAAGAATTTGACGGACTTTGACAAGACTTTGACAGGACTTTGACGGACTTTGACAGGACTTTGAGAAGGCTTCAACCGGACTTTGACAGGACTTTGACGGACTTTGACAGGACTTTGACAGGATTTTGACGGACTTTGATGGACTTTGACGGGACTTTGACAGGACTTTGAGAAGGCTTTAACCGGACTTTGAGAGGACTTTGACTGACTTTGACAGGACTTTGACAGGATTTTGACGGACTTTGATGGACTTTGACAGGACTTTGAGAGGGCTTTAACCGGACCTTGAGAGGACTTTGACGGACTTTGACAGGACTTTGACAGGATTTTGACGGACTTTGATGGACTTTGACAGGACTTTGAGAAGGCTTTAACCGGACTTTGACAGGATTTTGACGGACTTTGATGGACTTTGACCGGACTTTGACAGGACTTTGAGAAGGCTTTAACCGGACTTTGACAGGACTTTGACGGACTTTGACCGGACTTTGAGAAGGCTTTAACCGGACTTTGACAGGACTTTGACGGACTTTGACAGGACTTTGACGGACTTTGACAGGATTTTGACGGACTTTGACCGGACTTTGACAGGACTTTGACGGACTTTGATGGACTTTGACCGGACTTTGACAGAACTTTGAGAAGGCTTTAACCGGACTTTGAGAGGACTTTGACAGGACTTTGACGGACTTTGACAGGACTTTGACAGGATTTTGACGGACTTTGATGGGCTTTGACCGGACTTTGACAGGACTTTGAGAAGGCTTTAACCGGACTTTGACCGGACTTTGACGGACTTTGATGGACTTGGACCGGACTTTGAGAAGGCTTTAACCGGACTTTGACAGGACTTTGACAAGAATTTGACGGACTTTGACAAGACTTTGACAGGACTTTGACGGACTTTGACAGGACTTTGAGAAGGCTTCAACCGGACTTTGACAGGACTTTGACGGACTTTGACAGGACTTTGACAGGATTTTGACGGACTTTGATGGACTTTGACGGGACTTTGACAGGACTTTGAGAAGGCTTTAACCGGACTTTGAGAGGACTTTGACTGACTTTGACAGGACTTTGACAGGATTTTGACGGACTTTGATGGACTTTGACAGGACTTTGAGAAGGCTTTAACCGGACCTTGAGAGGACTTTGACGGACTTTGACAGGACTTTGACAGGATTTTGACGGACTTTGATGGACTTTGACAGGACTTTGAGAAGGCTTTAACCGGACTTTGACGGACTTTGATGGACTTTGACCGGACTTTGAGAAGGCTTTAACCGGACTTTGACAGGACTTTGACGGACTTTGACAGGACTTTGACGGACTTTGACAGGATTTTGACGGACTTTGACAGGACTTTGACGGACTTTGATGGACTTTGACAGAACTTTGAGAAGGCTTTAACCGGACTTTGAGAGGACTTTGACAGGACTTTGACGGACTTTGACAGGACTTTGACAGGATTTTGACGGACTTTGATGGGCTTTGACCGGACTTTGACAGGACTTTGAGAAGGCTTTAACCGGACTTTGACGGACTTTGACCGGACTTTGACGGACTTTGATGGACTTGGACCGGACTTTGAGAAGGCTTTAACCGGACTTTGACGGACTTTGACCGGACTTTGACGGACTTTGATGGACTTGGACCGGACTTTGAGAAGGCTTTAACCGGACTTTGACAGGACTTTGACGGACTTTGACAGGACTTTGACAGGATTTTGACGGACTTTGATGGACTTTGACGGGACTTTGACAGGACTTTGAGAAGGCTTTAACCGGACTTTGAGAGGACTTTGACGGACTTTGACAGGACTTTGACAGGATTTTGACGGACTTTGATGGACTTTGACAGGACTTTGAGAAGGCTTTAACCGGACTTTGACGGACTTTGACCGGACTTTGACGGACTTTGATGGACTTTGACCGGACTTTGAGAAGGCTTTAACCGGACTTTGACAGGACTTTGACGGGCTTTGACCGGACTTTGACAGGACTTTGAGAAGGCTTTAACCGGACTTTGAGAGGACTTTGAGAGGACTTTGACAGGACTTTTGTGACGGTTTCTACGTGTGGTGACCCGCGTACGGGCACAATAAAAAACTACGTCCACAAAAATTGAACAAATCGTTTATTTTTTTTTTATACAGGGGGTAGGTTCTGGCCGTCTGGTTTCTCTTGCCACGTTCAAGTACCGTCCTTGGGTCAAGGCGAAGGAAGGCCGGGCCGGAGCTCGTGGCACGGTGACCCGAAGGCGGCCACGTGGACTGATCCCGCGGGCGGTGGCGCAGCGATGTTTGGTTGGCGACCGTCGACGCGACGCGCAGGGACTTTAAATATCGTTGTCGCAGCGGCAACCCCAGAGCGTAGACCTCGCAAGGGTAGGGCTTGCGAAGTAAGAAATATTCGCAAGGGTAGGCTTGCAATGTAGTACTTGCACCCTGTAATTCACATACAGGAAAATAGATGAGCGCCGGGAACCGAACCCGCACCAAATCCCCACGGACGGAACCGTAAGCAGCTGGTGCGGTGTTACGCTACACTCAGAACGGCACTTGATTAAGTTTGAGTACATTTAAAATGTCCAACGGCTACAAATTCAAACGTGTCGGTACACAAGAAAAAAATGATGCTAGGAATTACTATTGAATTTACATTGGATTGCTTTACTGCTTCGAGCAACGATACACTTTTATAATACACTTGTTTAACACGAGGAAAGATCTAACATTGGAAGAAAATAGTCGGCGGTTACAATTTGAAACTACTACGTATAATTTGTTCAATTTCACTTACCCAATTGGGGTGCGCAGGGAACGGGGGAAGTTATGTCGTGCAAATACACGCTGGAATCTCCCGGATTGCCACGTAAATGGTAATGGGACAAAAAAAAATCTATCCACGGCACACAGACACAGTGGGAGCAATTACGACCTGTTGCTCGGGTGATCGGCGTTCAAATGACAGAGCGTCAGCCGACTCGTCGCCGCCCGCGGCCCCGAGCCTCTAACGGTGAATTGCTATACAAGTAATTTCTCCCGGTGTGCGCCGTGCGAAAAAATATATTTAATTTTTTAAGGATTTTATACAATATCTTTTGCTAAGTGTTCTAGGTAACGTACAACGTTACATTACCCCCGCTGCCACTGAAGGATTTTATTCCTTGAAATAAAATCCGCTAAGCTAGTCTCCGTGGTAGTACATACTCATTCATTCCTAACATTCATTCTTCACACAATCATATTATTCCAAAATCTAGATCATAATCCTATCTTTCATTCTTCTCGCAATCAAATTATGGCAGTTTCTATAATACAGAAAACTGTCATCTTTTCCAAAATCAAGTGAGGGAAACGAGGATGCAGGCGCGTATAGTCACAGGATAATATAGGTCACACTTGCAAGGGTAGGCTTGCAAATGCTCACATTCGCAAGGGTAGGCTTGCGAATGCTATCCTGTGGACGCTCCTGCACAATCGTCCCTATAGTCTGATTGATGTACTATCGTAGTTTCTAGAAAAGGTATTATTTAGTAATAGAAAACCTAAGTTTTTAGGGTAGATTAAATATAATTAAAAAAAAATTGACTAGGGGAGCAACGTCAAGCCAGAAGTCTATGACTAAACCTGTTATTCTACTATTCTTGAAAGTTTTATGTGCCATATTATAAGATGGTTGAAATTTTAAAAATAAACGACGATATTGAAGCGGTTGAACAAATTATATGTAGGTATACGGAGTGCCGTTCTGTTACAAAAAAAAAAATTTCTAATACGTTATGGTTGACTAAATATATTTAAGTTAAAAGAAACACAGGTGGGAAAAAAAAAAAATTTTTTTTTAGTAGGGGGGGAAGGGAGGGAAAAAGGAATGGGGAAAGGGTTAGGATTAAGAGGAACCGGAAGTACACAGGCTGACCCTGGAACGCGACCCACACAAGGCGGACCACTACAGCAGGTTTTAGCACCCGTGTACGGTGGTAGCAATCCGGACGGATACAAGTATCCCACTACCAGCGGTCAACACCAGCAGTCGGGTACAGGTATCCTACCACCAGCGACGGAGAAGGGAGAAAACAATTGCAACTAGTGTGTGATTGGCAGCCTCAAAGATTGTACTGACAAAAAAAAAAAATTACAATACCACCAACCACACCTTAGTTGCTAGCAACCAAAAATTTAAAAAAAAAAAAAAAACGTTTACAAAAGAACACAACACCACTACTTACGAAGCAAGGAAAACCAGACTCCAGAAGAACCACGTTAAGGCGCCAGTGTGACGGTTTCTACGTGTGGTGACCCGCGTACGGGCACAATAAAAAACTACGTCCACAAAAATTGAAGAAATCGTTTATTTTTTTTTTATACAGGGGGTAGGTTCTGGCCGTCTGGTTTCTCTTGCCACGTTCAAGTACCGTCCTTGGGTCAAGGCGAAGGAAGGCCGGGCCGGAGCTCGTGGCACGGTGACCCGAAGGCGGCCACGTGGACTGATCCCGCGGGCGGTGGCGCAGCGATGTTTGGTTGGCGACCGTCGACGCGACGCGCAGGGACTTTAAATATCGTTGTCGCAGCGGCAACCCCAGAGCGTAGACCTCGCAAGGGTAGGGCTTGCGAAGTAAGAAATATTCGCAAGGGTAGGCTTGCAATGTAGTACTTGCACCCTGTAATTCACATACAGGAAAATAGATGAGCGCCGGGAACCGAACCCGCACCAAATCCCCACGGACGGAACCGTAAGCAGCTGGTGCGGTGTTACGCTACACTCAGAACGGCACTTGATTAAGTTTGAGTACATTTAAAATGTCCAACGGCTACAAATTCAAACGTGTCGGTACACAAGAAAAAAATGATGCTAGGAATTACTATTGAATTTACATTGGATTGCTTTACTGCTTCGAGCAACGATACACTTTTATAATACACTTGTTTAACACGAGGAAAGATCTAACATTGGAAGAAAATAGTCGGCGGTTACAATTTGAAACTACTACGTATAATTTGTTCAATTTCACTTACCCAATTGGGGTGCGCAGGGAACGGGGGAAGTTATGTCGTGCAAATACACGCTGGAATCTCCCGGATTGCCACGTAAATGGTAATGGGACAAAAAAAATCTATCCACGGCACACAGACACAGTGGGAGCAATTACGACCTGTTGCTCGGGCGATCGGCGTTCAAATGACAGAGCGTCAGCCGACTCGTCGCCGCCCGCGGCCCCGAGCCTCTAACGGTGAATTGCTATACAAGTAATTTCTCCCGGTGTGCGCCGTGCGAAAAAATATATTTAATTTTTTAAGGATTTTATACAATATCTTTTGCTAAGTGTTCTAGGTAACGTACAACGTTACACTTTGACGGACTTTGACAGGATTTTGACGGACTTTGATGGACTTTGACCGGACTTTGAGAAGGCTTTAACCGGACTTTGACGGACTTTGACCGGACTTTGACGGACTTTGATGGACTTGGACCGGACTTTGAGAAGGCTTTAACCGGACTTTGACGGACTTTGACAGGACTTTGACAGGACTTTGACGGACTTCGACAGGACTTTGACAGGATTTTGACGGACTTTGATGGTTTTTGACCGGACCTTGACAGGACTTTGAGAAGGCTTTAACCGGACTTTGACAGGACTTTGACGGACTTTGATGGACTTTGACCGGACTTTGACAGGACTTTGAGAAGGCTTTAGCCGGACTTTGACAGGACTTTGACGGACTTTGACCGGACTTTGACGGACTTTGATGGACTTTGACCGGACTTTGAGAAGGCTTTAACCGGACTTTGACGGACTTTGACAGGACTTTGACAGGACTTTGACGGACTTTGACAGGACTTTGACAGGATTTTGACGTACTTTGACCGGACTTTGACAGGACTTTGACAGGATTTTGACGGACTTTGATGGACTTTGACCGGACTTTGACAGAACTTTGAGATGGCTTTAACCGGACTTTGACCGGACTTTGGCAGGACTTTGAGAAGGCTTTAACCGGACTTTGACAGGACTTTGAGAAGGCTTTAACCGGACTTTGACAGGATTTTGACGGACTTTGATGGGCTTTGACCGGACTTTGAGAGGACTTTGGCAGGACTTTGACGGACTTTGATAGACTTTGACAGGACTTTGAGAAGGCTTTAACCGGACTTTGACGGACTTTGACCGGACTTTGAGAAGGCTTTAACCGGACTTTGACAGGACTTTGACACGACTTTGACGGACTTTGACAGGACTTTGACGGACTTTGACCGGACTTTGACGGATTTTGATGGACTTTGACCGGACTTTGACAGGACTTTGAGAAGGCTTGAACCGGACTTTGACAGGATTTTGACGGACTTTGATGGACTTTGACGGACTTTGACCGGACTTTGATGGACTTTGACCGGACTTTGACAGGACTTTGAGAAGGCTTTAACCGGACTTTACAGGACTTTGACGGATTTTGACAGGACTTTGACCGGACTTTGACAGGACTTTGACGGACTTTGACAGGACTTTGACCGGACTTTGAGAGGCATGTGCAATAAACTGTTTTTTTTTAAGCAGCCATATACCAAAACATATGTTACTACACTTTACGTGTTTATTTAATTGCAAAATATAAGTTCATAAAACTTAAATAATCAGTAGTTATAACTACTAGATTGCAGCAATCAAATTAATAACTACTTCATGTAGTTTGATTACTGTAGTTAAATTACATGTAATCATAACTACATGTAGTTAACTACTTTTAATCGAAATTAGTAATCAGATTACAAAATGTAGTTAACTACGCCCTACACTGCTACCCAGTCACTTTCTAGAAGATTTGTTAGGTTTATTTATCGATCTTAACCTAAGATCCGATTACAGTCGACGAAGTACGAGGAAAGCTTGACGGCAAATAATGTGCAGTTGAAGCGGTCAAGTTTTAATTATTTTTTTTTATAATAGAATAATAGACTACATCGAACTATTTGAAGACTAGCTTTTCCTCGCGGTTCCGCCTACGTGATCTGCTTTTTTTCGGGATAAAAGTAGCCTATGTTCATCAGGGATAATGTAGGATTCTAATGGTGAAAGAATTTTTCAAACCGGTCCAGTAGTTTTTAAGTTTATTCGTTAGGTACATAGAAAAATACAAATTTTTCCTTTATGTACTATTAGATTAGTTGAATATGACTTTAGCTTTCGAGCGATTCTTTCCTGTTTTACAGTGTGAGATAGTAATTTGATATTTCGAAGACGTATTTGTAAATCATACTAGACCTACAGATCTTATGCCTAATGGTAAGCGTCACATCTAGCTATCCTAACAAACAACACACAGAATTTTGAATTACAAAGCACTCCATGGACTGCGTTCATCACCCAGAGACATAAGATGTTAACCTTAATGAATGAATATGAACCTTCATAATGGCCAGTATTTTCACTGGCTTCAATGTCCTTCAAAACGAAACGCAACAGTACTTACATTGCTGCTTGGCGACACAAAGAGCAGCAGTTACCAAAATACTCATAAAATTTGTGAGGTTAAGAGTCAAAAACGAAGCAAACATTATATTATTTATTTGTGATACACATAACAGCGTTTCCGTAAGTGGTAATTAAAGTGTTTGTAGAATAAGTATCTACTACAAAATAAATGTTCTTAAAATAACGTGTTATTTAAAAAGCGTACATTTCTATTACAATCAACTAAATATTAAATTCTGCAAACAGCTTTTCCAAAATTTTCACCAGCCAGCATTCCAATAAATGCGTCATATATGTTGTGGAAATCTTCTGTAACATGTTCTCGTGTCTTCAGTTTACCGGACTTGATCCAGTCAGTAAGTTGAGCGAACGCCTCTGGCCATTTGCCATCCCAACGCCATACATGAAACCCTTCCATTTTCAATTGCTTGAACACCATAGCCGTTTGGATCACTGTAGCCTTAGGCATTTTAGAAGGATTTTCGTTGTACGAGCTAATGCTGCCACATACAGAAATTCTTCCAAATGTGTTCATTTGGCCCAATATCTGACTACTAATTTCCCCTCCGACGTTATCAAAATAGCAATCGACGCCGTTTGGCGCTGCTTCCTTAAGAGCTTCTGTCACATTCACAGTTTTGTAGTTAAATGCTCTGTCAAACCCAAGGTCTTGTACAAGCCACTGGACTTTATCATCGGATCCGGCGAATCCGATGACTTTGCAGCCTTTGATCTTCGCAATTTGACCCACTAGCGATCCAACCGCACCAGCTGCTCCAGTTACTACGACAGTTTCTCCTGGTTTTGGCTTACATATTTCTAAGAATCCAAAATACGCGGTAGCACCAGGCATCCCTAAAGCTCCCACAGCTAGAGATTCGGACAGACCTTGCATATCGGGCATTTTGTAGACTTGTGGGCCCGGGCCGGTAGATATGCTGAGATTTACAATGCAATAATCACACCATCCTTTGTGGCTAACAACTTTAGTACCGACCGGGTAGTTGGGGTTCTTGCTATCTACAACTGTTCCTAATTGGTAGCCGAACTGGTCATAAGGCACTTTGTTGGCACTGGTGTAAGCACGTTGATAGGGATCCACGCTCACCCACTCGCCCTTGATGAGTAAATCGCCATCCTGCAGCGGTGGTAGGTCGTATTCCACTATTTCGAAGTCATCTCGTTTCGGCAGGCCCTCGAAATTTTTCTTGACGACATATTTACGTGCTTTCACCATATTGGACCTTGATATCTACTCACAACTGAAACCAAAAATACAAATCAATTAATTTCACGTTATCAAGAAATCACAAGCAAAAGAGCCCTAACGGAACCAAAATATTGACGGTCTAAAAATACAGAATATCTAAAAAAAATATTGACAATTTCAACTACCTTCAGGCAAAATTAATAGGCATTTAGAGTACCGCCTTTGGGTATTATTGATTCGCTCTAATCGTAAACATCAATCATGATCTTAAGATTCAATGAATTGATCTTTAGCAATATTCCATAGAAAAGAATTAATTTAATTAATTTCAGTTATATAATAATGTACTCTGTGGTTCCGTCGTAGTATGCGGCGCCCTTAAAGATTGGATTCTTCATACACGAAATTGTATAAACTAGTATTTTGACACTTTATCACATTTTTTACGATAAAAATTAAAACCCAAACTAAAACATTCTCTTGTTATATATTTTTCATTACACGAGACAAACGCGACACCGTGTCGCTAAAAAAATAATTTCACATCCACCTAAATTATTTCTTTGCTATTTTCTAAAAATACGTACCAAATCTTCAAATACTTACTTGAGCACTGAGACACGTCCAGCCCGCACAAGAAGAAACTTTTAAATGAAAATAATAGAACCGCAAGGTCAGAAAGCCAGCGCGCTCGGTGTTATTTGCCATGTCATTATAATCAGTGGCGTAGTGTCTGGTGATCACTGATAAACTCATTGTTTGTCGCTTTTTTTGTACTGTACTGCGCTTACCATAAGGTGCAGTGCAGTCACTTCGCCGTGTTGGGTAAAAAAAATATACGACCAATTTGTACAATCTGAAACTTTTTAATTCGGGAAAATCGGACATCACTTTGACACTTTAATCAAGTATAGTTGTTTTAAAACAAATCACTTTTTTATATTTATTGGGTATTTAAAAGCTAGTAAATAATAATAAACAATAATAAGTATAATCTAAAACATTTCACTATATTATACTATCACAATGCATTGAAACTGTGTCTTGTAAGTTGTACACTACTTACTCATCACTAAAACATTGACATTTAGAATATTACTCTGAAAGCCATTCGCGTTGTTTATAATAATATTATTATAGATAAAGCGCGGCAAACTGACAAGTAGATCACCTGATGGTACAATGTTCACCAAAATTAGTATCAGCGCTGAAATTGTAGTGCCTGTCAACAGGCACGAGTCATGACTTAAGAGTTAATAATTTATATAGGTGTTGGCAGATTGAAGGGGGCATTCCAATTTGTTCGTCATGGATGGTCGTCTTTTCTTAAATGCTCCCGCCCTCCACTACTGTCTATCAAACTTTGACTCACTACAGCGCGGTTCTCGTAGAAAAACAAACGTCTATGATCTGTGAGGACATATAACCATTCGTCACTCGATTGTGTTATGTGATTCCTATTCAATGCAAATTCCGCATGCTTAATAAAGTGGTAAAAATCTAAATAATAATCTTAATCTGGTCCCTTCGCATATGGCGAATACCCTTATCATATTTAACTGATTTGCAATACCTTTCTAAAAACCTTTATACAGACATATCGCGGGCTTCAAACCATAGGGGCGTATAAGCAAAACGTCGACTTTTCAGGAGACAAAAAAAACTTAATAACTTTTTAATTACTGTACCTACATAATTAAAAATTAAAACGTATTCATAAAAGTACTTCTAAATATAGATGCAATTATTAATTTTTCAGTAAATATTTTAAAACCCACAATAATGCACTTACATCTATATGACTTGACATTATTGGACTAACCGTATGTTATTTTTTCTTAAAAAATGCTTGTTAGGGATGGACGTATAATACAAAACCTTTGTATGCAATGCAATATTAAAAAAAACATATGCAGTTAGTAAAAGTATCGTGAAATGTTATATTGAGGTATTTTTCATACAGTTAAATCCACTATTTCTACCATTTTGAGAAATTTTACGTCCGTTTGGCTTGTCAAAAATTTTAAATTAGGTTTGTTCCTAGGCAGACGTATAGATCTATTTAGAGTTAATTTCTTTGATGGTGAAGTAAAAGAATGTACCAATAAAAAGTTTTCAATAGTTTTATTAAAAAAAGAACTTAACAATTTAAACAAAGTTCACTTATTATAAAATTTTAATGTGAATCAACTAAATTTAAAACAATACAGCTCAATTAACCATCTTATACCTGCTAGGTACAAGTTTAATATTCTTAAAGTCAATACACACATCGCTATACTCTATAGCGCTACAAGTATAGCACAAGTATAGCAACTTTCAGTATCACATTTTGACATAGAAAGCTAAAGTCGTAGCAACGATCAATAGCATAAACTACAATAATTTCTAGTGATCCCTCTCCTTTTGGTAACGTGAAATGTAATTAAGCTTATGGTACGTAATCAGTTCTTATTTCCTGACCTACGTTTTAAGTAGGCGGCTCTAATCGCAGATAGTTCCAATTCATCATTGCTGCGAAAAGCTGCCTGTGCTGATACCACCGGCAGATTTTCGTAGTACGAGCGAAGATGTTTTGGAATAGTCCCACCTTTGCACATGTCAATCAGATCTGTGTGTTTTTCTTTTTTTAACAAAATTTGTTTAGAGTACAGTTTCGCAAGACATGAATTACGTTCCGATCTTGTCACCCTCTCCTTTAACTTTACCTCATTGAATTCCTCACAGTAATAAAATTTAAAAAAAACAACGAATTTGGAAAGTCTCTGTTCAATCGTAACCATCTTAAGTTAGCCCAATGTAAAACAGTTCCGTCAGTGGCTTTAATTTTATTTGGAAAAATATTACTACAAATTCCTTTAAAATCCAGAAAATCTGTATGTTCCATAACTTGAACACTGTATGGGTTGTCTCTGCAGGCTAGTCGTAAGATATTTTGCCAGTCATCAGGGATGTAGATTTTGGCATACTCAGATGCTCGTTCGATTGTAAAATGCATGTTGTCACATTCCATATAAGTGTGCCCTGGTTCAATAAATTTATAGTCAATAACTATAATAGCATTTTCAGATGATGTAATTATATAATTAAGCAAAGATACGAGTACTGAATTTCTATTTAGTCCTAGACAGCAATCAGAATACAATACAAGGTGGGCAACTTCGGACAGATTTTTAATGTAACTATAGAGACATGTTGATACTTCGTTTCATCCACGGTTTCCTTCATATTCCTTCATTTCCAATAATAGCAATAACCTTGTTTTGTCGTTGCATTATGAATCGTAAAATTCATGCTGCCTAACTTGCGCTTATAAAATACAAGCTTTCCTAAAACCAAAGGACAGTATAGCACTGCTTCAAAGTCAAAAGTACAAACATGAAAGTGACTATTGACTTTTGCTTTCATTTTATCAGATTTATTTTCTTCCTGTGCTTAATATTTTCTGTTAACATGCTCTTCGTATTCTTCTTGTTTCTCCTTTTGTTCTTCTTCTGTTCATATTTGTTACACCAACACTGGTCCTTTCTTGGTTTGTGAAAACCTATATTCTTTTTTTAAATTAGTTCTTTATAGGAAGTCTTGCCGATTGGGTTCTTATTATTCTCCGAACAAAACTGCTTGTATAAATCGTACATTTTTTCTTTGTTTAGAGCTGTCTCCAAGTAAATCTTTTTTGTATCCTTACGACACCAATAGGAAGGCATTTTTGGAAATGAATCTATGTGATCGTTTGCGAACTTTAAGGTATCTGTATGCAATTTGTTCGATGGTGCGTTTGTCAGGGGATGAAATATTACCCACTCCTCGACGAGCTTTCTTTAAAGCAGTACGAACCATCTTGTCACTGATGTCCAGTGTACGAAGAAAAAAGGTTGACACACATTAACCGTCTCCGAATTAGCATGAAAACTGTAATTTAATGATTTGGGTGACATTCGTTTGGCAGATCATTAAAAAACCGATAACAGCATGCACATACGTCCTAATTGTATGTCATTATATTCGTAACTCAATAAAAATAGATGGCCGTATGCACATATACGTTTCTATGGTACGATACAACTAATCCTCACTCATGGTTACGACCGCTGTACGTCTTTCTGGTTTGACAGTAATATCTGACGTCAGTCATACGTCAAAAAGAGTTTTGTTTATATCTTTTAAAATAATTAACCGATTACTACAAAAAAAATTGAGGTTGTGTATCGATAAAATTAGAAAAGCTTGACGTAATAAAAAAAAAATGGCACATGTGCGTATACGCCCCTATGGTTTGAAGCCCGCGATATTATATTTTCAAAATGCAGTCCATATAACACTTTGACAATACACATATTGCTAGAAATCTAAAATTTCACGCTAATTTTAATCACTCGCTTATTATGATCGATAAGATAGATAACGTTACTATAAATTATTTGGGTGTCCTAAGCCTAAGTTCATTCGTATCAATTGTTTATCATTTAATGTTGCCCAAAATTGGAAGTCGAATATCGATATGTTACTTATTCGATAAAAAATAAAATCCTTTATTTTTGTTCTAGTAATGCAATAGAACTTGGTAATTTTGGGGGGGGGGGAGGGAGGTGTGTGTGTGTTTAAATACTTATCTACTTTGACACTTAACATTGCTTTAATTTAACCACACGTTTCTGTAACACGTTGTATATAAACACTTTTGAACTACAGTTGAAATATTATATTTCTTTCCGTTGCGTTATGTCTATTTAGTTTTCTGTCTACAAAAGTAAATCGGCACATTTCTGCTATTTTTGTTATCAATTTTACCAAACTGTGCATTTCTGTGTCGGGTTCATACGTGATCCGGGTGGACATTTGAATTCTCGGGCAAAATCGTGCGAGTTTGATAAAGTGCCAATCACTCTAAATCGTCCTGGAGAATGTACTGCTGTTTTTAGCTTATTCCTCATAGCTTCAGGTCGCATTGCACCGCACCACACCTAGAAATGAGTATACAAGTTAATATTTAGAAAAAGTACATACGGTATATAATTGATACAATTTATATATAATTGGTATTTGGAAAGCATTGTATACAGTGGTACGAGGCGATAGTGTGGGGTTTGCCACGACTTGGTTTCTCCGGGAAAGAAACCTCTTACTCTTAATCCTTGTTCTTGTTCACTGTTAGTGTATCGCAGAAAACCGACGTAAAGTAGCGCATGCTGCTGCTTTTCATACGGTAAGATATCTGGATGTTCAAGTCTCCCTCCCAATCCCTCAACTATCCCTTTCTTTTAAGGTCGGTAACGCCAACTGTGGTAACTGTGGGCGTTCATGGGTGGTGGAGATCACTTACCATCAGGTATCTTCTTTCTAATCTTTTTCTTGAAGGTCATGAAGGCACCCACGATATTTTTGGTAATGCGAAAGTTCACAGGTAGTTATGATAAATCGATCAAGAATTAATTGAGACTGTATAGAAAATATTCACCTGTGCAAAGTTGAGAAAGAACAACTGCGTGTGCGTGTTGTTTAGACCGGGCAGCGTTTCTCCAGCCGTGCCGTGCTTCTGTACCCAATGTAAGTACGCTCGAAACGCTTGTTTGATTCCGCCGTTGTCTGCTATATTCTCACCCTATTTTCAATTTAACAAAATTGTAACGAGCGATGTCAGAGAAGTACCGGTGTGTAGTAAGCATTAGATATATAAGAGAGTAGGTAAGAGAGGAGAGAAGGGAGAAGAGGAGAAGGGACGAGAGGAGAAGGGACGAGAGGAGAAGGGAAGAGAGGAGAGTTAAGTGTGTGTCGAGGGATGCATAAATAGACATACATTTTGGAATTTAATTCTATAGATATTGAGCTTCAGCGCATAAACAAAACCGTCTAAAAACTGTACAGATATCCAATCTAACCAGGATAACAGTACGGTTTTTGTTGATGGTTGTTGGCTCAGTGCTTACACACAGTTGAGTTGTGTAGGATTGAAGTATCCAATCAGTTGATCGGCTAAACCCGACCTTGTGTATGCGCTATAAGGGGAATTAATCAATACAGATAGACTATTCTTTATTGCACACCAAATAAATAACTTAAAAGTAGGGATCATACAGTAAGGATGGTACAATGGGCGGTCTTATTGCAACCGGCGATTCCTTCCAGACAACCTTACGATGGACAGAAGTATTAGCTACTAGAAGAGCTAGTGTAGTTCACAGTATGACAATAAAGATATAGATACAAAAAACAATAACAAATATATAAAAATCACATATATACCTTTTATATACACATATTATATATAGATATAAATAAATAATATATACGCGTATCATTATAAATAGAATACACATGTCGGCAAATAAAATTAAACTCAGAAAGTACGATGTCATCGTCATGTGGTTACATATTACCCAAATAGGTATATTGTACAATTATAATCAGATAGTAATATGTATATGTATCTTTTTTGTAATGAACATTCGACGCTTCTCTTCATTGAGTGGTCGGGTAATGACGATTTTTATGATTCGTTTTATATTAATCGACCATTGAGTTATTAAATTGTATTAGTAACAACTTAAAATGGTTAATCTTTTGGAGTCATTGTTTTTAAGTCCGTTTTATATTTGTCACAGATTAGACAATTTATACCTGTGTGTTCACTCCGTCCAACTTCATGTTGACTTCAGGGACTATATATTGTCCATACTGATCTATCAGGCACTGTGCCCGATGGTGAAACGCTTCGATGGCAGGATCAGACCACCAGCGATGCAGATTACCGTCGCAGTCGAACAGACGCCCTTTATCATCAAAGCCGTGGGTTATTTCATGGCCTGTAATAGAAAAAAATATTTTTATACGGTTCATAAAAATAAGTTCGGTACAAAAATAATTTCATACAGCTGTTATTCATTATGTTATCGCTTAGTTTAGCGTCACTTTTGTAATTGTTAACCTTGTTTCATATTAACTACAAAGATTTGAAGAATTATTTATAGTAATTTTATAGTATATATGCACATTATCGGGTCTGTCAGCGCCGTAAAAACATTTTACTTTCTCACATTTGATAACAACAATGTTTTGAATGCCAACATTTCGTACTTATTATCATTTATCATTACATTAACAAAAGTTAATCCCAAATTAATAGAAACAATGTAAAGCTATATTTTTCCATAGCTTGCAATTTATAGTTAATCTTTTAAAAACAATAATTTATTTTATTTATTTATCATTTTAATAATTTATAAATTCATCAAAGCTATGCTATGATTTTACACATTTGTAGATATTCAACTCGATACAGCGCCAGGCTCGTCCTTATTATATGACACGGAAGTACCTATGCTCGGTGGACCATGCGTGCACTACTTGTACTTCTGGCTATCCTTTCGATAGAGGCGTGATTTATCGCGTATCCCAAGAACCGATGTTGGTTTGATCAATTCCGAAAATCATCCGAACAAACTAAGTAATTTGTACGCGTGACTTGGAAACTGTATATTTTTTTGGCTTATTTCTGGAATCGATCGGGAGACTCAATTTATTATTAAAAAAAAATGAACGACGAGACGAGCAAGGCGCTTGCCTCATGGTAAGCGCCACGCCTGCCCATCAACAGAAGTAACACCACACAGAACTTTGAATTACCAAGCACTGCATGGCTCTGAACTGCGCTCGTCACCCCTAGACATAAGATGTTAAGTCTCATAATGCCCAGTAATTTCACTGGCTTCAATGTCCTTCAAACCGACACAACAGTGCTTACACACTGTTGCTTGGCGGTAGAAATAGCGCGGTGGCACCAACCCAGACGACCTCTCGCATACGAGGGACCTACCACCTTGTAAAATCATGTATTGAATTCGCACGTAAAAGCATTGAACCATTCTGCTAGGCCTGGTCTTGTGTATGTATGGATTTATAGTCTACCGATAACAACTCCGATTCCTCCATAGTTAAGTGACCGTGGAAAATGCATATGATAGAACGGTGGTTGGAGTATGCCCGCTGGGAACATGATTTGATTCTTGTTGCGACTGTAGTAGGCGTTCACCACAGCTGGGGCAGTGTTCCATAGTGTTTTGTTTACTGGTTGTCCGATACTGAAACGTAATACAAAGAAAATATACATTTCATGAATTAATAAGTTTTTACCTTTTGCTTATTTATTCGAATCTTTTCCTGCCTATGTAAATATAATCTAGTATAAAAAATATTGACTTGTAAAAGTGATATTTATGATCCAATTTACAGAATAAGTGATTTGAATTTGCTGATTCCATTAAACAATCTTAATTAGATTAATCAACCAATCAATCCGTATTTTGATTGATTCATTTGTGCCATTCATCCGAAGAAGCAAACAAAGATGGTTTATTGAAATCAGCCATTAAACGCTTATCCTTCGCCCGGTCTTAGCATCCTCCGCAGTGAGGCTTTGTCTTTCATAATATTATCTTCCTTTGACACCATTACGCTTACTTACTTACTAAATTCATACACAGAATACTTTAGCATACCTACTTATTAGTGTACCTTTAAACTACGTTAATTGATACGAAGAGGAAAAAAAATCAGTAAACAAGAAGATAATAGTTTTATGTTATTATACCAATATTATTTAAAATGAATTTAGGGAGTTATAGTTACGGAATAAAGATTTTAAGGAAACATCGTGAGGAAACCTGCATACCTGAGAAAGTTCAGTAGTTCAGCAGTGGAACGTGTATAATACTTGGCTTTTTTTTTACAAGTTACTTTTATTTCTTATTTAATGTATAGCAATTAGCTTCATAACTTGCTTAGTAAGAAACAGTGTTGATCTACTAACCGTATCTGTTCCATCTTCGTTAAATGTTGCAATATATTCAATGTATTTTCAAAGTATTTATCTGGATGTATGATCACTTCCTTGTATCTCTCGTCTAATTCTTTCTTATTCAGTATGAAACCTGGGTATCCAATCCGTAACATCATTGCATCTATTTTATGTGCTGCCAGCTTCTTTGTCTTATCATCTATCCAATTAGTCTTATGCAGTAATTCTTTTAATGATTGTTGTATTTCTCTAGTCATGAACAGCGTGTCGTTCTTGCTTATTTCATCGAAGTATTTTCTGACGAACATCGAGCCTAAAGCCATGCCCATGTTTGAATTTACTTGCGAGATACAGTTCTTCCATCGTGGAGGCGCTTGTTCGCGGCCGAATAACATGAAATAGAACCTAAGGAAGACATTTATAACATTAATCAGTTTGGCAAAATACCGCTAAATGTTGAAACAATTACATTAATTAAACCTTCAAGTTTCTACCCTCAGTCAGTAAATAGGTTGAATGCATTAAGATGCCGATCTCATCATTATGTTTAACCAAACTCCAGTAAACATATTAAACTAGATATATTTAATATAAACCGAGATAAAGTAGCGGCTTGCTGCTGCGTTTTGTGTGGCGAGTAAAATGTCCGTAGTCACAAATTCTCCTCCCCTTCACAATCCCTTAACTGTATGGAACCAAGTATTTTCGGGTAATATAAATAATAAATAATTAAATAAATATACCTAACAGTCACACACATAGTCCTGACTTCACACTAGGTTAAACTTGTATAGTGGGTATCAGAAACTAAGAGGGAGTTACGATCCCACTACACCCAAACCCGAAAGAAATATCTGTGGATCACACATTTGTGTTAGTGCGGGAATCGAACCCGGCAGCCGGCTATTCACCCACTATGCCACATAGGCTGTCAAAATTTCAATATCTATATTCTTTGGTGTACTGTTCGTGTTACACCGTGTTGATATATGTTTTGTTCTGTGGAACGACTGTCTCCTTATTAAATAAGTGCAATTACCGATGTATGAAGATCATTTACATTTATCTCTCTTAATGCCTATGAAATTGTATGATTACCAAAGACCAGGAATATAGGAATCGTGTAATACTCACTGCTGTTTGGCTGATTGAAATCTATCATCAAGGTTGTTGACCCTGTGTCTCACGAATCTCCACATCAGGTAATTTGACAAAGTGCTCGGCTTGGTCTGTTCTATCAATTGGACTAAGTGCTGTAATTGGAAAAACAAAATAAGCGTATCCGATTCGTACTGAGTAGTTTGTTTTATTTTTGTTTATTTCTTTATCGTTATTGAATGTATGTGGTTCACTTTGGATTAAGAACATTTTAAATTAATCTCAAATCAAATTACTTACATATAATTACGGGTTTCCTAATACCGAAAGTATGCACTGTTTTGTCTATTTCTGCCGCCCAGTAGCAGTGTGTAAGCAATGTTGAGTTTCAGTTTGACGGACACTAAAGCTAGTAAAATTATCAGTCCAAATGCACAGACTTAACATCCTATGTCTCGAGGTGACGAGCGCGAAGGTTATGTGTGGTGTTGTTTCTGTTATGGGGAGGCGTGGCGCTTAACTTCTGGTGAGCATTACATGACTTACCCTTACGTAGTTAAGTGCAAATAGCACAACAGTTTCATCAGAGTGTACAGTTCTGTTCATCACAACACACACATATCGTCTCCACTTCACCTTCGGAACCAGCTCTTCAAGTTTCCGCAGTGGCATCCTTCGGTACAATTCTGAAACATTCCTTCTGTCTTCCGGTGCAGAGGTTATTTTCGCTAGTCTGCGAAAAAGTTCTAAAGTGTGGATAATTTTGATGTGAAGTGATAAAAATACAGTTTTTTTCGTAAAGCATTCTATCATATAGTGATACAAAATTAAATTATATATCATCGGTTACGAAACCCCCTTACAATGTTTCTACAGACAGGTATCCGAGAAATTAAATTTGCATTAAATGAAGTTAAAGTGCGCTGTACGTCCAATATATTTATTATTCAATGACTCTAAACTTATAGCTATTTTATGATTATGTTGTCTTTATAATTATTATCTGACTTACGAGAAATACTCATAACGTTTGAATAAAATATTAACAAATATAATAAAGCGTACTTGATTTCAAAATTAATTAACTCGTCTGCACTCGTCTTAACATGGCCAGGGTCGCCACCTAGTAACAGTGCGATCTTCGTTAAATACATTTTATATGCTTCTAAATATATTTTGTTGCTGTCTTGTAAAAAATAATCTCTTGTTGGTAAACCTGCAAAGATATAATAAATTACGAAACACTGTCATCTATTTTGTTAATAATTTTAAATCCAAAAGTGCCGAAATTACCTAAACTTGTTTGATCAAATTGAATGACAAATTCATCGGAATTTTTAATATCAGGGCCTACCCATTCCGAAATAAGTATATCATTGTTATACAGTCTCAGTTTGGCCATTAGTTCTAGCCAATCAAAGTTGCTGTCATTCCAACTTGGATCCAAGATAGGCCAGCCGCCTAGCAAATTTAGTAAATCTAATAGTGGTTGATGTCCACGTTTCTCCAAAATTTGATAGTTCATGCAAGATTTGAATAGAAACCTTGCTTTTAATGTAGCGTCACCATTAGCAGGATCTTGTTGGGAAGTGTGAGTTTTTTGATCCCGTCTTCTAGCAGTAGTGTCTCTTTCTTTTTTACGTTTCACTCTTCTAGTATACGTTTGCAACTTTCTACCAAACCGTAGATTATCATTTTTCACATTTTCTTTATTAATATTTTTAAATATTTGTCTGGAAAAATCTTTATTACTCTGTCTTTTCAACCTGCCTTTCTTTAATTTATTATTTTTATGAAATTTTTCCTTAAATTTCGAAATTGGTTTCATTATTTCTTTGGATTTTTTATCCAAGTACCGGCGAATGCGGCTTACGATTTCCGAATTTTCAGCCTTAGCGTTAACATCGTAGCGATATTCATCACCAGCAGTATCGTTTATTTCTTTGGAATTTGTTTCTATTGTGTCTAAGAAGAAATCGCTATACGACGCTTTATTAATACTATTAATTAAATTATTTCGGACATCCAAGTTTTTGCCTGGATAGATGCTAGTAACCCTTTCGTTCGATTTAAACTCTAATAGCTCTTTAAGAACTGTATCCAGATTTTCTCTCAACATTTCGAATGTGTCATATCTAAAATCACAACAGTTATTATTGGCAATGGAAACAATGTAGTTATGTGTTCTTTAAAAACATCCGGAAAATAAGTCGAATAATAATTATTCTACTTACCCGGCTTTATCAGCTGGTATGGGATTAAGTGCAGCCCAATTACCGCAGGCGTACTGATAAAAATCGTGACATGGATCGGCACCTGCGTCCATGTACTGTCTCATTATATTCGCTTGTGTATTTCTAATCGTTTCTCTGTCACCTTGACCTTTCCAGAACGCATGAATACCTAAAAGGGATTATTGTTATTGTAAATAAATACTTGATTTAGTTTTTGAACTACGTGGGAACTTGTTCAAAGATCGATGGGCGAATAACCTTGACTTATTTCGGTCAGCGGTCAATTGAATAATTCGTCTAACAACTTGCAAACTACTATCAATTTGCTTCGACTGTTTATAAATTGGCTAACATAGTTATATGACGAAACAGCAACAAATAAAGGACGTTGTTTATGAACACGTGTAACAAGACATTTTATGACCATTTGTCTTCTTGAACTACTTACATAATATTAACGTAATATTAACTAACTTGTAATTAGCGGTTCAAATATTAGACTCCCTCATAATATAATCATTATTAACACATATATCTAATACAATATACACTTGTGAACACGCATGTCGTTTACATAGCTTTGTGCCACTACGTAGTATGTGTACTGCAGACCACAAATTCTTTAATTATATTTAAAGAATTTGAGCTCCACGGAGCTCCAATGAGCTCCATGAAATTTAGCGGTAGGCAGCGGCTTGCCTGTGCCCCTGGAAGTGCCAATGCCCATGAGCGGCGGTGACCGCTTTGCGGGCGGCCACTTGCTCGTCTGCCTATCAAGACAATATAAAAAGGCATGCATGCTGATTACCATTTTATTGTTCTTAGTATCTTATTTACTAAAAAAATTGTCTAGAGGGCGGCACAATGGCAATCTGCACCACCCGTTTAAAATGCAGATCTGGTATTGATAACCGGAACCACTCCGCGCTAAGTCATCATTGCTTATAAAGTAAAATGCATACCTGTGTAAAATCTGGATGGTTTGTAAAGAGATGCAGACGATCCCATCTCGCCTTCCTCAAGTTCAGGTTGCCCTCGCATTTGTTCTACGACATCGTCTAAAGGACCGCGATCCACGTGTGTTTCCGGAACCATACTGAATAATGTTTTAAAATTAGCATTCAGGTATTACGAAACATTTATTATACTTTATTAAAATTTGGAGGATATGTAACTTAAAAAATATTCATTAAAATGTTGCCTTAGGTCACGTTTTATTTCCTCTCATATATCTTAATTATTATTATACTTATATCCTCATTCATGAGTTTTCATCTTCAACTTGCGGCTGCCTTCCGAACTGACATGCATTTACTGCATACGCTGTGAGCTGTCGTTCAAATACATCGTTTTGATACATTATTGCATGCGTCATGATTCCATACGCATGCAACGCTGGAAAACCCAACTTGTACCTATGTTAAAAGCGTACCCGTAAAGCAATAACATCGTAAATTTTTAGCAATCAAAAATACCTCTCAATGTTTTCGTCATCGTCGTATTGATCACTAACTTCCGATGATTCATATTCTTCATCAGTTTTGCTTTCATTTTCTTCATCATCCTCATCTTCACCGCCTTCATCTTTCGGTTTTTGATATGACGAAACGTCTTGACTACAATTTTTTTGTTTAATGTCAGTAAAAGCGAATTAATTTATAGTTCTCAACTGAACAGTAATTCTAATATTTGCATCATATTCACATCATGTTTCTTAGTTTTATTTTGAGTAGCATAAAATAAAAATATCAGGATACTAATTGTACACGAGTAAAATGCTGGGATTTCTTTTTATTTATTTCATTTAATGACGAGACGAGCAAGGCGCTCGCCTAATGGTAAGCGTCACGCCTCCCCATAAACAGACGCAACACCACACAGAAATTTGAATGACAAAGCACTGCATGGCACTGAACTGCGCTCGTCACCCCGAGACATAAATGATGTTAGTCTTTCAAACCACAACACAACAGTGCTTACACATTGTTGCTTGGCGGCAGAAATAGACAAAGCGGTGGCACCAACCTAGACAGCCTCTCGCATACGAGGGACCTACCACCGTGTAAATTGTTGGGATAGTTTATAAAGGCGTAAGTTAGATTATATTACATGAAATCTATTGAATCAGTATTTATCAATAAGAAGTTGTTTGACTTCGATGAATGGTTACAAAATATGTAAATTACTTACTCGTAATTCTGCGATGTAAATGTGAAGTAACTCCTCCGTTTCACTCTGGTTGGTGTCCCATGGCGTTTATCCGATCCACCCCATATCAATATATCGCTAGTAACATTTCCCTCGTAAATTTCGTTTGTAGCTTTTGAATTAGTGCGAGCGAGTACTATTTCTTCGGGCGGTAGAAACGAGGTTTTGAATCCTTGAAATACCTCTCTATCCTCAGGGTCGATGTCTTCCAGCTGAGTGTAGACTTTAGGAATGTTTTTAACCACGAACTGATCTGATGGGTCGCCTAAAGAGTCGTCAGTTTTTTTAATAACAAAGTACACAGCGGTCAGAAAACCAGACAAAGCGATTGCAGTAAGAAATCTACAGAAATTAGCACTCTTTTGAGTCGTTTTGACGGATAAACCTTGTGGATTTCGCGTCTCCACACGCGTCATGGCAGATTCTAACTGACAAATCGACGACAGAGATTCGTAACTGGAACATCGTATTCCTATACGAACTACGCACTCATTATGATATTGACCTTGTTGATTCTCAGTTATGTAACGTCAAGAAAATTGCACAAAGGTAAATAAATCATTTTGGTGCCAACGTGGTCTTTTATAGGATTTTTTCAAATTTACATATTTAGGAATGAAGGCGATATCGTTTGCTGAGTTAACGAAGCAAGTGCATTTAATTAACGATTTGATATTGTCTGATATGACGTGTGGTTAGTTGCATTGAATTATTAAAATTATATCTTTAATTTTATAGGTGAATTATACATTTCGAAAACTAGGTCATTTTCTTCAAATTGATGTTAATTGGAAGATTAGCAAATCAAACACGTCCATGCCACATGCAGTAATGTGTCTTAAAATTGAGCGTGGGTTTCCCTAGTAGTTATTCGGTGTGCAAGGGCCCACGATGGTATAGTTATGTCCACGTATTTTACTTAAATACAATTGTATGCAACTTCAGGTAGAAATGCACACCAAATTTAATATATTTTCGTGACGATCTAAAAGGTAGCAGTCCTATGGTACATCGAATAAAAACCATCATCATCAGCCACAAGACGTCCACTGCTGAACATAGGCCTCTCCCAAAGATTTCCAGACCGACCTGTTGGAAGCGGCCTGCATCCAGCGACTTCCTGCGATCTTTATCAGGTCGTCTGTCCACCTTGTAGGTGGACGTCCAACGCTGCGCTTGCCAGTACGTGGCCTCCATTCCAGAACCTTTCTGTCCCATCGGTTATCGGTTCTGCGAGATATGTGGCCTGCCCACTGCCACTTGAGCTTGCTAATTCGCTGAGCTATGTCGGTGACTTTCGTTCTTCTACGGATCTCCTCATTTCTGATTTGATCACGTAGAGAAACACCGAGCATAGCTCTCTCCATAGCTCGCTGAGTGACTGTGAGCCGTCTTATACGGCCCATATTTAGAGGCCACGTCTCAGTGCCGTATGTCATCACTGGTAACACACATTGATCGAAGACTTTAGTCTTCAGGCACTGAGGTATTTTGGACGAGAAGACCTTGCCAAGTTTCCCGAACGCTGCCCAGCCGAGCTGGATTCGACGATTGACCTCTCTCTCGAAGTTGGACCTGCCTAGTTGGACTACTTGTCCTAGATAGACATATTCGTCGACAACTTCGAGTGATAACCCTCGAAAACAACTTATACACATGGCTTAGGAGTGAGATGGGCCTGTAATTCTTTAACAAGGTATTGTCACCTTTCTTGAAGAACAGTACCACCGCACTCCTGTTCCATGCCTCAGGCGTTACGCCCTCGAGCAGAACGGAATTAAAGAGCTTCTGAAGGACTTTCAGTACCGGCGCTCCGCCCGCTTTCAGAAGCTCTGCAGTAATTCCGTCCTCGCCCGGCGCCTTGTTGTTTTTGAGCTGTCCGAGGGCCATCCGAATCTCGCACAAGCTGATGTCCGGGATGTCTTCGCTGTAGTGCCGGACCAGCTCGGCTCTTGGATCTTTAGCCGAGCAGGTAACGGGTTTGGCAACCGAGGTATAAAGCTGTCCGTAGAAGCTCTCGATCTCTCTCAACACCTCTGCCTTGGTCGATGCTACACTGCCATCTTCCGTCTTCAGCTTTGTCATTCGGCTTTGCCCAATAGACAGGTCCTTTGCAAACACTTTGGAGCCTTTGTTTTGCTCGATCGTCTCCTTTATGCTCGCGGTGTTGTGAGCGCGGACGTCGTGTCGCAAGGATTTCCATATTCGTCTATTGAGCTGCCGATATGCCTCAGCGTCATCGGAAGACTGCAGCGCCATAGATCGACGTTCGGCCATGAGCTCGAGCGTCGAGACCGAGAGTTTCTGAGGTCGATTTTTACGACGGGGTCTAAAGAATTTAGAACCCACCGTGCGGACAGCTTCTACCAACCCGTCATTGAATTCGTCCACAGTTACGCAGCTATCTAGGCAAGAGAAGCGGTTTGCCAGTTCAAGCTGAAAGCTCTCGGGGTTTTGAATATGGGCGCGAGTAGGGCGGAGCATAGACCTCATCAAGCGACGTCTTTCTACCTTGACGTCGATACTCAATGTGCCCCTTACCATTCGGTGATCGCTTCCGGTTTTCACCCTGTTGATCACAGAGACATCATTGAGTATCCGTCTCTTCGTCGTCAAGATGAAGTCTATCTCGTTCCTTGTAGAACCATCCGGGCTCATCCAGGTCCATTTCCTGTGAGGCGGCTTCTGAAAGAAAGAGTTCATCGCAAAGAGCCCCTCTTTCTCCAGGAAATCGGCCAGCCTTTGTCCCCTGTGGTTTCGTTGCCCATATCCAAATTGCCCCACTCTCAGCTCCTCATCTCTTCTCTTGCCCAGTTTTGCGTTAAAATCCCCCATAACAACATTGAAGTAGGTTTCGGAGGTGTGTATGGCCCGACTAATGTCGTCATACATCTCCTCTACTTCCTCATCTGGGTGTGTCGAGGTCGGCGCATATACCTGTATGACCTTCAACGAATATCTCTCACATATTCTGAGTATAAGGTATACTACCCTGCTCGACACACTTTCGATGGTAACGATGTTGTTAACGAGGGACTTGTGGGCGAGAAATCCGACACCACCTCGAGATTGTTGATCGCCACCCCGGTAGTAGAGTAGGTTACCAGACTTGAGGATTATCGTGTCCTCCCCGTTCCTTCGGACTTCTGATAATCCCAAGATGTCCCATCGTAACCTACTCATTTCTTCTTCCAGCTCAAGGATCTTCTCGTCAGTCCTCATAGTGCGAATGTTGTGTGTTACCAGGGCCAGTCGTCGTCGGGGGTGGTAGCGGGATCTTACCCGGGGATTCTTAGCACCCCCTGCCCCGCCGTTACCGTAGCTGCTACCAGAACTAGGAATAGCGGGGCTGCCGGGGACTGGGGGCCTGGTTCTTGTCTGACTTATCATAAGGAGGTTTTGCCGTTACTCGCCACGCTTGGCAGGCGGGTTGGCGAGCGCAGAGGCGTAGCTTCTTGCGCTGAAGATGCTGCTGCCCATCATCAGCCTGTCGCATTTAGCTACGCCATCACTACGATGGTTATACCGCCATCAGCCGGTCGCCAGAGCCTCGTCCGTTAACCAGCAGGGTGCACCACGGGCAGGTGAGGTTGGCTTGGAGTCCGGAAGACGGTGGTTGGACCCCCTTACACCCCAATAAAAACCAACCAATTCAAAAAAACCAATTCAAGGAAAATTATTTTAATATACCTAAATACAATTAACTTTTAGAGTGGCAGAGTCACACTGTAGGCAGTTTTGTCTATAGCATGAATGGGCCGGCTCGATCACTGTCTTACAGAAAATCTATAAAACAGCCATAAAGGTTAAAGATCGCTAAAAAGAAAAACCGAACTCTTTGATTGGGTTTAGTTTTAAATTTTTTATTACAATTAATATGTACTTTTAAAGAATTTCCAAATATATTTTTAAGGTAACGAAGATACTTCAGAAGATAATCTTAGTTTCAGTAGACATTTATTGGCTACTAAAAATTGGTTTGTGCGTATATCTTGGGCGAATAAAAAACGCTTCGTTCTTGCTCTATTGGAAGATGTACGAAGCGCCTGGGCCCTTTCATTGTTATTAAAATCCATGTGGAATTGCCGGCCGAAGGATGCTGTCATTTCTGTTAGCGAGTAAGTTTTTTAAGGCATATACATTTGATGTTTTAGTCATGTAAGCTAATTACATCAGTGACTTATTGAATAACTTATCAGTAATGTAAACAGTATCATAATTGATTTATGCTGTGTCATTATCCGAGATCGCCTCATTGGTCTGGTGATATTCTAGCTTAGCTTGAAAACCAGTGAAGTCCTGGGTTTGAATCTCAGATAGGATAATCACTATTAGATTTTTTTGATACCCGAGATTGGAATTTGTGCCTGAAATGGCTATCATATGGCTCAGAAATACCATCGATAGTTAATGGGTGTTCTAGTTACAGCTCTACCTGTCCCTTAGGGTTATTAATAGGCGTGAGGTTATGTATGTTAAAAAAATGTTAGATGCTCTTAATCTCGGATATGAATCTATATTTCCCTTAGCCGACCCAGCATGTTACCAACTAAGTCTAATGAATTTCATACCGATAGTTATGCAATTTTAATTAGGAGTCTTGTTAAGATAGTAATTAAAATAATTTACATCATATGCGAATAACTCATACAAGGGCGCACAATGTTTCTTATTGTAATAAAACAATAGTGTGATTTTTAATAACATTTGTATGCTGTTCTTTGATTAAGCAGTAAAGAATGTTGATTAGGTTGGTTAGATTTTCCGCAAATTTTGAGATGAATAATTATAACACTGAGTTTCTTTTGCTGGTTCTTTTCAGGCTGAATCGCCTTGGATCTGGGGGTATATAATTCGTGTGATTTTTACAACCGAAAACTCTTACACAGATTGTGATTGCCCGACCTGGGAATTGAAGTTAAAACCTCACCGGTTTCTTCATCTAAGTTTGGCACTAAACGAATGAGGTGATATTTTTAAAAAATCATTTATTACCAACAAAATCCAATAATAAATAAGTACATCATCATCATCAGCCACAGGACGTCCACTGCCGAACATAGGCCTCTCCCAAAGATTTCCAGACCGACCTGTTGGAAGCGGCCTGCATCCAGCAACTTCCTGCGACCTTATATAAGTACAAACCTAAAAATAAATAATGTTGAATACATATTGTACTTGAGTATGTTATATGATTATGGTAAAATCTATGCGCCTTTTCAATCGATTATGTGTGCATGGATCTTTATTGATGTCGTCCCTTGCCTGAAATAAGTTACGAGTATTTAAGTATAAGAGCGCCTATTTCACCAACAAACTGAGTAGGTACACAGTTTGGCGATTATGTAATATAATATAACTGTGGTTATTTACAAAATCAATAAAAAAAACATATCCGATTGTTACTATAGATAGGTAGATAGAAGTTTGGCTTATGTAACACCACACAAAGTAATATAATAATAAAATAAAATAGAAAATAACATGGTAAGAATAGCGATTTTATAATGTTATTATTGATTGATTGTATTGTAGACAAAATGTGTGGAGCAGTTATGATCAAGTGCCAATGGATCACAATAGAACCGCTCTGCACATAACAACGTTGGCGCAAGTTATGAAGAACGACCGTATCTGGTTTCTCTCGCTGGATCCGGTATACTATTTTACCATTAAATTGCATAGAAACAGATTCACAGTAAATCTATTATTGATGAAGATGTTCGTAACTTAGGTAGGTGGTAGGATATTCACATCCATCCAGTTAGCGACCACCTCACATGGTGTTAAAACCTGCCATAGTGACCCCACACGCCTTCTGTGTTCTAGGATCAGTCAGTGCATAGTATCATACGAATGTCCTTTTAACATTTCATGTCTCAAGTTAGTGTTCAAATATCCTTTATTATTCTATCGAATTTAACTTAATTCTATAGAATACTCGACTAATTACGTGAGAGAAAATGTAGAGAGAATTGTACTTTCACCCTCTGTGTTATTGTTGTTTACGAACTCTAACATGATACAGATTTTTTATCGAATTAATATTATCGAATGTTGACTTTTTTGCCTGAGATATTTTATCTTTTTTTTGGTTCGTCAAAAAAAAAAAAAACTTTCTTTCGGACTTTCTCTCTGAGCTCAAAGTAAACACGCCGGACTTTGCTTGGGATATTAGTTAAAAAAATAATGCTTTAGCAAAATATATAGTTTATGTAGTTTGTACCGTTGTTTACGGGTTAATGATTTTTTTAGATATTCATTTGCCATTCCAGGAGTCGCAAGCCATGGTGCTGTCAGAACTGCTGGCGATAGCCGGTGGGCCCGTGATGTGGGCGGTGCTCAGACGTGCCCAAATATTGTACGAACGATATCGGGACCAGCAGTTGCAGAATTTACAAGAATGCATCGTTGTTAATGACCCGCTGTCAGAGAAGGTGCAGCCGCCCCAGCCAGCCACTCCAGAAAAGGTTATATAAATTATATAACCGGGTTATAGGGATGGACCTCTGTAGCGTAGTGGGCAAATAGCCGGCTGTGAAACGAAAGGCCACAGGTTCGATTCGCGCACCGATGCAAATTTTTGTTTGATCTACAAACATTTGTTTCGGGTCTGGGTGCGTTTTATTAACCCTTTTTTATTCTATCTATTGACAAGACGAGCAAGGCGTTCGCTTGATGGTAAGCGTCACGCCTGCCCATAAACAGAAGCAACACCACACAGAACTTTGAATTACAAAGCACTGCATGGCACTGCACAGCCCTGGTCTCCTCGAGACATAAGATGTCAAGGCTCATAATGCCCAGTAATTTCACTGGCTTCAATGTACTTACACACTGTTGTTCGGCGGCAGAAATAGACAAAGCGGTGGAGCCAACCCATACGGCCTCTCGCATACGAGGGACCTACCACCTTGTAACTTTATTGTCTCTCCAGAGCGGTTGACGATAGACAGGCGGCCGGTTCTAAAATCTACAAGCCAAATCTTTCTGTAACATGTGTTAAAAAACGTGTTGCGCCGACATCACTGCGATTGGGTTAATGGCAGGTGGAAGACTGTTAGACACGGGCCTTCCTACGATTGAGAGGGGGTTCGGTCTTAGTCTACCACGCTGGCCAAATGTAGGTTGGTAGAGTTCACACACTAAAATTCTTATAGAGAAATCTCGGGTATGCACGTTTCATCACGATGTTGCCTTTACCTTTTATCAAGCGATCAATAACAATCCTACTAATATTATAAATGTGAAAGTTTGTTTGTTTAGATGTTTGGATGTTTGTCGGTCAATCACGCTGAAACTACTGAACGGATTTTGATGAAATTTGGTATACAGACAGGGTATGAGCTGACATGGGTGATAGGCTACTTGATATTCCGGAAATCCCGGAAAAAGTAGATCACGCGGGCGGAGCCGCGAACAAAAGCTAGTGAAATATAAATATACACATAACTAAAAAAATCAAAGGTCTTGTGGTTAGTTTCGAACCTGCGATTTTCGTCTCGGCAGCCCACACCACTCGCCGCTGAGCTATCGCTCTTTATTACGTAATTTTATCTTTAAATAATTATAGGGTAAAAAAGATGTGTTAGTAACTCCACGGGGAAAGACTTCTGCTGTAATGTCGACGCCAGACTCTGGAAAGGAAGCCCAGGCATCTGGCCATGCTCAAATAGAGGTTCGAAAATATATCTTCTAAATCTTTATATATAAAAATTTCGTGTCACGTTTGTCCGCGATGAACTCCTAAACTACTGAACACTACTGCAAACTGTGTGTAGTTTGATCCAACTTGAGTGATAGGATAGTTAAATTCTCAATTTATAGTCGCAATATTTTTTATCGCAAATTATTAGTATAATAAAGTAGTAAATTTAATTTCAAATTTGTAATATTTTTTTACTACCCTGAATGTCTAATGAGCACGTCACTCGCCTGATGGTAAGCGTAACATAGTATAAATTTCAAACATACAAACATACAGGTGAAGTTAATAAAAAGCGTGTAATGAAGTCGGTTTTGCTTTGTGTTCGCTTAGAACTTTTAAAGTATTCAACGGATTTAATGCAGTTTAATAGAGTGATTCATGAGGAAGGTTTATATGTATAATACATACATATCTATACTAATATTATAAAGCTGTAGAGTTTGATTGTTTGTTTGTTTGTTTGAACGCCCTTATCTCAGGAACTACTGGTTCAAATTGAAAAATTCTTTTAGTGTTGGATAGTCCATTTATCGAGGAAGGCTTTAGGCTATATAACATTACGCTGCGACCATTCGAAGCGAAGCATCAGTGAAAAATGTTGCAAAAACGGGGAAAATTATTCATATTTGAAGGCTTCCGTTGCTAAGCTACCCAAATAATATTATTTGAAGGCTTCCGTTGCTAAGCTACCCAAATCTATGCTAATATTATAAAGCTGTAGAGTTTGATTGTTTGTTTGTTTGTTTGAACGCGCTAATCTCAGGAACTACTGGTTCGAATTGAAAAATTCTTTTTGTGTTCGATAGTCCATTTATCGAGATATGCATTTCCTCTATTAATTACGCCTACGTGAAACAGGATTTAATACAGCGACGGTTCGACGAGGTTGCAATAATTAAACTATATTAATTATGACTAACAATTAGTCTATTAATAAATAATGAACGACAGGGATGACAGAAAGACCTGTTTTGAGGTACGCAACCGCGGCAGGGAGATTGCAACGAGTGACACAGGCGATAGATTATGTATCTGTGACTGCTAAAATCGTACCATAGACCTAATTTTAAAATCATTTTTGTAGTCCATGATCGCAGAAAATAAACCAAACATTTATTTCAACGAACCACCGTACTGATCCGAAAAATGCAGCAAAATTATTTCTCACGTGCATAGTTGCGCCAAATAAATTTGGTCCTACGCATCGTGAATGCTAATCTCACCTTATTTATTGTCTTGACATACGACGCACGCATGCATACGATACGTATGCAGTTCGAGACGCATTCTAAATCAAGGAGGTATGTGCTTTGAATTAATTTTCCTAGCCATAAAAGCGCCGTGCCCGTTTGCGAGCTTCGTACACCAATCAGTATTTATCAGCAGATTTTATATATAGTTGTAAATAAGTTGTGATTTCACTCATAAACAACTACTGGCTGTGGCTTCTTTCATATTTGTATATTTGAAAAGTTTGTTTGATGTGGCGCAAATAGGGAGAAGGTTACACTAAAATTACAATTCTACTCGGAGTATAATTTATAAGTACCTAAATAGTTTTGTTTGTCCACGTTTTTTTACTCAATAATTCATTATATTAACCGTATGGCTATCAGTATGTACTTGCCACAAAATTAAATATTCTTAATGTTAAATAATTAAGCCATTCCATAAAGTAATAAGATATCAACAAAAATTATAAGTTCCGTGATAGTTCAACTACAAATATATAGCTTGTAGTGCGACCGTAGATTAAGAAAAGTAGGCACATTTTAGTTCATATTCCTGCATTATAGCAGACTTATATAGACTTGTTTAGTATTCCAACGTTTATACGTGGTAAACAAAGATATGCTTGAGTGGTAGAGCCACGCTGTAGACAGTTTTGTCTACAGCATGAATGGGCTGGCTCGACCGGGTCATTACCACTGTCTCACAGAAAACCGACGTAAAGTAGCGGCTTGCTGCTGCATTTCGTACGGTGAGTGAGATATCCGGAAGCCCAGATCCCCTCCCCTTCCCAATCCCTAATTGTCCCTTTCCCTTGTGGTCGGCAACGCGCCCATGATTCTTCTGGTGGTGGGCGTATATGGGCGGTGGAGATCACTTACCATCAGGGTGACCCACTTGCTCGTTTGCCGGCTTATACCATAAAAAAAACATTCACGTAAAAACTACTGAATGGATTTTAATGAAACTTTACAATAATATAGCTTATACATCAGAATAAGACATACTTAGGCTACTTTGTTTTTCAAAAATCAATCCCTAAAGGGTTTAAAAAGGGGATGAAATTTTGTATGAAAATCCAAGCCGCTGAACCGATTTCAATGAATTTTGGCACAAATATAGTTGATGACCCAGGGTTAAACATAGCGTATTTTTTTCTTTAAATTTCAACCCATAGAGGGCCCAAATAGGGGATGAAAGTTTGTATGAAAGCTTTTTGATGGCGAAACGAAGTTCGCGGGCACTGCTAGTTCTATAAAATACATTACAGAAAAGCCGAAAATTTTTAAGATTTGTAATGTGATGTCGTAACTAACATATTTTTAGCCGTGCGAAGCCGGCGCGAGTCGCTATTTTGCTTATAAACAGAATCGACACCACACCACCTTGACTTACAAAGCATTGCATGGCATTGGATTGTGGTGGTCATCCCGAGACAGGGCCTCGAGTAGGTCCCTCGTTGCGAAAGACCGTCTATGTTGGTACCACCACTTTGCCTATTTCTGCCGCCAAGCACCGGTGTGTAATGGGCATTATGAGACTTAACATTTTATGTCTCGGGGTGACGAGCACAATCCAGTGCCATGCAGTACTGTGTAATACAAAGTTCTGTGTGGTGTTGCTTCTATTTATGGGCGGGCGTGGTACTTACCATCAGGCGAGCGTTTTCGTATCGTCATTCAAGCAAATAAATTAAAAGAAACTTTAGCCAACCAAGTTATTTGTGTTTTCATAGAAAACGAACGAGCCCTAAAACCGCTTTTTTTACTCGTTAGTCGGCCTTTGTTGACTTTAGACTTGACGTTAAGTTTGATGTCTCATCATAGTTGGAAGCAAACCTAGCGCAATGGAATGCGACCATAAAGAGCTTGCGAGACAGCTTGAAGTTGGAGGAATTCGAGATGACGTTCAACGATGGCACTAAACGGAAGATTTGGAAGGTTAATCGAAAAAAACCAGAAGCCATTGAAACAGTGGATTTTGTGCGTAAACTTATAAGTGTCAAACCCTGTATACCCAAAGCAGTAGTAACCCAAGACTTTTGATAATAGAGCGAGACAAAAATATGGCGTCTCTTGCCCGTGGCTTGATCACCTACTTTATATTCTCTCTTTATTTTCTGGCACGGTAAAGTGACTACACTAAACCTGATTTTAAGTACTGTTATTTTGGATTTAAAGATAGGAAACAACACCTCACAGCAACGATTAACAATTTTATTAATATCTTGCGACAACAATTATCATCTTTTCCAACAATCCAAAATTATATATTCATCAGAGCCGTCACAGTGACACCCACCCATCCATAGGTTTTATTTTATAAAAACAAAAGTGTAGGCCTTATACATTATGCCACAGATATAAAGAAAGGTTAAATGTTAATAATTATGCAGTATGTGCCTGCGACCGGCCAAAGCTCGCTAACAGTACAGTGCTGTTCAAATATGTTAAATATCATTACGCCCCCCGACGCGACGGTCGGTAGAATTATGCCGATTGAAGTTACTGGATTATACAAGCTAACCCCGAAGCGAGATTCTTAAGGCTCTTAATTTATGATAGTAGTAGGAAATAGGATGGGATACCGAGTAGAAAGTAGAATCGCTGGTGGGAGGATACTTGTATCCGACCGGATAGCGACCACCGTACACTGGTGCTAAAACCTGCCATAGTGGCTCACCTTGTGTGGGTCGCGTTCCAGGGTCAGCCAGTGTATATCCGGTTCTCCTCAGGGGGCTTGCCCCCTGATCCTCACCCTTCTCCCATCCCTTTTTCCTTCCCCTCCCCCTTGGCCCTTTGGCAGGCCGGCATGATCTTGCCGACCAACGATGGACACATTGTTTATCGTTGGTCGACAATATTTTTGGATTGCGCTACACTTACCATCAGGTGTAGCGTAGTCACTTTGCCGAGCCAGGATAAAAAAAAAAAAAAAAAAAAAAAAGAAAGTATACGAGTATTTTAATAAGTCAATCGCCTCGAGGAAACCAGTCGTTGCCAAGCTGGTCTAATTTGGCATAACTAAAGTATAAACCTAGTAATGAAAGCCGTAGTAATACCGTATTCTCGAAAAAACAGGTGCAACTGCTACCGTCATCGATCGGTAAGCGCATCCTGTCGTACCTACCTCGCGCCCAACTAGGAGATTACGCCAGAGTGAATAAGTACTGGGCGTATCTCGTCGATGAGTTCCGGGCTGAGTTGGCTGTTCGCGTAAAAATCGCCATTGACTTTGAAAAATTGCACGTGAGTAAATCAATTTGGGGAATTTTATTTGCTACTAGCTTTTGCTCGCGGTTTCACCGGAGCGAATATGGTTCAGAGTAGCCTATATCCTAATCAAGTACATGTCAGTGTGCCAAATTAAAAAAAAACTGTTCTACTGTTATTTTTTTTTTATAGCATACGCCGGCAAACGAGCAAGTGGGTCACCTGATGGTGAGTGATCTCTACCGCCCATGGACGCCCACCACCAGAAGAGTCATGGGCGCGTTGCCGACCTTAAAGGAAAGGGATAATTAGGGATTAGGAAGGGGACGGGATTTGGGCTTCCGGTTATCTCACTCACCGTACGAAACGCAGCAGCAAGCCACTACTTTACGTCGGTTTTCTGTGAGACAGTGGTAAAGATCCGGTCGAGCCAGCCCATTCATACTGTAGACAAAACTGTCTACAGCGTGGCTCAACCACTCAAAAAAAAGTGTGATTGGCCAACAAACATCCAATTTCACAAACTCACAAACATTGTCACTTTTAATTTTGTAATTGAGTAGGAGAGAAGGATACTAAATCCAGCACGCAGAGTAAATAATTAAAAATATTTACAACTGAGAGCACTTTGACTCAACCTCACATTAGCATAGAAATGAAGTTTGGCTCTACGTGTTACGGGGCTCTACATTGTTCATGGTTCGACTCACACTGGCCGTTTTATATGCTTTCCAATCTAAATTGAGTTAACTTTTTTAAGTCATTGCAAGTAAAAGGTCATGCTCTAGTTATTTTTATCTACAGCATGAAAGAGTCACCTCAATCAGGGTGATACTGTCGTCTCATGTAACACAGAAAACCTTTTCTCGACTTGCGTCTCAGTATGGTTAGGAAGATTGTCGGAGACCCAACAAATCCGGTTTCATCCAGTCCTTATTACTTTCTTCAAAGCTCGGAAACATATCCGATGCTTCTAGCATTGTGGGTGAGTGTCCTTGGGTAATAGTGTTACCATCACGTGGCTAACTTGCTCGCTTTGCGTCCTAATTTTGTAGTGTTTTTCCTTACCTTCTTCTAGGACAATATGCTTCGTCACGACACTAGTTTGACCTCGATAACCCAGGTCAATACGCAAGCAGCTTCTCCCAGCTCCCAAGGAGTTGTGAGTGCCGCACCGTCGCTAAGAGTGAACCAGGCACTACCAAGTATGAAAGCCAGCGAGAAATCTGGCGGCACCTTCTCTATGAGGCATTTCTTGAAGGAAAAATTGTCTAAGCCGGGTTTAGTAAGTATTTTAGAGTTATCATGCATTCTGATGATAAAATCGAAGTATCGTATTTTAGAATCCCACTGTACGTTGACATTGTTTCCGCATTCAACATGGTAGAATTTCACCCGTATGGTCAAGCTGGTTTAGCTATTAGTAGCTAGTTTGGCAGACTGGCTTTCTCGATGCGACTAACTGTCTCTCCATATGCTCCAATTTTATTACAAAATGCATCGCATAAATCATTATTTATTTCCAATTAAAACTACATCGTATTTTTTTTTTTGCTTAACGTCTATATGTAATTATAATAAATATCTGGATGATCAGCAACAAGGTGGAATGATGACCTGCGGAAAGTGGTCGGCAATAATCGTATACAAAGAGACAAAGATCGAGTTTAATGGTGTGCATTGGGAGAGGCCTATGTCCAGCAGTGGACAAATATAGCCTGATGATGATATTATGATCATTTGTGTGCACATAAAATTCATATGATATCGTGTAAACATTATGTGATCGTCGCAAATATCTCATCTTAGTGTGCCTATCGCCATTTAAACTAATTTATAAATACGCTACAAAAGTATTGCTCGGAAATAAATCGCAGATCGTGTTTTCGCTTAAATGGTTCAACTCTGCCTAATGGTAAGTACTCTAGTAAGTGATGGTAGTACCTATCTAAACCGAAGGCGGTTAACGAAAGGGGTCTTTTATTGGTTGTAATTGCAATGTCGGTTAAGGTAACTAGACAAAACCAGCTTGTCCCGAAATGAGGCTCGCATACATAGGTCGTTAAACCGGATTTTTCACAGAGTGTCACGATGATCTCAGATTCCTTCTCTAAAGAACGATCTATTGAGCAGTTTCTTTTAATTTCAGACGCTAAGTAATAGTCAGATTTTAACTTAGATAAATTACTATACATCTTTTAAGGAACAATAATCGGGTTCGATTAATGAGTCGTGTATCATTTTTGTTGAAAATCTATGGATGCAGTTTTTTAAATCTATGAATGGGGTGCATAGTGTCAATAGTTATAAATATTTTATTGACAGATATGAGTAGAATGGTTATGATAATATCTTAAACAGCACCCCACGCTTTTTTTTACATTAAATACATTTTTTTCTTCAAATTCATGAAAATTTAATTTCGATTATTTTCTTGGATTTTCTATAAAAGCTTGTTTTTTAGTTTTTTAAACTATTATTTATTTAAACTGTGTTTACCGAATGAACCATCTGTACGTAGTACAATTACATAAATTTTATTCTTTACTATTACAAGGTTCATCACACTCCAATTCGCAATATGGCAGAGTTGTCAGAAAGATTGGAACAACGCGGCGCAGCTGACGAAAACATATGGAAATGGTGCCAGAACATACTTAATCATGCAAATAAAAGAGGTCAAGTTAAAAAAGTAAGTTTGTATTATACTAGGTGTCTATGATGATATGATATGTCTTTTGTATGCGCTGCCGCATACGTCTAAATAGGTACCACTGCTTTGTCTATTTATTGAAATTATGGGGCATATGAGGACGCTTACACATCTCAATAAATGCTATTATACTGGAAGAAATATATTTACAAGGTACTTTCAGAAATAGCTGCCTATACGATAATCGGTGTTAAATATTATTATTCGATATTAATACTATCGATATTATTCGATAGTTACTCGAATATTGTGAATTAGCGCGCGATACATCTTGGTCGGACTTTGGTACAACTTTGGTTAGGTCTAAATCGCGTTGCGGCTATTGTTTTCTGAGTCTAACCGGTGCCAGGAGTCGTGGCTGATAGGAGTCGTGGCTGGCAGATAAAGTTACTAACTTCAGTCCGGCCAATTTATTTCGCGGGTATTGTACCTATTCACGATACACATTTTTGGGTAAACGACTTGCTTGGTATGGGCGCTTCCTAATTACCTATACATAATACCTAGTATTTTTAATTAATACAGGTTGAAGAGAAGGCAGAAGAAGGAGTTTTGGCTTTGGGCAATATACACTTCCCATGTCCAATGATGAAAAAAACCTTAAAAGTGCCGCTGGAGCCACCGCTATACAAAGATCCCGCAATTACGTTAGATCAGAACATTAAAATAATTGTATTTTGGGTGATTTGTAAAACACTGGACGTGAGTGAAGGGTGTGTTCTTCCTATTAAAAGGAACAAATATCTTCAAGAAACATGAAAAGAAAACAGACTTCCATATACTATAATTCGATTAGCTGATTACTGTTTTTTATGGACTGGAAACTTAATGATTTCAATGAATACTACTACACCGCTTGCGCGGTACCTATATAGTAATTGCGCTACCTACAAAGTAACGATCAATTGTCCGGAACTCAATATTACTATCTCGCTTAACTAGAATCCGTCTGTCGCTGCCTATCTCTCTCAGCTATCAAACTCCCGGGATATGTAACACAATTTTACTTCTAAATAGCCTGCCTAGTAGTAGCATAAATCCCAGCAGTAGGTACCTATACATCGAAGTCTTTGGGAAAACCCATATTTTTTGTATTTCGACTCATGTTTCTTTGAGAAAGTTGTTCAACTTTATGGGAAGAACACAGCCTTAGCTCAAGTCCAGTGCCTTACAGATCAGACGGTATATATGTATATGTTATTATTATTTTATTTAGATTACTAGTAGGTACTTATATAAGGGTAGCCAAAAAACCTTTTTTTCCTTGTTACCATGAAAATATCATTCGAGATGACATTAAGTTCAACAATAGTGGAATTTATAGTTTTTATCATAATTCCAACTACCTTATTGCGAAATGTCTTTTTAATGCTGTTTATTTGAATCGAGCTGAATGACATAACATTTTTTCTATGAATTTATCGAATGAAAACAACAAAAGTCAACAAAAATATAACACCTTATATTTTTGAGTCATTATTTTGTGATTGACAAATTATTTTTTATGATTGAGGTTGGACTTTAACTTCGAATAACTTTTAAATGCGTTGACTTAGCCAGAAATCATTTTCAGACCTTTTTGGAAGATCCTTAAATTTCCTACCAGTACAGGCAAAACCTGTACTGGTAGGTAAACCGAATCAAAATTCTCACTTGACAATTATTCGTTTGGGTACATTGAAAATCCAAACAAGAAAAAGTTTGCTTACTGCGTAGACTAAAAATGTTGACTCTTAAGAGATACAGGCGTATCTATAATATAAATCTGCCACGCTTAACTTGAGTAAACCACATTTTTCTTTTTCAGTATTTACATGAAACATGAAAGAAATATATCTGATGCAATTGTACAGCCCATTCCAAAAGATCAGAGCAATAAACGATATAGACTTTGGACTCGTGATTTTTCCGGCCTTTATCCAGTTTTCAAAATACCGTCTCACCAATCACCTGTCTGATGTATCAAAAAATACTAACAAAAATAAAGTCTCATATTTAAAAAAAAACAAAAGTCTTTCAAACTATGACCGAGTAGGACTATTTGCACGACCAATGTGAGAACTGCAGTTCAAATATTTTAATGTCGACCAGTATTATGACAGCTATTAACTGCACAGACTACTTAGAGATACTACGTTTTGTAACTCCGGTAAGATCTTGAAATCAACCGCATTCTGTTTCATGGTTCTTGTAAAATAATAGGAATATTATAAAAATATCTAAAACGGGCTCACAGAATAATGTCCAGAGCCGTAAAATTATCCCTGTTTTCCAATTACAGTACTAGAGCGCATTATGCGGCATAATGCTCAACGTTGAATGTTTCAACTACAGCAACGCTACGCACAATCAAGCACTCTCAAAAGTACTGCTTTCGGGTGATACATGCAATCGATACCAACTCAGTAACAGAAAATTAACAAGTGTTTTTTCTTTAAGTTGGCATTGATCGAAATTTTATTTATATTATCGTTACGTAGTAATTAATATTGTTTATTGTTGAGATTTTTTTAAGCTTTCGTCTTATCGTAGTGTTTTCGAAATATTCTAAAGTTAATTCAGACCCTGTTAAAAAGTAAATGTAAGGATGGATGAAGGTATAAACATTGACTATTTATATTTTTATTCTCAACACTGAACTTAGCGCACTTTGCTGGTGCACTAGAAAACTAATTCACGTTCCAATTAGCAATTAGCACACTTCGTCATTGTGCGCCACTGAGTCGCATTATGCTCTGTAATTGGAAAACAGGGAATAATTCTATGCGGCATGTCGTGGGCCACACAAATATCGCCTACGGGCCGCAGTTTGACGACCACTGCTATAGATCATAGACTCTATATATATGGAATCTATGCTCTAGACGTATCGGAATTTTGGCGGGAATATTGACAGTGCAGTCGGTTACCTTAGATTTTATACATAATATATTTCATATATCCATTTTTATAGTTGTGTTTGTTGTATATGTAAAAGTGGTGTGTGTTTATGCAGTAGATTTATTCATTCATTTTATTTATTCATTATCTTTGACAGTAGACATTAACAATTTTATATCAAAAGGATATTTAGAAATGAATGAATTTATGTGACGATGGGACGTGTTGTACTGGAAAGAATAGGGTTATTGACGAAATTTTAATACGAATACATAATGCCAAGAATTGCAAAATACGAGAGTTTGAAGGACTGTCTTGTCTCACCTCGCTATTAGAGGTGTGTACCGGAGCCAATTTTATCCTCCGGAGATTGTGCGGAGATTTTATTGAATAACCGGAGATTCTCCGATTATTCTCCGGTTTTTTTTTACTAGCCCTGTAATATATACGTCCTACTGCTGGGCACGGGCCTCTTCTAGTGAATGAGAGGGATTAGGCCTTAGTCCACCACGCTGGCCTAATGCGGTTTGGCAGACTTCACATACCTTCGAAAAATCTTTCAAGTTCTCAGGTATGCAGGTTTCCTCACGATGTTTCGTTCACCGTTAAAGCTAGCGATAATTAACAATTAATATACACGTGACTTAGAAAAGTCAGTGGTGTATGCTCTTGGGGCTGGTTTCGAACCTGTGACTTTCGTCTCGACAGTCCATACCACTCCCCGCTGAGCTATCGCTCTACTCCGGATAATCAAAATAATTTAAATCAATATAGTTTAAGAGAAAAAAAACAATGCTTTCTGAAATATGAATTCACTTTATTAAAAAAATCGAATAGAAAATATCTAACCTACTAGGTAAAAGCAAACTATATAACTATATTTATAGTTTACGAGCTGTCCCTCGCGGCTCCGCCCACGTGATCTGCTTTTTCCGGGATAAAAGTAGCCTAACAGTGGCGCCATGTGTCAAAAATTGATCGTACCCTCTCAGAAACCTTCGTGGGCTCATGCACAACAACTTTGCTAAAGATCATCACATGATCAAATGCATAGTTTTGTCGGGAAAGATTTAATCGTCTTGGTCGCGGCATTATTAATGGTGATTCAAACAGAAAACAAATTACTGATGATATTATCAATTACGTTTAGCTATAATTTTTATAATTGTCAAATTTTGTACCATACTTAACCAAAGATAAAATTACGTTTAGCTGTTTTGTTATTCCACTGTCATTTGCCTTTTGTGTCATGTCAGATGTGTTTTTGTTATACCACGTTTTATAGTGACTTGACTGAAACGCCGTCGAACGGGATAAAAAGTCCTATGTCCATTTCCTGGTTCTAAGCTACCTCTCCACCAATTTTCAGCTAAATCTGTTCAGCCGTTCTTGAGTTATAAGTGGTGTAACTAACACCACTTTCTTTTATATATATAGAAAGCAAGATGAGATTATTATTATTCTTTTAGAATATTCATAAGAGTAGTATTGAACAAAGATACATGCGTAACCGCGACTTAATAATTCGTTCAGACATTTTTACCAATCAAATAACCGGTAGTTAAGAGAAACACCGATTAGGCTCCGGTTGTCACCCTAACCGGTAATTATCCGGTTTTTTAAGAACCGGTGCACAACACTACTCGCTATAGTCTGTGGGGGTAGATTACGTTAAAAATTCTGCAGTTGAGCAAATGTCAAATAATCTATCAAAATATTTTTTCTAGAAGTGAGTTAAGAAATAAGACTTATTTACGTTGTATGTAAAACGCATAAAATTATAATCTGAGTTTGTAGAATGTGATTTAAGAGTAAATTTTACTTTAAATAATTGGTTCTACATTTGGCAAAATGAGTAAGCATATGTATTCTACAGCGAATCTTACTGATAAAGAACTAAAAGAACAAGGCAATAGACTATTTAGTTTACGAAGATATGAAGATGCTATGAACTTTTACACCAAGGCTATCGTGAGTATTCAGCTCAAGCAGTTTTAGCTCAATATCTTTTTAATGACAACAATTATTGTTCTTTAATTGGATGCAAATATGCACTAACAGTAATAACCCCAGTGATGCCAACTCGCAGAAAAAAAAATCACTAGATTTGGTCTCAAAACTCACTAGATACCGGGTTATTAGGAACTAAAAAAAATCGCTAGAAATCACTAAATAATTTAAAAGGAAATTACACGATAAGTATAACAAAATAATGTAATTGCGAAAATAATGTACAAAAATAATATCGAATAGCTAAAAAAAAAATAACAACCGATACTTATTCTGGAATTTGATGTTGTGTTTTTTTTTTTAGCTACATTCATCATATAGAAGGCCGAGATGGGTCAGTTTCATTAGATTTATTTGGTTTTTAAATAATAATTCGTTTAACTTCTCAATTTTTCGAGAATCGCCAAATATCACTAGAAATCGCTAAATATTATTTTAGCGATTTTTTTTTCAAAAAATCACTGTCATACCCCAAAAAGTCACTAAATCTAGTGATAAAATCGCTAAAATGGCAACGCTGAATAACCCACTAGTCAAAATTGAGATGTCAATTTTATTTTGCTAAATTCAATAAATCAATAATTTAAAGTTCTATTTTGGATATGGGAAATATTCAATTTATGTTTTTTTTACGGAATTTACCCTACTAAAATCTAATAAATTTTGCAAAATAAAATGAACATCTCAATTTTTACTTCATATGGGTTGAAATGTTATTGCATATTTGCATCCAATTTCTCTTAACTTCAATTGTTTAAATTCTGACTATGTGACATTGGCGGAATTGTGTACCTATCACATGTCGCCATTCTTCCAAAACTGAACTGAACTGAACTGAATCCAATTCCTCGACTAGCTCTATTTAAAAACTAGATGACCAATTAATATGCATGATATTTAAACAAAGACAAATTTTATGGAGTGGAAATCGGTTATTGGGCAGAACTTTATTACATTCATTTGTGTTTTTTTTTAAGTTATGACAAGCTGTAATTTATGGCACAAACATTACCTTTATATCTATAAAACAGGTTTAATACATCATGTGGTTATTCATTGCTCTAAAGCATTTAATTTTGACCAATCAAATTATTCTGATGACCTTCATGATATGACAATTCCTAGCATGAAAACTAGTAATTAACACTGGCAAATGCTTGCTTTTTTGTGGACAGAGTGTCATTTCTTTTTAATAACCTTCTAGGGCAATGCAGTTATAGCTCAGGAGGGACTAGGCAATTCGTACCACTGCCAAGATTAGTCACAGGTTCAGAACCAGACCTGAGACCATGCATCATTGACTTTCTAAGTTGTGTGTTTTGTTTGTTAATTCTCACTTGCTTTCAATATGAAAATAACATTGTTAAGGAATATTTTTCCTTAAAAACCTCTCACTAGTAGAGGAGGAATTAGAAGTAGAGGAGGATAGCTTATACTCTATACAAGTCGCACCCCCGGTGTGACACTGTCACTGTTGCAAAAAATGCAAAAATGAGTTAAATAATGATAAAGTATATTTTTTACAATACAAAGTGATTAATATTTATCCAAAAGTAAAGTTAAAAGTTGATGTTGTAGTATAAGCTGTTTATCTCATCTATAATATTCATAAGTCATTGTTTTGTGAGGTGTCAAAGTTTTAAATGCTTCTCCTGAAAAACTACATCTTTGCATAAGTGACATGTTGGATAAAATACACATGTCTACACACCGCTTCACTACTTCAGGGACTTAGTTATGCATTACGCATATAGTAATTTATAAAAATATTAAGTAGCTTATATTTATTAAATACATGTTCCAGATAAAAAACCCATCAGTGGCTACATACTTCACAAACCGAGCATTATGCCATTTAAAAATGAAGAGGTGGGAGGCCACATGCCAGGATTGCAGACGGGCACTTGATATAGACACCAATCAAGTGAAGGGACATTTCTTTCTTGGACAAGCTTTGGTCGAGCTAGATTGTTACGATGAAGCCATAAAACATTTGCACAGAGGTAACAGATTATATTTAGACACACAAAATGATTTACTAATAACATTAAGGTATTAGATTTGTGTCAAATTTAGCTACTGCTATAATGTAAATACCCAACTAAGTATCCACCTACATTTTGTCATCAAATAAAGTACATAATTGGATATGACCATAATGTAATTAGCGTTGGAGTCAAAAATTTGCTTCAATCTGTCAGATCAGCTATTGAAACACTACTTCCTTTAGTATATCCTTAGCCTGCACTTCTTTGCCCTTAAATAGTCGTATTAAAAATTTACCAAGGTATTGTTTACACAAAGTTATGATATTATTTCCCCATGGTCATCAATCATCAAGTCTTAGCAAATATTACAAATTTACTCAATAAAATATGTAAATTGTAATGTAATATTTGCTAAGAATTCAAGAGAGACAAAATCTAGACTGATTTATTACAATTTTACAATATATTGTGTGGAATTAAGCAGGCCTGAGTTAGGAATGGGCAGCATTATGGCTATTGTTTTTAGAGACTAAATATTATGGGAGGCGTACAGTGTATGCAGAGATCGGTATATATTTAATGTGTATTAAATAAGTGCCTGTCTACATAATCAGTTTAGTCTTTGCTGGAATTTTAGGAAATATCAGTTATGTGGTATTATTAATTAAGTGATTATAAAGGTCGCAGGAAGTTGCTGGATATAGGCCGCTTCCAGAGAGAGTGGTAGAGCCACACTGTAGACAGTTTTGTCTACAGCATGAATGGGCTGGCTCGACCGGATCGTTACCACTGTCTCACAGAAAACCGACGTAAAGTAGTGGCTTGCTGCTGCGTTTCGTACGGTGAGTGAGATAACCGGAAGCCCAAATCCCCTCCCCTTCCCAATCCCTAATTATCCCTTTCCTTTAAGGTCGGCAACGCGCCCATGACTCTTCTGGTGGTGGGCGTACATGGGCGGTGGAGATCACTTACCATCACTTATCATCATATGTTGATACATATTATGATGTTGATTCTATTGTATTTATATAACTTTCGCAGCGAACGACCTAGCACGTGAGCAGAAATTAAACTTCGGAGACGACATTGCAGCACAATTGCGTTTGGCCAGGAAAAAGAGATGGAATGTACAGGAAGAGAAGAGGATCGCGCAGGAAATTGAATTGCAAACATATCTCAATAGGTGAACATCAATAATGTCATAATATTAATGTGTATGAATAATACACACACATATAATATTAATATGCGTAAAAATTAAGAGTGGTAGAGCCACGCTGTAGATAGTTTTGTCTACAGCATGAATGGGCTGCCTCGACCGGGTCGTTACCACTATCTCACAGAAAACCGACGTAAAGTAGCGGCTTGCTGCTGCGTTTCGTACGGTGAGTGATATATCCAGAAGCCTAAATCCCCTCCCCTTCCCAATCCCTAATTTTCCCTATCCTTTAAGGTCGGTAACGCGCCCATGATTCTACTGGTATTATGGGGTACATGGGCGGTGGAGATCACTTACCATTAGGTGACCCACTAGCTCGTTTGCCGGTCTATGCTATAAAAAAAAAGTCATGTACAGTAATACCCCGACTTACGCTACCCCGCTTTACGCGAATTCGGAGATACGCGGTTTTTCTTTTGGATGGCCACGCGCATCAGCTCTCCCATTCCGCCACGTTAGGCCGCCAAAGAACAAAAAATGTGTAATTTGAACCAACAAGAAAAGAAAAATACTGTCTTTGGAGCGTAAACTGAATATTATCAAAGACTATGTAGCAAAAATAAAAAATTGTGATATGGCAAAAACAAATTACCTACCGGAATCGACTGAACGGTTATAAAGTGTAAAGAAAAAAATATGGAAACTGTGAAAGACTCTCAATTGTTGAATTCAAGCATCATTCGTTCGTCTTAATTATTTTTTCTTTAGACTCTGGTCCCGATTAAACATACTTCATATGTATTTATATGCAAAGTTGTACCCCGACTTACGCGAATTCGACTTACACGGTTATCGCTCGGTCCCACCTATCGCGTTAGTCTGGGGTATTACTGTACTGACCATTGTACTAGAATTTAAAACAATACATTTTTTGGCTAGAATTCTAGTATGTTGAACTAGTTTCAAAATTAATGTTAAAGTGAGGTAACGTATAGATATTTTATGTTTGTGAAGCTAAATTAGGAATATAAACTTAATTTCAATTGAATATTGAATTCAACCAACTGTTTGCGGTCCAAAAACACGTTATTCGTAGACAGCAAAACCGACGCGACAGCAAACTAATACAAAGTTGATTTAAAGGATGTGACACACTTACAATGTTGGCACCGCACAATACATGAATGTCTAATTACTAAAAGGGCACATGTCACATTTCTAAGCAAAAATATTTTATATTCTTTATCGCTTGGCAATACCTAATTACACCGTTTTTTGTCAGAATGGCTCAAATCCGATCTTTACCCATGGAGTTACAAACCTACAAAAATACTGTTTAGTTTTAAACGGGCACTTGTCCATGGACATGAGCCCTTTTAACAAATATTTTTTGAACGAACCCTATAAAATGTCAATGTCATTTTGAGTGGTAGAGCCTCGCTGTAGACAGTTTTGTCTACAGCATGAATGGGCTGGCTCGACCGGGTCGTTATCACTGTCTCACAGGAAACCGACGTAAAGTAGCGGCCTATGCTATTAAAAAAAATGTAGTTTACACGCCACAACAAATATTGTCTACAACTTTCAGTGCAGAAGCTCCGCACTGTGTTGTAGCCAAAGAATTTATTGATGGCTTTAGGTCAGCAACATTTGAATTGCGAAAAACAAACATAAGTCCTATTACTCTACCTATACAAAAAAAGTATACAGGTCCAGTTCCTATAGCTAAGAAAAAAATGACAGATTTAAAAACGTTGAAAGAATATATCCCTGCTGAGCATATTCACTACTGGGAAACCATTTACAGTCGGCCTGTGGAGTAAATTTATTATTTTAAGTGATAAAGAAAAGTAATACATGCAATTTATTTCTTTTATTTTTTACGTCTTGTTCACATTAGGTACTAAAGGGGCATATGTCCACTTGAAATATGATTAAGTACTAAAAGGGAACATGTCCATGGTTTTTTTTATGTTATTTCTCTTAATATATTGAAAAATATAACAATATTTTGTGTTGAAATACCTTGTTACCTAATTAAGAAACATAAAATAATTAAATCAATATATATTTCCATTCCATTATACAAATATTTAGTTTTTTCTGTCTCCTGTAAATTTTTTATTTTTCAAATATAGAGGACTTGTGCCCTTTTAGTAATTAGATATTCACATGTATTATTATAGTGTGTTTGAACCGGAAATTAAGTTGCAATCGCTATTAAATTGAAGGGGAGTTTAGATGCATACAGTTTATGATGACCCATTTTATAAATGTTTAATTATGAAAACAAAACACAAATTAACAACATAATTTGTGAACATTTTTGATGTATCATTTGTTGTATGTATGTTTTGAATCTCTTATCATGGAAAGAGATAGTTCTGTGAGTTGGTAATGATTTTGCTTGTTCAGTTTCTAGACTGTTTTCTTTTTAGTATAGGCTGGCAAATGAGCAAGAGGGTCACCTGATTATAAACGAATCGAATGCTTATTGACATCCATAATACCAGAATAATGCACGCATTGCCGGCCATATAGGGAAGGGATAAATGTCGATTAAGTGATGTTCAAGAGGCAGAACATTTGTCCCGTACATGATAAAATAGAGTAAAAACGCCGCGAAATGTTGACCTATACTACTTAAATTTTTATGTCGCATAAAAATATAAGTAGTATTTGCTCATGGAAATTGCATATTTCCATGCTTCACTTCGATATAAGGCGCATCTTTTTATGTATTGCATCAATTACATCTGTAGGGTAGGACAATACAACATCGAGCGTCAAGACGCCTAGCCTCATTTGTACTGGGACATTGTACTAGCTCAGTACAAAAAGAGGCTACTCTTACAAAATCATTTAAGAATCGTGACCTTACTCAACACTAGATAATTAGAGGATTGGGATGGTAAGGAGGGATTTGGATCTCCGGCTATTTCGCGCACCATACGAAACTTAACAGCTAGTTGTTACTGCATGTCAGTTTTCTGTAGCAACGACTCGGTCTAGCCGGCCCATTTATATAGCAGACAACGTGAGTAAAATATATTTCTGTCTGAATATCTCCAGGTTAATTAGTGAAGATATGCAACGTAGAATAGAGGCGCTGAAGTTAGACAACAGTAATGAAGAGGACATCAGTGCGAAGTCATCAAAGATCGAGGAGGAATGTGTAAGTTATTGTTTTAATTATTTTATTACTAGCTTTTGCTCGCGGCTCCGCCCGCGTGATCTGCTTTTTCCAGGACAAAAAGTAGCCTATCACACAAGTCAGCTCATACCCTATCTGTATACCAAATTTCATCAAAATCCGTTAAGTAGTTTCAGCGTGATTGACGGACAAACATCCAAACAAACAAACTTACACATTTATAATATTACTAGTTTTTGCTCGCGGCTCCGCCCGCGTGACCTGCCTTTTCCGGGATAAAAAGTAGCCTATGTCTTATTCTGATGTATAAGCTATATTATTGTAAAGTTTCATTAAAATCCATTCAGTAGTTTTTACGTGAAAGAGTAACAAACATACATCCATACTTACAAACTTTCGCGTTTATAATATTAGTACGATTAGTGTGATGAATGAAACTGATGTTGAGTAAAATGTACTTGTGCTAACTCAGCGAAGTGACTATGGCCCTAATATAGCAAGTGTATCGCAATCCAAGAATAGTGTCGACCAATGACAGACAATGTATCTAACCTACAAGGTGGCAGAATAATCCCAGTCTGCCTAGTTGTTTCTTCACACTCAAAGGATTATATCTGTATAATGCCAATACACTGATAAATACCGCGACAATTAGTGATTATTTGAAGATATTTTTCATCCGCTTTGTGTCCTAAAATGCAGGAGATGAAGACAACAATTGTTTTTTTTAATAAGCCTCAGTGACGTGACGTGCAGATTGCTCGCCTGATGTTAAGCGCACGCCTGTTGCTAAACACTAGTAATGTTCGGTACTTTAAATTATAATGTACTGCTTAGCACTACACTACATAGTTGCTAACAGACATAAGATGTTGTTTCCAGTAATATAAATATTATTTTTATTACAGAATAACTACAGTAGCGAACTAAATAACTTATTTTCCAAAATGGACGAGAGGAGAAGGGTGAGTATATGATTTTTTTTTAAACCTTTGCATTGCATAGTAAGTTAGAGTGGTCCATTTTTTAACATGATATGGAAGTTTGTTTAGGGCTATAAGGCTATATTACGATATAATCTAGGGATGGACTTACACTAAGCATATTAATCAGTTAGTCACGTTTGTATAGAAATAATTAAGTATTATCCACCATTTTTTTTTCGATTCGAATAATCACATTCAATGCCTGGGATTGGAATTTGGGACCGATATGTGGTTAGGTTCGCATATCACATAATGGGACGGTAATAACTCGGCGAAACGTGGATGCACCACTACTTCCATCTCTACCTACCCATTCGGAGATAAAGACGTGAGCTTATGTTAGGTTATTAACTTTACACACAGATGTAACGCTTATTTTTAACCAACTTAAAAAGGGAGGAGGTTCTCAGTTCGTTACGTATAATTTTATTGTTCTTGGTGTTTCAGAAACGCGATGTGCCCGATTATTTGTGCGGCAAGATAAGTTTTGAAATTCTAAACGAGCCAGTGATCACACCGAGCGGCATCACGTATGAAAAGAAGGATATTGAAGAACATTTAGAGGTGATTATATATATAACAGAGTTTTTGAAGTGATAACTTCTTATGGGAGGGTGAACCGATTCGTTCCGTAACGCGAGCGGTCCATGGATCAACGGAAGGTTCGAGAATATTCGAGGACCTTCCGTAAGACGTCACGCGGGCCAGTTCACCAGCTACCGTTAGCAGACCTCCCTGAAACTTCGAGAATTTTCGAAGTCCCAGGTGGCGTCACACAGTGACCAGTCGGCTTTGACAGGACTTTGATTGGATTTTGACAAGACTTTGACCGAACTTTGACCGGACTTTGACAAGACTTTGACCGGACTGGAGTGCAGTGGAGTGCAGTGCAGAGCAATTCAATGAAGTGATAACTTCTTATGGGAGGGTAAACCGCTTCGTAACGTAACGCGTTACGGCGACACTCTGTCTGGCTTCCCATTCTCTCACGCATACGGCAGCAGTAGGCAAGCTGCTCCTCTCTCACTTTAACCCACATTAGTTTCAAGTTATTACTTCTGTCGAGTGTCCCGAGACGCACACTTTTTTTTATTGGATAGCAACCACCAATCATGTATGGACACATGGTGAAAAAATATAATAGAATTACATTATTATATAATTTTTGTTCACAGCGTGTGGGTCATTTTGACCCTGTCACCAGAGTGAAGTTGACAGCGGACCAGCTGATTCCCAACTTCACTATGAAGGAAGTGGTGGACGCGTTCCTTCAGGAGAACGAATGGGCGCTCGATTACTAATTGCGTCACAAAGTACTCATTTATAGCGGTTTCACACGGTTCGATTTTACTTGATAAATAGATTCGAATCAAAAAAGGCTGTTCAGACAGTTCAAATCGCATGCGATATCGCAGTTGATCAATAAAAATGGAACCATGTGGACTCGTTATTAGGGTTCGTTTGATTGCCATAATGAAATTGTCACTTTCCTTTTGAATATCAGTATCTAATATGTAACGATAGATGCTTTTTATCCCACGACGAAAAAGAGTGTAAGTTTCATCCCCTTAGTATGTCTATATCTATAACATCATAGCACCTTAACGAATATAATTATTTAATATGTTTGTTTATGAGTGCTTATTTAATTAGGACTCGTAAGCTATGTTTGAAGAAAATCTATTCAGCTATTTAGAAATAACAGATCTATTTCTAATTAGAGATTTTGTTAATAATATGTAATCAATATTGTAACCAGTATTCGTTGTTAAGGCAGACTTCCGATGGTCGCGTCAAGCATTGGACGCGAACGTCGTGACGTCATTGTCTGTAAACGTCGTATTAAAGGCGTCAGTGACTCCATACACTAATGAAGTTACTGTTGAATGATCTAATATAATATTTATGCCGAAGGAATGCCGACTTCAAAATGTTATATATGTAGTATAAAATTAAGTAAATTCTGTTCAATGTTCTGGCGTCCAATAGAGTTTTAAATAATATCTATTAATACGTACTTAACTGGTGGTAGGATATTCATATCCGCCCGGATAGCGACCACCGTATAAATAGTGATAATACCTGTCATAGTGATCCAACCTCGTGTGGATCGCCTTCCAGGATCAGCCAGTGTGTATCCGGTTCTGAGAAGCTTGCTACATGACCTGATGGTGGATTGGGGCGGGTATATGGGTACATCCTTATATTCTTGTGCCTGCATCAGTCATTCGCTTGTCCTGTCGTAGGCCCTTAATTTGCTTCTGACCTCTTTGGAGTGTGAACAAGCATTTATACAGGCAGACATGATTCTGGTGACAACGATAAACTCATTGTTTGTCGGTGGTCGCTTGTTTTTATGGACTGCACTGCGCTTACCATCAGGTGTAGTACAGTTATTTTGCCGTGCTCGGATAAAAAAAAACTTAAGGTTATATCTTTATTCCCGCAAGAGTGAGCAGGGGTGGGTAGTTAACCCAGAATTCGCTGAGCTTATTTCGGTCCCATGATGTGATATGTGGCGAGCCCTGGCCATGATGTGACCACACCTTTTACTGTAATAGATAAGGCATATATCGATATTTTGTGAAAATATTTCGACGTATTGTAATGTATGTAATTCTTTCACTTTCTGTGAATTTGGAAAGTATTCAAGATGCTTATTTGTCGGAAATATATGTGAAAAGTGACATTTTCGCTATGGTATTATACATTAATCGATGTAACATGTGATCCATAAATAAATGTTTTTATCATTGGCCCAAGCCCTGTGGTTTTATTTTATACTAGCTGTCCCGTGTGGTTTCACCCGCAACATAATATGATTAAAATATTAAAGGGGTGTGGGTGATATACGGAAAACTTAAATAAAATTAATGAGAATCTAGAACCCGATTGCAGCGCCACCTATGGTGTCCAATTGTGAATCTAAACCATCCAGGGTCCTAGTCACACACAAAAAATGTCATCGAAATCGGTCCAACCGTTTTTGCGATACTAACGAACAGCAATTGAGGTTCATTATTCATTGATTTTGTCAGTGGCGAAGGTAATAATTTTTAAAATAATAAATAAATACACCCAACAGTCACACACACAGTCCTGAACCCACAGTAAGATACGAGTCTTGTCGTGGGTACCAGGAATTACGAGACTTTCGGTCTCACAACAGCCAGACCCCGAACCAAGGAAGTATATGTGTATCATACAAATATTTATCTCGGTGCGGGATCGAAACTGCGGCCTCTCGCTTCACAGTCGGCTACTCGCCCGCTACACCACGCAGGCAAAAGGAAACCGATGCTAGATAGACGAGTGTGCGGTATTATTACAATTTTGTTCGCTTATGTCAATAATATATTTATTTTATTTAATTGAATGACGAGACGAGCACGGCGTTCGCCTGATGGTAAACGCTACGTCTGCCCATAAACAGAAGCAAGTCCACACGGAACTTTGAATTACAAAGCACTACATGACACTGAACTGCGCTCGTCACCCGGACACTTAAGATGTTAAGTCTCATAATGCCCAGTAATTTCACTGGCTTCAATGTGCTTCAAACCGAACACAACAGTGCTTACACATTGTTGCTTAACGGCAGTAATAGACAAAGCGGTGGTACCAACCCAGACGGCCTCTTGCATACGAGGGACCTACCACCTTGTAAAAACAACACAAAAACCACATTTAGGCCGCGGACTCGAAGTCAGCGGGTGCGGGGCGGCGGCGGCGGAGACCCGGTCTCGAAGTCAGCGGCGTAGTGTTGTACTATGAGAAATTAGTGTCTGTTCGCGAACGAAATTGATGTGAATATGATGTTCCATATAAAAAATCATTGAAATAATTTGCTCCACCACGTCAGCGGGCATTTTTGAAAATACACAGCACTACGTCAATGCTGACGCGCAGTTGTCGCTCGACTGGCGCGCGCCGCTCGTACGTCGCTCCTCGCGCCCGCGCCGCGCCGCTGCTTTCGAGACCGGGTCCATTTAAATCTATGCATTTGAACGCGCCGCACCCGCGCCGCCGCCGCTTGCTGCTGACTTGAAAATGTGATTACAACGAATGCGCTGGAAAGAGAGAGAGGTAGGTTAATTATTAGATTTTTTTCTGAACCGCACATCGACACGTGTTATTGTCAACGATTTGCATGAATGCCTAGTGCAAGTCTTTTCGATAATTGTTACTCCATTCGCATTTAGGAAATATGCATGATTTTAGTCCGATTTCACTGCAATGTCGATACATGTACAAGTTTCCATCATATGGACAACTTTTCGGGTATGCAAAAGAATGTACTACTTGCATCAGTTGTTGAAAGGCGATTTGTAGAATGCCATTTAATTATGTAGATTTTATATTTCACTTTTCGTAGAGTCCTATTTAAATGTATTATTTCATAGACTGTTGATAATTTAATTCTGTCCTAATTGTTTTGACTCAAGATTTCTATCGTTAATTTTATCAATTAGTATTTACCCATTTCAGAAAGGTTTTTAAGTTGAGTGTAATGTTGTTTTTGACAATATTTATTTATTTTGATCAATTTCGTATTTGCTTATGTCAGAACTTAAATCCTGGCTTTAAGTTAACCGTTAACAATATGGGACATGGGCTGAGACACAAAAGATACAAGCTCCTGCAAGTTATTATCATGGCAAGATAGCCGGAAAATTTTATTTATTAGGCGCAGCGGGCGAGTATCCGGCTGTGAAGCGAGAGGCCGCGGGTTCGATCCCCGCACCGAGGCAAATGTTTGTGTGATTCACAAATATTTGTTTCGGGGTCTGGGTGTTGTGAGACCGAAAGTCTCTCGTAGTTCCTGATATGATACCCACGACACAAGACTCGTATCTTACTGTGGGGTCAGGACTATATATGTGACTATTGGTGTATTTATTTATTTAAAGGACAAGTTGGAAGGAATCTTGGTTGCGCAATATATTGCGATAAATGTTGTAGACGACATTGTGAGCGCTGCAGATCTTTTCCGCATCGCGTGAGTTAGAATATTCCAAGGTGACAGTCAACCTTTAGTAATTGTTGATGCACACAAAGAAGAAGACGGGGTATAGTCACTAGTACGATATTAAAGCGGAATTTCTGAAAATGCCCAATGAACCGCAATGTCAACAAAAATTGGCACTGTGGATCCCACATAATATGTTAACAATACAAGCCCGTGTACATTACTAGAGTAAGAACTGTTGCGTCTGGCGATCATCCAAATGCGGTTCGGCGTGATATCATTCAATTATATATTACAGTGCAGTTTGCCCGAGCTCCCCAGTGTATTGGACACATTTCAATTGAACGCGGGTTTCATAAATCATATGTGTATTGAGTTACGATACTCTAATTGATCGGGTCGCTGGTGGGAGGATATTTGTATCCGCCCGGATAGCGTGGTCGCTATGGTGTTACCATACACATGGTGTTAAAACCTAAAAAAAACCTGTTAAAACCTGCTATAGTGACCCACCTTGTGTGAGTCGCGTTCCAGGATCAGCCAGTGTATATCTGGTTCTCCCGAGGTGCTGGCCCCTTCTTCCAGTACCTTTCCCATAAATTCTTGCCTTCCCCCTTAACTCTGGGCTGAGATACTGCAACGGTCGCCAGTATCGCATTAGCAGGGACCCTTGTAGTTCATCCCAAAGGGTTAAAATAAAAAAAATTAAAAGAAAATGGTCGGGTCTTGTGTTTGACACAAATGCGCCTTTTTCATATTTTACACAATAAAGAACAATACTACGATGAAAGTTATGCGCTTCGGAAATATATTATAAAGCGGGTTCAAACTGTTCGATTTTAATTGATCAATCTGAATGCTGAATCGCTGGCGACTTGAACCGTCTGAACAGACATTCGTTAAATTGAACGTGTGATCCTGCTATTAGGAAACACTAGCAGTTACCATATTATATTATGTTTTTATTTTTCTTTTGGATGGCTTACGAGGCTAGAAAAGGCAAAAACACGAAGATTGTCGAAATGCGTAACTAGTTACTTACTAGCGTATAGTTCGGCACCTTCAATAAAATGAGGGAATAATATTATGATGATACTATCCCATCACTGGGCACAAGCCTACTCTACGACTAAGGCATTAGGCCTTAGACCATCACGCTGGCCTATTAAGGGTTGGGTTACATACCTTCAAAATTCTTATGAAGAATTCTCCGGTATGTAGATTTTATCGATTTAGAGACATTTATATAGAAAAAAAAAACCTTTTTTAATCACACTTCTTGATGCTTTAAACAAAATATTGCACGGATTAGTGTATTGTTTACTTAACTTTTACTCCCACAACACATTCTTCTTTTAAAACTAGGGTACTAATCTCCAACCCACTACATTCACATTGCAACTTTTGTATTATCGGCCGTGGCCTATATAAAATTGTACTGTTTCTAAAAAGATATTACAGTAGAAATGTGAATTATGTCTTGTGCACAAATATATATTTATTTGATGTCTCTGCCTACCCCTTTGGGAAACAGGCGTGACTGTCCTATGTATGTATTTATTTTTATTTCAAAACTATTAATTCATATCAAATAGATTAAAACCGTCCTTCTGTTTCAAGAATAATAATTGATTTAAAGAATAATTATGAACTTGAAATATTGTTACCGCGTGAAAATAACATTTATATGAAAAACATTCTATAGTCACTAATCAACTCGGAGCGTTCTTAGTGGCTACGCGCTTGCTACGGTGCTACGCCGCGCCGCGCCGCGCCGTAGTAAATTCAGTAGCTTCTTGTATAACGTATCATTGAACCAAATATATATATTTTCACTGGACAGGTAAAAAGTACTAAAGCGTTTTTAAACTTGATTTTATACGTTAAACAATCATATAAATTTACCTACTTATAATATAATATTTAGATAATATGATTTTTAGTAAAACTTATATTTTATTGAATCATGTATTTTTCCTTATATAATATAAAATGCTCTACTGAAAAGTTCACGTATTGCCGCTTTAGTATTTTTGCTATTCCAGTGACGATATTATGAATTAACAGGTTCCATGGTCAAAGTAATAAAAAGAAAGTTTTACGACGTTAATAATAACACATAAGCCATTAAATAAATTACGATTATTAAAAAAAATAATCTTCCTTACCGTTTAGTATAACATCTATTTACATATAGCTTATGACATATACAAACAAACAAGAACATAATCTGTTTTTGCTTATCAAAATGTGAAGCTTTCGATGCAAGTTTATTACGTAGTTTTATTTTGGCAACTCGACATCCCTAGCAGTTGCAACAGTACGTACTGACGAGCGTATAGTTCCTGGACCGGCGGAGATATTTGTGAGGTCTATAGGATTGTCCTGGACGCAGGCGCTTTACGTTGCCCCGCTCTCCTCTTCGTCGCCGCCCTACCGGATCTTAAAGGATGTGTGCTCGATTATGGTGAGGGGTTTATCTGTATGGATATTGTTTTTATGAGAAGGGGTGAAGGGTTTGATGATATTAATATGCTGATAAAATGTTATCATACGTACCAGAAATTGATTATCAAAAACTACTTGTAATTATTGAGCACTGACTAACTTATAATTAAATACACAGCGTTAGCAATTTGTTGTTGTTTTTGTAGCATACTTCATTTTAAAGTAAGTATTCTTTAACTTAAATAATCTCGTACTTTATGCAGCGGTATAAATAAAGACATTCCGGTGTTTAAAAGTCGCACATAGCACTAGTGTAGGGCACGCTCTCGCGTGGTGTCCCAGAGCGCTGCGCCGAGTAGGTCAGGGCGGAACGACAGAGGCATATCGGAGGAGCGGCGCAGCCCGATTCATGTTTACGGGGCTCGGCCGTCAGCTGTTCGCGATGAATGTGCCGCGCCCGCGCCGCGCCCGTGCCGCCGCCCTCCGCCGCTCTCCGCCGCCCTCCGCCGCTCTCCGCCGCCCTCCGCCGCCCTCCGCCGCTGCGCATCGATTGATTGATACCTGAGCGGCCACGTGCGGATGGCGGCTGGCGGCGAGCGGCGAGCGGCGAGCGGAGTCGAGCGCCAGTCCCGCCGCGGTCGCCGGCCCGCGCGCGTCCCGCCCGCGCACGCTGCTCTCTCGCACGTGTCGCGCTCATTGCCGTCGCTCATCAATGGATTGCCCGAGGTGACCGGTGTCGGTGCCCGCGAGCCTGTCTACCTCCACCCTCGCGTGAGTACCGGACGCTTACCGCGTAAACACGCACCGAATCAGTTAGTAAATAATGGTTTTTCCGATAGCATTAATAGCCGGGAGACAATTTATGCGACTGCGCCGTGTGGTGTTTACCGCGAGCGTTGGTGCCTCCTAGGCTCAAGATTTCTTCAGCTGGCTGCGGAAATCATCGTCAGATGGGAAGGTTTCATATTGATCGTCCAAAGTCGTGAGGGATTTATAAATTTGTCTAGGTTTACGTAACCGAAGGAGAGTCGTTTATTATTGGGAGTGTTATCTGCGAGGTTCGCCGCCGGGCCACGCCGGGACCCGCGAGGACACGCACGCCTCGCTCATTACATAAAACATTACAAATGGCTTTTTTATCGATGCCAGACCGTATCATTACTTAGTGCCCTCATATAAATATCAACACTATTTGTGTTAGATCCGTAATTGCTGTTGGTATGCGACGCGAGCATGTTTTCATAAAATGATAACAAACGATAGTATGTTGCCAAAAATGTATTTTGTTTTCGTTGCTTATTTATTTAACATATCCTTGATGTCGGTCAAGTGGTTATTTTATGTTCGACTGGTGGATTTTTGTATAACATTACGACCATAATAATTTTGTAGAGACATAGAAATGCCTGGATTAAATTCAGGCTGAATTTGATGTTTAAGCTCATTAGTAATGAAAGCACGGTTATCAGCGTCGTAACTACATACAAAGCCTCAAAGGCTTAATAAATTAAGCCCATGCGTTAAATGAAACGTCAGATAATTATGTGGTTAGACTTTTCCCCTATTACTTCATAGCGCAAAAATAACTTCGTCGATCAACGGGTCCACTAAATGTAGCTCTGCCTACACCCTGGAGAAGAAAGGCGTGGAATTATATTGATTGATAAACCTACTTCTTAAATATACTGTGTCATACTTTTAATCCTACGATATATAAATTTTATTTAAATACGGCATCCGTGTTTGGTAGACGTAAACGAGCCTAACAAACAAAATTATATGTAAAACATGTTAATAAATCACTTTATTTATACTACTAAAATACTTCATTATTCAATTACTTTTTTTATAGCATAGCCCGATAAAAGAGCTAATGGGTCACCTGATGGTAAGTGATCTCTACCGCCCATGTAAACCCGCAATACCAGAAGAATCATGGGAGCGTTGCCGACTTTAAAGGAATGGGATTATTAGGGATTGGGGAGTGGAGAGGGATTTGGGCCTCCGTACGAAACGCAGCAGCAAGCCGCTACTTTACGACGGTTTTCTGTGAGACAATGGACAACGACCCGGTCGAGCCGGCCCACTCGTGCTGTAGACAAAACTGTCTACAGCGTGGCTCTACCACTCATTTACATACATTATATATAATTTACTTAAACAAACTACTAAAACGTTATCGGACGCTATATCCGTCTTTGTATGTAAGTAATTAAAGTGTTTACCTAATTGCCTTAACTACAATTTCATTTGAACTAAACAATAAAACATGTTTTCATAAAATGCAGTACTTACGAAAATATGTTGCAAATAGGAATAGTTTAAATTATAGAACAAAACTATTTAAAGGGAAAATATTTTTTTTTTGCATGAGTGATGATATAAGCGCCACGCCTGCCCATAAACATACACAACACCACACAGAACTTTAGATTGCAAAGCACTATTTGGCGCTAAACTCTCGACACCCCGAGTTCATCCACGTCATCACCCCGAGACATAGGTTATTAAGTCTCATAATGCCCTAGGTTTACTGGATTAAATGCCTTTCGAGGCGAAACACAACAGTTCTTACACACTGCTGCGTGGTGGCAGAAATAGACAAAGCGTTAGTACCAATCCAGACGGCCTCTCGCATGCGAAGGATGTAAGCGGGCAAAAAGGAGTAAAAAGGTAGGGAAATACTTTGTAGTAAGACAATCCATAAGCCGTGGTGACCGTTTACGAGCAGGCGGGCTGCATGCTTGTCAGTTTATCTGGACAGTAGTAAAAAATATAAATCGAGAGTCTATTATAAGTTGCTCATTAAAGAATGAGCAACTTATAAAGTTCAAAGCGTCACAAGTAACATAATCTTATATCATGTTCATTATTTTCTATGTACAGATTGCGTTTCATTGATAAAATAGATGATTTTTTTAGCTTCCGACAAAAACGAGGGTTGTTATAAGTTTGACTCTCGTTTGTTTCTATCTCTCGCTCTCTCTATGTCTGTATTAGTCTGTGGTATTATAGCACCTAAATGGATAGACTAATTTGGATACGTTTTTTTATATTACTAACTGGTTTCATGGAGACGATTTCTAGCTATTTTTAACGTAAATTTATTTAATTGTTATATATTCTTTAAAAGTATAATGTTAATATAATATAATGTTTTTCTTGTTGACGTCGGAGATTATTTAATTAATTTAATGGTTAGGTTCTCATAATAATATATGAAAGTAAACCAGCTTATTGTTTTGTGACGGTCAGTGACTTGCACCATATAAAAAAATGAAACCCACGTTTGTTTGCAATTCTATTTGTTGTTAAAAAGAAAACTTTAATCCTCCCTTAAAAGAATCTGCTTCTGGCGTTTTCTTCCGCGCGTTTGTGTGATATGGGTCGACATCGTTTTTTCTTTCGTAATTAAAAGATGTAAAGATTGCATTTGTGGCATATCAGCATTTTTTATCTTAGAGTTGACGGTTCTGATATATCAATAGGATTACAAAGCTGAGATAAGTTGTAGGCTGAGCAACCGTATCCGAATCGTTTTCATAACGGGTAAATTTTACGGCAAGCGTAAAGATATTTGATGGTCAGGTCAAACTTCAGACACGAGGGCTATCTTTTTCGAGTTTGAGTGGTAGAGCCACGCTGTTGACAGTTTTGTCTACAGCATGAATGGGCTGGCTCGACCGGGTCGTTACCACTGTCTCACGGAAAACCGACGGAAAGATAACCGGAAGCCCAAATACCCTGCCCTTCCCAATCCCTAATATCCCTTTCTTTTAAGGTCGGAAACGCGCCCATGATTCTTCTGGTGGTGGGCGTACATGGGTGGTGGAGATCACTTACCATCAGGCGAGCCACTTGCTCGCTTGCAGGCCAATGCCAATGCTATTAAAAAAAAGAGTTCATTGAATTTAGCATCATGCATCAGGTTACCTGATACATTTAGTACCCGAACCGCGATATACCGAATAGTTACCACCGCAAAATCCGCCGTGTGACGTTGATGAGTCGCGTTGTGGGGTGACACAATGTATAACCGAGTAATTAATTCTGACGACCATCAAGGGACGAAAGGCCCCCCCGACGGTCGATATTATATTTTAACTACACTGTACTCACCATAAGCTCGAGTGTAGCCACTTTGCCGTGCCAGCATAAAAAAATAATGAAACAGAATATAAAAAGGTTATTTTTCGCTCCGGTCCCTTTACAAGAGAAATGAAAAGCCCTCGTTTTGCGGAACCGAAAATACACACATCAAAACTAACTTTTAACGAGTTTCCTCACGATTTTTCTTAACATGAAAAGCGATATTATACAAACCGCTTAAATATTCTTTGAAAGAATTCGATTGAGCCTTCTTAAGGAAACGGAAGGTTTTATTCAGTATTTATATACTCGTATAATATGTGGCGATTCAAAAAATATTCCATATTCGGCTTTTTGAATTAATTATGTTTACCATATAAATTTTTTTCTGTCGCCAAGCCGTGTGTAAACACTTTTGTGTTTCAGTTTGTAGGATATTGGAACTAGTGAAATTACTAGGCATTTTGACATAACACCATACGTCTCGGGGTGACGAGCGTAATCCAGTGACACGCATATCCTTGCCTAACATGCTTAACCTAACTTCTTCACATTCTGTCACACACACACTTCAAAAACCCATGTTGTAGGAAGGAGGGAACATGAGTGCCGGCAAACTATTCCACAGCTTTATGGTTCGGCAGAAATAACATTTTACGATTTTCTTAGTTCGAACCAAAACGGAGGAGACCACGGAACTGTTGTCCCGCAAGCCAGTAAATGTGATTCTGAGTATGCTTAAAACACTATACAGTGGAACAGAGTAAAAAGCTGACACCTAGTAATAATTGTTTGACTGTCATAGCAATTGGGACGCTATTGAAATGGCGATCCGTAATAAGTACCATGCGTTGCTATGTAGTTCCTTGTCTTGTTTTTATAGTACTACCCAATGCAATCAAATACCGGTGTTCCTACGTAATATGTCGAAAATTTATAAGTAATTTAATCTAAATATATAAAACTCAAAGGTGACTGACTGACTAACTGACATAGTGATCTATCAACGCACAGCCTAAACCACTGGAGGGATCGGGCTGAAATTTGGCATGTGGGTAGATGTTATGACGTAGGCATCCGCTAAGAAAGGATTTTGATAAATTCTACCCCAAAGGGGTCAAAATAGATAATAATTAAATGCTGAAAAATTTTAACGCTGATATATTAAATATTTAAATTTAAAAGCTAGTTGTTATATATTTCTTTAGTAAGTGCATTGTATTCCTTACAGAAATATTATCTAAAACCGTAAACCGTAAAAAGCTGACGCCTAGTCCCCATTTCAAATTGGTAGCCAAGTGGCTCAAACACAATTTTCGAATAAATTGCGTGTCACCAATGCCATGAGTACGGGATCGATTTTATTTGTAATAAGGTTACAATGACGCATAGGTTTTGTGAAGATTCGATATTGATTGTGATGGCTTGTGGCTTTCACTGTGACGTAGCAATTACGAACGTAGGTCTAGAAATAACTTGATTAAACAAGTACGATTACTGTATCGTTTACCCGTACACCTTTTATGATAGAAATGAAACACTGTGTATGCTTCACTATTTGGATGTATTGAGTTCACAAATGATATAAACTGACTAGCTTTTGCTCGCGGCTCCCCCCGCGTGATCTGCTTTTTCCGGGATAAAAAGTAGCCTATGTCCTATTCTGATGTATAAGCTATATTATTGTAAAGTTTCATTAAAATCCATCCAGTAGTTTTTACGTGAAAGAGTAACAAACATACATCCATACTTACAAACTTACGCGTTTATAATATTAGTAGGATAATGATATATGTGCGATGCGGACGCGTTATGATGGTGAACTGATTGATATTACAATATTATTTTAATGCTTACAATGACAAAATACTGACATTAGTGTGTTGGTGTGTGCGGTTGGACCGTACATGCTTCCGGGCGAGAGATGACAGTGATGGTGATAATATGATGATGAAATTTATATGTAAAGTTGGGTAGTTTAATGTAGTTAACCTAATTGAATGAATATTGTACTAATTATAAATATTTCTCCTGTTAAAGTGTATCCACACTTCCGTGACACTTCGCCGCACCGAGACGCATGGCTGTCACACGTACTTGTTACGGAAATCGGGAAATACGGGTGTCTTACCATGCACTGTGTCATTTGGTCGTGACTTAAAACAAAAACTTTAACTGAAATGTCACAGTGAAATGTTACGGAGTCTTAGAGCGGATCCCTCCGTGACATTAGGTCGTAACATTTAACAACCATCCACACTTAAGTGTTTGTCACGGTCCCGCCTCTCGTTTCAGTGAAATGTCACAAGCGGAGATGCACAATGTACGTCAAACGTAATATGTAGGCGGCCTAAAATTTCACATTTTATTCCCTGTACAAGTTAACTTGATCTTTTTGACAGATGTAAATTTTTCTGATCGACATAATTTTGCAATGACGCACATATTATTTCGTTAGTTTAATGATTTAAAAATTTTTAAAATATCATAAAATACATATAACATAAAAGTCTCTAAAGAATCAAGCGTTATCCGAAAATTTTAAGACTTTTTATTGCTTCAAAGTAAAATTAGCCCTTCTGTCAAAAAAATCAAGTTAACTTGTACAGGGTATAGGTGTTATTCTGACGTATATTCTAACAAATATCAAAAATAAGTATAAGCTAATATTGTGGTAAGAAACCCTGGTGCGCGGGTACCATTCTTATTTGGCCGGTTTTCCATTCTAACGCTGTATGCATTTACATAAAGGCGCATGAATTTGTAGTTTCGATATCAGATACAAGTAAAATGCATTTTAAATGTGCATTTAAAATAATATCGCAGTCATTATTTTAAATAAAAATGCGAGAACTTTAAGACTATAGAAAACTTTCTTCGCTATAACTGCTGTATTTCGTAGCCAATTTGTACAAAATATTTCCTAAAGTATGTTTTTTAACTCTTCAAAACTACCGTACCAGTATCCTTGTAGCCAATTTGTACAAAATAACGAGTAAGTGGAAAAAGTGGATAGTCGACGCATCCAGTATTGACTCGTACATACGACACGCTTCGTCTTACAGACTGACTTTACAGGCTTAACTCTGCGAACTATGTACTCCTGGTATACAATAACTTCGTATTGAATGTAGGACAACCATGTCGGTTCTCTGTAATATATATGTCGTCAAGAAAGTCGGAAGTTTCTGTTACGAAGAATTTATTGGTAGATAATGAAATTCATTATAAGGACTTTGTTATGTTTTGAACCTGCGAAGGCTCCTCACAGTCCACTCATTATTTATTTTATTTTATTTTATTGAATGACGAGACGAGCATGGCGCTCGCCTGATGGTAAGCGCCACGCCCGCCCATAAACAGAAGCAACACCACACAGAACTTTCAATTATTACATAACATTAGTTTTGATTTTACGCTTATCTAAAAAGAAAAAAAAAACAGTCTAGTGAGATTAGGACTCCATTTTACAGCCTACACTTTTTCATGTTATTATTTGTTAGGTTATATCCAGGATCATCATAATCCAATGCCATCCTAGACCCAAAGCTAAACTCACATGCACGTAGTACAATGATTAACGGACGAGGTAATGGCGGAACTTGGTACCAGTGTTAATAAGACGGCGCGTCGTCCTATATAATACCAAATCCACCGTCAAATCGTGATGGGAATCAATGGGGAACCTTGACATTAAGCCGGGATAACACCAGGCAGAAAGAAAGAACCCATTGTAATCCTATTTCATACTAATATTAAAAATGTCAGAGTTTGATTATTTGTGAGTTTCTGTGTGTGAACAATTTTGCATATAATACGTAGACAAAGACCAGTATTACGTCATAGGCTATTTTTGATATTAGAAGATGTCAATATTCATTCGAGCGGAGCATCGAGCAAAACCTAGTAACGTGAAAATTTCAAATAGCCATATAATACGTTTACAAGATGGTAGGTCCCTCGTATGCAAGAGGCCGTCTGGGTTGGTACCACCGCTTTGTCTATTTCTGCCGCCAAGCAACAGTGTGTAATCATTGTTGTGTTTCGGTATGAAGGAAATTGAAGCTAGTGAAATTACTGGGCATTAGGAGATTTATCTTATGTCTCGGTGTGATGATCGCAATCCAGTGCTTTGTACTTTCTGTTTCTTTCTACTGTTCATAAACAGGCGTGACGCTTACTATCAAAGCAACTGCTCGTCTCGTCATTCAAGCAAATAAAAAAAAATACTCAGTCATATTTTGTTACCAAAGTACTTCACTTGTTTACACCACACATACGTTACGTAAATGAGTTTACGTTTCGAATTTTAAACAGTGTGTTGACCAGTCACCACGTCGACCGCACAATACATCCACGTTGTCACCCCAGTTGTACGGAACAACGACTCTACAGTCTACCTACATGCGGCGCTTTCGAGTCAGGCGTTTATCTGCCACTACGACAAACTATCTGATTCTTCGCGGACACAGTTTTGGCAATAGTTCAGTGTGGACGACGGTTTATCGCAGGTACCTACGTTGATTTATTTTGTGTAGGCATATTGCATAAATTAGAATTGTTTATTGCGAATGAAGTATGTTAAATCAAATCACTGTTACTGGAGGTTGTATCCGACCGGATAGCGACCACCGTATACGGTGTTAAGACCCGCCATAGTGATCCACCGTCTGTGGGTCGCGTTCCGGAGTCAGCCAATGTATATCTGGTTCTCCCGAGAGGGCTTGCCTCCTCTTCTTATACCGTTCCCATCTCTTGATCCTTCTTCTCCTATTTGGCCCTGGGATCAGATATAGCGGGGGTCGCCAGTATCCCATTAGCAGGGATTCCCGTAGTACATCCCAAGCGTTAAATAAAAGAAAAAAAAACACTTTTATTTATTTATTTATTGATAAATACAAATACATAATGTATATTATCACTTTCCTTATTATATGGCATAGTAATTAATTTTTGATACATATGAAAATTTATGTTTACATAACATTCACTTTTATTAAAAGCTATGGTTGGAAAACAAAGGAAACATCTAAATTACAACTTAACTGCAATAAAATTAAATATTTGAAAAATATGCTTATTGTATGACTATGTTACGAAATTAATAAGTGATAATATTAAATTACTATTTATCTTTTCGCATCAGAAACTGTGTTATACTTTTCAGTGTTGCAGTAGGTTCAATAACCCTCTACCAATGTACCACTCTACCAATGTAGAGGAAGAGTTCATTAGGTCAGTTAGTTCGTTAAGTTACATTTTTGTAATGCATCCGCATTCTTTGTATTCGTGAAATCTGCAAGCAACTTGCTACTAGGACATATCAGTTTGCTCTATTTTTTTATTGCCTAGATAGGCAGACGAGCAAGCGGCCCGCGATATGGTAAGCGATCGCCGCCGTTCATACCGCTGCCTACCAAATGCATAAAAGAGATTATAAAAAAATAGACCGTGAAAAGCCGCGGGTAAAGTTCGTTTTTACTGTGTGGAGACAGTATGTCTTATGTAATGCACTTCGCTCAAGTCGAAGGAAATTGCGCAGAAGTACACGTGCTGGGGTATGTTCGAAGCAATATTTTACTCTAGACTGTTTTAGATTACATTCACAACCTATTTTTAAAATATTTTTTTATGCCCTATAAATGCGTCGTCCTTCAAACTGAAACATAACAATGCTTACACACAACTGCTTGGCGGTAGAAATAAACAAAGCGGTTATAGTTACCCAAATCACATCTTCAATACAGTAGGCGTACTACTTACTAAATAATAATATGTTAGTTCCTAGTGTTCTGTAGGACATTGAAGCCAGTGAAATTACTGGGCATTATGAGACATACCATTGTTTCGGAGTGACGAGCACAGTTCGTTGCCATGCAGTGCTTTGTAATTCAGAGTTCTGTGTGGTGTTGCTTCTGTTTATGGGCAGACGTGGCGCTTACCATCGAGCGAGCGAGGCGAGCGCCTTGCTCGTTTCGTCATTCAATCAAATAGAAAATAAAAAAATTGAAAGACCACAATAGGTATATTAAATACATACTCATAATGAAAAATAGTCAGTAATGGCCGGCGCTCATAGACGGCATGGCACGGCATGGCATGGCAAAGGATTTTATTACTAATCAAGTTATTTTGAATCTTATTGCCACGAGTTTAGAATTCACGTTACTTTATTTCAATACCACAGTGCCGCGACGTGCCGCGGGATGCTGTGGCAAGACGCGACGCGCCGCGGGATGCTCCGTCCAGACGTGTCATGCCGTTTCATTCCACGGATTGCCGCGGTGCGCGAGAGAGAGAGAGTGGCTGGGCATTCAGCAGGATGCCACGGCATGCCACGGGACGCCGCGGGATGCCGCAGCATGACCTGCCGTGCCATGCCGTGCCATGCCATCAATGAGCGCCGGCCCTAATACGTCAAGAATCATATCAATGGTATTGAAGGCGTTCAAGGCCGGTGAAGATTACTTACCATCAGGTGACACAATTGCACATTTATCGGCATATGTTTAAAAAAAAAACATAAATATTCTCAGATATTCATCAAAACTTCACAAAAACAAACAAGAGAGAGAAAGAGAGAGGAGAGAGAGAGAGAGGAGAGAGAGAGAGAGGAGAGAGAGGAAGGGTTTAAATTATAACAGCTTTTCCTCCTGAGTTAAAAAGTAATGGTAGTCACTTTAATTAATTGTGTAGTTAATTGTGTCACCTGATGGTAAGTAATCTTCACCGGCCTTGAACGCCTTCAATACCATTGATATGATTCTTGACGTGTTACCGACTATTTTTCATTATGAGTATGTATTTAATATACCTATTGTGGTCTTTCAATTTTTTTATTTTCTATTTGATTGAATGACGAAACGAGCAAGGCGCTCGCCTCGCTCGCTCGATGGTAAGCGCCACGTCTGCCCATTAACAGAAGCAAAACCACACAGAACTCTGAATTACAAAGCACTGCATGGCAACGAACTGTGCTCGTCACTCCGAAACAATTTTAGGTCTCATAATGCCCAGTAATGTCACTGGCTTCAATGTCCTACAGACCGAAACACAACAGCGCTTACACACTGTTGCTTGGCGGCAAAAATAGACAAAGCGGTGGTACCAACCCAGACGGCATCTCGCATACGAAGGACCTTCCTACCTTGTAAATAAGCCTTGTAAATATCCAATAAGCGCCTTTATATTCTGTTTTATTGAAAATTAGACCACCCGTCTGCTAGCTGAGATAAAACTCTTTAGAATAAAACACAAAACGTTCTTTCCAAAAGGCTGTGTTATAAGACTCTGTCTTCGCTAATACTCCAGTCGAAGTTGCCAGTAAAAGTAAATTTTGTAAAAAACGTCGATCGCTTTAGTTGTAAAACTTACGCTGGTATGTAAATGGCTCCCGGATAACCTATTTTAAGGACTTTAAAATGCACTCAGGGGTGATATAGCGGATAGATTGATGAGGTGGGCATAATCGGAAAGTAGATTACGTTGTTATAAAGAGCCAATGCATATGGTGCATCAAGGTGGTAAGTCCCTCGTATACGAGAGGCCGTCTGGGCTAGTACCACCGCTTTCTCTATTTCTGCTGCCAAGCAACAGTGTGTAAGCATTGTTGTGTTTCGGCTTGAAGGACATTGAAGCCAGTAAAGTTACTGGACATTATGAGACTTAACATCTTATGACTCGGGATGACGAGCGCAATTCAGTGCCATGCAGTGCTTTGTAATTCAAAGTTCTGTGTGGTGTTGCTTCTGTTTATGGTTAGGCGTGGCGGTTACCATTAGGCAAGCGCCTTGCTCGTTTCGTCATTCAATCAAATAAAAAAATGTTATATTATATTGTTAAATCTCTGAATTTCTTAGTTGTTAAGAATAGTAGCGTGCTAAAAGTTCTTGAGGAAATCAATATTTCTTAAATTTTATAGCTTTCTTGTGCAATTTATTTAGAGTGGTAGAGCTACACTGTTGACAGTTTTTTTACAGCATGAATAGGCCGGCTGAACCGGATCGTTACAACTGCCTTCCGGAAACAGACGTAAAGTAGTGGCTTGCTGCTGCGTTTATATATAAACAGTTCAGCATTTTGCTAGGGTTGCGGTCTAAGCTAACTTTCAAGTGGATCTTTCTACATAAACCACAATTAATACACAAGTAACTACTTACATGTAATTCGTACTACAGTGTCGTGTTGTGTTGTCTGACGTCAGGAGTTCAGGGCACAAGGGTGCATGCCTTTGTACAAAATAAACGACTTTAATATGGCTTTGTTGACATTTAGATGCATTACGATAAAATATGGCGCTGTAGTATGAATACTTTTATGAATCGAAATGCCAGCACAGTACGACACACGACAGTGTAATATATTTCTTTTATTTTTTATATCCGAGCACGGCAAATAAATAAATAAATAAATAACACCCAATAGTCACACACATAGCCCTGACTCCACAGTAAGATTCGAGTCATGTGTCGTGGGTATCAGGAACTACGAGAGACTTTTTGATCTCACGACACCCAGACCCCGAAACAAATATTTGTGGATCACATAAACATTTGTCTCGGTGCGGGGATCGAACCCGCGGCCTCTCGCTTCACAGCCGGCTACTCGCCCGCTGCGCCACGGAGGCTGTCGAGGCAAAGTGACTGTACTGCACCTGATGGTAAGCGTAGTGCAGTCTAAAAACTAGCGAACACCGACAAACAATGAGTTTATCGGTGTTCACCAGAGTCATGCCGGCCTCTATAAATGCTTCTTCCCTCTTCGGAGAGGGAAGAAGCAAATCGAGGGGCTTGCGACAGGAAAGGCGGATGACAAATGCAGGCACAGGGTTACAAGGATGTACCCCTATACCCGCCCCAATCAAGCATCAAGTCATGTCGCAAGCCCCTCGGGAGAATCGGATATATACTGGCTGATCCTGGAACGCGGGGCTTGCGACAGGACAGGCGAATGACCGATTCAGGCACAGGGATACAAGGGTATACCCCTATACCCGCCCGAACGAACCATCAATTCATGTTACAAGCCCCTCGGGAGAATCGGATATAAACTGGCTGATCCTGGAACGCGATCAACACAAGGTGTATGGCAGGTTTTAACACCATGTATACGGTGTTCGTTATCCGGGTGGATATGAATATCCTACCACCAACAACTTAAGCTTGTGTTGACGTGCTTTAATGTAACAAGAGCCCACAACAAGCGCTGCTAGCGACACATCCGCTTTATGTACAAAGGGGACGTATCGATATCGGCTGACTCCCGTCACGTGGCGCGGCCTCTTGGTTGCTTTGATATCTAATCAGAGTGCCTGGCAACATTATATTACCAATTCACCCATTACTTAACTACCATTCTCTGTTCTTGTCACAGTTACGCTTATTAGATACTATGCGGGATTTGAACTCTATATTCGGTTCAAATAAAAACTAGCATTAATCAAAATCAAAATCAAAATCAAAGTCAAAATCTTTATTAATCATGTAGGCTAAGAAAGCGCTTATGACAGGTCAAGTACAGAACATTTGTCATTAATAAGACTAACTTAGTAATCAGCTGTGATAAACTCGCGACTTTAGTTTTATAAGCGTAAATGACGAGACGAGCATGTCACTCGTCTGATAGTAAGCGACACGTTTGCCTATAAATAGAAGCAACACCAATCAGAACTTTGCGTTATGAATACTGCTAGTCAATTGGGCCATAAGATATTGAGTCTTACAATGCCCAGTAATTTCACTGGCTTCAATTTCCTTCAAACCGGAACACAACAGTGCTTAAACACTACTGCTTGGTGTTAGAACTAGTTCAAGCGATGTTACATACCCAGACTCTCGCATACGACGGATATACCATCTACCAATAACCAATCCACCTACTCCATATGTATTACTAACTCCATATTAGTAAAACAATAAACAAACATACTACTATCATAACGACGGAATACAAAAACACTCCTGTTCTTAGCAATTCCGAAGTTCCACGTTTGTTTACCTCGTTGTTGTGATTATTTACTTCGTGTAATGAAATAGCCGATCGGATGAGATTAGCTTAATATCAGTTCTAGTTTCGGATAGCGTGGACCATGATGGATGGCCCAGCGAAGCCTCAAGTTATTGTTCACATGAGTGGACAGTTCCGCTTAACTGATTTGCGATCGCCAACGTTTCCCCTCCTCAGATAAAATGATTAAGCAGTTTTTATCTGTTGCGGAATTTGTTGGTTCCATCGAATTAATCTTGTTTTTGAGGTGAATCGATTTGCTAAAGTTGAGTAACGATATTGCTAGTGTTGTGCCGATATTTTAGTAGTATTGGGATGAATGAGTTTATAAATCTACACGTCGCTTTATTGGTATTGTGGCTGCATTAGCTCTAGAAACAGTTGTAATCCTGGGTTTAAATGCCAGCCCGCTTAGCATGATCCCACAAGATATCTTGCGGACGAGAGACGTGTTTCTTGTTGTACCTTGACTTGCACTACACGAAAAAGACAGTGATATATATTCAGGAATAGCACGAGATAATGGGTTGAAAAAATTCTCGAGGGTTAATTAAAGCGCGCAATTGAGTCGGTCGGGCAATTGAGTCGTGTTTTCCGATTTAAAATAATAACATGAATTTCTTAGCACAGATTTTTCCCCTCATGACGTAATTCCCACGCCATCTATTAATTAATGGGATGGGAATAAACTTGGCGAACTGTGGGTGCAATAACCATTGCTCCTCAGTCTACTCCGTAAGGTAAATTGCGATTATGATATGTCACTTCTAAATAATAGTATCTTTAAATAATTTAGTGTAAACACTCGAAATATAGGCGCGTGACATATCGTAACAACATATAAAACTGTTACATTCTATTTTTTATGTAATTTTGTGAGCATAAAACCTTTCTCGCATATTCGCGAGATTCTTGTAACATCAATAAAGAGATTGTTTCGCTGCCTCTCATATAGATACTCTTGCCGTGAGATTACGCAATCAAATAACATGCTGATGGTTGTGACAAATTCGTTTTATTTACTTGTAACACTCGCTTTGTGAGGTCAAACACTCCAAGTAAACAGCATGATACAGGATCGTATTGAGATTTCAGAGAGCGGGTCTAAATATTTATTAATCGATTTATCAGCTAAATAAACAACTTTACCCAACAGTCATACCCTCAGTCCTGACCTCACACAAGGGTTACCTTTTTCGTATCAGGGACGTATCGTACGAGGGACTTACGGTCTCGTAACAAAAAGACCAGAAACAAATATTTTTGGATCACACAATCATTTATCTCGGTGCGGGAATCGAATCTTCTGCTTATCGTTTTTACAGACGTCTGTTAGCCTGCTGCGCTACAGCGGCTGTTAAAATCTGAATAATTTATACTTCCCCGAATATTTTTATTTCCTTTTATACAGCGGCCACCGTATGGTGGATTTTTCACATGGTGAAATTACGGGGTCAGTAGCTGTAACTTGAGGCGGCATAATTCTTCAAGGACGCAGTGTATCTTGACGGTCGATTATATTTGGACTGCACTGGACTTAACATCAGGACCAGTAGCCACTTCGCCGTATCAGTATACAAACCTTTTCAATCCGAATTCCTTAAAAAGAGTATATAGATACCTAGATTTTGTATGTATTTATTGTATATTACTGATTGCTACAACAATAAAGGAATCATCTTGAAGAAATTGAATCACTGAGATTTCTCCATAAGAATTGGTAGATGTGTGGAGTCTGCCAGCGCGAATTAGGCCAGAGTGGTGGAATTTTAACCTCCTTCGTTCGTAGAGGAGACACGTGCCCAGGGATATGATATAGGGTTATTATGATTTTAATAATTACCATACAAGTTTGGATACAAACGACCATATTATCAGAGCTTGTGCATAGTAACAACAAGCAACTTGAACAAGTTCTTTGTGTTTAATCTTAGAATAATCTTCAAGGGGTGTCTTCAAGTCCCTTTGATGCTATGATAGTTCATTTAAAGCGCTTTATCAAGAGTTTCTTTGTTATTTAAACGGAAAATGCAAGCGGCTGCAAATAATAATAGGTTTACTTGCAGCTTCTTTTGCGTGATATTTTTACTTGTATGTAATAAATTTAACAAATCCATATAATAATATCAAATTAACTTACAGAAATTATATAAATAAACAAACATGTAATAAGAGGACTAACTTTTACGTAACTAATTAGAAGGATTTGATTAAAATAAACATAACTGCTATTCGTAGTTCTCGTCTAACAATACAGTTAGGAGTGTACCTGTTCTGACTCCTGTACAGGTACGAATCCAGGTTAAATAGGGCCTTAAACCCACTTTGTTGATTATAGACTCCACACACCCGCCACTGTAACTCTTTTGCACCAGGATCAACAGTGGCACGCATTTTTATTGACACCGAGCAGTGAAGCTCGGCGAGTCTCTGGAAATGCCTAAATGTGTTAATAGTTCATTTTTCTATATGATTTTCTGTTTTGTTTAAAACGAAAGCCTTGAAAAAATGTAAAATGGGACAAAGGCGCGGTGCCTCTATATAACGTTTTCACACAGTATACTATAGACACAGGACGAGTGATGACGCATGAGACTTCATCGTCCGCGCGATTTATGATTTTTACTTTACTACTATATTTGATGCGGTACAAAACCACTTTAAATATTGAAAATACTTTTTTCCATGTAGTTTGCGTGAAGGACACCCATTATTTTTCTTTCAATTAATTACTTTTATCATTTAATTAATACCTTCAGCAAGCTACAAATGTTTAAGATATTGCTTTAGAAAAATCAGTAGCAATATGATGAAATATGAAATCTATTAGATGCGAATCAGGGACATTTTATATTCAGCACTTTGATCACAATAAATATGTTTTATAGCCAGCCTTCTACATGCCAGATTGCCTTGTTCAGTTTCTTCATTACTCAACAGAACGCCATTAGAACAATATGATTACATGATGGATTGTAAAAGTAATGTGTACAGAAATTAGCGATGATATTTGTTATTAGGAATTCATTATAATTACTATGGATGTGGTAAAGAATTTTCAATAATATGGATCATCTACACCACCTACGAAATTAACCTTTCAACCGATGATATTCAATTGCAGTCTATAAAAGAAATTTTCATTTAAGTACAACTAAATCGACTTTAACATGCTGTGGACCTAATGTTTGCGATTAGATCGTTTGTCGAGGCATTCAGGACAAAGAAGAAGCTTCTGCGTTTTGCCTTTTAGATTTGCAGAAGGCTTTCGTCTGTGTACCCTGCTAAGCAATTTGGTGGGCGCTAAGGGTCAAGGGTGTGCTAGAAAATTATGTTGACATCATCGGGGACATATACCTAAAATCCGAGTCTTTGCTATGAACTACTGTTAAGGTTAAGGTTTGGCACTGAGCCCTTTTTTACTTAATGTTGTGCTTGATATCCGTGTATCAGGTATACCGATGACATAGCACTGGTTGACGAGGGCAAACATTGCTTGAAGCCAAGGGTGAACCATGGTGAGCCTGAGCCAGAGCCTACCAGGGGTACGATCCCACGGATGGCCTGAAATGCGTTGGCTTGACGTATTGGAGTAATTCAAGAGAGCCGATGTCATCACTACGGTGGAGGCTTAAGATCGGGCGAATTGGAATCGCTTAAGTACGAAGGCGGACCCTGACACTAAGCCGGGATAACACCGAGTAAAAACCGAGTCCTTAACTGCCGCCCTCAAAAACGTAAATTAACTTTGATTGCCACTTCTTAAAATTAGATTATTTCCACACTCAGAGCTAGTTGATTCCTCATCCCCCGTCACTGAATACAGTAAATTGTTTATGAACAGGTGCTGAATACAAAAATAATCCTATATTACGTCTCTGAATAAGGTAGTAAGAGAATTCAAATAGTTTTAATTAAAATAAATAATGTAGCAACTAATCAACAATTCTTGGTGCTTTACATCTGGCTACTCAAGTTGTAATTGTTCTTGTGCCCGAGGTTGAAACCTCCTTAGTTCATTATTTTGTCTGCTGCTTTGCTATGGAGGGAAGTGGAAAAAAAAAATCCAACTCCTCCCTAACCTTCTATCTGATTAAATTCGTTGCGGGACAAAAACATTTAGAAATTCCCAGAGACTTACCGAGCTTCACTGTCAGTGTCAACAAAAATGCGTGCCACCGTTGATCCTGGTGCACAGGAGTTACAGTGGCGGGTGTGTGGACGGGATAGTCTCTAATCAACAATAGCAAGGTGGGTTCTAAGGCCCTATTTAACCTGGATTCGTACCTGTACAGGAGTCAGAACAGGTACACTCCTAACTGTATTGTTAGACGAGAACTACGAACTACGAATAGCAGTTATGTTTCTTTTAATCAAATCCTTCTAATTAGTTACGTAAAAGTTAGTCCTCTTATTACATGTTTGTTTATTTACATCATTTCTGTAAGTTAATTCGATATTATTATATGGATTTGTTAACTTTATTCTTTTATTTAGCCAAGTTTTATCCGACTTCAAAAAGGTAGAGGTTCCCATTTTTTGTGTCTTTGTTCACGCCGTATTCCGAGATAAATGCACCGATTTAGATGATACTGTTTGTGTTTGGAAGTTTGGCTTACGAAAATGGGAAAGTCAACGAAAAACAGTAACGAACATGGATTCGGTCTTTTAGGGTTCATTCTTTAAGTCTTTTAGTAATTGTAATTTTGTAAGTAAAGAACTTTCACGCTGGCAGAGCCACATGCAAAAGCTGGCTTTTTTTTCTGAAATGACGAAAGACGAATGAGAGGTAAGGTCGCTCATTTGATAGTAAGCGACACGCCTCCCACGTCTTCTTCTTGCAACTTCTTCCATAAACAGAAGCAACACTACACAGAACTTTGAAGTACAAAGCGCTGCATGGCACTGGACTGTGCTCGTCACCCCGAGGCATATGATGTCTCACAATGCCCAGTAATTTAACTGGTTTCAATGTCCTTGACATGGAAACACAACAGTACTTACACATTACTTGGCGACAGAAATAGAAAAAGCAGTGGTACCAACCCAAGACAGCCTATCGCATACACGCCTTGTAAAAAAAACCTTTAAATTCAACATGTTTTAGCCATTATTTACTATCATAATAGCTTTATTTCCATTTGATAACAAAACTAACAAACAAGAACTGACCACTTACTAAAATAAAAAAGTCCGTAACAAAACAAAAATAAAAAGAAATCCACCGATTTATATCTTATTTAAATGTATATTTACTTTATAGTAGGAAACGAGCGAAAATATGGTCGGCCCCAGTAAAACCGTCGTATCTTCTGTTTGGGATGATATAAAAAGGGAAATATAAAAACAAGTGGCTTTATTAAAGCGGACATTATGCAAACAGAATGGCTAGGATATGATATGAGCGATGATCGTGTAGACCGATGACTTGAGGACGGCGGAATATTGCGTTGAGAAAATGGAGTTTTTTATTATTCATTTCCATGATTATATTGGTTTGTAACTAGCCTTTAGAATGCTATTAATAAGTTTTGTATGCGTGCGTTATGGTGATATTACTCTACAAATTGTTTTAGCTATTACAAATAAGCACACGCCTAATGCCTGAAGGAGTAGGTAGAAGAGCAACTAGAGTACCCACTGTTCGCCAAGAATTTTTTTTGCCCCTCGATGTAACGTTATGTTATAAGAATTATTAAAGGTGTAAGCGGTTGTTGTCGACTCCACAGTTTCTGAGCCTTATTTGATGGCATTATAATAATAAACAGCCTTTATACCATATACATAAACAGCAGCTGACAGATTGCCTCGGTGGCGCATTTCTAATGCGTACGCGGTTGGACTGCTGTGCTGAGGTCTCGGGTTCGATTCTCTGGTCAGGTAAAAGTGATGTTAGGTTTTTCTGTAACGAAATCCTCAGTATCAGCCCGGAGTTAGGTACCATGCCCGGTGTGCCGATAGGCTCGCCCCCTATCACATCATGGGACGAAGATACGCTCGGCGATATATGGGGGTACAGGTTACACCTCTGCCTACCATTCCATACTTACCAGGCATTACGTATGTATATAAAACAGAAAGACGTTATAAAATTCAACTACTTTCATACTAATCAACTCTAACCATATTTGTTCCTCCCTTGACGAATGCTCCGTCCAACTGCTTCCATTTATTCCTGATCTAGGCGGTTATAACCCAAATCTTCCCTGCTATAGATAGCTGCGATTTGGTATAATGGCATAAGATAAAATTAATTCAGCGAGAGAAACAAGTCAAGTGGCAAAGTGCTGTAAAAAATAAAGTAGCTGCATCCGCGCTCGCTACCGCTCATACCACAGTGCACTCTATCTAACAATCATTTATTCAGTTTCAATGTCCAGGCTATTAGATTATGGAATATTCCCTACTCTGCGGTCATTAAGATAATGACTGTCTACGGGGCGAGTAGTTAGCTTTGCAAGGTGGGTATATAGGTTCGAACCCACATCGAGACTGATGTTGGTGTTATAAATAAATATTTATTTCGGATATACGTGGTAGACCGTAAGTCCTTTGTTGCTTCTGATACTTACAACATATTGAATAGAGGATTACATGTGTGCAATGTAATCCTCTGTACAATAAAAAATACTCTAAGCGCATGTTTCACCAACATTGATTAAATGCTATTTACCAACTAATATGACAGATTCAAATACAAACTTGACAACCTGATATACCGCATGACTTTTTAATCACTAACCAATTTTTGGGCGTATTCAAATTTCGGAAAAAATGGAATGTAAAATGGTCACAATTTTTTTTTAAGAATTATTCATTCGGCATGGTTGTTTAGGGTAGTCGAACGTAATGGTTTAAAATGAAATTAAAGTAAAATACTTTACAAAATTAAATGTAGACTAAGTTCCAATGAAATGATTCGTTATTTAATTTACGCCAGACTTAGTAGCCGCGCTGAATTGATATATTTTTCAGGAAAAATATTCTACTGGAAAATTTTACAGAGCCTTTCTTTTGAAAATGGGGTCTTTGAATGATATCCAATTTCCTCGATAAACGTGGATGGTGATTAAAAAGAAAGATGTCTACTACGTGGTTTCAAAAATAGCTGTGTTAAATGTTACTCTGTGATTAAATCTCACTAGAATATTGTGGAACAGACCCTAAATATATATAATTATGTATAATGACATCTTTGCTTAGTCTCAACTGGAGCTAGCATGTTTTTTTCATAAGATGGAATAAAATAAAATCATCAATTTAAGTGAATGTAATTAAATCCCAATTAAACTGACACGTGCCATTCAAAGGAGTCGGTTACAAACATACAAACATACAGGTGAAGTTAATAAAAAGCGTGTAAAACGTCGTTTTAAACTTTTTTATACCACAAAGCGCCTATAAATATAATATTAAGCGCCCACATGGTCTTCAGTAGCCATCAAAAAACGCGGCAATATTTTACGAGCGCGGTGCCACTGCAAACATTTGAGACAATACAATGAATATATGATAGACTAGCCTTGCGCCCGCAAACACTTTGTTATATGAACGTTTTATATTACCATGTGGATAATAGGTATAAAGGTTAGGAATCATGAATACGATTTTAGAATAGGTAAGTACGTCATTTATAGGTTATATCCATTTGTGTAATTTTTATTTCAAATCATAAACTCTTCTTAAACAAATATGTTCTATTTTCAAAATACGTCGTCAGGAAGATTTGCAAGTTTGATAAAGAAGTCTGCTGGAGTTTTGGCGGGAATTCTGACAGTGGAGTTCATCGCTTATTTTAATTTATTTCATAAACTAGTTTAGAGTTGTGTTTGTTGCATAAAAGTGGTGTGGATTTGTTCAATAAACATTGACGGAGATGAACAGTGTATGGAAACATTGAAATAAGTGAATTAAGAATCGTACTGAAAGGAGTCAACACCAAAACTCCGGCGAGACCTTGAAATCGACTGCACCCGTGTTTTATCGTTCTTGTAAAAATAACTTGAAAATAAATTATACTTGACACTGGCTAAAAGCATAATACTGCGAAAGCCATAAATAAAAAAGAAGAAGTAGAAGTCTGCAAGCCACTATAATGTCGCGAAACACAATGTTTACTTTATTCAGAGTTCTTATTCGTGTTCCCGCAAATGCAACGTGATTGCAACATAGAAAACACGACACGACAAAAGCGTCTTTAAATAATGGAAAATATCGAAATGTCAGGTGTAAATCGTCGGAGTTCCCATTCAGTCACGGCCCTCGACATTCTAACGATGCATTCAGAATCAGGTGCGGTTGCGAGCTCTTTGCGCCTCTGAAAATTTTCGTTCAAAACTTTTAAACGAGTTCTTAAAGCAAGCTCAGTTTCCGCAACAAAAATTCACATTATCTGGGCTTAAAAACTCTTCACATTTAACATTTTTTAAACGCGCTAGTGCTGTTTGTTGCGATGTAAAGAGTTTTTTGCTCATTTGATTACTTACATCTCAAGCGTTCCTCAGAAATGTGAGTTATTACCTCTCGTTGGAATTTGAATAATCTTCCTAAAATGTCTGTAAAAATTGTTGACGTTTATATTTTCCTATTTAAGAAATACGTTTAACTGTTTTATTTTTTTGTTCATAATATATTTCAGTTATTATATGTACTTGAATGTACTAAATGAAATAAAGAATGTAACAAATAAAAGTCTATAATATTCCATTTGAAATGACATTTACATTATCATTATTTATTTTCATTCATTCTATTTATATTTTAAATTTGGAAAATGTAATGATTTTCTTAATAATTAAAAATAAGATAAATCTGTAATTTTGACATTCTAAAATCATACAATATCTAATAGGGAATACTTTATATAAGCTGTGAATCCCCATATAAATATAGCACCATGGGTTAAGTACCATGTACCCAAGAGTAAATTTATGACTTGTCACATGGAATGAACTTAACCTCGGCGAACCATGGAGGCACTAGTTGCAACTCTGTCCACAACTCCGGAGATACAAGCGTGAGCTTAAGTTATGTTATTTTACGAATTGTTGTTGTGCCCGTGTACATTATATTATGTACAATAATGAAACTTTATTGCATGTTTCAAACAAATTCAATCATTCTTAGAAACTCCAACATTTGTACTCCAAGTTTCATATCTCTTGCAAGCTCACAGTAATGAAGTTAACAATGCATTTATTGTTATGAAACTGCATAATTTTCGAGTTTCGTTACAGAGTTTGTCTTTGATATATTTTATTACAAAAGGTCACTTAAATTATTATTAATGGTAATCTACCGGGTACCGAATATAAAGTCGCGTCCGCATTTGTGACATTTGGCAGCAACGAGGTTGTGGCTGTCTAAGTACTTACCTTACTACTTGGTGCTTGCTGCCTTACTTGGCTACGCTTAATGTCGGTGAGAGTTGTAAGTGTCAGTTGTGTACGGTGGTTTCAACAAGCTGTCAGAACTGATCGGTTTGTGACATTAGGTCTTTGTTTCTTTTTTTTTATGGCATAGGCCGGCAAACGAGCAAGTGGGTCACCTGATGGTAAGTGATCTCCACCACCTATGCACGCCCACAATATCAGAATCATGGGCGCGTTGCCGACCTTAAAGGAAAGGGATAACTTGGGATTGGGAAGGGGAGGGGATTTGGGCTTCCGGATATCTCACTCACCGTACGAAACGCAGCAGCAAGCCGCTACTTTACGTCGGTTTTCTGTGAGACAGTGGTAACGACCCGGTCGAGCCAGCCCATTCATGCTGTAGACAAAACAGTCTACAGCGTGGCTCTACTACTCAAAAAAGGTCGTTTATATTTATTTGGTCTTTAAAACAGATTTCAACCAAAATATGACAATCGCGCTTTAGTAACTACATTATAAAACTCCTGAAGCGAGTTTTACAGATAAGAAACACTTGTACATCAACAACGTATACTTAACAAAAACTAATTTTAAATTTACTTTTGTTATCTACACAACTGCATGAGGATAAATGAAATGTATGAAAATGCTGTTAAAAATAATAAAAATGTTTGGTAAACCGTTTAAAACACTTTTCAATCACCTCCAAGAACCTTTATTTTTTATACATTCTTCTTCGAAAACAAATACAGTATAAGTATCTTCGTGCAGCAAGTTTCCCTTGAGATGGCACTGCACTTAAATTTTTCATCATCCTCGTTGTCGCTGTAAAATTGAATTTAGTATTACGGCTAAAAGCTAAAGCGGCCAATTTCATTTTTCAAAGAGAAAATTACGAAATAATGATCCAAGATGTGGCCAGCCTCTTATTTTTTTCAATTCACTCCCTTGTAGGAAATGGGCAAAAGAATCTTAATCCGTGCAGCCTAGTTAACTAGTTATGGTTACCCTAGCGCTACCCACGATAAAAATAATGCGTCCCATAAGCATAAATGCCCAGACTATGTGTATGCAGTATTTACTCGTAGAATTGATTAAAAATTATAGAGTTAAGTACTGTAAAATAAAAGATTAGAATAAATTGACATCTCACTCTGTAAACACCTATCACGCTCCCCTAAACTTGACTAGCTTTTATATAATAGTGAATAAAGGTTTGTCTCATACACACATATACGTCATATTTTATTTAATCTTGACTCATGTCTAACTGTTTCTATTTTTTTGAAGTTTTGTTTAATGTTATTATCTCACAACTGTTAGTGAAAGAATCATCAAAATCAAATAAAAAAGGGTTAAGACACATGATATTTTCAAAATTAACGAAGATTGTCGAAACTCCATTTTATTCGTAGTACAGTCTGTACCTCAATTCCCGCGTAATGCCATAAACCAAAGCACCTAATAATAGCAACGTCAGGTCTGCGAGCAGGTCTTGTTTTAAAAAAGAATAAACGAAATAATAATCCGGCCAGACCTTTAGATTGCGGTTTACAATGTGATTAGAGCAATGCTTCCACTGGCTTCTTCCGCTGGCTAGGTGCCTTTTTCTTTTTTTTAAACAGGACGAGGAAAAATGAAAGATTTAAAAATCGAAGTTGAGTTTTAAAATAGGAACACAATACTTTCTACACAATAATTTATAATGAGTTCATAATTTCTATATGTACAATGAATATTATGCCAATAATATTTACTGTGTACCAAAGTAGTCATGTTATGTTCTTTTTGGGTGTTATGACCCTAGTACCTCAGTGGGTTGGTACAATCGTTTTGTCTATTTATGTCGCTAAGCAAAAAAGTAAGAAAGTCTGTAAGCACCGTTGTGTTTTGATGTAAGAGACTTAATGTTTTGGGTTGACGAACACAGTCCAGTGCCATGCAGTGCTCTGTAATTCAAGATTCTGTGTGGTGTTCTTCTGTTTATGGGCTGGTGTGTTGCTTAGCATTAGGTGAACGATCTGCTCATTTATTAATTCAAGCTAATAAAAGTAATATGTTCATAGTTTTAGAATAATTTTTATATTGCGTTGTATTTAAAAGGGTTAAATGGACGAATATAGAGTCTGACCTTATTTAGCTGTGTGGCTAATATCATAAAGATATCCTCTGCCACACGGTCGCTTTCAGAAGCCCTTTTTAGTTCCATAGTCAAAGGGTTACGGAAATTCAATTAGCCACGTCGCGTGCAATATCTAAATGTTACCGTCACATTTGAAAATGGCCGTAAGCGCCCTATTACGTAAGCTTGTTTGTGCTTTTTTATTTCGATCGTTTAACTGGCCAGAGACAATTTATTTTCGTATCATAAGCTTTATTGCTTTTGCAATCGGAGAGGATTGATTATATTTTATGTATTTTGAACTACGAATACGGAAATGTGAATATAACCAAACAATTTTGGTACGTAACGATGGTAATGGCAAATTACAGGTTTGGTCCGTGATGGATCCTTAAATTCTTCGGGTTTGGATGCTAATGGATAGAAACTAGCATGAAGTATCTGGCTTATTCTTATTATAAACTAGGTTTTGCTCTCGGCAATTGCCTTTTTCCGGGATAAAAAGCCTATGTTTAACTCCAGGTCATCGTTACCTGTGTGCCAAATTTCATCGAAAGTCATTCAGCCGTTAAGGCGTAACTGATTAACATTTAAATTCACAAACTCACATATAATATTTTTTATTTACTTGCGGGAATGACGAGACGAGCATGTTGCTCGCCTGATGGTAAGCGCCAAGCCTGCCCATAAACAGAAGCAAGACCACATAGAACTTTTTGTTATAAAGTGGTTGTTGACTGCGCTCGTCACCCCGAGGCATAATATGTTAAGGCTCATCATCAGCCACAAGACGCCCACTACTGAACAGGCCTCCCCCAAAGATTTCCAGACCGACCTGTTGGAAGCGGAACGCTGCGCTTGCCAGTACGTAGGTGGTAGTAGGTAGGTAGTAAGGCTCATAATGCGCAGTAATTTCACTGCATCCAATTTTCTTCAACCTGAAATACAACAGTGCTTAAGCAATTTAACTTGGCGGCCTCTCGCATACGAGGGACCTACCACCTAAAATTAGTAGGACTACTAGGAAGCAGGGCACGAAGTCAATACATAGTTTATTTATAATATATACTACATCTATCATCCGTGTACAACCAATTGAATTTAAATATAGTACAGGAGCATTATATATGAAAATAATCTTGAGCCTTTAGGCTTAATTGAGAAATGATAAGGCGGTAACAATCATCAAAACTTACACTGTAACTTCTACAGATACGAATTTTCTTATCTATTCTAGGTATATTAGATTAAATTCGTGTGGAAGGTATAATATTATTTGAAATTAGAATTGATGTAGGTTTTGTACATTATTATAGTTGTTTTTACTTTTTATAGTGGTTACTTGTGCAGCATTCAGAATGGATGTAAACATTATACGTTATTTGTTATTTTAATTTTAGTATGAATGCAGCTATAGCTCAGCGGGAATTGGTACGGACTGTCGAGTCGAAAGTCGCCGGTTCGAAACCAGCCCCAAGAGCATACACCTCTAACTTTTCTAAGTCACGTGTATATTAATTGTTAATTATTGCTTGCTTTAACGCTGAAGGAAATATCGTGAGGAAACCTGCATACCTGGTAACGCGATTTTTCGAAGGTATGTGAAGTCTACCAACCCACATTAGGCCAGCGTGGTGGACTATGACCTAACCCCTCTCATTCAGTAGCGGAGGCCCGTGCCCAGCAGTGGAACATGTATAATACAGGGCTAGTAAAATAAATAAATAGTATAGATATGTATGTTTTGTTGCAAAATTAAATCTTTGCGAGCATAAAAATAGTTAAATTAATAATGTCTTTAATTTTATTAATTATCGGATAACTTTTAACCCTGTCAGTCAGTATAACTGCTACCTTTGGCTTTCGAATAGTTAATTGCGATGAAGTAACATAACAGATTTTGTGACAGGAAATATCATGGACACCATCACGTATGGAAGTCATAAGATACGCTAACTTGTTTAAAAAAACAACTTTATAGTTATAGGTTCTTAAGCCAATGGAGCATTTTAATTGTGGTGGATAAATACTACTCTGTGGCATAATGACGAAAGGACTTATGTGCAGTTTTGTGTCATATCGCATGTGGCCTTTAGCTACTGGCGCTAAAATGGCTGGGTTATGCTGATACCAAATATCATTGCGTGACATTTACGTAGCACTTCATAATGTTCCTTTGTATAATACATTTTTATGGCTTTAAGGCTTGCTAACTATGGGAATACAAATTCGGCGGAATATTTAATAAAAATATGTAACAATGTCAAATGTCTTATTATATTTCTTTATTAAGTTAATACAATTGTGTGTGAAAGTGATTATTTATACAGTAAAACGGCATAAAGAATACAATTAATTCTAAATATTATACATTGTATTGAGTCATCAGTGACGTAATCTACCATACGAATTGTGTCTGACGTAATTACATCGATTGTCTTATATTCTGTATTTAAAAACTTTTGTATCAACGCGGAATAGAGGGCGACCGTTCGTTCCTCAGCCAGTAAAATCCCCGCTGATCTATGAAGGCCGTCAGATTATTTCATACTCCCTTGCAATATGAATTAATTGAAGACTATAAGACTATAATATAAGACTACAATAGTTTAGCGTCGACTCCGAGCGGTTAGAATTTGTAATTCCATGCTGCTCAAACAATTTGGGGTAGATTGCATTAATTTATATTGAATCGGATATTCTACTGACTCGTCATTTTATTAAATTCGTTTGTGTACATTAACTATTCTGTGGCAACTGGCCTTTGTTCCCAATGGATTACACCCTGAACGTGTAATTCATAATGAACTGTATATTGTTGATCTGTTTATGGGTAGGCGTGTTTACCATTAGACAAGCCATCTGCTCGCCTCATCATTTAGTTGTATAAAAAACTAGTGAAAACTAAAATCTTTCATTAAAATCATTTAATGCATTTTTAAGTGAAAAAACCACAGAGGGTCCTAATTCAAAGCCCTTTTTTCCGATGTAGAGAGAGGTTCGAGCCTAATTTTCTGCCGTCAAGCAACAGTGTGTAAGCACTGTTGTGTTTCGGTTTGAAGGACATTGAAGCCAGTGAAATTACTGGGCACTATGACACTTAACATCTTATATCTCGGGGTGACGAGCGCAGTTCAGTGCCATGGAGTGCTTTGTAATTCAAAGTTTGTGTGGTGTTGTTCTGTTTATGGGCAGACGTAGTGCTTACCCTCAGGCGAGCGTCGTGCTCGTCTCATCATTGAAACAAATAAAAAAAAACATTAACAATACATCTTACATAATGATTTTCAGGCGTATATCAAGACACTAAAAACCGATTTAATGCAATTAAAATGTTGAAAAACATGCGAAACTGTTGATTTCTTGAACGAATACACCAATAGTCCTGACCCCACACCAGAACAACTAGCATCATGGGTTGCAGGAACTGCGAGGTACAACACCGAATCACAAAACAAATATTTGTGAATAACACAAAAACTTTAATTAAAGAACTCTTAAATTAAGTCAAAATATGAAATTCTTCTGGACCAACCAGAATACGTAAATTTACTCTATTCTGAACTATAGCCATCCACGTTATTGTTGTCGCTATTGTTTCAAGTATTAAAAAACGATCCCAATTGAATATTTAATATTTTTTTGTAGTCGTTTAAAGTATGATCGCATCTACATTATGCCATTTATTTTGTAAAATCAAACGAATAGTTTTCAAATTGTTGTTTAAATGCAATTTTAAAGACCTTCAGCCGAAAATGCACGATTGCCTTGGACTCGGTGCTAGTATTATATATTATCTGACGTCTATTTGATGGCCTTCGCCAAAAGAAATTCTGCGCCATTATTTTTATGTCCACGAAAGCCCTTCTGCGTATATCGGATCACTAACAATAAAATTTCATTTTTAACAATAATTGTTTTTTTTATCTGATTGAATGATACGAGACGAGCACGGTGCTCGACACGAGCAAGGTGGGCGCCTGATGGTAAGCGCCACGCCTGTCCACAAACAGAACCCACAAGCAACACCACACAGAACTTTGAATTACAAAGCCTGCATGACACTGAACTGCGCTCGTCACCCGGAGATCATAAGATGTTACATGTATAGTCTCACAATGCCCAGTAATTTCACTGGTTTCAATATCCTTCAAACTGAAACACAACAGAGCTCACACACTGTTGCATGGAGGCAGAAATAGACAAAGCGGTAGACAACTCAGACGGCCTCTCGCATGCGAGGGACCTACCACCTTGTAATTGTAAACTGATGGTAAGCAATGTATCATTAATTTTTCTGGACAACCTACACCTCTGTCCACCCCGTGACCATGAAGGCTGAAAAGCTTTCGAAATATTGAGACCAAAATTAAAATAAAAAACCGCGATAAAATACGTTTAAATTAGTTTTATTCCAATAAGAAATCATTAATTATTTTTGTATTCTTTATGGTTTATCCTGAGGGTTGTTTCATATTTTGGCTAAGAACTGATACTGATTGATATGATAACTGATAACTGGTTTGATAAGAACTGATGACGGAATAATAGTTTTTTTATTAGCCTGCATTACGAGACAAGCAGGTCGCTTGCCTGAAACAGTAGCAACACTACAAACACTGCAAGGCACTGGACTGCGCTCGAGATATGAGATGTTAGGTATCATAAAACCTAATATTTTCAATGGCTTCAATGTCTATTAAACCGAAACACAACGCCGTTTACACACTTCTGCTTGTCCTAAATGGGAAAATCCTCAACGAAGAATAGCAATTATATAATTACATCGCAATTCAGGTATTGAAATAGATTTTTGGAAGTTGGTTATTGAAATTAAAAAAGAAACTTGTAAATCTTATTATTTACATTATAAGATCACAAAATAATATTATCATTATCACATTGCGGTGTGAAAAGTGAATATAATAGAATGCACCTTTATAAAAATTATTTAAATAAATATACTTTAAAGAGATATAAGCAGTATATGTATAACAACAGAGTCTAGTTTTCATTGTAACGATGTCGAATATGTTCGCGCAACTGCAAGTAATGAAAGAATCCGCAAACGAAAGGAAAATTAAGCGCTCTTGAAAAATGGAAAGGTGGAAATGATCCACTTTCGTGGTGTGGTCTAATTGGTAGGTATTCGTGGGTTGGACGGAGCAATCCACAGTGTAGCTTTAGAAAGTAATTCAACGACACTTGACCGCAAAATATATTCTTGTGGATGTTGACAATAGTGTCATACTGCCCCACTGCTGGGCACAGGTCTCCTCTAGTAATGGGAAGGGCTAGGCCTTTGTTCATGACGCTAAATCATCTTATTTTGTTATGAAATTCATTCAATTGTGATATAGGTTTCATTGATAATTAAAGTAAAACTCCAGTAAACTTATAGGCTATAAAAATACTCCGAGCTGAAGCAAGTAGTTTAAAAAAAAAACTGATAGTCATGTTTTATTAAACTGTATGTTATAACTATTTTCAGTTGCATATTTTAATACACGAATAGCGGTCTTTTTGCAATTATCCATGTTGAAGAGTTAACCACGTACCCCGTCTTCAGTTTTTTACCATATTCATATAGAATAATGACCCTCAGGATAAGCTCTGTCAAATAAAAAAAATACATCAGATAGACATATATTTGTCGCAGATATCGTGTCAAATTAATAAAAGAAACATATATACGAAACCATAACCTCTTCCTTTTTAAAGCCATTTTAAAATATAGGAACATATCACATTATAGTGATGAATATATTAAAGGCGATCAATTCGATTTATTATTAAAATACATTATTCTTTTGTCCAAAACCGTCTCACTTTTTATTAATATCCTGTGACCGGAGAGTTAACGAGTCACATTTATCGGTGACTTATTTACATTTCGATTTTAAGCAATGAATCACATTCAGCGGCTACCGAAAGCTCTTCAAATTAATTGGTAGGTAAAAATGTATATACAGTTTACAATTATATGTAATGGATTTATCATCACAAATTATATTTTGCCTTTTTTGATTCTCGCTTAAGCAGTACATAAAAACATATAATAGGCAGTGGGTTGCTTGTAAACGAGAGGCCAAGCACTAAAATGTAAGCATTGTTGTGCTTCGGATGAAGTACTTTGAAGCCAGTTAAATTATTGGGCATTATGAGACTTAACATCATGTTGTTAACATGTTTTTTTATCCGAGCACGGCTAAGTGACTGCACTACACCTTATGGTAAGCGCAGTTCATTCCATAAAAACCAGCGACCACCGACGAACAATGAGTTTATCGGTGGTCACCAGAATCATGCCGGCCTGTATAAATCCTTCTTCTCCCGAAGAGGGAAGAGCCAAATCAAGGGGCCTGCGACAGGGCAGGCGGATGACCGATGCTCTTTACCCTATGCCGTGTACCCTGTACCCGCCCCAACCAACCCTCAAGTCATGTCGCAGGGCCCGGAAGAACCGGATATACCAATGTATATCCAACGCGATCCACACAACATACATACATAATAACAAGTATACATATATAAAAAACATTTGTCAGTGATCTCTTTGATGTGGCACAATGGTTTCGTGTTTATTGTCGACTGTTGCATGCCCTGTGTGACGCGACCTCGAATGTAGTTTCATAATGTGTTAGGCAGCGGTTTTATTGATGAGCGCCGAGTGTACTTAAGCGGGGTTTGAAATCTGCACATGGTTAATATTTGAAACGAATATTTAATTGTTTTATTAAATATGAGTCATTGCTAGCGGCTGTGTCCTGGCAAAAGTATTTTTTTTTCTTGCTAAAATTTACATTTACCCTAACGCACTCAAGAGTAATTGTAGCACTCATGTACATTGTAGCATGGGGAAAGATTTTCAGAAATTGATCAAAATATCCAGATATTACCCCCTGCTAAGCTGACAAACCTTAAATCTTTATATTATTAGTGTATGATGTAGGTGATAACATTTTCCGGTTATCAAGTTCATACACTGTTTGAATACGTATTCAATCTTAACTGATTATAATTTTTATATGTTGCAAAAAGTTTCGTTATGGCATTTGGTTCAGTATTATTTTTGGTTGCATGTCTAAGGTCTTCTTTAAGGATATCCACTACCCAAATAATGTTAGAAAACTCAAAAACAATGAATATCTAAGCTGGCAATTGTACCCTGGCGTCCCCTATTTTAAGACCACTAGATTAAGACTGTCAATTTGTAAAAAGAAAAAGAAAGTAGATTTCCAACAATTTGTATACTGTCGTTATGCTAAAGACAAAAAAGGAAAAACTTAGACCGCTCTAATTTTATATTATTATTTTATTCATTGAATTTAATCGTATTCGTAGAGATTAAAATAACAAAATTGTAAAATGTATAAAGATAAAATAGAATATCAACATCACTTTAAAATGTAAAGGAAATGAAGTTGGTGACCTCACGCTGTAAACGTGAAACGTCAAAATCACGCATGAAATGTATAACGAAGACAATAATTCCCGCAACTAAGAAATACGTTTTACCCTACCGTCATAATGTGTTTTTAATCTGTTTAAATGTTAATTTTGCTAACTTCTTGCATTCGCGAAAGTTATTCGAGTGAGTGTGAAAAGTTTTCGTTGAGGTTTACTTAAATTTGCATTAGGTTATAAATAAATATAGTTTTATGAATATCTACTATTGTTCTTAGTTTTTTATATCTATCTGATCTTCTTAGTATCTAAATTATTTTTAATTAAAGGACATAGTCCCATGTTTTGGGTCATCCTAAACTTACACGTAAACAGAAAGAGTATGTTATGTTTACTAAAATATCTTTGTAATTTTTGTTTATTGCAAAACTTCTGATATAGAAGTTATAACTAATCCGCTACCATCCACGCTCCGCTAAGTTCGTACAAACGCTATCTAATGAATGCAGGGGTGCCAACCGTACGGAGCGTGTAATTGGCAGTTATATAGGCGGGCGGTAGAGCTCGGAGTTTATTAGGCTACGGTCAGACAAACAACGCACTCGTATCGATGCGCATTAAACGGGGACAATTAGTGTTAAATCGTGTAGGTATTTATTTTATTATCGTACAGGAAATGTAAACAGTTAACCTGTTATGAATTTATACATATCGATGTACGTATATTAGTCCGATGAAGGTAATGCGCTCAGGTAATCTTCAATTCCTAAAAACAACAATTCTTACAAAATACGAATATGTGATGATGATATAAAGACCTGTTACATCAATACATTATGTACTACTTGTTTTTCTCTAGACTGATCCTGCATGGACGCCCGGAAATTAGTTACACATTTGTATTAATTCATAAAAACGGACGATTGCAGAAGCGCAGAACATAAATCGTAATACTGTTTGAGTTGTAATTTTGAATGTTGTGATGCTTTTTTGGTTGCTTAAAACTGATATTACTAAAAATCTGTAACACAGTGAGTGAATAGCAATATAATAATATACAAAAATTTGTGTAATCTACAAAAAAAATCTCTGGTCTGGGTGTTGTTGTACCATAAGTTCTTCATAATTCCTGATATATGTTATTCTGATATGACGTCAAGCAGCATTTTGTCAAGGTCAAACATTTTGAAGCTTTTGGGTAGGATTCTTGATGAATAATAGCTATCTAAAACAGAAAATAACACCAAATAAACTAACGGAATTATAAAAAAAACATCAATCTAATTTAAATAATAAAAATTGGTGTGTGTCGTGGGACACCAGGTAGGAACGAAGTTCCTTCGGCTAATGTAGAATCGACACAAATTGTAAAAAATACAAATTATCAACTAAAATAACAAAATATGTCTCTTTATTTTTGTTTGACAACATAAAATTACATAGAAATAGAATAGAAAAATAGAAATAAAAAAAAGACGTGTAGCACTCGGAGACTGCCGCGGTAAAGCTATTGTATAGCATTTTTTATCAACTTATGTAATTATAAATAAAAACTTATTAATTTAGACTTAGACTGGCTACTAAACGGTGGACGGCCGTGTTCTATAATCAAAAATTCAAATTCAAATTTCAAACCGCGTCTACATTTCCAAATGTCATAAGTTATCTATCTGTTTTATTAACGGAATTTCGACTTTAACTTTGTGTGTTAGATATCAAATTAAGTTTAAAAAAGTCTCATTTAACGGTTTTATTCCACGCATTTTTTCCACGCATTTTTTCCACGCGTATTTCTTACGGTTTTACTATTACATTTTTTTCAGTTCGGTCACGCAGCGAAATCCCTATCCCCTCCAAGCCTGCCGTAAGGAACTTCGTTCCAAAAATATATGTACATTAAAAATCATAAGTATTTTGTCATTTGAGGCCGGCAATACAAGATCTCTACAGTTTAGTAGAGTCATTAAAACACGAACGTATCAACAAATTAATACATTTGCCTCACAAATTGATTCTGCGGATCATGGATTGCTCAGCAAAAATCACTTAGTCTCATCATGCAGACGTTGTTAACAGTCGAACACTCTATAATCGATTGTCGGTTGAGATCGAGTGATTGATGGTATGGCCGGGCAACTGTTGATTCTTACAGATGTGAATATTTTAACAATCGAATGTTTGTGATTTATCGAGTGTATTAATATCGTGTTATTGGTATTTAGGTTATTACAATTATTATATTTTTTTCTGATAGAGAATAATAAAACTTCTAAGTAGTAAGTAAAGTCTAAAGGTGTTTGATGTAAGATTATGTGAGTACTAAAATGTAAGATGTTAGGCGTCTGTCACCTTGCTAGTCGAATCAATTTAGACACTATTACGAGCAAGTCGCTCGCCTGATGGTAAGCGCCACGCTTGCCTAATGCAACATTTTTTTTTTTTATTATTATCCTGGCTCGGCAAAGTGACTACGCTACACCTGATGGTAAGTGTAGCGCAATCCAAGAATAGTGTCGACCAACAATGTCTATGTGTCCATCGTAGGTCGGCAATATCATGCCGGCCTGCCAAAGGGCCAAGGGGGAAGGGAAGGAAATAACATAACACAGAACTTAGAAGAAAAGCACTGCATGACTCTGAACTGCGCTCGTCACCCCGAAACATAAGATCTTAAGTCTCATAATGCCCAGTAATTTCACTGGCTTCAATGTCTTTCACACCGAAACACAATACAAACAGGTGACAAAGAGGTGGTATCAACCCAGACGGCCTCTCGCATACAAGGGACCTACCACCTAACCAACTTGTGACAACTGAAGCGACAAAACTTAACGACCAGTATACGTAGAGCTCTGATCAGCATGCCACCCCCTCGCTCTACCTATAGACAATGCATAAATCATTAGACTGAAGGTGGGCCATGGAAGGCTGGGTTTGTCAAACAATACGGATGAACTACCTTTTGTCAGTTTACGGTGAATTCGAAAGTAATTTCCGAACGCTGGCCATTACTAGTATAGGCATAGAGTTGAACATGAATTGATTATTGGGAATGCGGAGGTCTTGTTAAGTTTGTTTTTGTGTGCCGCTGTTAACACCGACCCTGATTGATGATTCATGATTGTTTACAAAACGGTATATAGGAGCGTGTCCGCCATATATAGATTGAAAATGATTTTATTGATTTATCATTTGTGCGGTTTTAAGTGCTAATATACCTTGAATGCTGTAAATGTAGTAGGGTTACGGTATTAAGGTAAACCTGTTAATGATTATTGATTTTGTAAATTAGTGCCTCCTAAACACGCCGAGAGCCTGGTTTTATCAAAGTGGATGCTGCTGGCTGAAGAATTGCAGTGAACCGTATATTACTAACCGCTTTTGATAGCGCCTCTGCCTACATGCATGTGTTTGTAAGGATGAAAATTGTGTACCTACTCCGAGAATGAATGTCAGTAATATGTAAGCGTTCTACTAATTAAGTCAGTCTCTGTAACCCTCTTGTAACACAAGTTCGTCAATAATAATAATAAATACACCCAAAAGTCACACACATAGTTCTGACCCCACACTAAGATACGAGTCTTGTGTCGTGGATATCAGGAACTACGAGAGACTTTCAGTCTCACAACACCCAGACCCCGAGACAAATATCTGTGGATCACACAAATGTTTGTCGAACGAACAAACTTCTAACTAACTTTTTTAAACGAACCCTGGACTTCTCATCCGCCAGCCCGAACATAGCCTTACACCGACATACGGGCACGCATATCTCGGCACATCGAGACAGCTAAAGTGACCCTCATGGGTCTTAATTATCTATAATACACTACAATAACACAAAAAGGTGTCTCCTCACTCTATGACACTTCGCTATACCGAGAAGCAGGGCCACAGTGCTCACGCTAAAGTACACGAGTGTCGTGACACATACTTTGTCATTTTGCTTCACCGTGATTTAAACAAAAATATGACTAAGCCTTAAATGCTATGTCACGGCGATACTATTGTGTCTCAGAGCAGATCGCGCCGTGACAATAAGTCGTAACGTATTTTGTAAGTCAAAGTCAATCTCGCGGCCACACCTTTCGGTACGGTAAAATGTCACAAGTCGATTCGCACTTTAAAACGCGTAACGTTCACAAATATCTAGTTGAATAGATATAATCTATACTAATATTATAAAGCTGTAGAGTTTGATTGTTTGTTTGTTTGTTTGAACGCGCTAATCTCAGGAACTACTGGTTCTAATTGAAAAATTCTTTTTGTGTTGGATAGTCCATTTATCGAGGAAGGCTTTAGGCTATGTAACATTACGCTTACCATTAGGAGCGAAGCAAGAGTGCAAAATGTTGCAAAAACGGGGAAAATTATTTATATTTGAAGGCTTCCGTTGCTTTGGTAATCAAATATGGTCGGAATTAATGCATTATTGTCATTTATTTTCCAAAGTGTTATCAACATAATATTATTCCTTATCCAAATAAATGTATTGTTGATTAAGAGTATTTCATTGTAAACAATAATTTATAAAGAAGAAATATTTGTATTTTTGTATGTAACGAATTAACTTAAAAACTACTGGATCGATTTGATAAATTCTTCCACCATTAGAATCCTACATTATCCCTGATAAACATAGGCTACTTTTTATGCCGAAAAAAGCAGATCACGCGTGCGGAGCCGCGAGGAAAATCTAGTAATTAAATAAATCTTATATTTTTAACACGCTTTTATTAGCTTCATACGTATGTTTGTATGTGAAGGAAACTTTAAACATGATTTTAACCTCCTTTAAAAGGTCAGATTAAATCAAAATTTGGTCCTTGATAAGTATTGACTGATGACAATATTCAATTGCCATCAGAAAATTGAATATTATATAAAATGTAATAAAAAAATATTGTTAATTGTGATTACTACATACTAAACTTGAAAAATAATTTCTGGAACGTTGTATATGATTTTGTCAATAGATGGCGCTGATCGTTTTTACATCGCGCTATGGTTTACTATACATGGTTTAGTATATGGTAGAGAGTCTTCTACATTCTTCAGTCTTGATGGTTTTACTTTTATCAAATTTAATAAATTTTTGTAATGTGTTGTTCTTAAAAACAACGTAACTGAGCCACTAATAGTAGAGGGATCCCGGGTAGTGATGTTTCTGTCCAAAAAATATCGATATTTATTCCGATATAATATATCGAAATATTGTATCGATATTTAGCGATATATCGGTCAAAAATATAGATTTTTTCGATATATCGTATTGTAGGAAGGAAAAGACTTTATTAGGAGTTGATAAGTAAACCCACTAAGGTTAAAAAAGCAAACAACTTTGATTTTATTAATCCCAATATTCCTTTTTTTTTATTTCATTGAATGACGAGACGAGCAAGATGCTCGCTTGGTGGTAAGCGTCACGCCTACCCATGAACAGAAACAACACCACACAGAAATTTGAATTACAAAGCTTTGCATGGCACTGAACTGCGCTCGTCACCCTGAGACATAAGATATGAAGTCTCATATTGTCCAGTAATTTGAATGTCCTTCAAACCGAAACACAACAGTGCTTACACACTGTTGCTTGGCGGCAGAAGCATCATCTTAACCTGATAGAAACAAAATTTTATTGACTCTTTAGCTTGGCTTCTGCTTCTCTGCTCGGTTAATACTTGCGCGGCCATAGAAAAAAGTCTTTCAGATGCCACAGAGCTGTAATGATGATTTTTCCTAAATATTCTACGATATCCTTATTTCGTACGATATTTCGTATATCGGATAAAATATATCGATATTATATATCGACTTCAATGATTCGATAATATCGCATTGATTCGATATATCAAATAAATGTATCGATATTTTATCACATATCGATACATATCGAGCACTCCTAATCCCGGGTAACATCGACCTTCACCCATCTGTTTACCGAATGAAAAATATATTTTAGGGTATAAAGTGTGTTGCTGAACACATACCAATAGGGTTGCCTAAAAAAATATGGTTAAGGATATTATCTTTATATATAAAAATTACGTGTCACGTTGTTTGTCCGCGAAAGGCTCTTAAACTACTGAACCGATTTTAATAAAATTTTGCAATCTGTGTGCAGTTTGGTCCAACTTGGGTTAATGGATAGTTTATATTTCAATTTAAAGTCGCAATATTTTTTTTTTTTGCAATTTATTAGTTATTCTATAGTTATTCTAACAAATTTTAATGGCGGTGTAAGGTACCTAAAGTCCTGGACTGGACTGGACTGGACTGGACTGGACTGGACTGGACTGGACTGGACTAGACTGGACTGGAATGGACTGGACTGGACTGGACTGGACTGGACTGGACTGGACTGGACTGGACTGGACTGGACTGGACTGGACTGGACTGGACTGGACTGGACTGGACTGGACTGGACTGGACTGGACTGGACTGGACTGGACTGGACTGGACAGGACAGGACTGGACTGGACTGAAGACCGGAGAAGACTGGGGACCGGATTAGACTGGGGACCTGGACTGAACTGGGGACCGGTTTGGACTGGGGACCCGGACTGAAATGGGGATCGGACTGGACTGGGGACCGGACAGGACTGGGGACTGGACTGGGGACCAAACTGGACTGGGGACCGCACTGCACTGGGGACCGGACAAGTCTGGGGACCGGACAGGACTGGGGACCAGACTGGACTGGGGAACAGACTGGACTGGGGACCCGACTGGACGGGGAACTGGACTGGACTGCAGTGCAAAGTAGTAGAGTTGAGTTGAGAGTGAGTACTCAATAATACTAAGTTTTCACTTCCATCGGCAGTCCCTATGACAGACAATTTTTTTTATTGCATATTATTTATTATATGAAAAAAGAGTTATAATTATCTGTGAGTTCCATAAGTATCGAATAGATGGCGCATATTGTATTGAATGGTTTACTACAATATAATTTAACATATACCTTAGGCACAGCAACGCGTGGCCGGGTCCGCTAGTGCTTTTATATGTGCTAAATCTTTATTCTAAATCAACTTTTATTTTGTTTTTATTCATCCACAATAGAGTCGCTATTGTTTGCGGCACGCTATTGAAAATTTAACGTGATTTTTCCGTCATTCGATGAATACGGCATCTAAAACTGCGGTGAAATTTTTCCGGTAATTTTTGTGTCCTCCGAAGTATTTTGTTTACCTTGCTTAAAATTTTAACATGGTTTATTGTGCCCCAGTCATTCATCAAAAGCTAATAAAACAATTTTGGGAGGTGTTCGCTCTTATTGCCTGCATTATGTGGCGTTGTAAAAAATGAAAAACGGACGTCGGTTTATGTATTTCACGGTTGAAATATTCTTTCTATATCATAGCAGGTATGTAAGCTCTATTCAAAACTAAAAATAAATGCTATAACTATTTGAGTTATAACTATTTAAGTTTTTTTATAGCATAGGCCGGCAAACGAGCAAGTGCGTCGCCTGATGGTAAATGATCTCCACCGCCCATGTACGCCCACCACCAGAAGAATCATGGGCGCGTTTCCGACCCTAAAGGAAAGGGACAATTAGGGATTGGGAAGGGCAGGGGAATTGGGCTTCCGGATATCTCACTCACCGTACGAAACGCAGCAGCAAGCTGCTACTTTACGTCGGTTTTCTGTGAGACAGTGGTAACGATCCGGGCGAGCCAGCCCATTCATGCTGTAGACAAAACTGTCTACAGCGTTGCTCTACCCCTCGAAATAAATAACCAAAGTTAAATAAGAAGAAAGAAGTTTTCGTTTCTAATGCGAACTAGAAAATTCCTAAAGTAACATCACAAATGCAGACAAACAGCGTCTATCTGGGTTGCTTATTGCATTTATAAATGCTCAAGTTGACCTTGCGATAGACATCACTTTAGCAAATTCCCCGTAGTTCCTGATACCCACGATATACATTCCAGGGGTTAGGACTATGTGTGTGACTGTTGGGTGTGTATTCATTTATTATTACAAATACTGGATGAATGAAAATCACAGTTTGGTAATTAATTAAATGGATTCCATAAAACGTTGTTTCTCTTGTGATCGTTTACATCACTCTAACGCTTCAGTTACAGTGCTCGGTTAAACAACACTGTTACAACCTGTTGTATCGCGGCTAATGTTTAATCCTGTTTGGAGCTACGTGATTTAATTAATTTATGTTGTATTACCTTACCTTTTGTACGGGTTGGTTGAGTTTAGTTAAAATGTGGGGAAAATGGGAGATTTTAGTTCTAACGGGCAGATATTATGAGTGATCGTTTAAACTTTTAGTTCAGACTACTGAACGAAAAGTTAAAACGATGACGTTTACTAAAACGTAGTAAATTGCACCTGAAGCAGCATACCTGAAGTTGTAAAATTGTGATATATGATGATGATTTTTTAAATATACCTATAATATTCATTTGATTAATTTTAATATATTTAAATATTCAACCTAGTTTTGTTTAGAATTATTCCATTATTAGCATTGAAAGGTTACATACGAAAATAGTGTACAGTATAGTAAATATGAGTGGTAGAACCGCGCTGTTTTTTTTTTACTTTTTAGTATTATTTATTTGTAGTCGCTTTTTTATAAGTTCCAAAATTATATTATTCACCCAGCTATTTAGATGTGGGGTAACTAAGCGATTTTTAATGCGCATGCGCATTAGCGCACGATATGACATTCTAAAAATAAAATTATTACCTGTTGGTTTTCATGAATGAAGCAAATGATGAATGCCATCCCTTGATGTCAATACCTTTCACTGTATCATTTGCACCATGTCCATTTGATTTATGTTATATTGCTATTTGATTTCGACTGCCATAGCAGAAAGAGGGTAAAGATATCAAGACTATACAATATTATATTAAGACTGCAAACAGTTGTATTACATTTGATAATGAAGTACATAACTACTTTTTAAAACTAATTTCACTTTTATACATAAGAGAATGCGATTTTTTTAGGATATAAATAAATTATCTGGTATAATTAAGAGATCTGTTATTGGTCATTATGTTTTTACTTTACATGTAACATAAGACTAATAGTTATACGAGAAAAACTGCTAATAACAATAATAATTAATCAAACCTGACTAGATATTGGATTCTGATAATATAATTACGGGCTTAACAGATTAGTTCGAGCTCCAATTGGTCAACTTGTCAGCAGTGGCGACGGATGAGTGCTAGTCTGCGAGAATTTCTCTTTGCCTAATGTTTTCTCCTAATGATATACCTGTGGTCGGTATTGGTCGGAGGGTTTATTATACACTAGCTTTTGATCGCGGCTCCGCTCGCGTGATCTGCTTTTTCCGGAATAAAAAGTAGCCTATGTCCTATTGTGATGTATAAGCTATATTATTGTAAAGTTTCATTAAAATCCATCCAGTAGTTTTTACGTGAAAGAGTAACAAACATACATCCATCCATCCATCCATGCATACTTACGAACTGTCGCGTTTATAATATTAGTAAGATTTATCGTAATCAATATTTTATCAAAATAACATAATCACATTGTTACGATAAAACCCTAAAAGTCAGTCACCAAAACATAATATAGTTCTGCAGAAAATAATTTAAACTGTCCAACGTCTGAAAAATAGGTAAAATTCTCTGTTTGATTTAATATCTTACTAATAAATTTTACAATACCCCAAAGAAATACTGCTAACCCTAAATGAATTCAAAGCCAGATCGAGAATAAAGCCATTATCTCATCGAAATATCATCGCATGAAGGGATGATTCCTCGAAACGGTAAATGAAAATCCAGGTACGACCGTCCCCATATGCATTTATACTGCAATCGAGTTATCTCGCCTCGAATTCGATTTTGGTATATCCGCACGTTTCAAATATCATTTTGCTCGACATTGTCACGAATCGAATGAAATGACTGCTACATTGTCGCGGATCCAATGACATGACTCTTCCATGTAATTGTAAATGCGTTTCTATCGTTTGTATGCTGTTGTATATTTGCTTATGTATTGTGCGAGATTATAAAATATGTGATTCGTTGCACTTTGGGCAAGTAGATGGCTATGAAAACAGTTATTTTGTATACCGACCATACAAGAAGTATAGGTATTTTGAATTTAATATATTGTTTTTTATTTTTATATGGCATAGTCTGGCAAACGAGCAAGTGGGTCACCTGATGGTAAATGATCCTCACCGCTCACGTACGCCCACACTACCAAAACAATCATGTAAGAAAACTTGTAGAAACTTAGCTTTCCATAAAGGAAAGGAATTGGAAAGGGCAACGGGGTTATGTTTATTTCGTGATGAAAGATACATAATTAAGAATATCTTCTTCTCAAGTTCTTCTCTCAATAATTTAGAAGGAATGTGAAGTCTCCCAATTCGCATTAGGCCAACGTACTGCGTAGTGGACTAAGGCCTAACCTCTTACAATCAATAGAGGAGGCCCGTGCCCAGAAGTGAGATGTGTATAATACAGGGCTAATATTATTATATAATATTTTTACTAAAATATTTGCAGTGCATATATATGCACGTATAATTACTATTTGAAAACACAACAAACTCATTTACATTTTGTTAATTCACTGCAAATTAATTAACATACCGGCCTCAACTTCATTTTTCTTAGTATGTTAATATATGGCATGCTTTTTTTTTTTTTTTTTTTTTTTTTTTTTTTTTAATGTGGGGCTCTATGCCCCACTCTCGTGCCTCTGATACTATTTTTCAGAGTATTTTTGGTAACACCTAAAAATGCACATGCCTTTATTTAAAAATTGTATACATAAAACTCTGAGTAAAAAATCGCTTACTTAAAACTAAGCTTGTCAAACAGTCAATAAACATACATGCGATTTATAAAAAAGGTAAATCTTGTTATTACAATTTAGTTTAAAATCTAGTTTACATATTTTTATCACATTTAATATTGTAGGCGTGCCTTCTTCACAAAATCCAGCTTTTCCGTGGCAACTAGAAGCGTGTAGTCTTATATTACACGCTGTAGTTGCCCCGTTCATTTATTACGCTTCAAGACGCTACACGCCACATGTTTACAATATTTTAAAAACTTAAATCTAACATCAACATTTTCCAACATACCACTTAGGTTACTACTATTTACACAAATATTGTTCTCTATCTCGAAGTTTGTTCGCTCATACAGGTATATTGGGCATTCCGTCAACACGTGTAAAACGTCTTCGTTCTTCGCAGGGTCACAGATACATGAGGGGCTCTCCTTGCACTTGAAGCGATTCAAGTACTCAGAGAATCCCCCATGGCCCGTGAAGACCTGCGTGAGAACGTGATCCACTGGCAACTTCCTAATAATCTTAAATGCTTTTCTGGCGTCAGGGAAAAACAGCTTCGTAACCGCCGCTGTTTCTCCTGCCCTGTATCGCTCATCCCATTCGTCAATCGACTCCTGACGGATTTGTCGCTTGACGAACGAGATGGGACATCGGTCATAATCGGGCCGCCTTTTTAGGGTGGTAGCCGCCGCCTTCGCGAGCTCGTCCGCGCGTTCATTCCCTTCCAGCCCCACGTGCGCTTTAACCCAAAAGAGGTTAATGGTCTTGCCGCGCTCTTCGGTCTCGTTCAGCATCTTGGCGATGTCGAACGCTATGGGGTGGAGCGAATTTCCGCGCGCGACGGTCTCGAGAGCGGCTCGTGAGTCGCAAAAGATGCTGTACTTATGGAATTTGTCGTTTGAGACTATTTGCACGGCCTTGCGCAAGGCCAGCAGCTCTGCCTGGTAAACGGTGCAGAACGATTCCAGCTTGATCTTGGTGGCTTTCGTCTCGGCATCGCCATCCCATAAGGATACCGATGCCCCGACTCGGCCACTGATTTTGCTGCCGTCAGTAAACACTCGACGAGTGTTGGCAGCGCACCGGTCAAGCTCTTCACCGTTCACCACGCATTCGAACTGCAAGGCCTTGCGCCTGGCTGGATGTTCCAAGTTGGCAAAAGGCACAGGACATTCCACGTCCCAGTCACCCACTACGTGCCGAGTGTGTCCCCTTTTCACTTCGTAAAGAAGCGCCGCTTCTCGGACACGAATGTCTAGCGGTAGGATCCCGGCAAGTAGCAGGGCCGAGTTCAGTGAAACGGTCCTGTAGCCCTTCACCATCTTCAGTGCAAAGCCCCGTTGAACCCTTGCAAGCTTCTTTTGAATGCCTATTTTGTTGCTTGCAGGCGCCCAAGCACTGGCTGCATATAAGATCGTTGGTTCAACCACGGCAGTGTACAACATTTTCACGACTTCGGGCCCCAATCCCCACTGGACTTTAGCAGCAGTCGCCAGCCGTCTGTGGAAGCCGATGGCTTTCTTACAGACTTCGGAGACGTGCGTGTTAAACGTTAGTTTCTCGTCCACAGTCAAGCCCAATATCTTAATGTACTTAGACAGACCAATGTCGACACCTCCCATGCGAAGGATTGGTGAGTCATATTTGTGTCGTCGTGTTACGACCATAGCTTTCGTCTTGTGTGGGGCGAATCGTAGCTTATTTTTGACTCCCCAATCCTGCACATAGGCCAGTGCTTCGTTGGCCTGTCTCTGTATTTTTAGTGTTTCATCACCGTGAAACACTAGAACGACATCGTCGGCAAAAGCCTGGCAGTAATCACCCCGGCAGGCTAGTCCTTTGAGCAATGGGTCGAGGAGCAGGTTCCACATGATGGGCCCGCCAATGGATCCTTGAACGCACCCCTTGGCGGTCCCTCTCACATGTTCCACCCCGGCGTAGCGAACCCTGACTTTTCGGCTCTCGAAGTAGCTACTCACTATCCGTCTTAAGTTTTGAGGACATTTTTCCTCCGACAGTCTAACCTTGATGGCTGGCCACCAAGCACTGTCGAAGGCTCCCTCTATATCCAGTGAGACTATAAGAGTGATTTGTTTCTCACTTAATTTACTCCGGATGTGCTGGAGTAGGGTATAGAGGGAGTCTTCCGTGCTCTTCTGTGGCATGAAGCCGTACTGTCGGGTACTCATCCTTGGTAGTAAGTGCCACTTCACTCTTCCCACCACTAACTTCTCCAGAATTTTCCCTAACACTGGCAACAGTCCTATCGGTCTATAAGACTTTACGTCTGTGTAGTCCTCCTTTCCGGGTTTCCGGAGAACTACGACCGTGGCCTCCTTCCAGATGGTCGGGAAGTGGCCTAGTTCGAGGCACTTGTTGGCCAGAGACTGGTATAATTCTGGGTCTTTCCGGATTGCCTGTTTGCAGATGTCAGGTGTTAGTCCATCTGCTCCTGGGGCTTTTTTCGGGTTGAAGCTATCAGCAGCCGCAAGGATTTCAGTCATTGTAAATGGCGGGTCCTGATGGTCATTATCCGTACCGCCATTCACGCTACTGGCCTCAGCCCGTATGCGCTGGTGGTATGCGTTATCGTCTTCCACCCGGTCGTCCGGGTAGAAGACTTCCGCCAGTACTTTTGCCGATTCTTCTGAACTTAGGATGCGCCCATCTTTTCGCAGGGGGATGTCCTCCTGCCTTTTGGTTACTTTACCAATAACTCGATAGATGCCACCCCAGACGGTTTCCCTGCCTTGCTTTGCGCAGAATATATGGCATGCTTCCCCAGTTAATATGCTTGTAAATAACAAACAGCGGTATCAATTTATTTCGTGCATTAAGGCATCGTCATAAATTGTGTGTAATCGTGCGTGGAAATAACTTTAATAATACTAATTGGAATAAAACGCACTTACCCTGAGAGTTTGGAAGAATAAGGGGTCTAGTTATACTGGTAATCAACTAGTGAAATTAAAGGAAAGGGATATTTGAGGATATCGGACTTTGAAATATCAATATCACTCACCATACGAAAGTTCACTTCACGTCGGTTTTCTGTGAGACATTGGTAACATAAATTGCAAGTACAATATAGCAAAATTGCCTAACATCATTAAATTGAGTAAATTTTGTAATATCTATTATTACTTATAACACGATATACATATAAATTAATAATGAAGACGGGTCAAACTTAACAATAAAATATGTTACCTCATAACCCATTTCCACGTTGAAATGTAACTTTAACAACTGCCTCAAAAAATGGCCTTAACGGATATAGTCCAGGAAAAACAAGTATGGCGGTCTAAAGAGGCTTATTACTGAGATTATCCTAGTGGAATGGGTTCTCGGTCGTACATTCCTGGACTACGGCCAGCCCAACTGATTTAAGTGGCTTTGTGTATATGACTCGATACTTTTCTATTAATTGAGCGATTTATTTTGTGCTTGCATATTTATTGTTTAATTTTATTTATATTGCACATCCCGTGCTGGTATATTTTACTATCATATGCTATGATTGTAACTTTATGTATATTGATTGGCTTGATGTAAATTGATAAAAATATAGTATTTTTTAATTTTTAGGCCATGCCTGTTTTACTAAAACAATGGAAGAAGTGCAACTATAATGGTGATTAATCAAATAATCAAGTCATGATTTACAATAAAATAGAAAAAAAAAACTTTTATTTGGGACAATTGTTCTTTTAATTTGTCACTTCTATTCAAAATATTCAGATTTTTTACCGTACTCTGATATGCCATTACCAATTACAGAAGATGCTTTTTGCTCGGTTGCTGAGTATTTAAACTTATTGACGTACCTCAGTAATAATAGAGTTCTAAGAAATTTTTAATGAACAATTAATGTGAATTGCCATCTCAGTGTGCAGCAATTCATTCCGTTTTGGTAGCCAATAGATGCTTAGAGCACTTTACTATTCAATAGCATGACAACGTGATTCAAAGAGCAACAGTTGTTCAAAAATTGCAATCGTAAATCATAGTTCCACTTGCAAGACAGAGCCTTGTGTTGTGCATACCATTTATGTCCCCTAAATAGCGCCGCAATGCATTGACATTTTGACTGGAGCACAAGTGTATTCGTTATGATTTCTTACGATGTTACACATTGAAATAAAACTAATTTAAGCGGATTTTATCGCGGTGTTTTATATTAATTTTGGTCTCGACGTTTCGAAAGTTAAAAAGCCTTCGTGGTCACGGGATGGAGTGTCTAGTGACAGGTTTATTTCAAAGTGTATTCGTTTCATCGCTTGGTAGGTTGTTGGTGTGGACTTCATGAGCGGTGTTGATGCTTTGAAAATTATTTTGATTAACATCGATTCACTTTTAAGAGAAATTTAACACCATTTTTTATCATTAAGTCGTGCAAGGAAATTGTACATTAAACCTCCATCAATATCAATGATCAATTCGGATACTGATGTACAATGCAATAATGTTGAAATAACATAATTTAATTTAAAGCTTCTTTAATTTCGCTTTTCATTACAATGACTTGATAGGTGACTGTGAGCTACCCCTATCAATAAATAGATATATTATTTACTAGCGGACCCGGCCACGCGTTGCTGTGCCTAAGGTATATGTTAAATTATATTGTAGTAAACCATTCAATACAATATGCGCCATCTATTCGATACTTATGGAACTCACAGATAATTATAACTCTTTTTTCATATAATAAATAATATGCAATAAAAAAAAATTTCTGTCATAGGGCCTGCCGATAGAAGTGAAAACTTAGTATTATTGAGTACTCACTCTCAACTCAACTCTACTACTTTGCACTGCAGTCCAGTCCAGTTCCCCGTCCAGTCGGGTCCCCAGTCCAGTCCGTTCCCCAGTCCTGTCCGGTCCCCAGACTTGTCCGGTCCCCAGTGCAGTGCGGTCCCCAGTCCAGTTTGGTCCCCAGTCCAGTCCCCAGTCCTGTCCGATCCCCAGTCCAGTCCGATCCCCATTTCAGTCCGGGTCCCCAGTCCAAACCGGTCCCCAGTTCAGTCCAGGTCCCCAGTCTAATCCGGTCCCCAGTCTTCTCCGGTCTTCAGTCCAGTCCTGTCCTGTCCAGTCCAGTCCAGTCCATTTCAGTCCAGTCTAGTCCAGTCCAGTCCAGTCCAGTCCAGTCCAGTCCAGTCCAGTCCAGTCCAGTCCAGTCCAGTCCAGTCCAGTCCAGTCCAGTCCAGTCCAGTCCAGTCCAGTCCAGTCCAGTCCAGTCCAGTCCAGTCCAGTCCAGTCCAGTCCAGTCCAGTCCAGTCCAGTCCAGTCCAGTCCAGTCCAGTCCAGTCCAGTCCAGTCCAGTCCAGTCCAGTCCAGTCCAGTCCAGTCCAGTCCAGTCCAGTCCAGTCCAGTCCAGTCCAGTCCAGTCCAGTCCAGTCCAGTCCAGTCCAGTCCAGTCCAGTCCAGTCCAGTCCAGTCCAGTCCAGTCCAGTCCAGTCCAGTCCAGTCCAGTCCAGTCCAGTCCAGTCCAGTCCAGTCCAGTCCAGTCCAGTCCAGTCCAGTCCAGTCCAGTCCAGTCCAGTCCAGTCCAGTCCAGTCCAGTCCAGTCCAGTCCAGTCCAGTCCAGTCCAGTCCAGTCCAGTCCAGTCCAGTCCAGTCCAGTCCAGTCCAGTCCAGTCCAGTCCAGTCCAGTCCAGTCCAGTCCAGTCCAGTCCAGTCCAGTCCAGTCCAGTCCAGTCCAGTCCAGTCCAGTCCAGTCCAGTCCAGTCCAGTCCAGTCCAGTCCAGTCCAGTCCAGTCCAGTCCAGTCCAGTCCAGTCCAGTCCAGTCCAGTCCAGTCCAGTCCAGTCCAGTCCAGTCCAGTCCAGTCCAGTCCAGTCCAGTCCAGTCCAGTCCAGTCCAGTCCAGTCCAGTCCAGTCCAGTCCAGTCCAGTCCAGTCCAGTCCAGTCCAGTCCAGTCCAGTCCAGTCCAGTCCAGTCCAGTCCAGTCCAGTCCAGTCCAGTCCAGTCCAGTCCAGTCCAGTCCAGTCCAGTCCAGTCCAGTCCAGTCCAGTCCAGTCCAGTCCAGTCCAGTCCAGTCCAGTCCAGTCCAGTCCAGTCCAGTCCAGTCCAGTCCAGTCCAGTCCAGTCCAGTCCAGTCCAGTCCAGTCCAGTCCAGTCCAGTCCAGACCAGTCCAGTCCAGTCCAGTCAGACCAGTCCAGTCCAGTCCAGTCAGTCCAGTCCAGTCCAGTCCAGTCCAGTCCAGTCCAGTCCAGTCCAGTCCAGTCCAGTCCAGTCCAGGACTTTAGGTACCTTACACCGCCATTAAAATTTGTTAGAATAACTATAGAATAACTAATAAATTGCAAAAAAAAAAAATATTGCGACTTGAAATTGAAATATAAACTATCCATTAACCCAAGTTGGACCAAACTGCACACAGATTGCAAAATTTTATTAAAATCGGTTCAGTAGTTTAAGAGCCTTTCGCGGACAAACAACGTGACACGTAATTTTTATATATAAAGATAATATCCTTAACCATATTTTTTTAGGCAACCCTATTGGTATGTGTTCAGCAACACACTTTATACCCTAAAATATATTTTTCATTCGGTAAACAGATGGGTGAAGGTCGATGTTACCCGGGGAACAGGATCCCTCTACTATTAGTGGCTCAGTTACGTTGTTTAAAAAAACAACATATTACAAAAATTTATTTTAATTCAATATAAGTAAAACCATCAAGACTGAAGAATATTTTTTTTTTTTTTTTTTTTTTTTTTCGATTTGGCGTAGTACTGTTAGCCTGACGCGAGTCGGCTTTCTACAGCTTCACCGGACTTTCGGGCGAACGCTTTAGGCGCTCTCAACCCTTAAACTGAAGAATATAGAAGACTCTCTACCATATACTAAACCATGTATAGTAAACCATAGCGCGATGTAAAAACGATCAGCGCCATCTATTGACAAAATCATATACAACGTTCCAGAAATTATTTTTCAAGTTTAGTATGTAGTAATCACAATTAACAATATTTTTTTATTTCATTTTATATAATACTAGCTTTTGCTCGCGGCTCCGCCCGCGTGATCAAACAAACAAACAAACAATCAAACTCTAGAGCTTTATAATATTAGTATAGATTTGGGTAGCTTAGCAACGGGAGCCTTCAAATAATATTATTTGGGTAGCTTAGCAACGGAAGCCTTCAAATATGAATAATTTTCCCCGTTTTTGCAATATTTTTCACTGATGCTTCGCTTCTAATGGTCGCAGCGTAATATTATATAGCCTAAAGCCTTCCTCGATAAATGGACTATCCAACACAAAAAGAATTTTTCAATTCGAACCAGTAGTTCCTGAGATTAGCGCGTTCAAACAAACAAACAAACAAACAATCAAACTCTACAGCTTTATTATATTAGTATAAATTCAATTTTCTGATGGCAATTGAATATTGTCATCAGTCAATACTTATCAAGGACTGATGTCCTTGATAAGTATGCCAAATTTTAATTTAATCTGACCTTTTAAAGGAGGTTAAAATCATGTTTAAAGTTTCCTTCACATACAAACATACGTATGAAGCTAATAAAAGCGTGTTAAAAATATAAGATTTATTTAATTACTAGATTTTCCTCGCGGCTCCGCACGCGTGATCTGCTTTTTTCGGCATAAAAAGTAGCCTATGTTTATCAGGGATAATGTAGGATTCTAATGGTGGAAGAATTTATCAAATCGGTCCAGTAGTTTTTAAGTTAATTCGTTACATACAAAAATACAAATATTTCTTCTTTATAAATTATTGTTTACAATGAAATACTCTTAATCAACAATACATTTATTTGGATAAGGAATAATATTATGTTGATAACACTTTGGAAAATAAATGACAATAATGCATTAATTCCGACCATATTTGATTACCATAGCAACGGAAGCCTTCAAATATAAATAATTTTCCCCGTTTTTGCAACATTTTGCACTCATGCTTCGCTCCTAATGGTAAGCGTAATGTTACATAGCCTAAAGCCTTCCTCGATAAATGGACTATCCAACACAAAAAGAATTTTTCAATTCGAACCAGTAGTTCCTGAGATTAGCGCGTTCAAACAAACAAACAAACAAACAATCAAACTCTACAGCTTTATAATATTAGTATAGATTGTAATATAAATAACTAGCTTTACCTCACGGCTCCGCCCGCGTGATCTGCTTTTTACTGGATACAAAGTAGTCTATGTTACTCAGTGATAATGTAGCTTTCAGAAGAGTTCAAAAGAGTTTTTGAAATGAGTCCAGTAGTTTTTAAGTTTATTCGTTACATACAAAAATACAAATCTTTCCATTTTATAATATTAGTGTAGCTGTAGATATTTTTATTGATAGAGATAGCATAAATTATATCATAATTAAATGTTTTAAAAGGGGCAGAGCCACGCTATATAGATAATTTTGTCTTGGTCGTGTTGTTACCACTTTCTTACAGAACCCGACGTGAAGCAGCTTGCAGTTGCATTTCGTGCGATGAGTGAGATATCCGGAGGCACAAATCGCTCTTGCCTTCTCAATCCTTTATTTATACCGTTGCTTTACAGGTCGGCCACACGATTCTTCTATGCGGTGTAGGCGGCGGAAATCACTTACCTACCATTAGGTGACCCACTTGCTCGTTTATTAGCTTTTAGCTAAGCAGATACTCATCACAGGTCTAACCTATTGAAGAGTATTTGCACATTGATAATTAAATTTTGGAACACAATCTGTAAGTTTATTAACTCACTAGCTTTTGCTCGCGGCTCCGCCCACGTGATCAAACAAACAAACAAACAATCAAACTCTACAGCTTTATAATATTAGTATAGATTTGGGTAGCTTAGCAACGGAAGCCTTCAAATAATATTATTTGGGTAGCTTAGCAACGGAAGCCTTCAAATATGAATAATTTTCCCCGTTTTTGCAACATTAACAAACAAACAAACAATCAAACTCTACAGCTTTATTATTAGTATAGATTATTTTTTAGCTTTTGGTTGTATTCTATACTAGCTTTTGCTCGCGGCTCCGCCCGCGTGATCCAACAAACAAACAAACAATCAAACTCTACAGCTGTATAATATTAGTATAGATTTGGGTAGCTTAGCAACGGAAGCCTTCAAATAATATTATTTGGGTAGCTTAGCAACGGAAGCCTTCAAATATGAATAATTTTCCCCGTTTTTGCAACATTTTTCACTGATGCTTCGCTTCTAATGGTCGCAGCGTAATAATATATAGCCTAAAGCCTTCCTCGATAAATGGACTATCCAACATAAAAAGAATTTTTCAATTCGAACCAGTAGTTCCTGAGATTAGCGCGTTCAAACAAACAAACAAACAAACAATCAAACTCTACAGCTTTATATATTAGTATAGATTATACCTTAATTAAAATAAAATTCTCGTTGGTTTAGGTTTTGTAATGTGCCTGATACGAATATGTTAAGGATAGAGAAAGTAGGTCACGTTGTATGAGGAAGCGGGATGTACCTCGCGGCTTTATATTCTGTCCGTTACAGGAACTATATAGTGTGTGGAAGTGAATTTGTGTTCGACAGAAATTGTTCAATCTCACGAGATTGGATCGTTTTAGTATCGTTGAATTATATTTTGAACTATAGTGGTGATTGCTTTTATTAAGTACTAGCTTTTGCTCGCGGCTCCGCCCACGTGATCAAACAAACAAACAAACAATCAAACTCTACAGCTTTATAATATCAGTATAGATTTGGGTAGCTTAGCAACGGAAGCCTTCAAATAATGTTATTTGGGTAGCTTAGCAACGGAAGCCTTCAAATATGAATAATTTTTCCCGTTTTTGCAACATTTTTCACTGATGCTTCGCTTCTAATGGTCGCAGCGTAATGTTATATATCCTAAAGCCTTACTCGATAAATGGACTATCCAACACAAAAAGAATTTTTCAATTCGAACCAGTAGTTCCTGAGATTAGCGCGTTCAAACAAACAAACAAACAATCAAACTCTACAGCTTTATTATTAGTATAGATTTAATGCTTTAAATGTTGTCATTACATCAGCTTTGTTATTACGCACGTGAAGGATTATATGAAAATTCCATCTCAAACCATAAAAGATGTATGGAAGACTCTTATTACAAATGATTTTATTGTGATCTGGTACTAACCTGGACCGTCGAGAGACTCAATATCTCTTGACGGTCAACATAATTTTATTGAAATACTAGCTTTTGCTCGCGGCTCCGCCCGCGTGAACAACATTTTCCGAGATAAAAGTAGCCTGTAACCGTCTCCAGGGTCCCATCTGTTTCTGTAGATAAATTCATCAAAATCGGTTCAGTGATTTAGGCGTGAAAGCGTAACAAACAAACTCACTTGCGCATTAACTTTCACCCCTCTTTTCATCCCTAATTAAATAAAATTTCCAAAATTCCTGAAACACGTATTTATTTGTTTTATGTCAATAGCCGAAATACAAAATTCTGTTTATGTAACTTTCAAAATGACGGACTTTCATACATATTATCATCCCCTATTTTGGCCCCTTTGGGATGGAATATTCTAAAATCCTTTCTTAGTGGGTGCCTACATAACAAAATGAATATACAGTCCGAATTTCATGCTTGTAGCCTTGATAGTTTGCGCTCGGCGATGATGAATCAGTCAGTCAGTCAGGACATAAGTATAGATAAACTACAAATATCGAGAAACAATTCATATTCCTAATTTAACAAAAAAAGAGTTGTTAAGAACCACATTAAAAAAAAAAAAATTAACACGAAAACATTAAATTACAGAGACTAAATATGCACCACGCGATATCTTCAAATATTCACCACTAAGTGCTCCTGTAACGGCAGGAATTAATTATTATTATTCATATTAATTGTTGATAGTAAAATAATTATGTATTTACTTTGTTTTTAAGGTAATTAAAATTAAAATCTAAAATATATGTTGATTTAAGTTTTATAATTTAAACAAATAAATTGAACTATGAATAAACTAATTGATTGTAAAATAGTCAAGACGGTGCTTTATTCTCTTGTATTTGTATTCTGCTTCATGGAATTTCATTGTAGTTAAATAATTCCTCTAAAAACACGATTCGTGAGGAAATATGTATATCTGAGAATTATCCGTATAAATTTCGGAGGTGTGTGAAGTCTACCAACCCATATTGGGCCAGCGTGATGGACTGAACTTTATTCTTCTCATTAGTAGAGACTGTATTATAATATACATTATTATTTAATGGAACAAAACTATTATTAAAAATTATCGTAATGGAAAACAACGAATAGTAGATTAGCACAATCGACCCCTGTATCCCAGTGATTATTTATAATGCATGAACAGAAATAACATTTCATTAGGCAATCCATACAAATTACTTTTGGGAACTGCGTTAAATTTCCCTTGCCACTGCGCCGGTGAATTCTTTATATACTAGACAGAAATATTGTGTGATACCTTAATACATCAAATTGTACGCGCATCTTATTCTAATGGGAACAGTGTGAAAGAAAGGCAGTAAGGCCCTTGGAAAAGATGAAGCCTTATTTGAAAAGATTTGATGAATTGAATTTTTTGTCCTGGCTCAGCAAGGTTACTACTAGTACTACTTAGTTTACTTCTGCCAGTAAGTGCAGTGTTGCTAACGATCAACGATTTATATATTAGGTCCTTACATATGAAATTGGCGTTTTGTATGGGAGGAACAAAAAGTCGAATATTTTTTAATATAATATATTTAATTAATCAAAGTATGAACCATTATTTTCTATGCACTTTTGCCATCTCATAGGTAGTTCATTGATCCCTTTACTAAAAAAACCAGTCGGACGGGAATCAATAAAATCTTTGAAGGCGATTTGGACTGCCCCATCGGAGTTGAATTTTTTCCCTTGCAAGAAGTTATCCAAATTTCGAAAAAAATTATAATCTGTTGGAGCAAGGTCCGGGGAGTACGGAGGATGTCTTAGACTTTCCAATTGAAGCTCTTCTAATTTAGTAGCCGTCTGTTGCGCAGTGTGTGGTCTAGCGTTGTCGTGAAGCAGCAGTGGCGTGGAGCGATTGACCAGCCTAGGTTGTTTAGCCGCTAGTTTTTCCATCATGGTTTGCAATTGCTGACAATAGACATCAGCCGTAATAGTCTGGCCAGATTTGAGAAAACTGTAATGAACAATACCGGCACTAGTCCACCAAACGCTTACAAGTAACTTTTTTGGGGTTAATTTTCGCTTGGGGCAGGATTTGGCTGGCTGGCCAGGATCCAACCATTGCGCTGAGCGCTTCCGATTATCGTAAAGAACCCATTTTTGATCACAGGTAATGATTCGGTTTAAAATACCTTCATTATTGTGCCGGTTTAGTAATGTAACGCAGCAGTCGACGCGCGTTTGCCGGTTTGCTTCAGTCAATTCGTGAGGTACCCACCTTTCAAGCTTTTTAATCTTCCCAATTTGCTTCAAGTGAATTAAAACAGTTTTATCACTAACATCGCAGCCTACAGCTAACTCGGACGTGGTTTGCGATGGATCCGCTTCCACAATAGCCTTCAACTCTTCATTATCAACTTGAGTCTCAGGCCGTCCACGGGGCTTGTTCTGCAGGTCGAAATTTCCAGAACGAAAACGTTGGAACCAAAAACGAACTGTGTTTTCTTTTGCAACACGACAGCCATACACATCATTCACCCTTCGAGTTGTTTCCGCAGCACTAGTGCCACGGCGGAACTCGTACTCGTAAATAATGCGATATTTTAAGTTTTCCATTTTGTAAAATGAGTGACGCAAACAGAAAAAAACAGAAGAAAAAAAACAAATGAATGACGATCATCGAAGCACAAATACATGAGTCTATAGCTGTACAAATTTGAATTTGGAATTCCTTACCAAAGAGGAGAAATTTGTGATTAAAGTGGCCAGTACGAAAAACGCCAATTTCATATGTAAGGACCTAATATTAAGGTGTGTCCACACTTCAGTGACGTATCACCGTACGGAGGCCCGTGATTGTGACAAACACGCGTGATAAACTCTCAACTGTATGTGTTGTCATATGTTACTAATGTCACGGGACAATCCGCTTTGAAACGCCATTTTATTTTGTTTTAAGTCACGGCACAATGACAAAGTGCATGTTACGATACCTGTTCTCCTTAGCGTAACAAATATGTGTGATCCGCTTCTCGGTGTGACAAAAAGTCACTGAGTGTGAACGCACCTTTCGCCGACACAAAACGTAAGTTTTATAGGTCAGTTAATTTTTTTCTTTGCAACCAAACTAATTATACATTTATTGGCATTACATATTCTACGTAATTCTTTATTACTTTACCTTCCTTTAAATACTTTTTCTATAAATGCAACTCCGGTGAAATGTAACTTTTTACAGTATTGCAAGTTCCCTACTGCTTTTCTATAGGCGGCCCGGATAACTTTGACGATGTAAAAGCTTTTCATTGGAAAAGCTTTCATGCATTCGTTTAATACTAACGGTAGTTCGGTAACATTCGGTGTTAAATAAAAGTGTTCTATTATCGATATACTCGTGTTTGCACAATTCCAAATACGTATTTATTTACAACAATTTTAAAAAATATTAGTTCAGCAAATATCCAATTTGTTTTAGGATAGTAGCTGGTTAACACGGTTCGATTTTAGCTAATCAACTAACTTGAATTAATAAAATCTGTATGATTTTTGTTGATCAATTCAAATGAAAATCTGTTCAGACGGTTCAAATTAAATAACTTGAAAAATGATCTAATTATACTAATGCACATATTTTCTGTTATGTTTTCTTTACAACTAAATACACGTACCGTGAAGAGAAGTCGGATTAATAAAATGATTTTTAAAACGATAATCAGTTTTTACTTCGAACATTATGAGTATGTCCCAATTATAACTTATCTTTTCAGGCGCTTAAATCCGTATTTTATTTAATAAATCAGTTTAAGCGAGTAATAGAAATGCTTAGAGAGAAAATTACTGAAAATTGTCATTTACGATTTACAAGGTCGTCTTGCGATTTTTTTTAAACCTCGTGATGCAGCCTCGTAAACAAGAGATTACTATCGAATTATCGTCTGTGCCACACGGTAAACTCTTTTCATCTAAATGGGACTTTACTTAACTCTATTATAGAGTAGGTAAAATACATAGAGACGGCAGGTGCAATTTTTGCTTACCCCTCTACAGAATAAAAAACTCCTCTAATGCAAGCCACAGTTTTGTCTATTTTTGTCAGTTTCAGTATGAATGACATTGAAGTCTGTGAAATTACTGGGCATTATGAGATTTAACATCATATGACGAGCACAGTCCAGTGACATGCCGTGCAAAGTTCTGTGTGGTATTGCTTCTGTTTATGGGCATTATTTGCCATCAGGCAAGTGACCTACTTATTTTGTCATTGAAGCTGATAAAAATCAAAGAACGTACTCAATCAAATAATGTTTAATTGAACCATTACGAATTTAACTCAGCATTCGCATCATTGAATTCTCGCAGTTGTTTACAATGTACGGGACCCAAGGGGGTGTAAACTCGACAACGGATCGACTCGTGCCAGAGCTAAACCGTTTAACTGTACGCTGAATGTACATTGTACAGTCCAGACGTAATTCAATTACAGTGAACTAAGTGGCCAGTTATAAAGCTTGCTTTAACTTGCTTCACTCTTAAACGAAAATACAACATAGTATAGGGTATATACTTTGAATTATTTGTGCACCTTGCGATGTGTGTGTTAGCTTTTTTACAGACTATCCAAGTAAGTGAAGTCCGTTGTCAAGATGAACGTTCATAGTTTAAAACAAGTACAATATAGGTTCCAAACATTAGGCAAAAATAACTTTGTATCTTTCAAGGATACTGTGAAAAACAGAGTTATTTTTGGAGTCGCTAACCTAAAATATTGTGTTCCGTTTTTATCCTTTGGCTACTGAACCATAATAAAAAAAAATGGTGTGTATCGTGGGACACCAGGTAGGAACGAAGTTCCTTCGGCTAATGTAGAATCGACACAAATTGCAAAAAATTCAAATTATCAACTAAAATAACAAAATATGTCTCTTTATTTTTGTTTGACAACATAAAATTACATAGAAATAGAATAGAAAAATAGAAATAAAAAAAGACGTGTGGCACTCGGAGACTGCCGCGGTTTGTATAGCATTTTTTATCAACTGATGTAATTATAAATAATAACGAGCTAGCGTAATCTTTTAAAAATAGAAGGAGTATTTTCATATATTTCAACTATAACTGGCTGAATGAATTTCATTTTAAAAAAGGAACTAACGCTGGTTGGTTATGCGACTGTCGCGCCTGCGCACTTCTCATTTAACGCTATTATTCCACGCATTTTTTCCACGCATTTTTCCACGCATTTTTCTTACGGTTTTACTATCACATTTTTTTCAGTTCGGTCACGCAGCGAAATCCCTATCCCCTCCAAGCCTGCCGTAAGGAACTTCGTTCCAAAAACATTTAGGGCCTACAATACTTCAGACAGATAGACAAACAAAGAGGTCTTTTAAAACACTCCTCTTTTTGACGGGGTTAAAAATAAAAACTTTGTTGCAAACAACACAAATTGATTTGGGCTTCGTAAAACGTCAATTCCTACACGATTCGCCTCTTGAAACTCATGTACTAATTTTAGAGTAACCATTCGCTAGAGATTAGTGCTGCTGTTTTAGGGTCCCTTAAATAAACATTAAATGAAAATTGTAACTCTTTGAATTCTAAGTCTAGATATCCATATATCTAGGGTCTACCGGTGCGTTGTTTTTATAACAAAATACAATGTACATACAGTTGTTAAGATCTTTAATAGAACTTGCAGGAATCATAGATAACTTAAAAATTATAGTCGGATTTAAATCTCTCTAGAGGTGATGACGTCAGGCAATCATTGTTCATCAAATCCACAAGGCCTTCTATACGAATAAGATGCTTGAGGCCTTAGTCCACCAAGCAGGCCTAATGTGGATTGGCAGTCTTCACATACTTTGTAAACGTTATAAGAAGATATATCAGGTATGCAGATTTCCTCACAATGTTTCCTACACCGTTAAAAGCAAGCGTTAATTAATAATGAATACACATACACAAAACTAAAAAAGTCAGACGTGCCTGCTATTGGGGTTTGGAGGATGACTTTCGTCTCGTGTAAGTAGGTATATGTATATACGGAATCTTTACTACAAATTCTCACACCGGCTAGATTTTCCAATTATGCAGCGTTAGGAACGTAAAATAAATTGCACGGTTTGAAAGCACGGCCGATGATTTTTTACCGTATGAAACTTCAATTTCAGCAACAAAACGTATTCGGACGTAGTTTTCAATTCAGTTTGTTAAACAACAAATTGTTTTGACTCACAGTGACGGTTCGACTAGGTGTAATAGGTTTTTATTTTAAAAACGTTTTGGGACGGGAAGCGAGATATGGTTTAATGGAATTGCCGTATGCACATAGCACATGTTTTAAAAGCGCAGTTTTATTTTCTTTTTTACTCGCATCTTTTTTACTCTTTTTTAGACTGCACGTCTAGAAAAGAAGTGAAACAAAAAGTATCTTAAGTCATTAAAATCGCCGGTGTCAAATCGCAACAAAATTCCATATTATTAACTAGTTCTGTGACCCTTATTGTGAAGCAATTAATCTTCTAAAAACTGTAAGAAAAAGTGCATGGAGGCAAATTTAGCAATTTTTATTTGAACCCAATAGCGTTCTTAAAACATCGCTAGGTATACATAGGAGTTCGTCGAGTAGCCCTTTAATTTCGCTGACTTTGCGATTTAAATGTCGCGAGCTTTTCGATGTTTGAGACAAGCCTCTTTATCTCATACTCATACAAACTGATTCTGCATGTGATTTTGCTGTGAGGTATTTAGCTCCAGTTGCACGATGATTGTTAATCGAGTTTTATCAGATTAGTGTTGAAACACTATTTACGATTGCCATGCAAGTGGGCCTTAAATAATAAATTAATCAAGCCAACTATCCCATTCCCGTCAAAACCCATTATTTACAGTCACATCTGTTTTTTTATCTATGTTGCCAAATAGTAAAATGTCCCAGTCCACCCCGTGACCACGAAGGCTGAAAAGCTTTCGAAACGTCGGGACCATAATTAAAATAAAAAACCGCGATAAAATCCGTTTAAATTAGTTTTATTTCAATTGTTTTACTCAATATAATATTATTTGTATTATACATTTGATTGACCATTTGCAGTTAAAAAAAGAGACTGAGATTTAAATCACCATTATATTCAATTAGTGGCGGGATCAAAAATATTCAAATTCATGCTTAAGAACAGCGTCGCAGTCACGTCCGACTAATCGCGGTTCTTGTTGAGTCGCTCTCGAGTTTCGTCGACTTCGCAACTTCGGAAGATCTCCAAGTGTCGCCGACCACTTCGTAATACGATGATTAGGAAATAGGAACTTTATGATGATTATTGATCCCGAAAATATGCTAATCAAAGTTTTTATGTCATTTGTGTAATCAAATATATTTAATTCTTATTGCCTCATTTGTAAGAACTATCCGTACTTTAGGATTGAGATTATTTTATGAAATTTGACGATAGTGTGTTTAGTTTGATAGTTTTTTATGATTAATTTATTCATTAAATATATTTTAGTCCTATTATACTAATGTAATTGAAATATTAATTGTTTTTGTTGTATAAAAACGTGCGTGTTATTGATACCTATTACTATTGCAATCAGCTATATCAAGTATATTGTTTTCAGCATAATGTACAAACTCTAAGTGTTCTTCGAATACTATTTAGGTTAACTTGTTTTTGATTACGCACAATTTATGTCTAATTTAATTATTTAAAACGTTCGCGCTATGATTTTAAAGGACTTTAACGTACACTTATTAAATAAATAAATGGTTTGCCAAAGATATTAAAGATCAAACTTTCGGCAAACTTGAGGACATATTAAAAGGCCGAAAATTGCCATAGTGCTTAAAAACCTGCCCATATAACCAATATGTCCTGCTACAATGACGCACGGTGCCGATATATAGAGCCTCACAAAAGGAACAGTATGACAGATGCTGGTTGTACACCGTGCTATGAAGCGTGCCATGTTAGGCATTAAACTGAGGACAGCCTGTGTGTGGACACTTGACGAATGATTAGGATGCAAGACATCGGATCCCGTATTGGGTAAACTCAAGTGGTGTTGGGCAGGACATATGATAAGACGCGACGAGGCCATGTAGAGTAACTCCTTGACAGAATGGTAGCGTGGAAGTGGAGTAATTCATTGATAGAATGGTGGCCACGCAATGATTAACTTAGCTGTAGCAGACCGTTATCTAGATTAGTCGATGACCTGGAAAAATGAATGAAGTAATGAATGATCAACGATAGATGAATGATGATAATACAGTTATGTTCAAATTTCCTCCTTATACATTATACAATGTATGTTAAATTTGCCGTTATTTATTAAAATCAAACCAATCACTTTTTGAATAAAAGTTTGACAGCAGTAATTTTTATATTCTTAGCCTGCCTGACCCAAAAGCTGAAATACGCTTAGGTTTAATGTCAGTTACACAAAGCCAATTAATTTATTTGAAAAACTAAATATGCAGAACAAGAACTCGTGATTTGAATGTCGGAAAACGAAATTTCCCTATGAAAGTTTTCGTAAAAACTTTTTGTTTTATTACACGAACTTCGGTTGCGATAAAATGTTCCAGCCATCGGGGATGTTTTGTGTGTTAAAAAAAATGAACGATCATACTTGCTGTAACACCGTTTAGTTGGAAACCTGCCAAGGACGGGCTTAAACGGCGAATATTGTTGTTGTGGTCATGTAGTATGTATCGGTAGGTCCTTTATATAGTGCAACAAATTGATCTTGATATATTTGCCTCGTATTTCATAATTGGATTATTGTTTCTCCTTGATTCTTGGTTAGCTTGCGCAGTGGGCGAGTAGCCGGCAGTGAAGCGAGAGGCCGCCGGTTCGATTACCGCACCGAAACAAGTGTTTGTGTAATTCACGAATATTTCTTCGGTGTTTTGGTGTATTTACTCCTCAGAAAGATTGACTTCAAGCCAGTCGTGGTAAAAATCATGTTGCCAAATCCATTGCGAGTGGGATACGGGCCTGAAGAAAAACAATTTTGAGGTAAAATTATTCTATAAAAAAAAATATTATAAAAAATGACAATCACCTTCTTTCTTAAAATTGGCTAAAAAATATTTTACGTCATTAAGGAAAGAAGAAGACCGAAGGAGGAGATTGATAGCTCATATATTCACTCCTACAAAATAGGGTCTTTAAAGCAAAACTAAAAATTGCTTAGTCCATTTTGATGAAGCTATGTATCCTATGTATATGTTAGTTGATATTTATTACTATACTTAAGTTTCTTTTATTTTGGTACTGACTTCTAATATGCGCTATTTTAATTACCTGCATGATCAATAAACTATTTCATTTCCTTTCATTACGAACAGTCACGGGGTAATGTAATTAGTACTCAAAACACCTTCAAAGTAAAGGTGTTTGTGCAATAAATACAATTATATTGCATGTGGTATAAAGTTACCGTTAATAATTTGCATAGATCGGTAAATTTTTTCTTGTCTTGTTATACGTGGGCGAACTTGTATTAACTGAATGTAGTTATGATTTATGTGAACAAAGGTCGCTTAGGTAACATAAAAAAATAATAAATTGTATGGAAAACCTATATTTACATTACGAATATTTAATAGTGACAGTCATAAGTCTTCGTCTATACGAACATACCATGTACACATAACAAGACGTGCAAGAATAAGTTGAATTATTTATATACATCTTGAAGACGTCAGAAACAGGCTTTGAATTGTTATTTTGGAAAGAAAAAGCGGCTTTTATTTCATATAATTCTGACTGGTTTCTTGAAAATATGAACTATTTTTTTACCACGATTTTATTAGCTTCATACGTATGTTAGTATGTGTGTATGTTTGTATGTAACGGAAACTTAAAACATGATTTAGACCTCCTTCAAAACGTCGGATTAAATTTTAATTAAAGTTTGGCATACTTATTGAGGATCGATGCAATTCAATATCTTAAAAACATATTTATACTATTTCTTAACAATTAAAATTCATTTTTATATAACATTTAAAAATAATAGTAAAAAAAATAATAATAATAATGTTGGATTTTCTCTAAAAACGTTTTTTTTATTTTTTTTTAAACTATTATTATTTATATTTTAATTAACACCAAGTATAACGACAGTAGGCCATAAGATGCATTGTCACTCTGTTCCTAAATTAATATGAAGCTTGACATGTATACCAGGTTACTTCACTCGTCGATATATTATTGTAATATGTAATTTTGCAAGACCATTATTCTTTGCTTATTAATTCGCTGCCTGAAGGTGAATGGCATGCTTGCGACGGCATTTCTAATGTATTATTTCGTGTAATAATAGAGAACATTCTTGCATGAGAATTGCTTCTGAATTTTTGTGCAGTGTAAAGAATTTGAATCTCGCTGCATAAAAGAGGTAATTTTAGTATATAAAGAATGACAAACAAAACGGTTGTTTATAAATTGTTTTGTGCATTAAGTTCACATAGTTCAGAAAATCAGTTTCTTAATCAGATGTGCAGTAATTAAAACTGCTGATTTACGGCAGAAGTAGCCAAAGTGGTGGTACCAACACAGACGGCCACTCGCATACGATATGCCTTGTAAACCTTGTCTGTACCCTTCCGCTAGCATGTGATTATATTCAGATTATTTTTTAATCGATGCAAATTTCCCACTTGAAATTATTTGTACACGTTTTTAAAGCACAAGCCACTTCGCCCTGAGCGTATGGGATTGAAGAGTTACGGTAATGCTGACCAACATATTTTTTTCGAGTGATCCGAACAAAAAACATACAAAAATATTATTTAATTAAATTTTAATTATTTAATTCATATATTTTATTTCACTTTACAAATTTACGATTTTCACTTCTGCTGTACAGTGAATATAATGTACACAGTTAAAACTGCACTGCACATATAGGGATTTACTTTGAACTGTTACTTACATGGAATTTGCAATTTAAATGAGACATTATCATTTAAATTGCAAACCCGCATTAGGCCAGCGTGGTGGACTAAGGCCTAACCCCTCTCATTCAGTAGAGGAGGCCCGTGCCCAGCAGCGGGACATGTATAATACAGGGCTAGTAAAGAAAAAAAAACATTTTATTTTAGTTCTTTGTTTGGTATTGCACTTGTGTATTCATAGCTTCATCCATAAATTCTAATACTAATGATTTTAGACGTTAATTATTTGCTCTCGGCCTCGTAATTTTGAAACCATCGGTAGTTACAATATAAATTTCTTTATTAATTATAAATTAATATATATTTTGTCTAATTTCGACGTGTCTAAGTTTCATATTCAAATAATTTTGTTGATATATAATGATTATATATAATAAATAAAAATTTTGAGTTTTAATCCTTGAAAATGTAAATGCGATTTAAAATCACGAAATTTTAGAATACAGTTATTTTATTATGTGGTTTAAATATCGTCATTATCGATTATATATTTTCGTAATAATCTTTAGACAGTATAAAAAATCATTATAAACTGAACAAAAAGCGCCAAATCTGGCACAAAGTAACATGTAGTGATAAAACTAAACACAGGTTAAACAATGCGCCGGGCCCGCAACTTGTAGGGGTGCCAAAACATTGCAAGTAACACTTAACACCATGAGATTTGGCTCCGATTCGGCCCGTTTTAAAACGTTGTTACTATTTACACTACGCGTTATGAGTTTCTAAAAGGTAGGGTTGGGCGGAGTTTTATTTTGATTTATTTAAGGTTATTTTAAATCCTTATATATTATTGATACATTATATGGTATGGAAAAAGTTTCTTTACATTTTATATACAAATTAGCTTTCCCTCGCGGTTTCACCTGCCCTGCTCTCATGGGTCATAGACTGATATACATATACACCTTCCTCATGAATCACTCAATCTATTTTGGAAAACTGCATTAAAATCCGTTGAATAGCTTAAAAGATTTAAGCGAACAGACAGCGGCAGCAACATTTTGTACTATGTAAAGATTCAAGACTTTTTTTGTATTAAATTTCCATGTATTTTATATATTATGCTGTTTTCCCATTGTGATCCCATTGCTGTAGAAATTTTTAAATTCTTGATGAAAGTCATCCATATTGCTCGCAAAATTAGCACGCTGAAGTGGAAGTGGGCCGGTCATGTCTGCAGACGTACAGATGGTCGGTGGAGCAGACAGGTGCTAGAGTGGAGACCACGCTTAGGCAAATGTAATGTAGGGCGCCCGGATACACGGTGGACCGACGACTTGAAAAAGATGTCAGGTAGCGGATGCGGGTTGCCCAAGACCGGGATGGTTGGCGCTTACTTGGGGAGGCTTACGTCCAACAGTGGACGGCAATAAGCTGAGATTTATTTATTTATTTATTTACACAATCTATAACATCAATTACAGTTTCCACCAATGCGATGTTATAAGTAATGTATTATGGTTAGCTATTTTCTACGCACTTATATGCAGCTTCAGTGAATTTCGGTAAACTACAATTAAATATATCGATATCTTGTGAAATAAGATTCAAAGATCTAATAGCCCGTGTTAAGGGAGCGTAGTGAGTTAAGTTAGTTCTGCCAGAAGGCACAAGAAACAACGGCGGACGGTGACGAGAAAAGACGTAACCGTTGGGTACACACAGTTTAAGCGCTACGAGCACCTCAGGTTGGTGGGCCGACCCACGCAGAACCTTCCACAGATATTTAATTAGAGAAACTTCTCTTCTCACTTCCAACTTATTATACCCAACCATACCCATTACAAATAAGCTCGGATACATAAGAGGATAGTAGGGGTACACTCCAAACTGTTTCAGATACAAAAAGCGTGTAAATTTATGAGATTATTATTATTTATGAGATGATGATGAATGATGAAGTAATTGTAAAAAAAATAAGCTTCACTACCTAAAGAGTTCTGAAGAGACCTAAACAAGAGGAAATCTGAAGATGTAAGGTCAGGGCTACATGGTGGATGAATTAACACTTCCCAGCCAAGGTCTCTTATTTTTTGTTGACTAGCTAAAAAGTGTGTGGTCTGGCGTTACTGTGATGAGAAACCGCACCGTATTGATTAATTCCGCCGGCAAGCGAGCAAATGAGTCACCTTATGGTGAATCTTTATTGCCCATGTTCGCACATGATACCAGAAGAATCAAGTGCACGTTACGGACCTTAAAGCAAAGGAATAATTAAAGGATTGGGAAGGGAAATTTGGGTCTTGGAAATTTGAAGGATTTGGGTCTTCGGATATCTCACACAACGTATGAAACGTAGCAGCAAGCCGTAAATTTACGTTGGTTAAATATTAGGATAATTTGTTTTATAAATTAAAATAATATAACGTATATTGCGTATAACGTAAACTGCCTAGGCGACATTAATTCGACACAATTGTAATTAACATATTAACATTTAATTAAAACTTAACTTAGTCCTTGTGGATTTTGTTCTTGACTCATTCACAAGTAATTAATAGTCCCCAAATATAGTCATAGTTAAATAAGTGATTTAATTTTCTTCTCAACAAAGGTACCGTGTCTAGCATACGCTGTTTCGCAGCTAACTATAATAAAAATTAATGATTTATTGACTTTGCACCCAATCACGTGATGTTATTAGGGTTCTGTAACCCAAGAGTTCCCAAAGGTAACGGAATCTATTACTAAATATACATGCGCCATCTTTTTTTATCCTGGCACGGCAAAGTGGACGTCATATTATGTAAAATGCTGTCCAAATGTAATGTCTACCGTCAAAAGATATTGCATTCTACAGTCGGCAAAATTATACCGGAAAATTACTGGATATACACTGGCTGACCTCGTAGTACGACTGGCCTGAATGGTGGGCTTTTCACCTATCCAATTGGGTACAAGAATTATCAGGTACTTCTACCTCATGTCTGTTCTTTCTATTCCTAAAGATCTCTATCTTTTATAGCTGACTGAAATTATTTCAGAATACGTGTTATTATTGTTGTTTTTCTTCACAAGTAATAAGTTATTTTAATAAGTAATAAAATCATAAAAAATAAGCAGGGTGGTAACTGGTGCAGATACCCCAGGGCGCGAGCTTAACTCGCACTAGGCAGTTATTTTTGAATATATTATGTTCACCAAATTATACCGTTGGTATTCGTGACGAAAATAATTCATGTTCCCGTCATTTCTACCTAATGGTAAATAGTGGTACTTTAGTAACTCCCCCGACGGTTAAAGAGAAAAATTCAAATATATTATGATTCAACACGCTCACGTGTTTTGCTAATTGCAAATTTAATGCACTTCAAAGGTCAATTTTATATGAGTTTTTTTTACGGAAATGGGGTAATTGGTGCTGGCAAATGGTTTCATACTGCATTTTGTTATATCGGTATAGTTAGCTTGCTTTAATTTTTTATTTTATTTATATATTAAAATTTTGTACACAAAACATGTATAAAGGCGGAATTAATGCCAGTGGCATTTTCTAACAGTTAACCTACGGGTGATGCAGAGATAATGACAAAATTATCTTTATTCCCAACTATTTGTTTTTGTTTTTTACCCTTTTTCAAATAGAAGGAGATTCTCAATCCGTCTTTATATTTTGTATATTATGTTCATGTGTAACTCCACCAAGTTAGGACCAATTTGGATGACCGAATCTGATTTTAGTTTAATAAAGCATAGACCGTGTCGCCAAACGAGCAATTGGGTCACCTCATGTTAAGTAGTCTCCTCCGCCCAGAAACGTCCAGAATATCAGAACAATTATGGACGGCGACATTAAAAGAAAGGGATAATTAAGAGACTAGGAAGGGAAGAAGGATTTGAGCCTATAGATATCTCACTCGACGTGCGAAACGTAGCAGCAAGCCGCTTCTTTACATCGGTTATCTGTAAGACAATGGTAACAACCAGTCTAGATCAGGCAATTCAAGCTGTACACAAAACTGTACCTGTGGCTCTACCATTCAAAAAATGGTCCTGTATGGTTAAGGTCTGATGACGGAGTACGAGGGATATAGAAAACTCTTCAATGGATAACATCACGCATCTGTTGATCTATGCCACTCGACTGTTGAAGTACTTAATTTTTACACTCTACCAAAATATACTTGTAATACATATAAGATAATCAAACTTTACTATGAAGCGTATTTTATATAGGACAAGTTTGAGAACTTTAATCATAGTTCAATCAATGTCGAAACTATCCACACAACTGTTGAGGAAAAAGTTAACTTTTCCGTGATTTGTAACTTTCGAAAAAGTTCCTGTTAACTTTTTGACTGTGTGTTTTACGACATGATAAATAATTACCCGCGCAGTTTATTCAGTGTACGCAGCTATCCAATAATCAAATTCATAAAAATATCAAGGACATGAAACAAAAACCGGTAAGGCGGAATGAAAATCGAATTTCGCGTGATCGTGCCCTTTAAGCCATTGATGCCGTCTGCTTTAACCAAAACTGACATTAAACATGGCGATTTGTTCCAAATGGACTTGCAAAATCAGCGTACGGTGACTATTTATGTGGCGTGCAGTTCGATCGTGGCGAAGCAAGGCGCGGAGGAAACGTCAGAAAAATCGAATTTCCATGCCGGCAGTCGACGTTCAGGCGGCGCGGCGCTAACATCGCGCACAAAGCGCCCGCGCGCGGTTCACCACCCGTGCACTGTCGCACGCCGCGCTCGCCGCCATCCGGCTGCATTCGCCTTCCAAATTCAAAAGTTCAAAACGCGCCATCACTTTTTTTTAAAAACAGCCAGTGTTGTGTTTTGTGAATTAATAAGCACACATGGTGGGCTAATTAAGGGATTATGGGTTTGGCAACGGCCGTCCCAATCGCGGGTCAACTTGTTACATATAAATTCGTGCTTTCATCGCTATAAGGTGACGTCATTATCGTGCTTGGTTAGAGGTATAATTAAAATGTTTTCATGAAAAAATAGTTGCATTGTCTCACTCGACAAGTGGTGATGTCTTAGCATAAAGTATCATCGAAAGAAATACGACCTTCGAGTTTTATTGATTATTATTAAACATAGGATACTTGCGAAGTCTATAAAGTAAATACTAACGTTATATATCATTTACGTACGATCAATTTGCATATCACTCTGTTGTGGTGACCATTACAGGTACTGTGATTTAAATATCATTAAGTAGTATTTAAGTTAGTATAATAGTCACTTATATTAGTTTAAACTCTTCTTAGCATTATTAGGTATGTATTTTTATAGTATTAAATTCTATCTTCATTAACTCTACATATTAGTTTGCTTATACACGTTGCCAGTAAACGTAGGCATTTCGACGTCTATATCTTGATAACATTATAATAAATTGCCCTCACTGCGTATGTCTACGAATTATAACAAAAAAATGGACTAGCCACTTTTCGCAGTCTGCCAAAACTGTTGAATATCACATATTTGTACCACTAAGAATCCATTTCATTGTCCCAAATCTTTGCAAAGGGGAAAAAGTAATTATGAAATAACATTTACAAATACATTCAATATAAAGTAGAGTTTTACTTAACTTTAATGAAAGTTAATGAAGTATGTTTGGCAACATAATTTATTTTATTAAAATAGAATTATGTAGGTTTTTTATAAACGTAAGAGTATGTACATGTGATTTATATACATTTTAATAAAATCTGTAAAAAAGAAAATAACACTGGCCACAATAAGTTGTGCGCTTTCACAAAATTTAAATAGAAAAATAAACAGAAGAATGGCCAGGCGTGTGCAATTTTGCATCTGAGTGCTTTAACCAGCATCAACATTGTTCCTGTACAAAAGGTTGAAGTTTTTATCATGCTTTGGACACTAAACAACTTCTTTTTAATTCAACTACGTTCACTATTTAAAATAGGTTATAATTTTACTGCAAGTTTTCTGTAGGTAAGTTTAAAATTTGTTTAATTCAATGTGATTGTTAATAACATTTCTTAACCAGGCCTATGAAGCTAAAGAAAGGAAATACTTTTAGAAAAATATTAGAAGTAGATCATACTTTGATCGAATCGATTATTGAAGTTATACTTCTTTAGGCGCGTTATGAAAAAATGATGAGAGTGAAATTTTAAGATGCGCGCGCACCTGTGACACAAAAAATTAACAGTATGAAGTTAGGCGCGTTAAGAAAAAATGATGAGAGCAGTATGAAGTTAGGCGCGTTATGAAAAAATGATGAGAGTGAAATAAAAAAATAAATAAATAAATATAAATAAATAAATATAAATATATATATATATATATAATTATATATAGATGCGGTTTTTATTTTATAATTTGGAACATGGTGCAGTAAAAAAAGTACCAGGTTCGCATAAACGCGAAGAGAGTAGAATGTCCATTTTACATGGCGAGTAGCCGTAATTAATAAACAAATGACGATTTGGACAAAGAAAAACTCTTTAGGTTTTTTCTTATTCGGAACATGTTGCCGTCAAAAGTACCAGGCTCGCATAAACGCGAAGAGAGTAGAATGTACTTCTATCATGTCGAGTGGATATGTTGATATAAATTAAAATAGTTTTATTTAATATAATTAACACTAAATATTATTAAATTATTAATGTTAAATACTTATTATTGGTTATTTAATGATGCAAAAGAAGTATAACTTCTCACGCGCGTACATAAGTACACGCACCCATTTTTTTTATTATATATATTCTTTGATAGGGATTTATCTTTATAATATAGATGAATCGCCCTTTACCTTTCTAGTCATAAATAAATAATAAGACAGACAATCATAGAAAGAATCCTGATACCAATCTGTCAGTCTCTAGAGAATCGAAAACTCCGAGAAAGATTTCCCAAAAATATTTGCGGCTCACTTATACATTTATCTCGATTATATAGATTATTAGAATTCGATATTAGAATGTGATTTCTTGGCCGAGTATCGTACGAACTAAAAACTGAGATAAAGGTGCATCCAGTCCTTGAACTTTTATTCATCATCATCATCAGCCACAGGACGTCCACTGCTGAACATAGGCCTCCCCCAAAGATTACCAGACCGACCTGTTGAAAGCGGCCTGCATCCAGCGACTTCTTGCGGCCTTTATCAGGTCGTCTGAACTTTTGTTACTTGTAACTTAATATTTTTAAAAAATCCACTAATAAAAAAAACATAATACATAGAGATTTATTCAAATAAATTCAACAAATTTTAACCCCCACAATCCACATTCATAAATGTTACTGTGAGGCCTCACAGTGAGTGCGAACCCAAAGTGACGATTTCTGTAAATGTCATTGATTAGTTTTTGGAGATAAATGAAAACAGACCTAACATGTACACAGGATTTTAAACTTGGCAAAGAGATTACTTAAGTATTGTTTGTGATTAAGGGCCTTACGGGCCTAATACTATGCGTTCGCGCACACTATGAAGTTTCATAATAATGTCTATGAATACGAGGGTACAACTCATTACATTCATGACAGCCTCCGTGGCGCAGCGGGCGAGGAGCCAGCTGAGAAGCGAGAGGCCGCGGGCTCGATCCCCGCACCGAGACAAATGTTTGTGTGATCCACATTTATTTGTTTCTGGGTCTGGGTGTTGTGAGACCGAAAGTCTCTCGTAGTTCCTGATACCCAGGACACAAGACTCGTATCTTACTGTGGGGTCAGGACTATATATGTGACTGTTGGCTGTGTTTATTATTATTATTTATTATTACAAAACTTGGTGTTTTAAATCAAGTTTAAAAATTAGAAATATACAAAGAAGTTCAGATGTATAGAGACTACAGAGGCAGCGCGCATTAATTAACTATGAACATAATTAAATTGCATTTTGATGTCATATTTTCCACGTCATTCATAAAATAAAAAGAGAGATAATGGCATCGTGATAATATAAGGCACCGTCACGAATAAACTCGCTCTATCGCGTTTACAAGATAATTAAGTTTATTAAATCAATATGGTGGACTGGTTTTCGAATAGCATACTTAATCCTGCAATATGACAGATTTTTTGTACTGAAAACAATACAAAACAATATGTACATCTTAACTTTAACGTAAAAACCATAGGTTTTTTTAGAAAAAGATCTCAGAACCTAAGCTCATACATAGCACACATTCATTATTTATATATACTATTCCTTTTAATCTTTGTTCGTCTTGCTATGTGTGCGTGGGTTTGTAATTAAATAGTTTTAATTTATGTGGCCGATAACCGATCGAGTCACAAACGTCGTGAGTGGTAGAGCCACGCTGTAGACAGTTTGTCTACAGCATGAATGGGCTGGCTCGACCGTGTCGTTACCACTGTCTCACAGAAAACCGACGTAAAGTAGCGGCTTGCTGCTGCGTTTCGTACGGTGAGTGGGATATCCGGAAGCCCAAATCCCCTCACCTTCCCAATCCCTAATTATCCCTTTCCTTTAAGGTCGGCAACGCGCCCATGATTCTTATGGTGGTGGGCGTATATGGGCGGTGGAGATCACTTACCATTAGGTGACCCACTTGCTCGTTTGTCGGTCTATGCTATAAAAAAAAAAAAGAACGTAGGACGCCCTGCGGCCAGATGGAGCAACGACCCATGGATAGCCGTGGGCATCGGATGTAAACAGCCAAAGCTCAATGGTATACTTTGGGAGAGGCTAATACCAATGGATAAATGTAGGTTGATAATGATTTCTATGAAGAGTCAGTCGTCATTATATACATTTAAGTCAATAGTGACAGGCGCTTACATGTCTCTCTCTATGTCTATCAATGATAAAAGAATCTTTCAATAATGTCTATACAAACCCATCTCTCTCACATAGCAAGACGTGCAAAAATAAATGTATCTATCACATTATAATTTGCATGAAATCGATAAGAATTAGATAAATTTACCATACACATGTCCTCTGTATTCAAATGTATTTTAATATTCTTATATTGTGCATAAATATTCAATATTCAAATATGTGTAAAAATAACTACTTAGAAACCATTTATATGTATTTTTATCACTACTAAAATAATAAGGTGTCTAGTCTAATGCAATTATATTTTTAAAGCCATTACTAGGGTGAAAACTTCTAGATTCTTCATTCATACATAGATATTAAATCATTTTAAGCGACTCACTATGTTCATTTAAGTGCTATCCCTTATAAAATCTATTAAATAGCCAATTCAGGAAGTATCATTTTGACATACCTTCTTAGTGTGTAGTTATATACTAGCTTTTCGTCGCAGCTCCGTCGTGATCTGCTTTTCGCGGAGTAAAAAATAGCCTATGTTACTTCTAATACCTCCAAGAATATGTATACAAAGTTTCATGATGATCATTTCAGTAGTTTTCGCGTGAAAGCGTAACTCACAAACTTACATTCACATTTATAATAGTATATATTACTTGGTGATGTAAAACAGGCCATAAGTGTATATAGTTTCTATTATTACTGGAAAATAAAGTTTTAATTGAGCTATAAGTTTATGTTAGTTCAGAGATAATATTTTTCTAATCACTTGAAAATGTTAGTATTCTGAGTAAAAGCAAATATACAATCAATATGTATGTACATCTCTACTGTGTTAGGACATAAATATAAGTTAACCAAAACAGGTTCGAACCAACTGTCATTGGTTGCACCTAGCTTAACTGTATCCCCTTGAAGCTGAAATTGAGTTAGCCAGTTTGCAAGCAGAATGTTACCATATTAGCAGCAACTTACGCACAAATTTACTCTAGTAGAGACCTTTTGTCGACTTTAAAATGTCCTTAAACTTTAATAATGGTTTATTTTTATTCCTTTATTCCTAAAGGCCATGCCACATTGCGCCGCCACCGATCGTCGTTCCGCAATACAATTTCATACAAAGGGCTCATTCTGTTTACAACAATATACAATCGGCCGCAGATAAGTTTTTTTATGGGATTCGCCGGCAAACGAACTATACGTCACCTGTTGGTTAGTGATCTACACCGCCCATGAACACCCATTATCGATATTATGTCGAGAATAGAGCTGTAATTTTTCAAAAATCAAATAAAAATAAATTTCGTGATATTGTATCGTGGCTGACGTTCTACTTTCGTTACCTTAGTTAGTCACTTTACCCGCCCACTACATTTCCCTTTAAAACTCTATAAGCGAAGACTAAGCACAACATTCGATTTTTAAACATTAAAGGACGGCTTTTATCGTCATAAAACACTTTATTATTTAACTAGCTTTTGCTCGCGGCTCCGCCCGCGTGATCTGCTTTTTCGGGATTTCCGGGATAAAAAGTAGCCTATCACCCAAGTCAGCTCATACCCTGTCTGTATACCAAATTTCATCAAAATCCGTTCAGTCGTTTCAGCGTGATTGACCGACAAACATCCAAACATACAAACATCTAAACAAACAAACTTTCACATTTATAATAGTAGGATTTGTCGAAGTAGTAGAGCTGCTCTGTCTACAGGATGAATGGGTAGACTAGACCGCGACGGTACCACTGACCACATAACCTAATATTGCCGTTTTCTGTTGCATTTTATACAGCCTTCACACGTTAAAATAGAAACTGATTTATTAAAAGTCTTCAAAACTATATTTTCTAACCATTCATTAACGCTATACCTATATTTCGACGATAGCGAAGTGATTATTAAAGTATCATCAGCACACGTTTGTGTTAGACTGTAATAACAATAATAATTATGTAGATTCGTGCACAGTTCGTAGCGACCTATATATCCACATATAGCATGATAGCAAAGCATTTGATGAAAAATGTGTTTTTTAAATAAATTGTAGATATTGTTCTCATATTTTTCGAAGGTATGTGAAGTCTGCCAACCCGCATTAGGCCAGCGTGGTGGACTAAGGCCTAATCCCTCTCATTCAGTAGAGGAGGCCCGTGCCCAGAAGTGGGACGAATATAATATATAGGGCTAATTAAAAAAAAAAATCCTTATTGGGAAAATATTGAATACGTCTGCTCTTCCAATTAAAGTCATGTCACCTCATTAAAATTGTACTGCGCTGTACTATAGCTTGTTTATGCACTGAATCCAATCCGAATCTGGTCCGAAGCCAAAGAATCTCCGTCAGAAATAGTACTATTTGTAGGAAATCCGAAATCTATGTGTTAGATATATTAGGTTAAACCTGTACCGTAAGTATCAGGAACTACGAAGAAGTTACGGTCCCACAGCACCCAGACCCGAAACATATGAATCACATAAACATTTGTCTCATTGCGAGAATCGAACCCAAGCTTATCGTTTCACAGTTGGTTATTCCCCCACAGCGCCACGGATGCTGTTAAATAAATACAAAGGAATAATTTAGAAGAGGTGTTAGCTCAAGGGTGCAGCTAGGTTGAAATACGGGCGGAGATTGACCTTGAGAAGTGGTTAAGATCTCAAGTACCTTCGTGAGGAGAGTACCTTACACCCTCGCTTCCGATCCTTGTGAAACTGTAGGAATCTTTTAAAGTAGGAATACGTATATTTGGATACAAAACCTTTGCAAATTTGAAATTAAATTTCTCATAAAGAATTGAATTATATGGATGCTAGTAAAATGTGGTTTTTTATACAACTCAATGACGAGACGAAGAATTGCATTATATGGATGCTAGTAAAATGTAATTTTTTATACAACTCAATGACGAGACGAAGAATTGCATTATATGGATGCTAGTAAAATGTAATTTTTTATACAACTCAATGACGAGACGAAGAATTGCATTATATGGATGCTAGTAAAATGTAATTTTTTATACAACTCAATGACGAGACGAAGAATTGCATTATATGGATGCTAGTAAAATGTAATTTTTTATACAACTCAATGACGAGACGAAGAATTGCATTATATGGATGCTAGTAAAATGTAATTTTTTATACAACTCAATGACGAGACGAAGAATTGCATTATATGGATGCTAGTAAAATGTGTTTTTTTATGCAACTCAATGACGAGACGAGCAAGTCGGGTGATGGTAAGCGCTGCGGCTGCCCATAAATAATAGCAACACCACTCAGAACTTTGAATCTCAACTACATGGCACAAAACTGCCCGGAACACTAGATGTTAAGTCTCAGGATGCTCAGTAATTGCACTGGCTTCAGCGTCCTTCAAACCGGAACACAATAGTGTTTACACATTGTTGCTTAGCGGCAGAAATAGATAAAGTGGTGGTACCTATCTGTACCTGTCTGTCTTTCTCACAATTATCTTTAGATCCGTTATGGTATTCAAAATGAAATATATAAATAAAATGTCAAAAATAGTTAATACTTCAAAAAAATTAAAACAAATTTTGTAACAAGTAATAAAGCCAATACTTACCAAGTGGTTAATGATTCCGAATACATTGTCACACACAATAAATAATAAAAAATGTACTACACTAATAAAAAATGGTCTTTCTGCTTTAATATATCATGACACAATAAAATTTAAGAAAATTAGTGTTAAATATAACCTCAAGAAAATAAGAAACTACTAAGCGTAAAATCCCGTCTAGTGCCTTTGCATAATAGAGCTTGAGGTCTTAATAGACTTGTGGTTTACTTGTGAGGAACTGATGTCAAAATTTGTCTTATTAATAATTATTTGTCTATAATTTGTCTTATTAATTAATAAAGCAGCTGCCTTTATCCTGGAATGTTTAAAGACTGATATCTATTTACTTTATGTCTCTACTCTGTTAAATTATTTTTATTTGAATGCGATAAACTGTAGTTCAAAAGTTTATTAGTTTTTGTGTGACCTTATATTTTACTTAAAAAATTGAAATTTAAAGAAATGGACACGACAATAAATAAAAAACGATTATATAAACGACAACATAATGAATATGTTGAATCAGCACATTAATAAAAACATAATATGAAAAAGTTCTGACTGCCTCGGTAGCGCAGTTGTGTTGCGTACGCGATATAAATGCTGTACTGAAGACTCGGATTCGATTACCGGGTCGGATAAAAGTGATATTGGGTATTTCTAAGACGAAATGCCGGACGAAATTATCAGACCGGAGTCTGCAACTTATCTATGGCGATAGGCTCGCTCCCTATCACATCATGAGACGGAAATAAGCTCAACAAAATGTGTACGGGTTACACTGTCTGCCCCTTTAGGGATTACAGGCGTGAGTGCGTATGTTTAAGCAATAGTGAAGCATACATATTGCATAAATTGAGTTAGTTTATAATTGACTAGCTTTTCCTCGCGGCTCCGCCCGCGTGATCTCCTTTTCCGGGATAAAAGTATACTATGTTCATCAGGGATAATGTAGGATTCTAATGGTGAAATAATTTTTGAAATCGGTCCAGTAGTTTTAAAGTTTATTGGTTACATACAAAAATACAAATCTTTCCTCTTTATAATCTATACTAATAATAAAGCTGTAGAGTTTGATTGTTTGTTTGTTTGTTTGAACGGGCTAATCTCAGGAACTACTGGTTTGAATTGAAAAATTCTTTTTGTGTTGGATAGTCCATTTATCGAGGAAGGCTTTAGGCTATATAACATTACGCTGCGACCATTAGAAGCGAAGCATCAGTGAAAAATGTTGCAAAAACGGGGAAAATTATTCATATTTGAAGGCTTCCGTTGCTAAGCTACCGAAATAATATTATTTGAAGGCTTCCGTTGCTAAGCTACCCTAATCTATACTAATATTATAAAGCTGTAGAGTTTGATTGTTTGTTTGTTTGTTTGATCACGTGGGCGGAGCCGCGAGCAAAAGCTAGTATTAGTATAAAGTGGTATAGTATAGATATTTTATTAATAAGTTGACATTTTAATAATTAAATTGACAGAATTCTGAACGTCGCGTCGTGTTATTAACATTATTTGATTGCTCTCTGCAAAGTTCCAGCATTGTGTATATTACATAAACAAAAGACGGCACTCGTGTTGCAATCGAGTAGAAAAGGTACAAATAACTGTCAAATCAGATGTACGGTGTGGGTAATTTTTAAAATTGAACATGGCACCGTATGCACGGACCGGCAGGAGAGCAACACAATTCCATATTAAATTTCGCCACAATATCGTCGGCCACTGTCGAGGGACCTTCGCTTATTGCACTTTAAGTTGTAACTTTCGCATTTTATAACTTGTAATATGTAATAGACGTATGTAAAGATTATTTAATCTGAAATTACGGGCCCACGTTATTTATTTTTCAGTCCGATTTAAATAATTATTAACCTGTACGGGATTTTAATACACTAAACGTGTCTGTGTAAATTGTTCTAGCTGAAAATTATTTTGTGCCGATCGGACGTAGTGATCATTACATTCACACAAATTACACTGGTCTGCAAAAAAAATTTTTTTTTTCCTCCTCCTTGGTTTCATGCATGATAACGTCATATTTGGTGCTCTAAACACGGAAATAATATAACATGCAAATAAATACAGCACATAGATTTTATATACAATGTCGATTTAATTAAAAAACGATATTATAAAATCAACAACAATTACAAAAAGTTAAAAAAGACTGTGGTCTAAGTTTTATAGTGAAAAATGCGTATTTTACAGTCACAAGTTATAGAAATATCAGTACAATTATCTTATTATGGTAATACAGTTCAAGTTATATTGTAGTTTTTTTGTTTATCCACGTTTCCATCGAAGTTTCTCGGCGAATCGATCAACAAAAATCAGTAAGCATTGCTGCTGACCATTTTCCATTGTAGCGTCTTTCAATATGCATAATAACCATGTCACCATGCTCATCTGATACGGCACCGAGATTTTCCAGAAAGAAATCTACATGCGAGTCAAAAAAATGAATTTTAAGTGTCATATTGCATCCTAAAACTTTATAAGCAGAAAGAAGCTTTCGAATGATTTGTCGGTAGTAGTATGTTGTTGTAGATGTTCGAATACACAATCTTGTTTTTTTTTCGAGAATCTTCGTGTTGATGTCATGCAGAAATAGCAGTCGTTTTCCTGATTCTAAGATTAACTCCAAAGCATTGGCATCGTAAACGGCATAGATGTGTGACTTTCTTCAAGCCAACCTCTCAACGTTCTTGAACAACTGTTACAGTACATTTTTGATATCCAACTTTTATCCCTCTCATCGATAGATAATCCAAAATAAAGCTGACAAGCTTTTTTAACAAGATCTGTTGTCGCATTTCGCTGTGTTTTTATAGTAAACTCACCACTAATGTATCAAAAACAGTCTGTAGAATTCTTACAAGTGCGCGGCATTTTAGAACCTAATATTTAATGAAATTCATTTAAAAAAAAACTATTTTATATTTAATATCTCCGTTCATAATATAATGGATAACCTACACATAAAATACTTAAAAAAATGTATATATGATATGAATTTTGAGCAATACTTACTAAAGTATTTGATATAGAAAGTAAACAATTAAAAGACAAGTTTTCAACTAATTGTTGTAAAGTAACAGTAAATACTGCGCAGGCGCATATGTACTACCATAGAAATCACTTTCGGCACTTTCCTTCTTTCTCTTACGACTAGTAAAAACCTATTTCGTACGTATATACATTGCTTATAATGTTAACGCATAAAACGAATTAAAAATAACCTAAATATTTATGATATTTTGGAAAAAAAATCATATCGAAAAATCTAGACGTGATAGAAAAAATCGGACATCGGGAACAGATTCAGAGCATCAAAATCTTCATATTTATGACAAAATGGTTTGAAGGAGGATTTTGTTGCAGACCAGTGTTATTGGTTTATTAAACTCATCACTAGGTGGTAGACCCCTGGTATGCGAATGGTATCTGGGTTGTTACCACTGCGTCGTTTATTTTTGCCGCCAAGCAGGAGTGTGGAAACACTGTTATGGTCGAAGGACATTAGGGCCAGTGAAATTATTGAGCTCTATGAGAAGAGCGCAGTCCAGTGCCATGCTTCGTAATTCAATGTTTTGTGTGGTGTTTCTTCTGTTTATGAGCAGGCGTGGGCGCTTACCATGGTCATCATGTCATTCAAACCAATAAAAAATACTGTCAGTAGTAAATATACTGTATACAAGTTATATATTGCTTTTCGATTCCGTTTGTTAATGAAACATAATACTACGTATTGCGCCCACGCGTTCTTTCGTAGAATACAATGTGTAGCTTATATTAAAATTTTAGCTTCATGATGTATTTGTATGAAATATATTTTAAAAATAGAATTCATTGGAATACGATTTACTATATTTATTGCATTGTGTCAAAGATAGCAAAGCTTTTGAAATTATTTTTTAATATTTTATATTCCTCGAATAGAATTATTCCTGAATATTATTAGTGTGATAAACACATCATATCACTGGAAAGGTAAAAATACTAAAGCGCCAATATGTAAAATTTACAGCAGTGCATTTTAAAGTTGTTTTCTTTACACCCACATTTCGCTAAACGTATTTACGTCCCATGATGTGATAGAAGGCGAGCCTATCGCCATACCACAATTTCAGACTCCGAGCTGTTGTAGAACATTTCGTGATAGAAAAACCCATTATCACTTTCCCTCGATCCGGTGATCGAACCCGCGCACGCAGCACTACACCTGTGCCACCGAGGCATACATACAACTAAAATATTTTGCTTTTAATAATAAAATTCTTCCTACAATTTTCCTATCTTCAAGTTAAACTAGTTATTACATTTATAAAGAAATAGTTGAAAGACTTAATATAGTTTTCGTACAATAAGCAACAAGAATGAATTACACTATTACAATATTTTTTTCCATTCAGCAAGTCCTAACACCGCGTTCTGCCAACCTTGATCTTTTCATTCGTTTACCAAAATAAACGCGACACAAAAAGTGTTGTAGCCGTCAATTTGACGTCTATAAAGGCAGATGTCCACGACGAGTGAGAGTGACGTCATTTGAAACCGTTTAGCCGTTTAACCTATTTTTGCGGTCACGCGTTCGCCCGACCCTTGGTAGCCCTTTGGGTAATATATGTCTTCAATATTTATTATTATTTTTTGGATTTGAGAGCATTAAATAGCTTTAAAGTCAATGGTTTTGAAAGGGCAAAAAAAAAACGAAATGTAATTTTATCGTTAAATTTAGTGTTATTGTCTCTCTTCCTGGCCTTATTTCACTCGCAGTGGAGTCGGCGAAGCGTGCTTTTTAACACGAACAAAGTTGTGGCTTGTAGTTTTTATGACCGCTCGCTTGCTTGACATCAACCCCTCTGAGGAGAAACATACCCAGACCTGGAACAAATATTTGTGGATCACACAAACATTTGTCTGGTTGGGAATCCAACTCGCGGTCTCTCGCTTCCCAGTCGGCTACTCGTCTACTGCGCGACGGAGGCTGTCTTATTGTATTACATAAATATAAAATATAGTAGCGCATAAGAAACACAACATGTTACTATAGTTAACATTCATTATTATTTTTTTTTTACATTGCATATATTTTACAAATATCAAGATTTTAAATGTAATAAATCGCTCTCCTTGTTAAGCAAAACGAGATCACGTATTTAACTTTCAAAAATACGAATATGTAGAGTAGCTTTTGTTTTTCTATGAGAAACAATAGCGCAAAACTCGGGCACTAACTTATTAAAACTCATTCAAATAGTCAGTATTGATTTTAATTCTACACTGGGATCCACATAGCACTGCAGCGGTTTATACTTTAAAGGTTTATAGCGGTTTATACCGACCACTTCACGACTATAACTTCGAAAGGTGGGCGGTGACTCTAGCAAGCTGATAATATTGTTTCAAGTATTTGGAAATGAAAATTAAAAACATATACACCCGACAGTAACACATATAGTCCCATACTAAGAAACGATTATCTTGTATTGTGGGTGTCAGGAACTACGAGATTCGGTCTCCCAACATCCAGGCCCGAAACAAATATTTATAGCTCACATAAAGATTTATCTCGGTGTGGAGATCGAATCCGCGGCCTTTCATTTCATAGCAGGCTGTTCGCACCATGCACGACAGCGGTTGTTTTAAAAGTTAGTTGACTTAAAAGATTTTAATATCAATGACACGGCGAATAATAGAGGAAATATATTGTGGAGTTTGTTTTTTATTTATTGATATTGGGTCGAAAATAATACTCAAACACAAATAATAACAGAAGTATTACAGTGTAACAGAGTACATGCCTATAAAAAACATAGTAATAGCGTTATAATATGCAATATTTTATAATAGTAATTATTGACTAAAAGATTTTGAAGTCAATTATGTTTTGTCGAAACAATTATCTATTATAAAAAAATATTATACCTATGCCCTATAAGTATATTTTTGCCGCGCCTTACGGTACTATTATGAAACAAGAAACTTTGGAACATTACAGTACCTACCATAAACATAAATACCAGTATCTACAATCGTAACGGCCTCAATAACAATCTACGGCTCAACAGACAGCTATTGTGTAGCCCGTAGCAACCGTAGCTTTGCTACGAATGTGCTACGGCGGGCAAATTCGCTCTATTTAATTGACGTACCAAGTAGTACTGATGTTAATTGTAATGTATTTATTTGAATAGTTTGGTTTTAATATTAGTTAGCAGGATTGATTAATTATGACTAAAATGAAACAAAGATATAATAGTATTGGACTTTTTAACATCGTTCGTGGGTGTTGTTAGTTTTATAATTACGATTGGATTTTCCACAACCGTTTGTATGTCGTTATAGATTGTGATACGTTGACTTTTAAAATAAAAAATATAATATAACCCAGTTACTTCACAAAATAATTTTTGATGTGTCTCGCTTGAACCCAATTAAGATTAATAAAATTTCTATCATACCATCACACATAACGACTAATAACTAAAAGAGCTCAATTTTGTTTTATTTTAATTTATTCTCGTACTTTCAGCAGTTTCGTTGCTGCACGATATTTCTTTGTTATCGGTCGATCTTAACGTTCTTTGAACTTTTGCCGACCTCCGAATGTTGCTATAAAACAATTCTGAATTCCATTCCTGTTCCTAAACATAAAAGTAATATTAAAATTGGTTCACTTACTCAGACTTATGCAATTTAGTCGTGTAAGCGTTAATGGTTCCTTGTATTTTGTTATCCATATGCTTTTACCACAAAAATACCGTTTTTGAAATTTATTATCCTATATAACTAGGAATAAATTTTATTATAATAAATATGATATTTACTAGATGTACCTAATAGAAAAATGTGCAAAAGTAAGAATTACAAAAAATAATATTTATTTAAATTTACATTTTTACTTTTTTTGTTAAAGCCTGAAGAAAATGGATTCGCCAGTGGTGACAGGTGATTTTTTTTCAGTTTTAAAGAAGAAGCCGATGATAATATACATGTTATTAATATTATTGTATAGTTAATTAACAGTTAATATGAGTAGTTTACACATGTAATCCGGTATGAATGGTTTTATTCGCACTGGTATTCGCTTATTAATTCACAGCCACGCGTATTTGGCAACATAGACTAATTCGATCGGTGTACATTAAAACTAATCCTGAACATTAAATCTGAGAAGATAATCCGCCTGTGATCACAATACATAGAAATCTATTAAGTTATATTGCGGTTTTGTTTTGATTTTTAATACTATGTATATGTATGGAAGAATTTTCTAGAAGAAAAAGCACGAATAAAAATAAATCTGATGAATTTAGAATCTTTCCATCTTTTTCTTCGTTTAATTACATGATGATTGATGAAAAAATTCGAGGATCAACCAAAACCTATATCAAAATATTTATAAATATTTTTTTAACAGAGTCCGGCAAGAAGCAAGTGTGTCACCTAGATTTTAATGATTTCTACTGCCCATGAACACCCATAATAGTAAAATAAACATTTAAGAGAAAAAAGAGGCAAAGAAGGAAGAAGCATTTATAGAGGCCGGCATGATTCTTATGACCAACGATGAACTCATTGTTTGTCGGTACTTGACTTTCATACTATTCCAATACTAGTCCTTTCATTACGAAATACCGTAAGTACTTGTCATCTGAGGTACAATACATACAATACAATACGGTATAATACAGCAAAAGCATAGTACTGAGTAAAGCTGTACCCTTATCTATCCCGTGCTAGCTCCGACAAATTAATGCAAAAATATTCCGTTGTGCTCGTTGACCTATGACTCTAATTACTCACTCGCAGGTACTATCGTAGGTGGTATTTTCTAAATGTCAAGTCGCAAGGATCAAATTCTAAACCTCGGGCAATTTTGCTTAGCAACGTTGAATGCTTAACCCACTTGCAACTGAGATGCGATGACCTCATTACAGCACTATGTACTCTAAAGTTATGTAAATGTTTATTCAAAACTCTCTAATTTGTTTTCCCGTAGCAATTTCCACTGCATTCGTGATTCTATTTTTTTTTTTACAAATAAGCCACTTCAGAGGTAACGAAGGGTTATATAATAATTATTGCGGATGTGTAAAGCGTTGAAATCGACTGGGTCAAAGTAGAATCAGAAAGCGCGAAACATTTATTTTTATTTAATTTTATTTTTATTTCAGAGGCCGGTAAACAAGCAAGTTGGTCAACTAATGGTAAATAATCTCCATCGCCCATAAACATCCATAATACCTAAAAATTATTGAATCGTTACCGAAGACAAAGAAAAGGGGTGATTGAGGGATTGGGAAGGGGAAGAGGATTTAGGCCTCCGGATATCTCACTCACCATACGAAATGCAACATCAAGTTACCACTTCAAGATAGTGGTAACAATCCGGTTGAATAGGCCAATTTACGCTAAAGACAGAACATCGTGGCTCTACCACTTATATAAAATGGTATTTTATTTTTTCTTTTCACACATCTTATGATTTGCAGCTGTTTATAATATGTAACTATACAAATTTCGTAAATCACTGCATTGCCCAAAGCTTGCCAGATAGAGAATGCATTAGGCATTATATTGACTTTTAAATTAATTTAGAATAAATAAAATTGTTAAAAGTTAATCAATAAGCCTCATAAAAAAATTAAAATGTTTAAGATAAATCATACGAATATGAATTAATGAATACTGTTATTTAATTAAAATAATAAAAAGAAAACAACTAACTTTCTAGATATAATTATAAACCCCAATATTTTACATCATCGCAATATTCCAGAAAATACACCGAGCAAACATTAAACGTCTCAAGACCCCTGACCTTTGACAACACCGAACGGCTCAATCCAGTCTCAAAGGCATTGTTCCCCTATACAATGTTCAAGGTAATTAGAGAATCGGACATAATATAACGTAACACAGCCAGTAATCAAGTTACACGGCAGTATCGATGTCCCGTATCACGTGACACGCAGATGTTAAATTAGAGATTATCTCGGAGGTATTAAACAAGATTCCGTAAACACTCGCTAGTTCGTCATTAATTTAGATTGGCGCTTGCTTGCGGGCCTCGGCGCAACAACTAATTGTAGACTCGGAGCTTGACATCCGCGAATAACTTTTTTTTTCTTATTATAAATTTAATTTCGGAATATATTCATCAGTGTTATTATTTTTTTAACTCATATCTTGTGTTAGCAAGTACAGTGTGTTTGGGTAAATTTGTTATATGGTGAGGATTTTGTTCCCATCTGCCTGATAGTCCCATCTGTCTTTGAAAACCTCCAGGATTGTGTTGGTATTTAACTTTACGTGGTCTCTGAATATTTCCGAGAAATTAGGTAAGACCACAAAAAAAATAGGAGTTTAGCGCTTTACTGATGTATTTTCTACGGTCAATGAGATTGTCACAAACCAAACAAATCACCTTGCCCTCGCTATAACTTAATCCTTTCCTTAAAGATCGGAAAGATTTCTCTAGCATTGTGAGTATTTATGGACGGTGGTTTTTACTTAACAGGAGATGGTGCACTCGTTCAAGTGCTTGACTTCTGTCTAAAAGGGTTTTATTAAATATACGATTTTAATTATATTAGGCATAATATTTAGTTCGATTACCTTCAATAAACTGGCTGTTTACCACGTTTTGTACAATAGGTATTCATGGTATGAAGGCGTTTAAGGAAAACTAAATACTCATTATAGTACCCATAAAAACTGGAAAAATAATTCTTGAATGAAATAAGTTTAAATTTTGTATGAATAATTCGGTTATTTGCTTTAGACGTTTTGGTATTTAGAGAGCAGTTAGAAATTTAATATAAATTAATTTTTGTGTTTAAAGTTGCATATGACCCAGTTAACTCACTCATTATTAAGTATGTAAGGCTTTGGATACTAATTTCATGGCAAATCATTGATATAGACTAGGTGTTTTAGATAAACTACTTTTAAAATGCCCATTTTGAAAAAAAAAATTTCAAAATTACCATTTTGTATAGTATAGCCTAGCACAACCCCCAGCAAACGAGCAAGTGAATAACCTGATGGTAAGTGATCTCCAATGCCTATGTACGCCCACAATATCAGATGATTTATGGGCGTATTGCCGACCATGACCATCATTAGAACATAATAAATATGGATATTTAATGCTAAAAAAATATCTAACGAGATAATGAAACATCCAACATTACCATTAGCTCTCAGACCATATTGCTGCTTCGATTGTTTATTCCATTAAACTTATATGGTAGTTCCAACGCAACCTTAGTTTTAATTTGATTATAGTTTGAATTAAGCTTCACAAACTTACTCACGTGGACTTTAGATAGCTTGCCGACTCTTAGTTCTCAGGCTCGAAGTCGGGCCTGTATGTAAAGCTATTAAAACTACTATAAACGTACGGGGATGCTTACTTGTATTTTTTATGTACGTAGGATTAGTTTATGTCTGAATTCCAGGAGGGATAAATAAAAAACCACCTGGTGCACTCACGGTTCACTGACCTCATTTTTACCTCAAAATGCCAGACAGCGAGTCTGCCGCTAAATCGGGCATTTTCCATCACTAATTTTATAGAAATCCATAATGTGGGAGACTTGACCTACAGAACATTAAATTAATGTGCATAAGATCCTGTTCAGCTGGATGGCATTCATCGAGCCTTTTGTGATAATTCATACATTTTGTTGGAGCCAAAACGCGCATTGCAAGTGAACATTATTAAGCGTTTCATTATGAATGTCGTGCTGTAGTCAAAGTACGTTGGAAAAATGGACGTTGAACCACATATTAATCAATAATAAATACGTGAACATCTATCATCTAGACGGGTGTATAAATAAAGCCTTGAAGAATCGTCAAGTCTGCTTATCTATAGTTTTGAGGCAGTATAATATGGTAATAATAATTTGTAACATAATTATGTATACTGTCACCAAAAAGGAAATATGCTTGCTCAGTTATTTTGTAAAATGTAGTCAGAGGTTATTATTATATATTTTTTTTATTAATTTGTTTTTATAATTTCTAATATATTGAGTAGATTTTATAGGATTTTTATGTGATTTTTATGATTTATATGTGATTTATTTTACTATGTAATACTAACATAAATATACCACAATTTATTTTGTAGTATATCCCTCGTATACGAGAGGCTGTCTCAGTTGATACCACCACTTTATCTATTTCTGCCGCTAGCAGTATGTGTATGTTTTCGTTTGGAGGATAGTGAAGCTAGTAAAAAATACTGGGCTTTAGGAGACTTAACATCTTATGTCTCGAAGTGAATAGCGCAGTCTAGTGCCATGAAGTGCTTTGTAATCCAAAGTTGTATGTAGTATTGTTTCTGTTTATAAGCCAATCGTACCATCAAGCGAGCAATCTACGCGTCTACTATTGAAACAAAAAAAAGTATAATCATCAAGTTGTGCTAACTTAACTAAACATTAGAAGGGCAATGGCGATTTTTAAATTCGCTATTATTGTAAATGCGTATTTGACATAATTTTATGTTACCAACCTACTGTTTTTATACTACGCTATTTGTAATATTACGAGTCCCTGGATACTTTTCGATACCGTCCGTTTCGTGAGATATTGCGAAATGATAATAATTTAATTACAAAATGGACCTGTACCACATGGATCTCCGTCACAGTAATTAATATAATGTTTTATTGAATTATTAGTATAGTGTATAGATGTTTAAGTACCTATGCGTAAGAGACACGAATGGATCGACTTTTGATTATTGATTTTTTTTTAATCTTCTGCTGCTTATCTGTTCTTAGATTATTATTGATAATTTTATACATTTCTTGCAATTGTATTCTGATAAAAAAATAAATCTACAATTGCCTTTTTATTATCTCTTCTGCTACTTACTTCTTGTATTTTTATTAATTTATTTGTATCGATTTGTATTTCTGTGGGTTTGTTCTGACAGTGTTTGTGTTGTAGGTGTGCTTGAGTAAGGCACGGATGCGGTGGATGGGTGTGGCGCGCGCCTCACGCTGCGAGTGCGGGCGCGAGGTGCGCGCACCCGGACGCGGACGCGGACGCTAGCCGATGCGCCGCGCTAGGTGAGCGGTGCGCGGCATCGGTGCATGTACGCGGCGGCGGGCGGCGCGTCGCTCGCGGGCCGTAAGGTGAGACATCAGCTTTATTCTTAATGCCGATTACAGATTGGACATTTTTGTTGCTCGAACTTTGAAGTGCAACGATAAAAATTGATTTGACACTAAAACGATCCGGTGACTTTTTTTTTTATTAGCCCTGTATTATACATGTCCCACTTAACACGGGCCTCCTCTACTGAATGAGAGGGGTTAGGCCTTAGTCCACCACGCTGGCCTAATGCGGGTTGGTAGACTTCACATACCTTCGAAAAATCTTTCGAGTTCTCAGGTATGCAAGTTTCCTCACGATGTTTCCTTCACCGTTAAAGAAAGCGATAATTAACAATTAATATACACTTGACTTAGAAAAGTCAGAGGTGTATGCTCTTGGGGCTGGTTTCAAACCTGCGACATTTGTCTCAACAGTACGTACTGAGCTATCGCTGCTTTTTTGTGACTTATTAACAATGACCTATTAGGCTTGTGTATAAGCCATTTTTAGGTTTATGAAATTACTTAATAAATGTTGTGCTGTTTGTCTGCAGGCGCGCCAGCACGGCCGCCAGCCCGCGCCGCCGAGCCCGCGTCCGCACAGTCCTCTACACCCGGCGCCCACCGGCGTCCGCGCCTATTCCTGCCAGCACTGGGAGTCTCGCCTCCAAGCCCCTCCGCCGTCGCGCCCTCTCACCGCCCCTCTATCCGAGCCCTCATCACCATGCGATGTCGTCGAGGTATACCGCCTGTGCTCTTCTCTCAATGTGTGTAGTATAAGCATGTTATAAGGATCCATTGTAATGCCGCGTGCGTTCGTAGACGTTGGGAGTTCAGTAGCTACTGTGATTGGTACGTATTCAATGTTTAGTAATAGTTGGTCGTAAGCATGTGAGACAATGCAACTTGATATCGTTTCGTTTGATTCCGCTGTTGTCAACGGGTAATCTCTTTGTTGCCTATCGTTACGTGAATGAACGATGTCTTGGTAGAATCCAGCAATAATATGTGTTGCGTGAAAGTGTTGTTTAGTGAAGTGTCGATAGTGGGCCGGCCATGAAACAGCCCCTAGCAAAGTGTAGTAACAGATGGCAGGTGTCGAAGAGCCAAAGATTGCGTCTCGACGAACGGAATGAAACATGAGTGTCGGACATGTGTAAAACAAACATTGTACAAAAACATATTAAATAATAATAAACGCCAAATAGCGCTCGCTTCCATATATCTTCTCTCACAAAACATATCTTAGGCTAAGTGACGACCACTTCGATCAAAAAGTTCAATTAGATTTAATATTTAACATAGTTCTCGCGCCTTTCTTGTGCCTATCTCGATATTCTAAAGCGTTCTAAGTGAGTTCAATCGAAAGTAATAAATTCTGTGATGGAACTAACATATGAGTGATATCGGTGTTTGATGTGTTTAATCTTTCAAAAAAAATAGTTTCGTATAGTACGCTAGGTGTAGTTAGTTTTGTCTAAACGCAATACGCCATAAGTGACATTATAAAAGTGAAATCAGACTAGCGCGTAGGTCGTGCGTGGCCTTAGCCTGAGTTTACTGCTCGTGCTTTTACACGGCCACAAACCTGGCAAGTATGCAGGCAGCTCTTATGCTAAGAGCCAAATCGAGGGAGCGAAGAAAACAGCGTATCAAGAGAGGGATCAAGCACGAACTGCCTAGCAATGTCGCCACGAAGACGATCGCACCGTTCCCGAGATATCCTCCTACTTCATGGGTATGTCCTGCATGTACTGTATCTGTAGTTAATCTTGTATGACATTCGCTTTCTTTATTGTATATGTTTGTCTTATCGTTCTCTATTACGATTTAAGTTACTCCATATTGTAATCGTGCAAAAACGATTACTGGTAAGGCTACTTCAGTTGTACCAAATCGATTGCAAACCTTTACAGGAGGCTGTATCTTACGAAAATTCTCTATACTTTCTCTTCTAGGTACTATGTTCAATCCTTCAATCTTTATAATTCAACTTTTCTAAAATCAATTAATTGAATTACTTTAAAGATTAAAACAACATAGTCTAAATTCTAAATACGTTGTTCATTAAAATCCAGAAATATACACTTTAGAGATTATTTTATGTTAGCCGTGATAAAGCGATATTGCTGTAACAAATCAAATGTACATTTTCTCCAATTGCTGCCGCTTGAAAAATACCTAGATCTGAGCTGTTAACTGCTACTATAAAAATGATTAATGGATTTATAGTTTGTGTGGGTGATAATAATTTATCTACGCGCTCCATTCATCGTGAGTATATTATATCTCTGCCGAGGCATTGTGCGGGATTTTATGATCGTATTCTGTTACGACCCACTCTTTTTGAAAACGTTTACATCCATTAACGCACTTTTTTTTAATTTAATCGAATAACGAGACGGCAAGGCGCTCGCCTGATGGTAAGCGTCACGCCTGCCCATAAACTGAAGCAACACCACACATAACTTGAGATTACAAATCACCGCATGGTACTGGACTGCGCTCGTCACCCCGAGACATAAGATGTTAAGTCTCATAATGCCCAGTAATTTCACTGGCTTCAATGTACTTCAAACCTAAACACTCACCTAAACACTCTGTTGCTTGGCGGCAGAAATAGACAAAGCGGCGGGGCCAACCGAGACGGCCTCGCGCATATGAAGGACCTACCACCTTACTTTATTTTTTGATAATTTTCTTATGGTAGGTAGACGCTAGGATTTTCACGATGTTTATAACCTTACAAGTAAAGCTGACAGGGATAACCGAGTTGCATAGAACACATACACGTTAGGGTTTGCATTCTTTTGGTTTGAATGACTAGACGAGCAAGGTGCTCGATTGATGGTAAGCGCCACGCCTACCCATAAACAGAAGCAACACCGCATAGAACTTTGAATTACAAAGTACTGCATGGCACTGACCTGACTGCACTGCACTGACTTCGTCACCCCGAGAAATAAGATGTTAAGTCGCATGCACAATTTATCTGTAACCGGAGCTACAATGACGGTGTAGTAAGACATCCCTGCTGTGTACGATATCACTGACAATAGACGACAAATATATGTCAGCTTTATTTTGCCTTATTTAAGAACTGTGCATGCATGCATGCGCAAGCGTCATATACGCTCGGTTCGGTGCAAGCTTAAGGGAGCAGCCAACAATACTAATTTTTTGTTGCATGTACAAGAACTAATATACCTCTACAGTTTTTTAACTTACACGCTACGTTTTGTCTGTCATTTATACTTGTAAGGGTATAGCCATCATGTAAGCCCTAAAGTATGGCCACCATAATGGCATGTAATTTATTTAGGAAAGTAAATTAAAAATGTGATCCTATCACGTTTATAAATACTTATATTTTCTCGAAATGCTGCTTTAGAAAATTAGATGTTAAAATAAAACATCTAAGTAAGAAACCCCTTACATCCTGCTGCATGTGTGAGGAATATATGTAGGTAAAATTTATGAAAGGCAGGACGTGGCTCCGCTGCATATTCCTTCACGCAAAATGAGGCCAAGTAATTAGTGAGAATAAAATTCCAGCTAAATGGGACTGTATTTTAAATCACAAAACGTTTTTTAAATGTTTCATTTAGTATCGAGTTTTTAAGTTACATTTACATGCTCGTGTCATTGGACGAATGCCAGTGATGCAGCGAATGATAAGAATAAAAAAATTAACACAATCATTTTGTATACCGAAATAATTTCAAGGAATAAATTAACATAGTTTCGGAATTGTTTGGATTTATTAAGGGTTGACGTTACTTCCGAAACCAAATCTGCCGCCGTCGAAATCTGTCAAAGGTTGTTTTTATTCTAACCTTACCTAACTATATAAATCATGACTATATATTTATAAATCAGTTTAAAGCAAGGCCTGTGATCAAACAGTAGACTTCAAAACATTTCAAACAAATGCGCAGTAAAAACGACGCTATAGTTCGGACCAACCAAAATGTTTAAGGTAACTTCAACCAAAGGAGTTGTTCCGCACAATTTTGTATTAGAATTCCATCACTTCGTTTGATATGTCGACGGTAAACCGTAATTTTCTGGGATCAATTTTCATGTAGAGATACTTTATATTAACTTTTGAATTTAATTAATATTATTTGCTTAGATAAAATTAGTGGAATAGTCGGTAGAGGTCAACAGCATCGAATCCATATCTAAAGAATCATGGACACGTTACGTTTCAAGGAAAGGGATAATTAAGGTATTGTGAAAGGGGGAAGGGGATGGCCGCCCATATAATTATAAGTCAATAACGCCTTAACAGCCGAATGGATGAAATTATACGCACAGGTAGACTATGATTTGCATTAGGACTTAGGCTACTTTTTATCCCGGAAAAGGTCAATTACTCAGGGGAATCTAATCTAGTCTTTAAAGGATATGTCAGGTGTATTCCAAACTGACGAGCATGCGTGAAGAAATTAATGAAACTAAATGAAGCGAAAGTGGTATATCAGGACCGCCTAAAGAAGAAATGCATAGTATTTGACTAATCCCATGGAATTCAGGATTCATATTATATGTGTATTTGCCAAGAATTAGATTAGCTCTTAACCATTGAACTAATGATTCTATCACAGCTGCTACGGAAATATTTTTTTTATCCTGGCTCGGCAAAGTGACTACGCTACACCTGATGGTAAGTGTAGCGCAATCCAAGAATATTGTCGACCAACGATGAACAATGTGTCCATCGTAGGTCGGCAAGATCTTGCCGGCCTGCCAAAGGGCCAAGGGGGAGGGGAAGGAAAAAGGGATGGGAAAAGGGTTAGGATCCTGATCCTAACCCTTTTCCCATCCCAACCCTTGCCCCCTGGGGCAAGCCCCCCGGGGAGAACCGGATATACACTGGCTGACACTGGAACGCGACCCACACGAGGTGGGCCACTATGGCAGGTTTTAGCACCAGTGTACGGTGGTCGCTATCCGGTCGGATACAAGTATCCTCCCACCAGCGAATGCGCGTAAAGTGCACCCATGGCCCTTTAGTCATGTATTGTGTAAAAGTGAATTCTATTTCCTTTGAAACATGATCTATTAACAGCTATCGGCTGGTGCAAAATCGTTCACTTTGGTTTATAGTGAGTTTGTAAAAGCGGGTCTGTCAGCCCTATTCAACTATCACACGGAAGCTATTATCACCTCGGCGGCACCGCACGCGCCAACCGCTTCAGGGTTGCCACTTTGTTGACTTTGATTGGTATTGACATTTTTTATATGTATTTATGTTCATAATATTGTATGTAACGTCATTGAATTGATACTCAACCGCCTGATTGGTCCAGTGGAAACGTGTTTAGATTCAGAAATAGTGAGGCCCTTTTTAATATAAAAATCACACATCATGAGTTGCCCGGGTTTGTATTTGTGCCCAGTATGACGATAAACTCGGTCGCCCCTATCACAACATGGGACGGAAATAAGCTCGGCGCAACGTGAGTACACCAGTTACACCTCTGGCTACACTTTCGAAAAGATAGACGTGAGCTTAGTTAAAAATGTATTTACTTAGAATTTGATTGTTTCTTATCGTAGCGTAAACCATCTCATGATTCGCACGAAAATATATTTACTGTAATGAATATAATATATAAGTTATACATATATAAGTTTAGTTATTGAATATATATCCAAACAAAAAATAGGTGTAGCTACTCTATTGTGATAGTACTATTTGTTAGTTGTTCACTTACTGAGTTTGGTTTCTTAAAGAAATATTTATATCGACTTCATATACTCGTATTTCACTCATAACTCTTACCTTTCTTCTTTTCCTTGATATTTTATATTGAACATAACTATGAAACGTTACAAGAAAGACACATCACATTACCTACTAGATGCTTGTTTCACAAAGTCCATGTAAACTTTACTTATCAAACAAAATATTAAACGGCATACTACTAAATGTCAAATGAGTAATTCCATAATTATTTTATAATGGTGAATATAATTCAACAGAGTTTCTCAACGGGTGGGCCTCAGGATGAACATGGACAAGACGAAGGTCATGTCGAATGTCCATGTTGTGCCCACCCCGATTACTGTTGGAAGCTCATCTCTCGAAGTTATTGACGAATATGTCTATCTAGGACAAGTAGTCCAACTAGGCAGGTCCAACTTCGAGAGAGAGATCAATCGACGAATCCAGCTCGGCTGGGCAGCGTTCGGAAAACTCGGCAAGGTCTTCTTGTCCAAAATACCTCAGTGCCTGAAGACCAAATTCTTCGATTCATGTGTGTTACCAGTGATGACATACGGCACTGAGACGTGGCCTCTGAATATGGGCCGTATAAGATGGCTCACAGTCACTCAGCGAGCTATGGAGAGGGCTATGCTCGGTGTTTCTCTACGCGATCAAATCAGAAATGAGGAGATCCGTAGAAGAACGAAAGTCACCGACATAGCCCAGCGGATTAGCAAGCTGAAGTGGCAATGGGCAGGCCAAATAGCTCGCAGAACCGATAACCGATGGGGCAGAAAGGTTCTGGAATGGAGACCACGTACTGGCAAGCGCAGCGTTGGACGTCCGCCTACAAGGTGGACAGACGACCTGATAAAGGTCGCAGAAAGTCGCTGGATGCAGGCCGCTTCCAACAGGTCGGTCTAGAAATCTTTGGGGGAGGCCTATGTTCAGCAGTGGACGTCCTGTGGCTGATGATGATGATGATGATGAATATAATTCAAACCAACTTTGTGAAACAAATTTATAATTTATTTAAGTAGGCAAACATTTTTTTTATATGATGTTGGGGCGTTGTAACTCGCAAAACTTTAAATATTTTCTGACCACTATGTTTTCTAGTCTATCAACCCTATGCTTATCATATTAAGGCATAAAACATTATAATATTTATTTTCTAGGTGAAAATAAAACTCTGAAATAAAGTACATTTTTGAGGAGTTAAGCAAATAATGATGACGCAGTAATTATTTACTTACGGACTTATTAACCAGTATTTTTCTTTATGACGTCATTGTTTATTGATAGGAATAAATCATTAGCATAATGGTAATATATAGGATTTTATTCTTTTCAAATCAGGTCAAGTTTTCTAGTCTAGAGGGTTCTATAATTTTACAGTCTCTACAATTTTATATGGTACTTTTTATTTTTATTTTTAGTCAATATTAGCTTGTCATTACGGTTAAATATGTTGCTTTATATTTCTCATAATTAAAAACGATGGTTGTATAGATGGTACTTAAGTTGCTTGTCACATTTTTATTCACCAAACTGTGCCTATTGTTAAATTTGGATTATTATGATTAGTAACTGTGGCAATGGCTCAGCGGGGAGTAGTACGGACTGTTGAGACGAAAGTCGCAGGTTCGAAACCAGTTAGTAATGAGGAGAATTTGACTTTTGTAAGTAACGTGTGTATTTGTTGTTAAATATCACTTACTGTAATGGTGAAGGATATCTCGTAAGGAAGACTGCATACCTGAGAATTTCTACATAAGAAATTCGAAGGTATGTGAAATATTCCAATCCGCATTAAGCCAGCGTGGTGGACCAAGGCCTATTCCCTATCATTCAGTAGAGTAGTAGAGTTTTTTACGAAATGGTAGGCCCGTCGTATACGAGAGGCCTTCTGGTTGGTACCACCGCTTTGTCTATTTCTGTCGCCAAGCAACATTGTGTAAGCATTAGCTTTAGTATTTTTGTCTTTGCAGTGACGTGACTATATCATAATAACGTGACCATATATATTAATATCTAATAATAATTTCATCATGGTGTGTTTTGGTGTCAACATTTTAAAATTTAGGCTATTATACTAATACAATTATTATAAACGCTTATATTTGTTTTTTTCTTAGTTGGTTATAAACGTAGAATTACAAACATTTATATAAATTACATGAAATGATAAATGTATTTTAATTAACATTATCAAATAGACGTAGAATAATGGGCATTTAAATCCTAATTATTTAATTTTTGTTTTTCCTACGTAAAATCTAAAGTAGTAGAATTTCTTAATTCGAAGCATTTTTTATCACATTAACTGGCAACTCCACAAGAAACTTACGTATAATGTTGTCACCTATAAAATCAGTGTACACAAGACGCTCTGCCGGCATCATTTTCACTGCTCGTAAACTGTTAACTTCCCTCCTATTGCGAGGTGATCTGACGAACATTATGGGGATGTATTATAGCCACATATGGCTATGATGTTTGTGTTTAGAAGATTGACGTCATAAAGGTATAAATGTCTTACGGAGCATGATGCTTTTCAAATTGCATGGACTCAGTTTTCTGATTGTGTATCGTAAAGGAGATTCGTGACAAATAATGGGGCATTATCAATATTTAGTGTCCTAGCTTTTCCTCGCGGCGCCACCCGTGTGATCTGGTTTTTACGGGATAAAAAGTAGCCTGTATTCATCAGGGATAATGTAGAATTCTAATAGTGAAAGAATTTTTCAAATCGGTCCAGTAGTTTTTAAGTTTATTCGTTACATACAAAACTACACATTTTTCCTCGTTTATGATATTAGTATAGAAATACAAATCTTTCCTCTTTAGAATGTTGGTATAGATAACGTGTACTACACTTCGTAGATAACACAGCCATTGTTAGAGTCTGTCTCTCTGTTTGTCCGCTTGTTTCTCCTAAACTATACAACGAATTTCGATGCCGTTTAGAGAATCATTTAGAGAATTTATTCCACAAGGTTTATATAAATATCATACTATGATTCATGGGAACAAGGCAGTAACAAGACTGCAGTGAAGCTGCGAGGGACTGCTAGTAATCAATATACGGTTTATATGATCATAAACTACCCTACTACTAGTATAGTATTATCATATTATTTCAATTGAGATTTTGAAGGGTTTTAATATGAAAGTGTATTCAGAGTGGGCTTAGGCCGAATGGCACAACGATTCTTAAGTACAGTCCAAATATAATGTTAACCGTCAAGAGCTGCATCCCTCAACGGTCGACAGAATTATGCCGGCCTAAAGTTACTAGTTAAACACTGTCTGAACCTGGAACATTACCCGCCTGAACGAGCCAGTATACGGGGTTTTTACCATGAGTACAATGGTCAATATCCAGTCAGGTGCAAAAATAAATACACCCAACAGTCACATACATAGTCCTGACCCCACAGTAAGATACGAGTAATGTGTCGTGGGTATCAGGAACTACGAGAGACTTTCGGTCTCACAACACCCAGACCCCGAACCAAATATTTGTGGATCACACAAACATTTGTCTCGGTGCGGGGATTGAACCCGCGGCCTCTCGCTTCAAAGCCGGCTACACGCTCGCTGCGCCACAGATGCTGTCAAAATAAAAATAATCAAACCGTCCCACCAGCTGTTTAATATGTCTTATTTTCATACGACTTAACATTTCATAAACTTGTTTAGTGGCTAATAAGATTAAGGATCGTTGAGCAATTTGGTTTCAGATTAAGTAAGAAAGTTATTGAGTGTCTTAATCGAGTGATTTATTAAGCAGCCTAATAAGAACACTATGAATTGATCGAGCGAGTCCAAGAAATTAAATCCGCTTGGTTAGAAGTGGCATCGCTTGGCAAATTAAATCTCGAGATTAATCTATCATAATGTTTGATAGCAAAGACTCTTATTTGCTTAGACTTTTTATTCTTTTGCTTTTTAGTTTTTTTATGTCTGTTCTATTTTTATTTTACGCCTTTTTGTGAAATAAAACAAAATCGGTGAATATATGCAGAAGTTTAATTTACCGATTTACTCCTTTAGAGGTGGAACTTTTACATCAAAATGAAGTGGGATTAACTTTGAGGTAGGTATGCGGTATTCGAATAAAGAAGTATCATCCAAATCTGTCATTGAATATGAATATATGCCGGATAGGGAATAAAACAATATAATTATAAGAAAATAATATAATTGTAATAATACCCCCAACAGTCACACACATAGTCCTGACCCACAGTAAGATACAAGTTTTGTGTTAACGGGTATCAGTAATTACGAGATTTTCGGTCTCACAACACCCATAACCGAAACAAACATTTGTGGATCACTCAAACTGACATGCGGGGATCGAACCCACGGCCTCTCGTTTCACAGCCGGCTACTCACCGCTTAAACCGAGCACCAGGTATAAATAACGGGTGTTAAGTTGCAGCCCTAGCACAATACGGAGCGCGTGTCAAGGTCCAACGCTATGCAGATATCGATGTGTCAATCGATAACATGACTCGTTTCGATGACTGCCACACGATGACGTTACGCGATTATCAAACATGACATGTCATATTTAATTATGAAAAAAGTTTTTTGAAGGACTTGAATGATATAGCAATATTAGTGTTAACTATCAAGCATTTAAGATGACGTGGGCGGTAGCTTGCCATGATTTTGAAGGAGTGAAGAATATACATGGTGGCAGCGAACATGAAGGTCTCTACCAGCACCCCTGAGCGATTGCTTTTAACCATCTTCAATCTTTTATTCTAGCTCGTCACTTCGAAACATTTTAAGTAATTTTATTGGCTTCATTTTCAATTTTACCTGAACACAGCGGGGTTTACAGATTGCTGTAGCAGAAATAAACAAAATTGGTACCTACCCAGGCGGTGTCTCGCAGACAAGGAACTTGCCTGTGGTGATATGGCTGGCATCTATGACAATAATTAATTTATATATGAGCCCTTACTGTCTCGCTGCTGCCAAAATACTTCTCCTAATTTCCTCTACTACTCCCTGTCCTGTAGTATTCTTGTTCAGCATGGAAGGACGCAGTGAGCTCATCTCGCCTTCTAGGTCTACCGCGTCGACGTTATGTTTCGTCCGATTGCTACTTGGTCCATCTAGCCCACCATTCTTCTGGCATGCGACAGACGTGGCCAGTCCAATCCTATTGGAGTTTAGTGGCTACAATTTTTAGGGAACGCAGATTGTTTGGTGTTTCGAATAAGATTCGTATGCTTAATGCCAAGGTCCGAAGGGTGTTGGTCAATTTTGGGTGTTGGTCAAAGATATTATGTGTGCCATATGTCAAAACGAGAAGGATACATAATATTCTGACATTAGCTATCGCCTCGATGATAAAGGAATGTCTCCTCTCATTAAGTTTTCCATAGACTAATTTCTTTCCAGGCATTTTCAGTTCTTCGATTGATTTCTTTAATTTGCTTAGTCTTGAAGGAATTAAATGGTATTACAATATGGAACCGAAATAAGCTCGATGAACTGTGGGTGTACAAGTTGTCTCTGCCAACACTCTGGGAATATTGACGTGGGCAAATTTGATGATGTGTCAAAATTATAATACGTTACATTCTATCACTGAATCATGTTCTTGATAAAGAATCCTTAAACAATTTATTTTAATCACTCAAATATAAATATTTTCATGTCGTTATTTATTTAATCATGAATGATTTCTAGAAACAATTTTAATTAACCGTGCGTTTTTTCTATTCTACAGTCTGACTACAATTTTAATTAAGACCACCTACGATTTGTACTATTTTTAACCCCTTACAAAAAAGAAGCTTGTAATAGTTATATATATATAGTATAAAGTTTGATCCATATGTCTGTCTGTCGTGTGTGTGTGTGTCATTGTAGCGCTACGAATGGACCGATTTAAATGTGGTTATTGTTTGAAAGATTGTTTAATCAAAATGATTCATAGCTATTCTTCATAATTAATTGATTGAAGAATTTTTTTCAGCATTTAAAATTATTAAATATAATTATTATATATGAATCTAAGATATGTATCTAGATATTAATACGTGAAGAGAAAACTTTGTAACCATTGTTTTTAATTATTTCACGCACGGAGGAGAAAGAAATAGGGCATACCTAAAGTTTATATGGAGAAGTAGTGCAGAAACCTATATATAATAAAATATATGTAAAAATGTATTAAATTGTCTAAAACAAAACATTCATTGTTTCCAATACACATTTACAATGTTAATGTCTGAATATAAAATCTCGCAGCTGCTGACGTTATAGGTCAAAACGTAATAATATAGTTCGAATATCGAACACTACGCGACCACTAGTATTATTTTATATATTAATAATCAAATTATAAGTTTTTAAATAAATAACAATAGCATACGAGTCCGGGAAGTGGAATCATATTTAGAAAAAAAATTGCTTCTTACGAACTTGATTGAATTATATATAATAATAATATATATTAATAATATTTTCATACAATATTTTTAATTTATCCGTTGTAACTCTTCATTATCCCTACTTCTAAAATATGCAAAAATCTATAATAATCCATCCATAAACAATGAACAAACAATATAAGCACCCCGATGTTAATGAACTAGCACCTACTTATAATAACCTAAACCTTAAATTATTAACTGAAAATTTTAAGCCAAATTCTCGTTAAAATTATTAATTATGTTTGTAGCTGTTAACCCAATTAATGTTGCCAAGGTGTCAAAAGGCCACTCACTTGGTAATGTACTCGTAACAAGGCGGTTTCTGAAAGTCGTTTCAAAGGTCAAAGGACGCGTACTTAATAATTTCTTCGATTATTTTCTCGTTAACTTTGATTTAATATGTTTAACTTTACGCTTGTGTGATTACTCTAACTGTTGTTATATTTTAAATATCTCAGTACTAGTTTGAGTTTCTTTTAAAATTGTATTCTTTGTTATGTATATGTATCTATAGTTGTTTACTTATTAAGGTCACATAAACATTTATTAAACACTTTTTTGTCTATCTCTATCAACACAACTTATAATGTAGGAAGAAAGAGACGAAAATAGTGTTTAAACTAAGCAGTGCTAAGAAACTTTATAAGTGAGGTCGGTAATGTATAGGTATATTTCATCATGAATCAGTACATATTTAATGTTTGGTATTTACTATAAATAAACAAGATGCGAACCTATAGCAATAACAGGCACAACTAGACTCTGGTTTGATACTGAGCATTTCCTGATAGAAAAACCCAATATCATTTGACCCGACCCGAGGCTCGATCCCGAGACCTCAGCATAGCGGCTGTGCCGCGTACGCAATATGCCACTACGCCACCAAGACAGTCAACAGTGCGATTATATTTCTCTGTAATATTGAGTTTATATTAATCTAGAGTACATAATGGATTTAAAATGTTTACTATTTTGTTATGACTGTCCCGTCAGCTATTTTAATACATATATCTATATAAGTTCATGTCTTTAGGCGTACCTACGTTTCGCTGCACTTATTTCCGTCACATGATTTGATAGGTTAGTGCCATAACAGGCACAGATTCCAACCTCGGCCTATTTATGTGTAATTTTGGAATCAAAACTCAATTATGCTTGCCCGACTTGGGAATTGAAAACAGGACTTCACGGTTCTCAGCCTTAGTAAGCTGCCACTAGGCCCACGGGGGCCGGCAGCAGGGTGCAAGGGGGTGCACTTGAACCCCTCTGACAGCGGGCAGCAGGGATTCCCCGAGCAATAACGCCAACCATCACCTACAGAGATTAAGTATGGTTTCGATTAGCGAAGCATATTCAATCAAATACCCGCGTGATTTGAATGCAACATTACATTTATGTACATAATATACATGTATAATTCTGTATTTTATATTAGTTAATAGTATAATGTGTAGATGCAGATTCACCTGTCTGAAAATAATCCTGGCGGCGTCCTTGACTAGACCAATATTTGTTTATTAAATTCACACACTGTATTATTAGCTGAGTGCAGCGCAATAATGTAATGAATCGAGTCAGCACAACATTATGGATCTAGGTATAAAAATGCACCCCACGTAACCGCAACGTGCACCTATTATGATACAAATTAATACACTTCCCATTCAACTTAACGCCCACTCGCACATTCACTCACCCACTCATTCATTCGTTCACCCATCCATTTATCTTGACAGTCGACGTGTTCCATGGTCGGTTAAACCTAGCTTATGAAGGAACCCATTACAGCGTGGATGTTCTCCCCGTCATAATTAACTCAGTGTAGGGAGGTGGATAATGAAGCCATAGTTGCATCGTATTGTCAGCTTAGATACAAAGACTAATAGGCTCAACGTCCTGGGAACAATGCATTACGGACAGCCTCCGTGGCGTAGCGGGCGAGTAGCCAATTGTGAAGCGAGAGGCCGCGAGTTCGATCCCCGCACCGGGACAAATGTTTGTGTGATCCACAAATATTTGGGTGTTGTTGGACCGCAAGTCTCGCGTAGTTCCTGATGAGACCGAAAAACAGCATAAACGGATGATTAAAAACTATATAAAACGTACTTTTAACTACAAATTTACCTTTGCTTTATCTTTAAAAAAAATTAAGTATTGGTAATAATAGTTTTTAGATTTCTTAAATGTTGGTTGTTGCCTGAGTTTTTAATCATCCGTCTATGCTTTTTTTTATTTCTTATTAAGTTTTATGTAATTTTGTTGCTGTAACTAGGTATCATGATTTGTTGAAGTGTTGTAAGATGTATCAGCGCCTGACAATCCAATAAATTAAATAAAAATTATAACACATTTCATGGCTGTATGACCGAAGACCCCTTGCCTTCACTACAGGGGAAAATATTACGTTTAAAATGTATCACTTTGCATATACGTACATAGCGATATAATATGCCTTTCTTTTAAATGTTCGAATTTCGAACACAGGCTATACTAGTAACAATAGTTCAGGAGAGCTCACGGAAATACATTTGACTCCTTTTGCACTATTTATTTTAGATTTTACTAGCTTTTACTCATAGTTATTCATTGTTCTCGATAGTACAGATCAAAGCAAGCACCACCGGCGTACAATATCAGTGACCTGAAGAGCCAGGTCGAACGCACGAGCCGTGCTGTTAGCTAACAACGCCCACGGCTACTATGTGATTTACATTCATGTGTACAATACATGTGATTTTTGCATTATTAAAGTTAGAGTGAGGCGATTGTGTGTGTAATTCACCAACATTGGCCGTGGGAAGGTGATTTAACAATACGAGTATATTATGATAGAGGCTAGAAGGATTTCTAGGAGCGCCAGAAATATAATTAAGAATGTTAACATAGCTATGTTAATCCATATATCTTTTTATCTCACATTTCCAACCAGTGGCAGTGTCCGCTTGCCATTTTTCCGGACTCTCGTGTTTTCAATTACAACCTCAAGCCAATGCTTTTTAGTCCCAGGCGCGTACTCTTTGCACAACCATACTTATGCATTTACTATACCTACAGAGTATTTTGTTTTTTGATCTAACCCAGGCACTAAGCTACTTTTTTTACTTACTTCATTGTAGTAGAAATTAGGCCACTAAGTTACGGTAAATTGACGTAACTCAATATTACTGTCTCGCTTCTTCTTAAGTAGACCCCTATCCTGCTCCATGTCTGTTAAACTTCCGCGTTATGAAGCACATTTTTACTTCTAAACGGCCCATATTTAGTATACATTGAAGTCCGCTTTTTACCCATCATATCGTCGATTTTGAGGCTCTCACATAATGTGCCTATGTCACCTACTACACACAAATTTATATTAAAATACACTCTTGTTTATTTTGTCTGCATTTTCCATTCCTTTCACCATTTACGTTTGAAATGCACGGTAAAATCCACTGTCACGAACTACTCATCTCTAGTGCACTTATGTTTTATTTTTTTTCCGACTCATAAAACACTCAGTGCCATACTGTAAAGAATAGGGACTGTAAAATAAGTGAACGAGTGCTGTTACTACGATTGTTAACCGGCGAAAAAAAGTATAAGGTTCTCAATTCGACGTATGTTTTTGTTTTTTTTTTGTAGATACGCATAACTCCGCCAAACATAGCCCCATTTCCATGTTTCTTTTACAGTCGAAAAAGTAAACTTCAAAATGGTTTAGTTTTAATTTTTAGGAGAAATTCTAATCATTAGGGAGTAAAATTAAGGATAAAAGGCTTACACTTAGTCATTTATGCATCGATCGTGATGATTATTTAAGTAAAAAAAATTAAATAAAATCTTTGAACAAAAATAAAACTAGCTCAAAGAAAACTAAAAATAACCAATTTTGAGACCGTGCTTCCTATAATTGACCATTACCTAAATTGCAACAAAACCGATTCAGCAAATCAATGGTTATTCTTTTTTATTCGATCCAGTTTTATTGTATCTAGACATAGAAAGTTTATCAGTATCCTCAGAAACAATGATCACTTAATACTTTTGAATTCCAATACAATAACTCAATCGCAACGAGTGTTGTCATATATTGACGAGTTTAATTTTTTAATCCGTACTCTGTCATCAGATGTCAACCAAATTTACACAGGCTCACATCGGAGCTAGACCTGAACGAAATCGGTCAACACAAACACAAACCAAATCTTTCTTTAACATGTCTTAAAAAAAGTATTTTGCGCTGATCCCACTGGGACTAGGGTAGGTGGAAGAAAAAGATTACTTTAGAGCAAATGTATAAAAGTTTAACATATTTAAATTATGTTCTTTCTTTTTTTTTATCTTGGCTCGGCAAAGTGACTACGCTACACCTGATGGTAAGTGTAGCGCAATCCAAGAATATTGTCGACCAACGATAAACAATTGGTCGGCAAGATCATGCCGGCCTGCCAAAGGGCCAAGGGGGAGGGGAAGGAAAAAGGGATGGGAAAAGGGTGAGGATTAGGGCAAGCCCCCTGGGGAAAACCGGATATACACTGGCTGACCCTGGAACGCGACCCACATAAGGTGAGCCACTATGGCAGGTTTTAGCACCAGTGTACGGTGGTCGCTATCCGATCGGATACAAGTATCCTCCCACCAGCATGTTTTAGTGTGCATTCTTTAGTGGGCGATGTGTAGGCCGCAATCTATCATGTTAAATACTAAAATAAGTAATTAGTTCGATCCTCTGGGGAACACATTTCTGATGTTTCAATGTTACGTGTGTATTCATATATAATTATCGCTCACTTTAATGGTGACTGAATACATTGTGAACGACTTACCTCAGAATTATTCAAGGATTTTCGAAGATATGTGACTAGCTCGCATTAGACCAGCGTCGTAATCTAAGGACGAACATCTCAATAGTAGAGAAGACCCGTGCCCAGCATTGCTACGGTGTTTAATACTGAGTTCATCAGTACTATTGGGTTACATATTCTTTTATATTATCTTGAAAGATGAAACAAGCAGGTCGCTCGTCAGATGGTATGCGTCAAGTCTGCCTATAAAAAGATACAGTACCACACAGAACTGCGACTTTGAATTCGTTACCTTGAGACATAATAATAATAAGGAATAGTTTGCCAGCACCTGTGTTCCCTCCTTCACATAATATGGGACGCCGGGATAATCTTGTTGGCCTACAATAGATACAACATCTATCGTTGGTCGACACTATTCTTGGATTGCGCTACACTTACCATTAGTGTAGCATAGTCACTTCATAGTCTAATTTTAATCCCGGAAAAGGCCGTTCACGTGGGTTTTTCACCATGTGCATGGTGCTACAAAAATATCAGGTACCCTCCAACCAGCAAATTATATTAATTAAATTATACAGCCAACTATAAAGTACATAAAAATATATTATTTAACAGAATCGCTGTTAGTATTGAGACATGATATAACTTGCAACTAAATAGGAATTTCACCTTGCGCATTTCTTAGTACATTTTAAACGGTACGATCTATGAAAAGTTTTTCCTTTTTATACTAGATTGCTTCTGTCATTCGCTCACTTCCTTCCTCTGACCTGGCTGCGAATGCTACGCTTTAACGTAGCGGCTACGATTACGTTAAGGGTTGTCAGGTGCAGATTTATCGGTCATAATATTATAATTATATTTTCGCTATATTGCATCGGTACCATGTTTGCTTAATAATATATACTGTACATCAATGATTACTCCCCATTAAGGCCATTAATCCTATGGTTTCCACGACAAAAGAGTTTTTGACGTAATATAGTGCAGATAGGTATATGACGTAAGGGAAAGTAATTTCATATAATTTAAAAGCTACCACATGTGTCAGCATTGGCATCTCGAGGAACATATTTTCAATGACTGTGACTCAAAATGTTATTATGTTCAGTAAATTTGTGCAATATTTAACAGATTATGTGATTGTTTTAAATATCCGTAACAAAATCTACAGTAAAAACAAACGGCTATTAATTTTTATGGTTGATGTGACAACCCTAATTAAAAATAAATATTTATGTATGTAGGTGTGCTACGTTGCTACGCAAATTTATATGTTAGATTAAGACCGAATATATTTATGCTTTTTATTTGCATAATTGTGTCAATTACACGTAATGCGGAAACGTAATAATAGAAAGTAAATTTGTAGTTTTCTGTTCCATACAAATCGTCGCCGTGACTTAGGTTAAATTAATTAGAATAAGGTGGTATGTTTCTTATATGCGAGAGTCCGTTTGTATAGTTACAATCGCTTTGTCTAATTCTATCGTCAGGCATCAGTGTGAAAACATTGTTATCTTCTGATTTTAGGATATTGAAGTTAGTAAAAATACTGAGCATTATTTTACGTCCTGGGACGATGACTTCAGTGCAGTGCCATTCAGCACTTTGTCATTCAAAGTTTGCAATTGTTGCTACTATTATGTCTGAATCGTGTTAAAAATATTTTCAGCTTACTAGGTACTTATCTATATGTTGTTCATTCGTCTTCCAATTTCATAAATGTATAAATTTGTTTGTAGATTTCATTTCATTTACATATAATTGTTAACAGAATCACCACCGTGACTGTTTTGGATGGAATTTTGTATCCAGGTAAACCAGGGCCTGGAGCACGCCACATTTTAAACCAATTATATTTATCCCGACAGCGGGTTCTATATTCTCGCCGATGAAAAAAAATGGGAGACGATATTAGTGTTATTTATTGCATAGTTAGGCTGCCGTTGAACCTAATCACGCAAGCAGAGCTACGGTCAAAATCTAGTATGTAACTATAATATTATTAAAGTAATCTGATCCCATATTATCTAATCTTATCTTAATATCTTATCCAATATTTTTACCATTATAACAATTTTACAACTATTAATTTACTACATAATGGTTTAGAGGTAATAAAATGGCGCATAACATTTTTAATGCCGTTATGAAAAAAATGTATTAAGTATTAATAATGACCGTTACCAGCAATGCTATAAAGGTCACCTTAAACATTAATTATTGCTGTGTAACTTACGATGAGGGGTGCACTAAGGGTTAGTAGCCGTAACTAAATTCAAATTTTGGATGGAAAATGATTACATATCGAAAGTGATTGAGCTACGTTGTGACGACTTTAATTTTTAACATAAATAATCTACCACAGATGAATTGAGCATCTCCTTTGTGAAGTCAGTTAAATACGATAGTGTTTTTTTATTTGATTGAATAATGAGACGAGCAAGGCCCTCGCCTGATGGTAAGCACTACGCCTGCCCATAAACAGAAGCAACACCACACAGAACTTTGAATTACAAAGCACTGCATGGCACTGAACTGCGCTCTTCACCTCGAGACATAAGATGTGAAGTCTCTTAATGCCCAGTAATTTCTCTGGTTTCGATGTCCTTCAAACTGAAATACAACAGCGCTTATACACTGTTGCTTGGCGACAGAAATGGCCAAAGCGGTGGTACCAACCCAGACGGCCTCTCGCATACGAGGGACCTATCATCCTATAAAATTATTAAGTTGTTATCTATAAAGGCGACGAAATGAGCTCCTCTTTTTTGAAGTTAGTTAAAAAAACTTGTATAAACCTTATATAAACATAAAATGTGACCTCTATAGTACGAAGGGAGTCGAAATCTTACTAAATGTTAATCCGTCTTAACTTAATATGCGTGTCCGGTCAGTAAGTCTTCGCCGTCGTGATAAACTCAAGTAGATTAGCTATAATGAGGGGCATGTGATAATGTGGGTCAGTAGAGTCATTAGAGGCTGAACCCTGTTTAAATACTTCCTGAAGATTATCCTCTATATTCTAGATGATCGCAGCATAAAACGCACTTCTATCTCTTGATTTTTTTTATTTGATTGAATGACGAGACGAGCAAGGCGCTCGCCTGACGGTAAGCGCCACGCCTGCCCATAAACAGAAGCAACACCATACAGAACTTCGAATTAATAAAGCACTGCATGGCACTGAGCTGCGCTCGTCACCCCGAGACATAAGATGTTAAGTCTCAAATGCCCAGTAATTTCACTGGCTTCAGTGTCCTTCAAACCGAAACACAACAGTGCTTACACACTGTTGCTTGGCGGCAGAAATGGACAAAGCGGTGGTACCAACCCAGACGGCCTTTAGCATAGGAGGAACGCGACCTACCAGTTGTATTTTGGTAACATGACAGAATTGGACCAAGTTACGCCAAAATATACCAACGTAAAAAAGGAGGTAATACCACCAAACGAATAAGAATGTATGCTTAGCAAAACCAAACCAAGATCTATTCACATCAGACATAATAAAAGTATGCATGAATCAACTCACATATAGATATTTCTAAAATAATTCAGCTCTATTGATCTGAATATTTGTATTATTTCATCAATACAAATAAAAGTTTGTCAAAGCTCTAAAACAATGAGCACATACTGTTACTAAACTTTAATTGTCATTAAGTTATTTCATAGAAATATTAAATTATTTCTCAGTCTTTATACAACTAAATGACGAAACGGGCAAGTTGCTCGCTTGATGGTAAGCGTCACGCCCGCCCGTAAACAAAAACAACACTAATCAAAACTTTAAATTACGAATTAGCGATCGGCATTACACTACGTTAGTCACTCCGAAACAAAGGTTAATGTCCATTAATTTCATTGGCTTCAAACCGGAACAAAACAGTGCTTAACAATTGATGTTTGTAGGCAGAAGTAAACAAAGGTTTTACCTACCCAGACGGATTCTTGCATACGATAAACTATATATGAACTGTAAAGTGTGTCATACAAATTCTCTAAAAATATAATAATATACTTAACAAAATGTAGCCTCACGACATTATCACCGAGAGGCTAGGCAGAGGTAGAATTAATGCTGCACCAACGTCTAGCCGAGCTTATTGTCGTTCCATGATGTAATAGGGTGAGAATTTATCGCCATAACAGCAACAAATTTTAATCCTGGGTAATTCATGTGTTATTTTGCAAAAAATCTATCATCCTGATTGCCTGACTTAGAATTGAACCTGGGACATCACAGTTCTTGGCCATAGTATTCTGCCACTAGACCAACGAGGTGAAAATAAACCACAGGAGTGGGCCCAAGACTGAGCCCTGTGGAACACCGCAGGTCATTTCTCTACGTTGCCATCCAGTGTTATGGGCCTGTGAATCCCTTGCGATTCCTGATACCTGCGATACAGGTTGTCCTAGTGTGGGGTCAGGAATATATTGAATTCTATTTTTTTTTAAGTTTATATTATGGCTCAATCAATTTTCGATGATTTCGCTAATGTCGAGTATTAAATAGCAATAACTCTATAAAAATACTAGCTGTCCCTCGCGGCTCCGCCCGCGTGATCAGCTTTTTCCGGGATAAAAGTGGCTATTTAAAAATAGGGGTTGGTGATAAAAGGGTAAAAATTTAGGGTTGTATGTATTTTTTGATGCTGTATCATAAAAAAATAAAATTTATCTAAAAATTAAAACAAAATAATTTAGGGGTGGACTACCCTTAATATTTAGGGGGATGCAAAATAGATGTTGTCCGATACTCAGACATACACAATGTGCACACAAAATTTCATGAGAATCGGTCAAGCCGTTTCGGAGGAGTTTAACCACAAACACCGCGACACGAGAATTTTATATATTAGATAACAAATACAAAACTGATCCGAGTATATCGTGTGTAATGTCCAGAACACTGTACTCGTATGTTTCTGCTGGGTGTAATTATAGCTTATTTGTGAAGAAATAATGTAATTTTGTGTTTGTTTCTAAACTACATTGAAGATGCCAAATAATTTACGTTTCATCGCTGCTATTCTTCCGAAATTCAAAGCCATAACATAATCTAATACATACATAAAAATGAATATTGATTTGTTTGTTTGTTTGTGTCTTACGCGACCACGTATTGTTTTCCGTTTGAGTTTAAACTTTGTACTGATGTTGTTGGCACTCGTGTGAAGATTTCTGAAAACAATATCTTTGTTTATTTGCTCGAACATTTGAACCGGTTTGAATAAAATTAGGCACCTATATAAACCATCACTCATATTAAAATATTGAGAGTTTTTATCCCAGTAGCGGATTTAATTCTCATCATCATCATAAGCCACAAGAGGTTCACTGCTGAACATAGGTCTCACCCAAAGATTTCCAGAACCAACATGTTGGAAGCGGCCTGCATGCAGCGACTTGCTGCGACCCTTGACTCTCAGGAATTTTTTTTTTAAGAAAAATGTTCGGTCGGAAATTTATTTACTGAATAAGGCACAGTTATAACTTAATTACGCTGGAGGGGTTGCGGGCATAAGCTACTTCACAATGAAATGCAAAAAACTATTTCAATATTAAAATTCTTTACATTCATTTCTTTAAAAAATCTATCCAAGTTCATATTAGAATTCATACTTCACACGTTTATGCCATGTTACCACGAACACCCGTATAATTTTCCGTGTAAAATAGCGAAGAGAAAATAACAGGTATGGTGTTAATTGTTATTTGCAGATATTTCACGACACCGAGAATGTACCTGTGACCTGAATACCTTTGTAGGTGCATTAACAAAATATTTACCCTTTAAAGTATTTTAATTGCGCAGCTATTTGATGTTTATAATGTAGTAGTTCCCTGGTATGCGAAAGGTCGTCTGGGTTGCTAGCACTGCTTTGTGTATTTCTGTCATAAAACAACAGGGTGTAAACACTGATCTGTTTCGAATGACATTAAAGCCAGTTCCAGCCAATTAATATGCATTATGAGACTAAACAAAATGAAAATGACGAATACAGTCCAGTGCTATGTAGTTATGTGTAATTCAAAGTGATGTGTAGTCGATGCGGCTTCTGTACCGATAATCGATCGATTTAACAACAAAACCATTTAAATCGGTCCATTCGTTTATATGCTAAGATGTCACAGACAAAGACATAACGCCCCTCTTTTTATCAGGAGTACAAACAAACAATTTTTGAAAACTATCATTCAAAGAAATAAGTTTGAAATATTTTTAACGCTGTCATTAGTGATAAAATGGCTTTTTATTATTAAAATATACGGCACAGAAATCGCATGATGGCGTGCGGCGCGCCTACCGTGTAATGTTTTTGCTGGACATAAATCAACTTATAATAATTTGCGCAAAGAATATCAAATTAACATAGTACGTGGTTCGCTGTTGGCATTCAACGAGGGTATCTTTAATCTATTACACGTGTTGTGGGTTTACACGCTTGTATGTGGATTCGGCGATTTCTTATGCGCCAATTGTAAAGTAAGTCATTAATAATTTGGTTCAAAACTGATACACGACTAACGCCCGGTATCTGTCCGGTAGGCTGATCAATGTACAAATTATAATGTTGAAGGATTTTTTTTTTGTTATCCTGGCTCGGCAAAGTGACTACGCTACACCTGATGGTAAGTGTCCAAGAATAGTGTAAGAATAGTGTAGTCGTCACTATCTAAGAATAGTGTCGACCAACAATAAACAATGTGTCCATCGTAGGTCGGCAAGATCATGCCGGCCTGCCAAAGTCCCTGGGATGAACTACATGGGCCCTGCTAATGGACAGTATTCCGTTAGCAGGGATTCCGCCAGTAGGCGACCTCGCAGTATCTCATCCCAGGGCCAAGGGGGAGGAACTTTTTCCTATGATGGATGGGAAAATCTATATAAATTAACAATTCATCTGTCAAATCTCGTGTGACGTCAAAATTGGGTTGCTAGAAGCATGGTCAGCGCTTTTGATTTGACACACTTGTAGACCAATGCCGATCCATTTTGATTCAAAAATAAATTATAGTAGGATGAAACCCATTGTAAAAGGAAGAGAATACAACAAAATTGATAGGAAAAATAAATTACGGGCGATCTGAGGTCGGGAAGTGGGGAGGGGGGGGGGGGTGGCTTTTAAGGATAAAAAACGATTTATCTCGATTTCCGGAAAAACTACAAGTCCTATGGATAAAAGTTAAATCGCAAAATTGTAGGTAATAAAAAGATCTACAACTTTTGTATACACACTTTCTTCACATAACCTCAAAATTTATGTGAAAAATTCAAATAACCAAGTTTTTGTTTTTTATTTTTATCTTTTACAAAAAATCATTTTTTTCACGAAATTTGGTGAAAGCTTACCTTTTTGTATCCCAAACACACTGTAATTTTTTTGATTTAAAATGTTTATTTTTCCACCTTACTTTGACTTAATATCGAAAAAGCAGCCTAATTTTCAAACGAAAATTCTCACGTCAAAATATGAGCTTTTTTAAAAAAGTCTGTTGGTTTCTTGTTCGTTGAAATCTCTACTTTCTGATGGTGTAAAAAATATATAACATCGTATGTAACATCGTATGTGAAACGCTATTTTGGGTTCCTGGAAGATTCATAGATAATTCTATCGTCAAATGGTGTGTCAATTCAACAAGCGATTGTTCGCAAATTAGATCAGAAAAAAAAATCACAAATCACGTTTCAGATTTTTGAATTGATTTGACACCGCTGGCAAAATCAAAGTTCTGTTAGTTGATTGTTGATTTGATCAGCCTACGAGAAACCGGGTGTAAGATTTATATTGATTTATTATAGTCGTGTATCGGTTTCGAATCAAGTTCATGATGTGTAAATTAATGGCTATATTTACGGTCTTCTGCTAACGTACATTATAGTTAAAAATGTCGAGACACCGAGTAGAAATGGACCTACTTATGCAAACAGGAACCGACCCACAGCAAGTTCAAATGGAGACACTGACTTTGCTTTGCTAAATTCATTAACTTAAATTGATTTTAATAGTATATTTATTTGCAAAATCGTACATGAAATATATTTCATGCCCGATTTTCCAAAAAACTACGAGATAAGGTTAGTTTAAATTATTGAATTTAGTAAAACAAAATCAGTATCTCCATTTGAACTTGCTGTGGGTTGGTTCCTGTTTGCGTAAGTAGGTCCAAACGATTTATATTTTTTGAAACAAATATACCCAACAGTCACACTCACAGTCCTGACACTAACCTAACCTAAGGCTAACCTGTATCATTAGTATCAGAAACTACGAGAAACTTGCGGTCCAACAACACCCGAAACATACATTTGTGGATCACACAAACATTTGACTGAGTGCGGGAATCGAGCCCACGGCCTCTCGCTTCTCAACCGGCTACTCGCCTACTGCGCCACCGAGGCTGTAAAAAGATTTTCTCCAAAAATAACTAAGAACCATATTCTTTAATAGTCGTCCCTATATTTTATTTACAGATTTAATTTCTTACTATCAATAGTGTTTTGAAGTGTTTCATATGATGTGTTAGAGTTTAGTTAGTTAAAAAATAAGAGTTACATCTTGTAGCTATAGGTAGTTAATATCGTGATTCTATCGAATATAATCGGTATTAAACGCAAAAACCAAATAAAGTATATTTTTCCTGGTATTTTATGACAACAAGCTGATGCATCGTACTAATAATTATTCATCAGCGATCAATAGTTTGCGTCCTACTAACATCGACCGCAGAAGACATGCAGTCTTAACAATCCTTAAGGGAAAGTAAATCTTTGTAAATCAAGATTTTCTAACCTTAAATTTACACTTATGACTGTCAAACTTTATCCAATAATTATACTAATGGCTCAAAAATATAAAAAATGTAATCAGATTTGAAACTACGGGGATACTTATATACTATATTTTGCTCAAGCTTTACCAACCTTATATACAGGTTATTTACACTGTATATTCTTTCTTTCTGTCTTTCGTTATCCCAACTCAGTGCCAGGGTCCGCCTTCCTACTTAAACGCCTCCACCTTGCCCGATCTTGAGCAAAATATATAAGATATTATTAAGAAATTGTAAATAAATCTAATTGTGGATATTTTCTGTACTGAATTTATGCCCTAGCCTTCGATATCTATTACGCACAATCATTTGACAATTTATGGGCTACGTTGACCTACAAAGTCGTTGATTTGCATACAACCCGGGCTCAGCCGGCTTCAAATGAGAATAAAATAGGTATTCAATGAGACAAACTATTCCTTCCTATCAAATTTCGTAAGCAGTACTCCGACCATCGTGATGCAAAGTTAACAATGTTAAATAAATCTGTTAATATTGTTTCATCCGCAAGAGACGAAGAGTAGTTTTAAAAAGTTAAACAACTGAAACTCTTTTTTGTCGTAAATAAGTAGAATATTACAAGTCAGTAAATCCTAAGGAAATGATATTGAATAGTAATCTGCTTCACTTAGGGATATCAATGAACTTTAATTAATAATTACTAATATCTTAGAGTTCCATTATTTTTACACTCAGAGCCAGTTAATGCTTTATGCTTCGTTACTGACAACTTCAATATTATTAACTGACGTTTCCGAAATATAAACGAATCCTAAGAAATGATCAATTAACAATTAATGCCCATTGAAACTTTAAGTGCGACAGTTAATGAAAGACCTACTAAAGAGTAGGTGTAGCACGAGTTATAAATACGTTCACGGTTCTCGAAATCCTATAAAATTACAATTAACGAAATGCCAAATTAATTATTCCAACTGTAAACTAGGAAACAATCGCTCCAAAACTAATATCATATTACATATAAAGTGAATCATACTAGCAATTTTATATCATCATAGTTCCTACTAGTGGCTAATGCTACTCAATGTATGGAGAGAAAACGAAAACTGTCATCGCTATAAACACTTGAAATTGAAGTGGTAGAGCCATGTTGCAGAGAGTTTTGTCTACAGCATGAATGGGCTGGCTCGACCGGGACGTTACACTATCTTACAGAAAACCGACGTAAAGTAGCAGCTTGCTGCTGCGTTTCGTACGGTGAGTGAGATATCCGGAGGCCCAAAACCCCCTCCCCTTCCCAATCCCTTAATTATCCCTTCCATTTAAGGTCGGTAACGCGCCTATGATTCTTCTGGTATTGTAGGCGTACATGGGCAGTGAAGATCACTTACCATAAGGTAACCCACTTGCTCGTTTGCCAGTCTATGCTATAAAAAAAACTATGAAAACTTGTACTAAGCCTATAGCAAAAGGCAACGTCAAGTCATTTTCTATTTGAGTTAATGTACTGAAACGATTCTTGTACAATTAACTTGATGGTATCGAATATAACCTTGCTGTTTAACAGTGAAAGTTCCATCGAAAACTTTTAAATCATTGCTCGAGGAAGCTCGCGTGATGTTAAGTAAATAAATGGTACCGGCGGTAAAATAAAGGCACTCTGGATCGATGGGAGTGCGGGGATACTGTACTTTATAATGATAGTTGAAGAACTTAGGTAGTTCTCATAAAATAGGTGATAAAAATCACAATATATCAACGTGAGCAACGAATGAAGTAACCATACCATTAAACATTGAAATAAAACACTGTGGTCACGGGGTGGACTGACTACTAAGGCTGAAAATCTTTCGAAACGTCGGGACCAAAATTAGAATAAAAACCCGCGATAAAATCCGTTTAAATTAGTTTTATTTCAATGTGTAACATTCGCGTAAACGTAAGAAATCATTACATACCGTCAAAATTAAAGAATCTTTCTTGTATATATCCCTAAATTATTTGTATAGAAAAACTTTGTTTCGATTTCCGCACTGAGACAAATGTTTGTGTGATCCATAAATATTTGTTTCGAATCTAGATAGTTATGCACCCCGCTCCCGCTCATGACATTATAACCGCATGCTAATGTGTTGTAACCTTATTTACTATAGGAAGGACATTATAATTGCTGACGCAAGTACTCAGATGTAATTCTATCTATTTGTAATATGATATTCTTGTTTTGTCTAAAGCTCTTAATATCAAATTATGTTGACCATAAAAAGTGCTAGCCTGGTGTCTAGACGGTGATCTTGTTATGATCATAATGCGTAGATCTAATCATTCATTGTCAACAAATGAACAGGTATAAATAAGGAAATTTGTCAACTATAATTCAGTTCGCAATAAAGCTTCATTGTGAAGACTTGTCTTTTTTTAAAAACCTCCGGGCGCTCCCGCGTAACTTATCTAGATATTGTGAGACCGCAAGTCGTAGTTTATGATACCTAGGGTCAGGACTGTATGTGTAACTGTCGGGTGTATTTATTTACTACTCTGTAAAAAGGTTTTTTCATGAATCACCAGTAATGTAGGCTCACACCCGACGGGATAGGCAAACGTGCAACTATTGCACCTACAGTTCGCCGACCTTATTCCGTCATATGATGTGATAGAGGGCGAGCCAATCGCCATTCCGGTCACAAATTCGGCAATTCATGTATAATTTTTTTAATAGAAATCGCGAATATAGAACAAAACAAATTAAAGACGCTATACGTCTCTACCATTAAATCAGTTAAATGGAAAAATCTGTCGTCTCAAAACAAGTTAAACCGGAACCAGTCGTTTGATGTATCGATGTCATCGGATGGTTAGTTTCCGTATGTCGCTCGTAAGCCGGGCTTGTTTATGATCGGCTTTATAGGATTTTTATTAGTCACAGTTCCCGCTTGTGTATGACATGAAATACTGCCAATAGCACAATACAACGCGTTATGCCTTTTCAAAATCCACCGGCTAATGGTCAGTGGATATATGAATAAAACGAAAAATATGCTGTTTATTGCCTACGTTTATATTAGAATATGTATGCTTATTTGTAACAATTATGGTGCGTTAGGCATTTTTATCCATTCTCTTGTCTTTTGGAGATTAAAAAATGTCAATAAACATTATATAAAATAATATTCGATTGGCATTTCAACATATACTAAAATAAATTCTATAATTAATGCTGAAAAAACTACAAGGACAAATTCATCAAGACATTCTAATGACGAATGTATGGGTTTAAAAATTGGGACAAATACGGTATGAGAGAGTATGATCATATTTTAATTTAATTTTAAAAAAGTTGATACATTAATTTGGAACACAACGACACGCCTACTATCTTGTCCTACAACCTACATTATGAGACATTTAATGTCTTGAGGTAACAAGCACAGTGCAATGCCATACAATACATTGCTCTTAAAAATTCTAAGATTGACATGTATAGAACAAACTTCGACTTAAGTCGTTTTGTACGAAAATGACTTCTTTAAGTTTGAAATAATACGGTGACTTGACCGACCCTTGATTTCGACGCACAATGACATCAGATTACAAAATATTTTTATAATTAGAAAAAAATACTCTCGTTTCTTACCTGACGAGTATTATTCAAAAGATTTATGGTTACTTATGGTCGCTTTTTAAAAAAATAACTATGTGAAATGAACATTCGTACGTTGACTTTACAAAGTTGACTTTGGTGAGTTCATATGGAAGTTTATTACACAAAGTAACTTACTGGACGACTTAAGTCAGGTCTATAAATCTCGGTCTAAGTGGTGTTGTTGGTGCCTAGTGCGAGATTGTCTTCATATTCGCTCTGAAGAATGTCGACTGCAATTTGAATACAACAAATTCAACAACATCTGCTGACACTAGATTGACCAAAGTTACACGGGAGCGTCAGGAGGTTTTTGAATCAAAAATGTAGAGTCCAACTCTTCATGATGAAGATTTATTTGAGACTGAATTAAAATTAACAATAATCCTTATTTATACTCCTGACTTATTTACAAGGCGTATTCAGTTCTAGGAATTTTGATCATAACAAGGCTACCTTCCGGACAGTGGTCAGCACAATTATAGTCAACATGTTTTCATTTAGTTCCAAGAACTTTAGTCTAAACTAGAACACCTGCAAAATTCATTGGTCAGCGAAAAATGATCATGTTTTCAACGGATAGAGTTACATAAAGTCCTTACGTTCGCAAAAAGCTTATTTGAATAGTCAACAAATTTTTATCGTGTCATGAACAGGTGCAGGATGCATAACTAGATACACTTGAGCAGGCGTGGTGCTCACCATCAGGTTCGTTTCATCATTCCAGCGAATCAAAAATGAAGTCAATACTTATTGACTTCATTCTTCTGGGTCGTGTCGTATGAGCCGAGTGGGCGGTAGTGGTAATGGGCATGCATGCCTTATCTTAATCATGTCCCCGACGCGACGTTGCAACGTTAGTGAACCTAAGAGGTCACTTGACCCACTGACTTTTTTGAAACTCAAATCGTCATTTGAGTTTCATGTCACAAAGTGTCCTTTGTGCGACGTGTGTTGATTTAATACGTATAAAATTGAAAAATATATATAGTGCGACAATCATAAGTTGACGGTGGTAAGTTTTGGAACTAATTTATAATGTACTAGCTGTCCCTCGCGGTTTCACCTTCATGTAACTGCCCTACTCCGATGGGTCATAGCGTGATATACAAATAAACCTTCCTCGTGAACCACTCTATCTATTGCAGAAAACTGCATTAAAATCCGTTGAATAGCTTAAAAGATCTAAGCGAACAGACAGCGGAAGCGACTTCATTTTATATTATGTAAAAAAGAATAATCTATCAAAACTGAAAATTGACCAATGAGCGTCTAACAACAGTGCCACTCATCTAGCTAACTTTGTTGTCGCACTATATTAAAATACTTACTCACTGTCTTATTTTATTACGATGAAGAAGGAATTTATTATTTCCCTAATAATAAATTTTATTTTATTATCGTGGAAGACAATTTTATATTAACTTCTATTAGTAATCAATATCATAGTAACAAATGTATATTTCTGCAATAACTTTTTCGGGGCAATTGCAGTTTTCTATGCCAATTAATAAAAGACAATAAATGGACCGACCAGACCGGGTTGTTACCGCTGTCTCCTTCCCCTTCCTTCTCCTTTAAGGTTGACTTGGTCTATATGGTAATTTGCCGGAAAAAAGAAAAAAAAAGAAATGGTAGAGCCACGCCGTAGATATTTTTATTTATAGCATGAATAGTCTGGCACGACCATGTATATCACGGAAAACTGGTGTGAAATGACAGCATGCGTTTCGTACGATGACAAAGAGTTCCAAAGGCTCAAATCCCTCTCCCGTTCCTAATTCCCGTTCCATTCCTATAAGATCGACAAAGCGTCAATGGTTGTTATGGTATAATGGCCGAAAAAATTTCAATTTCAATTAATGGCCGGTGGACATAGTTTAGCATCAGGAGATCTACTTGCCCGTTTGCCGGCCTCTGTTATAAAAATTGAACCTCCTCTTTTTATGTGTCGGTTAAAAACTATAAAGATGGTCGAATATTTTATGTAATACTTATGAAAGCTGAAACTGACAATTGGACAATTATTCTGAGTTGTTTATGGAATGTAAGATATTACTATTGTGTAAAAAGTGAGCAATTCTCAAATTTTCGTAGTTACTTGTGTAATTTCGGACTATTGTGTCTCAGGAAAATTAAAAAGCACAGGTTCCACCGAGATTTGAACTCGGATCGCTGGAGAGTCCAGAGTGCTACCCATTACACCATGGAACTAATAGAATTGATACTCGAATACGAATAGGTATTTAATAAACAACAACAACAAAGAAATTTTATAAAGATTTATTAAAAAAAATGTATTAGAAAACATAATACTTAGTTCTATCAATAATAATTATTATTTAAAAGGGATTTTATTTTTGTAAACAGTTTTGTTACAATGTATAGAGATAGGAAGTGTATAAACACAAAACGAAAAAGAAACACTTAATTAAGAAACTAATCTTATGATATTAACTGTTTTCAAAAGAATAATTAGTTCGGTTATCAAACATCCAATACCAAATTCAGGTTTTGAAATATCTGCAAATACTTTTATTTAAATAATAATTATTTTTTCAGTATTTAATTGTGGGCAAATTGGAAATACATTTATATTTTCAATTCCAAACATTGAAAACGTTTTTCTGAAATGATTGATAAAACCAATTACATCGTTGTTCCTTTGTATAGCGATATCTATATACTGTTAAATCTATTTCCCTCCCTTTGATTTGACTTAGATAGTTAACTCTTTATTAAAATAAAATACTTATTTTTATATTATTTATTACTAATAATTAAAATTATTTATTAAGAATCTTACAACTATATTATGTTACAAAAGGCAGTCTTTTCGATAAAGGCGACTCTACCAGTCACTCGTCGGTTGAAAACTCTCACTTGTGAATTACAGTGCGCAGCTGGGCGCGCGGCGTGGCAGGAGGCGGCGGCGCTGTCAGTGGGGGGCGGCGGCACGGGCGCAGGCGGCGCTGCCAGGAGGTGTTCCGTGCTCGGAGACCATCCAGGCTCCAGGAAATCCGGAGGGAAATGGCACAGGAACAACCGGGTACGTTGTGATATTAGCATAATATTTCAGTTCATTCTTGCATATCTTGCTCCATAATTATATGACCCGGTTGAACCGGCCTATATACGCTGTAGACAAAAGTGTCCACTTACAAGTCAGTGTAAACATTGTTAGAGTGGTAGAGCCGTTTTTGGTTTCTGCTGTAGACACTTTGGTCTACGATTTTGAGCTCTGTGGAAGACGCAACGATATTGTCTCCCAATCACAGCAGCATGATTGGTTTCAATACATTTCCGCAGACGACACTGTCACTGTGTTTGAAAGTTCCATTGAAATACATACAAACAATGGTGTTGGTAGGTTGGTAACCGTTAGGGAGCACTGTCGTTGCGGTCTGCTACCAGCCCGAACTAGATACATTTTTTTATGGCATAGGCCGGCAAATGAACAAGTGGGTCACCTAATGGTAAGTGATTTCCACCACCCATGTACGCCCATCACCAGAAGAATCATGGGAGCGTTGCCGACCTTAAAGGAAAGGGGATTTGGGCTTCCGGTTATCTCACTCACCGTACGAAACGCAGCAGCGAGCCTCTACTTTACGTCGGTTTTCTGTGAGACAGTGGTAACGACCCGGTCGAGCCAGCCCATTCATGCTGTAGACAATACTGTCTACAGCGTGGCTCTACCACTCAAAAAAGTAGTTTAGTTATACTTATGCAAAATGGTGATGTTGCAGGTCCGAGATGCGTCGTACGGTTCATCTTCGGACTCAGACGGGGAGGTGGAGGGCGCGAATGGCGATACGTGGGGAGTCGCGAGGTTACTCTACGCAGGCCTGGGCACGCTCGCCGTCGGCCTTGTCGTCTATTTCGTCGGCACCGGGGACAAGGTGACATCCATAGTAATTACACGATAAAAAACTGTCATTCAGAGTTACTTTGACCTTGGCGGGAATATTTATTACATTTTCAATAGCAGCCAATATAAAAATGATCATAAGTATTTGTTACTCCTGTTAGCTATAGTTACGGAATAAATACACCCAATAGTCACACATATAGTCCTGACCCCACAATAAGATACGAGTCTTGAGTCGTGGGTATCAGGAACTACGAGAGACTTTCGGTCTCACAACACCCAGACCCCGAGACAAATATTTGTGGATCACACAAATCTTCGCGCGGGGATCGAACCCGTGGCGTCTCGCTTCAAAGCCGGCTACTTGCCCACTGCGCCACGGAGGCTGTTATTCCGTTAGAAGTATAATTTCCTGTTGGCAGTAAGTTAAAATATTTTCATAGTTACCCGCTTCTTGCCAAAGTAACCCCAAAATGACGGTAATGAAAAATCACTATCTTGTTTTATTCTCACCTTAAAATGTTTATTAAAAGTAAGCAAAATCATTGTTACACTGCCAACGTTACCCCTAAATGCCAAAGTATCTCCAAAACTGTGGTATTCAAAGTTCATTGTCGTGTGCTATTATCGCCTTGAACGTTTTTATACAAGCCAAAATTGTTGTCAAACTTTCAGGGTTTCAAGACGCCAGCGCTACGGTTGGTGGGACCTTCACTCATTGTCGCCGGTCTGGCGTGCTGTCTACTGCGTATTACCTTTTGCATATTTGCGAAGCCTTGCTGTCGAAGACGGACGAACTACAAGGAGAACAGAAGGTGGGTTGAGGACTCATTTAATGCCTGACAACGTTGTTAATCATAAATAGCAAACAAGACAATGGATCACCTGATGGTTACTGACTTCCACTGCCCATAAACTCAATAACAGATGAATCACGGATGCGTTGCGTAATATCCTGAATGACAAAACTAGCTGGTCGCACGCCTGATGGTAAGCGCCACGACTGCCCCTAAATAGACATAACGCTACACAGAACTTCGAATTACAAAATACTACATGGCACTGGTCTAGTGGATACATAGAATTTTTTTTGCCTAGCACGACAAAGTGACTACTCTGGACCCGATTTAAAGTACAGTGGCAGTCCAAGCATAATGTCGACCGTTAAGAGATATTCAGTTCCTCAACGGTCGGTAGAATTATGCCGGCCTGAAGTTTTTGGGTATACACTAGCTGGAACGCAACTCGGCTGAACGAGCCACTATGGCGGGCTTTTCCCCATGTGTACGGTGGTCGCTATCTAGGGTACAAAAATATTTGATACTCTCCCTCCTATAAGACACCTTGAGTGTCTAATAAGGTGGGGTTTTTTTTTTATCCTGGCTCAGCAAAGTGACTACGCTACACCTGATGGTAAGTGTAGCGCAATCCAGGAATATTGTCGACCAACGATAAACAATGTGTCCATCGTAGGTCGGCAAGATCATACCGACTTGCCTAAGGGCCAAAGGGGAGGGGAAGGAAAAAGGGATGGGAAAAGGGTTAGGATAAGGGGGCAAGCCCCCTGGGGAGAACCGGATAACCGGATTTCATAACGCCAATAACTGATACGTCGCTCGTGACTGACTTCAAAACAGCTATAAACATTGACGAGTCCTTGTACCAGCCAATGTTTATATTCCAGACTGTCCGGGGGCGGGGAGGGAGAAGAAATGCCGCTGGCGGGTGCGGTGGGAGGGGGGTCGCGAGTGGGGCCCGCGCAGTGCTCCCCCGCGCGCCGGCTCGACGCCTCCTCGTGCGACGTGTCGAGCCTCTCCAGCGGCGAGGAGGACGAGCGCATGCGCAGGTACCGCACCGCGTCGCTGCAGCCGCCCGCCGTACACCAGGTACGTGTACTTTGAGTGGTAGAGCCACGCTGTAGACAGTTTTGTCTACAGCATGAATGGGCTGGCTCTCCCGGGTCATTACCACTGTCTCACAGAAAACCGACGTAAAGTAGCGGCTTGCTGCTGCGTTTCGTACGGTGAGTGAGATATCCGGAAGCCCAAATCTCCTCCCCTTCCCTATCCCTAATTATCCCTTTCCTTTATGGTCGGCAACGCGCCCATGATTCTTATGGTGGTGGGCGTACATGGGCGGTGGAGATCACTTACCATCAGGTGACCCACTTGCTCGTTTGCCGGCCTATGCCATAAAAAAAAAAGGTAAACAGTTGGCTAGTCATTTAATCGAGCTCCTTCATTTTATTGTTATATTTTATTTACTGCCTCCGTGGCGCAGCCAGCGAGTAGCCGGCTGTGAAGCGAGAGGCCGCGGGTACGATCCCCGCACCGAGACAAATGTTTGTGTGATCCACAAATATTTGTTTCGGGGTCTGGGTGTTGTGAGGCCGAAAGTCTCTCGTAGTTCCTGATACCCACGCGGGCCACGACACAAGACTTGTATTTTACTGTGGGGTCAGGACTTTGTATTTGAAATCGCCATTATTAGGTGTATGTTTTTGTTCTGTGTAGGTATAGGAAGTAAATAGTGTAGTGGGTTACATTATTGTCCAAACCAGTAAAGTTTTTTATTGGCAAATTATACAAGTTAAGTGTGTTACAGTAAGGTAACGAAACTTTGACGAAATGAATCGCGGCTACAATATATGTATAATTTGACTGTAAGCACTACCTAAAGTCGAGTCGAAACCTCTTGAAACCGTCAACAAATGGATTCACTGCGGAAATAATATAAAACCATGCCAAATTTTCATAATTTAGAACAAGACTTTCGCCATATTAAGCACAAATCAAATAACAGAAATATACACAATACATTTACGGCCTTAGAAATCAAGGAAGAAATTTATTCCGTCCGTTGCCACGAGATTGACAAGACTAATAATTTCAGGTCACAGCACATCAAAACATCGCGCAGCAAGGCACGTCGCAACAACGTCCTTCAGCAAGCGCGTCCCGTCAGAGCCCGTCGCCGCAGGGAGCGGGCGGGTGTGCGGGCGAGTGTGCAGGCGGTGCGGGCGGGTGTGCGGATGCGGAGGTGTCACGCGCGGTGCCACAGAGCGCGACGTTGCCGAGCGCACTGGCGCAGTCCGCCGCGTCCGGCCGCCGTCCGCCGCCACGCAACGTCTCCTTCGCCGGCGGACCTGACGGCGAACTCGTCCTCAGCCCCGCACAACTCCGCTCCTAACCTAAACCCCTCGGACGAAGTGACTCACTCGATGCGCGCTCGGATATCGGTTATGTGATAGCGTGACATTTTAAAAATTTTAAGTGATTTTCTATTTAAGCTACGAGATTGTCGATTATTTGCACGTTTGGATATTATCGCAAGCTCCTGTTTGTGAGTATGTTTTGCCAGTACCGTACCGTGGACGCGTTGCGACACAGTTTGATTTCACCTCTAGATGGAAGTTGGCTTTCAATGTCAGTATGAAGAAGTTAAGGTTTCTCGTTCAGTTCCCGTACCAGATTGCTTCGGTGATGTGACGGAGCGAGGTTTAAAGGAGCTGAAAGACCAATGAGACGTGTATTGTGTGCAAACATTCGTGTGAAAATGGTCTGTCAGCGCCTTCACTATTTTTACCGTAGTACTCGTATTATATACATACTTAACTGTAAGCGTAAATTCTAACTCTGTAGCGATTTAAACTGAATGTGCTAGATCCATCCATATTGAAGCCAACTGGTAGACACATCTGAACGAGGTATGGTTTTTAGCCCGTTTTTAACTAATCTATCCGAATGTTCTTTATATTTAATCATTAAAAACTTATTATTATATGTATTCATAATACAAAAAAATCCTTTGTAATTTCACTTGAGGATCGCCGATTCAGCGTTTCGGCTGTGAACACAGAAAAAAAATCATAATATGCCATCACAAAGACAAGACCGTACCTCGTCGCAGTTTGGAATTAAATAGTTAAATATTATAAACAATTATGTTAAAACTGCCTACTAGATGCGAATTTATATTTAAATATATAAAGAAATCATAAAATAGATTTATAACTGACAATAATGATTGTTAACTGATGTATAAAATGTTATGGCGTATGTGCGTATTTTTATTTAATTACGTCTGATTGTATTTTAGTAGTTCACGCGCCGAGTGTCCATACAAATGTCGTAGTACCTACATATTTTTCTTACTTTTCTCTTATTTTTAAACTAGATGGGAAAGTTTACTGACATTTTCTTAAAAAAGTAAGATACCTATTTACTTACCCATTTTCACTAACTTTCCATCAAAGGAAGATTGGTGAAAATAAAAAATATGTAAATAAAATATTATGTGCCTATCTGTATGCGTTCTTAATGGTCCAATAGTAAATTAACTTCGTGTCAGAGTGACCTGAATTATTTGCGTTATTTTTACCAATAAATACAGTTGGTATTTCGACTGATTTCTGTTTAATTACTTGGCGTATGAACTACATATAAACACCAAAATATATGAATATTTACATAATTAGCTAATAACATAAATGTTGGTGTATAGCTAGTGATACTGTCTGACAGTGATGTTTTTATCTGTAAGTTAATATAATACATACATGTGTGTTGCGCGTGCATTGTATATGGCACCATATAGAAAATACCATTTATAAATATATAATGATATATTTTAGAAATATTTGCACCTTTAGTAGTGAAATATTAACATGTATATCGCAGAATACAGCACTCTAGCTAGAGTACTTGATGGCTACACTGAATGAAGTGTCATCGACAACATATTTTGAAAAATTAAGTTTCTATAGACGAAACAGATATATATATATATATGGTTATATATTGTAAAAGTTTTTGATTAGTTTTTGTCAATTATACCTTCGTAATCAAATTAATGTGTAGTTATTTTGAATTGTTTAAATCTAAGAATTGTCAATTACTGATTGTTTTCGAGATAAGATTCGCTCTTTTTCTTTGCTCACCGCATTTAGCACCATCTTTTACGCTTCTGAAATCAATGCGTGTATACAAACGTACTATATCTATCTATACTGTCACAAAATTTGTATGACTCTTGCCTAACAGAAAATCTAAATTTTTATTCTTTCTAAATTTAAATTCTAACCGTATAAAAATATTTAATGAGGATGTGATGATAAACATAATAGATACATATAATGCACAAATCGAAGTTGTTTTCAAAATTTATCTCCAGAATAGTATAATCGACGTACATAAATAGATAATAAGAAAAATAATGAGCTTCATTTAGACTAACTGGCTTATGTAACGAAGTGTTGTGTACATTAACGAAATAGGTAAACATCATTCATGAAACCATTCTGAATTTGATAATGTATCAACACTTTTATTTGTTTTTTTCTTCTTCATTGAATACGAACTAAGCGCACATATAAAACTGGTGACAGGGTTCATTTAATTTTTTCTACTGGCAGGCGAATTTTCATTTACCACTTATAGATTATTCAACAGAATATTTAAACGTCACTTCTATTTTACGACCGAAAATTCGTCTGCTTATTTATAAAAATATATAGATCGTTTTATAAAAGTAAATTCTACGTCATTCAATCTTTCGCTTCACCATTTAAAAGACACCAATGTTTTAAAATTAGTTTTAAACATCATTTTGTACATAAGCAATGGACATTGAGTATTAATAAGTTTTTATTGGTAAATGATTCGATATTAAGCATTTTGGTTGGCTAGGTTGTAAATTTTGCTTGGTTTGGATATGACTATTGGATGTATGGATGGAAAATTGAGCCTGAAAGGCAAAATTATAATGCAATAATTTAAACCAAAAAGCAATGGAAAATATCAAATATGTTACTATGACTAATCTCACTATGGCGCAAATATAAAAATCACTATAAAATTCTCCGTTGATTATAGAATAAGCGTAAAATAACTTGGACGTGTTAAAGTTAGTCACTTCATCCTTTTTATACACCTTTCATCATCCTTAAGTGTCTGTCTGAAAACAATAGCTGTGACGCCTTTCGTGACTTATTTCAGCCCGGTCAAGTTATTTCGCCCGTATTATACTGATTAACCTCAACATTTTATATTGTAAAAAGTTTTATATTTTATACATTAATCGGATTAAAATAAATGATATTTTGATTCTGCCTATGGACAGTACTTCAGAGCTGTGCGACATCGCAAGGCAGAATCAAAATGGTTAATAAAAATTAAAATCAATCAAAAGTTTTAAATAACAATAGAAGAGCAACACGTTCTGGGAATCCATGTTAGATTACATCGCTAGTGTGCGCATTGCTATATCGCATTGATTTGATGGGTATCGACCCACCATCTTAGCTTAACAATGCAAATATAGTACAACAAATTTCGAGATAATTAAAAAACATAATCTGCTTTGAATTTCCTCATATATTTGGTTTAGTAAAATTTATTAATTTACCGATATGAATAAATGTTGTTAATTCTTGTTGGTTGATTTTTTATGAAACTTTTTTAAAGACAGGTGTTACAAAACTAATGTGTATAATTATTATTGCGCCGTTTAAGAGCTGCTTAACCAAATTGGAGTATCGGAGAGATATAAAATATATCAAATCAAGCAATAAAGTTATCAGTTTCAGGAATCGTACATGCTTCTTCATTTGTTTGACTTTTCTTCTACTTCCTCTATTACAAAGCAGTAGTGTTACTTGACTATTCATATATATCGTCGCTCTGTATTAATATTGTAAAACATGAGTTTATTGGTTTCATATTTGTTGAGTTGAACACCTAAAAGAACCAGAAAATAAATAAAAAAACATGGTTTTTACTGCAGGTCAACGATATATTAAAATAAAAGCAATAAAATAACTATTATAAGTGCGTGTGTTGCAAATGTACTACAAGATATTACAACTAAGATGAAGTCGAAGATTGGCATTTTGTGTTCCTTAATTTAGACATAAGTACCCGATGGCTATATTATAAATAATAGTTTTAATTGTAAGTAAAAGATTTTCATGATTTTGTCGCGTAATGTAAAAACATTTTCTTGTATACGTGCTTCCATGATAAGCTTGCATTGACAGTAATGCTTCTTTCGTGTTTCCTAATAACTGCTACTTCATAGCTTTGTATTAAGTTTATTTGTAAGCTAAGTTTAAGTTTCACGGCCTAATGTTATGATATCGGGCACATTGTGTGAGAATGTAAGAAATAGATCGCGCCGGAATCAAACTGGATATGTAATGATTGATTAGTAGTTTTGTACATATCTATTAACGAATATATGCAATAGGCAATCACTTGAGTGAAGGGATCCAATTTTAGCTAAGCTATAAGCTGTTAAGACTCATTTTAAGTTGTAATAAATTTCATTTGAGTTAGCTTGCATGATTTGTCTATCATCAGTTGTATTTTTCCTTAAGAACTTATATAATACATAGATGAGATAATTTCAGCTACCTCATAGCCGCTTTATGTTAGTTAAGAACTATTTAGTTTTTACTGCGCACATTCCATTCCATTACTGAGTATCAAAGCATAATAAAACTGCATTATCATAAAAAAATACTGTAAATGACCGAAGACATTTGCATTATATGGATGCAAATATGCAATAAGATTTCATTCCACATCAAGTAAAAATTGAGATAATAATTTTAATTCGGAAATTCATTAATATAAAATCAATTGAAATAAAACTAATTTGAACGGATTTTATCGCGGTTTTTTATTATTTTTGATCCCGACGTTTCGAAGACTTTTCAGCCTTCGTGGTAAGAAATCATTATAAAATCAATTATTAAAAGTTAGATAGATAGATAGTAACTCTTTATTGTAGACACACACATAAAAAAGAAAAAAATGGTCCACTTTGCATTAGTGTACAAAAAATACGGCATTTGACCTACCTACTTAAATCTGAATTTAGCAAAAAAATCATCATATCTTATTTTTAACTTGATTTGGGTTGAAATGTTATTGCGTATTTGCATCCATATATTAATTACATATAAATAAATTTATTTGCACTCGTCGCGCAAACACGCGGCGTTTTTTTTTTTTTTTTTTATCCTTGCCTGGCAAAATGACTACGCCACACCTGATGGTAAGTGTAGCGCAATCCAAGAATAGTGTCGACCAACGATAAACAGTGTGTCTATCGTTGGTCGGCACGATCAAGCCGGCCTGCAAAGGGTCAAAGGGGAGGGGAAGGAAAAAGGGATGGGAAAAGGGTTAGGATCAGGGAGCAAGCCCCCTGGGGAGAACCGGATATACACTGGCTGACCCTGGAACGCGACCCACACAAGGTGGGCCACTATGGCAGGTTTTAGCACCAGTGTACGGTGGTCGCTATCCGGTCGGATACAAGTATCCTCCCACCAGCAAAGTTAGACTTTCTCCCGTAAAACCTAACCTAACCTAACATCACAGTGTGTTACTTCACTAACGTAGCACATCTTTAATAATAAGTAGTCAATTTGTGATAAATGCCAAACCAAATAATGAGAACAGGCAGCGATATAATTAATATTAATTTATTTCATTTAGGCATTGATACTTTTTCTAATAGCGTATATTTTTTGTGTCTAAGTTAAAGTTATATCATACCATAATTGATATTATCATAAATATATAGGTCACGTTATGGTGGATATTTGATCAGATTCGCATATTTTTCCTTTGACAGGCAATATTTAGAAGATCCCTTCACTATAGTGCCATTATGAATAAGTTGCGCTGACCAAAACACGTGGAATATGCTAAGAAATAGATAATAATTTGTATTGTAAAGATGTTCCTTTTTTCTTCAATGGAGATAGTTTTAAGATTATCAATAATTCTTTTTGTCACACGGTCTTTCCTGGAGTGCTAACAGTTGTTATTTATTTAAAATTAGAACTTCCCATTGATTTCGATTGCTATGGATCTTGAAATCAACGGCTAAGGGAGATTTTCTTGAAAGCAAAGCATGTTTCGGATTCTACATAAGTTTTAACAGAGACAAAATTAAATGGTAGAGCAAAAAGTCACACTATTAAATCGCCTTTAAGACGCAATATGCTAAGAGTAAAAAGTGAAATAAAGAAGCAATGTTATTACTACGTATGTATCTTACATATTGAAATAAAATTAATTTAAACGGATTTTTTGGAAACTAATTTTGTCACGGGGTCCAGGCTGGAAAGCTGAAAAGCCTTCAAAACGTCGGGATCAAAATTTAATAAAGAACCGTGATAAAATCCGTTTAAATTAGTTTTATTTTAATGAGTCACATTCGTGTAAACACAAGAAATCATTATGTATTTTACATAGTTTCTTTTGGTATCAAGGAAATCGACTTAGTCGATCACGTGTCGCGCTTTACAATTATCGATCTATCGACTATCGAACTGCATTTCAACATCGAATAGGCGGTCTCTGTATCTATAGTAAAATGTAAGAGTGTACTATCGGTGTAAGCCATGGTGTAAACACTAAAGGATAGAGTGATCACTGTGATTTAAATGTTGTTGTTCAATGACAAGAATATGTGATGAGAAAAATAATGTTTAATTTCGTATATCGAAATTTGATGTCATTGCGCTCAAAGTTACCTAAAAAGTGAATATATGATAGACTTTTTATAACTAAAAAGAGCAATGGTATATAATATTGTTTTATTGTGTTTTAATGTAAATAATTTTCGTCATAGCCGTGTTGTTCATGACATCGTTTGTATTATTTATAGGCATTGGTGCATATCATGTGTATAGAGCAGATGATTAATCAAATAAATTAGAACAAAAATATAGTTGATAACAATGTTTTATTTTCTAATAAATAAATACACCCAACAGTCACACATATAGTCGTGACCCCACACTAGGTTAACCTGTATCATGGGTATCAGGAACTACGATGAACTCGCGGTCCCACAACACCTAGATCCGAAACAAATATTTGTGGATCATACAAACATTTGTCACTGTGTGGGAATGGAACCCACGGCCTCACGCTTCGCAGGCGGCTACTCGCTCACCCACTACGCCATGGAGGCTATCTAATAACAGATACCGAGTCATGAACACAGACTTCTCATGCAAAGTAATATATCCAGGTACTTCTAGTTGGCATAATTCAGCCGTCGAGAGCTGAGCTAGCTTTATTATATTTAGGCTCTACTGTCCTTACCATCATGTGTAGTCACTTTGCTCAATAAAAAGTTAATTTATAATTCTGATTGGTGGAATGAAGGATCACGCAGCGCGACGCTTCACGCGATTGGTTCGTTTCAATGCTTGTCGTTTCTTGGACCCGCAACTATCTCCACTACTGTCCATCTGATCTGTCGATCCTAGCTTACAGGAGTTACAGTGGCGTGTGTGTGGGTGGAATGGTCTCTGTTGTCCATCTGTCCTAACAACTGATGCTATTAATAATTACGACTCTAATCACAACACATTAATCATTACTTAATAGATCGATAGTACCTTTGTGTCGCGTTCAGTGTTTACTAGGTGATATATTTAGGTGTAGTAATAAAAAAAACATTAACATGAGATATATTTTATTAAACTTCTACAATAATTTTCATTTTTTGAACATACAAATACTATTTATTTACATACAAAATTATTGCAACTCTTAAAAAAATCATCACAACATAGACAATGATGGCCTATTTTTGATAAATGAAATTTCTAATTAGATGAAATGTATACAACCGATATTAATAAGCCATCCTACATAACGTAATAAAAACATCACAAAACGTTTACACGAAATATAAATAAATAAATAAATATAAATACACCCAGCAGTCACTTACCTAGTCCTGAACCCACAGTAAGATACTAATCTTGTGTCGTGGGTATCAGGAACTACGAGACTTTCGGTCTCACAACACCCAGACCCCGAAACAATATTTGTGGATCACACAAACTTTTGTCTCGGTGTGGGGATCGAACCCGCGACCTCTCGCTTTACAGCCGGCTACTCGCCCGCTGCGCCATGGAGGCTTTTATAAAGGTATAACATAGAAAAATAAATACAACTTACAAACACATTTGCTGTATTCCATAGATGATATCAGCGCACTAATTAACAAATCTGTACATCAATTGCACTTTAACTAAAGCCCCATATAGATGAAGAAAGTTTTCCCATGACACATACTAGAATACTGGGTCTTATTGAAACGTCTTCCAAAAACTAAGACAGGTGTTGGTGATTACGGACACGATATTACTGAAAAAACGCTAAATAAATCTACCTTTTTTAGTCTTCACGCAGCATCATGTTGGAATAGATAAATACATTTTTTTTTCATTCAAATAATCACATTATTATTTTATATAAGGCAATGTAACAAATAAAAAAATCAGCCGACGTTCAAGGTTAACGAACATTAGCCTCGCGCGCGTCGCCAGAAAAAATATAATACTTATTTCGCGATTTTGTTAGAGGTATCATGTTCGTAATCATCAGTACTACCACCACCTGTCGTTAATTTTCGGAAATAATTCCCTTACATCCTTCAATCAAAAAGCCGTCATTTAAAAAGTCGTGACCTGTAATTTTTTTTAAACTGTATGACACGCCATATAACAAAACTTTTCTGTACATTCACTCCATCTAAACGGGGCTTAAGGACTTATATTTTAGAGCACACATTGAACAGAACAGTAAACACCTTACAGGCAGAAACAAATTCAGAAGAAGCTCAAAAACTGTTTCGCTAATTAGTGCGACGACAAGGAGTTTGTGTCGAACAAATACTACATACAATATACGGTAACAAAGAATCTGAAAAATAGTTGTGTTAATGTTATAACGTATTAAAGTAGTAATGTAATAGGAAATTGCAAATTCCCAATATTCACTTTAAGTCAACAGCAAATGATTAGATTAATATGTCAAAATTAGGCTAAGATAAAGTATAATTGAATAAGGACCGTAATGAAGTTATGTGTGAATCGAGACCAAAAGTCATTTTTTTTATAGCACAGGCCGGCAAACGAGCAAGTGGGTCACCTGATGGTAAGTGATCTCCACCGCCCATGTACGCCCACAATACTAGAAGAATCATGGGTGTGTTGCCGACCTTAAAGGAAAGGGATAATTAGGAATTTGGCAGGATTTGAGCCTCCGGATATCTCACTCACCGTACGAAACGCAGCAGCAAGCCGCTACTTTACGTCGGTTTTCTGTGAGACAGTGGTAACGACCCGGTTGAGCCGGCCAATTCATGCTGTAGACAAAACTGTCTACAGCGAGGCTCTACCACTCGTAAAATTTATTAATTTAATACTTTTATTGACTCTTATTGGCTAAGGTTTAAAACAGCTGCAATAGCACCCGTTACAAGAGAATTTACTATATAATCCTTGTGGGCTTTATTTTAAAATTCAGACACAAACTCCAAATATTATCTGTCTAGTATAAGTTAGCTATATAATATGGACTGTAAAGATAAGGACGAGTTATTCTTAAAACTAAATGACGAGATGAGTAGACCGCTGGTATGATATTAAGCGTCACACAGCAATATCAACCAGCCAGTATTACAAAATACTGGGTTCACCATTCCCAGACATAAGATCACTCATAATGCTCAATAATTTTACTAACTATGAAATAAGGGTTCAATAAGTTATAAGAATGGCACTAGTACACATAGAGCATATAGAGATATGATCTAAAATTTATAGATCCAGAGAAAGAGCACACAATATTAGTAATTCTCAGTAATAACGCATGAGAACACCTTAAATAAACGGTCAAGATTAACGTAGTCAGCAGTGGATATTTAGAGTTACACAACCTTTAAAATTTACCCTTTAGCTATTTTTTTTTATTTTATTGTATGACGAGACGAGCAAGGCCTGATGGTAATAAACAGGAGTAACACCACACAGAACTTTGAATTACAAAACACTGCATGGCACTAAACTTTACTCATCACCCCGATACATAAGATTTTAAGTCTCATAATGCCCAGTAATTTCACTGGCTTCAATGTCCTTCAGACGGAAACACAACAATGCTTACGCACTGTTGCTTGGCGGCAGAAATAGACAAAGCGGTGGTACCAACCCAGATGGCCTCTCACATAGAGGGACCACCTACCTTGTAAATGTATCATTAATTAATGTTATCTACAGCCGTGCCACCTTAATTTCATATTACATTTTTAATCACAAAGATACTTGCCTATACCTCTACAGTCCACGGTTGGCAAGTAAGAATAGTTTGAGTGCGTCGCGATGGACTGCCATCTTATAATGTTACAAGACGGTCGAACACAAACATTGAAAACTACTGACACCGTATTTATTTATTTCTACATAATATCTCTTTAAACATTACTTGGACGTTAATAGAGATCCATATTTTCAATTTTAGAAAAATAAAATCCTTTCATTCATTTGTCTATCTAAAACTACATTATATCGACACTTTGTATCGATAAGTTTGGAGTTATTTTATAGAGGGAATGTTTGTAGTTCGAGAAATCTATAATTTCTAAAATGTATCAAAGTCAATTCTTATTTTGCTTGAGTCGTATAATAATGGGATATTATCGATAAAATTATCCAAAAGTATCGATACAAAATCCTTATGAGAATTTCTTAAAGGCGATTATTAAATACTATTCTAGATCCATCATAGATGACTGGTTACATTTATAGGATTTATGCCTTCATAGGATGTTATTTACTTGCAAAAAGTTTCATTTTAACCTTATACTAACGTATTCGTAATTGGTAACTGATAATACTAATCAGGTGCCGAAATAGGAAATTAATTTACTTTGATGATCCGTCAACATCCTCTATCCTAAACCATTTGAATACATATTTATTGTCTCGAATACGCGCTTTTTAACATTGGAAATAGAGTCGGAGACAAGATTTATTTAGCTCGTAAAGCGTTTTTAATTTTTTATTTGCAGTTATGGGACTTTATACGTCCCATATAATATTTTTTTGTTATTGGTGAAAAACAACGAAATTAAGTCATAAAAACGATTAAGCTACGTCTTAACGCTTGGGCAAACCGCTTACCAATTGACTTGCTTGACAGGTAGTAGAATTTGTCCAAAAAATCTGACACTCAGTCGGAATTTAGATCGGCGGTAAACGCTTGCACGCCTTCAGAAGTCAATCCAAGCGCCCGATCAAAATTTGTATAGGCTGACAAGCGGATGGATACATTATTATTATTTTTTGAATATTTAAGTTAGAAATTTTTAATAAATCCGATAAAAAAGAAAGAGGTTATATAAACATACAAACAAACACAGCAAGAATATTACATCGAATATTTTAACACAAACATTAATTGTGTATTCTCAAAAAAACTAAGGTGAAATATTACCGAGCTCATTTTTCAATACAGAATAGAAAATTGGATGAAAATATAAATGCAGTTTTTGCTTTAACTAATTAATATAGAACTTTTAAATTTTAGATCAATATAAAAGTAATAATATAAGAGTTCTGTTTTTTCCATTTGTCTACGGAACCGTAAAAAGGTTGCAGTAACAGACTTACATACATTAATGTTCTGTCAGAAAACACTCAAACGAAGTCGCGTATTCATAGAAAAAGCTTATAAATAAATAAATAAATACACCCAACAGTCACACACATAGTCCTGACCCCACAGTAAGATTCGAGTCCTATCTCGTAGGTATCAGGAACTACGAGAGTATTTCGGTCTCACAACACCCAGACCCCGAAACAAATATTTGTGGATCACACAAGCATTTGTCTCGGTGCGGGGATCGAACCCGCGGCCTCTCGCTTCACAGCCGGCTACTCACCCGCTGCGCCACGAAGGCTGCTGTTAGACTTCATATTGCACAAAACGAACACACATAAATACATAAACGTTCCGAGACACCAACAACATTCATAATATAACACTAACTATTCGCAGGCTATACATTCTTAACACCAAGCCAAAACATTTCCACCTTTACATGCCCTTGTAATATAATTAATTTCATATTAAAGTTTTTTAACATAATTATTTTAAAACCCAACACGTTATGTTCTATTGAGTCGATAAAATTATTTTCATTAGATATTGTGCAACCCTATAAACGTATTTTGAAAATAGTTACTATTTTACCGTTTCGAAATTACTTCGTGTTTCAATTCCATTTTCAACATCGATAGTTTTAATTATAGGACTTAATGAAACGTAACATTTTCTATCGATAAATTTATCTGATATATCGATAGTTAGACTCTTTAGTAAGAGAATTCTATCGATATATTTTAACTGTAGTGTTACAGCTATTATTAAACTCTTTAGTAAGAGAATTTTATCGACATATTTTAACTGTAGTGTTACAGCTATTATTAAACTCTTTAGTAAGAGAATTTTATCGATATATTTAAACTGTAGTGTTACAGCTATTATATTAAGTTAATAACAATATTATTCGACTTTCGATAACGACTCCATGTTACGAGATATTCCAACGTAACATTAGATAGGTTTAACGCTGGTTAGTTACGTTATAGTTAATATCAAATGGTTTCGACAAGTCCTTTTCGCTTGGGTCTCGGTTCGCCTGATATGAACGAAGTTTCCTCTGACGAGTTACTTGTCACTTTCTGCAGCTGTGATGACGTACTTGGTTGGGCCTGGGTGTAAAAAACATTTTTTTGTTATATTCGTTATTTTTTATAGCAGTTTGAATTTATAGACACCTGCTATAGTCGTTAAAGATTAATTAGTTGTATGTATTCCGAGTATATATACGTATGTATTATGTATGATTGAATGTTTGTATATATGCTTCAACCGATTTGGATTGTGGGAATTCTCATTTTATCCGGAGTGATTTCATTAGAGAAAGAGCTTGTAAATTCCTATAAAGAGAATAGCAAAACGAATAACCCATAATCCAATCACATTTCCAGAATAAGTATGTCAAATAATTAAAAGAGAAGGAGTATGATAACATAAACTAATGTGGGTTAAAGTGAGAGAGGAGGAGCCTGCCTACTGCTGCTGTATGCGTGAGAGAAAGAGAAGCCAGACAGAGTGGCGTCGTAACGCGTTACGTTACGAACCGGTTTACGCTCCCATAAGAAGTTATCACTTCAAAAATTAAGATGATCGGTGGGCAAATGGGACTCGGACTTGGATGATTTTTTTATTAATCCATACCTGTTGAACTGCCGGTGACGGAATAGAGCTAGCACTCGCTGCATTCCTCCTAATATCTTCTAGTGGTATTTCCTCTGACCGTGATCTGGGTGACCCCTCTCTGGACCCGTGGGTGCTGCTGCTTCGAGATACACTACTGAAATATTCAAATGCTGTTGTAAATGGTGCATTAAATTAACATAAATTAATATTAAAAACACAATGTTATGACCTTGGCTTTGTAATAAAATTTGAAAAAAGAAATATGCGATTTGTGAAGATGATGAATCTTTTAAATCATTGATCAAAATGTATACATACGTACAATGCATTTAAGGAACCTCTAAAAATGGGTTTTAATAAACCCATTTAAAAAGATTGAACGTAAATTTAATCCTCTTATAAAATATATTACAAGTTAAATTCTGAAATTTAAGTTGTATTATTACCGGTACATTGTACTTGTAACTTAATTTGTATATTAGACTATAATGTCATAAAATTTTCGTATTTCCTTTCGCCAAAAAGTATCAAAATTTAACCAACAATCTGTCCGATTTTTTTTTACCTTTCTCTACTCGTAGTTCGTTCTCTGTATACAACGATGCCGTCTTTCAGCAGATGTCCACTTGGTCTTCTTAATCGCCGTTCCACATCGTCACTGTCACCGCCTGGACGAAACATATGTGAGAAATAAAATACAATAAAATACAGTACAATACAATAAAATACAATACAATAAAAGACAGTACAATACAATACAATAAAATACAGTACAGTACAATAAAATACAGTACAGTACAATAAAATACAGTACAATACAAAACATATAGTATTTTTTGTTAATCTTTTACAATTAGAATAGTGTTAAGAACTAGTGCATGGTCTATGGTGGGCAATAAACAGTCTTATTTCTTAGTCAGTATTATTTGGGCTTCCGGATATCTCACACACCGTAGGAAACGCAGCAGCAAGCCGCTACTTTACGTTGGTTTTCTGTGAGACAGTGGTAACGACCCGGTCGAGCCAGCAAACACTGCTGCAGAAAAAACTGTCTACAGCAGTGTTTCCCAACCTTTTTAGGCCATGTTCCACCTTAACATTTTTTTTGTTAAATTTGTCACCAATAATTAGCACTGCATTTAAATAACCCAAAGCGAAAGGTTTAAAGTCGTGTCGAGTCTATTTTTAAATTGCCCCCCTTAACTATCAAATTACCCCTCTGTGGGGCGTGGGCTCCACGTTCGGATACATTGGTCTATAGCGTGGCTCTACCACTTAAAATCTGTATGAATGATAGTTTTTTTTTTTTCTGGGGCTCTATGCTCTATGCTCTCTGCTCTCACTCTCGTCCCTCTGATATTATTTCCAGAGATGTTTCCCATCTAAATAATTCTCAACATCTTTTAATATAAAAACCCCGTAATAATGCAATGTAAAAAGGATATATAAATATATATAAATAAAAATGCACACATTACAGTGTTTGTCTGCATTATTACGTATGAATGGTAGTTACCGGTGGATCTCCGCACCGCTGATAGTCCTGGCAGACCCGGCCGCGAAAAAAGAGGGCGGTGCCGCGGCGCGAGCGCGGGCGCGGACATCCCAGACACCTCCAGCAGACGACCTATCTGCTGCATCTTCTTCTGGCGGGATTTCGTACGGCCCTGTACACGAATTATAAGAAGGTAGATAGACAGATAGATAGTAACTCTTTAGTGAAGACACACACATAAATAAATTTGAAGAAAACAATGTATTTTATTGTAAAAAAAGCGTGGGGTGCTTTTTAAGATACTATCTTAATGATAATCCTTCTACTCATATCTGTCAATACAATAATAAAATTATAACTATTGATACCATTGTGTTTTTTAGTTTCTTTAACTATTATTTATTTTTATTTTTTTAGTTAAAATATAAATATATTGTAGTCGGTTGAGGTCCGAATATCAAAAAAGCGCCATCTATTGACGCTCTTAGATACTACGACATTCCCTATAATTAGCAAAAGTCCAGAGAGTATAATTTCAATTGACGCAAATTTACAATCTATTGACGCATTCTTATGCGTCGTGTAGATGGCGCTAAACTAAACTACACAACAATTATTTATAATTATCAATCACAATTTGCAATACTTTTTATTTTTTTTTATATAATATTGCATTGTCATCGGTCCTTGATAAGTATGCCAAATTTCAGTTTAATCCGACGTTTTAAAGGAGGTGAAAATCACGTTTAAAGACAAGTTACAGACAAACCTACCAACCTACCAACATACCAACATACATACGTCTGAAGCTAATAAAAGCGTGTTAAAAACAGAAAACAATAATAGACAAAATACAGCAAATAAATCAATGTGCCACAAGTGGCGGCCTTATCACTAAAAGCGATCTCTTCCAGGCAACCATACACACATACACCAGTGTAAAATCCGTTTATCCGTTCCGTTAAATTCATTTTATTTCAATCATAAGAAGGTAGTTGACTTGATTTTTTGTAGTAAAATTTCTTTAGAATCGTTGATAGTGAGATGTCCCCACTACGCCCTTGGCTCATACAAATATTTAAATTCATAATTGCGGGCTCATATTTGAACCGATTTTGATTGTATTATTATGTATATACAATCAACTAACCTTGGTCAGCCTTTGCTTAGCCGCCATACTTCTGATGTGATCGTCGAATTTGAACTTGGCACGCAGAAGCACTGTCCTGGGCAACGCACCGCTCGCGCCTATACGTGGCTTGTGGATCGTGAGGTGTAAGCAACGGGGATCTTCTTTGTCGCCTTGTATCTAAAAACGAAAAGGTAGATTTTTTATATAGCACTAGATGACCCGGTGAACTTCGTATCACCTACATAATATATTTGTGTAAAATGTGGTCAAAACTTAATACAAATGTTTTATTTACATTAAATGCAATTAAGTGAGGTACTGCGCCATTGCACGTGAGGTAGCCCGTCGCACATTTAATTGACTTCGACGACCTAAGTCAGGTCGTCTCCCACCTCCCTCCGGTTGGACAGTCCTGTACCCGTCCAGTCCCCGTCCCGTCCCCGTCCTGTCCCCGTCCTGTCCGCGTCCCGTCCCCGTCCTGTCCCCGTCCCGTCCCGTCCCCGTCCCGTCCCCGTCCTGTCCCCGTCTTGTCCTGTCCCTGTCCTGTCCTGTCTCACTGTCCTGTCTCACTGTCCTGTCTCACTGTCCTGTCTCTCTGTCATGTCTCTCTGTCCTGTCTCACTGTCCTGTCTCACTGTCCTGTCTCACTGTCCTGTCTCACTATCCTGTCTCACTATCCTGTCTCACTGGCCTGTCTCACTGTCCTGTCTCACTGTCCTGTCTCACTGTCCTGTCTCTCTGTCATGTCTCTCTGTCCTGTCTCTCTGTCCTGTCTCTCTGTCATGTCTCTCTGTCCTGTCTCTCTGTCCTGTCTCACTGTCCTGTCTCACTGTCCTGTCTCACTGTCCTGTCTCACTGTCCTGTCTCACTATCCTGTCTCACTGGCCTGTCTCACTGTCCTGTCTCACTGTCCTGTCTCAATGTCCTGTCTCACTGTTCTGTCTCACTGTCCGGTCTCACTGTCCTGTCTCACTGTCCTCTCACTGTCCTGTCTCACTGTCCTGTCTCACTGTCCTGTCTCACTGTCCTGTCTCACTGTCCTGTCTCACTGTCCTGTCTCACTGTCCTGTCTCACTGTCCTGTCTCTCTGTCATGTCTCTCTGTCCTGTTTCACTGTCCTGTCTCACTGTCCTGTCTCACTGTCCTGTCTCACTGTCCTGTCTCACTGTCCTGTCTCACTGTCCTGTCTCACTGTGCTGTCTCACTGTCCTGTCTCACTTTCCTGTCTCACTGTCCTGTCTCACTGTCCTGTCTCTCTGTCATGTCTCTCTGTCCTGTTTCACTGTCCTGTCTCACTGTCCTGTCTCACTGTCCTGTCTCACTTTCCTGTCTCACTGTCCTGTCTCACTGTCCTGTCCCTGTCCTGTCCCTGTCCAGTCTAGACGCTATACGACCCGTCATCACGGCAAGCTTCGCAACGACAACTCAACAACTACTAATAAATTAAAAATTAATAAAAAAAACATTGTCCAGCGGACAAAATTGTGAATCTAAACCATTCTCAGATCCCCTTGAACACACACAAAAAATTTCATCAAAATCGATCCAGTCGTTTAAGAGAAGTTCAGGAACATACACACTCACAGAAGAATTATATATATAAAGATAGACCGGCAAACGAGCAAGGGAAAAATATTTAAGTTAAAGGCTACCTATTTAAATCTGGCCGAGGGCATGATTGTCGAATGACGATAAAAAGATGTACGCCATATACGATGACGTCAGTTTTTAAGATTGTCATAACGCGGTGAACGCGTGCGAGGGAGATAGAGAGATGGTCCCACTACTCATCCATTTTATTTCATACGCATTTGCATAAATAATTGATATATTAATTGTGGTCTCACTTTTAACCAAATTTAGATTCTATTTTCGTAATAGGGTTTCTCTTTTCTTTTTTATATTATTTTCTATTGCGTATACATTAATGTTCAAATTCAATACAATAACCCTATTGTTAAAGAGCGTAATTTCAGATTTGACAAGCCATACTTACATCCAAATCTTGCAAACTGCCAACTAACTTCGCCACGCCCCATCCCAACCTCTGTTTATCAGGCTCCACTAATATTATCTGTATATTGTCTACAGCCAAAAACCTGTGTTGCCACGTTCCGTCCTTTTGTATTATATCGCACGATATGAGATCAGAATCATCTGAAATAATTGGTGACAAAATAGTTTGATGCAAAGTTTAAAAACCTAATGGACCTATCAACTGAGCAAATAAATATAATATTGTTAATGGTCGCTCACGAACAAATCTTTTTAAGGCGTACATCCTTGTTTCTCTGTGCCATCCGCCTGTTCTGTCGCAGGCCTCTCGATGCTTCATCCCTTTTCGGTGTGAAGAAGTATTTATACAGGCCGGCATGATTCTGGTGACCATCGATAAACTCATTGTTTGTCGGTGGTCGCTCGTTTTTATGGACTGCGCTGCGCTTACCACCAGGTGTAGTGCAGTCACTTTGTAGTGCTCGGATAAAAAATCGTAAATAGTCAAAAAAGAATTTACAGATGTAGAATAATGATTTTTGATTAAATATATATTAATAAAAAAAATACGAAGAACGTTGGGGATATTTTTTTTCATTATTTAAATCTTGGAAGACCATTCAAAACTAGCGTATGCGCGTATCACCAATGAAATAATGAAATCAAACATATAGAAATATAACCTATTACTTACTAAGGTCCAAAACGTCCCCAACTTGTACAAAAGGCGCCGGATTTGTGAGTGGCAGTTGGTTTTCTTGCTTCCCGCTTAATTTCAGATACAAGTCTCGGATTAGGAAAAACGTTCTTATGGCCCGTCGCGCTCGTTCCATCTTATGAGAGAACATAATTACATATTTTAATTAACTAATTCATATATTATTCTTTTATGGGATAAAACCAGAAGTAAACAATACCTCGTGAATTTCTTTTATATTTATTTGAAAATAATTGCCTTTTTTATTCGATTGAATGACGAGACGAGCAAGGCGCTCGCCTGATGGTAAGCGCCACGCCTGCCCACAAACAGAAGCATCACTACACAGAACTTTGAATTACAAAGAACTGCATGGCACTGAACTGCAATCGTCACTCCGAGACAGTGCTTACACATAGTTGCTTGGTGGCAGAAATAGACAAAGCGGTGGTACCAATCCAGACGGCCTCTCGCATGCGAGCGACCAACCACCTTGTGAATAACTAAACCTATCAAATAGCTAAAACATTACTTTGCAATTACCACTCGCTTTTCACGACTAGTCAAAGAAAAACTCATTCATTATCATTCATAAAATAATGCAGAAACTCACTTCGCCCCCGGGTAATCTCTTCGCGAATGCTATCCCGGACATAGGCGTCCGCGTGGGCGGCAGCAATATGGCCGCGTCCATACACAACCACTCTACGTTTAACGGTCGCTTGCTCATCTCGCAGTACCTGTTTGTATACAAAATATACAATTAAGTACACCACTATTTAAGCGGGGATGACCTAGTACAGGGATTCCGAAACTATTTTAGGCAAAATGAACTTATTAGTCATTTTGACGTATTCGTGAAATTACTTTAAATATCCTATCTCTAGTTTTTTTCCTATCGATACAAAATACTTTTTTTTTACTAGCCCTGTATTATACATGTCCCACTGCTGGGCACGGGCCTCCTCTACTGAATGAGAGGGGTTAGGCCTTAGTCCACCACGCTGGCCTAATGCGGGTTGGCGGACTTCATATACCTTCGAAAAATCTTATCAAGTTCTCAGGTATGCAGGTTTCCTCACGATGTTTCCTTCACCGTTAAAGCAAGCGATAATAATTAACAATTAATATACACGTAACTTAGAAAAGTCAGAGGTGTATGCTCTTGAGGCTGGTTTCGAACCTGCGACTTTCGTCTCGATAGTCCGAACTATTTCCCGCTGAGCTATCGCTGCTCCTTACAAAATACTTACCAACTTAAAACTGCAGTTTTGGTTACATATCGACCCTTTTGGAATACCTAGTGGGAAGTGGCAGATATTGCCGAGATTTCTTTAACATCGGATTATCAAACATAAACAAAAACATAAAGTGATACTTTAGTGATACTAAATTTGAGTGGTAGAACCACGCTGTAGACAGTTTTGTCTACAGCATGAACGGGCTGGCTCGACCGGGTCGTTACCACTGTCTCACAGAAAACCGACGTAAAGTAGCGGCTTGCTGCTGCGTTTCGTACGGTGGGTGAGATATCCGGAAGCCCAAATCCCCTCCTCTTCCCAATCCCTAATTATCCCTTTACTTTAAGATCGGCAACGCGCCTATGATTCTTTTGGTGGCGTACATGGGCGCTGGAGATCACTTACCATCAGGTGACCTACTTGCTCGTTTGCCGGCCTATCCTTCCTACTAATATTATAAACGCGAAAGTTTGTAAGTATGGATGGATGGATGTATGTTTATTACACGTTCACGTAAAAACTACTGGATGGATTTTAAAGAAACTTTACAAAAATATAGCTTATACATCAGAATAGGACAATCCCTACATTTAAGAATCCTCTCCCTCTTCCCATCCCATGTTGGTGTGCCTTTTCCTGCCAGCCTATAACGCGGCGATTATTCCAAAGTTCCCTTAATTTCTAAGTTAGTCTTTCTAATGATAAATGTTCTGTACTTGACCAGTCATAAGCGCTTTCTTAGTCTACATGATAAATAAAGATTTTGATTTTGATTTGAGGACATAGGCTACTTTTTATTCCGGAACAAGCAGATAGCGCGGGCGGAGCCGCGAGCAAAAGCTAGTGGTATATAAAAAAAGTACTTACTCATCCTCAAACATATCCAAGAATATATCGTCGCACTTGTAGAAGTTCCTAGCGAGCGCGGCGGCGCGTGCCCGCAACGAGTCCGCCGCGCCGACGTGCCGCGCCGCCACCACCCCGCTCGCGCCCCGCATCGCTATACGAATCAACGTCACGCTCAGCTCCAGCGTCACCAGACGGACCTTCGACGCTGCAATTATACCGCCAGTATCTCAAATCATTGACTAAGTAGATGTTTCACTACAATCGTGACGGCACAACGCAACCAGTATTTATCAAATATGTCAAACTCAAACGTACAGAACAGCTACACCTATAAATATAATTACTACAGGATCTGCTATTGTTGTCAGTAACTTGTGATGTAGATTTATTTTTGGCGCTTACAAGGCACCTACATACATATTATTCAAAATAATCTTCCCGTTCCTACAATATTCAAGTATCAGAATGAACTAAGTAGATATTTCACTACAATCATGACGGCATAACGCAACGCGTCATAATCTAATATCTACCGGCAAGGATGTCAAACTCAAACGTACTGAACAGCTACACCTATAAATATAATTACTATAGGATCTGCTATTGTTGTCAGTAACTTGTGATGTGGATTTATTTTCGGCGCTTACAAGGCACCTACATACATATTATCCAAAATAATCTTCCTGTTCTTACAATGTTCAAGTATCAAAATTAGTTAATCTTTCATGTATCAAGATATATTACATATTAGGACACAAAAATCGGATAATGTTCGCCAATGCACTTTCAGAGAAAAAATCTATGGACACTAATAGGTGCATGTTATGGTATATTTTAATATCAAATCATAATTACAATAAACAAAAATGTGAAAGAAGGTGAGAATTATAGAGACTTACTAGGTTTACAGCTTAAGTTGGTAATCGTCATTAGCTTTGAGATAAGTAACTCGTTGAAACTCTGCTTCGGTTTCTTTGCAGGAGACGATGATGCGTCAGATTTAGTTTCCGATTCATCATTCTGACTACTACTCGATGCACTGCTTGTACTTGGTGCATTAACTACATTATTTTCCTCTGATGAACATAGCAGAGTGTCCAAAAGTTCTGTGTTGACACCTTGAATAAAAAAGGAATATGTCAGAATAGTTCTAATATTGAAAAGAATTAAAACAAATATAACACTTACCGACTAGTGGCCCAAGTAAGCGGGAAGACAAACAGAAATAAATTAATATTAGAAACGATTTCATACGCTGCATGAACTAAATAGATGACAATGTCATAGCACTAATAGAAACTGTACTTTTAAATGGCAATATTTTTAAAAGATATCACGTACCTTTAGCAGGGTAATAACATGACAAAAGATACATATACTGAAGTTTATATTTCATTTCATATGAGTTTATACAACGAACTAGTACAGAAGTAATACACAAAAAATATTACTATAACTCACCTTTGTTATTAATCAATGCGAACAACAAACACAATGCAAATAGAGCTTTATAGTCATTCTCACTACAATCCAATGAATCGAAAATAGTTTTCAAGAACGGTCTTTTTTCTATATCTCGATTTTCTTTCTCTAATATGCTATCTAAAGTCATCCGTTCATTAGACGTACTAGGTGCAACACCTAATAGTTTCTGTTTTTCTTCATCGGTAATATTGTTTAATTCTTGACCAGTTTTTGATGAAGTCGATTCGATACCAGAATCGGGTAACGGCGAATCGGGCATATTTTCCTGCACGATTGTACTTGATTTTACTGTCTGTATTTGAGTAACCAAGTCTTCAGTCGAATCGTTACCTATACTCGAAGTCTCGCTTATATGAGACGTGGACGGAAGTGACGTAGACACCAACTCAGGATCGAGATCGCAACTCGATTGATCGGTATCTTTGTCGTCAAAACCAAAAGATTTATTACCACTAAATTCAGGAGTAGTGTAGTCTCTATCGCTCGACGTATTCTCTAAAGCCTTTTCTAGGCTTAATTGAGGTTTAGAGAATTCCAATTTGACAATAGTTTTAGCGTTGCGTATGTACATTTCTAGTATCTTTGTCGCCCCGTCCTCGAATACCGATGAGTCTGATTGCAATATAATCCAGGCCAACGCGTGTACGATCGGTCCGTGAGTTATTATCAAGAAAACTTGCGATAGCAAAAATAGGGCAACCACGCACGAGACTGACGGTTTCGATTCATCCTCAGACTCGGCTCTTTGTCTGGCGAAGCTCATTCTTGTTGGTGATACTTCGCTGTTTTTGCCTTTTAGAATGGCTTCTAAATTCCTTGTAATAACTTCTATGCTTTGTATGTGGTCTCTGTTATAAGGGGAGGATGTTGCGGATCGTTTGGTCGTTTGTGAAGTCAGCGAATAGATGTACAGGGGTATTAATAGTTTGTGCAACAAATGCTCCGTCAGCACGTCGTTTAGGTCAGGAATGTTTAGGCATAATATATCGTTTATGTAATGTAGGTGGTCTAAATGCTCAGCCACAAGATCGTCTAGCTTTTGTTGAGATTGGTGGCTACGAGTAAAAAATACTCTATGATTAATATAGATATCGATTCTATCCAACATAAAATAATTAATGATTAAAGAAAGACTTCCGATGGTGTTTCAAGTGTCAGATATGAGCGTCAGTGGCATGGGCGTATATCAAAATCCTACCTAGCGTCCTACTAAAGGCGGGACTCCGTACATTGGTGACAATATCATTGAATAGTCTCCCATAGATTTATCTAGTTCCCAAACTCGCCGCATCACAGACACGCATGTCTGCAAGCCTGATGCCATTGGAAATCTTCCCTTAGATAGAATTAATCTATTAACTTACTCGGCATCATTTCTCACGCATGCGTCCAATTCCAATATGTGCTTTCCAATAAACCAAACCAAATTACTAAAATACGGCGCCGCCGTTCTGAAAGCATTGAATATAAATTTTTATGTTGCACGGCTGTAAAAATTAATTATTTAGAAATCTATCTAAAGAATTCTTTGCAGTTTTTAGACCCTTACTATTTTTAAAACAACAATTTAGAAACTTGCAATAAACAGCAACAATAAGGTTGTCTGGAAGAAATCGCCGGTAGCGATATGACCGCGCATTTTATCACCCTTGTGTTGTGTATTATCCTTACTTCTATATAACTTTACAGTGTAGTTCTACTACTTAAAATCTTACCTGTCTCTTATAAACCTAAGCATACTTGCGTCCTGCACTCGATATACGTTTAGCGTCAGTGTCCTCACTGCTATTCGCACCATTGATTCAGAGTGATTGAAGAATTTTATAGCTTCCGTGTATAAAGGGAAATCTTTTGTGTGCTGCAAACAATAAATCTTTTAAAACAAATTACTCTAATAATAGCATAAGTTAATATCCCCAGAGAAGTTGACATCAGACTGGCAGGCTGGTCGTAAAAACTGCAACCCAATTGGAATAACAAAAATATTCGCAGTTTTATCCATTAGTTTACCCACGCCTATAATAGCGATCATTTATTATTATCGATTCGAAAAATTTCACATGGACTGTATGAGAATGGAATTTGTGCCCGGTATTGTGCTCCGCGAAAAGGACACTGCAGCACCAATTTCATCTCTGTATATTCCTTTAGCGGATAATGGCGTCAGCTAAAGTTTAAATTGAGAACCAGCCCTTTTAGAATGCGCAAAATTCATAAATGGAACGTTGCAGCGCGTCTCAGATTTGTATCGGTAAACGTCACACGTTGGGAGACCAAACGTGTGACGTTCGTACTATTTGATCGACCAATCACAATCAAATAGTACGAACGTTCGTGTCGTGTTTTTACACCACATTCTAACTCCGATGCTCCTTTTAAAAATCCCATTTGAAAATTATGAGTAGGAACTCAGAATTTTTCATAGTATTAGATAACTGCAGACTTGTTGACAGCACCCTTCCCGGGCAAAAAGACGAGTAGCCGGCTGTGAAACGGGAGACCGCGGGTTCGTTCCTCGCACCGAAGTAAGATTTTGTATGACCCACAGATATGGGACTTTGCGTTGTGGAACCGCAAGTCCCTTGTTGTTCCTGATACCCTCGATACATGTTATCGTAGTGTAAGGTCAGGGCTAACAACAACAGGCTACAAAATATGTACGTGTCTTTAATTCTAATATGCAAATGAAACAGGTTTAAACAACTTCTATAAATAATAACAAAAATAAATCTCATGAATGTAATATATACAGACTTTAAAGACAAATATTTTCTTATTTTTCGACACTAGAATATCTATCACATAGTGTATATTATGTGAAGGTAGCGTAATACATACTTCGCATTATAATAAAATTATTTAATACATTTTAACACATCGCTTGAGACCTAGCAACCCCTGTAGCATTCCATAGGAAAGATCGGCAAAAGGAGGATATTTTTTCATACTTTAATAGTGTGTGTGTTCAAGAGCGATGGTGGTCACTTACCATAATATGATGCACTTTATCGTTTGCCCTTCTAAAATTAAAATAATCAAGGTACATTCAGATCTATGACAGCCTTCGTGGCTCAGTGGGCGAGTAGCCGATTGTGAAACGTGAGGCCGCGGGTTCGATCCCCGCACAAACAACAATATTTGTCTGATCCACAAATATTTGTTTCGGGTCTGGGTGTTGTGAGACCGAAAGTCTCTCGTAGTTCATGATACCCACATCACAAGATTCGTATCTTACTGTGGAGTCAGGGTTATGTATGTGACTGTTGGGTGTCATTTATTTATTTATTTATCTATATAAGTACGAACAGAGTTCATATTACGATAACTGACACGAATAATTATAAAGTCTAGCCTCTATTTTTTTTTCTATTCACTCCACAAGTGAATTACGATTAATAAGCGTGTCATTTGTTCCAGTATGAAATATTACTCATACTACATTAACTACAGGAATAGGAATACATCAAACATACCTAAGATAATTGCACCTCTAAGTAAATTATACTTTTATGTTTTACTAGCTTTACCTCGCGGCTCCGCCCGCGTGAGCTGTGTTTTCCGGGATAAAAAGTAGCCTATATCTTATTCTGACATATAAGCTATATTATTGTAAAGTTTCATTAAAATCAATTCAGTAGTTTTTACGTGAAAGAGTAACAGACATCCATCCAGAGTTTTTTTTGTATATCAATGATCTATCAATACTTACAAACTTTCGCGTTTATAATATTAGTAGGATATTTGCGATGTTCATAACAAAAAAATATCTATGTCCATTTATTATTGAAAACTTATATGAATGTATAAGTACTAACTTATGTGAATGTGTATCACACTGGAATACATTGGTCGCAAATCCCTATATTGTTACATGAGTCCAATCCCGCGGGTGACCCAAAAAAAGTTGGCTTAAGGTAGAAGAGGAAGGTATGATACTCAATTGCCTCACTACAGAGGTACTTGCTTGTGGGTGTGTACCTGGTCATAATTGTATCCGACTGGCTAGCGACCAGTCATAGGCCATAGGTTAATCCATAGGCGTTACGATACCATAGAGAGATCCACACACACCCAGATGAAGGGGTAATAGTTATAAAACACTTACTTTTTGGGGATCAAAAATAATTTCAGATGCCCCATGAAGATTTACTTATAACCCCTACAACCGATTCAAAATAAGCTCATCCATATTTATTTATATAAAAATGAAATTCTGTTCGTTGGTAACAGCATGACTAGAGAAAAGCTGGACCGATTTGGCATTTTTTTTTCCAATAGGGTTTTTATGGAAAGACAATTTGGAAAAGTCGCACGGAATATTTTAAACTCGTGATAAACTCTTTACTATGGATTTTTTATCAACTCGAGACCATAATTATTATTCAAGATTCAATCGATGGTTATGCGTAATTCTGTTTTGTTTTGTTCGTTACATATGGTTCTAGAAATGTATGTAATGGTACAACACTATATATTTATTTTGTGAAGACGATGGTTCATGGCTATAAACATCAAGCTATGCCCCACGGCAGCTGAGCAGTAACATGCACGCGGGTGAACCGTGAGTGACAACTACAACAAAATATTCCTTCTTTTTTACTAGCCTTGTATTATACATGTATCACTGCTGGGCACGGGCCTCCTCTACTGAATGAGAGGGATTAGGCCTTAGTCCACCACGCTGGCCTAATGCGGGTTGGCAGACTTCACATACCTTAGAAAAATCTTATCGAGTTCTCAGGTATGCAGGTTTCCTCACGATGTTTCCTTCACCGTTAAAGCAAGCGATAATTTACAATGAATATACACGTAATTTAGAAAATTCAGAGGTGTATGCTCTTAGGGCTGGTTACGAACCTTTTTTTTTTTTATCCTGGCTCGGCAAAATGACTACGCCACACCTGATGGTAAGTGTAACGCAATCCAGGAATAGTGTCGACCAAAGACAAACAGTGTGTCTTTCCTGCGACTTTCGTCTCGACAGTCCGTACCACACCCTGCTGAGCTATCGCTGCTTCCTGCCTATTAATACACCTTTGTCTCACCTTAACTCGCATGGTAATAATAAATGAAATGCATGTTACGAAATTGTATAGTCAAGGTTGTAGATATTTGCCAAAAGTCTGTGGCCTTGTAATTTATTGTAGTGTGTAATTTTTATGGCAGTTTTAATTTAACGATACTCTGTTCAATAAAGAGTACCTGTATCATACCGCGACGTATTCTGACAATCGTGTAAAATAAAAAAAACCGGCCAAGTGCATGTCGGACCATGCACAGTAAAGGGTTCCGTAGTGTAACTGAAAATCTTAAAAACTATACGGCCTAGGTTATGTATACAAATTTTCGTTAGAAGTACCTATTAAGTAATACTACCTTAATTATATTATATTACTTTTTTAATGTTCCACAACGTAATTTAATAGGTTGAGGGGACAATTGTCACGACTTTGGACACGTACGTTAGATGTGAGGGCGGTTTTTTATACTGGCACGGTCAAGTGCCTTAGAGCACTGGATACTGTCCCTTAGGCTTGAGATATACTTGCAAAATTGAATATCAGCTTCCATATATGAGTATGTAATAATACCAGGTTCGACAACCTAGTTTAAAAATACTTTACCATATTCGGTATGGTTCATAACCGCGCCAACGTAATACAATTACGTATAAATGAAGTGGAATTTTGTACACGTTATGTGTCTTATTTTGCACAAGGGTCATTTTAGTGGCATAAAAGACTAAGGACGCGACACAGCCATCGAGCCTCAAACTCGAAACAAGTGCGGCGTGAGCGTCTAATTCGCACCTTTGCGAGTCGTGGCTCCGCATACATGCAACGTACATATTTGAAACTATTTTATACCCGTACTATAGAGCCGTATTTTGAAACGGAGCCTTGGTTTTAGAATCTAGTATCGTAAACGCGTCCCATCCCTACTCTACCTGAAGTTACTGGCTTACACCGGCGAGCGATTAACGAGCCACTATGGCGGGTTTATACACCGTGTAGTCGCTATACTGTATACAGTCGGATACAATAATGTATCAAGTAGCTTGTCGTCAGCATTACAGTGGAGCAGCGGTGTATATAGGTATATGTAACTATATCGTGTCTACAGTGTGGTATGCGCTAGCATGACGTGCTGCCTCGTTTCCACCAACGTCTGTCGCCACTAAGGATGGTCGCCCGTCCGCATGATCCTACTATATACTACTTAGTTATATTGTGGTACAATACAATAGGAACAACAAGGAACCAGAGTGGAGTTCATAATTCAGATTTCCTTTGTCTTCGTAAAGTGCACAATCTATAGTTTTAAACGACGAAAAATACCGGAGCAGGTTCTCAATTCAACGCGTACTTGTGGACCAATATGGATGATATTATTTTTTCATTCGAAAAAGTATAAGTTTAAATGTGCCCAAATTCCAAGAAGAAATTCCTCTAAATTAAATTGCTCCTCGAAATAGGGAATGACAGACTAAAACTACTTCATTTATGCACCGATATTGAGGATAATTTCACTAAAAATAGTAAAAAGTTTTTTTAACAATAATACAACTGAATAGGTTCTATTTTTGTTAAAAAAATATTATCTTTACGGTATGTATATTATACATATATTAATAGTCTTAAAAGCACTTACTTCATTATAAAAGAAGTGAATGGTGTGATTATTCAGTTTCAGACTTAGAGTCTTGAGAAACGATATGTAGTAGGCCATTACTTCTTCATCAGAGAAATCGAATTTGTGAACAATTATTGAATTCACATGGTTATTGCTCAAAAGATAATCTGTAAAAAATATATATTATATTGAAACAATCTTACTTATTTGAATAGAGAATTAAAAATAAAGGTCAGATGAAATATGTAAGTCGTTTGGCTAAGTGGTAGGATTATTATTAAACACTTGCAACAAACATATACATATTCATTTATATTTTAATATTAATATAGTTATACAACAATTCCTTAAAATAAGTATTGCTTTACAAATAAAATGTTAAACTTTATTTGATTATTGCATCATTAAAACTTGAATATTTTTTATGTACCTACTCAATTGAGGTTACCAGGATTGAATTATATAATTAATAAATAGATATTTCACATAAAGGCTCTAAAATGATATTCTTTAGCGATATTTTTTGTTATTATTGCATCATATTGTCACTGGAAAGGCCAAAGAAGTAAAATAGAGTAATAAAAACACTAAAGTGTAATACTAAAGTGCCAAAATGTGTACTTTACGGTAGAGCATTTTAAAGTTAAACATTAGTTTTTTAAATAATTACATGAGGAAAAAAAGTATTCAAAATATATAAGTTTAATTGAAATTTATTCAGTAGGTAAATTTATATGAATTTTTATCATAAAAAAACAATTTTAAAACACTTTGCTGTAAAGTTCACGTATTGGCATTATAGTATTTTTGCCTTTCCAGTGACAATATTATTATTATAGCAAATCAATGCATGTTGCATACATACATAAAGACTACATTTGTTTAATTCCCAATCGTTAAACTTATTTTCATCCCATATTGTAATAGAAGCATGCTTATCACCATATTAAGTACACATATAAGGGAACCCACATATTTTATTTCCTTTCAAGTCTATTTCAATAAAACAGTGACGCTATCTAAAAATAGTTCATCACATGTTCCTGCTAGTTTATTCCGGTACATAAGATAATATTACTACAGAATACTCCGAGGTCATTAACATTATTAATATGTAGGTAATCAGACGTTTATTGAAACATAAACTACTCCATTATCACATATTCATTGACCTGTTATCAGGTGTTTTAATTTGTCTCCATTTATATTGGTTTATGTTATTGTTCTTACTCTAAACGGATATTATGTTTGCATATCCTTATACACAACGATTCCACCTTATTATATGGAAAAGATCTAAATCTTACTGAGTAGTTACTTTTTATTTTATTTAATTGAATGATGAGACGAGCAAGGCGTGATGGTAAGCGCCACACCTGCCTAGTAACAGAAGCAACACCACACATAAATTTGAATCACAAAGCACTGCATGGCACCGAAGATGTTAAGTCTCATAATGTCCAGCAATTTCACTGGCTCCAATGTACTTCAAACCGAAACACAACAGTAGTGGTAGGTCCCTCGTACGCGAAAGGCCGCCTGGATTGGTACCACCGCTTTGTCTATTTCTGCCGCCAAGCAGTGTGTGAGCACTGTTGTGTTACGGCTTGAACATTGAAGACATTGAAATTACTGGTCATTATGAGACATAACATCTTATGTCTCGGGATGACGAGCGCAGTTCAGTGCCATGCAGTGCTTTGTAATTCAAAGTTCTGTGCGGTGTTGCTTTTGTTTATGGGCAAGCATAGCACTTACCAGCAGGGGAGTCTTGCTCATCTTGTCATTTAATCAAATTTAAAAACCTAGTATGCCATACTAGAACATTTATAATAATACTTACATAGAGATGTTTCATTTCTGATGTTTTCAAACAATATATTGAGTGTTTGTAACAACTGCACACACACATATGACGATCCTCCACATTTCTGTCTCATGATCCTCAGGAAATATGAAAGCATGTTCTTCTCCAGGAAGAAACTATAAAAAGAAAAAATATATAAAACTCTTACTGCAAAAAAATCCCTGTCCTTAGAATCTATGAATGTGAATGGATCAACCAAAATGTTCTCTCAGACCAAAGACTACAATTTATACTACTAGTACCCATCTAGATGGGCTGTTTAAAAGTAAAATTGTGTCACATAACACAGGAGTTTGACAGCTGACAGACAAAGAACAGGAGAGGGGTTCAAATAAAAGTAAATGAGATAGCAATAATGAGTCAATTGACTGTAACTTAATGGCACAATTTGTATGTACCATGCAGCCGGTCTAGTAGTATACATTGAACATCACTTCAGTCTTATTTTTTTGTTCAAAATGTCTAATGTTTTGTTTGTTTTTATAGTTAACAACAAATTGTGTTTAAAATATATGACAATAGTTAACTAACTTCTCAAAGACAATGTCCTAATAAGGTGTTAAAAGAAGTCAAGATGTAAAAAAAACTAAAAACATTTCTCATCACTGATCAAAACTAATATATGTAGATATGCCATACTATTATACATCAATGTATATAGATACCCAGTGTGTCCATAAATATTTAGAATAAAGAACTGGCAATTGGCATTGTCACCAATGTACACATGGGTTTTACAGTGCATGTTGGCATGTTGTGCCAAATGTTGTGATGAATTACATCAAGCCAAAGAAGGACACATACATATGTGTATTTTATCCACAGGCCTTATATTATTAAGCTAATCCTGCAGCATAAAGTTCTTTGAATTGAATGTCCTGAATAAACCAACAATAATTTTTATTTGTATTTTTTATATGCCGCACAGTATTGTTTTTAGTAATATGAAGAGATCAATGGAACTATTACTTGTAATTCACATATTACTGATAATCATAAAGAATATAAATTAATGAATGTAATATTCATGTATAACATAATAATCAGGCAACAATCTTATCAGAAACATTTATTTTTTTGTAGCAATAAAACAATCACAAACCTAAAAAAAATAAAGATAAAAACATACTTACTCAAAGACTGAGCTATCATTTTGATCACCCCATATTAGTATCTCGGCTATACACCTTAAGGACTCCACTAATGTACCTCGATTGCTCTCAGACACTGTTGTGTTCTTACATAGAATGTTATGTAAATATTTCAGCCTTTCTAAGGAATGGGGGTTTTTAGGCCGACCCCAAGTGGCGCCAAACCAACTTCTACTCCGAAACATCACGGCACTGAACACTCACGACGGTTAAACAATAAAAACACTCCTCATATTCACATAGTTCCCACTTTTACGCACATCGTCATTCGATACCAATTACAGACGATGATCTACTTGTATTCACCTTTATGAATACGTTGCACTGCTTTTTTAGTCGTGACGCTTTGTAGTATATAGGTAGGTATGTGTTTTGTAGTTTATTCCTTTTTTCTAAGTCAAACGATGTGTTAGTTTCTTTACTTTTTATATTTTTTGATGGTTCAACTAAATATCAGTACGACAGTGCACTGGGTAATTTTGACACTTGTACAGATTTGACTGCCGGTTTGTTTTGTCGAATTATCCAGTCAAGTCCGAAAAGTTACATACATTTTACACTATTAGATACCTATATATACCGTAACACCTATATTTCGATGCGACTTCTTTTTAATAAAAAGACCTCTCAGAGGTTTGTTTTTTGTTTTTGTTTTGTATTCGATCTTAGAAACAAAGAGTTACCCAAACGAACACAGCTATAAACAGTTTTTGTATCCAATCTGGCAGCACTTTTTAGTGACAATAACAGCAACCTTGTCACTTTTGTCAGATTCTATCGTTCCGTTATACGAAACATATTACGTTTTGATTCAACCTTCAGGCAATAAAATAATTTCGTGTTATTATGTATGTACCTGGACCGCACATTTTCACAGTTCCAACCTAGCCGAATCTGCGTGATTATAGGCAATGGATGATCTTTAATGATTAATCCTGTTTTCGTACCGTATTTCGATCCGTAATTACCTAAAAATGAGGTATATATCGTATTTATATGAATCATAACAGTAAAATTAATTATGTACCTAGGTTGTTTATATTTACTTAATTAAAATCCTAAAATTTTAATTGTTTTGATCTAAATACGATAAAACCTAATTGGGTTTATGTATAATCATTATTCACATAATCCTACCTATATACATTTTATTTTCGCAATCTCGATGCGCTTCTGCCGCAGCATGTTCGCTTCGTTCGATCGGCTTTATTATTGATATTATTGACTTTTTTCTCTACGAGTAACATTATTTATTGTGTACATTTATTGTATAGGTACCTACCTACCTAGTAGGTACTTAAGTACTTATAAAGGTGTAATTACAGATTTCAAATCGATCAGGGAACGAGAAGGTGAGTGGGTCACCTGATGGGAAGCGATTTGCACCGCCCAGTCAAACATCCACACTATCAAAAGAATCATGGATGAATTGCCGACCAACAGGAATTTGGTGATTTGACTTTTGACGCGTCATGCTATCAGAGATGCCACTATCTATACGTATACGATACCTACCAACTTAATTCACAAGCTACAGTGTCTATTTACGAAAATTGTATAGATAAAGCCTTTTTTTACTAATTAACGAGTTAGTAAGCCTCAGCCCATCACGTTGGTCTAATCCGGGTTAGTAGACTTCGCATACCTTCGAAATCTTTATGGAGAATTCCTGAGAATACCTGAGAAAGTATGCAGGTTACCTCACAATGTTTCCCTTCACAAAAATTTTATTTAAAATACGGTATTAAGTGTCAGCGAAGAATTGCTGCGCTAACATTCGTTTAGCAGTGGTAATGCTAGTGCAGAAAAGATCAGTATCCAGAGCCAACGGCAGCCTAGTGAAGCTATCCATACCACGTATTTAAAACGAGTTTTTTCTGCAGTTACTATGTCCAAACGGTACGTTTAATATCTTCTTCGTTTAAGATCTTTTTCTCAAGCCTATTAGGTTCGTGATGGATATTCCATACCTACACACTTACTACAAGTCTACATTTGTGAACTTCATTGATTCGAATCGATATCATAGCGACCTTGCTCGTCCCGTCATTTAGGGGAATAAATAATACATACGTAAAATTTATAACCAGGAGTTCCAAGATGTAAAATAAAACACACATTGTAAATAGACAGGTTTTATTCCATTTTTATTTTGTTACTTCTAATTATTGAGTATTAAAACTCTAGAGTCTAGATAGACTATTGTTGGACGGATACTTATTCTAAAATGCCATAAAATTACTATTATAAAACTAAACATTTTATTGTGACATTAATTGACTATATCCATAATAAGCATAGCAGAAAACCCTGTATACACGGAAAATTTGATTTTACAAATGAAATTAGCAAAAAGTAAATATTTACAAAAACAAATTAATAAAAAATACGCATATAAGTATTTCCTATCAATTACGATTACGCCATAGCTTTCGATAATGCTTTTAATATAACTAAATACAACTTTTAATGTTCCTAAAATTTAACGTTTTGTGATGGATTTGTTGTCTTTTTTCTAAGGCATTTTCCCTGTAGGTACATTTTCTTTTCCAGACGATATTTTACTTCAATATCCTTGTTTTCTTATTCTGTTGTACATGAAAATTATTCATATTTTGTTCATTGTAGTTAAAATGAAAAATAAAGCCCTGTTTCAAGCTGCGGCACCTTAGAAGTAGTGGCAACAGTATTCTAAAAGATATTGCAGAGTGGTTTGATTATTATTAAGATAGCATTAAGTAATGTAACCTAAAAATACATTGGTTTGTTAAATATAAGTATTGTACTTACTAACATTAGATATAAGTCAAAATTGTTACTAACACATACAATGGACATGCTCTAAAATAAATAAATTTTATTGTATTGTATAATGTTTTAGTTTCATTTTAAAAAACCTTTTGAATAAAGATATAAATTTTATTGTATTGTATAATGTTTTAGTTTCATTTTGGAAAACCTTTTTAATAAGGATTACCAGATTTTTAAATTAACACAATAATTTAACGCTCGACTCTACTCAATCGCACTTATTTTGATGAAAAAAAATCAAGGAAACTTATTGGTAATAACAATTATCGAACACAGTCTTGTAGTTAATGTACTTACAATTTCAAATAGAACGCTAGCTTTGATTATATATGTTTTTAAATATCGCTTTATTGAAACAGTGGTAGCACACGACTATAAATTTATTAATATCAATTACATAAAATTAAGCACCATCATAAAATATAGGACAGATATTTTGGGCGGGAATTTGGATACAATAGATTTTTTCAATTCCTATAAATTATGTAGAGTCAATAAACCTGCTAGCTATAATATCTAAGTATTGAAAATCATCAATAAACACACTCCAATTTAATAATAACGATTGCCTTAGTGGCATAGTTGTATTGCGTACGCGGTACGACTGCTATGCTGAGGTTTCAAGTTCGATCCCCGGGTCAGGTAGTAGTGATATTGTGATACACAATTGCAGCGAATATTACGGCATATTGTCATAATTTTGTTCTTCTTACTCTGTTTTAACCGAGTGCTACCACATTTTTTTATAATATTTTTATAATAAGCATGTCCAGATTCCTAGCCAATGAGCCAATTACCTTTATGATTTTGTACATTTTTTTCAGTTCTGTTGAGAAAATTATTTTACATTGTTTATTAGGTATAAAAAATTGAACTCTACTTATTAAGTCTAAACATACACTTTGTTGGCATACGACTTAATTAAAAGTTAAAACTAATTTAAAATAAGTTAAATTATAATAAATATTATAAAGGTAATAATAAATAATAATTACTAATTAACTAAGCACTGACTCAATTTTATTAAAATGATGGATCCTAGTTATGTAAATAGCAAGAAAAAGTACCTATTCATAAGTCTATTGTGGAAACTAAGTATGTATAGTGCTACTATTTTAATTAAACACTACGGCAACCTTTGTTTATTTAGAAAATACGGACACGTGATTATGATCCAAACCAGACTTAATAAAAGATTAAATTATGTACTTATTTTTTTTATTATTTTTTATGTTTTATTATATCCTTCAGTGACTCACCAGGACGGTCGGTCATCGTACTAATTCGTAAAAAAACTAAGTCTGAGATCTATAGAACAAACTTCGACTTTAGTGTTCGGAAATGACTTCGCTAAGTCTGAACTAACATTACGGTGACTCGATCGCCTCATGAGTTCGACTCACAATGACATCAGATTACAAATAAAAATATTTGTATTTTTTTCATTTAATATTGTTTTTCTTTCTTGACTTTTTTGTTTCTTCCCTGACGCGTAACATTTACAAAATGTCGCTTTTAAAAAAAAGAACTACGTTGACTGAACATTATCTTGGTGAGTTTATATCTAAGTTTACTACGCAGTTACTTCCTGGACGATTTAAGTCGGGTCTATAGATTTCGGTTTAAGATTGCCAGAAGCGCAGAATTTAAACCGTAGTACTTTCTTTTAGTACAATACAAATAAATGCAGACAAAATATTAGTAGTACTTAATATAACAGTAACTAACGTATGAGTAACACAGCTACAGGCATTTAATATTATTCCAAGCATATAAATTAAAATACAATAACCAGAAAAAGAACCACAAAATAAAAGTTACACGAATCAGAGATGTCTCGGAATGTTTTATTTTGTTATTAGTTTTACAGGCGTCCGTAAATAAAATACCAAATAAAAATTGTATCAAGTGGTCCTGTGTAACTGAATTAAGAAGATGTAATTTTTGCTTCGTGGGTAACATTTATTATCAATTTTTAAAACCGTTTAAAAACGATTGTTCACGCTAATCATAATGTTGATCTCACACCATAAAATATGTATTTTGCACTTCGCCCAACCCTGAACGCACCAATTGTCATAAGAATTGGCAGTTATTTTCGACTCTTCGCAGTTATGTGTGTAATTACATTTTGAATGCCATAAAGCATCGCACAATGTTTTACGGACATCGCGACTTTCTTCCATGTAATTTAATTTATGACTTTCTATAGACACTTATTTTACAAGGCAAGTTGGTCCCCATATTGTTATTAGGCTACACCGGCTCGATACGAGCCATTCGTACATATCCTAATCATAACGAGACTTAAGGATAGAAGTTCTGAAGAGCATCCGAATAAATTGAGTTGTAAGTGTCTCTGAGAACATACACGTTGTCGCCAGGTTTTCCATTGAACATATATGGACCTTTCAAATTGGTCACTTTAGAATTGGATGGGGCAGGTTTGGGCTTCGGTTGATAAGTTGGGACGTTGTAGCTTGGGCGAGCTGGCATCATCGGCTGAGGTCCGTATCCAAATGGATCGACTGCCATTTGCGGGACTTGAGGGTATGCTGGGGCACCACTCCACTGGTAGACTCCAGTAGGTTTTCCATTCGAAACGAAGTCGATTGGCAAGTTGATAAATGGGTCTGCGACTTGGGGTGGGACTGGTTGTGGCATCATAGGAGACATAGGCGGACCAATGCTGGGAGGTTGAGAGACATAACCCAAACCAGGCACAAACATATACGGTGTCGGAGGCAATCTAATGTAAAAGATGGGTGAGTTGTCATATTGCAAGGAGTTAATGTTATCGTTAGGGTAAGTGTCTCCATTGCCGTTCTTTTTCTTGTTCTGCTGGCGGCGCCTAGTGGGAATGGTTCGAGATACCTCCTCGTCTTCAAAGTTATCGTCATTGACTGTGAAGTTAACGTCATCGTCGTCATCTTCACTGTAGTCGAAGCTCGATGTCAAGAAGGAGGGATAGTACCCGAATAGATTCAAAGCCTTGTTTCTTCTGTTAGTAGGGGCTGGTTGCGGGGTGGTAGTTGCATCCTTAAATTCATCTTGTAGCTTGCTTTCTCGGCTTGTGTCTTCTGGTAGTTTGACTGCTCGCGATCTCCTCGGGGCGCATTGCGAGTCAATCACAAGACTTAAGAAGATCACCGCCAGTAACAAGTGCTTTGAATACTCCATCGTTGGTCTGAAAAGAGAAAATAATACAATTTTATTATGTTTCAAGAGCGATCATACTATTCTAACGTGATGCGTATTTGCTTTATCAAAATGAGCAGGCGAAATCGATTTCTTAACTTAATAGGAGTATAGTCGGTTGTAAACCTGAAGAAGATATTAAAACATATTTAGTTGCGCTAATCTCGCATTGAGAGGATGGATCGTCAACAGATGATGACGATAAAACGAGCCAATGGAAACCCTGAATATTTGTTTACAGAATTATCAACTTTTAATTTCAGAGCTGTTGTATTCACTATTGCGAATTTTCAATTAGTTCGTTTCAATTAGTTTTACCAAAGTGTTTATCTTAACCCATATAGAAAAAGTGATCCAAAAATTTCCTGTAAATACCTATTAAATAAAGGTCAGCATTACCGTCAAAGATTGTCCTTTATCTTAAACTGACTAATGAGTGAGTTTAAGTTATAATTATAACAATAATATTATCAGAAGAAATAAAAAAATACGGCTTAGGCGAGAATTCAACAAAAAATTCTAGTTTGCGATGACGTAAGATACGGATGCGATTTCCGCTGTCAAAACAAATGACGCGTAAATTAGAATTTTCCGTTATATTATCGCCTATATCATGCAGTAAACTCTCCGTGTAGCTGGGACTTTAGGCTAGGATTCAAAATAAACATACATCTCTCGTTTAACTCATTTACAGCAACATCAATAACGTAGAGTTGTTTATTACCTCCTGGTGACAGTAATTGAAACGCTATTATTTTTTACGTTTCTCATGATTAATGATCTGTCAGTTTATACTTAATAACATTTCATTTACACTTGGTGCAGTTTTTATTTATATATTTTTTGTTGAGGGTAGAACAGGCTAAGGTATTAACTAGTTAGTTCGATATCAATGAAATGGTATAATGAATTTATCGTGTTTAAGTCCGTAAGTCTGAATGATATGCTATAGGACTGCACGATTATTCATCATATATGTTTAGCATAACTCCTTAACCATGTGTGCCATTAAAGGCTTATGGTGGATTAACTATACCTATAAAGTAATTTGTATTATACTAGCTTTCTCTCGCGGCTCCGCCTGCCTAGATTTTTTTCGGAATAAGAAGTAGCATATTTAGGTCATTGCCACATGTTCATACCTTTGCACCAAATTTCATGCAAATTAATTCAGGTGTGATTCATTAAGGTGTGATTGAATAACATCCGAAATTACAATCCAACAAAATCTCACATTTATTATATTAGTAAGATCCTACATATTTCTGACTCCAAAAATTATATACAAAACATTTTTTTATCTAAAATCTTTTAGAATGCTATCTATTGAATGTAGGACCTAATAGTTATTAACACTACTAATGCAACAAGAATAGTAAAAACTGTGGAATGTCGAACAACCTTTTTAATTACTCAACAATAAGTTGCCTTGTTCAGTATAAACTGGCATTAAATGTATCACTTTGCCTGCCTATTTTTAGAATTCAACTAGAATAAACAAGATATTAAAAAAGAACCACACCTCATATTACCTCTGGTTCTACAAGGCCGGTCCTTACACTTATCCAGCAATTAATCTATTTATCCTTAATGTTTATTTAAGACTTAAAACGCATGGATATGTCTATAGGGCATAAAAATGTATCGATGTAAGAAAATTGTATTAAATGATCGATTACGTGTATCTATTTAATTATCCGTTGATGCCTGTTACCCAAATAAGAACAATGCTAGTACCCAAGGCAAAATTTAATCCGTCGACTGGTTCCTATCAAGTTACAACAAATCCTCAGCCAATTCAGACGTCAATGAAATAATAAATAATAGGTGAAAATGAAATAATAGGTATTCTAGCAATAGAATGGCAATCCAAACCGGAGCCAAATAGACTTGATCAATTAATTATCACGAGTATCTCTCCTATTATATCGTGTTAAAGGTTGTATGTTGAAAAAAAAAAGTACTTTACGCTGATTTAAATTCAAGTTATCCTCATGCCAAACATTAGAATTGTAAACCGATTCGCGACTTAAAGCTATGTGACTTTATATAGTTTAGGACAAAACGTTATTATTATAAGACCTTAGTCTTATATTTTTAACGATTAAAATATATGTATTATCATCAGTTATTTTTGTTCCATACCATTACCCTATCTTTCGCTTTATTACTTTTTACCTTTTTGAGGCTGGCAACGTACTTTAGATCTTTCTGGAATCTGGTGTTGTAAGTGTAGTTGCGCGGCGCTAAAAACTTTACATCAGGTGAACCTCTTACCCGTTTTCCCTCTTAAATAAAACGATCTGCAGCATCTATGTGAACACTTAGGTTGAGATCTATAGACCCGGCTTAAGTCATCCAGTAAGTGACAGCGTAGTATACTTCGACATGAACTCACCAAAGTCAACTTTCTAATGTCAACGTAATTCATTTCACGTAGTTCATTTTTTAAAAAGCGATCTTAAATAACCATATATCTTTTAAATGATACTCGTCAGGGAAGACACGAGAGTAAACATTTTAATCACCCTAAAAAATACAAATATTTTGTAATTTGATGTCATTGTGAGTCGAACTCACATGCTGATCGACCGTTTTGTTAGTTCAGACTTATAGAAGTCATTGTTGTACAAAACGACTTGATTTTCGTCAAAGTTTGTTTTATAGTTCTCAGCCTTAAGTCTATATGAACATAAAGTAACTTTCGCATTGGCATAATCGATCGAATGTACCATCATCAGAAGGCCTTGCAATGATAAACCACATCCAATCGATGATGTACAGTTCCATGCATAACCTCTGAAAATGCTTTTTATTTCTCTAATGAATGTTGTTATTTAAAGGAATATATAAAAGAGCAATCCCACCGCGTAATTGAAGATCAAGTCGATGGCTAGAACGGATTGTTAAACACCTAAAGATGCCAATAGATCCAGATAGATGCCAAATCTAAAAATGAAACACGTTTAAGAAATAATTTGGATTCTACATGTAACTTAGCTGTCGAAATAAGTTTAAGTAGAGTTTATATCACACCTTTAATTTCACAGATTGTTAATACACTGCATTAAAGAAGTTATCGTAGATTGATTCCACACCGCATTGAACTGGAAATGTGATTGAATCTACGCTGTGTAGATTTAATGGCTTAGTTGTACTACACGACGCCGAGCATATAATATTTTATTTGCATAGACCTCGATTTGTAGTTTATAGTATTTATTATCGCACCTATGATTTCATTAAAACTTCCATTTTGTAGTTTAATATCCATCAAATATGTACGTATGACCACTATCATCACACACTAATGATTGGATTTATTTGCGGGATGTCCTGTTAAATGTATAATAATGTGAACAAATGTCATAATAACTATCTTTTATGTATGTGACAGAAGTAGACGCCAGTCGGACATTTAATTGGCAAAATTTAATGTACATTCCTATTTTTATGGCTATTAAGTTCTTGTGTTAATTCCGACATGTTTTTATTGTTTCGGCAGCAGTAACCTTTGTACAAAGTATATTTTCTTGCTTTGTTGTCGTAATGGATAATTATTTTAATAAAAACTTAAAATAATAGCGTAATATTTTCATACAATAATAATTTGAAAAAGATAGTATTGTTAACTCCAAAAAATCAAAAAGATGTAATCGGTAAAATAGACAGGATTTAATTGAATGTTTAAGTGTAATTTATTTTACTTTTATAAAATTAAGTACCTACAAAAAATTCGATCATTTACTACATAATTATTTTCGTGATACTCATTACTATGCCGATTCTACGAATAATTAGTAAAACCTTTTAAACACGCTTTCTATATTTTATTACCGACTGAAACAAATTGGTCGATAAAATTTAAATAGCTTTTAAAATATTTTTTAGATGATTAGTCACTTAGCGCCATAAAATATTTTTATTTCCGAATAAATGTAATCATAACAAATTACGATGCATTAGAGGAAATCGAAAGTGGGGACATTAAAATGCGATCAACATATTGTCGGAAATGAAAGCGAAAATTTTTTAACAACATATAAATTGCTCACTTTAAATTTTCTTGCAATAATTTGTCGAGCATCGTCTAATTTCCCACAAAAAGAATAATATCACTTTTAGCACTTCTCTAAAGTATGTTATATTTTATATTACACGCTTTGGATCAGTTTTTTAAAATCAGAAACAACGTACATTTCTTGTATTACAAAGACCATCAGAGTTGGTGTGATCTGGAAAAGGCTTATGCCCAGCATTGGTTTTGATCGATGATGACGATGAGAAAGTAACATATATTGTATTAAATATTCGTTCTAAAGTACAGATTAACTATCGTCAACAAACCACATAATATATAATATAGGTACCTTTTAGCATTATAACACATTAAGAGCCTATTTAATAAAGCAAATGTAAAAGTAATACATCGTGGAATTACTTTAATTAATCATGCACTACACAGATGGAATGCATTAATGTATCTTACTAAACAGTCCTATCTACACATTGATCTATTTAAATTAGTTTAAGCTTGTATCGGACATACAAATTAACGCCTTCGCTTGCACCATAATACATATATAAGTCATGTCCATAATTAATGTGCGTACATTTCACAACACTGCAACTGCTTTTCATCAGACACATCAAATTGCCCATCAAGACACTGCACACTGTAATCATCTCACTTTTTATAATCTGTACCGAAATTAATATGGATTGCCACTTTGTTGCGCTCGTTTTGTACTGTGACGTAATGAGTTAAGGGCTACAACTTCTCAACAATATTAAGAATAATTGTTAATAAGTAAGCTAGAGAGGTATAGCTAATAAAGGCGTTTAAAGTCAATTTTATATCACATATTTTAAAATTACATCTTAATTTAATTTCCAAGGAGGTTGTAATGATTCTAGGGAATTTGGAGCCAACTTCTTGCTATCTTGGTGGTAGCATTGTCTGTTTGAACTGTCAATTTTTTATATTTTATCTCTGATCATAATAATGCGCGTGCGCAGTATTTGATACCGGAAAATTATTTTTTCTAATATTCATTAAGCAGCGATGCAGCGATAGTTCAGCGGGGAACGGTACGGACTACCGAGAAGAAATTCGCAGATTCGAAACCATCCCCATGATCATGCATGATGCAGCTTTTACAAGTTAAAGAAACCTACATATCTGAGCCCACTCACGATGTTTCTTTCACCGTTAAAGCAAATGATAATTAACAATGAATACCCATGTAACTACTTTCGTCTCGTCTGTCCGTACTACTGGCCGCTGTGCTATCGGTGCTTATACTATTGATAATATTAATTAATATTGGAAAAAAATAACTGATATCAAATACTGCTCACGCATATTACTATGATCAGACAAAAAATATAAAAAATAAAAAAAATATAGTCGGCAACCCTAATCACTCATGCTGTTCACATTATCATTAGACGAGACCTAACACTTAACTTTGTAGTTATACCAATTTGTACGAGATATTTTACCGGTAATAAAATTATAATAAACTGTTGTAAGTACTCGTTAAGTTATGTAATGTTTTGTTGGTGCGTTATTTCGAGACTATATTATTATTATTTTAAAAAAGGCAAAGTTTGTCTATTTGTGTATATTGTGAGTTAGTTTGTAGGGGGCAATTTCTGCAATTACTGATTTTGAAAATTAACTAACCAATAGGAAGCTAGGTACATTATAACCGAGTGCTATAGGCAATTTAAAAAAAAGGGATCATAATTTCGCATCAAAATATTTTGTTTGACTTCAATAAATGGCGAGCACAGGGTAATGAGACGCTGTTAATGGTTCCTCTCTATGTTATGAAATTAAAACATCGAACAATTTAAACGAGATCGTGGCCACCTGTTCGGACGCAGACCGTTGGTCGTCCCAAAAACAGGCAGGATGAAGGGGAGAAGGACTCGCGAGCAATTTCATGGCAAGATCTTATGGACAATAGGGGTGGGTGGCGGCCTTAGGTGATTCAGGTTGGGACGCACCTTAGTTCATTGCGCTACCGAAATAGATGGATAATTATTTGTATAAAAATATCAATATACTTTTCATTTTTACCCTAGCACGGTATACCTTCTGCATATGATGGTAAATACTCCATGGTAATATCCAAATAAAATGTCGACCGCTAAGAAATATTGCGTCCTTCAACGGTCGCCAGAATTATACCGAACTAGCTTTTTCCCGCGGCTCCGCCCGCGTGAACGTTTAAAATTGACAAAGTTTCAAACAAACTTTCATCCCCTATTTTATCCCCTTGGGGGTAGAATTTATCAAAATCATTTCTTAGCGGATGCCTACGTCACAACATCTACTTGCATGCCAAATTTCAGCCCGATCCCTCCAGTGGTTTGGGCTGTGCGTTGATAGGTCACTATGTCAGTCAGTCACCTTTGAGTTTTATATATATTTAGATATATTCTGAAGTTACTGGATGTATACTGGCTACATCCGGAACGAGACTATCTGGAACGAGCTAATATGGCGGGTTTGTTCATTATGTTAGGTAGGCATGTTAGGTAGGCATGTTAATCTATACACAAACTGTTTAGTGAAACTAGCATCGGTTTCCCTTCAATCTACGTCATTGTTACTCAGAAAGTACTAGTTCCTTGATTTATACATTCTGCATTATCATAAATTGCTACGAAGCTACGTTTATTGATATGCTATAACTGTACATAGATTATATTTAATTGAGCAATCGCGATTTACATGGACTATTTATTTAAATGATTCAAACTTTGAAATGACGTACGTTTATTTTAGTAGTTTAAAAAAACAGTGGTATTTCATTTGTATTTATGCGTACAGTTTCGTTTTAAGTCTCGCGGCTTAGACGCCAAAAATGTTCCATTATCAAATAATATAACATTGTCGGCGTATAATGCCTATACGCCGTAGCACATGAAGACTATAACTGAGGTATAACTGACAATTATACATCTTCACCAATGAGATGTGATGACCCTTATTTAGTTTATTATTATTTTTAATGCAGACCCATTAATGGGGGGAAAGAAAATTATCATGTATTTGTGCTACTACATGAGATGTGTATATGTAGTGTAAATGTTGTGACTGCCAAAAAAACGGCGCTTTATACGACAACTAAAGTCATTGGAGACCATTACTCTAGTAATAGTTTTATTGCCATCAATAAATTATTTATCAATCTCCATTATGGCTGCTTAAGTGTTCAAAATTAGATTTATCGCCTGCAGCACGCGAGTTTTATTTTCTATATCATTATTTTTTAATTTATCAATGGCTTTGGAGTCTGATGGACAGCTAACTGCCTATTAGGAGCTGGTTTTTCAGTACATGTGATGTCGAAATTTTTATTTCCACAGTAGGCGCAACGTACTACGAATTAAATTATATGTTTCGGTTATATAGATACGTAACTAAATTTTCAATATTGTACCTACTGATAATATTTCACAAAATTGTTATATTTTGATTTTTACGTTTTTACGTACGTTCGTACGTTTACGCGAATATTACTCATTGAAATAAAACTAATTTAAACGGATTTTATCGCGGTTTTTATAAATTTTTATCCCGACGTTTCGAAGACTTTTCAGCCTTCGTGGTCACGGGGGGGACCACGAAGGCTGTTATATTTTGTAAATGAAATATTAATAAATGAAAAATCCCTTTTGAAATAAATAGTACTGTACATATTTTATAAACTTTATCATTCCTTATTCCGATGAATTCATCGCGGCTAATAAATATACTATTATAGAATAGCTGTTCTATAATTATAAAGCTATTGTACATAACCCATTTCGGAACAAATTCATGAGTATCGTAAGCAAAATAAGCGATGATTTTATGAGGAAAACCTTATTGCATATGATGACAAAATAAACGTTTCTGTTACGCTTAATAAGTATTCCAACTTCAGTTAATAATAAAATTGTGGTTTTGTAAGTTGTAATATAAAGCATAGGTACAAGAAATCTGTTCAGTATTGAGAAAGAAACGATTCATCATATTTCGTTGAATAACATTGTTATTCTGACATTAAGGGCCGTCCGTGAGCAAACGACCTTGACTGTCTCGCGCCATACTAAATCGTGTACTCGGCGAGTGCAGAATATGCACGTATTTAGCGAATAATTGATTTAAAAAATCAGGTTTTGGTCTTTTCGAAAATTTAAAACGGGCAAAATATTCGTTATTAAATTGCCTATCTAGTGATGTTAATCTCATTTGATAACATTCTGTACTTTAAAAGGAGACGCACGGAATCTTTGCATTTTTCCCATTTTTATGGTTCATTTATAACGACAATTTAAAAATATATATCAGCATTAACATGAATTTGAATCGAACAAAGTAAAGCTGACAGATTGTAAAAATATATTGTATATTTATTTAATCAATATTTATTTTAAGTAATGACTAGATAGCCTCTAAAAACCTCGATCGCGCGGTGTTTTGCTCACGGACGGCCCTTAAATATAGAATTGAAATACATTTTAGTGACAAATCATCATAACTTTATGGGCTATAGTTTAGTAGTTAGTGGTCATTCAGTAACTTCCAGTAGTTTTGAATAGAACTTGGTGTAAATAAATTTCTGAATACTTCACAATAATATTCATTTATTTGCCTTTAGATTTAGTTTATATTATCTATTGTCAAAGAAACCTTTATTAAGTGTTTATAAGAAATGAATAAATCGATAAAAAATAAACTAACCTCCTTTTACCCTTTAACACTAGAAGCGGAAGCGGGTTCGATTCCCGCACCGAGACAAATGTTTATGTGATCCACAAACGTATTTCGGGTCTGGGTGTTAAAGGACCCCAAGTCCCTCGTAGTTCCTGACACCTTCAATACAGGTTTAACTTAGTGTGGGATCAGAACTTTGTGTGTGACTGTTGGGTGAATTATTATGTACGGTACTCTTTATTTTAAAAACTTATAATATACTATACTACTATACTTTTTTACATTTATAATATAAAAAAATAAACCTTAAGCAATCTATAACTTTCAATATTTTTTACAATCATAACGGAAGCCAAGACTGATGTTGTACAAAATATTTTATACTTAAAAACTCCCTGTTAGCACAAATGATTAATTAATCACATCGGAACAATATTTTTTCCTTATCATAACTAGCTCCAATCGAATCGAAACCCACGCGTGTCTTTTTATGCTCATTACTTACTTAGCGGTTAATTTGACATTATGACAAATAATATCTATTCCTAACAGAATATAATGCGGGGTCAATAACTGGCGTTGTCCGATGATTAGCACTTACAGATAATAAGCAATGTTTATGCATTTAATGATCTGAGCAATGTTTGCGACGATTACAAACAAAAAGTTCTGCACGCCCACTATTTGGGCCGCATAATGATATAGAGTTATCAGTGTTAAACACAAATCGTTTTATTTTAAATGACGGTTATAATTCTAATAAGCATAATTAGACGTCAATTTAATGTGAAATATCGATCTGGTTGGTTTGAGAAACACACGGCCCGATGCGACCAAATTTAATAACCAATAATTTGTTATTAGCTAAACTAGCGGACCAATGCTGACACAATGCTAAATAAGTGTCCAGGTTCTATGTAAGCAAGCGAGTAGCGATCTGTGAAACGAGAAGGCGTGTGTTTGGTTACCGTACAGAGGCAAATGTTTGTGTGATCCATAAATATTGGGTTCAGGTCTGGGTATTGCAGGACCCCAAGGCCCTTGTAGGTCCTGATACCCACCCGTATACGGGGTCAGGGAAATGTGTGTGACTGTGGGATATATTTATTATAAATCCGTTTTCTTATTAATTCATCTTTCATTGGGTATCCTAAATTTATAAATAACTAGCTTTTGCTCGCGGCTCCGCCCGCGTGATCTGCTTTTTCCGGGATAAAAAGTATCCTATCACCCAAGTCATCTTATACCCTGTCTGTATACCAAATTTCATCAAAATCCGTTCAGAAGTTTCAGCGTGATTGACGGACAAACATCCAAACACACTTTCACATTTATAATATTAGTGTGATATAGTAGAACCACTTGCAATCCTTCTGAATTATTTTTCCATGACTGTTCTACTCACACACATTGAATATAAATTAATAATCAAATCTATTTTGGACGAAAGCTACTAGCATCCGACACATTGTGTCGTCACGACTCTATCCTTAATGGTCAAAGCGTGATTTTTGTTAGCTTCTGAACATTTTACAAGTGTAGAAACAATTACACTGTACTGGATATTACGTCATCGATTTCATTATATTATTTAATTTATTTGCTGGTGGGAGGATACATGTATCCGACAGGATAGCGACCACCGTACTCTGGTGCTAAAACCTGTCATAGTGGCCCACCTTGTGTGGGTCGCGTTCCAGGGTCAGCCAGTGTATATCCGGCTTGCCCCTGATCCTAACCCTTTTCCCATCCCTTTTTCCTTCCCCTTCCCCTTGGCCCTGGGATGAGATACTGTGGGGTCGCCAATATTCCGTTAGCAGGGACCCCATAGTTCATCCCAGGAACTTTGACAGGCCGGCATGATCTTGCACATTGTTTATCGTTGGTCGACACTATTCTTGGATTGCGCTACACTTATCATCAGGTGTAGCGTAGTCACTTTGCCGAGCCAGGATTAAAATATATATCTTATATATCTTATATCTTTAAATGAGCAATTCTTGTATATATATACCTATATAATTGGAATTTCGGAATCGGCTCCAACGATTTTCATGAAATTTAGTATATAGGGGGTTTCGGGGGCGATAAATCGATCTAGCTAGGAATCATTTTTAGAAAATGTCATTTTATTCGTGTTTTATCAACTTAAAGTAGTCCCAATTAAAACTGAAAAATATGACTCTATATCTTTATATATATAATTCTTCTGTGAGTGTGTATGTTCCTGAACTTCTCTTAAACGACTGGACCGATTTTGATGAAATTTTTTGTGTGTGTTCAAGGGGATCTGAGAATGGTTTAGATTCACAATTTTGTCCGCTGGACAATGTTTTTTTTATTAATTTTTAATTTATTAGTAGTTGTTGAGTTGTCGTTGCGAAGCTTGCCGTGATGACGGGTCGTATAGCGTCTAGACTGGACAGGGACAGGACAGGGACAGGACAGTGAGACAGGACAGTGAGACAGGAAAGTGAGACAGGACAGTGAGACAGGACAGTGAGACAGGACAGTGAGACAGGACAGTGAAACAGGACAGAGAGACATGACAGAGAGACAGGACAGTGAGACAGGACAGTGAGATAGGAAAGTGAGACAGGACAGTGAGACAGGACAGTGAGACAGGACAGTGAGACAGGACAGTGAGACAGGACAGTGAAACAGGACAGAGAGACAGGACAGTGAGACAGGACAGTGAGTCAGGAAAGTGAGACAGGAAAGTGAGACAGGACAGTGAGACAGGACAGTGAGACAGGACAGTGAGACAGGACAGTGAGACAGGACAGTGAGACAGGACAGTGAGACAGGACAGTGAGACAGGACAGTGAAACAGGACAGAGAGACATGACAGAGAGACAGGACAGTGAGACAGGACAGTGAGACAGGAAAGTGAGACAGGACAGTGAGACAGGACAGTGAGACAGGACAGTGAGACAGGACAGTGAGACAGGACAGTGAGACAGGACAGTGAGACAGGACAGTGAGACAGGACAGTGAGACAGGACAGAGAGACAGGACAGAGAGACATGACAGAGAGACAGGACAGTGAGACAGGACAGTGAGACAGGACAGTGAGACAGGACAGGACAGGGACAGGACAAGACGGGGACAGGACGGGGACGGGACGGGGACGGGACGGGACGGGGAAAGGACGGGGACGGGACGCGGACAGGACGCGGACAGGACGGGGACAGGACGGGGACGGGACGGGGACAGGACTGTCCAACCGGAGGGAGGTGGGAGACGACCTGACTTAGGTCGTCGAAGTCAATTAAATGTGCGACGGGCTACCTCACGTGCAATGGCGCAGTACCTCACTTAATTGCATTTAATGTAAATAAAACATTTGTATTAAGTTTTGACCACATTTTACACAAATATATTATGTAGGTGATACGAAGTTCACCGGGTCATCTAGTCTTTATATATATAATTCTTCTGTGAGTGTGTATGTTCCTGAACTTCTCTTAAACGACTGGACCGATTTTGATCAAATTTTTTGTGTGTGTTCAAGGGGATCTGAGAATGGTTTAGATTCACAATTTTGTCCGCTGGACAATGTTTTTTTTATTAATTTTTAATTAATTAGTAGTTGTTGATTTTGCTGTTCCTGGGTATGAAACACTTGATGTCTTTTTGATGTGAAACATCTATAAGCGCAGGTATAAACCGGTTTGTTGGTATATATACTAGACAGGACAGGGACAAGCCAGGACAGGGACAGGGACAGGGACAGGGACAGGGACAGGGACAGGGACAGGGACAGGGACAGGGACAGGGACAGGGACAGGGACAGGGACAGGGACAGGGACAGGGACAGGGACAGGGACAGGGACAGGGACAGGGACAGGGACAGGGACAGGGACAGGGACAGGGACAGGGACAGGGACAGGGACAGGGACAGGGACAGGGACAGGGACAGGGACAGGGACAGGGACAGGGACAGGGACAGGGACAGGGACAGGGACAGGGACAGGGACAGGGACAGGGACAGGGACAGGGACAGGGACAGGGACAGGGACAGGGACAGGGACAGGGACAGGGACAGGGACAGGGACAGGGACAGGGACAGGGACAGGGACAGGGACAGGGACAGGGACAGGGACAGGGACAGGGACAGGGACAGGGACAGGGACAGGGACAGGGACAGGGACAGGGACAGGGACAGGGACAGGGACAGGGACAGGGACAGGGACAGGGACAGGGACAGGGACAGGGACAGGGACAGGGACAGGGACAGGGACAGGGACAGGGACAGGGACAGGGACAGGGACAGGGACAGGGACAGGGACAGGGACAGGGACAGGGACAGGGACAGGGACAGGGACAGGGACAGGGACAGGGACAGGGACTGGGACTGGGACTGGGACTGGGACTGGGACTGGGACTGGGACAGGGACAGGGACAGGGACAGGGACAGGGACAGGGACAGGGACAGGGACAGGGACAGGGACAGGGACAGGGACAGGGACAGGGACAGGGACAGGGACAGGGACAGGGACAGGGACAGGGACAGGGACAGGGACAGGGACAGGGACAGGGACAGGGACAGGGACAGGGACAGGGACAGGGACAGGGACAGGGACAGGGACAGGGACAGGGACAGGGACAGGGACAGGGACAGGGACAGGGACAGGGACAGGGACAGGGACAGGGACAGGGACAGGGACAGGGACAGGGACAGGGACAGGGACAGGGACAGGGACAGCGACAGCGACAGCGACAGCGACAGCGACAGGGACAGCGACAGGACAGCGACAGGACAGCGACAGGACAGCGACAGGGACAGGACAGCGACAGGACAGCGCCAGGACAGGGACTGGACAGGGACAGGACAGGGACAGGACTGTCCCACCGGGGGGAGGTGGAAGACGACCTGACTTAGGTTAGGTTAGGTGAAATATTTGTATTAAGTTTTGACCACCTTTTACACAAATATATGTAGGTGATACGAAATTCACCGGGTCATCTAGATTAAGATTTGTAATTAATTAATTAAGTCAATGAGTGTTTGCTTTGAGGTTAGACTTAATTCCTGACATCAATTGGCGAATAATAATACTACTTTTTTTTTTTTTTCACCCGAGCAAAGCTCGGTCGCCCAGGTACTATATATTATAAACGAAACCTATTGATATGATTAATAATTCAACATTAGCCGCGAAGGCGTAACAAATGGTTTCTTATGGCCGTCCTACGAGTATAGACTATCATGCTTACTATGAATAGTGCTTGACAGATCTTCCACACATTTGTCAAATTTACTGCCAGTAAGCAGATTTGTCGGTAAATTGGGAACGGCGACTAGTTATATATAATGATATATGCCTGTATCCCCGAAGGGTTAGGCACAAGTGCCAAAGGTTATTTCTGTCCCAAGATGTAATAGTGACGAACGAATCTCTTGATCGTGTACAAATTCCAATATTTATGTTAATCGACTCGAAAAACTTACTCAAATTTTGATAGCAGAGGTCCCTTGTATGCGAGAGACCGCCTGGGCTGGTACCATAGCCTTGTCTTTGTCGCTAATCAGCAATGTGTAAGCAACAGTGTGTTGAAGGACATTGAAGACAGTGATATTATTGGGTAGTATGAGACTTAATATCCTACTACGAGGTTGACAAACGCAGTTCAATGCCATGCAGTGCTTTATGATTCGAGGTTCTATGTGGTGTTGTTTTTGTTTATGGGCATGCGTGGCATTTACCATCAGGCGAGTATGCTCGTTTCATCATTCAGGCCAAGAAAAAAATGTGAGTTAAGCTAGGACCCCACTGGTTTCACAGCCTAAGTACCCTTCTGCTAAGTCAATGAGGCGATCTACGATAAACATTAAATAATAATTAAAGTAGTTAACCATTGACGCTCGAGAAAGCAAACGCATCTACCTACCTCTCATAAATCAAGATGGGTATAAAAGGCAAGCATCAATTTACGTGTTAACGATACTTCATCAGAACTTAGCTTTGTTAAGTGGTACAGGCCATTTGCCTCGTCTCGTACGATTTCACGCGAACAGTGCAACTAATCTAATTCAGTTTGCTTAGCATTTTATTTTCCAAGTATTAGTACTCATTGACTTTTTTATAAATACACCCAACAGTCACATACATAGTCTTGACCCCACAGTAAGATACGAGTCTTGTGTCGTGGGTATCAGGAACTGCGAGAGACTTTCGGTCTCACAACACCCAGACCCCGAAACAAATATTTGTGGATCACACAAACATTTGTCTCGGTGCCGGGATCGAACCCGCGGCCTCTCGCTTCACAGCCGGCTACTCGCCCGCTGCGCCACGGAGGCTGTCACGGACGCTGACTTTTTTTGTATATAATTTACAGTTACTTATGATAACATATCGTTATGATTTCTTACGTTTACGCGAATGTTACACATTGAAATAAAACTAATTTAAATGGATTTTATGGCGATTTTTTATTTTAATTTTGATACCGACGTTTCGAAGACTTTTGCCAACTCTACTCATTAGTACAACGAAATTCAAAGAATAATTAAATAGCAGAAGATAAAAATAATACCAGAAGAAAACTGGATGCCTTGCCAACCTATAAGGAAAGGAATAATTAATGGATTGAAAATGGAAATTTGGGCTTCTGGTTATCTCATTCACCATACGAAACGCAGCAGCAAGCCGCTACTTTCGTCGGTTTCCTGTGAGACAGTGGTAACAAACCGGGCGCGCCGGCCCATTTATGCCGAGAATAATACTGTCTATATTATGGCTCTTCCACTTTAAAGACAAAAATCATATAATCTTGAAGATGCACTTTAGATATCAATGACGATTATGATCTAATTACAATTTAATGTGCATCAGATATAGAGTAACAAAAAATGAAGACAGTGACACGAAGTTTGATGCCAAATAAAAACCTAATTACAGTGTGATGATACGTTGTAAATAAATCAGTATAAGATTAAAAAAAACCGTCATATTAACGTACCAAAATATACGTGGTCAATTCTGGGGAATTGTAAATTTTACAATATATATTAAATACAATGGGTTGTGTATTTCACGATTCGCACGATGTAGTAAAATAAATGAGTATTAGACATATACCAGTCGACTGATGGCATGTTTACATAAATAATGCAAGCGCTAAAGCTCGCACCCGCCTGCCCGTACTTCCAACTGGCTATTATTTAAATGAGTTGAGTTTCGATTAAATACCGGAGCCGCTACCATACTGCAGCTGTTTTCAACATTGTTGCGATTGTTAACTATCAAACAATTAGTCTCATCAGACTGTGTCAGGCTATTGATGAACATACATCCCTCAGCAAGCAACGTGCATTCAAAATTGCTCTGGCTTATTCTTTTTTCTTTTTATTTGTTTGCTTTTCAGTAGTTATTTGACATTTCTTTATAGTGTAATCGAGGTAATGATGTTCTCATATGTACTAAAAGAAATCGTAGGCTAAGTTCTTATACCCTTTAGGTACTACTATACAGGGTTACTTTTAAAACACCAACAACCTCGCAGGACTAGATAGCTAACCCCAGAAGGAACAACTTTTGTTCTACGACTTTTGATAATTTGTTATATTTTATTTTCATATATTAATTTAATTTCCGGCTTAAATGTTTATAACTCTACGCGCATCGCAAAAACTCACCCATAGCTCTTTTTCTAAAATATGAATAGAAAATGTTGACTATCTATCGATTTCAGACAGGCGGCTAATAAACGTGGCACCTTTCGCACGCGTACAGATAAAACAACAGCCACGGTCCCGACAGGTGCGGCGAAGTAAAAACATTAAGTTCACAACTTTGTATGTCTGTTCCAAAGGCCACAACAAAACGTTGGTTTATATTTAGCGTCTTTAAAAAACTTTGATATACTAAACATTTGTTTATATTGCGTCCCTATAAAATTATTTTATTGTAATTTACATCATTTCAGTTTACATGAATCGATTTAAAAAATAAACATATTCCTGAGTGATTGGACGTTGTTGCCGATTTGAAAATAGATTTAACACACATCCAATCTTGGGTACGAATTAAGCTTGGCGAGTTAATTCTACCTATGCCTGTACCTTGAAGATTACAGCTATGAGCTTAAGTTAAGTGAAATTAAAATTAAATTAAATATATTTTGATTAGCTTGAATGACGAAACGAGCAGGTCACCGGATGGTAAGCGCCACGCCTGCCCATATATAAAAGCAAGACTACACAAAACATTGAATTACAAACCATTGTATGGCACTGGACCAGTGGCGGATTTACCAGCAGGCTGAGTAGGCTGGAGCCTAGGGCGGCAAATTTTAAGGGGCGGCAAATTTAGTTCATAAATTTTTTTTTCGTTCTCCAAATGTATGTTTTTTGCGTAAACTTAATTCATATTATGTAAGTATTGTATAGTTTTAAGACATACCTTACCTTACTTACTTTACCTTACCTTACTTCCTTAAAATAATGTTTTTTGATAACTCTTTGCTGTAAAAATAATCAAGGATCTAACACGGTACCATAGTTCTCAATAATAATAACTATATGGGAAAAGTTGATGTAACGAGGATGATGGAGCACAAATTATAAAGTTGAAATTTTATTGATAGAAAATTGATATGTGTACTAAGATATCAAAATTTAGAGGCGGCAAAAATTGAATAGCCTACGGGCGGCAAATCTATAAATCCGCCACTGCACTGGACTGCGTTATCCACCCAGAGACATAAGTTGTTAAATGTCATAATGCCTAGTAACTTCAGTGGCTTCAAACCAAAATACAACAATCCTTACACATTGCTGGTTCGCGGTAGGAATAGACAGAGAAATTATACCAACCCAAATCTAATCTAATCAATACTATTATTAGATTACTATTGTGAGATTAGTTTGATTTAAATGCTATTGCTCTGTTCTGAAAGGCTTTCCAAGACATTTGTATGTAGAACTTATGTTGTTGATACAGAAAGTTAGTGGTAAAGTGTTCTAAGCCAATTGGCCCTACTTACAACAATACGTTATAATAGTATGACCCTGGAAATATTGTCCGGTCGGCTGCACAGACTGTTATAGCGGGAAATATTTTCTATGCAAATGGAAGCGTTTAAGCGGCATGTGGCACGCCGAAGTAGGAATTCCATGAATGTAAATACACTTGTAATAGTATTTGTAAAGTAAGTGTCCACGTTTTATCATGTTACTATTGTAATGTTTAGGATAATATGACGGATTTTATATTACTATAATAATAAAAAGTTTATTGAAATACAAGGGTACATTTTAATATTTTTTTTATTATTTGATTGAATGACGGGACAAGCAAGACGTTCGCCTGATGGTAAGCGCCACGCCTGCCCATAAACAGAAGCACACCACACAGAACGTTGAATTACCAAGCACTGCATGGCACTGAACTGCGCTCGTCACCCCGAGACATAAGATGTTAAGTCTCATAATGCCCAGTAATTTCACTGGCTTCAATGTCCTTCAAACTGCTTACACACTGTTGCTTGGCGACAGGAATAGACAAACCGGTGGTACCAACCCAGACGGCCTCTAACATACGAAGGACCTTACCACCTTGTACATCTTATATCTAAGCTTATGTTACCTTACAATCTTTGCCTCGGTTTGTAAGATTGGCACTGGCGTCTAAACTAGGCCTAGCCTGTGCCTTAGACACCAGTTACTTCCCGTGACACAATTAGTACAAGTTATAAAATAATATACACATTTCTACACACATAAGCACATCACTATTATTGGCATAAACTTTATGTGCCGGTTGTTATTATAGTGGTCCTAAATACAATTAAAAAGGTAGACGATTTAAAGTCAAGTCAAATCAGCTAATATCCCACTATCAATTTCGACTTTTAAAACAAAATTAAAAGAGCAGAGGCAGATCTTTCTGTAACATTTGTTATTAAATATGTTGCGTCAATCCCACTGCGAGTGAGATAAGGGCAGGCAGAAGAAGAAAAGTGTAACTATCAGAATCTACTTCAAAATACGAAACTCAGTACGTTTGTTGTAATCCTTAAAGATTCTCCCATTTCGCACGTGGTTACACGTCATCACAATTTAATACAGATTCAGACATCCAAATACAGATTGATGATTTGAGGATAGTTGTTATTGGTTGCCTAATTTTTTTTTTCTAAATTTAAGTTCAGTATGTAAAGAGCTGTTATTATTCCTGTACAATAAAAAAAAACTATAAAATTCAGGCCACATTCACATTTAGCGGGGTTATCGTATAACATAACTACATAAAAATACATAATTAAAGCATGTAATCCCCTCTTTGATGGCTTCGCCATTAATGTTGTAGTAGTTAATCCGACATTAAATGTAAATTTTTTAATTGAAGTACCGGATGATAATTGTTTTTGGTTTTTTTCTGCGTGTTAATTATTATTCTGTTCGAATTATTCATAACCCTTCATGTCTAACTACAAATTTAAAAATCTCGGATTAATAAAAAAACAATATACGCATTGAATTGAGCACATCCTCCGTTTTTTCGACTTTAAAAATTAAAATAACCTAACAGTCATACATATAGTCCCGAGTTCTGACTCCATATGAACATACAATTACACTGGGTATCAAGCACTATGAGAGACTCCGGTCCTACCCCTAACTACCTCGACACTCGAAACTATTTATAGATTACAAAATATTTGTCTCGGTGCGAGGATCGAACTCACTTAGTAACAAACTGTTAAAAACCTGCCCCAAAACCATAAACAAATTCGAAGAAACCCAAATGAATCAATAGTAGGTCAATGTCATTACACCCAAACTTATTTGTGTACCGACACCAATACACAAACAACCACATCCCATAAATTGACTTATTAACAAACGTAGAATAAATACCACCCACGACTTATATCTAAGACAGTTCTAATCTCCGAGGTAACTGTTTCGAAAACTCCATTTCAGATTTAGTCCATGAAAGTAATAAAATAATAATATGCCAAGAAATAAATAGACTATCAGACAAAGCGTGTAGACAGCTCCTGTTTAGATGTAATCGAGAAACGCTAATGGCTCGAACCAAGTGCATTGATTGGCGATTAACAGCAGCTACAGTTAGCTAAGGGCAATAATGACAAATACTTGATATGATTAATTTAAAAAAATAAATATATAATTATGATTACAATAAAATATTTTCTAAATTTAATGCATATATTTTTTCTTTATTTTGAGGTCCGAAAGGACATTAATGATTTCTGATTAATTGCTTTCTGGAGACAACTATTTGCGTGTATTCAACTATTGATTTGTATAAATATAAACCAGATTCCAATTTGCTGATTGATATGCACAATAAAGGTTTTACGATTATAAAAGGAATATTAGTGACAATTCCGCACGGAAATAAAATAATAAATAAATAAAAAATATAATTTTTTGAAACCAATCCGAAAAAATAGATAAATATAATACAGTGTAGAGATAAATGACAAGAAATAACATAACCATGCTGTAGTTAGTTTTGTCTTCAATGGGCTAGATAGACCGGGTTGTTACTCGATGCTGCGTTTCATATGGTGACTGAGATATCCGGAGGTCCAAATTTCCTTCCTCCTTCTCGTCTCTTTATTATCAGTTTCCTTTAAGGTCGGTAACACATCTATGATTATTCGGGTATTGCGGACGTTCATGGGCGGTGGAAATCACCCACTATCAGATGACCCACTTGATCGTATGCCAGTATATGCTATAAAAAAAAATGGAAGACCGGGCCTGGTGACGGCTGTTCCGTACCGCTTCTTTGTAATAAGGCGGAGCCCTAATAAAATTAATTAAAGAATTCCCAGTTATTGACTATCTGACTAAACAGAGTGGTATCTGACTTTATAATGTCCACTTACTATTTTAAAACGTAATAAAAAACGAACATTAAAAATGTATCAACAAAACAAATATTTAGCACGTGCTTACGCTTCACCAGGAAGCAAATTAGCAATTCATTAAATTCTGTTCAATCCTAAAACAGACAGTCTACTAATCCGCTAAAAAATATCAAAGCGAATTGAAAATACTGTGTATGGCAAATGGTTTATTCGTGACAATGTAATGACTTTTTACGAGGAAAACAACAAAAACACACAGTTTTTGTTGTTTTCACTGAATAATAAACTCACGGTAATTATCATTATTATAAAATTATTATCACAACCATTACGGACCGACATGTAAATGTGATTAAGACTCCGGAACGAATCGGAATTGAGTTACATTTTGGCTATACAAAAAAGTAAAGTAAACTAATATCTATATATATAAAAATGAATCGCTGTGCGTGTGTCTCGCAAAAACTCTAGACTGGCTGTACCGATTTGGCTAATTCTGATCTTGAAATATTTGTGGAAGTTCAGGGAAGGTTTACCCGGTGAGAAAAAATGAGTAACATAAATAATAAGTAAAGGAAAACACTAAAAATGACAACTTAATTTTCCAGTACAAACTGGTCCTGGGTATAAAACACTTGATGTCTTTTTGATGTGAAACATCTATAAGCGCAGGTATAAACCGGATCGTTGGCGTTGCGAAGCTAGCCGTGATGACGGGACGAGACAGGGACGGGACAGGGACAGGGACAGGGACGGGACAGGGACGGGACAGGGACGGGACAGGGACGGGACAGGGACGGGACAGGGACGGGACAGGGACGGGGCAGGGACGGGACAGGGACGGGACAGGGAAGGGACAGGGACGGGACAGGGACGGGACAGGGACGGGACAGGGACGGGACAGGGACGGGACAGGGACGGGACAGGGACGGGACAGGGACGGGACAGGGACGGGACAGGGACGGGACAGGGACGGGACAGGGACGGGACAGGGACGGGAAGGGACGGGACAGGGACGGGTCAGGGACGGGACAGGGACGGGACAGGGACGGGACAGGGACGGGACAGGGACGGGACAGGGACGGGACAGGGACGGGACAGGGACGGGACAGGGACGGGACAGGGACGGGACAGGGACAGGACAGGGGCAGGACAGGGACAGGACAGGGGCAGGACAGGGGCAGGACAGGGACAGGACAGGGACAGGACAGGGACAGGACGGGGACAGGATGGGGACAGGACAAATTTTACACAAATATATGTAGGTGATACGAAGTCCACCGGGTCATCTAGTTTTTTAATACAAATGTCGGTAAAGGGGCACGGAGCGTTCCATGTTATACATAATAGACAAGATTCAAACGGGGATGCGTTGGACTAACGCTAATGTCGTCAATAAACTTGTCACTAAATTAAAGTGGAGGTGGGCGGGGCGCGATGCGGGTTAGAAGTGAGGATGAAAACGGAAAGCAATTCCGGAATGATAGTCGAGACTGGCCAATATATTTACTTATTATTGATTTAACTGTACCGGCCACCTAACCTAACCTAACTTCTACGGCACTCCCCAGAGGGGTTGAGGTTAGGCAGGCGGCCGGTCGTAAAAGCCAAATCTTTCTATAACATGCATTAAAAGCATGTTACGCCGACCCCACCGGGAGTGATATAAGGGCAGGTGGAAGCCAAAGAAGACTATATATTATTATCTTTCAGTTGATACCGACGGCAATAAATAAGACATTGAGAATAGTGGTCAATATAAGATTAAAACTTATACAACATTTTGGCTTAGACTTCACGTCGGTTTCTGATTTAAATAAATAATAAATAAATATACCCAACAGTCACACACATAGTCCTGACCCCACAGTAAGATACGAGTCTTGTGTCGTGGGTATCAGGAACTACGAGAGACTTTCGGTCTCACAACACCCAGACCCCGAAACAAATATTTGTGGATCACACAAACAATTGGATTTGGCTGAACTACTACTATCCTTAAACATAAAAACACAGGACTGTAGATTTTAGCTAATTATCCAACAAGAAGCAATATAGTCATAATAGTCACTCTTGCTTACATTGCATTTTCTTATTCTTGCGTGCTAGCTACCATCTAACCAAGGAGCCCCAAGGGCAGAGACATAAAAAAAATTTTACTTATTAAAATAACTATGCATAAGCGTATACGGAGACAGATAATTGCATACAGAAATACATGTTAAGGTACGCAAAAAGTGTAATGAATAAATTAGTTATCTTTACATGAACTATTTTCTACAATGTTGCAGAAAGTTGTTTAAGTTTTTAACCCCCGATAAAAATGAAGGGTGTTATTTGCCACTAAAGGAAGACATCAGTGACCAAGGGGAGGACAAGGGATCTGGGCCACCAGATATCTCACTCACCGTACGAAAGACATCAGAAAGCAACCACGTATGATCAGTTTTGTGTGAGCCACTGATACTTCCCCGGTCGAATGGGCACTTAATCGCTACATGTATTTTTTTTTTATTTGATTGAATGAGTGATGGTGAGCGCCACGCCTACCCATAAACAGAAGCAACACCAAACAAAACTTTGAATTACAAAGCACTGCATGGCACTGAACTGCGCTCGTCACAATGAGACATAAGATGTAAAGTCTCATAATATCCAGTAATTTCACTGACTTCAATGTCCTTCAAACCGAAATACAAGAGTGCTTACACACTGTTGCTTGGCGGCAGAAATATATAATATATGTTCAAAAACTTTATTTTTATCCGTCGCATAGTGTAATCGGCACTAAGGCTGACTGGCACAACTATCCTTAAATCGCTTTTAACCACTTCACGTGTTTAAAAATGGTCAAACCGTATGAAAATATGACATTTATAAACATGTGGTGGTGTCAAAATAATTAACGTACCTCTGTTAGTTGCTAATAATAGTTGTGCAGTCTTGTTTGTATCTGTAAAGAAAAGTACTCGTTAGTCAAGTTTCAATATCTTAATGAAAATTCATCAATAATGTCATTAAGCAATTTTCGTGTATTTGCGAAATCGATCCAACACAAACCTGCTGGACCACGTTATGCAAAAATCACCCAAGCCATAAAAGACCAGTTGTGAGTCGAAAACTAAGCTATGTACTGACCAGGTCCTAATAGCTAGATATTGACTGCATATTTGTACTTATTTGTAAAAAAACTAAGATATCCGAAACGCGTAATATTAATCTTAGTATAAAAAGATTTTTTTTATAGCATAGACCGGCAAACGAGCAAGTGTGTCACCTGATGGTAGGTGATCTCCACCGCCCATGTACGCCCACCACCAGAAGAATCATAGGCGCGTTGCCGACCTTAAAGAAAAGGGATAATTAGGGATTGGGAAGGGGAGGGGGATTTGGGCTTCCGGATATCTCACTCGCCGTACGAAACGCAGCAGCAAGCCGCTACTTTACGTCGGTTTTCTGTGAGACAGTGGTAACAACCCGGTCGAGCCAGCCCATTCATGCTGTAGACAAAACTGTCTACAGCATGGCTCTACCACTAGCAAAAGGTTACCGCAACAAAAATAGGATAAATTTCATGTAAAATTCGAAAAATTACACATGAAACGTCCGGGATTGAAATTTGTTTCCGTTATCGCGAAAGGCTTGCCCCTCGCCCCCTCCCATGTCATAAAAAGCCGAAAATAATGAGTATACTCAATGTAATACAGCCTGCCCCTTTAAGAGTACGGGCGGTAGCTTAATGTATGTATAAAATAAACAATATCTATGTGGGCACAATTACTCCAATTGAAATCTTCTTCTTAGTACTTAGCCTTTGCTTTATTCCGTCGGGTAAGGAATATCCAAGCGTAACAAGATAATAACAATGCATTATAAAGTCGGTACGGATTTACAATTATTAGTATTGTAAAATGAATCAAACGAACTCGCGTTGGCTAACGAGGCAGAAACGGAAGCCCGGTGTAAGATCAATTATATCCTTATACCCAGATTTATAAACCAGATGCTCATTGTATAAGTCCTGAGGCCCGGGAAAATAAATTATGTATCTACCAATATCAGTCTATTTATTGCATTTATAGGTACATAATAATAAATAAAACACCTAACAGTTACACACATAGTCCTGAAACCCCGCTCTAAGGTTAACCCACACAGAAAACCGACGTAAAGTAGCGGCTTGCTGCTGCGTTTCGTACGGTGAGTGAGATATCCGGAAGCCCAAATCCCCTCCCTTTCGCAATCCCTAATTAATCCTTTCCTTTAAGGTTGGCAACGCCCCCATTATTCTTCTGGAGGTGAGCGTACATGGGCGGTGAAGATCACTTACCAACAGGTGACCCACTTGCTCGTTTGCCGGCCTATGCTATAAAAAAACCCTTATTGAGGGTATCAGGAACTAACAGGGACTTACGGTCCCACAACACACAGACTATTTGAGGATGGCACAAACATTTGTCTCGGTACGGGAATCGAACTAACGGCCTCTCTTTTCGCCGCCGGCTACTCGCCCGCTGGGCCACTTATCAAACAGCGTTCAGTATAGCTATATTAATTAAAGTTATGTGTTTCGGTAATCTTAATTTGATTACGACTTAGCAGGAAAATACAAGAACAATCTGATTTTTTGGGCTGCGTAAGGAACTTATGAGAAAAATAACCAACATAATTGAATGTAATTGCTCTTAATTGAATTACCATCATCCCATCGTGTTTTCGAAACAAATAAAGAATTTATTATAGAAGAATAATAAATTATAAAGGTAATTATAAAAATAATAAAGAATATTGAATTATACAAGAGCATCGTTGAAATCGTACCTATTATACGCATAACTATCGCGAAAATCATATTATTTTTATTAACCGACGAAAAGATGGAGGAGCTGCTCAATTCAATAGCGCATTCAAATAGAGCGATAGTCAAAATATTTAAAGACATAATAAAGTTATTAATATCGATGATTTTTAATAGAAATATTTATCACTGTGAACATAAATGCGAGCATGACTAAAGCAAATTGTGTTTAATAACACGTATTTACACAAGCTGTAAACTTGTAAATGGGAAATGTAATGAACTGTGAATATAGAAAGGATAATGGTACATAATAAAAAGGATAGTTTCAGACAGGATGCTAAGCACTGTGGACAGCCGCTTCCCGTTCCTGATTATATTTATTTTCTTCACGAGATTCTAAAAATTACTGGAACAAGTCCATTTTAAATACACGCTTAAGGCAACAGGCAGACATAGGCTAAGCTGTTTTATAATACCTCGGCTTTTATTTGTTGGTGGCCGACTGGATAGCGACCACTGCAGTGTACCTACACATAAAAAAACCATAACAGTGGCTCGGCGAGTCGCATTTTGGGGTCAACCAGGGTATACCCAGTAACGTCATGCATATTCTACCAACCTTCGAGAGATATAATTATTTGGACCCCACTGTACTTACCATCACGTCCATTCTAGTCACTTTGTCGTGCCAGGATTAAAAGTTAAAGTCATGTATAAAATGAAATATAAAACGGCAAAATTAAAAATCATCAGGATGTCAATATGGAGGAGAGTATATCAAAGGCTACTTCTTAAATTGGCAGAATAATACGTTATGTAGCTGTTGAAATCTAATAGCATGTTGTGAAATATACTTTATATCGTAAAAATTATGTTGGATCTCATGAAAATTCCGAAAAATCTGCTGAGAACAGAAGTTCAGCTTACAGAACCTTCTTATGAAACAAGATACATTTTGTAGACCTCCAACATACGTAAAAAAGGGTTCATTTACTGCAAAAAGGTTTAGTCTTTAAATAGATTTTACTTTATTGTTAAATTACTGAATCCGAAAAGGATCACACCAATCAATAAAATAAAAATATCTTGACATTTACAGAAAGCAAAAGTGATCTAGGGGACACCCGGGTTTGAACCGGGGACCTCTCGATCTGCAGTCGAATGCTCTACCACTGAGCTATATCCCCGCTATGAGTCATTTACTACAATAACAGGGCAAAAATTCCGTGCAATCTGCATAACAAATGAAAAGCCATTTCACAGCTCACAAACAATAATAGTGTTATCTCTAAGATAAGATACGAATGAAGTGTGTGTTTCCCATTAGTGTTTCAGTGCAACACCGTGCTGTTAGTGATTAATGTAGAGCCAGGTCTGTAAGCAGAAATACAGAATAGTGGGGGAGGTACATAGCTACCGATTTTAGTTGAACAACTGACTTGAATCAACAACAGATGTATGGTTTTTGCTAATCAATTCGCTTGAATATCAGGTTTTGAATCGAATATTGATTTAGCAGTTGATTAAGGAAATCAAACCATGGAAAGCCGCTATATCTGAGTAAGTTCTGTGATATCGGAGCGGTGTTTCTTGATGTACTTAATCTATTTATAATGTGTGCACGACAGAGCTGTTAGGTCAAATTCCATTCACTATCACCCCTTTAGCACTGTTCCATTACCGCAGAAACCTTCTCAATTATGCGCTACCCTTATAGTTGTTTTCCATACCAGCCCATAAAATTGGACTTACGCTAGCTGCTTATCCATTTATATTTCACACAAACCTCCAATTACCGCACAGCCTGTTTCAAACAATGGATATCAATACCGTCGCTGGACTCGGGACGCGATGCCCTGAATTATTTAGCTAACACACGGTCTAGGAATTTACAATTTGATAACAAAGCTTCCGCGTTCGAACTAATTCGATTATACTGCCCTTAACAGAGATGCTACTTTAACGAACTGAGGTTATGGATGTCGGTATAAATTTAAAATTAATGGTATGTATTTGAATATCATAGTAGCTTTATATTTAGAAAAGTTATCATTATTTTAATGTGTACCTAATTCCTTTTCATGTTTCTATTCAGCTTGAATTTTCTGTTTAAATTTTTATTGTTGTCCTAGCACGGCAAAGTGACGATGGCTACACTTGATTACATTTCCAGTCTTATCATTATTTAAAATACGAGGCTTCGCTAAAACTAAAGTGATCAATTACTTTTGACTGAATACTTCCGTGCTATACTGGTGTATATATAATTTCTGCACCAAAGTATCGTAATCTCAAAAGTTTTCTTTATACACAAACAGTTCAAATACGTTTCATCTATTATCTCATCATTATAATAATGTATTATAGAGTGTTCAGGCCAAGCAACTGTGTACCTTATTAAAGTTGGACACTACATCCGATTACATCCCGAACAACCAGCTAAGAGCTACTTGTCACATAAATTCAATGCAAGTTCTATTCATTCTATGCAAACAACCCTAATGCAAATTTATTAGTATTATCACATTTTGACCAGACTCATTATGACGTTTTAATCCAGTCAAGTAACGGTACTTCGCAGATCGGTAGCTGCAGTCGTGTAAGGAGAACCTAATTGCTGTATTTACATTTAAATCGAGCGTGCTTTCGTTGGGAGTTGTTTAGTGTAAAGCGATGTTAACACGGCTTTTGTGCACGCAAGTCTCGAAGATTTAGTTAGGTGGGGTGACAGCTGGGTTAAGTGTAAATCTTAAGCTGATATGAATGTGTCAGCTACTGACTATTTATTTAGTAATGTAAATAATATTACCGGCAATGTAGATACAGACACTAAATATTCAGCACTTGATGCAAAGTAAAGGCTACTACTTATCATATAAAATGTAAAACGACAAATTTAAATACAAAATTATGAAAGCGTATGTCAAACTGGTACTAACTACATTGCGTTATTTAGAGGAAGATTTAATCGGACATTGTAAAATAGACTCTCAAGACATTTGATTGTTATTGAAAGATGCACATCCCTTTTAAATAGTCAATAACTTGATAACGGATAATTCGACTCCGTGGCGCAGTGGGCAAGTAGTCAACTGTGAAACGTGAGGCCATGGTTCGACCGAGACCGAGACGAATATTTGCCTGATCTACAATTATTTGTTATTGTTTTGGTGTTTTGAGACCGAAAGTCTCCTGTAGTTCTTAATACCGACAACACAACATAATCATATCTTAGTCTGGGATCAGGGTTATGTGCGTGACTGTTGGGTGCTATTTATTTACTTTGATGATGTGTCGTTTGATAAGAATAATAAAACGAATTATGATCGGTATATACAATAATACACTAATGAACTGAAAACACTTCACAGAAGGGTGCCTCCGGGAAAAGTTTAACTATCAACGTTTCGTAAAACAATCAAACAATCTTTAATTAAATAATTTCATCCAACGTTCTCACTTTACCGTTGGCAAACGCGACCTCGGCGTCCCGCGGCGATCGATTTAGTCCGAGAGCTCGATACCAGATTTATATCAACTTTAACACCAACATGCAGTTATAGTTACATTTGTAGTGTTAACTCTCAGACTTAACATTGAAATAAAACCAATTTAAACGGTCACGGGGTGGATCACGAAGGCTGAAAAGATTTCGAAACGTCTGGACCAAAATTAAAATAAAAAACCGCGATAAAATGCGTTTAACTTAGTTTTATATCAATGTGTAGTATTCGCGTAAACATAAGAAATCCCAGAATTAACGTTATAAGCAGTCTTCTATATTTCAATATTATGTTCTTTATGATATTCAAATTAAGCACTCGATGATTTTCATTTACCTAGGAAAACACGAAGGAAGATGAACATTATCATTAGAATATATACTCATTTTTAGTTAAAGTATTTTGCCTAAAACTGTAGGCCCGTTAAACCGGTAATTATTATTTTATTCATACTAGATCCTAAAAGCCGAAGGTTCCTGATGTCCATAGCTAGATTGCGGTACTATACGACTATCATACAAAGATTCATCTTATTTGTACCATGTTTTAAAAAAAATTAAACAGCCTATGTATGACTCTTTATATTCTGTGTGGTGTTGTATCTGTTCATGGGCAGACATGGCTCTTAGCATCAGGCGAAAGACCTGGTCGTTTCGACATTCAAAAAAATGGAGCTGCAAGCAAAAGCTGATAATGATAAATACAATATACTAGTGTAACCTTTATGTGCTACAAGTACTAATCATGAAACAAGCACATATTCTGTTACACACATATTTGTAACAGCTGTGATTGTTCCACTGCAGGTTAAAAGCCATTCATGAATTTATATCCAGTTGCACCTATTGTCTTGGTATACATCATAACACGCAACTGTTACGCCTGGTTGAATAAATGTTATCTCGATTAACGGTTATAGAATCAGCAAATTGACAAGAAATATTACTGATCAGTAACAGTATTGATACATAAGTACATTTCTGATTATACTTTATCCAAGATGCGTGACGAATAATGTTTTATGTGTCTTTAGATCCGTCTTGAAGTTCCTTATTAAAATCTAGATTGGAGACGGATATACATGGCATTGAAAATGTCGTCGTCCCCGAGCAATTAAATAGTTATATACAGATTTATTACTATTATAAAGTGTATGTATTTCTTTATCTTTTGTCATCATCATGAGCCCTGTACCTACTGTTCCACAGCTCAGCATGGGCATTCTCTAGTTATGAGAGAGGTTACGCTAGCCATTAGCGGGTTGACTTCACATAATAATATCTTTATTTTCTTTAAAGTATGTAAGATTCGTCACAATGTTTTACTACATGGGTAAAGGGAGCGCTAATTAGCAACGAATATAGGCACTGTAAAAGTCATTGTTTTGGGATCTAATCCGCGACCTCCAAATTGGCAAACCTTTCCACTCTCACTAGACATGATTTGTTAGGTAATAAAATAGTGTCGGTAATTGTAGGCCATCAACATAATTACGACTAACAAGAGTTCATAGGAAATAATATCTCATATGAGACATAACTTTAAACAATAAAATCCGGAGCCTCAAGATTTATATGCACGTCTAATTTTACAACACTAGCTTCGAGACCTAAATTTAAATTCTCATTTCATATAAGCTCAAATACTTTACGCTCCAAATTACTAAATTGAAGTATTAATTCGATTTGATATCACAAATTGAACAGATAAAATGTTGTTCAGTAATTTTATGCCAATCTCCCGGTCTAGCTTTGACCGAACAAAATCCAAATCGAACAAACTAGATATCTCTAATCAATCGGTCTCATTATCACAGCTTTTTATTCAATTATACGAATCAATTGATTTAGGTCGGCGGTGAAACGTACGTCTCCGTAGAAATTATGGTTTCCAATGATAAAATCCAGTCGTTAGTCAGCCGTATGGGCAGTAAAGCGCGAATGTGTAATTAATTATGTCTGCTCCATTTGTTCTTGAACTTTGCACTTAATATCTAGCACCTGTATAAACTACTTTATGAATTTAATAGATAGTTAACCGAGCTGGTTGGTCACTTAATGGTATGTGATCATCTACGCTCATAATAATAGTATCTGCCCTGTATTAAGTATTGTCCCAATGCACGGGCCCATCAATAAGAGCTATTATGCCTCAATGTTCAACGTCCACCACGTTGGCCTAATGCGGGTCGGTAGACTTCCAATAACTTCGGAATTCTTTTTAGATGATGTTTAGGTATGCAGTTTACTTGTTGTGTTTCGTTCACCAGGAAAGTAAGCAATAACAATAATAATACATTTAATTAATACATCTTCTTCTACCTGCCCCTTTGTCACCTGCAATGAGGTCTTTTTTTTATTATTTTTTTTGTGGGGCTCTATGCCCCACTCTCGACCCTCTGATATTAACCTGCAATGAGGTCGGCGCAACATGCCTTTTAACAAGTATTACAGAAAGATTTGGCTTGTGGTTTTTACAGCCGGTCACCTGCCTGACGATATGATCAATAAACGATTTTAGTCTTTTAATACCAGATGACTTGAGAGTGTATTGGCCAACATTTCAGAATGGAATTCTTTTAGTAGTTTGGGTTAGTAGGCTACTCAAGTTGGTCTTGGGTGAGACAGTGGTACCATCCCGGTCAATCCAGCCTATTCGTGCTGTAAACAAATCTGTCTACAGCGTGGCTCTACCACTACTACTAAATCATCACGCGTCCGTACTTCCGAAATATACGAAGATTGCCGACGCGCATAATAAATCGTAGTACTTTACGGTGATTGGTTTCCAATCATCTCATTTTTTATGCGTAGTGTTTTTATTGAAAGGAAATCATTTACTCTGAGGAAATGTATGATATTTATTAGTTGATCATGATGGGGTGTAAGGGGGTCCAACCACCATCTTCCGGACCCCAAGCCAACCTCACCTGCCCGTGGTGCACCCTGCTGGTCAACGGACGAGGCTCTGGCGACCGGCTGATGGCGGTATAACCATCGTATTAATGGCGTAGCTAAATGCAACAGGCTGATGATGGGCAGCAGCATCTTCAGCGCAAGAAGCTACGCCTCTGCGCTCGCCAACCCGCCTGCCAAGCGTGGCGAGTAATGGCAAAACCCCCCCAATGAAATTACAGACCAAAACCAGGCCCCCAGTCCCCGGCAGCCCCGCTATTCCTAGTTCTGGTAGCAGCTACGGTAACGGCGGGGCAGGGGGTGCTAAGAATCCCCGGGTAAGATCCCGCTACCACCCCCGACGACGACTGGCCCTGGTAACACACAACATTCGCACTTTGAGGACTGACGAGAAGATCCTTGAGCTGGAAGAAGAAATGAGTAGGTTACGATGGGACATCTTGGGATTATCAGAAGTCCGAAGGAACGGGGAGGACACGATAATCCTCAAGTCTGGTAACCTACTCTACTACCGGGGTGGCGATCAACAGTCTCGAGGTGGTGTCGGATTTCTCGTCCACAAGTCCCTCGTTAACAACATCGTCGCCATCGAAAGTGTGTCGAGCAGGGTAGTATACCTTATACTCAGAATATGTGAGAGATATTCATTGAAGGTCATACAGGTATATGCGCCGACCTCGACACACCCAGATGAGGAAGTAGAGGAGATGTATGACGACATTAGTCGGGCCATACACACCTCCGAAACCTACTTCAATGTTGTTATGGGGGAACTGTGGACGAAATCAACGACGGGTTGGTAGAAGCTGTCCACACGGTGGGTTCTAAATTCTTTAGACCCCGTCGTAAAAATCGACCTCAGAAACTCTCGATCTCGACGCTCGAGCTCATGGCCGAACGTCGATCTATGGCGCTGCAGTCTTCCGATGACGCTGAGGCATATCGGCAGCTCAATAGACGAATATGGACATCCTTGCGACACGACGTCCGTGCTCACAACACTGCGAGCATAAAGGAGACGATCGAGCAGAACAAAGGCTCCAAAGTGTTTGCTAAGGACCTGTCTATTGGGCACAGCCGAATGACAAAGCTGAAGACGGAAGATGGCAGTGTAGCATCGACCAAGGCAGAGGTGTTGAGAGAGATCGAGAGCTTCTACGGACAGCTTTATACCTCGGTTGCCAAACCCGTTACCTGCTCGGCTGACCCAAGAGCCGAGCTGGTTCGGCACTACAGCGAAGACATCCCGGACATCAGCTTGTGCGAGATTCGGATGGCCCTCGGACAGCTTAAAAACAACAAGGCGCCGGGCGAGGACGGAATTACTGCAGAGCTTCTGAAAGCGGGCGGATCGCCGGTACTAAAAGTCCTTCAGAGACTTTTTAATTCTGTTCTGCTCGAGGGCGTAACGCCTGAGGCATGGAACAGGAGTGCGGTGGTACTGTTCTTCAAGAAAGGCGACAATACCTTGTTGAAGAATTACAGGCCCATCTCGCTCCTGAGCCATGTGTATAAGTTGTTTTCGAGAGTTATCACGAATCGTCTCGAGCGCAAGTTAGATGACTTCCAGCCTCCCGAACAAGCCGGTTTCCGAAAAGGTTATAGTACCATAGACCACATTCATACGCTGCGGCAAGTTATACAGAAAACCGAGGAGTATAACTTGCCACTTTGCTTAGCGTTTGTGGACTATGAGAAAGCCTTTGATTCGATCGAGACCTGGGCGGTGCTGCAGGCTCTCCAGCGGTGCCGCATCGACTATCGGTATATCGAAGTGTTGAGGTGCTTGTACAACAACGCCACCATGTCGGTCCGAGTACAAGAACAGAGTACGAAGGCTATTCCACTACAGAGAGGCGTGAGACAGGGAGATGTTATTTCTCCTAAACTCTTTACTGCCGCGCTGGAAGATGCCTTCAAGCTCTTGAACTGGAAAGGATTCGGCATCAACATAAATGGCGAGTACATGACTCACCTCCGCTTTGCCGACGATATCGTGGTCCTTGCGGAATCGCTGGAAGACCTGAGTACAATGCTCGAAGACCTCAACAGAGTTTCTCAACGGGTGGGCCTCAGGATGAACATGGACAAGACGAAGGTCATGTCGAATGTCCATGTTGTGCCCACCCCGATTACTGTTGGAAGCTCATCTCTCGAAGTTGTCGACGAATATGTCTATCTAGGACAAGTAGTCCAACTAGGCAGGTCCAACTTCGAGAGAGAGGTCAATCGTCGAATCCAGCTCGGCTGGGCAGCGTTCGGGAAACTTGGCAAGGTCTTCTCGTCCAAAATACCTCAGTGCCTGAAGACCAAAGTCTTCGACCAATGTGTGTTACCAGTGATGACATACGGCACTGAGACGTGGCCTCTGAATATGGGCCGTATAAGACGGCTCACAGTCACTCAGCGAGCTATGCAGAGAGCTATGCTCGGTGTTTCTCTACGTGATCAAATCAGAAATGAGGAGATCCGTAGAAGAACGAAAGTCACCGACATAGCCCAGCGGATTAGCAGGCTGAAGTGGCAGTGGGCAGGCCACATAGCTCGCAGAACCGATAACCGATGGGGCAGAAAGGTTCTGGAATGGAGGCCACGTACTGGCAAGCGCAGCGTTGGACGTCCACCTACAAGGTGGACAGACGACCTGATAAAGGTCGCAGGATGTCGCTGGATGCAGGCCGCTTCCAACAGGTCGGTCTGGAAATCTTTGGGGGAGGCCTATGTTCAGCAGTGGACGTCTTGTGGCTGATGATGATGATAAGATGGATACCCATATTGGCAGTCCAAGACAAATATTGAATTGAAATGGCTGTAAATTGGCTCAAATCGCGATATTCGCCACAGTGTATTGATTACCATACAACGATGCAGTTAGGAGTGCATGAATATGATATGAACCACATGACCAATTATTTATTTCGGTCATACTCATATTATTTTATACGATATTTATTAACGTTACTTTCATTTGTTAATCTGTATTTTTGTTACAGTGAATATTTCAAAAGAGCTTTGCATTAAATTATTTATGTTTATGGAATTCGATATTTTTCATTACTTAAGGAAGTGAATGAGATGAAAGTACGATTCGTCAGAAATATATTATTGTTCTTTTAAAATACCGACATACTATTATTAAAAAAAACGATTCCACTTTATGAGTTAAGTAAAGGATGTGCTGATTTTCATTCATACTCTACGTAAAGTAAAATTGCTGGGTAGAAACGTAATAGACTGAAACAAGTTTCTAGTCTACTAGATCGTTTACCACACAAAGGGCTCAATAGAAAAAATCCTCACCATTCCAAAGTTCGTGTTACAGAATGGAAGTGTAATGGCGATCGTATATACGTAACTAAATTACGTGTTAAGCTACCAGATGCCAAAGCAGCAACAGATAGCTAGATTGCCAATTTGCCATTAGAACCGCAAGTCGCTATGTAATCCCCAATGGAATTGCTATGGACCGTTTACGTCATCTTCACTGTCTTGTTCAATAAATATACTGGTGTGTGTAATTTGGAAAATATCTAATAAGGATAATCTGAAGCACAACAAAGTAGCAAACAAGGTAGTCAAATAAATATAGAGGCCACAAAAGTAATTACATTATGTTTTTACTTTGATGTATTCGAAATAAGAAAAGGAAAGTGATTTGATGCTAAAAATATACCGTGTATTGCAAACTGAATGACTACGGCTGTCATAACTTTGGATTAAAAAGAAAATTGAAAAGAAAGCAAAGTTCTAATTTGGAAGTGTACAAAGCTAAAGTCGATTGAAGTAAGGACACGCCATTAGATTGCATCCCGGATGGTTCCATTCGTAGCTCATAGTGTAGAGAATTATTATCACGTATAGTTTCTTCGAAAGATATGCAACTGCAGTTTAAAGACATGACTAATGTAATATAGTTTTTTATTTGCATCACTCGCACTGACGTACTGCAGTATTTCATGATCGGTCGAATTGCTTCTAATATTCTAACCGTTGCAATTACTGACACGCTGCACCATGGTATTTAACTAGGATCCCTTCTTGTTGAACAAGTTAGAGGTGTTTCTTCAAAGTATAACTTATTTAAGGTGTCATTTTTCTTTTTTATTACATGTTGCGTACGATTTGCAAAAAGGTGATTTTTTTTCAGTACAACGTGTGGTTAGAATGATTTTGTAATGGCAATATTTAACTTTAGATTCTGTACCTGTCTCTGTAAAGTAAGTATATTTCTACTGCTGATATTTGAAGTAAATTAATTTACAAAATTATTCTTTATTATATAAACGAGAATTCGAATTAATCTTTTATATATCGTCCATCTTCTATATATTAAACGTGTTTTATAATAAGCAAAATATCATTCAAATCATTCACTTTACTCAAGATACATCAAAAATTACTAGGTATCATATATAGTAAAGTAAAGGATCATAAAGTAAAAAAAAATACTTTATGATCATAAAACTAGGATCATAAAGTTTGGTTAGATCATAGTTTTGTGTAATGATGGGGCAAGTCACTAAGAAAGGATATATTTTAAAGGTGAATGGGGAAGGATCAATCCTACCCCTTCCCCCTTGTATGAGATGAGACAGCTAGTAAATGACGAACTGTCAATATATTTATATCAACCACATTAGCTTTATCGTAAACTCCTAACAAAAGTCTAAACTTCATGCTCCAAATATTAGATTTCAAATAGCATGACCGAATGAACTAACCACAAAAAAGGCATAAGTTAAATCTTATTAAGTGCTTTTTCATTTCAGTTTTCCGTTCCAAATACCAACATTCAATGTCAATAGACAATCGAAAAAAAGCAAAAGAATTCACTTTACTCAGCCTGTCAAATGGATTGTACGAATCATTATGTAGTTGACAGACGATGCAAAAGAAACCGGCAAAGTGGCCGGCAATTTAATTTCCTAATCATCAAATAAAATTTCGCCGTTCTTTGTGGTCGATAGTGAGAGTGGACTCCGTTTAAGTTAAAGAATTGAATGAAATTGACGTAATGACTACAGTACGTGACGGAGTGGACCGCAACAAATGATGTTCAATACCGATCAATGGGACTTCGTTTTGCTCTCATGAGAAATCCAAAGTTTTGTTAAGTGGGTGACTTTCTTTTGAAATCCTGTACTATGTAAAGCTTGTGAAGATTCTCGGTGTGAAGTGAAAGCTGGTGAAAAGTCGTCAAAAACACTGTAAAGAGGGTGCGAGCATTCTATGGTAAAATTATCGCACTTTGTGTGTTCTGCTATTTAGGTTTCGTTCCGAGAAAGTCATCGTTAAGGCTCGGAAATAGAAAAAAAAGGGATCGAAAAAATTGACATTGTTATTTTCCGTCTTCGACTTTCATACCTATAACACCTTACCAGTTCCTCAGCTTATCGAAGAATGCTGCTACGAGAACAACTGGACCTAATTACGCAAATAGGAACTAACCCACACCAAGTTCAAATGAAGATACTGATTTTGTTTTGCTAAATTCATTAATTTAAATTGATTCTAATACTATACTTTTTTGCAAAATCGTACATTGAATATATTTCACGCCCGTATTTCCAAAAAACTTCAAGATAAAATTAGTTTACATTATTGAATTTAGTAAAACAAAATCAGTATCTCCATTTGAACTTGGTTGGTTCCTATTTGTGTAAGTAGGTCCAATTAGGCGGATAAACATAATCTATAGGTATAGTACGAATTACAAATACGTTCATATTTTTCAAATTCGTATAAAATTACTATTAACGAAGTGTCAAACTAGTAAAATCATACTGTAAAAAAACAGCGTGTTCAAAAAGGAAATCGTTGCTTGAAAACCATTTTCATATTTAACCAATATAAAGTTAATCATACTAGCAATTTTTATTCGTCATAGTTCCCACTAGTGGCTATTTCTACGTGATGCATGGAGAGGTAAACGAAAACTGTCATCGTTTTAGAAAACTATCATAACTTGTACTAGGACTACTGATAATGATTCCCTGGTAACACTTAGCTGTAGGCATAATAGTTGATTACTGATCCATGCACACTATACAATAATTTAATACCTTCTTTCCTTTCACCTGCTCTTATCCCACTCGTATTAGGGTCGGTGCAACATGGCTTTTTACACAATGTGTTACAAAAATATTTGGATTGTTGTTTGTATCATCAAACAATAGTTCCACTTGTATAGTATAATTGAATTTTAAAGTACACTAAGCAATAAATTTATACTATGAAATGAACTCGCATTACAATACATACACATTATTGTACTAAAAACATTATTGTGTCCCACAAAACATTATTGTACTAAACATTACAATAATATTTTCATTACAATGACTGCAAAATAACGGTATTTATAAGAAATTGATCCAAGGCGATTTCTCTAAAGAAAAACGGGTGAATTTTCACTACACATTCCACACAATCTAGATGTGAAGTTGTAGTAATATTTTCTGAGAATATCAGGTTCTTTATTAAAAGTGCCTGTACTTGTATTTTCCAAGTTTTTTACCGCGCACGGCATAGTGACTGCACTACACCTGATGGTAAGCGTAGTTCACTTCAAAAAACCAGCGACCACCGACAAACAATGAGTTTATTGGTGGTCACCAGAGTCATGCCGGCCTGTGTAAATGCTTGTTCCCTCTTCGGAGAGGGAAAAAGCATTCTTCATCTATAAATGCATGTATGTAAACCATATATTATAATATGTGTATAACATGAACATAACAAATGTAATTTCAATATTTTTAAACCGAAACAAATGGAAACCGTTTATCTTTACGCGATGTATTTATCACCGAAGGAAAAAGAATAAAAACGAGACAGGCGGGAAAAAAAACAAACAAATGTAATTGAAAAATGACGAAAACTACACAACACATTATATTTAACCAATATAATAATACGTTATTGACTACATTTTACTCCAATCACTGTAAAAGTTTCGAGAAACCAACTTTAAAAACAATTTACAAACAACTTAAAATAAAGAGATTCATTTTAAAGCATTGCTGTCAATTTCCAGATTCCACACGTCAAATGATGATAAAATGAGTTCAAATTTGAAATTTGCACGTTAAAGAGCTAAATACGTAAGGTGTAAATTATCCTTAATGGGAACTATGTTGTGAAAATGCCCAGTGAGTGGATCCAGCGCACGGTCATTCAGCTTGAACGCGCAGTGTAGATAACAATAACAGATACTTACAGACAAATGAAAAAAAAAATCGTATAAGTTCGGTTTGTTTTGTTACACTGGAGACACATTTTGATATTATTATGGCCATCCATTAACATTTGTCTTGATATTTGTGCAAACAGTATCTGTCTATTATTTAAATAAGAAAAATACACGCGGAATTGAATAAGTACCAGTGTGATTTAAAAAACGTACAGTTACATATTATATGCATTTGTTACTGTATAACAATAATCGAATTTCAACAGCAAAAATGTTTACTGTTATGCTACCCCAGTATGCTAGAGTCACGTATGTAAGTAAGGGCTCAAGGCCCAACTTATGGGATACGTAAAGCCTGATAAGATACACTAAACAAGTTATAACCATAAAAATTGGACCCATATGCTACGACGGTAGGTACAAGACTTACGTCACAATACCTGTTATTGTTTAAGACAACCAAATAACCTCAATTCCTCTGGTATGTATTAGCATATGAGGTTAATTCACCATGTCAATTCAATCAAAAAAAATCAGTAAACTTAATTTTTTTTGTATTTTGTGTAATTAATAGGTTCTAATAAAAGAGCTATGGGAAAATTGGGTAGATATTTGCTTACATTTCTGAAAAAGTAGGTCGACTCTACATGTGCATTGACGAGCACTTAAATCAGTTGACCCGTCTGCCCTTTCACCTGCCCTCTACAATAATTCATAATTTTTCCATACAACCACAGGCAAGCTCTGCACCACAGTACTCTGTGTGGAAGGCGTCGGTAGTTGCCAGTTGCGGCTGTTGTATAAATAGCGCGGTCGACGGCCGGCCTCCGCGCGGCCTTCACTTTGAACCAGCTGCCGGCGGCGTAAGGTGCGCTACACACTAAGCTCGATACACCAATGGGCTAGTGTTAGTCTTTTCTCTCTCGTGCCTAGTCTCTCGTAGGCGTATGCTAAGCGGCCAGGAATTTAACGTTTCAGATACCGAATTTATAAACTTAAAGACGGAACCTTGGCTGACACTTGTCTTATTAATTATCACACTAATATTATAAATGTGAAAGTTTGTTTGGATGTTTGTCCGTCAATCACGCTGAAACTACTGAACGTATTTTGATGGAATTTGGTATACAGACAGGGTATGAACTGACTTGCGTGATAGGATACTTTTTATCCCGATTAAATGCTGTTCACGCGGGCGGAGCCGCGAGCAAAAGCTAGTTCTATAATATTATGAATCTGTCAGATCGGTCTGAAAAAATATTTTCCTTAATAATAATTGTTTGCGGTACCTGATCAAACCATATGATTCCAGGCTTTCTGAATTAAGACTATGGATTCACACACATAGTCCTGACCCCACACTAGATTAATCTGTATCGTAGGTATCAGGAACTACGAGGAACTTGTGGTCACACAACACCCAGACCCGGAAGAAATATTTGTGGATCACACAAACATTTATCTCAGTGCGGGAATCGAACCCACGACCTCTCTTTTCGCAGCTGGCTACTCGCCCATTGCAACACAGGTTCAATAAACACAATCATCAACATCATTAAAACATTAAGTGTTTAATATGCTGAACATGCCTTTATCGCAGTACCGTGATTTTATGGCGGAAGAAAGAGATATCACTATACTATTACTGCATCTTTGCGTCAGCGGTGAACGAACAAAAAATTCGCAATCGCCACAACGAATTATCGCTGCTTGTTGCATAAACCGACATGTTCATGCGTGAGGTTTATTTACATTGTAAAAAATATATTACACGTTTTGTGTCTTTTTAGAAGATTATTGAAGTCACGTTGCGAACTGCCGTATATTATTCTGCAAGTGATTACAGGCGCTGATTTACTTTTGCATTGTAAATGAAGAAAATAACATTTAAGTATGCAGAAACAAAAGAAAGGCAAATAATGTGGTTGGATTTTTTTTTTGTTTCATACAGTGTGACTTTAGCGAGTCATTAAAGTCCATGACAATTCATTACGTGGCAGCACCAGCGTCGCATGAAGTCACAGCTTGCTGTTGTCTCTTACAGTAAGTGAAATTTCCGGAGGCCTAAATCGTCACTTTCCGCCCCAATCCATATCATATTCTTTATAGGTCTGCAACGCATTCATAATTCTTCTAGTATTGGGAATGTTCTTAAATTGTGTACTTAGATCACTTAACATTAGTTGACCCACTTCACACTTGCTAGTTTGCCAATCTCTGCTCTAAAATAAAAGAAAAAATATATGGCATAAGTCTAATATTACAGTGATTTATTCAAAGAAACAGACTTTTCTTAATAACCCTTATATGATAGACAATCTGGGATTCCCAACATTTATTTCATTGTTGTCTGAACGGCCATGACTAATAATAAAATTATTATATTTTGCTAAACTTCCACACTACAAATGTATTTAGATTGCAGTAGGTAGTACTTACGCGTTTTAAACTATGACTAATAAATTGTTCTTTTTTATTTCTTCTGCTTTATTTCATGGTCAAAGAAAATGAGTACTGACTACAAAAACTATTATTTTATTGAAAATATTTTCATTTAAGTTAAATGCAGTTTTTAAAAATGGATTGAAAAGAACAAAAACAACCAATTTTGTAACTAAAAGCACAGCTGAAATGCCTTTAAATAATAAATAAGTAAACCTTGACAGACTAAAATACAACCTGAATTTAACTAATTACATGGAACGTAAATTCCATCAAATATACGACCAGTTTCGAAGAGGTTTGTGTGAAAAAAAGTATTATTCGATGGGAAGATAATACGTGAATGTAAATTAATCTCCCCAGGGCGCCCGTAAGTCAACAGAGCCGACTTTATCGGTTGACTACATGATAATTGAATTGGAAACGCATGTTAATGTGATATTAAAATACTGTCATCGTAAATTTGCGAGTGTTGAGGAATGATGATTCCAGAAAAACGTTCCCATTCTAATATGATTGCTTAATATTATTTAGCACGTTTTTTTGTTCGAGAAATCGCATTTAAATTTGCCTGGGATTGGAATTCGTCCGGTATGGTGTGATGGCTCACCTCCTGTCACATCATAGGACGGAAAAAACTCGACCAACCGTAGACGCAGCTAAAACTCCTGATAAATTACTGGGATAAAGGCATGGACTCAAATATGTATATGGTTCCCCAAGAGATTTTTTTTTTTTTTTTAATCTTTATTTGTTTTGGGGTTTTTGTCCATGGACATGTCAACCCCATCGTATCTTATACTAGTACAAGCAATACTATACATTACATTAAATTATTTATATGAGTACGCCGCTTCGACAAGACAAATAGACAGAAACGGAATTTCAATCAGTCAGGGTCGCCAGAAGACACAATCTCTTTGCAACGTCTGATTGTGGGTTTGCAAGAATAGTTTGGACGACACCAACATCCATCATATTCAGATTGTAGTCCCTAACTAATAATTCCCTCTCATGTTTATTCTTGACACACTCCATCAGCAAATGCTGCGCATCTTCTACTTTGTTGCATAAATTGCAATTAGGCGTATCTGATTTTTTCATTAAATGCGCAAACTTTGCCGATGGATAATGTCCAGAGCGTAATCTAAACGCTAACCTAACATAGCTTCTGCTTAGACTACTGCCATCAAACCAAGGGGAAGGAGGAGGCTCACACTGAATCGTCTTATACCATATTCCCTTTTCTTTTGATCTTTCGTTAAAGTACTCTTTCCAGTTCTTGAGACATTTTCGTTTAAATTTTGTTATGTATTCTGTGTAATCCGGCAAAAAATTAAATTCATCCCCTTCCTTTGCAGCTAATTTAGAAATACGATCAGCTTCCTCATTCCCCCTGAGTCCGACATGTGCAGGAACCCATTGCAATTTCACTTCTGCACCACTTTGGATCAATTTGGTAATAATTTTTAGAATGTCGTAGGCTGTCGATACACCTCTGAAGCCAGAGGCGCATCGAGCCACGTGTTGTAAAGCACTTTTGCTATCTGAAAAGATAACTACTTTAGAATAGTTTTTTATTCTCGAATAGGTCAGAGACTGTAAAATTGCAATGAGCTCCAGTGTCATAATGGACACCTCTTTATTTATTTTAAAACCTGCTCTGAAAGTATGGTTTTGATCAAAAAACCCAGCACCCAATCCATGAACACCTTTTGATCCATCGGTATATATCTTGAACCAGCCAATAAATTTATTATTTATCTCCCTTATAATGTCACTCAACAACGTATTAGGTTCATAACAATCTTTAGCTATTGAAATACATTCTAGGTTAATATTAATAATATCTTCCAAATCAATATATGATAACCATACATCAAAACTAAACATTTTAAGGATATCATTAGTGGAAATATCAAGTTGTTTGACTTCTTCATATGTTTGTGTAAGTAGAGGTTTTTTCTTATTTTCCCAATATCTGATGTGACATAGGGCGCTCAATTCCGAAATTAATTCAACACTGTTATTATTAGACCAAGAAGTTATTTTTAAGGTGTATTTGTAGGCTAGATATTGTCTCCTAATAAATAACGGTACAATATGTAATTCACTCTCCATTACATGTATTGGGGAACTTTTAATAAAACCACCTAGAACTCTAAGAGCCTGATTCTGGATCTTGTCAAGTTTAGAGATATGACTTTTCGCACTGCAATCGTATAGAAAACACCCATAATCAATGCGACTTCTAATAAGAGAGATGTACAATCGTCTTAAATGTGTCATATGTACACCCCATGAACTGCCTGATAGTAACTTAAGCACATTCAAGAGTTTAGAACATTTAATTACAACCTCATTAATGTGTTTACTCCATATTAAACTCCTATCTAACCACATGCCTAAATATTTTATGCTGTCGGTGTGAATAAGTGTCGTATTTTGCACTTTTAAGGTCGGTATATTTCTTCTACGCCCTCTGCTAAATAAACAATAAGTGGACTTGGTAGCAGACAGTGACAATCCTAGTTCATCCAATATTCCTACTATTGATAACAATGCCTCTTGTATATATTTTTCACATTTTTTTATATCTTTATTACCAATGTATATAACGAAATCATCCGCATATTGGGATACCATAACATTTTGAAGTCGATAGCATATTTTGTATGTAATTAAATTAAAAATTAAAGGGGAAAGGGGATCTCCTTGCGCCAAGCCTTTATTCGTACGTCTACTTATTATAGAATTATCGTGGAGTCTGATGTTTAAATATCTCTCGCTTAAAAATCGCCAAAGATACGTACACATTTTAGAACCGACGTTAAGTGTATCTAGTATTTTTAATGCAGCATCAATGGACACATTATTATATGCGTTGTCGATATCTATAAAACATGCTAAGGTTGGAAAATTTTTCGAAAATCCTATCTGAATATATGTAACTAAGCGCGTCAAGGCGTCTAAACAAGATAGTGATTTTCTAAAACCAACTGTAAACTGCGAGAGGAGGCTTTTATTTTCTACGTACCACTCTAAGCGTTTAAGAATCATTAAATGAAAAGTTTTACATATACACGACATTAGGGAAATAGGTCTTAATTTTACTTCACCATTATTATTGTTGTTGCCTTTGGGTATGGGAATTATTTGGATGTTTCTCCATTGATACGGGATGATGCCATATTTAAAGATGTTATTATACAAAGTAAGGAGAAATTGTTTAGCTATATCAGGTAAATAGTAGAGCATTTTATATGAAATATTGTCCTGACCTGGTGCGGAGTCTTTTTTTTTAAAGCAACTTTTTAATTCTTGCAACGAAAATTTACATTCAAGAATTTCATTTACAGACGTAAAAACCGGTTCCACATTATCAACAGAATCTGGGGTTAGGAAATATAAAAGTTCTTTTGTTTTTTCAATAGGGGGGTATGTTTTTAGTTGTTTGTAGCCTTTTACCCATTTCATTTGGTGCCAAATATGTGAGACTGACACTTTTTCGTCGAGAGAGTTGCAAAATTTATGCCAGCTGTCTGATTTTGCTTCCCTTATTAATTTTTTAGATCTTTGAGTTACGTTTTCTAATTTTGTAAGATTATCTGGAGTAGGGTTCCGCCTGAACGTGGATAGGGCCAACCTACGTTGTGCAACTATTTTTGATAACTCCGGACTCCAATATTTTTTTGGCTTAAACTTTTGACTAGGTTGGTTACAACATTTTATTAAAGGTATGTGTTTGTCTGCTGCAATATTAATCATGTTTACTAAGTAATCATACATGTTTTGAATGTTTTTCTCACTAGTATTGATATAATTAAATTCCTCTGAAATATAACGTTGGTAATCACACCAATTAGCAAGTTTAAAGTTACGTTTTATTATGTTGATAAAGTCATTGGGAATATTCATTGTTATCTTAATAATTAAATGATCGCTTCCTAAATTTTCATTACATACTCCCCAATCACATTTTATTGCCACATCGTGAGAAATAAACGAAACGTCTGGCGAAGTTTGTTGTAAATGTCCGCTTACCAACTTAACGCGAGTGTAGTTTCCCTTATTAAGTGAAATAAAACCGTTTTCTACGGAAGAATCCATGATTTGAACGCCTCTTATATTTGTCTTTACGGACCAATTGCTATGGTGACCATTAAAATCGCCAGCTATTAGTGTTTTACAAGAAAAATGAGAGAACACTTCGTCCCAATCAGATGTCTGAGTATGTACACTAGACGGACAGTATATAGAAACCACATTCTCTAGATCCTTACAATTAATTAGTTTAACGCATATCAACTCAATGCCTGAATTATTCACACTAAAGGGTTCCAAATGAGAATGAATCGACTTGTGTACTGCAATAGCAACCCCACCGTAAGCGTCATCCCTGTCTCTTCTGTACATATTATAACCGTTAATATTTAAATCGGATTCGATATCTAGCCAAGTTTCACTTATAATTGCAATATGAATGGTTTCACGTATTAGAAAATCTGAAAACATCATTAATTTAGGTCGGAGGCTTTGAGAATTCCACTGCAATATGTTCAGTCTAATAGAATTAAGTGAACTATCCATTAACAAATGCAATAAATTGTTCCGATATCCCTCCATCCAATAACTTACTTAGTACAAAAGTTTTTAAAGTATCCCATATAATTTTTAAAATTGATATTGCTTTTTCTTCCACTTTGCTTTCCGACCAAATAATACGTTTAACTCTAAGCCAAAATTTCTTAAATTCAAACTTTTCCTTTAATTGTTCATCTTGTTTTCTATTTTCTTCTGTATACTGTGTTTCATCCGGTTCATTTCTTATATTTTCTTCCAAAGAACTGCTGGGCTTTTCCAACCTGCGTGGTACGGTCTTTTTTTTTCTGATGGACTGTTGGTAAGGTCTTTGAATACTTTCATCAGGATTTTCCTTAGAATTTTCCACCACTAATTGTTGAGTTGCTTCTGGCTGTTGATGAACCCAGGCTTTCGTGACTACACTACTGTATGTATTATCTCCATTTATTCGACTCGTAGCAATATTATCCGAAGATTTAATAGTGCTTTTTTCTTTAATTATATATTGATTTTGAGCGACATATACTTGTAGGGCTTTTCGATAGCTATACTGTTCACAACTCATAATATTTCTTATTTCTTTTTCTCTTATGAAAAAAGGGCACGTTTTGTCTAAAACAAAATGATTACCTTTACAATTTAAGCATTTTAACTCCTCTATAGTACAGTTATCATGATCAGCAGCTCCGCATTTAGGGCATAATATTTTTTTCAAAGGGCAAAACTTTCTGACGTGACCAAAGTGCCAACATCCGGTGCATTGTGTTACGGGGAAAACATATGCTATTACTTTAAAGCGGCACCCATACGCAAATATGTACTCTGGCAAGGTATTGCTTTTGAAACATACTTTGATAGCTTCACTGTCAACCCAAGAGCCTTCAGAACTTATACGTTTCAATCTCTTTACAGATATAATTTGCGTATCACACTCAAAAATGTTTATAAGTTCTTCTTCACTTAAGTCTAAGTCGACACCTTTCACCACTCCGTAAGAGGTATTTGATTCATGTGTATGTTGACAGCGAAAACCCATGTCTCTAAATTTCTCGCATTCTAATAGTTTTATGGCATCTTCTCGTTTATTAAATTTAATAATAACTTTATGTATACTTTTGTATTTAATGCGATCAATATTTTTTATATTCTGTGATCTTAACAGCTTAGCTAAAGCGATCTGTTTTGGCAGGCTTTCTAAAGCCGTTATGCAAACTTCATGGTTCTCAACTAGCTCCGATGTTCTATTATTATTTTTTTCATCTACCCTCAAGTTTGCTTGTGTTTCCGAAGATTCACTCCTAATCAACCGTTTAGGTTTCCTTCGAGTAACAATAGAAAAACCATCATCTTCACTATTATCATCTCTTTCTTTCCTTTTTTCCGCGCTTTTATTCACTGCTTCGTTGTTGGTTAAAGTTATATCTTCATCTTCCATCACTTCCAGTTCACGTTCACAGTTTTGTAAAAACTCCGAATCACTTATATCTTCTTCATCTTTACTCTCTTCCATCTTACACCATAAAAGTCAGATACTAAATATTCGTAAAAACTTACGTCAATCGCTAACAAATCGATCGTACGTGCGCACTGACCGACAGCTCGCGGCGGACTGCCCCAAGAGATAGTTTGGGTGTGTTGGATTTTTAACGGCTAGAAAATCTGTTTGTCTGTATCTCCCCTTCTTAAAGACTCAGGACGAAATCTTCAAAACAAACACGACTAAATCCCTCGAATGTAATGTCTTAATAGCAAGTCGAGAATGGAGCATAAATTAATTTTCCCAGCAAAATGTATTTTCGGTTCTTTAGAATCACATACGTATTCATATTATTTGAGACATTGTTATTCACAAAATTCAAGAAATTAATTGCAACTGATTATATGAAGAACGAAGATAACATTTAAAATATCAAGCCAACTTATTCGAACAATGTGAAATGAAACTCGAACAAAAAGGCAACAGTGTAAATTCCCATTTTCCTAATTTGGTAGTTTAGTGATAAAATCGATGTGGACATTCGTAGATTTATCAGCGAAGATTTATGTTAGTCATCTTGAGAATGGTAGGCAGGAGGCAGCCTTACGTACTAACAGCTTAGATCGCTTCAAGATATTATATACTAGTTTGTAGTAACAAACTGTGAAAAATATTAATGCTTTCTTGATCTACTTAAAAAAAGGTGATTTATTAGTCCGATGCGTATTTTTATTGTATGCGATATCTTCGTCAAATGCGTTCGTTATGGTGATTATTTTTATAGTAAATTAGCTGTCCCTCGCGGTTCCGCTCGCGTGATCTGCTTCTTCCGGGTAGCCTAACAGTGGCGCCATCTGTCGAAAATTTTACAAAAAATCTTTTTACCGCTTTTTATTTGAATTGTGCTGAATGACATGAAATTATCTTATTGCGAATTCATCAAATAAAAACGACGAAAATCATAAGAAGTGGTATTTTATATTTTGGAATCATTATTTTGTGATAAATTATAAGAAATAGTCAAAGTTATCCTTTACGATTTAAGGTTGGTCTTTAACCTCGAATAACTTCGAAACGAGTCAACTTAGTGAAAAATCATCTCAGACCACTTTTGTAGATCGTTAAACTTCCTACAAGAATGTGTTTTGATTTTCACGAAACATTCATTCGTTCAAGTGCATTAAAAATCCAAACAAAAATAAATTCCTATGTTATTTATATGGGAAATAAAAAAGTACGATGAGTCACTCCCTAACATTAATATTAAGGGCTCAAAATTTACCAGAATATTTTTTTCGTCATCTCAGTCATATTTTCATGGTAACTAAGAAAAAAAACAAAAGTTTTTTTTGCCCACCCTAATATACAATCTATATACATCGTACCACTAGTAGTACAATTGGTAGTCTTATAGGAAATCAATGAAAATATTTTACTGTGAAATTTTAAAATAGACTTATTTTCAACAATGATCTCTTTGAATTATAACTTACAGGAAATAGAATAGCCATCCGATATAAATGATAATACATTACAATAATGTCCTTCGGTAGTAATAATTGATTTATTTTACATTTCCCTTACATTATTTTACACGTATTGCCTTATACTAAGGTTCATTAGAAAGATTTCCAAAGAAACTAAACGTATCATTAAATGTTTTTAACTGCAAGGCGTTCATTACAAGACAGGCTGTTAGTTTTAATAATTCAAACAGATTTATACACACGAGTTAAATGAGAATACATGCAAATGTAATCAATCTTAATCTATTTGTATTAATTCAAAGCGGGAAGGACTAAATGTACAGGAACGGATGTAGTAAAGGTATAAAAATAACCCCCTTTACTACGAAAACATTTAATAATGCGAGTAAAATGGACTCGGATCCTGCTCAAAGAATTCATGTATCAAAATATTGTGAGCTGCAAATGAAACCTCCTGTGACACAAATGCCAAAAAAACTTTTGTGGATTCGTGAAATTAGTTTATGTGTCAAAAAAGAACTTGTGATTTCTCGCCTCTGTTCTATGAAGATCATAATTCAGAGATATTATGGTATTGGTATTGGGAAGATACAATAAATGGATACGCCAAGAACGATTTAAATTGTAGTCTTCTAATGGAAACAATTCCAAAATAAAAAGGGAGGCAATATTTTTACTTAATTGAAACCCAAGTACGTCTCTACATGGTGCATGTGATTCCGTAATTGGTGGTTCGTTTTTTAAATCTCTGACGCAATATTACATGTACTTAATTACTGACATGGAATGGACATAATAGTTGTAATGACAGTATATTACACATGTAATAGTAGATGAAAATAGTTTGTCGGCGTTTTGCCCTCAAGATTGATTGTAGAGTAAAATAATCAATTTTAAGACCGGATTGTATTTCACAAAGTATTAGGCACGAGAATAGAAAAATATGGATAATTCAACTTATACTTGCACGACTTAATATGTGGTCTTACATGGACAATTTCCATGTTTAATTGTTACTATTGACTTAAATGTATAGGATTACATTGGACGCGTCACTGTCACACAAATCAAAACTATATATTTACAAGATCACGCAATCATAGCAAGACGTGCAAAATTTGTATACTTTCCATAGCTTAAATTAATTTATAGGCAGTATTTATTTTCGAAACCTCCTTACTTCATCAGCCAACCTGCACTGCAATTTTGAAGATTATTTTGTTTTTTCGTTCTCTCGCATGTTAAGATGTACAAGAAAGAGTTGAAAAACTAATATAAGTAAAAAAAAACTTGAGAGGTGTCAAGGGACACCCGGATGGAACGAAGTTCCTTTCGATCATTTTTAATTTTAATTTTGAGGGTCAAAGTCAAGGTCAAGGTCAAGGTTGGGGTTCAAGGTCAAAGTCTTGTGAAAGTCCGGTCCAAGCTGACTGGTCACTGTGTGACGCCACCAGGGACTTCGAAATTATCGATGTTCCAGGGAGGTCAGCTAACGCTGGCTGGTCGGAGAATTATGTCGTGACAAATTTTTCGTGCCAACTTTTCGTACCAATTTTTTCCGTCTAGCCCCCTTTCGCAACGCGCGATAAGGAACTACGTTCCAATAACAAAATAGGTCTCTTTATTTTTGTTTGACAACATAAAATTACATAGAAATAGAATAGAAAAATAGAAATAAAAAAAGACGTGTGGCACTCGGAGACTGCCGCGGTAAAGCTATTGTATAGCATTTTTTATCAACTTAAAAATAACGGACGGCCGTGTTCTATAATCAAAAATTCAAATTTCAAACCTCGTCTACATTTCCAAATGTCATAAGTTTCACAACCATCTGTTTTATTAACGGAATTTCGACTTTAACTTTGTGTGCTAGATATCAAATAAAGTTAAAAAAAATTATGTCGTGACAAATTTTTCGTGCCAACTTTTCGTACCAATTTTTTCCGTCTAGCCCCCTTTCGCAACGCGCGATAAGGAACTACGTTCCAATAAAATATACATTTAACAGTTAATTTTTTTTGAAACGCAAGTGCATCATAGTGGACACACCATCTATCACATCATTGAACGGAAAGTAAAGTTGGCGAACTGTAGGTGACTAATTGCACCTTTACCTACCCCGTTCGAAGATACAGATGTGACCTTAGGAATATACTTTCAGTCTAGCTAATGTCGTGGCTTTTAAGGTTATTTCTAAAATATCGCAACCCGTTTCTGTCTAGGAAAACTAATCAAAATAAATAAAAAACAACACAAGTGTCATTGTATCCAGAAGGCACAAGCCTCAGTGTCGTTTGACTGACGGTGCCGCACTTACAGTTTAAAGGAAATACAAATTAAAAGCACCTAATATTCCCAGGCAGATGTCAATCACAACACAGCAAATAACACATTGTGGCCACCTCTACTAATGACACTTGCGTTTTTGTTCCCTTTGCCGAATGTACCCGCGTGTTACGACGCTCAAACTTACATTTACCACTAACCACATACATTTGTGACAGTCTCTTACTTTTTTTACAAGGTTATTCACAGCAGTACCGAGTTTTCTGACATCTGTTACGTAAATGTACAAAGAAAATATTTACTTACAATTTTAAGGCGGCTTTGGTGCTCTTTAACATACGTAGCAATTGTATTTTTATTTTATGTTTTGTAAAGTGTAATTGTGCACTCAGCCATTTTACTTCAACATTGTGTGTTAGTTATATTTTATTTTTATAATATAATCGAGCGAATAAACAAATAATTGGCATGATAGTAAGCTGTTTTCTTTGACACCTGCTACGCTTGATGCAGCGTATTGACCGGATCTAAAAAAAATACTGCCTTTTCTGCACTTATTACTTCAACCAGCAGATGTTTCATAAGACTGGCGGCTAACCAATTCAGGAGCATTGGCACCGGGTAATAAGTTATAACCTTATTTTAGATGTATAAATAAAGTCTAAGTGCCACGCCTGCCCAAAACACAAGCAACGCCACACGCACACAGAACTTTGAATTACAAAGCACTCCATCGCACTGGACTGTGCTCCTCAGCCCAAGACACAAGATTTTAAGTATCTGATTGTCCAATAATAGCATTAGTTCAATATCAATTAAATATTGTATCCGTCATTTCAGAGTTGCTACCGCTTTTCAATCAATTTAATAAGACTATCTTGAACCTTCTTCATCTTTGTCAAAATTTGAAAATAAATGATACCCAGATTCGATATCAGGTCGTCGCACTCTGGATTGTGAGTGTTAGAAAGCGTCAAACTCGGTTCGTTATTATTGTAAGGCAGATAGAACAACGTCAGCCATTACTTTAATCGCCCAGCCAACATATCCTCTAAGTGTATAATTTGCTTGCTGCACTCCCGCCTCTTTAACTTTAATTTCTATTGCCAGGATGGAAGATTCAGTTTTAAATTATTCACGACTTGTCACACGTCACGGCTTAGCAGCTGCTTGTTTTATGTCGTTTTTTTATATAATTGAATGACGAGACGAGCAAGGTGCTCGCTTGATAGTAAATGCCACGCCCTCCCATAAACAGAAGCAATACCACACAGAACTTTGAATTACAAAGCACAGCATGGCACTGAGCTGCGCTCGTCACCCTGAGGGCTGAGTCATAAGATGTTAAGTCTCATAATGACCAGTAATTTCACTGGCTTCAATGTCCTTCAAACTGAAATACAACAGTGCTTACACACTATTGCTTGGCGACAGAAATAGACAAATTGTTGTAATATGAATCGCCTGATTGAGCCCCTCACGTAACTCCAAAAATAAAAGCTATTCCGATGATATAAAATTGGGGAAATATATCATTCATATTTTTGACGAAAAAAACGAATTAAAAGATAAACAAATCGAAATAAGATCGCATACCATAACTTATATCATTATTCTTAAATAGATCTAAAACCTTAGGGTATAAAATATGCCTATAAGAATACGAAACCTAATTTTTTATATTAAATTGACATTTTCTTTTAAATTTTTCATATATTTTAGCAGTTTCCATGGCGAAGTGGGGTATCCAGCTATGAAACGAAAGGCCGCGGGTACGATTCCCGCACCGAGACAGGCGTTTTGTAATCCACATTTGTTTGTATTGGGTCACAATATTATTGACCTGTATGCCATATAATTCATACCGTGATATTAGAGACAAGATGCCGCGATCATAATGCAATTGGGAACATAATGTTTGTATTTAATCAGAATTTAATGCAGCGCGAAACCAGCTTAGCTTTCTCTAGCACCTTTACCTTTAATTTCTACTTACAAGATTATGTCAATTCATATGACAAATATTTCCGTTTAGTAATGTACTAATATACATTATAACACTAGCCTTAATTCCTCAATAATACTCCGTAACCGCTGGTCGTAAAGAATTCTTGGGCTATATATGAATCTCGATGACTTTTCTCTGTATGCTGTTTTCTATAAAAGACAATTATACGCGTAACTTTCAAACTGTTTTCTTATAGATATACTTCTGGGATCGATCGAGAGATTCAATCTAAGATCGCTTGAAATTTGCAGTTAGTCAGGCCTTTGCTTTATGTATTATATATAAAAAAGCCTCAATTGAAAAACAACCAACAAAATTGATTATTACAATTTGATAGAATAAGTCAGCCCTATAAATTGTTTGGAATGAAACTGGTAAAATATGAAACGTTGCGTCGTGTGTTTATTTAATATTTATATTCTTACTAATTTACAACCCTGTCTTACAAACAAGCCGCACAATACACACTTTCCAGTGTTTTTCTCACAAGTTCCTCAAACAAAAAACATCAGCGTTGTCGACGATTCATGAAATCATACATTCCGTTTGTAAAAATACAAATTATACAATGCATTACTTACTGGCAATTTGCTTTTCATGAGGCAGATTGATTTCCTGAAATGATTAATTCATCTTTTACGAAGTTCGTCAACCTGGTTTGAAATATTATTGTTCGTTTATATAGTAAAAGATCATGCTTTACAAGGTGGTAGGTCCCTCGTATGCGAGAAGCCGTCTGGGTTGGTACCACCGCTTTATCTATTTCTGCCGACAACCAACAGTATGTAAGCACTGTTGTGTTTCGGTTTGAAGGACATTAAAGCCAGTGAAATTACTGGGCATTATGAGACTTAACATATTATGTCTCGCGGTGACGAGCGCAGTTCAGTGCCATGCAGAGGTTTGTAATTCAATGTTCTGTCTGGTGCTTCTGTTTATGGGCAGGCGTGACGCTTACCACCAGGCGAGCGGCTTGCTCGTCTCGTCATTAAACCAATAAAAAAAATGCTCTTCTGACTTTCTACGTTTGTTGGGTATTTAATTTAATAAATTGTTAATTATTATCACTTGCCATAGCGGTGAAGGAAACATCGTGAAGAAATAAAATAACGTGAAGTCTATCAAACCGAATGACGCCAGCTTTATGGACTCAGACCTAACCCTTCTCATTCGCAGAAGAGGCTCATGCCCAACGGTTGGTCATGGGTAATATATGGTCATTCTGTATTACTAATAATGGTCATTATTAGTAGTACAGAACTGGTATTACTAATAATATTTATATTAGGGAGCAATAATACGATTTTTTATTCGTTGGCCAGTACTTGACTAACTTTGACCTGAGGATGTAAATAATTACTTTTTATTAGTTTTTTCACCTTTTAGAATTAATCTCCGCTATTGAGGGGCAGTAAAACTTAACAGTACTGAATGGTTTCAACGCCAGTTATAGCTTTCGAGGGCAGATGAACTATTAGTTCTAACTGCTGTAAAATACATATTCTCATTAAAGTCCATAATGATGATGGGAAGAAGACATGCTACCGCCTTTTCTTATTCATATTATGTTTACTTTATCTCCTCCGTGACCTAAGCCACAGAAAAGATTTAGGTTAGAATGGTAATGTCGACTTGGCAACTATCGCGTATCGCCGCAATTGTAGCATTAGACAATCACAACCTCACCGAAATAGTGTGGTTGTTAATATACACAATAAAGACTTTTTTTCATAGCATAGGCCGGCAAACGAGCAAGTGGATCACCTGATGGTAAGTGATCTCCACCGCCCGTGTACGCCCATCACCAGAAGAATCATGGGCACGTTGCCGACCTTAAAGGAAAGGGATAATTACGGATAATTAGGGATTGGGAAGGGGAGGGGATTTGGGCTTCCGGATATCTCACTCACCGTACGAAACACAGCAGCAAGCCGCTACTTTACGTCGGTTTTCTGTGAGACAGTGATAACGACCCGGTCGAGCCAGCCCATTCATGCTGTAGACAAAACTGTCTACACCTCAAAGACTGACTGTTGTGCTAGTGTGATAACCAGTAGCAACCCTTTCTTCTAGGTCTACGTGTGTAGTTTGAGTGAATAATACTTATATTATTAATTTTGAGTGTGTAATTGAATAACACTTTATGTGCATTCAGTGTATCGGGAGTACTACATAGATTCTGTACTAGATGTTTTTGTTTGCTGGCGTTCGCACGTCACATAAGGCGACCATGGAAAACCAGCGCTGTGTTGCAGGTGACCCACTTGCTCGTGTGCTGGCCTATATTACAAAAAAGCCATATTTATATATTTAGATACGCAGTGTGTATAGTGAGCGTGATAATTTTACATTATGCAGTCACATTTCCTAAGTATCATTTACTTGGTTATTGTAAGATAAGCTCTAAGCATTGCAAAACTATTTAGATAAAATACACCCAACAGTTACACACATAGTCTTGACCTCACAGTAAGATAGGGGTCTTATGTCGTAGGTATCAGGAACTACGAGACACTTTCGGTCTCACAACACCCAGACCCCAAAACAAATATTTGTGAATCACACAAACATTTGTCTCGGTGCGGGGATCGAACCTGCGGCCTCTCGCTCCACAGCTACTCGCCCGCTGCGTCATGGAGGCTGTCAAAATGCTAACAAAATACATAGAAATTAGATACCATTCAATGCACTTCACTCCCCATTGTATCGAAATATTCACAATAGCCTAAATAGGGGAAAAGTGTTCGAACTAAGTATTTAAGTCAAACCGACATCCAAGAACAATAGCTCGTGAGCACTAACTAGTTCCTGTAAGAAAGTGAGTATTTCTAAACTCCATTTACTTCACTCTCATTACTATTATTACTGTGAAAACGTTTTGCACGCATTCTGACTAACAATATTATAATCTATGAAAGTGTAAAGTGTAGTACAAGTCAGGATGTCATAATTGACAGTAACTTCCACTGCTAGGTAATTTCATAAGGTAGGGCTTTGGTGCTATACTTTTGAATTTGGTTCAATAAAGATTAGTTCAGTTACTATTTTTGCCTATAAACCAAATCATTTGCAACGGTTACCTAATTTCGTAATGCAATAAATACGTCCGTAAGGAAGCAATATTCGCGAGTAACTGAATGATTTACAGGCGAAGAGCGGCAATGTATGCTGGTGGGAGGATACTTGTATCCGACCGGATAGCGACCACCGTAGACTGGTGTTAAAACCTGCCATAGTGGCCCACCTTGTGTGGGTCGCGTTCCAGGGTCAGCCAGTGTATATCCGGTTCTCCCCAGCGGGCTTGCCCCCTTATCCTAACACTTTTCCCATCCCCTTTTCCTTCCCCTCCCCCTTGGCCCTGGGATGAGATACTGCGGGGTCGCTAGTATTCCGTTAGCAGGGACCCCGTAGTTCATCCCAGGAACTTTGGCAGGCCGGCATGATCTTGCCGACCTACGATGGACACATTGTTTATCGTTGGTCGACACTATTTTTGGATTGCGCTACACTTACCATCAGGTGTAGCGTAGTCACTTTGCCGAGCCAGGATAAAAAAAATGTGAAAAGATTGTTGGCGCGTGCGCATCTGCGGGCGACCTTTGAATTTCGAGTCGTCACGATTTGTACCGAAATATCTAGAGCAGTGTTTCCCAACGTGGGGCCCACGACCCACAGGGGGGCAGTTTGATAGTTAAGGGTGCAATTCCAAAATGCACTCGACACGACTTTAACCCTTTCGCTTTGGGTTATTTAAATGCAATGCTAGATATCGGTGATAAATTTAACAAAAAAATGTTAAGGTGGGGCATGGCCTAAAAATGGTTGGGAAACACTGATCTAGAGGGTCAGAAATTCAGATACAAGTAATATTTTCTTAAATGTGTTCATTTTTCTAAGCTACCTGTGAAAGGATAATATCTCGCCTTTGCTTATTATTTTTTAATTTAACTTCAAATTGCGGTGCCTATATGTCTATCGAATCAAATAGCTATTTTTACGAGTTTAACTTACCCAAGATTTTAATTCAACTATTCTAGCTTAATACATCTTTTATCGTGAATATACGCCGAAGCATAAATCCAGCACCGACATTAAATTATTATCTAGAAATAGAAACTGATTCCCGAGAGACAGAGCTCTATTACAACGTAGGCGAGACGAACGAAAAATTATTTGATATAAATGCGTATTCATACCATTATGAAGATATTCATGGTATGAATTTTTTATTTGATTTTTTTTATTAAATTATTTATTTGACTGAATGACGAGGAGCAAGTCGCTCGCCTGATGGAAAGCGCCATGCCTGCCCATAAACAGAAGCAACACCACACAGAATTTTGAATTACAAAGCACTGCATGGCACTGAACTGCGCTCGTCACCCCGAGTCATAGGATGTTAAGTCTCATAATGCCCAGTAATTATTATAATAATAGTAATTATTATCATCACGTTCTGTGTGATGTAATGATGTTGCTTCTGTTTATGTTCAAGCGTGGCATTTACAATACAATACAAAAACTCTTTATTGTACAACCAATAATCCCTTAAAATAGTTTGGCATACTACTTAATGGTTTTACGATGGGCGGTCTTATCGCTACGAGCCATAAATCGCCATTTACTTATCTATCAGGTAAGCGATCATTTCGTCATTCAAGAAAATAAAAAAATGCTACGTACCAAATAAAACATTACACATTCAAATATAAAAATGACACTGACACATATACCGACAAAAAATATCTATTAGGATCATACAAAAATGCTGTCTTGTTTTTATTTCATTATTACATTAATCGGAATCTTACTCTAATTCACGATTCGTGAAATATGGCTTTATTATTTATTAAAATAAGACTATGATACAAATAACTAAGTATAACATTTTAATACTAAACTAATTTCGTTGTTGAAAGCGACACTATAATGATTAAAAATAGAGCAACAAACTGACCTAACATCAATGATCTAAATACAATTTGATTAGTCATTACAAAATACGTTAATACACGTTTCAGTGAAAGCGAAACCCAAATTCGGAATAAAAGAGTTGGAAAAAAAATACGCCCTCGAACATGACCGTGGCCGTGCGGGCGACCATCGCAGACAACCGTAACAATTAAATTAAGGTTTTTAAACACGTTTTTTACCCATCCAATTAATTGTTAATTTTTTCAATGAAAGTGGTTGAAAAACGATCATTATGTCAGGTTTTTTTTTATCCGAGCACGGCCAAATGACCGCACTACACCTGATGGGAAGCGTAGTGTAGTCCAAAAATAGCGACCACCGACAGACAATGAGTTCATCGGTTATCACCAGAATCATGCCGGCCTGTATAAATGATTCTTCCTTCTTCGGAGAGGCAAGAAGCAAATCGAGGGGCCTGCGACAGGACAGGCGGATGACCGATGCAGGCACAGGGATACAAGGATACCCGCCCCAACCAACCATCATGTCATGTCGCAAGCCCCTCGGGAGAACCGGATATACACTGGCTAATCTTGGAACGCGATCCACACAAGGTGTGTGGATCACCATGGCAGGTTTTAACACCATGTGTACGGTGGTTGCTATCCGGGCGGATATGAATATCCTACCACCAGCTCTACTTTGTATCGATGTCAGGTAGTACGCATCGATCAAGAGACGTGTCGGCTCTGTGCATATATAATCACTTTGCGTGCTTGTAATTTACACTACAATTGTAACATTCGGGTTACCAAAAAGTCCATTCAAATCTACGTCTTTAAAGTCGCCTTTGGCATCTTAACCGTTTTTTATTTGAATTTCGAAAACCACTTTCTAAAGAAAACATGGCTTCTTTGAATTGCATGCGCTATACATGGGAGGATAATAACTTGAGGAAATTCTTCTAATGAGTATATCATTAGCTTTTGCGTCGACTGCAGTTATGTCACGTAGGCATTTGTTACGCAGCGAATTAATTTTAAGGAAAGGGCAAAATAATTAAAAATTACAAGATGCACTATAAACTTCTTAAATATCAAATCTGCCTCGCTGGCGCAGTTGTACTGCGTATGTTCGACTGCTGTGCTGAGGTCTCGGGTTCGATCCCGGGTCAGGTCAAACGATGGGTTTTTCTATCACGAAATCAATATCGGCCCTGAGTTTGGAATTCACTTCATGGGACGGAAATACGTCGAAATGTGGGTGAACTAGTTACACCTCTGCCTAACCCTTCAGGGATTTCAAGCGTGAGTGCTTAAATATCAAACCAATTGATCATTTTACCGCCAATACGATATCAAAACACCATCTACGATCGCACATCGACTACCTTATTGTATTTAGAAAGGCGTAGATCAAAACGTGCGGTACTCCGCCCAAGGATCGCAACGGGGACTGTCCGACACCTCTTAGCCATTGTTACTTCAACTGCGGATTTATGTCCGATTCACATCTCCTGAACTATCGTAAATGTTTTTTTTTTACTAGCCCTGTATTATATACCTACGTCCCACTGCTGGCCACGGGCCTCCTCTACTAAATGAGAGGGATTAGGCCTTAGTCCACCACGCTGGGCTAATGCGAGTTGGCAGACTTCACATACCTTCGAAAAATCTTATCGAGTTCTCAGGTATGCAGGTTTCCTCACGATGTTTCCTTTACCGTTAAAGCAAGCGATAATTAACAATTAATATACAAGTAACTTAGAAAAGTTGGTGGTGTATGCTCTTGAGGCTGGTTTCGAACCTGTGACCTTCGTCTCGACATTCCATACCACTCCCCGCAGAGCTATCGCTAAATGTTTAAAATGAAATTAATTTAATACTTTGAAATAGTACTTGGTTGATATATCGGAATTGACGGATATTAGACAGGATATTTCATGAAGTCAATGTTCAACCAAACTTGGAATAATGCTATGGACCCGTTATGCAAGACTTGTACGAAAATGAATAAATTCATGCTACACCGATTAAAATCTTTTATGTATTGTAAGGCTGAGAACCGTGACGTCCTGGGTTCAGTTCCCATATCGGGCAACAATTTGGTTGAGTTTGGGATTGCAATTTGTGGCGATAGGCCTACTATCATCATGAGACAAAAATAAGAATACACGGGAGCATTAGTTGCACTTCTGTCTACACTTTCGAGGACAAAGGCGTAAATAAGCTTATGTTATGTTACTTTTGTAATTGTAAGAATTAGGTATGTCAAGTCTACCAACCCGCAATAGGCCAGCGTGGTGGACCAAGGCCCGGTACCTATTATTAACTGTATAACACCAAATATTATTATTACTAAACGTATTCTAACTTCTAACAATTAGTAACTATGGTAACCTTTACAAACCCATATAAATATATTGAAATGAAACCAATTTAAACGGATTTTATCGCCGTTTTTTATTAATTTTGATTCCGACGTTTCGAAAGCTTTTCTTGGTCTAGCGTTCGTGGTCAGTCCATCCCGTGAACATAAGAAACCATATAAACCCAGTTTAAAATTAGAATACTTTATGTATTAAGGCCCATATTTTTTTATATGTTCAAACGGCTGAAGCATGCTAGCACATACTGACTAGAATAACACAAATTGAGTTTATCTATTGTTAAAAATAATATAATACTAGCCCTGTATTATATATACGTCCTACTCAGTAGTAGTCAGAATTCTCAGGTATTCAGGTTTCCTCACAATGTTTTCTTCACCGTTAAAGCAAGCGATAATTAACAATTAATATACACATAACTTAGAAAAGTCAAAGGTGTATGCTCTTGGGGCTAGTATCGAACTTGCGACTTTCGTCTCGACAGTCCGTACCACTCCCCGCTAAGTTATCGCTGTTTTCTTTCTATCTACGGTTACCAAGCATTAATAGAAACCGGAAAATGGTTGCCCACTCATTTATTACTCTTTCAGTTACATTCGAGACGAATGTCTTTACTGTGGCTATTGCAAGCCGTACCATCTATTATTCCGTCTGGTTATGGGGAAACGGGAAATCTGTGATTTAAAAGTGAACATTTTTTGACACTTCTGTTTCTATAATGATTTCTTACGTTTACGCGAATGTTAGACATTGAAATGAAACTAATTTAAACGGATTTTATCGCGGTTTTTTATTTAATTTTTTTTAATAATAAATAATAATACTAGCCCTGTATTATATATGTCCCACTGTTGGGCACGGGCCTCCTCTATTGAATGAGAGGGGTTAGGCCTTAGTCCACCACGCTGGCCTAATGCGGGTTGGCAGACCACCCGTTTAACAATAATTATGTGGAACAATTTTGAATTCTAAAAGAGTTTTAAGACGGTTCATAGTAAATACTCACTGTAGTACGAGGAATCTTAAAACTGTTTTAGAAACTTCAAAAACTGCGACTATAGTCACCGACCTCATAGAGTGACTGAGACCAGAGTGACTGGACTGCTCATAGTAATTCTGTCACAGGAATACCTACTCATTACGATCTTCAATAAATCAATAACTCCTACTACTAAACACATATTTTTATTCATTTCACACTTTTTTTTTTAAATCCTGGCTCGGCAAAGTGACTACGCTGCACCTGATGGTAAATGTAGCGCAATCCAAGAATAGTATCGATCAAGATTATGCCGGCCTGCCAAAGGGTCAAGGGGGAAGGGAAGGAAAAGGGATGGGAAAAGGGTTAGGATCAGGGGGCAAGCCCCCTGGGGAGAACCGGATATACACTGGCTGACCATTATTCATGAAGTCATTTGCGAAAAAAAACAAACAACTAAAGTACTTTAAAACACGACACACGAATCTTCAGTTTGATGATTTCGACTGTCAGATACCATCAGCAAATTTTGCTCAAACCATATCTATTGAGTGATAGAGCCACGCTGTAGACAGTTTTGCCTGAATAAATGGGTTGGCTCCACCTGGGGGTTACCACTGTCTCCCAGAAAACCGACGTGATGTAGCGGCTTACTGCAGCGTTTCGTACGGTAAGTGAGATCCAGAGCCCCAATTCCCCTCTGCTTCCCAATCCCTTAATTATCCCTTTCCTTTAAGGTCGGAAATGTGTAGAGTCTATGATTCTTCTAGTATGAGCGTAAATGGGCGGTGGAGATCACTTACTACATGACCAACTTGCTCGTTTACCGACCTGTGTTATAAAAAATCCCGAGATTCTTTCAGAACCATATTGAAACCGTAATGTCGATTTGCAAATAAAACGAGCTTATACATCAGTCACAACTGCGAGTCATGACTGTCACTGCGGCTTGTCACTTTACTACCAGCTTTATATGTCGTCAACCGTTTTATAGCCTGTCGGAGGCACGGTTCACTTTATTGCATGATCCGTAGACGGGAATTTATCAATCGGATTGTCTAAGGGTGATAGAAAATTGCCATGCTTGAAATGGTATTTCCTTATAGGTTTGTGGTATTTTATAGAAGTATTTTATTGAATAACATATTCCAAGAGAAATTCTTTTAACGCTCTTTGGTATCGTCAACATTTCAAAACATCCGCTTCTTTCTTTGATCGATTGATTCTATTTTAGGTCAAGTATCCATTAAGGAATAAGTAGTTATATATTTATGAATTATATTTAATTCAAGGAAGGTGCAGAATCGCGACTGAAACCCCCTTTTCCCCAACTCAATTCTACTATAGTAAATATAAAACCTATTGACCATTATTTTATGAGTAGAGGGGATACAGTAATGAATAGCATTAATAAATAAATTATTGTCGCCTGCTGATTATAAATAAATAAATACAACCAACAGTCACACTCATAGTCCTGAACCCACACTATTTTTATTTGTATCGTGAGTATCAGTAACTACGAAGGACTTCCCTTGGTTGTTCCCACAACATCTAGAGTCGAAACAAACATTTGTGTATCACAAAATCATTTGTGGATCACACAAACATTTGTACCGGCGCGGGAATCACGCGGCCTTTCGTTTCACAACCGGCTACTCGCCCTGCGTCACAGAGGCTTGATTATGCATCAGGAACTCTTATCCAACCTAGAAGTCTAGTGCCAACACGCCAGCAAAGTATGGACCTTATTTATAAACGTTACCTAAGCATTGATTAGATATACACTCTTGTATTTTTCTGTCAGTGCGATTTATAAAAATGCTAGAAAGCGCGAAAAAAGCGCTTAACTAATCATTGCCTAAATAAAATAAGTATCCGGTACCGCACATCGACTTTCTTCATAAATTAGCAGCACTAACGTATTTCATCGTATCTAAAATTTCAGATGTATTATGTAAGATCATCGCAATATGAATAATTTTTAAGTTATTTATAACAAAAAATTACTCTGTGTTAGTTGCACTTGTGGCTGCACTCATTTAAAGTCAAGGCACCATTAAGATTAATTATATTCCGAGCATAATTTGTGTAGTTACAATAATCTAATCTCGTTAAAGTAGCCGCCCATTAATTCATCCGTTGGCTGAATAACAAGATATCCAGAGGCGACGGACGCTTAACAACACAGCCATGAGCCAACCGAGTAATCGGGCATCTGCCCGTGATAAATCTTTGTTAATGTTATCTAACTTAGTTTTTCCAAGTATGAATCATTTGTCTTGCTGGTGTACAAATTATGTAGTTACTGGCGATGATCGTGAGAATTAAAAAGAAGATAGCCAAAATTAAGACAATTTGAGCATTATGGTTCAGCTGCTTTAATTTAGTGACAGGATTGATTGTATGGCACTCTCAGTGGTAAAATGAAAATATATTGTTTTATGTATTATCTGAATGAGAATGGTGTTTCTCTACGTGATTAAATCAGAAATGAGGAGATCCGTAGAAGAACGAAAGTCACCGTCATAGCCCAGCGGATTCGCAGAACCGATAACCGATAGGGCAGAAAGGTTCTGGAATGGAGGCCACGTATTGGCAAGCGCAGCGTTGGACGTCGACCTACAAGGTGGACAGACGACCTGATAAAGGTCGCAGGAAGTCGCTGGATGCAGGCCGCTTACAACAGGTCGGTCTGGAAATCTTTGGGAGAGGCCTATGTTCAGCAGTGGACGTCTTGTGGCTTATGATGATGATGAATGAGACTGGACACATCATGTTCAGTTACGCACTCTTGGGAAGGTGAAATCGAGGCTAATGAATATGATAAAATAGTTTTTTAATAATGGTATATAATGGAAAATTTCAATGGACTCAATCTTAGCAAAAACCCATGACAAGATGAGTAGATGAATTTTGATAAGCGCAATTATCAGCATAATTTCAGAGATCCATTAACGTTCAATTAAATACGTAAACCAAAGAAACTCTAGCAGAGTATTTGGAAACATACACTATATTTTCAAAAAATCCTAAGAACCACGCTTTCATATAAAAAAATGTTTTGCATAATTTAATCTGCTACTGTTTTTTACTACTCGTGTAGATGCTATCAAAACAATTAATGAGAGCAATCATTATTATAATTCCTCCTAATCTTCTGTAAAATATCACGAAACGTAGAATGATTATAATAAATTTGACAGTGTCTTCAGACTCGAGATTGAAAATCTTTATTCATTAATTCAGCTCTCTTTAATTTAGATGCAAGTTAAAAACTGTTCCTTCTAACATAGAATAGGAAAGTTAGAACTGCTGTATACGGTTTCTTGTACAAGTACAAATATGGTAACGGATGGAAAAAGTAAAGTTTTAGGACTTATATCAGAAAATTTCAGTAAGATTTAACCTCCAATTAACGTTTACAAAAACTATTTTTGATAGTCTTACCCATAGCAAACCAAGTGACTCTGTGTCTTTTGTGTGTGACTTGGTTTCGGGTCTGTGACTTTTATACTTATTTGAACGTATTATATTTTATTTGCACTCAGAGGTGGCGAATCATATGCTGAAAATTAAATTACAATTTTTATAAAACATTCATAAAGTTTAGTGTTTGTGTTTACAAATAGTTCATTCTAGTATCCAAGTCAATTAGAATAAAAATAGCTAGACGTGACCAATACTATTTAATGTAAAAAATATGTCATCCCAATACCAAACAGCGAGTTCACACGGTTAATTGTAGTTCATCAACTACTAAATCGCATGCGACATAAACTTTCAATCAAATTGATCAGTAGAAACCATACAACTTTCAAGATTTCAAATCAGTTGATGAATGCTATAATAGATTGCGACAATCATCAGTTAGCCATGGTAAGTTTTGGAACTATTTGAAAATATATAGAATGAAAAACGACCAATATGCTATTAACAGCCCAGTTGTCGCACTGTACTTATCAATAAAACATAGACAAGCTTCACATTTAGTAAATAGACACAAATAGTTCGCAAACAAACTTCAGTTTGAAGAGTAATTAAAAGCAAATTGTGCACTTGAATAAATACTTCAAGCATGATATAAAAACAATTACTTTAGATTCAACAGATGCTTGTCTACTACCGTTATTAGATGGCACTAAATAAATTGTTTCTGTTTAAACTCTTAGTTAACAAACGTTAGAATAGCAGTGACTAAGACAAAAAGTCTAATTTATCTAAATTCATATCTTACGGGATTTATTGTAGTGATCTCAGTTTCCCAATTCGTCAAAAGACAAATGTATGCTATTTATCACATCAGATCAATGACCTATTCTTACAGTATAGTCATGCAACGAGGAAAAGAAATAAGTTTAACAAAAACTGACTTCATAAATTAGCTCTTAAAGTCACAAATAACATTTCCTACATGAAAGATGAATAAGAGGAATTTTCACAGTCGGTGCAGGTGCCGGAGCTGTTCAACTTTAATTGTATGAATTCCAAAAGTACCTCTACTTTATTTAAATATAGTTGAGTTCTGATGCAAAGCAGTGATAGCTCAGCGGGGAGTGGTACGGACTGTCGAGATGAAAGTCGCAGGTTCGAAACCAGCCCCAAGGGCATACACCTCTGACTTTTCTAAGTTACGTGTATATTAATTGTTAATTATTATCGCTTGCTTTAACGGTGAAGGAAAACATCGTGAGGAAACCTGCATACCTGAGAACGCGATAAGATTTTTCGAAGGTGTGTGAAGTCTGCCAACCCGCATTAGGCCAGCGTGGCGGACTAAGGCCTAACCCCTCTTATTCAGTAGAGGAGGCCCGTGCCCAGCAGTGGCACATATATAATAAAACAAATCAAATAACTCTTCATGAAATAAAACAGCAAACGCACCGCGAGTCTTTTTCTTGCTTTTAGTTAGTTTATTAGGTGGTTTAAATCGGCATTTATCAAAATTCATATCCAATAGTTTTACAAGCAACAACAATTTACGTTCTAAAGAGAAAATTCCTAACCAATCTAGCAAGTTTCCCGCAGTTGTTTTTATAGTAAGATTTATGTACCTATATCAAACCTGATATCGATAACAACTTAATTTAGTTCATTACGGTAGTCCAGATAATGTACTCTGATCTTGATATGTCGTTTCCCATAAATCATTATAAACTACATTTTCTAGAGCTAAAATAATACTTGGTTAATTAGTCAATGGTTTTCTTTATTTCAGCGACCGTCAATCGCCGCAATATCTCCCGATATTACCTATTTTTGGACTATACAGAATATACCCGGTGATGTATAGTCACTTTGCTGAGGATCAAATAACCAACCAAATGTAAATCAGACTCGTACACCGAAAGTTCCATACTTTGAATATAGTTCAAAATTTGTGATTTTTGCCGTATTCAAATCAAACAGTTTTTTACAAGGTAGCAGGCCCCTCTTCTAAGCTACAGTCTGTCCGGCTTGGTACCACTGCTTTCTCTATTTCTGCCACCAAAAAGCAGTGTGTAAGCGTCTATGTTTCGGTTTGAAGGACATGCCAGTGAAATTACAGGTCTATTTTAACTACTAATGTCTCCAGGTGAGGAACGCAGTCCAGTGCCATGCAGTACATTGTAATTTAAAATTCTGTATGGTGGTGTACCTGTTTATGGTGCTTAACAACAGGCGATCGACCTGCTTGTTTCGTCATTTAAGATAATAAAAACAAAAATTGACTGTAAACTACAACCATAATGAAAAGAGAAGTTCCACATCCCGACACAAATCGATAAAAAATTCTAAGAGATGATAATCTTACAGATGCATATGTGTAATCAACGCGGGGCCATCCGGCACGCAAGTTTTGATACAACATCGCAATGAGAAATTACTTAGCCGATGTTTCCAGCCCATTCATCAAAATTAACTCTGTTCCGCGGAGGCGTTGTTGCTTGCTTTAATTACCGTTACCTCATACGTAATTTGTTTTTATAAATGATGCGCTATAAATAATCATAAATGAATGTTTTCTATTTGAATTTGGAATGAGTTTTTTAAATTTAATGTAGTTATGGAGAAGTAACTTATGGTTGATTAAAAATATAATTTACTAAGATTACTGCGCTGCCTTATGTCAGGATATTGCCTATTGTAGAAGTTTGAAGGATATCTTTAGGTATATCCTCGACGAACGAAAAGGTATTATATGACTGCTCTCAACTCATATAATATTGCTAAAGTGTGATTATGATGACCGATGACCTAGACCCGTAAATAAATAGTTTTTCGGAACCAGCCACCAAAAGAAACAAAACATCGTTTATATTAGTTCCGCTATATAACCTTCGTTGAATAAACTAAGTACAAAATTCTCACCTCAATCTCGTATCTCGCAATCTGAAACAGATAAGGACAGGTTAACTATCTTCTATTCTGTACTTAATGGTAACAATGTAGATTAGTTAAACAGTGGCAAATGACTCTCATGAAAAAGAGGTGTCTTACGGGCACATTGTTAGCATGGGAGACTTAATTATTTGTCTTACTTAATGTATGTTTACGTAGATTTATTTTGGTTTAGATTAAGTAATAAAAAATATAATACAAATAAGAAATAAAGAGAGAGTTTATTTTTTTGTTACTTGTAAAATCAAGTTGTAAGCGTACATCCTTGCAGTCAATGTTCGTTATTAAAGGCAAGGTAGACGCATTTATCATCCTAACTTTTAATTTAAGTAACATAAACAAGCAGATATGGTTCTAAATACTCATATTTTTACCGCTAAAAGGAAATAACGTTAATTTTTATCCATCCATACATCAACCCTTTATGCAAATATATTATTTTCTGCATGAAATCTCTCAAAAAATATTCGTGCTATTTTCTAATGAGCGCATTACATGCCCAATTTATTTTTGATACAGACGTGTTAACCGGAATTAGAGCACTACGCGATACCGTTTCGGACAGACGTAATTTATACAACATAATTTAGTCAAAATTATGTTTAAGTTGTGTCATTATGATATATAGTGTAAAAGATAGTCATCTCGTGCGAAGCTGCTGTGATTTATGTATACTTATAAATTCTAATTGTTCGAATCAAGATCTAAGATATGGCTTTTATAAAATGGATGCTATAATTATAGTATTACGCTGAGCTGTGGGCAATAATATTTATTTCATGTTTTCAGCCCGCCAACTCAGCCAGTAACATCGCTTAAAGCCAGCCAGCACTCACAAAAGCAATAAATTATTAGCGAATTAGCAACTATTGGCTGATCATACTATGGATGGGCGACAATGTTTTTTTTTCGTTGCCATAATCCGCGACCTTATTCATCTAACTATGCGATCAAGAATATTTGAAACGCACCATGCAATCTCTGCTATATATTCAAATCTATATACATAATCTTCCGTAAACACAATTCATAAATATTGATAGTTAAGGATTTCTCCTACGACTGCGCTATGATTCACTGACTATATTTCACACCTAAGTGACATTTTAATTGGATCCACTTTGTTTCACAGTCATAGAGGTTATAATGCAGTAGGCGAGAATAAGTATAATTCACATTATTATTTTTTATACTAATATGTACTAGCAGTTTTGCTGGTGGGAGGATACTTGTATCCGACCGGATAGCGACCACCGTACACTGGTGCTAATACCTGCCATAGTGGCCCACCTTGTGTGGGTCGCGTTCCAGGGTCAGCCAGTGTATATCCGGTTCTCTCCAGGGGGCTTGCCCCCTGATCCTAACCCTTTTCCCATCCCTTTTCCTTCCCCTCCCCCTTGGCCCTTTGGTAGGCCGGCATGATCTTGCCAACCTACGATGGCCACATTGTTTATCGTTGGTCGACACTATTCTTGGATTGCGCTACACTTACCATCAGGTGTAGCGTAGTCACTTTGCCGAGCCAGGATAAAAAAAAAGTTTCGAAGCTTCATCTGCGTGCAGATTGCTCTACGCTCCCATGGGTTGTGATGCGATGCATGACGTAGCGGGCGAGTATCCGGCTGCAGCACGAGAGGTCAAGGATTCGATCCCAGTACCGAGAGGAAATCACAACCGTAATATCGCATTATAATCTAAATTTATTAATTTTGGTAGGCAGCGGTTTGGCTGTTCCCCTGGCATTGCCGATGTCCATGAGCGGCGGTGACCGCTTACCATCAGGCGGAATCGCTTGCTCGTCTGCCTATTAAGGCAATAAAAAAAAAGTATATAAAACCGTTGCATTTAAAATCAGTTTGTTAGCGTGTAACTTTTGAATGATTTGATCGATTGAGTTCATATTTATCGTTTATTTGTTTTGTCTAGATAATGGTTTATAGCTGTTTATATAAATAATAAACAAATAGGTACATCTAAAAGTCACAAACATAGCCCTGACCCCACAGTAAAATACGAGTCTCGTGTCGTGGGTATCAGGAACTACCAGAGACTTTCGGTCCCACAACACCGAGACCAAAACATTTTTTACGGATCACACAAACACTAGTCTTGGTGTCAACCCTCATAGCCTGGTCATCACCCAACAAGTCAGAGAGACTCAATGATTGCTTCAAAGAACCTATTAGGTACAGAACGATACAATACTCATCACGGGATTACAAGAACGGTTTAAATCACTCATTGGCGTATGAAGAAAGTTATTGTAAAATTAATTGCTGTTATTAACGTGATTTAATTAGCAGCTCCATCGAGAACGGGTTTTTCAGCACAAAAATCCAGTCAGAAGAAAATTGAATACGAGACGGGCATAGGCTTTAGTTATATCAAAAAAAAATATATTGCTCTAGTCTCTAAAACAAAATATTGTAAAGAAAATCTTATTATAAATTGAAACACGAATGTGACGGTCGTAGAAATAAAAAATAATTTTCAAACTTAAAATCATATTGTAATGATTATTTAAATAGGTACCATAACAATCTTGTGTAAAAGGTCCAATTGGATGCAAATATGCAATAACGTTTCAACCCACATTAGGTAAAAATTTAAATGTCAATTTTATTTAATTAAATTCAATACATAACTTAAAAAAATAATGTAAAGTTCTATTTTGCATAATTGTACGTGGGAAATGTACAATTTATGAAAAATACGAAATGTAACCGACTTAAATCTAATACATTTAGCAAATCAAAATCAACATTTCAAATTTTACTTGGTGTGGGTTGAAATGTTAATGCATATTTGCATCCAATTATCGTCTACATCACTTTTAACTTATTTTTTTTAGTCCAAGCAATAAGAGAGTGTGAAAGACCCCTTAATACACTTCATTTATTACGTAGTGTTGTAAGGTACTCATTAAAAGGACGCCCTTAATTACAATAAGTTAATTTAAGCGACAGTTTTCACAAATCGACACTTTCACAACAAGGGATTGTCATTAATTACCATTTATCGATATCTTGAGGACAATATTACGCAATATTATTATGTATAGATTCACACGTTTATGGCCTGGACTTCGGAAATTAAGATACAACTTTTACTACCTACCTGGGTAATTTTAAAACCGGGCTTCACAAAAACAGCAATTCTTTTAAGGTTACGTTTTACGTAAATTTCCCAATCACTTTAAAGAACTAAGTGTTAAATCACTTTAAAGCTTAGACTAGTAAACGACAACGATCTATGATAACATTGCTAAATAATTAGACGACGAAAAGACTTGGGATTGAACTATATTAATATGTATAAGTGCTTATAGCTAATGTAAATGTTGCCAGGAAATTTATAATGTAATGATTATTATATGAATATTATCTTGTAACTCATGGGCAGTCGTTGTTCATCTTCTTTCTTTTAATTGTAATTACTCTGGGTATGCCACGCTCAAGCGTCTGTTTGCGGCAGAATAGTATGCTGGTTCGGTCACTTCCCTGTAACAAGGAGGACCGATAGCTGGCATATGCGTCATGCTCGTGAACGAGTGCTGCTTGTATGGACTGGTCTACTGGGATTATTATTGTTTGTTTAAACTCTTTTAAATATGGGGGTCATGCATGTTATCTTATTATTATTGATGATATTATTTCCTTGCTTGGCGGCAGAAATAAATCTATTTAATTAGATATACCATCTACTTGAATATTGTGAAATAGGCCCCAAGTAATTAATAAAGTTAATTGAAATTTATGTGTGCTACAATAAGTATAGAAATAAATAAATACGCCCTACAGTCACACACATAGTCCTGACCCCACACAAGGTTAATTTATATCGTGGGTATTAAGGACTACGAGGGACTTGCGGTCCCACAAATAGAATCGAATCATTTACTTAAAACCTATAAAATTTAAGATATGGAAGGAATTTACATCAAATACTCGTTAAAACATAATATATACTACAATGTGAAAAGCATACGGTACCGAATCATTATCGGCGTGTGTTTAACGATTACATGCACTTACTTGTTAACTATTAACAGTAGCTGTACGCAAAAACAGTATGATATATGAGGCTGCTAGAAACAGAGTGGCCTAACTGCATTTTGATGACTTTTGACCAATTTGTATTTTCGTAATTTATAATGTTAATCTACAAAACCACAGCGGCCTAAAATTGGTAATATCTATCGCTCACGCGCTAGCCCATCTAATAGTATACAGGGTTAATTTTAAAACACCAGCAACCTCGCAGGACCAGATAACTGACCCCATACGGAACAACTTTTGTTCTACGAGTTTGGATATAACTCAATATATTTAAAAAAAAATGATTTTACAAGTTTTTGTTGTGTCGTGTTTTTCTTCGTAGAGTGCGGCGCGGCGCGGCGTGCGCGCGCGACATCAAACGCGCCGCTCAGCTGCTCGGGCGTTGACCTTCAAAGGAGCTAGCCCGGTTCCCCACGCTTCGCGTATTTGTTTACGTAATCTGCGATGCGCGTTGTAACGTTCAAGACGGAAATTAAATGAACACTTATTTTTGTATGAAAATAAAATCTAACAAATTATCAAAAGTCGTAGAACAAAAGTAGTAGCTTATAACCTTAGGAATCTACCCCTGCGAGGTTGCTGGTGTTTTAAAAATAACCCTGTATACATTGAAGTTTTTGAACATTAACTATAATTTCATTTGGGAGATGGAGTATCCCCTTTTAAAGGCTCAATTCCTTTATAAATACGTGTATTTATAAAGGAATTGAGAAGGAACATTTTTAAATGTAATTGTAGCATACCGATTAGTTATCACCATAATACCATTCGGGGAAGACCATTTTTATAGAAACCCTATTATTAATATCTATCCACTGCCAAAATGGCGAGCACAGAAGTTATGGAAATAGCTAAAAATAATTATTACCTTAACTAATTAATTTTCTGGACCGCTTCCGTGGCGCAGAGGGCAAGTAGTCCGATGTGAAAAGAAAGGCCGCGGGTTCGATTCCGGCACGCAAACAAATGTTTGTGAGGTCCACAAATACTTGTATCCGACCGGATAGCGACCACCGTACACTGGTGCTAAAACCTGCCATAGTGGCCCACCTTGTGTGGGTCGCGTTCCAGGGTCAGCCAGTGTATAACCGGTTCTCCCCAGGGGGCTTGCCCCCTGATCCTTACCATTTTCCTTCCCCTCCCCCTTGGTCCTTTGGCAGGCCGGGATCTTGCCGACCTACGATGGACACAATGTTTATCGTTGGTCGACACTATTCATGGATTGCGCTACACTTACCATCAGGTGTAGCGTAGTCACTTTGCCGAGCCAGGATAAAAAAAAAACTTTACTATATGTGTGTAATTGAATATATTTCTTATTTATTTATTGACATTAATCTCAATATTTAATCCACGAAGTTATTGTTCCACTTCGATCCGCATTCACTTTCGTTTATATTGTTTATGGCGTTTAATCTTAATGCAGAATAGAATTTCATTTATAACTTGAGGCTGTACAGGAAACATGGTTGGCAATTAGAAACGCATTCATTAATCATAGTGTTGTATTCAATGCAAACGTCAATACACGGCGCCACGATCTAATTAACTACAGTTCGCTTTCAATTTAATTCAATATTTATATAATGTACTTACTATTATTTTAGGAGTATTATTTCCGTACAACAGACATCGGAGTTTAGTATTTATAACAGTGTTTCCCAACCTTTTTAGGCCATGCCCCACCTTAACATTTTTTTGTTAAATTTGTCACCGATATCTAGCATTGCATTTAAATAACCCAAAGCGAAAAGGTCAAAGTCGTATCGAGTCCATTTTTAAATTGCCCCCCTTGACTATCAAATTGCTCCCTGTGGGGCGTGGGCCCCACGTTGGGAAACACTGATTTATAGAGAGAAGCAAGATTGATAGTATTTTTTAAGAACTTGGTAGCACTATTTATTTAAGGCGGGGAGCATGTTTGATAGCAAATTGTTTTAGTTAAAGTATCGCGTTATACATTAAGTACTACGCTTAAAGCTTTTACGACCTTGTACAAATATTTATTTTATTTTATTTTTTTATTTTACACACTTCATACATAAATGTATAGGCGGACTTATTAATACACCCAGAAGAATACATAGTCCTGACCCCATAGTAAGATGTGAGACTTGTGTCGAGGGTATCAGGAACTATAAGAGACTTTCGGTCTCACAACACCCAGACCCGAAATATTTTTTTTCTCACACAACCATTGGCTCGGTGCGGGATCGAATACGCGGTCTCTCGTTTCAAAGCCAGGTACTCGGCCGCTGCGCCACGGAGACTTAAAGCAAACAAACAACTTTCCGGGCCTCGTCATATCTCATCATACTCCATCAGATCTTAACTACTTTTATGAGAACATCGTAACAGATTTCGCGTAATATAATATTAACAACTATAAACAAACGAAATGAGAAACCTCCTTATTTTTAAAGTCGATTGAATACTTCCATCTTATCATGTATTTAAACGATTTCGAGAAATATCTTACCTGAGTAAACAATTAAGGGCCATATAAAGCTTGCCGTATTATACATTATTACTCATATGGGTTAAGCATGTATTGCTGGACAGTTTTGGTATGTTCCAATTTCTAATTTTACTGTCCACGACGGTACTTGTAGCTTGTCTCCCTAACATGGAAACGAGGTAAATTTGAAAGCTAGATACTGAAATAAACAGAACAAGAACACGCGAGTAAACCGAAATACTAAATAATTATTAGGAAGTCAAAATGACTGCTGACGTTCTAAAGAATAACGCTTGAATCAATTATAGTTGTATTATACATACCTAACCCGACGCCTTCATCCTAGAAGAGGTAGCTAAAAGTGGAACTAGTGCACCAATTGTTCGCCAAGCGAATCCGATTTTTATTATGCTTTAAAAAAAGGGGTTTCCCTTGGAACTTGGAATGGACCCTTCCATAATGAAAATATGGATATCTTACAATAGTTGTATCTTACAATAGTAGTAGTAGTTTCCTATATTGAATATTATAAATTATTTTATATACAGCAGAGAATAATACGAAAAAGAAACCCCTTTTTTTAAAGCATAATAAAAATCGGTTCAATAATAAGCCCGCAATCATGATTTTCAAAATTTGTATGAGCAAAGGTGGGCGCGTAGTGGGGACATCTCACTATCTCGCTCCCACGCGTGCACCGTAATGGCCATTTGCCACAGTGACGTTAAAATTGGCGTTTGGTTTGACAAGTGCCCCCTCCATCAGTTTTAAATGACTTCTAATTTACTTTTTTGTAGACGGATTAATTAAATTCTTTCTGCAGTAGGTTTTGGGTAACCTAGCTTATTGATTAGAATAATAAAAAAATCAAGTCACCTACCCTATTTCATAGATTGAATTTCGGAGGTAGAAGATAGATAGATTATTATCCGATAATTTCAGAGTAAGTGTATGTGAGATGCCGTGATTAGTGAAGATTCGTTACTGGTAAATGCAACGATTAGTAAGTAGGCAATTTATAGTCAATCAAATCTACGCATGATTGAGTTGTTTGTATATTAAAGACGACAGTTTCTAGATTACTTAATTATAGTTTTTAATACACTTAAATAAACTGTTCTTGTTGTACGTCACGTATACGATTACGAAGATTTTTATAAGCCTATTTTTATGATTAATGAAAAAAATATCATTTGGGTTATCCTATTCAAATATGGTAATAATAAGTACAACATAATTAAGCCTAAAAAAATCGAAATAAACATGTCATAACAGAAAAAATATAGTAAATGGAAATAAAGTATACGTTCAATTCGTTTTTGAAAAAAAAACATTTAAAATAATAAATAAAGTTGTTTTCGAATAAGAAAAGCCAGAAGCAAGTTTTTGAAAGTGTTAAACATGTTTTACGCACCAGTCATTTGATTCAATTTTTTAATCTTGAGAGTGTTATTATTGTTTTAAATAAACTTACAGTTAAACATGACCACTTATGTTGCCAATTACGTGACAGTAAATATATTTTAAGAAGACTTGTTTTACACTGAGTATAATCACGACGTGTGTGTATTTTTGTTTATTTAAAAATATGTCGAAAAGTGGAAGACATATGGATTCATAATAACTTCGTCTTGCGAGGTTAGTTCTTGATATTACATATTTTTGCACGCAACCTAAAATAAATATTATTCAATTTTAAAAATGGGACAGATTCTCAATTCGATTGTATTTTTTATGTACCTATGTTACACAATATCTTTCAATAAATCTGAACCGATTCTTTTCGTATTTCATTAGGTTTTACTCGAAAGTAATTAATATCTGATGATGAGTTATGAAGAAAAAATTAGAAACTTCTGAACGGATAACAGATAAAGTACCGCGACCCCGTTTTTTAAGTTTTAATTAAAATATAGCAGTGTATATAATATATAATATAAATTATATAATAATACATAATATAAATTATAATAGTGTTCCAGTTTAATCCAATTATAAGTAAACTCTACATTCCGACCATAAACATACAATGAAATAATTATTGAACACTAGTTATTGCGTGTGGCTCCGCCCGCGTGATCCCCCGTTTTCCCTTTTAAAAAGTAAATTTCCAATAGTTTTTTTAGTGGGGCACTGCATAACACAAACTATCATGTGACTTAGCCTAGCTTTAGCAGTTTTTGAAATATCGTGATTAATCAGTGAGTGAATGAGTGTTATTTCCTTCTGTATAAGTAGATTTTATAAACATTACCGCTATTTAGAAAAAATATGCAATGAATTTGAATATCTCAAACTCCCACATAAATTAGTTATACCTCGATGATCACATGAAATGTTAATTACAAATATTTAAGAAAGGTTGATGTACTTGTATTGTACTTTATTATTTTTACTTCAAGTTGGCAGGAAACGGTATCTTAATATTTTATGTTACAGGATGGACATATCGTACGTAACTTGTAGTTACACAGCAATTGAAAGTCACAGATTAATAAAGTTCAGCTGTCAACGTAGTATCATCCATGACCTGTTTGTGGTTCATTATTGGATGTAGGCCTCTTCTCTCCTCTTCCATTCCCGGCGGTCTTGATCTAGGCTCATTCACTCCTGATCTTTGTGTCACTTGATGTCATCTGTCCAGCTAAGTGGTGGAATAATGCGCTTTGTAACGTTGGCTTTAAGTTTGGTTACTCTCTTTCCATTGGACGTAGGCTTCTTCTCTCCTCTTCCATTGCCGGCGGTCTTGGACAAGACTCATCCAGTCCTGATATTCGTGTCACTTTGTCATCTTTCCAGATTCGTGGTGGAATAATGCGCCTTGTAACGTTGACTTTAGGTCTGGTTTCTCTTTCCGTATAATTTGCATCATTTACACGCTGTGACCTGCCCACATCCACTTCTGTCTACTATAGTTATCACATCACTTTACTAGTCTTTTATTTAATTTGCTTCTTATTTTATGACACGGGATTGACGTATCCGATGAATCTTCGTAATCATACCGCAAGTGAAAGTCATCGCAATTGATCATGAGTTCAGCTGCTAACATGGCATCACATCGGTGGCTAATGAACTAACAAATTTGGATGTACAAGAGGCTTTTTAACATGTTTTATTGAAAGTAATTAATAGAAATATTTCCTATTATACATAGATTATGTAATATAGTTTCATCGGGTATAATATGTGCTACTTTTATTTTACAGCAAGTTAAATAAAATCGAATCCTGTCTAAATTTCAAAATCTGGAACTAAACAAAATGTTTGAAGAATCTTAAAATACATTTTCACTTATATCGAAATGTGACTTGTATTAGCCAAATGGTCTTGTCTGGGATAATTATAATGGGTACGATACCAATGCATTTTTGTGCCAAAACTCAGTAACAATTTTATTTAACAAAAATAAATCTCTTATAGTATAAATTAAATATACAATTTTACATACCATCTTAAACAACAATAATTATTTAAACATACCAAGTAACTATGCTACACTATCCAATTCTTAAATACGAAGCAATACAATACATCGAGTTGGTGTAATGGTTATGTTTCGATATCATTAATGATAACAAAGTACGCGTAAGTGGAGTTTTCTCCATTGTAACATATCCTTAAACCTAGTTAGTTACAACATCCTGTCCATCCAATTTGTTACAAATGTCCTATTATTTATTCGACGAGTTATTTTAATTTGATAAGGCAGCTGGCATTCAAGTCCTTCTGTAGCTAAATGCAATGCAATAAGAAGATAATGTAACAATTGACATTGAAGTTAAAATAACGAATCATATTAGCACGTCATACTTAGGCTATTTCAGGGTATATATTATAATAATTGGTCTTTTCCGATATTTTGCAAATGAATTTATTATTGTTGCTAAATACAATAATAGTTCCGGTGCGGAATTACCGATTTGTTGTGATATGAAGATGTATTTGTTATGGACTTTCACATTGCTGGTATGTGTGAGCGTATACAAGATTTTATGGATTTTGTGATTTTTTATTTTGAAAACACATTGCTGAAAACCTTCTTTTAGTAGGAAGGTTGACATCTATATTTGTACCTGTATCATACTTTACTATTTACTTTGATGTTGCAATACCAACGACATAATTTAAGTAGTTGGTATTGCGAATATGAAATTGGAGTTAGACATTTTTTTCAAAGTTTAATCACATTTGATTGTACTAATAAATTGGTATCTGCCGTTTTGTTTTATAAATTGTTGCCATCTTGCAGCTTTAAGGACTTTGAACATTATACTTCTTCTGTACGTTCTTGCCGATCCGATTTCCCTCACCAATGATCAATCCTTTCAAAAATGTTTCGATTTCATTACGTTTTATTAGAGAATCGCAAAGGAGTATAATGTTTATTAGGAACTTGTGTAGCATAAAAATATTGAGCTATTTTGTTTACCCAACCTTTTTTAAGTGACATAAAACCGGTTTTTTTTCCATGACTACTTCTTCAGCAATATCATAGCTATAAATACCACTCCACAACCTTCAACTATTTCATAAATGGCATTAACTTTATCAGCGACCAGAGCGTACTGCATTTAATATTAAAATTTCCTGATACGTTAGGTCAAACTACAAACAATAGCGTCTTGAGTTGCTTTGTTCAATTAATTTAGTTTTTAATAATAAAATCACTGTATCGAACTTTTCGTTAGATTCTCTCATTTATCATAATTTTGGTCAGAAAAACCAATGAAAAACAGCGGGAAAGAGTATTTTCACTAGTCAGATATAAACAGTTCAACCAAACATATATTTTTTATTTGTTTATAAAATAATAGTAAAATAACTAATTATTACATGCATTAAAACCACTAAGGTTTATGCTATTTAGTTTTATTGGATCGGATTGAATTACCACTGCATAATACAAAATAAGACAAGACTTTCTTCAGTCCAATATATCACAACTTTTTTAAATGTTTTGCATCATGTAACATAATATTATTTAAATGAGTTAAATGCAATAAAAAACATTAGAGGCAAGTTAGCAACGCTTTTTACAACATAATTTTACCTGTTTATGGTAATTCAACGTCTTCAACAATTACGCTGTCTGGAAAAATATACGGCACTAACGAGCCCGATAGCCATCCAGACTCAGCATTATCTAGTTTTTCAAAGGGTGTGAAGACAAAACGCTAAAACTAAAGCCCGTGTGAAAGAACTTTACAATGAACGCGCGCTATCAACATGCATGTAACTACTCCATACGGTATAATAGCCATTATTGTAATTGTATTAGAGAATAGAATAGCATATATTGTGATCATTTTATTTTTCTAGCAATTACATGCAATCGCTCGAGCGTGCCACAACCGAGAGATTAAGTTACCATCACATTTTCTATGTGGATTTTGATGCACAGATTAGTTCTTAATGTCATCATGCACTGGTTACTGGATGTAATTAAAGTATCGTTTGTAATTCAGGATTAATTACGCTTTATTATAATAAACAATGGTCTTAATTAGTTTTCATAATTGGATTATAAATATCCTTAAAAAAACTTTAAAAATATTTAAACGATATACGCTCGCTTTGACGGCGAAGGAAATCATCGTGTGGAGACCTGTATACCTACCTCATAATGATAATTCTCTTTAAGAAGTTCGAAGGTATGTGAAGTTTACCAACCGGCATTGACCCAGTGGTGTATTAAGGTGTAATCCTTTCCCTTAGTAGAGGAGGCACGCGCCCAGCAGTGGAACGTATATTTATATCCGAAAGAGTACCAGTTACAGAGTACCTGTTTTAACAGGACTCGTACTATTATAAGTTTTTTTTTTTTTAATAAAGTTTCATCGTGACTTGATTTGATTATAAATTTTGGAGAAATGGCCGAGTTGTACCTTATTGTCTCCCCGTATTGCATTTGATACATGACTTTGAATGAATATTTTGTCATACGAGTATTTCTGTTATATTTCCTATATGTATTCTAAGAATAAATGAATATAACAGTATTACTCATATCACTATTGGGCAGAATAGGCTATAAGACTTGGTCTTTAACCGTTCGGAAAAAAATAACATCAACATGATCATAATCTATCTTACAGCATTTTGTTATAGTATTGTTTTCTTAAAACAATTCAATTATAAGGCCGTGTGTTCTTTATTGCTACTTTGTAGATTCCAATATATAAGAAATTTTAATGTACAACTGATGTATGTTATGTACATATAAAACAGTTTTGCTTAAAAAAATAAACTATGTTCAATAACAAAATCCCGTACATTTTCAAATTGAACAGCTATCTCTAATGCCGAGTTAATAGTATAAAATATTTGATGTTAAAAATTATATCACGTCAATGTTACTACTAATTTAAATCTCTAAAAAACATTCTACAAATGCGTTAATGTTAGCTAAATTGCTAATTAAGAATAGCAAGATATAAACATTATGCTAAGCAAAAAATACATAATTAATTTTTATAGCATAACAAAGCGTTGATTGTTGCGCCTTATTATTTTAATGTGGAGCAGACGAGCCATGAAATACTTATATAATTAGTGTTAATGTACTTAACATATGACTTGGGCACTAAGAATATAACTGTTTTTGACTTTCACCACAAATATAAAACGAAGAATGTTTATACAGAATGGACATTATCAATTAAGGTGTAATCTGTTCGCTGAAGTATGAAACCGTTCATTTAAATAGCAATATTGAAATTATTGATATTATATCAAACCAAAAATGTCTTTTTTTTTAAGAATCATGGGCGCGTTGTCGACCTTAAAGGAAAGGTATAATTAGGGTGTAAACGATGGAATTAATGGTTATCGCTAGTCCACCATGGGAATATTTTAAATAATGTAAAAATATGCGGAAAATTACGTACTGCTTTATAACAAGTCCAGTTGACAACAAAAAACATCTTTACAGTGTTTAGAATGCATAAAAAAAATAATTTCAAATAAATAAGTAAAAAGGTTTGTAACAATATAAATTCTACCTATTTGCTACCAAAATATAATAACATTATGTGTCGCTAACATAGGGATTGGGAAGGAGAGGGGATTTGGGCTTCCGGATATCTCACTCACCGTACGAAACGCAGCAGCCAAGCCGCTACTTTACGTCGATTTTCTGTGAGACAGTGGTAACGACCCGGTCGAGCCTGCCTATTCATGCTGCAGACAAAACTATCTACAGTGGCTCTACCACTCAAATATTTATAAAAGCCATCTGATTTACATTTTATTTCCTCGTATACATTTCTTGGGGATATTGAGAAAGGAAAGTACTCAGCGACATCTGCAATCATAAATATTTTGTAGTAGTAACTATGAAAAGGCATAGGAAGCTATTTGTTCGGCCTCGTCTATGGATGTTTTATAAATGAATTTCAAAAGTTGGCAATAAATAGGGACTATTAAAGTCTCGTTCCAAAAAGGAAGATTGTCTAAATCTCGGGAATTCTGGAACATATTCATAAATAAACTTATTTCAAAAGAACATAAATTAGTAGCCTAAGACTATTTTTAACGAATAACTTTATTAAATAACGATAATCCGAGCGTGAACCAGTGTGAAAAAACTATAAAACAGGTGAGTTTTGGATGAGTGTAATGAGATGTCTTTTAATTTTATTTATAATCAATTATATAATTATCGTTAAGTAAATTTACTTCAGTGCATTTCGGCCTTGCTAATTATAAAAATACGATTTCAAATTCGTGACTACTGCATTTGAAAAGAATATTAAATCTGTTGTTTGTTTTTAGCTAATCGTCGTATATATGACATAAATCACTACAATGATAAATCTGGACACAAATTCAGAAATGTAGTACCCTAAATCTAGGAATTTCCATTTTATCCCGAGAATACGAAATAGGAGTGAAAATAAAAACCATAGTAGCCACCGATGCCTGCTGTAAAGCTTTAAAACCTGGCATCCAAACGGTAAACATCCCGCAGGATAAAGGCCTGTGGCTTGTTCATGTCTATAACTTCTAACGGTGGTAATAACCAGCAACCGCGTTTATGATCTTATCCGATGCAGCTTCAAAACATTTATGATTATCCTAGACAGAACATGTCATTGAGAATTGAAGTTTATATTACGGAGGCCTTTCATTTTCATATGAATTATTGGCATATCGTAAGTAAGCCTTTTGTCACATTGAGTCTCGAATCGACTACTTAATGTGGAACGCATTGGGAGTAATACCTAATTGTAATATTGGTTATAAACTGTTTATGGTCAATATTTATGAATGATGACTTGATTCAACGTCAATTAGCATCGGATTTGCCATGCCACTTTAGTGGTAGGCAGTGGCTGTATTTAAAGCACTTATTTCTCTTTTATTTAGGTATTTTTTTACAGCATAGACCGGCAAACGAGTGTGTCACCTGATGCACAACACCAGAAGAATCATAGGCGGGTTTTCGACCGTAAAGGAAAGGGATAATTAAGGGATTGAAAGGGGGAGGGGATTTGGGCTTTCGGAAATCTCAGTCATCGTATGAAAGTAAAAGATGCCACTTCTCTTAGATTTTCTGGTGAGACAGAGAAAACACGGTCAAGTCGACCCATTCATGCTGTAGACAAAACTGCCTATACTTTGGGGCTACCACTCAAAATTAGTTACTCTGCAGATAGACATTTTTTAAAACCTTTCTGAAAGTATATAGATTAGTATAAAGTATTACATACATTATAGATTATTCATTCGGGTTTGAGAAAATCGCGAACAAATTAAAATTCAGACAGGTCGAATACAGAACATCTTTTTAATTCGAATAAAAAATAATATAAACCGAAAGACGTTTTAATAAAGCCTCAGTATAATACATAATAAAGTATTAAATCTACATCACCCAACAACTTCAATCACCCAGTACCCTAATTCGTAAGAAATCAAATCACAATCCAATCATCCGATATTCATGCGTACCTAACCAATTGTGAAAATCAATTGCATTGATCATGTACCACTTACTTTTTTACTTACAATTATAGACACAACTTTTTCAATCACCGAGTTTCTCTAGGTGCACCTTATAAATAACTGGCTAATAGAACTAATAATAATTTGCCATTAGGAGCTACGTCCGATGTGAAAAAGGGGGACATTCTTGAACGTGCATGAAACACTTTAGAAGGCGTTAAATTGATGCAAATACCAGTGTATGGGGTTCCGTGAGATTCTGATTCCCATGGTGTTAGGAATATCAAATTCGATACAATGTCGTCATTGCATTCAAATGGCGAATGTGAACATAACACGTTCGATATTTGCGTTGTGAATGGGTTTTTGTATTAGCATACAGTACTACTGCTATTAAAATGTTTAAATTACTATGGATTATGTGGCTTTTATATATATTATGGTTTATGATCTTTTTTTTCGTATTTTATTGTACACCGCTGTCTATTTCTCTTCGTTTTAATTATTTCCTGGTAGGAGGATACTTGTATCCGACCGGATAGCGACCACCGTACACTGGTGCTAAAACCTGCCATAGTGGCCCACCTTGTGTAGGTCGCGTTCCAGGGTCAGCCAGTGTATATCCGGTTCTCCCCAGGGGGCTTGCCCCCTAATCCTAACCCTTTTCCCATTCTTTTTTCCTTCCCCTCCCCTTTGTCAGGCCGGCATGATCTTGCCAACCTACGATGGACACATTGTTTATCGTTGGTCGACACTATTCTTAGATTGCGCTACACTTACTATCAGGTGTAGCGTAGTCACTTTGCCGAGCCAGGATAAAAAAATCCATACTAAGTTTGTCTGGAAAAGATTACTTAAAGCAAGACTGCCTACTATTTGTTGCGGTTATGGTTATTTTAATTATAAATGATTTACAATAATGTAAGAGCTTTCGTAATGTATTTTTTTTTTTGCTAGCCTTGTATTATATACGTCCCACTAATGGGCACAGGCCTCCTCTACTGAATGAAAGGGATTAGGCCGTAGTCCACCACGCTGGCCTAATGCGGCCTAAATGTATTGTACCATACTATAATTTAAGTTATGTGCTTGTAGTGTACACTTTTAAGTATAGTGTCATCCAAGAGATGATCTAAATACACTCGCCACTACGTAGAGGACAGGTCTTTGCTGACTGACGAGACATCAAGGCAACTGTAATTGAATGTATCCAGGTGTTTATGAATTCTGCTTACATGTTGGTTTGCGACGGGTCTGGATGCAAGGGTGGTTGGAGCCCAGATACAAAAATGACAACTACGAAACACTATAGCACGTAATACTACAAGCATGCTGCGGTTTTGCAAGGTGGTGGGTCCCTCGTATGCGAGAGGCCGTCTGGGTTGGTACCACCGCTTTGTCTATTTCTGCCGCCAAGCAACAGTGTGTAATAAATTACGATTGAATTAATACATGAGTGTTGTTTGTTCGGAGTCCTTTATTTGAATGATCACAATGAATTGCCGAAAACTTATTTATACATGTTACAAAACTGACGTTGCTTAACATACTTAGTTTTGTGTAATATTCATCGAAGACATATTTAATCATAATTATTAAGAAGTCCCAAATACCATCATTGGTACACTCTTGAGTTTATTAACCGATTTCGCAACATTACATTACAACTCCCCCGAAAAAGGGCCTGCTACCCTTCCCCATTTAAGGAAAGAGAATTTTTTAAGAAAAATTAAGAAAAAATTCAATACTATTACAAACTGTTACTAAGTTTGGAATTTAACTTCACATATTTCTTTTAAAGTAACAAAGATAACCAAACATTTATAAAACATACAATAAAAGTACTTAATATTAACTAAAATATCTCTTAGTATTATTCTTATGTATAACATATTCTTTATTATCCTTTAAAATCTTAACATTAGGAGAAACTTCCTCAATAACTTCGAAGGGGCCGTTATAGATGTTTTGAAGTTTATTTTGATTTCTTATAAGAATAAGGTCACCCTTTTTATAAGTTACGGAGTAAGTTTTCTTATCATACATTAATTTTCGTTTTAATTTATCTTATAACAAACTCTGCTGGGCATCATACTGGGCTCGCTGTAAACGATAACGTTCCACCGCTGAGCTTGCAGTATTTGTAATTACCATCGGCTCTTTTGCGATGCGATTAGTCATTTTTATTATATTGCCATTGTTGGCATTTCTTAACTGTTGAATGATTACATCATTCGTCATACCTGGTCAGTAATATTATTCTATCATTCTGTTTATCCCTGCGTGTCCGCTTGTGGGTAACAAATGAAAATCATTTAATATGATTATTTTATCCTCGTGATCACTAATTCTTACAACATCGGTTGTAATTAAATTCTAGGTACCTTAATATACCTTTATTTTTATAACCTTTATATATGCAACTTTTCATATGACTTGCAAGTATTTTTATATTAGTTGCATTTTGCCTATTCTTTATAGGTAATTAATATTTCATTAATATTTTATTTTTCGCACATCAATCCTAAAACTCTCGCTAACTCCGTCGTGGTAGATTACGATCGAGTATTTAGGTAATAGTACAACTTGAAGGTACATACGTGCATTTCATTAATATTTTCTTTTTCGAACATAGATCCTAAAACTCTCGCTAACTCCGTCGTGGCAGATAACGATCGAGTATTTAGGTACATATATATAGTACTACGCGTATATTATCCTCTATTCAAATAACGACAAATCAAATTCTTAAAATCTTTGTCATTGGTAAAAGTCAATTCTGTCACATCAGTCAGTTTTTCAGAATGTCTACAGTCTCAGGTTGATCAGACCTGCTACTGGTAGAAGTCTGTTCTATCAAATCATTGTTATCAGTTATGTATATCTGAGATTTCACACGTTTAGTTTGTGCTCTCGTCAATACAGAAACTACTTGTTCTCTAATAGATTTTAATCATCACACGTCATTGATACCGGGAGTCGGCTAAGTGCGTCTGCAGTTGCATTATACCGATCCGGGATGTGCACGATCTCAAAATCATATTCAAGTTATAGTCGAAACATAGTTAGTCTACTTGAAGGATTCTTTAAACTAAATAATTATACTAATGGCTTATGATCTCTAAAGATTTTAAACTTTACGATAGCTAGTAATTCTAAATCTATTACCTTCTAAAAATCTTCTAAATCTATTTTCTGTGGGCGATAAGTTACGGCTCGCATAAGCAACTACGTGACAATTACTGTTAGACAAAATCACGTCTAATCCTAAAATCCTAATCCTGATTAACAAGCATCGGTTCACAATTGAAAAAAAAATTCGTCTCCTAACATATAAGTATAAACCGTTTATAATAATTAGCGAAATTAGCAGTATCGCTTTACGTCATCCCAGTTCGATGAAACTGGACACTGGCGTCTCAATTTTGCTTTCGTCGTGAAAAATGCCATTCAATGTTATTCCATGACCTACATAAATCTTATAACATCGCACCGAGGCGGTATCGAATGTCTGTTACTCATCATTACAACTTATTTTAATGCAAATATTTTAATTATTCTTATTAAGTTGTAATAAACTATCCTTATAATTAATAATTACTTCATAACACGTTAAAAAAAAATATCGCCTAAGATTCCGTTTGCAGTACATACATATTCTTAAACACAAAAAAAATCACAAAATACTTCGTTAACAAAATTATTAAAGTAAAATAGATATTGGACATTAAAAAAAAATATTGAAAATTACATACTTTTAGTAATTCTTACTTCAAACTTTGTTGGTAAGGAGCGCGTTGACAAATGTTGATAGCTGATGATGATGGCTTAGGGGCGAGCGGCTGATGGCGGAGCTGGTGCAGATGTGGAGCTTGTACGGCATCGCTGCTGATGATTCAGGCTGTCGTTGTGTGGTTGGGCCGGGCTATACCCTGGACTCCTCCGAACCTTCTTTCTTCTCTCTTGATATTATCTTCCAAAATAACCTTCAAACGCTCTGTATTGTATTGCGTTGTCGTGGCCGAAAGCTGCTCCGTTGGCGTTGATTTTCCCATGATGTGATTGATTTTTTAATTTTCTTTCTTCTTATAAGTTAATCTTGATTGTTTTTTCTTCTTCTAATTAAATGGTCTTCAAAATAAGTGGCCATGGTGGCCATAGCCATAAGGCCATGTGGTATCCCATAATGGATACCGCTGGCAGGGTCGCCATGTAATAAAAGGCTTGAGATTAATACATGAGTGTTGTTTGTTCGGAGTCCTTTATTTGAATGATCACAATGAATTGCCGAAAACTTATTTATACATGTTACAAAACTGACGTTGCTTAACATACTTAGTTTTGTGTAATATTCATCGAAGACATATTTAATCATAATTATTAAGAAGTCCCAAATACCATCATTGGTACACTCTTGAGTTTATTAACCGATTTCGCAACATTACATTACAGTGTGTAAGCACTGTTGTGTTTCGGTTTGAAGGACATTGAAGCCAGTGAAACTACTGGGCATAATGAGATTTAACATCTTACGTCTCGGGGTGACGAGCGCAGTTCAGTGCCATACAGTGCTTTGTAATTCAAAGTTCTGTGTGGTGTTACTTCTGTTTATGGGCAGGCGTAGCGCTTACTATCAGGCGAGTGCCTTGCTCGTTTCGTCATTCAATCAACTAAAAAAAAGTAAGTTTATGTTAGGGAACACGATGGGTAGCGGATTGGCTGTACTCTGGCATGCCAAAATCCATCGGCGACGGTAACTGCTTATATAAATATGTATTTAACTAAACGCTAAACTAATGCCAGTTGTTCCGCGTCTTCTATTTATCATCTATACTTATAAAATAATATGTAACATTCATCAACGCCGAGCGCAAACTATCAAGGCTACAAGCATGAAATTCGGACTGTATATTCATTTTGTTATGTAGGCACCCACTAAGAAAGGATTTTAGAAAATTCCACCCCAAAGGGGTCAAAATAGCGAATGATAATATGTATGAAAGTCATTTTGAAAGTTACTTAAACAAAATGTTGTATTTCGGTTATTGACGTCAAACAAATAAATACGTGTTTCAGGAATTTTGGAAATTTTATTTCATTACGGATGAAAAGGGGGTGAAAGTAAATGCGAAAGTGAGTTTGTTTGTTACGCTTTCACGCCTAAATTACTGAACCGATTTTGATGAAATTATCTACAGAGAGAGATGGGACCCTGGAGACGGTTACAGGCTACTTTTATCCCGGAAAGTGCTGTTCACGCGGGCGGAGCCGCGAGCAAAAGCTAGTTCCATATATAAAGACACAGTTCCAGGTAGTAGGGCAACAAGATCCTATTCAATAACAAATTATTCATGAAACTATCAAAGCAAGATCGTGAGTCGTAACTGCGGAATATTTTGAACTTGTCAAATTCCGTAGTAGGAAATGCACGAGACTAGCTAGAACTAGGGATAAGATGGTTACGGAATGAATTGTCAGTAGCGTTATTATTTTTGTTTACTTTGAAACTACTCAACAAATGATGTCTCAGTAGGAGCGCAGTTCAGTGCCATGCATTGCTTTGTAATTCAAAGTTCTGTGTGGTGTTGCTTCTGTTTATGGGCAGGCGTGGCGCTTACCATCAGGCGAGCGCCTTGCTCGTCTCGTCATTCAATCAAATAAAAAAAAATCATATCCATAAACCAAATATGACAAATGCACACTAGCAAGAGGTAAAAAAACAAATTGAATTTAAATTATAAATATTAGCTTTAATTAATGTAACCAGATCGATACAACCCTAGTGAAAATCCTTCAAAGGAATAAGATTATCAAGAGTTGTTGCCTGCGGAGTCGATATCAGTTTGGCCCACAATCAGCGTCACGTTTATTCGATATTCCGATTTGATAGTCGCATAGTTAAATATAATACGACACTGATAAACGTAGCGCGTCATAACTCTTTGAATTATCGTGGATTCGATTCCCGCACATCAAAAATTCAAAAAATTTTTTCGGGTCTGGGTGTTGTGATACCGAAAGTCTCTCGTAGTTTCTGATAACCACGACACAAGACTCGTGTCTTACTGTGGGGTCAGGGCTATGTGTGTGACTGTTGGGTGTTATTTATTATTAATTTTTCATGATATAAATGTAAACTGAGTACCTATATTCATTTATAACAAAGTAAATTTAAACGCCTATGTAATATCGACCGTTCAATTTAGGATATACCAATTTGAATTATTGTTATGTTTCTCTGTATATTTTTACAGGGAAATAATTTTATTTGTATTTGTCGTCTAATATTTTTTATAATAACTTAGATATAAAAAAATCGGTATTTTATCAAAACCAAGCTATTAATTAATACGATTGATTTGCGGATATAGATATGCATTTTCTCTATTAATTGACGCCTACGTGAAACAGGATTTAATACCGAGACGGTTCGACGCGGTTGCAATAATTAAACTATATTTATGACTAACAATTAGTCCATTAATAAATAATGAACGACAGGGATGACAGGTAGGCCTTTTTTGAGGTACGCAGGCAGGGAGATTGCATCGCGTGGCACGCGTCAAGCGATAGCGACACGTCCAAATTTAAATTCAATTTCATTCAATTTCACATTTGTATGGAATAGGTCGCGTTTCGCGGTGTCCCGTCTCACGATCAAGTTTGAAACTTATATGACAGTATACTTATATCAAATTTAGCGACCAAAAAAATATATTATGTCAAGTACATAATATATAGTATAATTCCTCGCACTTTATGTTACTCATCCACTTCCTCAGGAGCCCGAAATATTTCCGAGGTAAATGGTAGTATAAACAATTCTTAAAATACCTGTATCTGGTAAGGAAAGTCCCATAAAGTCGGTTTAGCTCTTTCGGAAATTAACCCAGACAGAATATTTTTTTTTTTTGAATTTTGGTAATACGTACGAGATTAACACAAATATTTTATGTCGTCAAACAGACGCTTCAGTTTTATTTGTATATATAAGTGTAATACTAGTATACTCATTATTTAAAAGTCTAGTCTCAGAGACTAGCTTCCTTATGTCAAGTTTCTGGATGGTCTAGATATTCCATTAATAACGAGGCATTGTTAATTCACGCAAGCCTTTAAAAGCTTCTTTGGAACGAGTTAAAAAGATACTTCGACTGTACTGCTAGCATTGGAATTACTTAAAATATATTATAATGTCGAGGCTTCCTTGTTGCATTGAATTAATGCGATCGTTTATTGGTAATGTAGGCGCTTGTTAAAGTAGCCCTTATGACAAGTCAGTTTATTAGTGAATAAAGATTATAGCGAAATAAAACGTTACAATTTCACTGGTTCTGGATTCTAAAACTAGTCAACCAGAATAAAAATCTATACAGCACCTAGTAACTGCTAAAGTTATATTAAACAAAAGTTGTACGAGACAAGACAACAATTTGTGCCTGATTTGGCAATAGGCTTATCACATCATAGTATCTACTTATGCTTGGCAAACTGGGGGTGGATTAGTTGCACATTTCCTTACCCCTACCACACAGGCGATAGATTATGTATCTGTGACTGCTAAAATCATAACATAGACCTAATTTTAAATATTTTTTTAGTCCATGATCGCAGAAAATAAACCAAACATTTATTTCAACGAGTCAGCCTACTGATCCGAAAAACGCAGCAAAATTATTTCCCACGTGCATAGTTGCGCCAAATAAATTTGGTCCTACGCATCGTGAATGCTAATCTCACCTTATTTATTGTCTTGACATACGACGCACGCATGCATACAATAAGCGTCAAGCAAATGAAGCGATAATTGTTTTCCCCTTTTACGTCGAAGCGTGATATATAAGTTTTTATCACATATGCCCATAATTCTTTTTAATTGAATATTCATTGATGTAAAACATAAACCAATGAAGTGCCAAGCAAATATTTTCTTTCTACGAGTACAATCTAAAGACAAGAGGACATAAAATTGTTCTAATACACTCAAAGAAATATAAATAGTGTTACCGTTATGGAGCACAGACAAGCGAAAAAGTTCGAGACGCATTCTAAATCAAGGAGGTGTATGCTTTGAATTAATTTTCTTAGCCGTAAAAGCGCCGTGCCCGTTTGCAAGCTTCGTACACCAATCAGTATTTATCAGCAGATTTTATATATTTCCCTCATAAAGGAGGATTTCCCAGCAGATTTCCCTCATAAACAACTATTGGCTGTGGTTCCGTTTGCATTTGAAAATTTGTTTAATGTGGCACAAATAGGATTATATGAGGTGATACTACAATGTCGATTCTACTCGGAGTATGAGTATAAGTATCCAAATAATTTTGTTTGTCCATTTTTTTACTCAATAATTCATTATATCATATATATATATATATATATATATATATATATATATATATATTAGGGTGGGTCAAAAAAATCGACTATTTTTTTTTTTACAAGTGCAACGGAAAAATGGGTTCCTAGACACCTTAAAAAAATTCCCACCAAATATGAGCTCTTAATTTTGAAAGGAACATCCTCCGCATCGCAGTTTTTTATTTTTTTTTCAGTCCAATAGAAAAAAATTCATATCTCTCTATTAATTGACTGTACAAAAAAATGTTTCGAATAAATTTTGTAGGAAATTTGATGTTCTACAAAAAAGGTATCTTATGTTTTTTTCGTAAACCTCGCCATTTGAAAGATATAAAGGATTTAATTTTGATTACTTTATGATAAATTTCATTTTAGTTTATGAATTTTATAACTCGACAATAAATGACTTTTACGAAATGCGAAATACTAATTTTCGTTGGAAATTAACTGCTCTATAAAAATGGTTTCTTATGTTTTGGCGATAAAATTAACCGTTCAAAAGATATTCATCATCAAACTTTCATGTGTACGGATTTTAAAAGTTTTTGATTAGATATTCGAAAAATTTCAATTTAATTTATAAATTTCATTGCTTGTCATTAATATAAGTATTATTTGAGTTGTATTTTCAAAATTATCAAAATTTTTCTTCAATTATTCTAAACATTTTAGTTTTAATCATTAGAAATCACGATCCTAGGGAAAATTTCATCTCTAGAGAATTTTTGTTTCGTATTTTATTTCATCTGTTTGAATTGTGAACTAGCAACACCTACTTTTTATTTCATCGTTATGTTGTCGTTGGTTTGTATACATTTATTTCTACAGCATTTTTAGTGTTTCCAAAATTTATGGTCTTGTATATGTGATCGAACGATTAATTATTTACAAATATTGTGGTTACTACGTGAATTAACTTGATATTTATCGAAAATATGGATAAAGAAATTCATTTGATCGGAAAACTTGTGCAAAAACTTGTTTGAAAATTGAAATAAAATACTTATTTATAACTAGTTGGACATTGTTTTTCTCTGATACTGAAACATATCATAATATATGTATAATGAAAACTTTGCTTTTTTTATCAATATATATGTTTAACCGAGCGATAAATAATGTCCAATTTATTTTTTAAATCGAGACAAATATACTTAAACATAAATAAAAACTTAAAAAATATTTTGACGTTTCTCAATCGATAACAACTAAAATTCGTGTAAATTTTCTTAAAAATCATAAATTAAATTGAAATTTTTCGAATATCTAATCAAAAACTTTTAAGATCCGTACACATGAAAGTTTGATGATGAATATCTTTTAAACGGTTAATTTTATCGCCAAAACATAAGAAACCATTTTTTATAGAGCAGTTAATTTCCAACAAAAATTGGTATTTCGCATTTCGTAAAAGTCATTTATTGTCGAGTTATAAAATTCATAAACAAAAATGAAATTTATCATAAAATAATCAAAATTAAATACTTTATATCTTTCAAATGGCGAGGTTTACGAAAAAAATATAAGACACCTTTTTTGTAGAGCATCAAATTTCCTACAAAATTTATTCGAAACATTTTTTTGTACAGTCAATTAATAGAGAGGTATGAATTTTTTTCTATTGGACTGAAAAAAAAATAAAAAACTGCGATGCGGAGGATGTTCCTTTCAAAATTAAGAGCTCATATTTGGTGGGAATTTTTTTAAGGTGTCTAGGAACCCGTTTTTCCGTTGCATTTGTAAAAAAAATAGTTGATTTTTTTGACCCACCCTAATATATATATATATATATATATATATATATATATATATATATGTACCTCTGAGCCCAGAGTTACATCGAGCTAAATGTAGTAAAGCACTTTTGCTATCACTAAATATAACTATTTTACTTAAATTCTTACTACTTGCGTATAATAACGTCTGGTACACCGCGACAAGTTCCAAACTCATTATAGAGGTTTCTACATTGAATCTAAAACCAGCGTTAAAATTTAAATTACAATCATAAAAACCAGCACCATAACCGTGGGGACCTTTTGAACCATCGGAGAAAAATTTATGCCAACCGTAATATTTAGTATTTAGTTCTTTAACTACATTATTAAAAAGTAAATTAGGTTCATAATTAGATTTAGATTGCTTAATAGATTCTAGGTTAGTTTTGAAACATTTTTTATAGTCTATTGCTGTTATCCAAATATCTAAGGTAAACATTGCAAGGATATTAGACGATTTTATATCTAGTTCATTTACATCAGCATATACTTTCGCAAGTAAAGGTTGTTTCTTATTTTGCCCATACTTATTATTACATAGATTATATAATTCACTAACAAAATTAATAGATACATTATTGGATAGTGACCTAGCTTTTAAAATATATTTATATGCCAGATATTGTCTTCTTATGAATATTGGGGCAATACTCAGATCGCTCTCCATAACGTGCACTACACGATAGTTAATGATGTAAAATAAATATAAAAAGAATTTACAAAATTTACTTTCACAACCAACAACATATAAACACACAACATGTTTCAACATGTAAATATAAACCAACCTCAATATATTATGATTATTTTATTCGCTAACTCTTATCACATAGTCCACACGTGTTCGCGTGTTGGATTCTAATGAGCCGTAGCGTCGCGGGCGCCACTAAAATGTCGTATGCCCGCAAAAAAAAACTCAATTCATAATGAATTCAGATTAAGGATTCACTTCTCTTCCTATCGCTTTACATTACGTGACGATCTTCGCAATGAAAATAAAAATTTGCATGGGAGAAGGCAAGTTAGGGTGGGCACTCAACGGATGCATTTGGATAAATAACGTAACTTGGATTTGAGTTTTACACTTGATCACGATTTTTATTCTAATTTGATTTATACTTACATATTACATATAAATCAAATACAAATGCAACATAATATCTTTGATTTATATGTAACTTTTCTTTTGATGGCAAAAGACGTTTCTGCAAACCATAATGTGAAAAAATGATATGATATTGGAAATCAATACATATATCTTTAGCGTGGCCCAGTTCTATATAATTGCAGAGAAAATAGATATTAATAATAATAATACTCGATGTGAAACCCTGGGTCAGATATATTTGATTATTTTGATTGCACGGCGAGACATCACATTTTTTCCACAATTATTTATCTGCCAAAGGGCTCATCGAACTTATACAAGCTTTGCAGGACTTTGGCACCATTATAAGCAAAGAAAAAAACAGAAGAAATCTTTAATTTGACGCGTATACTTGTCTTATTTCTCGCTTCGTTCCTTCCTCTAAGATATTAAACCGAACTTTGACCCGTCATTTACAGATATCTTTATGATTAATTTACTTAAACTTACTACTTATACATTAGATATTTCAGGATTAAAACAAATAGTTTTCAATGCTCTTAGTCCGTGTCCATCTTGGCATCGAAATGTCGATTCTGGGTGAAACCCGTGCAACATTAAACGTACGAAAATGCAAATTACTTGTTTGCACGTAAGATTACGTATGTTTATATACTGTGATGCAAATATTTAGTTTTTGTTCAAGCGGTAAAATTAGGCGTCTAACGGTTCGAGAATTTTCTCTCATAACGCTTATTCATTGTTTGCTCTTTCAATTGTGTATATTATGCTCTTATTTAAAGTGTATTTTTGCTTGGTCCTTTTTTGTCAATGTTTGAACACTTTTATTATTCAGTAAACCTAAGGGGTTTTGAATCCGTTTTACTTATATATTAATTTGAGCTACTTTTATAGTTAAGGAAAAAAATATCGTCTTCATAGATCTTGTGTCCCTGAAAGAGAGAGAGAGAGAGTAGCCATTGTATTCACATTGTAATTTCATTTTCGTCCCTATGATAAAGGATAGAAAACTCCCATGAACCTATAACCAGCGAAGCAGATATCGCCTATAGATATTGAAGCTCTTTATGGCGGTGGTACCTAGGTATCCGAGCGATGCCCTTGTGTTATTGGTCAGGAAGAGTGAGAGACGAGAAGAATGAGATTGAGAGAGAGTTGGATGTGACATAAGGGGTAAAAATATCGTAAAAACAGTTTTCATGGCGAAATATACCAAAAAAAATTATAATAGCGGATTTGACCAAAAACTAGCCGTTTAGAATCTACGTAAACTACTACTTCACCGATCAAGCAATTACTAATTAGAGCACAAAATTAATTTATCCCCCTACCAATATGCTAAGAAAGCATGATTCACAACTTAAAATGAACATCGAAATGGCTCTACATTTATGATTGCTTCATACCGTCCGTTTTAATACGGCTCATCGGAAAGTGTCAAATGGCTCTCAGATTACAGTAATAAAATCAAATTACAGGTGTAATTTGTCTTTACATCGGAATGTGCTAATCATTCAACATCCTCCTGGTCGGCTTCCGCGTTGGTTTAATGGAATCTTCTGATGATGCGACGAGCGTCAGATGCTAGCGTCCTTGTGTGTCAACGACATGCTAAAAGCACCAGTGACATCGCACTTTTAGCCTATTTTTTACTCTGGATCTGATATTAAATACAGTGCATAACAAATATAATGTCGACACACACGAAAAGAATTGTCGTACGATATATGCGAGAATATAACAGAAGAGTCTGTTTTGTGAGCACACGATATCTTTATATATAAAAATTTCGTGTCACGTTATTTGTCCGCGGTGAACTCCTAAACTACTAAACCTTAATTTAAAATCTTAATCAAATTTTGTAAAATGTATGCAGTTTGATTCAACTTGAGATATAGGATATTTTTTAATTGCAACTTATTTGTTATAATTATCTGTGAGCTCCATAATTTTAACAGATGGCGGTGTAAGGTAATTTATCGGCTGGATTGAGTAAGTATCTAATAGATGGCGCATTGTATTGAACATTTTACTACAATATAATTTAACATATACCTAACCCACAGCAATGCGTGGCCAGGTCTTCTATATGCATGAATCACGCTATCAAATTAAATGATGCGGCCTCGTAAACGAGTTTTCTCTCTTATTCTCGTCTCTATCGTTCGATAAACTCTCTCCGTGAAAATGGGGTTTTATTGCCATAATTAAAGGATCGCATAGTTTTAGGTAGTGCATAGAAAACCGCGCAGACACGGAGTCACTGACGCCCTTATTTGTAGCTTGACGCGACCATACGGAGTCTGCATTTACTCCAATTATTATTATAGTAGGTAGTCGTCCTGGTCATTCACGATCGGTGACCACCCATAGGAAAACGGGGACTATAATAGTACGTTTTATTAAATAACGGAACTGCAACATTGTATAACCAATCGTGAGAGATAATATAATTCATTTTGGAGTTGGTCTAGAACAAAACAATGACAACTACCGAGTAGCTACTTAGTTTTATTTTTATATTAATGTAACAGCGTTGTACTTGACGACAACTGTAGTTGCCTAAAAACAATCAACAAAAGTTATTCAATGATCGTTAAGATAATTCGCAAATCACAGTTAAGTTAGATTTTTAATACTTCGAAATGATTTGTTCTGCCGTCTGAACTAGACTTGAAAGTGTCATTTGTAAAAACTGCACGTAGAACCTGGTCTTTCGACAAAGTAGTTGCAATAGATATTTTATATTGAAACGAGGTTTAATCTGATTTTATCTATGTAGAAATCTTGATGCCGTTAACAGAATACTAAACTAAAACATTTATTTTAATGTTTTTAAATTTTAAACTGCTCCAATAAATTTGGATACTTCTAAATGATGGAAAATCGATAAAATAATTGGGTTGTTCTATCATGAATGGAAAAGCAACTCAATTTATATTAATAATCAATCATAGAAGTGATACTACGTATTGGAGAAGCATGTATGCCTTTCATAAGCATGACGAATAAATTAATTAAGATTAAAGAGTGTAAACAAACAATAAATAACAGACCAAATAGACCAGTCCACATAATTCGTACCAATAAATAGGACCATGATATTACCAATAACGTTTAAATACTCAAAGTACGGCAAAGCATACCGAATGGTCTGAGTTTTATTACGAACAGTAATTAAAATTAATTACTTAAACGTTCAAATACCTCGATCGGCATTCACCGAGGTATATAAATGACTTTTGGTCAATTGCATGAAGAATGTAGTCGAGTATGCCATTCTTTTACATCAGTTTTCTCACACCACGAAAGGATGCATTTAAAACACCAGATATTTGGGATATTCAACGCTAGCCAAGATCTCACGAATGCATTAAATGTAAACAGTTTATACCATACTAGCGACCCGCACCGGCTTCGCACGGTAAAAATATGTTTGTACCGACATCACATTACAATTTTTATTTTTTTTCAGTTTTTCTGTACAATAATATGTATGTTTTATACATATAAACCATCCTCATGAATCACTCTATCTATTGCTGAAAACTGCATTAAAATCCTTTAAATAGTTTAAAATATCTAAGCGAACAGACACCGGAAGCGACTTCATTTAAGTAAAGATAATCTTTATAGCTAAAATAAATCCTACTCAAAAAAACTCAAAACCACTACTAAACTTTATTTTACTACTTTTAATGAAAGAATCATCAAAATACTATATAATATGCTATACTATAATACTTTCTATAAGAGCATAACTTGGCCCGTTTTACGGCACTTACATTTTCATGTATCGACTGTTCAACACAACTACAATGTTAAAGTATATAAAATAGCGTAACTGAATGACCAATAAGCATCATTGTTTAGAATTTCTCTTCACTTTTACTAAGCTTTTACGAGCATACGAGAATAAAAAGGCTTCATATTATGTTTCTGAATGCATCATAAACTAACTGAAGCGGTTCATTTAATTTGGACTAACTTGCGTGTCAACAATAAGAAACATTATTTTGAAAAAATATTTTTAGATCAGTATGTTAACAACGTTGAGTACACTACAATAAAAAAAATATTTAAAAAACAACTAAATAGATGATAATAAAATTTACAGCTATACTATTCTAGGTTGAGGCAATAAAGAAAGAGTCAAGCGTTGCCAAACTTATAACAAAAATACTACTTTTACTTAAAAAAAAAAATTACATACCGTAAAAGATCCAAAACGTGTACCTGATTATATAAGTCCAAATGCGTATAGTTTGTAACTGGTGTGAAATAAATAACCCACCATATTTTTTTTCTTAATTTCTTCAATATCCAATTAGCTATACTTATTTACTGAAATGCACTGTGAAGATCGTATCGTATTTACTTATTTACGGTTAAGTTCGTTAAACTTTAAGTTGGCACAGTAACTACTAACCGCCTATTTAGTTTTTTTTATTGCTATTGTTTATAGAGGAGGCCCGTTATACTTAAGTAGCGAATTAATCAAAGTGAGACCTAAAATATAACCTTTCTTTCGGCTTGTTGAATTTTTTTTAACTAAATTGTCATCTGAATTGAACATTGAATTACATAACTATTTATAACATACATAAAATAACAATGCACCCAACAGTCACTCATGTAGTCTAGGCCCGCTAGGTTAACCTGTATCGAGGGCATCAGGAACTACGACGGACTTGCTGTCCCACAATACCCAGGACAAATATTTGTTGACTACACAAACATTTGTCTCAGTGCTGGAAACGAACCCACGGCATCTCATTTCACAGCCAGTTACTCGCCCAGTGGGTCAAGTATGCTGTTAATGACAAAATTGAGATTTTTCGGTACCTACTGTTCTGGTTCCAACATTGGCGCTTAAAATTATTATTCAAATATAATTATTTAATGTAAAAGAGTCATAAATAATCAGTTGAATACCTTAAATACTTCTGTTGAATATTTTCCAAAGGACATTGTTCGTCGTCCATACATAGTTTGCCTAAGAACCAACAGGGAGGTGAATTTACTTTTTGGGTTTTAGATAATGTATATACTTGATTGAAACTAAATTAAAACTACGGACACTTGAGAATTCCGAAAAATAAATAAAATACTTTCGGATTTTGAGGTTATAATTAGGCCAATAAATACTATCAAATGTCAAATGTTGTCATCTGTTAAATCATTTTGACGGAGTTTTGGCGGGAATTCTGACAGTGCGGTTCATCGCTGATTTTAATTTATTTCAAAAACTAGTTTAATGTTGTGTTTGTTGTATAAAAGTGGTGTGGATTTGTGCAATAAACATTTACGGCGATGAACAGTGTATGGAAATATTGAAATAAGTGTATCGTACTGGAAAGAATGCACACCAAAACTCCAACAAGTCCTTGAAAACTTCCACACCGATATTTCATCGTTCTTGTGAAGACTTTAGAATAAATTACACTTGTCATTGGCGAAATGCATAACAATACGAAGCCATAAATAAATAAAAAAAAACATTTTGACAAGCCGTATTATGGTTCCGCGACATCATATCGGACTGTTTGTGACTAAAAACCATAATCATGGTTAATAAAATAATGGTTTTAAATTACTCAGACAAGCGTCAGTATTCTCAACACTTGAGTTTTGAGAATAATGACGTTTGTATGTGTCAAACTCTTATTAAGAGTGCTGTTACAAAGACTTGGCTGTATGAGCTACAATACCTTTGCCTATTAAAAACCCGAATTTGAACCAAAAATTATAATACCGAGGACTATGACGGAAGTGAATACTTTTTAAATTGTTTTCGAAATTAAAAAGTGTCCGTTCTATTGAAATAATTATAATGTACATTATAAATAATAATAATAATCATAGTAAATGTTTCATGCGTGTTGATTCATAGGCCATTTTTGACAATGTCCTTTCTGTCTTACTCCATTATCAGATCTTAATTAAATGTTATGTGTCCACTCTCAGAGTAGCCCCTTATGAATACAAAAAAAATATCAAATTCGATTTGGCGGATATATCACGAAACATATATTACAAAAAAAAATGGAATCGTGGACCTAGTTTTTATATAAGCTATAATTATGCGACGAAGAAATCGCTTGCCTTATGGTAAGCGTCACGCCATAATCAGAAGATAAATAAACAGAAGCAACACCAATCAGAACTTTGAACTATAAAGTACGACATGACACTGAATTGCGCTCGTCACCCCGAGATATAATATCTCCTATTTTCTCTCTGCCTGTTTGAAGTCGGTTTAAAATAGAAATATGTGCGTGTTATAAACGCATGAAAAACCTTCGCTAGCAACTGTTATCAAATAAATGAAAAAAAAACGACAAAAAGACAGCGAAAGTTGTCGACGGCAAGATCACCGCGGTTATACGATCCAATAAACATCATCATACCAGTAACCTGTTACGATCCAGCCTACACACTTTACAAGCGATGTGCAGGCTCAAGTTATACGGGGAAAGGCGTTTTATAATGACAGCCTCCGTGGCGCAGCGGGCGAGTAGCCGGCTGCGAAGAGAAAAGCCGTGGGTTCGGTTCCCGCACCGAGACAATATGTTTGTATGATCCACGAATATTTGTTTCGGGTCTTGTGAGATCGAAAGTCTCTCGTAGTTCCTGATACCCACGATACAAGTAGTAGTTCGTAACTTACTGTGGGGTCAGTACTATGTGTGTGACTGTTGAGATCAATTACTTGCTCGAATATCGCTATAAAAAACTCTTTTTCTAGCAAGAAGATTTTATGAATATCATCGAAGTCATCCTGTATTTGATTATATTATTTTACGGTTTCTCTTACTTTAATATGATAATTATGATATTTTGCAGTATGATTTAATAACCGTGAGGTCTTCATGGGTTTCAGTCCCTGATCGGTTATTCATAATTTGATTGAGTTTTTAAAAAAACACACGTGAATTTCCTGAGATTTTAATCTGTGCCTGTTATAGCGAAAGGCTCGCTCCCTCCACATTATGAGACAGAAATAATCTGGGCGAAACAAAGATGCAGCACTAGTTGCATTTCGGTCTACCCCTTCAGACATAAAGGCGTGAACTTATGTTATTTAATTAATAAAATTCTTGGCGAACCTTCTACCTTTTTTACGCACAATATAATTTGTTGTATAACTTGTTTATTAATTATTTCATTATTTTTATAACGAAAGGTATCAACTTTTTATATGTTTACGGCTCCGGATACAAGCTTTTCAAGCCTATAACGCTCCCAATTAAGACAATGTAGACTTATATAATTTTTATGATACAGTAGTGATTGCTTGCTAAAAAATTAACAACTTCATCGACCTACAATTATCGATTAGAAACACTGATAGTAAATCGTTGTTGTTTTTATCGCATCATTTTTCACCAGTAGGTTGTAAGAGGTCATTTATTTTCATTTCTTTTATGAATTTAATTAAGCAATGCTTTTGTCAATGAAAAATAAATTAAAGAAATACCAATAATCTATACTTATAAAATAACATGTCCTGACTGACTGACTGATTCATCATCGCCAAGGGCAAACTATCAAGGCTACAAGCATGAAATTCGGACTGTATATTCATTTTGTTATGTAGGCACCCACTAAGAAAGGATTTTAGAAAATTCCACCCCAAAGGGGTCAAAATAGGGGATGATAATATGTATGACAGTCCGTCATTTTGAAAGTTACATAAACAAAATTATTACATAACAAAATGTATTTCGGTTATTGACGTAAAACAAATACGTGTTTCAGGAATTTTTGAAATTTATTTAATAAGGGATGAAAGTTAATGCGAAAGTGAGTTTGTTTGTTACGCTTTCACGCCTAAATCACTGAACGGATTTTGATGAATTTATCTACAGGGATAGATGGGATCCTGGAGACGGTTACAGACGACTTTTATCCCGGAAAATGCTGTTCACGCGGGTGGAGCCGCGAGCAAAAGCTAGTAATAAATAAAAAAATGGAGCGGGCACAAAGGTTACTAGTACAAAATAACTAACAGATTTGGAGCAAATGTTTTTTGAGTGGTAGGTCCAAGCTGTAGACAGTTTGTCTACGGTAAATGGGCAGGTGCGACCGAGTCTTACTAGTGGAATCCCACTGTCTCACGGAAAACCGCCGTAAGCATGAGCGATATATCCGGAGGCTTAAATCGCCCTCGTCTTCGTAAACTCTTAATTATCCTTTTCCTTTAAGGTGGGCAACGCGTCCATGATTATTTTGGTATCGTGGGCGTACAAGGGCTTCGGTAGCAGCGACGAGCAGGTCGCTTGCCTGATAGTAAGCGTCATGCTTGCCCATAAAGAGAAGCCACATTAGAACTTCAAATTACGAAGCACTACATAGCACGCGATTGCGTTCCTCATCCCCGAGACACACGATGTTAAATATCTTACTTAATGTTACAGTTGTATAAAAATTAATAAAATTGTTATTACATTAATTAAATATTGTTATTAAAATAAATTCAAAATATCCAATAATGTTTCGCACAAGACATTTACTTATCTACTAATAACTGCAAGATTTAGAAAACTGCGATAAATTCTCTGAGAAGAATGAAGTACTAAGTCCTTGTAAGTAGACACTAATGATCCTAACGTAAACAATCAAAGTCAAAGGTGCTCTGTAAACCCATAATAGGATTAAATAAATATCACGTTCTACCTTACATTTGACCTGAAATAAAACTCTAAACACTAGTTTACAGCCTACGTGTTGCGGTGCTGTGAAGCGAGCGGCCGCGGATTCGATTTCTGTGAAACAATAGTATTCCGCCGGTCGAGCCGGCCCATTCATGTTGTAGACATTTAGATTTTGACTATTTCTGCCGCTATGAAGTTGCGTGTAAGCACTGTTGTTTTTCGGCTTGAAGGACATTGAAACCTCAATATTATGAAACATAATAAAAACTTACTCTATATAATAAGACTAACAACTTGTGTCTCGATGTGATAAACATAGTCCAGTGAATGAATCAATAGCGACTATTCGAATTACCCTACTCTCCAATAGAGATGTAGTGTATAAAAATAACTCAGCCGGCGCCAAAGACTTAAATAAACTTAAAGATAACAAGCCCTATGCCAATCCGGTATAAAAGGATAATAGCCCCTCATTACCTCCTTCACTCCCTGTCTACGTACATGAAGACATAAATTATAAGAAAATTAATATTGATGAAATCGTTAGTGTTATGAAACTTTACTTAAAACCTTAAAAGAAATGTTTATTTTTTGTTATTTTAAGGGTTTTTTTTGTTGCCCTAAAAGTTAGACCGATATAGAGTATTACTTATTTACTTTATGTTAATTTATTATTTATATATGTTTGGATAATAGAAACACAAACCATTAACAAAACTGTTTTGCTAATTTGTGTTTTATAGGTTGCTTCATTTTTAAATATCTAGACGTATCTATGACGTAGTCCAGTTAAATAGAAAACAACATAGAGACACGCGGTGAATGCGAGAGCATCTTAGACATTACGGTATGCGACTATGACGTTATGGGGCATGCTCATCCATTGTCACACATATAGCAATAGACATTGGTTTTTATTAATATTAATGAGATAGTAGACCGCCAGATTTACTCTATAATGAATAAAAGTAAAGAGAAAAGAATGCGTTTTTTAATCAGGCAGTATTTTAGTAAGACAACAGCAATGCCAGCGGTTCTATAGAATCAAGAAAATATATATACCGATATAATATTACGTATTTGAAATACTATAGGCATCGTAGAACATTAATCAACAACCCATTGCGATCCCTACATCATCTATTTCGCCAACTTGCCAACAATGTTTGTTAACATATTAACATTAACATATTTAACATATGTCGTGCAACTGAATTATCATAAATTGTTCGCACCTTCATTAATTCCAACACAATTTAAAATATCGAAAATTAATTCTAAACTACAGATGCACCAATGGCTCAATGGGTAATTAGTCCCACTAGTCTCCGATTCAATGCCACACTATCCACGTCCAAAGAAGCCCGCAACGCGACGGCGCGGCGGGCCGCGGCAAGCGTGTGAACTGAAAATTAAAACATCCGTAACGCGGTGCACGTGAGGCGGCTAGTTAAGCGTGTAACTGTCGTGCTAAGGCCAGTAGAACGGCGGGCGCCACGAGATTTCGACAGAGATTTGATTGAGAAAAAGTATCACAGAGAACGTGACCTAGGAATACTAAATATATAAGAGGTCTTCTGAAGTTTGGTGGTTGGTTGCATCCGCCTAGATCATGCATTTAGAAAACAGAAACGCTAGATTTTTTGGCCGTCCTTTTAGTGAAACTTTCTTTCGAACTGGCAATAGAGCATAAGAATTGGTAATCTAAAGTCTAAATAATGTGCCTATTATTACCATATATAAATTAAATAAATATTGATTTTGGTTGTTTTATGTTAAACACTATTTTCCCTTAAGTCACATTTCAAATCCAGACTATTATATTGTTGGCTTGCATAGCAAGACTCGACTTTTGCCTTTCTCCGTCATTTTGATGCGGTTTCCTTTTATACTGAATTTACAATCTGTAATAGGCAATACATTCAAACATATAAACTGCTCTCATTGCACTTAAACTGCCGCATTTAGAGACGTCAATAAACTTTAATTGCTAATTAACCATTTCGTAGGGTTCAATTACTCTCTCAAAGTTTATTAACTAGTATTAACTCGAAGTGTGGAAATAATCAAATTCTAAGAAACGACAAATCGTCAATTAAAGCTAATTAATATATCTTAGTTTGATACATTTGTCATAGGAAATAAAAAGACGGAAGCGTATATCAACAAGATTTTTTTTCAAAGATTTTTCACACAAAAATCCTTCTCATGAATTCGACCCAGTCCCTCCCATTTCCCAGCCAGCTGGCCCACCACGGAGGTCATAAACGACTATAATGATCAAGCGCAATTTCGTAGTCAATAAATACTAATTAAACGCTGTTAGAACCGCCACCGCTTTACACAGATTTATGTTATTACTTAACATTGTAGCATGCTCACTTGGTGCGACTTTGCATACTAATAACCATGTACTTCGTTACGTTCATGTCATCAGGGATAGGACAACGTGAATACAAGATCTTATATTCAGTACCGCTAGTCTTGAGACAATAGGTTGCCGGTATGTCCCTGCCCTTATCCAACTACGTAAAGTCGCGATATGCCATTTTACGACATGCGGGGCTGAAGATAACTCATTGAGGGAATATTAATTGTTGATGCCAAAACGCCAATTACTGCTGACACTGGCTGAATTATTTTCTAACTAGCCTTTGCTCGCGGCTCCGCCCGCGTGATCTGCTTTTTCCGGGTTTTCCGGGATAAAAAGTAGCCTATCACCCAAGTCAGCTTATACCCTGTCTGTATACCAAATTTCATCAAAATCCGTTCAGTAGTTTCAGCGTGATTGACTTGTTTGTCCAAACATCTAAACAAACAAACTTTCACATTTGTAATATTAGTAGGATTGCTAATTTAATGTTCTACATACTTGAAATTATAAAGCATAATACGAAAAATATAAAACAAGCTTACTCCTGTATTTCCGAAAGGACCAACCAAGGAACTCACAGGTTTCTTAGCTTACGTACACTACAACTAGACATATGAGGCATATACACTCACGCTTGTAATCCCCGAAGGGGTAGACAGAGGTGTAACCAGTTAGCTCACATTTCGCTAAGCTTATTTCCGTCCCTTGATGTGATAGGGGGCAAGCCTATCATCATATCGGGCATAATTCCAGACTCCGAGCTGATACTAAGCAATTCGTAATAGATAAACCCAGTATCAGTTTTACCCGAACCGTGGATCGAACCCGAGACCTCAACACAGCCACGTTCGCATTACAACTGAGCCACCGAGGCAGTCAGCGATGCCATGAGGCTCTTATGTAAATACTCTTTAATATTTAAAACTCCAATTGTTGTCAATATTACGAAATAGCGTCGATTAAATAAGGATTTTTCGCTCCACCTTAGTCCACTAAGTTGGTATAGTCAATTGATACCAATATAAATAACATAGCATAATCAACTTAAATATAAAAATACTTTAAAAGAAAACGTGCTAATTTATAATTCAAAATTAATTGTGGACGCAAATGACACCTCTTTCACCGTTACCGGACAATACGGTGGAATGAACGACTCCGTAAATAATGGACCGTGAATTACTTTCCATAATGACATTAATAACTAATAATAGCCAGTGAGTACCATAAGTGTCAGATGCTATACGTAATTTGGTATTATATATATATGTATTTAAAAGGTAAGAGTTTCTCGAATTATTGCTTTAGTGATTGGTAATGATAACTAATTTAAACGGATTTTATCGCGGTTTTTTATTTATTTTGATTCCGACGTTTCGAAGACTTTTCTGCCTTCGTAGTCACGGGGTGGGAGTCCACCCCGCCGACCGCGATAAAATCCGTTTAAATTAGTTTTATTTCATTGTGTAATATTGGCGTAAACATAAGAAATCATTATTGCTTTAGTGTCTAATATAATCCTCTTCATTTGATTACAACACCATTTTGGCCGATTAACGCCCGGTGTCGGAAAGGCTGATCAATTTAAAAATTTACTTATCATCTGTCAAATATGTGAAGTCGAAATTGACTTGCTAGAAGCATGGTCAACGCATTTCATTTGACACACCTATTGGCAATACTTTCAAATTGTATGTAAAAAAATCATATGTCAAGCGCTATTTTGGGTTTCTGGTAGGTTCAAAGATAATTCTATCGTGAAATGGTGTGTCAATTACTAAAAAGCGATTGTCCGCAAATTAGATCAGAGAAAAATATTTTTTTCGCTCAATAATGTTTCAGAAACTCGAATTGATTTGACAGCACCGCCAAAGTCAAAGTTCTATTAGTTGAATGTTCATAATTTAAGAAACCGGGTGTTACTGTGGCAAATTTTCATAATCGACAATAATTTGTTACTTAATAGTTTCTTAGAAAGGAAAGTATGCACCAAATTTCCCACTTAACTCTGTCTATTATATTTATAGTAATTCATAAGTCACGCCCGTATAGGCGAAAGGGTGGCCAGTAGTACACCCACGGTTCGCCAAGCATATATCGGCTCCTATTGTGTGTCGAGTGATAGAAGGCGAGCCCGCCGAGACAAATTCCAAAACCGGAAAACTCTATTAATATTTCTAAATCAAAAACTCAAACACAAATTGTAATTGATCGATCCAGGACTTCTTGGTTTCCTAGACTAAGTACGCTGCTACCATTGAGACGATTTTCTTCTGTTATCGAAACCTCAAATATATCAAACCAATAGATAGTTATGGGAATGGCTTGAATTCATTCGACTTTATTTTATAATTGTACTAACGCATATTAACTTTATAGTTACGGGTTACGAGCCATGAATAAAAAAAAAGTGGAACATAATACCGAAAACTGTAACAAGGTTACTCTTACTAAGCAAAAATATTATCAGAAAGCCATTTATGTACAAAACATGAACTCTACGAAGCTACCACTTAACTACCATTTCCTGTAATAAAATGAAATGGCATGTACGTGTTAATAAGATTATGAAGCAATTACGATGCAAGTACGATCATTACGTGTCAAAAGTCGTGGTCAAAAGTTCAATAAAACATCCATTTTGTCATTATAAAGCCATAAATAAATCGAAAGTAGTATCTTTATATCTCACTTTATGTTGGTAATGATTGTAGCCCCCGGATTTGTGTGAATAATAGTTGTTATGAACGTGCAAGATTTAGAACGACAATGGTCGCATGCATTCGTGCTTTTTTTTATTTGACAACTATGAATACGGTGGTTTCTCTTGTCCCGATCAATGAAAACTCAAATTGTATATCCAACTGGTAAGATACTTAAAAGGAAAAATGTATTTTAATACAAACGTACTCTAATTACAGTTAAAACACTGTCCTCAAACTTATCATAGTAAAAGAAAAATTGACTAATTATTCAGCACACCGCAATATCGTGCAAAAACATCAGGCAGACATCACAACAGCTCAATACATCTCAAATCCGTTATAGTAATCGCGTGATAGTAAACTGGAGTACCGAATTCGATGTATCATTACATGGCAGACCGATCGCCAGACGATCTGTTTTAAGGTAATCACGTTGCCACTTTCATTTTATTGATCGTGTGACTTCGAATGTGAGATAAATGGCACCGTTATTCTTCCATATGTGCAGTAGGAATGTTAAGGGATATGATTGAAGATGAAATCGATCATGGTTTGTATTCCTGTGTTAATATTAGGAGAATAATTATCGGGAATGTCGTTTCTAATTAAAGTCTCTAGAACTGTGATAGGGCCTTGACATTAAGCCTAAGCGCTAAGCAAAAAGAATGATATAGTGGCTATATCAATAAATATGTATCTATTAATATACTTATATCGTTGTGTTGTCTTAGCATATTCATAACCGAAATCTATAATTTACACATAGCTAGTTAATTCTTGGCAAAACTTTAATAATGTCGTAATGATGAAAAGGATTCCATTAAAAATAATGTGTCTAATAATTAGAGTAGAAAATTAACAATATTTATTTGGCAACACTTGGGAAGTAATTAAACACAAAAGTTTTAAACTGATCAACTATATTAGTATGGAACATACATTACTCTTACTATACCTAACTCTCTATCTGATAATGTGCCAAACACGATTCTTTTATCATGAATACTAAATTTTTTAGATCGACTACCAAATATTTGAATCCGGTTCGAAATCTTTTTATCAGGAAACTGGAACGGATTTAACATGTATATTTTTTACAATGGAGCCTGTGGTTTAATATTTATTGCCTCGGATACTGGATGCGAAATGGCTTTATTTCACCAATTAAACGATATACTTTGTAAAAAAGTTTTACCAAATTCAACTAATTTACGTCTCCAATTATACATCTTGATTGATTGTGTTTTTCCAACCCGAGGATCTTCTATTAACCTCAAGATAAAAATTTAACCTCAATAATTCAAATACTATTCAATCACTATTGATTTCATTTATTTTTTTTGTAAAAACCATCTTAGATTTACCTATTCTCAGCCTTCTTAGCCTAAAATTTTCTATCAAATAATACCTCTGATTAAATTTACTCAATATTCTCCTTCCTTTCGATTAAAACCGTATACGAAAATAGGCATCTCAGAACAACTTCTGTCCACATCACAATCTTTATCTCTGTCTAGACCATGATCCATATTAACCTTTAACATTAAAGCATAACAGCTTCCCGTGAAAATGAACACGAAAGCGCTTGCAGCGTTGACGTGATCGGCTCGTTTAGTGTGGATATCTTGGTACTTCTAACGACATCGTAAACCGCTGCCATTCCACGTCCAATTACCGAAGGATTTATTTACACGACCACCTATAACGTGCGCTTGGAGATCATACCCGGGAAGCGTAGCGTTACCATATTCTTATAACTTGTTAGTTTCTTTCGTATTCATAGTAACATTAAACATGCTACCAATGTCAGTTTGTTTTATTTTTCGATTAGTTATTATCAGTAGTCTTCATCAGATCCTTCGATTTTACATGAAGTTCTGAGCAAATGCGTTCGATTGAAGAAAACATAAGTAAAATCGCTTTTGTGATATTTTATAAAATACGTGTTATTATGGCGATAATCCTTATAAATAGTAAAAAAATAAATCTATATAACTTGATTTACTTTTTTTACCTTCTTCCTGACTACCGAAGGTTTCAAATCCTCGTTACGCGATTTCGACTCGCAGTTAACCGTTTTTTTAGAAATAGTATGACAACCAATACTTCACTATTTTGCGTTCGGTCTCGATCTTTAACACTTTCGTTTACAGTTGTACTGTCAACCAAATAAAACAAATCTCCAATCCAATCATCTTCAACCACAGATTCTCGGAAAGTCTTCTTCATTCGAGTAACATTCGATTTATCGCAATACTATCCTACATGTTTGGATTAGTCCTTAGTAGCAAGTCAGTCACGTCCGCTGCGTTAACACCTTTGTGGAATAAACTCTACGCTCTCATGTACAAACCATGAGTTCGAATAAAATTTACTTTTTGAATTTACGGTATAGTTTAACACGTTGGTTTATGTTGACATCGGTTTAAGGTTAATGCATGAACGAATCTACTTAATTCATCACGATCAGTCATAAAGTTTCGATACTCCTGATTTTTAAGTCTGGTAATAAAATATTTACGAGAGTCATATTTTCTTGATGAAAGTAGAATAAATATTGATGAAACAGAGGAGTGTAAAGCTTAATAAAATTGTGAATATTCCACAACTACAGAGTCCTGATATTACAAATGCAGCGACGGTTATAAAAGGAGGTACTCCATAAAAATACATAGGAAATTCAAATACTTAAAAAATATGTGTTCATTATTAAATTGTGTAGTTTGGACTTGAAAATAAACTTTATGTACCAGAGTGATTTACGTCACGAGAATGAAATAAATTTGGAATAAATCACCTATCTATGCAGTCAATTAGCAACATGTCATCAAAGCTGTTCTAGTATTTTTTTATGACTGAAAAACGATTGAAAAAACTGAAATATCGTAATATACTTAATATGCTAATGATACAACTAAAGCTACCTACTGCTTACTTATTTAATACTAGCTTTTGCTCGCGGCTCCGCCCACGTGATCAAACAAACAAACAATCAAACTCTACAGCTTTATAATATTAGTATAGATTTGGGTAGCTTAGCAACGGAAGCCTTCAAATAATATTATTTCGGTAGCTTAGCAACGGAAGCCTTCAAATATGAATAATTTTCCCCGTTTTTGCAACATTTTTCACTGATGCTTCGCTTCTAATGGTCGCAGCGTAATGTTATATATCCTAAAGCCTTCCTCGATAAATGGACTATCCAACACAAAAAGAATTTTTCAATTCGAACCAGTAGTTCCTGAGATTATCGCGTTCAAACAAACAAACAAACAAACAAACAAACAATCAAACTCTACAGCTTTATTATTAGTATAGATGTCGACGTCATAAGCATTAAACGGAACAAGTCTAACGGAACAAGACTGCCTCGGTGGCGCGCTTGTATTGCGTACGTGATACGACCGCTGAACTGAGGTCTAGGGTTCGATCCTCGGGTTGGGTAAAGTTATATTGAGTTTTTCTATCACAAAATGCTCTATCAACACGGAGGCTGGAATTGTGCCCGGTATAACGATAGGCTCGCCCCCTATCACATCATGGGACGGAATTACGCTCGGCGAAACGTGGGTGTACTGGTTACACCTCTGCCTACCCTATCGGGGATTGCAGGCGTGAGTACTTTTAAAGAATACATAAAAATACTGTAGTAATAATTTGCTGACCACATATATGTCTGCAATGTGCGCATTTAAATTCCTGGGCACGCAAGTCGACTAAATTTAATACACCCTGTTTATGACCACTCAGCACCCATTAGGTGTATTCGTGATGAGGGTGTCCCGTATTGCGAGTAGGGTTGCCACATTTTCCAGAGAAAACATGATCTTCCAAGTAATATAAAAATATAAGTTTCCGCTTGTACCTCTGCCCGCTTTACATACACATTTCCTGCTCCCATCTCTTCTTATGGGCTGAATTTTGGAATACCAAGAAAGACTTATTTTGTTGTGTCTAAAAGCGTGAACTTCAATAAATTAGATCAAAACTAGCCCCAAGAGCATGTAACTCTGACTTTTCTAAGTGTGTATTCATTCTTAAAAAGGTGAAGGAAACATTTTGAGGAAACCTGAGAAGCTCCCGATAAGAATTTCAAAGGTATGTGAGTCTGACAACCCGCATTAGGCCATTGCATCGTGGTGGACTAAGGCCTAAACCCTCTAATCCAGTATATGAAGCCCAGCAATGGGGCGTGTATATAATACGGAGCTAGTATTATATTATTTATGTGTTTGAGTCCATGTAGTTGAGAAACCATGTAGTCGCGGGGTTTACAAAAAAATACAAATAAAAAATCGTCTTCAAAACCTTAATCGCGATGCGCTTGGTGTAATTAGTTCAGGGGCGTCCCATTTTCTTCATACTCTGTCATTAGACTTTAACCGAAACTAAACAGAAAAATGTTAGTAAAAAACTCTCACAAAAAAGAATCAGCGAAATCAGTGATTAAATATGTTGAGGTATGCGTGAAAAATATAAAAATATACACCTTGAGAGGCTCCTTCTTTTTAAAGTTGGTTGAAACATAAATATGCACTCACGCCAGTTAGACCAGTGCCGATCCATTTGAAAATGGTAAAAATAGAAACAAAATTATAGTAAGATGAAACCCATTGGAAAAGGAAGAGAATACAACAAAAATGATAGGAAAAATAAATTACGGGCGATCTGAGGTCGGGAAGTGGGAAGGAGGGGTTTGTAAGGGTAAAAAACGATTTACGGGTCTCGGTGCGGCCTCTCGCTTCACAGCCGGCTACTCGCCCGCTGCGCCACGGAGGCTGGCAAATAATTATACAACTACGACATAAGAAAATAAACATTTTTTTTTAATTCACTGATATAACTTGACTAGTACATTAAGCAATATAAGTATGTACTGTCAACCTTGAGTCCGCTATCCTTATTGGCGCCCGGTCCTAGATACCGTAGCATGTCAAATCGGGCAACCGCACAGTTTTACTAGGAAAATAATTAACCCTAGAAAGATAATCTACGTCTTTAAGACGTAAGCCCAACACAAATATTGCTATATCTTTTTTATTTCGCAACGTAGCGTGCCTTCCTTCTCAGTTATCTCAGTCGCCGGGCAGAGCTTACGCGAGACGATTGTATCACCACAGTAAGTACAAAAATTACGTAGTTATTAGGATGGCTTACGTTCGACAGACGTATGATTATCCTTTGAGTAACTTTTGAACTTCGTTCCCTGTAGTAATAGTTCTTTTTATTTATCCGTATTTTTTATGTTTTAGGTAATTTTAGTAATTTACTGCAATGGCTGGACGCGGTCACCTTGATATTAAACAAATTGAAGCAATATTGGAGAATACTGAAGATGAAATTCCTTCAGAGATTGACAGTGAAGTAGAGAATGACTTGAGTCAAGATGACGTGCAAATATATATATTAGGTATTTTTTTATCCTGGCTCGGCAAAGTGACTACGCTACACCTGATGGTAAGTGTAGCGTTATTCAAGAATAGTGTCGACCAACGATAAACAATGTGTCCATCGTAGGTCGGCAAGACCATGCCGGCCTGCCAAAGGGCCAAGGGGGAGGTGACGGAAAAAGGAATGGGAAAAGGGTTAGGATCAGGGGGCGAGCCCCCTGGGGAGAACCGGATATACACTGGCTGACCCTGGAACGCGACCCACACAAGGTGGGCCACTATGGCAGGTTTTAGCACCAGTGTACGGTGGTCGCTATCCGGTCGGATACGAGTATCCTCCCACCAGCAAATATCCAGGAGTTGCTACCAAAAATGCTAATTTAAATATTAACGAAGAACCAGTTATCAAAAAGACGAGATATTGTGCGTATTGTCCGTCAAAAATAAGAAGGATGGCGAAAATGACATGTTATAAATGCAAAAAAAGCATTTGTGGTGAATACAAAACTGATGTATGTAAAGGCTGTATCTAAATGTGATTTAAACATTAAACTTGTTGATTTTTTTTATTAAACTGTTAATTAGTACTTCATCTTTAATATTAAGTAAAAAAAAACGTGATTTTATGCTAAGATGAACATAATTACTCAAAAAGAAAGCCTTAATAATTTTAGTTAATTTGTAAAGAGGTTTACAGAATTTCGTATTTTTTTTTTAATTATAATCCATTTTTTTATTATAATTTTAGTTTTATTTGTAGTAGAAAACCCCAAACTATTTATCCAATCACTTTTAAAAGATTATATAAAGAAACTTGTCCAATAGGAACTTGTAAATATCAAACACGTCTCAAAGACGTAAGATTATCTTTACCGTAGGTCAAAATAAGATTATCTTTCTAGGGTTAAGGAACAAAGGTGTTGACAGGTAAAACACTAATAACTAGTTATTAAATAGAGACAAATGATATGTCACTTTATTTAAATATGGTGACGATATAAATATAGAGCCGTCAGGGAAATTTACTAGCTCGTCGCTTGTTGTTTGTCGAATCATAGGTTTATTTTAATATCGATCGGAATTGTTTTATAGAAATTCATGTCAAATAAAAAAATATTGTCGAGTGTCGACTTCCAATATAATTTACATAACAAAATTACATGAGCTTATTGATATTGAGTAAAAAAAAATTGTTTAAAAAAATTATAAAACTAAAATCAGTACATAGATACTTCTCATACTTTTATAGACTTTTAATAACATGAATTAAGATTCGAAATGTCGAAACATTTATTTTTACATCAGAACCCTAAGAGTACCTGAGGCATATTATTCAAAAAAAAGTCTTGGGTACTTAATTGATATGCCTATCAAATACCATTAATTTGATGTGTTTTATTAAAAGCATGACATCAAACGTTGATCTCTATGATGATGGTTGATCTAATATAAAACTTACACTTCACATTAAAATAATACTTAAAAACAACCAAAACCTTAAAAAAAAACCAGCAAGCTATTTCAAACATCGACATTAAAACATTATAAGCATTCATTTTCAGCTACATAATCAACATTTTAATACCAGCTCCGGTATTTCAACATAATCGATATTAATGATACAAAGGAATATACGTACTTATCGAATAATAATATTATTGATTAATTGTACGACATAATCGAGTTGGTCTCAGCCTTTTAACCGCCGCTTAATTTATCTCTCATATGTACATATCGGGGCATAACTTGTCCACTTCGATAGTAATGTTTGTTACTAAAAAGAACATGAAATGTTGGAGATATGTTTAGTTTTATGGTTCGTTCCTAGGCTTCTGATTAGATTGCTAAATAACGACACAAAAGCCGTTATAGTTTATGACATTATTAAATTATAGAAGCTATGTTCCCAAATTATGTCGTAGCTTATCTGAAAGTTATAGAATACTAGCTTTTGCTCGCGGCTCCGCCCGCGTGAACGTTTAAAATGGACAAAGTTTCATACAAACTTTCATTCCCTATTTTATCCCCTTGGGGGTAGAATTTATCAAAATCCTTTACGTCATAACATGTACCTGCATGCCAAATTTCAGCCCGATCCCTTCAGTGGTTTGGGCTGTGCGTTTATAGATCACTATGTCAGTCAGTCACCTTTGAGTTTTATATATTTAGAAGATTTTGCTATAATGTTAAAATATGATTTTTTAAAATAGTGTCATTTTTATGAAGTTGCTAGCGATGTTACAGTAAATAAAACTACAGTAACACAAGTAATTATTTGCATGGCCACGCAAATATCGGTACGGTTCACAAAATCATCACTTTCTACGTAGCCAGTCCGCTGTCCGCGCCCACCGTACCCACTTTCACGGAAACGCGCGTAAAACAATTTCTTAATCGATTATAGTCAAAACGGTAACGTTCATGAATGTAGAATAATTGATTGAAATATTTTTTTTTTCATTCACAAAGCAAAGATAATCGATTGAAATCATTTCAGCAGATGAACTAGATTATTCAGTTGGAAACTTTATATTAAATATTATGTATATTTTTTAGACTCAACCATTGTGTGGTTATGAATTTTGAATTGGTAATGTAAAATTAAATATGATTGGCAATTTTATTATGCTTAATAATATAATATAATTTAATTTAAACATAATTTTGTAAGGTAATGAATGCAATTTAAAACTTCAGCATTTATTTACGTTTTTAAATCTGCGCTGGCGTTAAATTAGATTATAGAAATATTATTTTGTGTTGATTATGTAATGTTACATTAAAAATCCGCCTTATAGTTGTCGATTAAAAAAAAATATTACTCTGTTGTCTATCATTAAATGAACTACGCAAATAATCGCATCTACATTTAAAAACGCCGTAACTAACTTTAAAACCACAAACCATTTAAGTAACAAAATACTTAATTTTATCGCCCTATTTTGGTACGTGCGTTTACGATTACACTTGAAAAATTAACTATGCAAATGAATGCATTCTCTTTTTACATTTCTGATTATAAATAAAAAAATGTCGATGCTCCATAACTGTCTAGTTAGAAAACCATTAAATGTTCTAAAAAATGCAATCACCTGTTCCCATAATTTTAATTAGCCTGACATGTACTTTTGTAAAGATTGCTACGGAGTTACGATCATTAAAATTGCTCCTGCGTCTAATAAACCAAGAGTAACCGAAGCAGATTACCATAATTGAGATATTCATTTTATGCTTAGGCTTTACCTGCGTGTGTTAAAATTTATGCTCAGTAATTATTGTTGTAATAAAGAAACAATTAAACCTTTGGAGTGCTTTAATTTTGGATATTATGTGGATGATGAATGTTTATATGTATACTTCCTTAGGTTATTTTGGGCGCAGAAATTCCATATATTTTAGAATTGTCTTTTTTCATGATGATTTATACTTCCTTAGGTTATTTTGGGCGATGAAATTCCATACATTTAATAATTGACTTTTTTCATGTTAATTTATATATTTTTTTATTTACAATATAGGCATGCTTCAGGAAAATTGAAAAATGTTTTTCTTAACCCATGGTATAATATTACTTTCAAGTATCAATATTAAAATGAAGTTATAGATTTTTTTTGTATTATTCTTAATATAAATATGACGGTTTCATAAATTAATTCAATAATAAATTCCATTATAACTCACCTGGTCATTTCAAAATACTATTAAAAAAACCTAAAATAACCTTAAAAATTTTAAAATTAATATTCCTAAAAAAAATAATAAAACTCACCTCCAAAGACACCAGAAGTGTAGCACCTAAAAAAGTTAGAGTACGAATCACAAAAATGAACACTGCATCTATACACTGTCCGTGCGCGGGCACTGCGTGTGCGTTTCGTGCGGTACGTGCGGTATGTGCGGTTCGTGCGGTTCGTGCGGTTCCTGCGGTTCCTGCGGTTCGTGCGGTTCGTACGAGCCGTGCGGTCAGGTGCGCGCGTGCGCTGCGCCGAGCTCGGTCCGAGTGGCGCGCGACGACCACAGCACCTGCTTATACGGCCCCGACGGCTGTTGCACTTTCGCTTTACGACTAGGGAGGCTGTGCATTTGAGGGTTGATGTGCCTTGTTGCTAAGGACCTGTGGAGCTGAGATCGAAATTGGCACGTTATAAGTCTGTCCAGAATTCAGTAGTGTTAGCTGTATTAGATGTATTAAAATACTATATTTGATTTCTTACGTTTACGCGAATGTTACTCATTGAAATAAAACTAATTTAAACGGGATGGACTGGACGTGGACACCCGTAACCACGAAGGCTGAAAAGTTTTCGAAACGTCGGGATCAAAATTAATAAAAAACCTCGATAAAATCCGTTTAAATTAGTTTTATTTCAATACTATATTTGATTTGTAATTTAATTCGCTTTTTAGACAAATAGCCTGCAAACGAGACGAACTGTTATTTGCTGAGTAAATAATAGTCGTAAATATTCGTTTTATCCGCCAGCTTTGGTGAGATGTTTATGAATGCTTAGTCATCGCAAACGTATATAATTAAAGAGTGTATTCTGAATTAGAATTATGCTGTACTTGGCAATTAATTTTTATGTAGGTACCGTAAACTCTATGGTATAGAGTGTAAAAAAATAATAAGAAACAAAATATCATGCGTTAGATCTGCGTGCGTTACGAAGATATGGAAAATATTTTTTTTTTAAATTTATTGGAATGGCCATTATGAGACTTCATCTATTGACTTGGAATGATGCCACTGCGACCATGCAGTCGGTACTTTGTAATTCAATAGTCTTTGTGGTGTTGCTTATATTTATGGGCAAGCGTGGCGCGTAAAATCAGATGAGCGGCCTGCTCGTCTCGTCATTCTGTAATATAAGTAATTAAAGTTAAAAACTTCAAAAACCGACTTCAAACTCCAAATCACGGTGAATTTGTTGTTAACGATATTCGCCGAAATAAATATCACTGCACTCCTCAACAAAGTTTTCCATTTTCCCAAGTATAGCCATCAGATCATAACCAAATGACATTTATGGAAACATCCTCTTTCGAATAGCCTCCGTGGCTCAGTGGGCGAGTAGCCGAGTGTGAAACGTGAGGCCGCGGGTTCGATCCCGGCACCGAGGCAAATATTTGGCTGATCCACAAATATTTGTTTCGGGTCTGGGTGTTATGAGACCGAAAATCTCTCATAGTTCCTGATACCCACGACACAAGAAGAAGTAAGATACGAGATCTTACTATCGGGTCAGGGCTATGTGTGTGACTATTGGGTATTATTTATTTAAAAAAATATATATCAAAATGGGTCCACATTAGTCAGAGAAATCGCGAATTATAAATAATAAAACATACAGACAAATTGGTAAAACCACGTTAATGAATTCGGTTAAAAAAATGTTCTGTGCTTATCAGGGCTACGTATAACTACTACGCATGTTTAAATCTAGATCACGCTGAAATTATTCCACGATTATATTTTCTCTTTATGATTTCTAGTTTCAACTGTATGCAAAGTATCTTAGCTGTCCAAGAACTAAACTGGTTGAAATGTATCTTACAATTTAAATTCCTTGTCGTTTGATACTGTATCTAGACTTTATATTATGTTATTTGGAGTGTAAGTGGGTCACCAACATCTTACGCCGAAAGCCAGACATTACAAGGTGGTAGGTCCCTCGTATGCGAGAGGACGTCCGGGTTAGCACCACCGCTTTGTCTATTGCCGTCAAGCAACAGTGTGTAAGCACTTTTGTGTTTCGGTTTGACGGACATTGAAACTAGTGAAATTACTGGGCATTATGAGACTTCACTTCTTATGTGTCGGGGTGACGAGTGCAGTTCAGTGCCATGCAGTGCTTTGTAATTCAAAGTTCTGTGTGGTGTTGCTTCTGTTTATGGGCAGGCGTGGCGCTTACCATCAGGCGAGCGACTTGCTTGTCTCGTCATTCAATTCAATAAAAAGGGCAACCTTGTATGCACGTGGTACACTCTGCTGGATTTACGGACGAAGCAATGACGAAACTTCGTTCCCGTTGCGGGTTATGGGGGTAAGACTGCGGGTCAACCCATATCAACCAACATACCAATTCCACAATCAAATCATGATTGGAAAGCGGTTACGGTATGATGATGAAGTCCGGAGTAAAAAATAAAACTCCTCAACGAACAACAGCCCAGTCGTCGCGATTATGTTATTAAGTTGGAATTTAGATACCATAGCTGTGTTAACTCGGACAATTAAAATAAAAATAAGTTTAAAAAAATACTTAAAAACAGACTTCAAAAAAATAACATTAAAAAGTCAAAAATAACAATTTCTATACATAGGTCTCTTTGGAGTCGATGCAAATTCATTTGACCGGCAGTGACACAGGCGCGCAATGGGCGAGTAGCTGGCTGCGAAGCGAGAGGCCGTGGGTTCGATATCCGCACTGAAACAAATGTTTGTGTGATTCGTAGATATGATTATCATAATCACTGTATGATTAAACACCCATAAAAAACAGAAAAAAAAGAAGTCAGTTAATAAAAGACTCCCTCGGTAGTGTAGCTGTAATCCGGAATCAATACGTCTGCTGAAATCTCGGATTCAATCCCAGGTCGGGTGAAAGTCATATTGTTTTTTTTATTACGAAATGCTCAGTATCAGCCCGGAGTCTGGAATTGTGCCGTGTGGCGATAAGCTCACCTCCTATCACATCATGGGTTGGAAATACGCTCGACGAAATATATGTGTAATCCCTTACAGACGTGTTTATGTATATTAAAAAATGTAAATTGTATATTTAAGGCTTATTTCATAATGTTCCATTAATTAACATTATTATGTCACGTACATATATTTTTGAAAGTACCTAGTACACATCTCTTCCGGTATAAGACGTGTTATAGAAAGGTGTTGTTAAAATGAAGCAGCGTGTAGTGCACTATGTACGTGAAGTACGTTAAAAACGTCCGTGGTGGGCGAGTAAGCCGGCTGTGAAAGATGCAAAAGTTTTGTGTGATAAATGAGGATTGGAATTGGGCCTTAGTAAACTTTAAAGGCTTTGCTTGAGAACGATTTTCATAAAACGTTTCTTAATATCCATCGTACGTGTATCAAGATTGAAAGAGACAAAACATATTAATATAACTCGGGATGTCGGGATAACCGAGCAGTTAATCTGGTTGTTGATTTGTGAGCTCGTCAGTACGGGAATCCACAGTGGGCGTTAGACTTCAAGAAACGTTGAAACTAAATAGACTGTAGTGGAATATGTTAGTTTATACCATTAGACTACTTAATTATTAAGGGATTACAATAATATTTTGCGATTTAGAGCCAATGAGTTTGCGAATAACCACCACGCACGATCGCTGTCCACCAGACAACTCCAATGCCAAGCATTGACGTTCGCCCGTCATGATAAACGCAACCTCATTCGGTGTTACCCGCTCTTACTTGAAAATAGTATTTAAGCTCATACAAATGTTATCAAAATAACTAAATAATTTACCAACGATTAGGAACATTAAAGGAAACCAAATTATAACTCATAATGAACTGATTTTCATTATTTAATAATGTCCCGCGCCGTTATATATATAAATTGATAAAGTTAAATGGCTTTCCCATCACCTACCTGCTTACCCTTTGGATTAGTATCTACGAGTTACAAATTATATTATGTTGACAGTGTTCGAATTCGTATAAAATTACTATTGCCAAAGTGACAAATTAGTAATTCGTACTGTAAACAAAACGGAAGAATCGTTTAGAAAACAATTCCGTATTCAATTATTATGGGTATATAATTACTCACACTAACAATTTTTGTTCATCAAACTCTCTAGTCGTGCTAGGCGGACTACCTTTCGTCTGCTTAGGCCTAAGGCCGAACATCAGCACTAGTACGCGAAATTCAATTCCTTTTTTGTTTTTTGAAAATCGCAGCGCTATCCTTAGACATAATATCGATAAACATAGTTTTGCGAAAATAATTATAACGGATACATAAAAAAATAACAATGAAAACTATAAATAATGCTACGCCATCGGCACTGTATACCATCGGTCTGTCTTTCCATAGACAAACGGACGTCTATCTCTCCGACCGCTATAGAATTGACTCCTTTGATCCGTAATAGGGTACCGTAAAAGTTTTTCACAGAATATGTGTTATTATGTTGGATATCGTAACCAACAATAAAAAGTAAAAGATAAATATTTAAGAGACGGAACCATGTGTGCATGGACTGACTCGCACTTGAAGAGTTTAAAAAAATATTCTTTTAATACTCAACATAGAAATATATAATATCACTGATTTTTTGTTACGTAACAGAACAATTTAGTATAATACTATTAGTATATCATATTAATTCCTTTTCACGCATTTTAGCAAGTCGTAAAACATCACATAAAATGTTATCGTTCGATTTATAGTTTATTACAAAATGATTGACAATTAGTATCAATATAAAGTCGGTTTTCCATGGCTACGATTTTTATGAATAATTAAAATCCGATCTCTCTCAATTCATAAATCAACGAACACTAGCTACTGCCTGCTACTTCACTTGCTTTATGAGGAACTGGCTACGTCCCTTTTAGCTGAGGCAAAGGATAAACCGATATAGTATAGGTGTTAAAATGAAATCGCATCAAGTCTAGTAGCAGCATATCTTGGATAAAACTGTGAGACCCAAGGTTCAAATTCCAAGTCGCCCAATCAATTTGTGTTTTTAATTTAGAATCACAGACTACTTATCCGGGTATTATATTATTTGAGTGGTAGGCCACGCTGTATACAGTTTTGTCTACGGCATGAATGGGCTGGCTCGAGCGGGTCGTTACCACTGTCTCACAGAAAACCGGCGTAAAGTAGCGGCTTGCTGCTGCGTTTCGTACGGTGAGTGAGATATCCGGAAGCCCAAATCCCCTCCCCTTCTCAATCCTTAATAATCCCTTTCCTGTAAGGTCTGCAACGCGCCCATGATTCTTATGGTGGTGGGCGTACATGGGCGGTGGAGATAATTTACCATCAGGTGACCCACTTGCTCGTTTGCCAGCCTATGCTATAAAAAAATATATATCTATATATTATCCGGGCTTGGAACTTGTACGTCGATAGGCTCGCCCCATCACATTATGGGACGAAAATAAGGTCAGCAATTCGTGGATACACTTAAGTTGCTAGTTGTAGCTCTGCCTACTCCTTCGGGGATACAGACGTAATCTTACGCTATGTTGCTACTTAGAAATATTATGTCATTCGGTCTTTTACTATGCCTATATAGTTAGTTGATGCCTTCCGACTTCGCTTCTTAAAGTTGACAAAAAGTGCTATTATTTACTGTATGGTTAGGTTAATACGTATTAGTATTATAATTAACTAAAAAAAATTATTTACATATTTTTTACACCAGAGGCCGTCAATTGAGCAAATTATTCAATTAATTATAGTAAATGATCTCCACCAGCGCAGGCCACATAGCTCGTAGAACCGATAACCAATGGGGCAGAAAGGTTCTGGAATGGAGGCCACGTACTGACAAGCGCGGCGTTGGACGTCCGCCTACAAGGTGGACAGACGACCTGATAAAGGTCGCAGGAAGACGCTGGATGCAGGCCGCTTCCAACAGGTCGGTCTGAAAATCTTTGGGGGAGGCCTATGTTCAGCAGTGGACGTCCTGTGGCTGATGATGATCTCCACCGCACATTAACCCCCACAATACCAGAAGAATCATCGAAATCGTGATTCAGATTGAGAGCGCATATTACGTTTCAGACATGATACCTTTATAACACATTGTGAAAATGTAGGGCAATTGACAAAATTTAAAAAATTCGCCATGCTGTGCTCTATAGATTTATACCTAACAATTTACACAGATTATTTCTCACACTACTTACTTTCAGATGGATGATTTTAAGATTATGCATCATAATTGCACGCAGACGAGTTTCCCAAGGAACTGGTGTATCATTTAATGAGTAGGAGTGGATCGTTTTATGACGCAGTCCTGTGGGACTTCCTCCTGAGCCGCCGCCGACAGCTTGTTCCCATGCTAAACCTGACATACTTTATATTAACACGGTTTAGTTAGAGATTACCTACTTTAGGCGTCTTTTTGTTTGGAGTTTGCTGGTTTATTAGCATACGTATCCGTTTTCCTCGCTTGGAGTGAAAGAAAGGAAGAAAGAAAACATTTATTGGCCACCATTGGATAGTAAAAGTTTTAACAATTTAAGTACATATCAAAACAATAGGCAATTAAAACAAAAACAAACAAAACACAAGTGTGTACGGTATATGTCCCACCGCAACAGTGCCAAGAGGATCTAGATCAGCATAATGCCAAACAATTAATTGCTTGGCGCTGATTTTCATCCAGACCCTGGCCCAGGGAAACGTCACCCAAAAATAAAAAATAATAAGTGGATTTTATAATCCTACACAATCCTCTTGTAGCGCAGTGGGCGAGTAGCCCGCTGTGAAGCGAGAGGCTACGGGTTCGATTCCCGTACCGAGATAAATGTTTGTGTGATCCACATAGATACCAAACAAACTGTTCTGAATCAAATTATTTTCCAATTAATTGTAAACAAAATAATGGTAACGAAAATATACTAGCTGAAAAAAAATATTGCTTTACTGCTAATGCTGATTTTATTTTTAATTATTCTAGCCAGTAACGAAAAAAAACAATTGGAATTAACTGACGCTCCAACGCATGAAATGTAAATATGTGGGGTGCTATTACTTCACCTTCGTTATTACGGAGATTAACTCTACGCGTGACATAATGTCGACCGCAGAATATGCTTACAATATATTAACAAAAAGTCTTTATTGAAACTCCCTTATAGAGTGTGGACGTATTAAGCTATTATGTAGGAGCGATTATTATGTACAGTATTTGTACCACGAAGTGTTTGTGGTCACATTCAAAATAGATGTATTTGTAGAATAAAATATTTTTAACAAAAATAAAACCAACTCAAAAACATAAATAAACTTAAACAATTTTGAGCCGGTGTTATCGCAGTATAACGGTCAATTATTGATACCAGCGACTCATAAAATTGTAAGCTTTTTTGAAGTCTTTATTTTTTGGTATTTTTTTTTATTTTACTATTTTTAGTGAATCATCACAATTGGTACAACAATGTCGAAGTCTTTCATCTCCGATTTCACATCCGCAAAGGTAGATTTTTTTAAATTTCTAATCTGATCAACACCAAATTAAGCCCAATAGAATATAAAAATAATGATTCAAATCGGCCCACATTTGGCGGAGTTATGCGATAACAAATATGCAGTCAAATTACGATACTTTTTTTTTTTTTTTTTTTATAGCATGGGCCGGCAAACGAGCATGTGGGTCACCTGATGGTAAGTGATCTCCACCGCCCATGTACGCCCACAACCAGAAGAATCATGGGCGCGTTGCCGACCTTAAAGGAAAGGGATAATTAGGGATTGGGAAGGGGAGGGGATTTGGGCTTCCGGATATCTCACTCACCGTACGAAACGCAGCAGCAAGCCACTACTTTACGTCGGTTTTCTGTGAGACAGTGGTAATGACCCGGTCAAGCCAGCCCATTCATGCTGTAGACAAAATAGTCTACAGCGTGGCTCTACCACTCAAAAACTACTCCATTTTCTTCGGCGGTTAAAGTTATGTCAAATTTTCCTTGAATCTTGATTCAGTGTGAATATCAGTTGAAGGCAGCAGTGGTAGGCAGCGGCTTATCTGTGCCCCTGACATTGCCGATGTCCATGAGCGGCGGTGACCGCTTACCATCAGGCGGGCCGCTTGCTCGTCTGCCTATCAAGGCAATAAAAAAAAAACGCATTTGCAAGCCCTCCGGTGTTGCAGGTGTTCATGGGCGGCGGTGATCACTCTCCATCAGGTGAGCCTCCTGCCCGTTTGCCCCCTTTTTGCATAAAAAAAAGATATACCTATTGTTAGTTACTTGAACTCTCTTTAATTGGAAATAATATAAATATCTTTATCTATTAGGCACAGACGATTCTAATAAAACCTATTTGCTTATACATGTAAATGTATTGCGAATGTCACATAATTTTCCTCGAAGTCGTAAACAATTTTTTATTACGAAATGAAAGTTAGACCACACTATGCATACTCTTAATTAGAAGCAATAAGCCTGTTGATTCAATGGACACAATACAATCCCGCGGCATCTCATACAGATTGTAAACAAACTGTGACAAGATAAATAAAGAATGGCTCGGTAAGCTAGCCCTAGGTAACTCGATATTGTTCAATAAACAATACAAATTATGGTAAAAAATTCTGCCGCTATGAATCCAACGGCTGAAGATCGGGTCTCCGAACACGTCGAAAACATGGCTGTAAATATCAATTGACATAGATACACACTCACACACACACCTGTAATTCCCGGAAAGGTAAGCAGAGGTGTAATCAGTACACTAACATTTCGCCGAAGGTATTTCCGTCCCATGATGTGATAGGGAGCGAGCGTGCGCGAGCGAGCCTATCACCGTACCAGGTATAATTCCAGACTCTGGACTCTGACTCTCTGACTCTCTCGTAACATGTACGCAACTGTACCGTCGACGCAGTCCAATAAATCTCAAATGACTATTTAAAATTAATATCCACGCCATGTATACTGAATATGTATCACCCATTCGATTTTAATTATGCTATTTTATCGCCTTATTGCTGTTATGGCAGCGTACTGAGGCTAAGAACCGTGAAGTCCTGGATTCAATTTCCAGGTCGGGCAATCACAATTTGTTTAAGTATTCGATTCAAATAAACGCATGCATAGCCCGGGATTTGAATGTGTGCCTAGTATGGCGATAGGCTGGTCCATCACATCATGGGACGTAAATAAGCTCGACAAAACGTGAGTGCAATCCTAATTGCACCTCTGCCCACCCCTTCGGTGATAAAGGTTTGAACTTATGTACAGTATTTAGTCAAACTTAAATTAATTGATGTCCGTTAGTTACTAATAGCTAGTCATGAAGAATCACATTAAGCATTTCGATTTTCTTTAAGTATTTTTTATTAACTTAAACGGCGTGGCGAACAGGTTGCTCGCCTGGTGGTAAGCGCCATGCCTGCACATAAACAGAAACAATATACCTAACACAGAACCTTGAATTCAAAATACTGCGTCGAATTGGACTGCGCTCATTAATGAGACAAAGGATGTGGTCTCATAGTTTCCTGTAATTTCATTGGCTTTATTATCCTTCACACCAAAACACGACAGTGCTTACATGACGACAGAAAAAGACAAAGCAGTGATACCAATTCAGACGGCCTCTCGAATACCTTGTAGAGTCACTTTCCTATGCTTTTATAATAATAATAATAATACACCCAACAGTCACACACATAGTCCTGACCCCACAGTAAGATACAAGTCTTGTGTCGTGGGTATCAGGAACTACGAGCGACTTTCGGTCTCACAACACCCAGACCCCCTGAAACAAATACTTGTGGATCACATAAACATTTGTCTCGGTGCGCGAATCGAACCCGCAGGCTCTCGCTTCACAGCCGGCTACTCGCCCGCTGCGCCACATATGCGCATTTATAATAATTGTCAGCATTATAAGCGAATTTTATATTCCAGTCAGTCCATCCGATCCCAGTCTATTCCCTATTCATCCTGTTCCCGTAATATCACAGCACAACGGCGCCCTCACGTATGCAGATTACATTACTCAAGACTAATTTGCAATTTTGTGTTCAAGATATTACAGCAATTTGTCCAGTTCATTATCAGAACGTTTAAGTTGAACGTGAGTCTCGCGATGACTTATTAATATAAATCACGCCATAGAAACTACAACATCGTATCATGTACTTTAATCTTCACACCAGTTAGAATGACAATAACAGATGGTATATGGTCACTCCTTAACGACGGTGATATCATTCTTCTCCGAGAGCATCTTTTCAGCCATTAAATTTTATTTGAACTGTTCATCAAATATGAAGTTAGTTATATAATCTTGCGCATTGACTTTTTATAACATAGCCCGGAAAACGAGCAAGTCAGTCACCTGATGGTAAGTGATGTCTGATAAAAACATCCACAATTCCCGAAGAATCTTGGACGTGATACCGAAAAGGAATAACCTATTTACCTTGGTATTGGGAAGGGGATTTGAGATTTCGTCCTCCGGATTTTTTACTCACCGTACGTAACAAGGTGCTAATTCATGTCGGCTTTCTGTGAGAACGTGCTAATAACTTGACGAGCCTGCCCAGTCATGCTATAGACAGTTTTGTCTAGAGCGTTGCTCTACCACTCACAAAATGGGTTGTTTAAGTATAAATCTACGAAAACGAACGAAAGATAAGAAGTATTAATACAAAAAAAATATATATTCCCTTTCTAAAAATGAAATTCTATTTTATAGTTTATAGCTGGTAAGCATTCTACACATCTGCATTTTTGAACGAACTCAATATAGTCATACCATTCTTCAATTTTTAACAATACAAAAATATTGGAATTGCTAACGATCAAATTAATGTTCTACAATAGTTTACAAATGGTACATGGTTAATTGTACCACCTCAGCTAATCAAATGCAAAAAAGCAGAAAACTCCACTAACAGAATGTTACACGATCTATCTAGCAGTCTTGAACAATTACAAAAAGAAGCATAATTATTGAGATTGGAAAAAACAAACACCATAGAATACGCTACCGTGACGGCGTGAATACTTGCATAAGCTATAAATTTTAGCGTCAGCATCAATAATCTATTACCAGTGATATCTACCGGTTTAAATGTCTAGTAAAAGATGCAATCAACAATTTTAAACAGAGTATTGTGCTTCAATCACTATCGGCCTGAATATGTCTTATTGTTTTAATTCCTCAACTTTGAGGAATTAAAGACTGTGTGGGATCGGTGTTTTCCTTATTTAAAGATTAGGTGTATTGATATCTATATCCAAGAAGGTGTTAAAGTAATCCGCAACAAATAGTTTATTGTTAATTTTTTTGTCATTAATAAATCATTTTATTATTTGATGTTTAGCCAGAGTGTATTGTCAAATACTATTGGTATTTTTGGCGTTATTTAGATCTAACTCGGTGATTTCGTGTATTAGGGAATACAATTTTTAAGGATTATAACAGCGAACACAATCATTTTGTATAATATGTTATTCCATTCTCTCTTTGTCCCTAATAAAGTCAATGTTCTTAACACAATGGCAGAGTTCACGGAAAACATAGATTACTTTAATTGCTTACATGTCCTGAATAAGCATAAAGGATACTCCTTTTGACGGAAACTAACACTCAAGGAATAACAATTCTTGTGCGCTAAAACAATGGTTGGCAAATAAAGTTTGCCAAAGCCTTAAATACCTCCTTACTTGTTAACGTCTTATAACTACGAATATTTACTTATAATTCTTTGTAGCTACAAATAAGTAGGTCAGTTTTTACATTTCAGTCAATTTCAATTTCAGTCTATATTTTGAAGATACCTCCGAATCTAAAGTGTCACTCGACACAGTTTCTTTTGAAATTAATTCATTCATTTTAATATAATGGAAAAATACAAAAAAATAAATAAACAAAATACTTTCGTTACTTATAACATTAAAAGTATTGATAAAAAGCCGCGTGTAAAATTTGCATAAAATAGTGAACAACGCGACAAAAAACGGCAAATAGAAATACTTCACTTTTTATTGAAATTAAATTGCTCTTGTAAAAATAAAATTATGGTAAAACACAATGGCGCGTGATGAAAATCAATTGCAATTTACAAAATTGCATAGAACGAAAGGCGATCTCAAATAATATAATGAAGAGAATAGAATATCTTCAGTAGAAAAAATAATAGAACTGTTAGCGCCTTTCTATCAATTTTAGACAGCCTCGAGGCGATGCTTTTATTATAATCAGTATTGCAATCTTAAGATAATAGTGCTCCTGCACTTCATGTTGTCACGTTCTAAGAAACCCAATGTTAGTTTTAAGGTAACAACCATAAATAAAACTTCTAATATTTTAGTAGACATATTAGTGTCTCGAGAGGATACAGCGGTAACGTTTTTGAAGACTCACAATTCACAGTTTTTTATCATCCTTGAATTCCCAAGCTATCTAATAGCATGAAACAAAATATATAAGAAAAGGAGTCGACTATCGAGAAGCACACATTATTTCAGGAAAGAAACAAAGTCTGAGATTCTACTTATATGAATATAACGACGATAGTCACCTAAAAGCTATACAGGGAAAAAATCAGCAATACGTTGTTGAAAAAAAATTAAGCAGTGATTCTGTTTATAAGTGCAATAACAACAACTTGATGATTACGACTATTTTTACCGATAATAATGTTTATGGAAATGCAAGTAGTCGCAAAAAACTAGCAATTTAAATGCAAAAGAAAAAAATATGCATACTAGTATTTCGTGACAGCGTGAATCAATTCTAACGCTGAAACGAATATGGTAATGATTGGTTACCCAGTTTTTGGGTATTTGCATAATTACGATATCATGAATACGGTTATTTGATGAAACAAGCTTTTAAGCTCTAGTTTTTTCAGTGCATGTGTACTTGGAATTCCCTGTGATGTTTAGTGGATTGCAGTTGCTGACTGTGACAACTGATTTTTCTATCAATCGATAGAAAAATCTTGTCTCTTAAAAAAACATCATATGAACTGCGGTCTTTCATCATCACCATCAGCCACAGGACGTCCACTGCTGAACATAGGCCTACCCCAAAGATTTCCAGACCGACCTGTTGGAAGCGGCCTGCATCCAGTGACTTCCTGCGACCTTTATCAGGTCGTCTGTCCACCTTGTAGGTGGACGTCCAAAGCTGCGCTTGCCAGTACATGGCCTCCAATCCAGAACCTTTCTGCCCCATCGGTTATTATTATTATTATTGATGCGGTCTTTACCGAATTGAATTTGAACCCGATCATTACGAGCTGTTAAATATTTTGTTTGTTGAGATAAAACGTACCCCGTAAGAGATTTGTTCTCTCAGAGAATTGAATGCGGACTGCGTTATAAAATATTTTCTTATCTTTTTATAGCCGAGACCGTCAAACGAGCAACTGGGTTACCTGATTTTCAGTGATCTCCGCTACCCATGATTCATACTCACAATATAAATAGTTAGATGCGTTATCGACCTTATAGTAAAGAAATGGGAACTTAGAAGGGAAAGGGGACATGGGCCTCCAGAAATCTCAGTCATCGTACGAAATACATCAGCAAGCCGCCAATTCACGCTAGTTCTTTGTGAGACAGCGGTACCGCCACAGTTGAGCCGGCTCCCTCGTGTTGTAGATAAAACTATGTACGTGCGTGGATTTTCAGGCCGTCTGCGTTAGTACCACGCTTAGTCTATTTCTGCCGCCAAGCAATAGAGTGTAAGCACTGTTGAGTTTCGGTTTGAAGGACATTGAAACTAGTGAAATTTATGGGCAATATGAGACTTCACTTCTTATATCTCGGGGTGACGAGCTCAATTCAGAGCTTTGTAATTAAAAGTTCTGTGTGGTGTGCTTCTGTTTATGGGCAGGCGTGGCGTTTACCATCAGGCGAGCGCCTTGCTCGTCTAGACATCAAATCTCGTCATCAATCAAATATAAAAAAACCACTTAGGTGGTACACCTATAAATTACTAATGGACATTTTCAGACTAAAAAGAATTAATATATGCATTTTACCAAAGCACCTGATGGAATTAAACTGATGTAGATAATGAAGATTTTTATGAATAATAATGGTCAGTCATTGTCAAAACTTTATATTCCGTACTGGAAAGTGCTGCTGCTCTGATCTGATCTGTTTACAGACAGCCACACTCTAATTCTCACCCGATCTAATCGTTCTGATCTTGTGAATTCACAGCGAAAATACTATAAAACATGCCACGAATTTCACACGAAGAAAACGCACTGCGGAAAACATGGTGCTAATTAACTTTTGATTAACATCTTTAAATTAAATGAGCGCTGCCGTTTAAGAACAACCGTAAATGGATAAAATGCTTGTTACAAAATAATGTATGACTGTATTACATTTCCCTAGATCCAGTTACCCATTCCACCAAGACCTCACTTAAATAAATATATTTAATATTTGTTTACGCTACAATAGTCCTACACCACCCGGGGGCGGTCCTTCGGTTCACTGGTATAGTGTATACGGGGATATACACTGGCTGATCCTGGAACGCGATCCACACAAGGTGTATGGGTCGTTATGGTAGGTTTTAACACCATGTCTATTGTCTACGGTGGTCGATATCCGGACGGATATGAATATTCTACCACCCACATTAAATTTTGTCTAACGGGCCTTTACGTGTGGCTTTGTCCCAAGCACGCCTACGAAAGGTTCGGGAGTTATACGCCCGAGATACGGTAAGGCATATAATATGAGTATATTAATAATTATAATTTACATTCCACATATATTAGATCTATAGATCATATGATCCGGATAAACTACTTTCGGGTAATAAAAACTATTGTCATGACATTATGAAAATTCATCTTTTATTTCTGGATTTAAAGCTATAGAGGTAAGGCTAAATATAAAATATTTTTTGCTAATCATAAAATCTAAATTATTATTTTAATGAAAATTAACCTCTACCTTAACCACTACATAAACCTGATATATTTTGACGACTGAATGTTATGTTGAGGTCAACAGAACTCCCACGCGGAATGAGATAATTTAATTACAATTTTATATCTTTCCCAAAATTGTTATCAAAGTAAAAGAACGGACTAGGTCATCACAAATATTTCCTTTGACACCGGTATTATTTTTCTCAGCCATCCTTTTGACGATATAATTGTAATTACCTGCGCGAGTCGTGAACATAGGTGGACAGTATTGAGGGCAATTCAGAGTTCAATAGACTATAAGCATCAACGGAGGAACCATTTTGAGTAGCCACTCTGTAGATATTTTGTCTACAGCATGAATGGGCCGGCTCAACCACTATCTCTCAGGAAAGCGACGAAAAGTAGCGGCTCGCTGCGTTTCGTAAGGTGAGTGAGATATCCGGAGGCCCAAATCCCAATCCCTCAATTATCCATTTCATTTAAGGTTGGCGAAACGCTCATGATTCTGCTTGTATTAAGGGGTGTTAGTTAGCAGTGGAGATCACTTACAACCAGGCGACCCATTTGCTCGTTTGCCGGCTTGTGCTATAAAAAAACAATCGCATAAGGCGTCAGATTCCTGAGCTCCTTCATTCCGCCAATGAGAACTATAAATAAACAACTGCGCGCGTGATGTATCTGTTAATGACTCGTGCAGTTACCTTCAACCAATTAATTACACGGCAAAACGTAAAATTGACAGTTCATTAATAGTATTAAACGTTTATCAACTCAATACACGATATACTGCTGAAATGCATTATATTGATACACATTTATCTAAATAAGATCGCTAATAAAAAGTGGCTTTATAACAAATGCTTAGTTAATAACGATCATTTAAAACTGTCCGCAGTGAGCGTGACGGTAAGCAGCCGTTAGTCGAATACTGCACACGAGTGCATTTATAATGTTTTTTATTATGTTTAATTGAAAGGAAAATGTTAATAACATTTACAATATTATCTAGATTTTACGAGGTGGTAGTTCTCTCGTGTTTAAGAGTTCATTTTATTTTTTTATCCGGGCATGACAAAGTGACTGCACTACACTCGATGGTAAGCGCAGTGCAGTCCAAAAAGACCAGCGACCACCGATAAACAATGAGTTTATGGGCACCAGAATCATGCCGGCCTGTATAAATTCTTCTTCACACTCCGAAGAGGGCAGAAGCAAATCGAGGAGCCTGCGACAGGACAGGCGGATGAACGATCGAAATTTGATTGATCGAAAAAAAATGATCGTGACTGTCAATTTTTCTACGATAAAAATGTTAACCTTGCCTCTACTTTAAGTATTGACTTACCCATTACCTAAAACTAGGCCATTTCATGCATCCGACCCTTTTTACTTAGCCCCTGTGAGCAAACACACTACCTGCTTTCCATTTGATAAACAAACAAGCTAAAACAAAGCAACTACTTGCAAAGCAAACCAAAGAGTTTTGGTAATTGTCAAACTAATTGAGCTACGCACAATTTCCTTTCTGCGCGTGAACTATCACTAACTGTTGTTTTCTAAAATTTCTCTCGTTTAGAATACGGATCGCCCTATTGGTGTTTAGCAGTGTTTAGGCTGTGATATGAGTTCTTGTGTTCAAATCCCAGGTTCGGCAAATACAATTTAATTTTGTTTGGTTTTTGATTCGCAAATCACATGCCTCGGTGGTTAAGTTGTATTGCGTACGCGATACGACTGCTGAGCTGAGGTCTAGGATTCGATCCCCGGGTCGGGTAAAGTGATATTGGGTTTTACTATAACGAAATGCTCAGTATCAGCCTGGAATTGTGCCCGTTATGGTGATAGGATTCGCCCTGTTACATCATGGGATTGAAATACCCTCAGTGAAATGTGGGTGTTCTGGTTATACCTCTGCCTACCCAGGGATTACAGGCGTGAGTTGAACTCATGTATGATTTGTATACATATATACATATACATATAATATGTATGTGATTTACAGATATATATTTAAACTTTCTAAAAATATATTATATTGCGATAGTTAAATCAATCAAAACTTTTGAGAATAATTATTTTCCGATATTGGTACAAACAAAATCAAACCGCATTAGACGGCACAATAAAACTAGATCAGCGAAATACAAAACATGCAACTCGGTGAGTTAATTACGATACTATCAGGCAAATATCTCCATCCGTATTGTGAACTGACAAAACGGCGAGATGATGAGAGGAATCTATCATTAGAAGGTGTAGAGTGTCGACTGTAGACACCGGTCACGACTTCATACAGATTATCTCGAACAACAAGTGTCTTAGATAATATCTTTATTTGGCACCCGTTCATTGATTCTTCACTTTCATTCGAACCCCGTTTGTTTCTATTAAGATTGCGATGTAACATGTCTTTTATTTTTATCTCACGGTTGATAGAAATGCATTCGTTTATCGATACAATTCGTATAATGTATCTTGAATTGATTGTAGCGGACAAGTTTTCCTGTCTTGGCTCGATGATTATTGCTGATGGAGTTGCGGAGTCATCACATTAGTTAGTATGTATGTTAGTAAATGCATACATATTTACATTGTAATCCCCGAAGGAGTAGGCAGAGGTGTAACCCATACACCCACTTTTCGTCGAGCTTATATCCGTCCCATGATGTGATAGGGGGCAAGCCTATTACCATACCGGACACAAATGTCATACTCAGGGATCATAAAGCATTTTCGTGAAAAAACCCCAATATCACTTTTACCTAACTCAGGGATCGAACCCGAAGCCTCAGCACATCACTGGTACCTCGTACGCAATACAACTGCGCCACCGAGGTAGTCATTATTTATATAATTATATTTGTATATGTATGTATGTAATTATGTTGACTTATAAAGGTATATTTAATAAGTTCAACAACTCTCATTGCATTTTCGTCTTGTCTCCACCTGCCTTGTTTATTGTCTGCACCATCCAAAGGTTGACTAGTAGAGGATGTCTCAGACATTAATTTTTTTTGTTATCATAGGCCGGCAAACGAGCAAGTGGGTCACCTGATGGTAAGTGATCTCCACCGCCCATTTACGCCCACCACCAGTAGAATAATGGGCGCGTTGCCGACCTTAAAGGAAAGGGATAATTAGGGATTGGGAAGGGGAGGACATTTGGGCTTCCGGATATCTCACTCACCGTACGAAACGCAGCAGCAAGCCGCTACTTTACGTCGGTCTTTTGTGAGACAGTGGTAACGACCCAGTGAGCCAACCCATTCATGTTGTAGACAAAACTGTCTACAGCGTGGCTCTACCACTTACAAAAGTACTAAGTCTGCATGTACATACCTTATGTACTAATACTTACTCTCCTAATCACGAAGCAAGTCGTTATACAACATTTCTTACTGCCAACAGCTAGTCTATCCCTAGGGGATTATTCCCTTCACTATTAGTGTTGGTGTTCAATGAATTTTACAACAAGTACCGCTTGAGGCATTCCAACCTGTACATGATGTAACAAGTTCAGAGACACCTCTACAAACCTAATATTAAGTTGTTTCTAGTGAGGAAGGAAAAGTAGTGAATGCACTGTATTTAAATATAAACCAGAAAAGTCAGTAGAATTCCTACGATTCGTCTAACGGGTGCGATGGCATTCTTATTGGTCAAGGTACGCAGCTGGAACCCGATCATATTTTTTTTTATTTATGTCTTCGCATTATTATGCATTTCGCTAATGACAAGTGCAATTTATTCTCAAGTCTTCACAAGAACGATAAAATATCGGTGTGGACGTTTTCAAGGTCTTGTTGGAGTTTTGGTATGAATTCCTTCCAGTATGATGCTCAATTCACTTATTTCAGTGCTTCCATACACTGTTCACACTCAAATCCACACCACTTTTATACAACAAACACAACTTTAAAGTAGTTTTTTAAAGAAATTAAAATAAGTGATCAGCCGTTCTGTCAGAATTCCCGCCAAAACTCATCCGATCAATTTATCAAAGCAAACGGTACGTAAAGCCACACTGTAGGAACTTTTGTCTATAGCATTAATATGCCCCGTACCCAAAAATAGATATGAAGCTTACTGTTACATATCGTGCGATGAGTGAGATTTCTGAAGGCCCATATCCCACCTCCCTATCCCAAATTAGCAATCCATCTATGATTCTCTGGTATTGTGGATGTTCATCTGAGATTGAGATAATTTGCTATCACGTAACTTATTAAGTACATGCATGGTACAGTCAACATCAAAAGTCGATGAACATATCTAAACGAAAATCCTTATACATCGTAAGAGGTATACAAGTATACAAGAAGATTACGACTTAATTGGATGAACATCGTAGAAGGTCGAAATTAGCTAAACAGCAGATAGTCCAGAGTAGTATTAGTTAGATAGTTGATATTGCATTTTCACTTTGCCGGCATCTGCTATATATATAAAGTTCCTAGCTAGGAGGATATCAATGGCAATTTAACGTTTATAAAAATGTTTTGTAACTTCCTCTTTTAATTCATTACTATACACATTTCATCATCATTAGGTTGACTGCAATACTTAGATATTCTGAAATGTATGTGATAGAGTCCATTATTCAACTCGTCACGCCTAGTTACGTCTAGCCTCTCGTAGGTCATCAATAATGGACACAAAATGAAATTTAATTTGCAGTCGGATAGTTCGAATACACTACGTTATTGAAGATTAAAATTGTTGGTTTGTATTGCTCATGTCCGTCGGGACGAACACGTTGTCACATTATAATCCTTCCATGATCCGCTATCTATTACAAAGATTCGATTAGGTTGTTTTAATTATTTTATTTACTTTTTTACGTCGAATAACTTGAATTTGAATCTGTTTTATTAATGACATTGGATGTAGGACATGTGTATTCATGTCTTGTAACATAAGCATTTTTCTGTATACAGGGTTATTTTTAAAACACCAGCAACCTCGCAGGGGTAGATTCCTAAGGTTATAAGCTATTACTTTTGTTCTACGACTTTTGATAATTTGTTAGATTTTATTTTCATACAAAAATAAGTATTCATTTAATTTCCGTCTTGAATATTAACAACGCGTATCGCAGATTACGTAAACAAATACGCGAAGCGTGGGGAACCGGGCTAGCGGCTTTGAAGGTCAACGCTCGAGCAGCTGACGGCCGCTTTGATGTCATGCGCGCGCGCCGCGCCGCGCCGCAGTCTACGAAGAAAAACACGACACAACAAAAACTTGTAAAAACATTTTTTTTTAAATATATTGAGTTATATCCAAACTCGTAGAACAAAAGTTGTTCCGTATGAGGTCAGCTATCTGGTCCTGCGAGGTTGCTGGTGTTTTAAAATTAACCCTGTATATATTTTTGACCATATGAAGTGACGTCTATGGTATAGCAGGTACTAGCCGAGAATCCACTCGTGACTATTGAATACCCTCGCAAAGGCAATTTTGGCGTAGCCTTACCTATAAGGTAACTTAGTATTAGGTAAATAAGTATTACGATACAGTTTTCATAGTTTTCTATTGGCGTAACACTACACATATAATTATGAAGTTAAATTAAGCCACATTGCGTGCTACAATTTTTTTATTAAAAGTAATGGTAAAGAAATACACATCATGTTTAGAACGATATATTGATCGAGAACTAATTGATTTAAAAAAATACTACAACACATTATAGTGGTCGATGGACGAAGACATTAAGGTACAAAAATTCCAAATTTCAACTTAGTATCTTTTATCAGGGCATAAGCGAAATAGTAGCATACGGCTATAGTAACTATGCTGCACACAAGACGGCAGAACCAAATGCATTCTAAATCACAACAAACGGGTCTTTGGTTTGGTTCTCGAATACGGTTTTTTAACTTCGGCCTTGGAGCATTTTGTATTCTGAAAATAATGATTCTGGTATTATATTACTATTGACCAGATGAAATGATTCCGATAATTTTAATACCTTGAAATGGGAATTGGCAGAATCATAATAAAAGTTACGCATAAAAATAAATTTAATAAAACGATATTTTTAAAAAGAATATGTATTGCGTTTATTTTGATTTTTTGGGTTGTGCTGTTAACTCATATACAGTTTATGTAAAAAACAATGCAGATGTGAATAAATAATTATAAAAGTAATTACAAAGTAATAATCAGTTAGAAGTGAGATAAAACTCCTACAATGATTGCTCGGTCAAATGTTCAGTACTAAACTCTTATGTTCACAGAACTCTTAAACAGAAAGGCTACGATAAGCATCAACATTTAAAATGGTCGCATCGTAAAAATTTTATGCGATATTGACGTCAAATATAGAAACTACGCGACAACCTGCACTTACATTATAATTTTTGTTTTATAACGTGGTGAATCAATTTTGTAGCAACCAAGTACCGTCCGCCATATACCTGAAACATTACATTACCTATATTTTTTAAACAATCAATACACGCAACAGTCACATATATAAACCTGACCACACACTAAAGTACGAGTCTTGCGTCTATACAAATATACTCTATGGTTTTGCGTCATGGGCGTTAGGGGAGATCCACAAATTACGTGAGATGTTTAAGGCGGAGGGGGGGTCGAGTCAAATCTCATCTAATCTTACGTTGGAGAGAGGGTGGGTCTCGGCAAATATCACGCAATTTTTTTTCTTATTGAAACAAAAAAAAAACTATACTATTTTGACCCATTATCCAGATTCTACATGCTTAAGATTTAAGCATAACTGTAATACGATTAAGATCATTCACTAATTCATTCGAAAGAAAATAATTTCATTCATACTTCGACGTTATACATTACTACTGACTGTCAAACTACCATATTTGTTTTATACCAAATAGTTCAATTTAATCAGAGTTTACGATATAGTGTAGCCCGTCCTTTGTTTTCGCGCCACTGTCAGCCGAACGCGCGGCTCGATGAACGAGAGCGTACGAGCTGAATGGCAGCGACACACGGACAGGTTCCAACCTGCTTTGCTTATTCTTGCAAATGTTTTACTCGACTCAGTATATGCTCTCACTAATTTAAAATGAGTTATCAAGATTTTTATAATGCATACGTCAAAAGATACGTCTATAAGACGAAAAAGTCCTGTCAGGACGAAGTGATAAAATTATGGAATACAGCGAAACAAAAATTCCCGAAGAAAGAAGAGTTAACACAACACATTCAGCATGAGATTGAACGTCTTCTTAGGGAAGCCACTGAGAGAAAAGTTCGGTCTACTTTAGCATTTCTTCAAAAGGTAGGTTAAATATATTTTGTTAAGAAAATTCTTTTTTTATACAAACTTTATTGTTACAATTAATAGCATAAAAAAATATAATTTAAAAAAACTAAAGAACACGCTTTAAAAGCACATCAAATTAAAAAGTAAAAAATAATTCTTAAAATGAGTCAATAACAATAATAAACGAAAAATGCTAATATAATTGTGAAATAAATTTGAATGAAGATAAGTATAAACATCAAAAAATATATTTAATTGTAAAAACAGTGCGGGGTGCTTTTTAAGATATCAAAATGATTGTCCTGCTCATATCTATAATTATGTATTTATAACTACCGACACCGTGCACCACACGCTTTTTTTACAATTAAATATATTTTTTGTTATTTATTCTTTTCTTCATTAAAATTTATCTCACAATTATATTAGCATTTTTTGTTGATTATTGTTATTGACTCATTTTAAGAATTATTTTTTACTTTTTTACTGGTGTTCATAGTAAGTTATTTTGTGTTAATCTGTCTTTTTAATTTCATTAGATTCACTTCTGTATTATAATATTTTGATTTCAGACTAATACTAAGATCTCTAGCAGTTCTTTAATTCAGGCTGAGACAAGCACTGAGAGTGTACCAAAAGTGGAATGTGCAGGTCAGATTCAGATCAATGATCATAATATTCAACACGCGAAATCTGCGGTTCAGGATGAGATTAATGACCAGCAGTCAGAAGATCAAGATTTGGACGTTGGTCCTAAACCGGCAGGTTAGTATTCGTCTTTTTTTCTATAGGTGACGTTCTTCATTTTTTGCTATTCTAAATTAAAATTTTCTGCATTTTACAGGCGCTTCGAAACTGAAAAATCAGTCTCTTGTGATCAGCGATGATGAGGATGAAGCTATGTCGAACACTACACCGTCCAACATACGTCCCACTCCAGCACAAGATACTATGAAGAAAAAGATTGCTAAGCTGCGTATGGAGCTTGACTTAACGGAAAGGCGCAAAGGGTCTCTTGTAGCTGACGGCACTGAATTTGATAAAGCACGTAATTTGCGGCGAGAAATTGACATTTGTGAGAGAAAGCTCAAGCTTAAAGAAAAACAGAGAGTGTACTCTATAACGCATAGAAAAAATAAAAAACAAAAAATAATTGAATTATGTTTAAAGAATCCCGATGCAGCTAAGTCGTTGACGCCTCATGTTGGCCCTGGACGCCCACGTTTAGAAGAAGAACAGTCTGAATTGCTAAAAACAATAAGTGATTTAGCCCTGTTTGGTGCTTCTGCTGAAGAGCGACGTCGTTGTGACATAGTTCGCACGATCCATACGCTTTCAGAACTTACAAATAAACTCAATGAACTGGGATTTAATATTTCGAGAAGTGCTACTTATATTCGACTGTTGCCTAGACGGGCAAATACACGTGAAGCTAAGCGCCATGTAGTGACTGTGCCGGTGAAGCTGAGTCGTCCTGAAGCTGACCATCATAAGGCACACCAAGACCAATACTTTTCTTTGGCCTCTATAAGGTCGTTGGAAACGATAGCCTCCGTACTTGGTCCTGACTCCGTAACTTTTTTATCTCAGGATGACAAAGCCCGCGTTCCCATCGGCCTGACAGCGGCAAACAAGCAGGCGCCATTATTAATGCACGTTGAATATAAAGTGTCGTTAACAGATCACGACTTTGTCATTGCATCGGGGCACAAATTAATTCCAAGCGTATATGCTTTGTGTCAAGTGAAACCCAATGAGATGGGACGACCAAAAGCTGTTTCATATAATGGACCAACTTATATAGCAATACGAAGTGGCACTCACTCTTCGTCAACTGCAACTAGTCACGCTCAAGACTTGGACACTCTTTTAACAATTGAGTCTTTTTCCAAATTTATAAAGAATATAGACAGCAAAGTTAAACCTGTTCTTATTATTTCAAGTGACGGTGGGCCTGACGAGAATCCGCGATATCGCAAAGTGATCGCACACGCCATAGAGCATTTTAAACAATATGATTTGGACGCAATATTTATTGTGACTAATGCCCCTGGCAGGAGCGCATTCAACAGAGTAGAGAGACGCATGGCTCCACTCAGTCGAGAGCTAACAGGCGTTGTTCTTCCCCATGATTCTTTTGGGAATCATCTTGATTCCAGGGGCAGAACATTAGACGAAAGTCTGGAAAAGGATAATTTCAAAAAGGCAGGGGATATTTTGGCTGAAATATGGTCTGCAGTGTGCATTGACGGACACGAAGTAGTCGCTAAATATATAGACCCGAATAATGACACCTCCAGTGTTCCAGACCTGCCAGCCGAAGTATGGTACACTGAGCACGTTAAAGAGAGCCAATATTTACTCCAGGTACATTACAGTTGGTTCATATCAAAATTTTATGCGTGCCTATTTTTTTTTTTTTTTTTAACGAGCGCGAACGTCAACAAATTTTTATTAAGAGTTACAAAGGGAAATTGTTTTTAATTTTTGTTTTTAGGTTGTGAAATGCGATGACCAGAAGTGCTGCAGCCCACGCCGAAGTGATCTGCATATGATTCTTCACGACCGTTTTCTGCCACCTCCATACCCTATCACTCAGATTGATGGACATTTGACAATTCCGGACTTTAAAGAGCATGACGGAAAGTCATTTGCTCCATTTCTAATACGCCACTGTCTACCGATTCAACCGCTGAATGCCTTCATCAGCACACCTTATGATCTCTATTGCCCAAGTGTACGTGATGATTTAGAGAAAAGATGCTGCAGTACATGCGGCATTTACTTTGCATCTATCACAAGAGCTGCAGAGCACAGGCGAGCAGCCCACATTGCACCAGCTAAGCAAGCGCGTATGTTCCGCAAAGTGCGACCCTCACGGATTGTTATAAGACGAACTAATGAGTTACTATGCGCAAGTGTCAACGGCTTAGAGTGGCTAGATGAGAACGAAGTTGAAGGAGCAGATGATTTTATTGAAAATCATATGGACATGTTGGTTCCAATAGTCTCTCTTGAGACCACGCATGATTCTCCATGGACTGAATTAGAGTAGATATTTTTTTTTAATCGCATTAGTTACGATTTAAGTATTCTATTGTTACATTTTTATTACACTTATAACTCAGCAATATTGATTACTAGTCTTAACTAGTCGTAAATAAAAGTACGAAGCAAATTTTTTTTTTTTTACAATAACACTCTAACACGTTTACATATTTAAGAAACGCACATTTTGAAAAATCTCACGTGAGATTGGGGGATGGGGGAGGGGGTTGAATAAAATCTCACAACATCTCACCAGGGGGGGAGGGAGGGACAGAAAATTCAAAAAAACACCTCACGTAATTTGTGGATCTCCCCTTATGAATCAAGAGGATCTTTCGCTACCACATGGGATACCCAGACCCCAAAACAAATATCGAATGAGTTGACAACATTAATTGTCTCATTGAGGGGATCGAGTCTATAGCCTCGCTTTTCGCAGGTCCTGGGTTCAATTCTGAGGTAGAGCAATCACAATTTGTTTGAGTTTACGATTTCAGAAATCACACACGAGTTGTAACTAACCTTCGGGGATAAGGGCGTGTGCTTATGTGTTCATATGTATTTTTGTATTCCAACATAGTATGAGTTACCAATTCAAATCGTGTATACCGTAATTTTAAAGTTTAAACCTCACTTACTTTTTCCTCATGTCGAATCTAATGTTGTATGACATGTAATGGAGGTCCGCCAAGTACAAAAAGAAAATGAAGAAAGCAATCAGCGTCGCTGCAAATGCAAAGAACTCGATGTACCACAGAAAATTTGTAAATACACCTTGCATTTTCTTTTAATGTTTATTGACACTAACATGACAATCCGTTTACATTATGGTTTAAATACTGTTAAAAATATTAATAGTACAAACCATATTATTAAAACCTTTTTATTTGTGTGTTTTTGGACTCATTTTAAATTCAAAATTTACAGATGTCTCGCTTTTTAAACAGATATTGATATTGTTATATTGAGATACATTAAAATTTGTATTAAATTAGCATGGATGTATGTCAGTCTACAATCTTTCTGATCTGTAAAACAAGCAAAACTTCTTAAATAAAAGGCAATGGTCAATTCATTAGAAGTGGCCATATTTTACCCGCGGAGCTTCACACATCTATTTCGGGTTACAATTCATCACAAACAATTTAATTTCAGAGATAGTCTGCATGATAATGGAATAGATTTTCGAAAGCTTATTTTATTTGAACCTGCTACCCAGACTTGCCTTTGTGATGGATACTGGCAAAAAGGATGTGTAGAATATACATATTCAGCTCGTTAATCAATAGATTTGAAATAATGGTGATTTAAATTTAAATACGATAATAAATAGATAGAATGAGTGAGAGTGTGAGAATAATAAATGTGCAGGCTATTGACTACGGATGCATAAGACGAATAAATAAGAGAAAAAAAGATTAAATTGCCAGACTACAAAATGTTCTCTTTAATTTTATTTCAATTACCTTTTTTGTACAGGATGTCCGTCCGTGAGTGTAATCACTTTTGGATTTCTTCATTCAGTGAAAGTTAAGTAACATTTTTTTGTATACCTACTATCGTATGAGCACACTATGCGAACTACAAGCGATAATTACGTCATTTTTTTATGAAATATGTACTTTATAAAGTAATTCAGATACGGTAATTATACGTTATATTTATTTTTAACAATGATTATGATTATTAAATACTAATAAGTTGTACAAAATCGGCCCGTATTCGCCGTGGCAATGACCTGGCACAATATCGTTTTAAACATTCAATGCGGAAGCATTAAAAGTATTACTTATACTATATTATCGAATCTACTACACGATTTTTTCTTCTAAATTATAGTGAAATAGTAACTAATAGTAATGGAAATCGATCGATGTGTAGTTGTATCCTGTATTAAAGTGAATATCTCCATGGACAAATAATTTTGTCATTTTCCTTTTTCTAAAATAACCGTACGTGGTGGTAGGATACTCATATCCGCCCGGAAAACGACCACCGTACATATGGTGTTAAAATTTGCCCTAGTCACCCACACATCTTTGTAGATCACGTTCCAAGATCAGTCAGTGTATACCCGGTTATCACGAGGGGCCAGCGACGTGACTTGATGGTTGGTTGGGGCGTGTATTGGGGGACACCTTGTATCCCTGTGCCTGCAACGGTCATCCACCTGTCCTGTCGCAGGCCCCTTAATTTGCTTTTTCCGTCCTCGGTGTGTGAAAAAGCATTTATACACGCATTTTTTATTATAAAAAAATATCGTTTGTATCATTGTTTGTCGGTGGGTGCTAGTTTTTATTGGACTGCACTGCGATTACCATCCCATCGGACCATGTTCTTATTGGAGATTTTTTTCTTATGTTTGATTTTTTCTATCAGATAAAATATTCTTATTGCTTGTTCCTACAGTTTTCGTGACAGTCACAATCATTTTACTGACTCGGTACAAAAAAGTGGCTTCTCTCGCAAACTCAAATTCAAACAAATAATCTTAATCTTTATAAATCCTACCATACTAATACTACATCTGCGTGATGCGGCCTGCCACGTCCCTACTTTCCTAGTGACAATTTAACGATAGGGCTGCCAGATCGAATAATTAGATATAAGAACTGTATAATTAGGTCGTTTATAGTATCTTGTTCGTAAAATGAAATATCATGTTTGTATATAATATGCACACTGTTATTAAACATCTTTCTTCAACTACCTATAATCTTGACAAAAATCATTCCCTAGACAGAAGAGAGAGAGAGTTTGCTATAGAAGATACTTTAACACTTGTTCTTCGCGTCGTTTTCTCTATAATCAAGTTAATAATCTGTGCAATATACCATTAATATAATATTAGATATTTACTATACTATATTTTATAATATTAAAATCAATAACTTGACAAACCTGATACCATGGAGTAACGACCTGGTGATCTGTATTACAGGTTTATGCCTATTTCAAGACGAAGATCCACGCATAAAATTGACTGCATAATAAACAAGTTTAATTTGTGAGTCATACAGTTTATAATAACGACTGTTTAGTGAGGAGAAATAAATGATATATTATCGTTATACGCAGTTTGCTTTATTTTAAAAGGTTATTTTTATATATAAAATAATATTTATATAAATATAAAAACTATCACTCTCCAATGGCGAGGTCTAGGACCTAATAAATATTTTTTTATCCTATTGCAACGACATAACGGGCAACAGTATATAACAGGGTAGTTCTACTGGCAGCACTGATAGTCAAATGTCAATTCTTTGTCAATATTGTAAATGTCAATCAAGCCCAACGTAAAGCATGAGCTCACTGGGCTGTGATTTGTGAATGAAATAAGGAAGTGATAACATAGTGGTTGTGTTGATAAAGAAAACCTTTGAAATTGGACAAATCACCCTCTTTCCAGGCCTTTCCCACATAAATATACCTAATCGTTGTACTGATCCAACCACCAAAATTAAAGAGAGGAAATGAACTCGAGTAAGTACGTATCGTCATTTAAATTGAAATGTCGCTTTAAATAATAATTGATATATTAAAATATTGTACTACTTACAGATCCACTCAAAAATGCCATTTAATCCACGTTTCAATCCACCATAATCATTAATAATAACATATAGAAGCCTAACCCCTTTTAAGAAAATTGTACACTGAAACAGTTTCAAGTGATTATTATAGAAAATTTTAATGATATTTACAATGAATGGTTATATACGTGGGAAATCCTGACATCAATCGTGTTATTATTGCTCAAACATAGAGTATATTAAGTTAATTTGTGCTTGCTAGTCATAAAGAAGTAGACGTAATATAATGAAATAAGATATGAACGACTATTACGAAGACGAAGGCAGAATGAGAGGCTCCTTCCGCGACTGGCGTAAGGCGCTGCGTACTCCGGCAACATACAGAGTGGGAAATGCTGTGAGAATACAACCTACATTCATATTATTTGTTACAATTATAGGTGTATGTCTCCTGTTATTATTATGTTATAACTGGTGGCAGACTTCACAAGTGCACCCCACCACTCTATGGAGCTCCACGACCCGTCAATACAATAAAACCTACCCATTAACATTGCCATTTGAGTCTGCGAATTTAGTAACATTCCGTATTGGTATTGTCGCTGATTTAGATAAGAATTCTAAGAGCAGTTCGGCGAAACACACTTATTATAGCTTTTTGAAAAAGGGATATTTAAGTTACAACCATGGAAAAGACCATGTAACTGTGTCATGGGACACACAGCCAGCGACTATGTTAACTTCAACTTATTCACAAAAAGGAAGAGGAATGGAGTTGTCTGAGTTGATTGTGTATGATGGCAGACTACTGACCTTCGACGATAGGTCTGGTATGGTGAGTGTAAATAAATTACTAATTTTAGTAAAATATCAACCACATACCACCACACCACATACATATTTAACTAACTGACATTTACTTTTATAAATTTTTTATTGCATAGGCCGGCAAACGAGCCAGTGGGTCACCTGATGGTAATTGATCTCCACCGCCCACCACCAGAAGAATCATAGGCGCGTTGCCGACCTTAAAGGAAAGGGATAATTAGGGATTGGGAAAGGGGATTTGGGATTTCCGGATATCCACTCACCGTACGAAACGCAGCACCAAGCCGCTACTTTACGTCGGTTTTCTGTAAGACAGTCGTAACGACCCGGTCGAGCCAGCCCATTCATGCTGTAGACAAAACTGTCTCAGCGTGACTCAAAAGTCTAACTATTGCTGTAGTGTTCTTATTGTTAGACCATATTAGTTTTAAGAAAAACATTCATGCTCTACACACATTGTCCACAATGTGGCTCTACCACTTTCAAATTAAATTAGTTTATGTTTCAGCTATTGTACAGATTATTGGTAATTGCTTACACTAATAATGAGGCTGAGGTCTCAGGTTCGATAGCCGGGTTGGGTAAAGTAATATTGGGTTTTTCTATCACAAAATGCTCAGTATTAGTCCAGAGTTTGGTATTGTGTCCGGTATGGCTATCACGATCCTATCGGCTCGCCCCCTATCACATCATGAGGCAGAATTACGCTCGGCGAAGTGTGGGTGTACCAGTTACACCTCTGCTTACCCCTTCCGGGATTACAGGCGTGAGTCCGTATGTATGAATAATATGCAATTCCAAATTCTTTGATTTCCAGATATTTGAAATTATCAATAACAAAATGGTGCCATGGGTCATATTGGTAGATGGTAATGGATATGTGGAAAAAGGTTTCAAGTCAGAATGGGCCACTGTCAAAGATGACATCCTGTATGTGGGGTCAATGGGCAAAGAGTGGACCACGAGCGGTGGTGAATTCGAAAGCTTTGATCCTATGTGGGTAAAAGCAATTAGTCTGCATGGAGAGGTAAGTTATTATTATGTCTTTGGTTTGGGTGAGGTTTTATGTTTGTAATCATCATGGTTAGAGCAACGAGCAAGGTGCTCGTCTGATGATAAGCGCCTGCCCATAAACAGAAGCAACACCACACAAAACTTTGAATTACATAGCATTGCATGGCACTGAACTGCGCTCGTCACCCCGAGACATAAGATGCTAAGTGTCATAATGCCCAGTAATTCCACTTCAATTCGGCTTCAATGTCCTGCAAACCGAAACACGACAGTGCTTACACACTGTTGCTTGGCGGCAGATATAGAAAAAGCGGTGGTACCAACCCAGACGGCCTTTCGCGTACGAGGGTCCTACCACCTTGTAAAACAATTACATAAACCATAACCTCGAAAATTTCAGATCACTTTACATTGTCTGTTTTGTTGAAATTAACAGCATACATACTTATTCCATCTGTGTACACATTACAGATCCAACATTTACCATGGATTAACCAATACAAAGCAATAAGAAGCTCTATAGGAATACAATGGCCGGGGTACATGATCCACGAATCAGGCGTGTGGTCGCCGCACAATCAGATGTGGTACTTCTTGCCGAGGAGATGCAGCCGCGAACCTTACAACGAGACGATGGATGAAATAATGGGTTGCAATTACATGATAACGGCTGATGGCAATTTTAAACACGTTAAGGCTGTTGAGGTAAGAAGTTAATGAATAAAAAAAAATTGGTTGTCTGTAAAGTCGGTTTACTGACGATAGTTGAACGTGACAACGTCTTAAGAAAATACTGATGGAATGGTAGCATTTTTCAAAAGAAAATTTTAATTTCATTTGTTTAATAGCTTTGTATGTATATAGAGGAGGAGGTAATTGGAAATCACAATGAAATTGATCAAGTTAGATTTATTTGTACGCATATTTATGCGTACAATTATGTCATTTTTTTTTACAATTTAATAGTTTTTACAAGTATAAATGTGCGTTGTTCACTTAATTCAATATTTCCATACACTGTTCATCGCCGTAAATGTTTTTTGCACAAATCCACACCACTTTTATACAACAAACACATTAAACTAGTTTTTGAAATAAATTAAAATCAGCGATGAACCGCACTGTCGGAATTCCCGCCAAAACTCCGTCAAAATGATTTAACAGATGACAACATTTGACATTTAATAGTATTTATTGGCCTAATTATAACCTCAAAATCCGAAAGTATTTTATTTATATTTCGGAATTCTCAAGTGTCCGTAGTTTTAATATAGTTTCAATCAAATATATACATTATCTAAAACCCAAAAAGTAAATTCACCTACCTTTTGGTTCTTAGGCCAACTATGTATGGACGACGAACAATGTCCTTTTCGTAAATCTAGTTTTTAAAAAGCCCGCATCAATGTGTTTTATATAGGAGAAAATGTTCCCTTTGATGGATGGCTGGTCTAACCTGTTATTTCAGACACGTTGTTGTGATATGTGGAAGATTTAATATTTATGTTTTAATTTTTTAAAATCTCGAACGCTGCCGAACGCAAAGGCCGATTGTGCTTCTTTGTCGCTCGTTCCGCGCTCTCGCTTGCACTTCAAGCCTTAAATGGAACGTGACATCTAGCGAGGTAACGACGCATGAGTCATGTTTTTTCGTGCGTGCAGCCGGCTCTATCGAATTATAAGACGTTATCACGTCAAAAACAACAGGTTGCACTCAGAGAGTGCTGGTAGAAGTGAAAACTTGAACATTAACGTTGTGTATTTTTGAATATTTTGCAATGGTTAGGAAATAATTTCGCACGAATTGCCTTATTTATCAGTATAAAAGTACTATCAATTATCTGGTTATAATATTCATTTATTGCGCTATCGTACACAAAAATTACAATTTATATTACATAATAACTTAAACTAATGTGGGTTAAAGTGAGAGAGGAGGAGCCTGCCTACTGCTCGCGTTGCGTTGCGTTAAAACTATGACAAAAACCATCGAATAGGCTTTTATTTAAAACTTTAATAGAAAATCCTTTTTGCGTTGTTTTTAATATGGATCATGATAAAACATAACTTCAACAGAACATTTTAAAGTATACGGCAGTATTACACGCCACAAAATAACCTAATAAAAAAAGTATTGTTGAAATATTATTCTCATTAACTAGCTATCGAGCCAAATGCACATACGGAATTCTGAATGTACGAATCGACCTCTGCTAGGCAGTTTCTAAATGGAACAATAATTTATGAATAATATATGAAAATAGCTCAATAACATTGGCTGTAATAACACCCAGTTTGATAATATCCATAAAATTACCATAATGTGCCATAAGGTTGTGTGTCATTAAGTTTTTCTTTTTGAATTCGTGCGTGTTAGTCGTGACGGAATATGAGCACACCATTTGAATATTTACATTATTGTAATGTTTTGATGGTTTCACACGATATTATGTCTCTATAAAACAGTTTATAGTCTTCAACGATTTCAAGTGTAGAATTCGACTATAAATAAGTATGGAATAAAATTAAATACAATATAATACAAAACCTGTTTATTGTATAACCAATCACATAAAATAATTTAGCATAATTACTTAATGGTTTTACACTGGGCGGTCTTATCGCTACGAGCGATCTCTGCCAGACAACCTTTGGATGGACAGAAACTGAAGTAAAAGAAGTCACGGTGGAGATGATGGAGTGTAGTCCAATAAAGAGAGAGAAAGATAGTAGAAAGTAGTACAAGAATATCGTAATTGTAATAAATTAAATAAAATAAATGTATGGTAAACTAAAATACTAATACATATATAAAATGTCAAATATATATACCAATACATATAACCAATATTAAAGAGAAACAATACCTATGTTAATAATAATTTTAAATAGTACGTAGGATATTCCATGTTGGAGTGTAAATGGACCACCAATATCTTAGGTCCAAGACAACCCCACGTGCATGAGGTACACTCTGCTGACAAACGGATATTTGTGGATTACACAAACGTTTGTGTCAGTGCGGAAATTGAGCCAGCGGCCTCGCGCTTCACAGCCCGCTACTCACCCTCTGCGCCACGGAAGCTGTCAAAATAATCGAATTATAAGAGATGACTTGGTTCTATTAAATTTAGACGGTTCTGATTGCGGCAGTTAGCTGACCTTGGCATTATGTTATCTCAGTGGTTTCAAAATAAATTAAATAACGTAGAAAATATCGCGTTTTTCGGTTTTCTCTTGACATGGCATTGTTTCGAATCGAAGATACTTTGACAAGTATTTGCTTCATTGGAATTGCAACTTGTCTTCAACTAGCTATACTAGAATATTAGCTGTAATAGCATATTTTTTAGTCTACACTTTGATTATAAATTGCTATAAATTACTAGTACTAGATTTATACGGTTGATAAATACCACCTACCTACTAGGTGATAAATATTTCTAAGTGGATAAGTCCCTCAAATGCGAGAGGGCGTCTGGATTTGTACCACTGCTTTGTTAATATTTGTGGATCACACAAACATTTGTCTCGGTGCGCGAATCGAAATCGCTATCTTGCTTTACAGTCGGGTACTCGCCCACTGCAAACATTTACAGTACTGCATTTTATCCTTGTTACAGATCACAAAACATCAACCGAAATATGGCTTCTCTTCGTTCAAGTTCATTCCTGGATCGAATGACGAAGCAATTGTCGCGTTAAAGACGACAGAGTTTGAAGGGAAAACTGCTACATACATAACTGCATTTAAAACTGATGGCACAGTACTAATGCCCGATACTATTGTAGAGAACCACAAATATGAAGGCATCGAGTTTATATGATAGAAAAAAGATGATAAATCAATATAGAACATTGTGTACATATGTAAATTATATGTCGAAATTTTGTTTTATTTCTTCCCTTACATCTACAGGGTTATTTTTAAAACACTGACAACCTCGCAGGAGTAGATTCCTAAGGTCATTTGCTACTACTTTTGTTCTACGACTTTTCATAATTTGTTAGATTTTATTCTCATACAAAAATAATTATGAATTTAATTTCCGTCTTGAAAGTTACCTACGCGCAGATTACGTAATACACGCTGGCGCGCGAGTCAGTTCAATAACCGGCCGCGCCGTATCGATCGATGATGCCTACACCCAGCCGTCAGCTGATTTCACTAGACGTATGAACACAAACACTGCACAACAAAAACTTGTAAAATCATTTTTTTTTCTTATGTATTGAGTTATGTCCAAACTCGTAGAACAAAAGTTGTTCCTTATGGGGTCAGCTATATGGCCCTGCGAGGTTGTCAGTGTTTTAAAAATAACCCTGTATATATAGGTACATATACAATGAAACCTGGATAAGTGGGATCTGAAGGGCCCTAATTTTTTTTATCTCTTATAGAGGCTTTTCATTTACCCAGTTTCCCAAATAGTCAGTGACAGTTGTCTTATTTATAGAGGGTCCCGTCATAAGAGGTCCAAGTTTACCATTTTTTGTAAGGTAAAGAGGTAAAACAAACGCGTCATAACTTGTCTACACCTGATGAATTGTCCCATTTATACGGGCTATTCAGCTAGGAGTGCTCTATAAATGGGTCGTTTTGATGAATATAATAGTAATATCAGCTGAGTTCTCTATCGCCTAATTTCATGACACATGCCTCCTCAACGAACGTTGGCCTTAGTACAATATTAAAATATTTTATTAGGTGATATTCCTGCCGCCAAGTATCAGTGTATAAGCACTGTTGTGTTTCGGTGTGAAGGACTTTAAACCCAGTGAATTACTGAGCATTATGAGACAACATCGTATCATTCGTTATACTTGTTTCGTAATTAAGCAAATAAAAAAGTAAAACAAATAAATAAAACAACATAAATAAAATTTAAAAAGTAAGTATATTTGCAATAATCATATTACAACCATTAACAATACATAAGCTTTTATAGATTCTTCTAGACTAAAAAACATATTCCGCTTATAAATTAGTCCCCAATCTATTGGCTCTATGCTACAAAGAGTAAACAAGAAAAAGCTATAAAAATATATATAGATTAACCTATAAAATATATAACAAAAGATCTAACATTAAAGCATTTTTAAAACACAAAACAGGAACTTGTACCAAGACCATTACAACACGACCTCTTCACTTTTAGTGTTCTTACAATTACATGTTTTTTTAAGAAAATTAATATTCGAAATTTCATTTCAAGCCAATAGATCTAGTGATTTCTTCGAAAACTGTCCAAGCCATCGCCGCCATCAATGTCCTGCGAAGCATTCTTGGTACTGCACCTTTGAAGTAGCCCCTTATTCCATATGTCTGAAACAAAACCAAATATATTTAAATAAAGATATACTATGCCATCGAAAACTTATCCGAAAATAAAAAAAAATTACGAAAAAGTAAAATAGACGAAAATAATATCTAAGCTAAAAATGATAAACTAAAAATACTCCAGGTTGCTAAAAATATAGGAAGTTACATGCATAAGTAGATTTAGAAATCTGAGGTGGTAAGTGGGGTTCTGGAGTGAGCCGGAATGATCCAGCCCATACACTTGCTACGCCTGGGGTTTTAGGTAAGTCGACAAAGCGAAAAGTGAGTAAATAGTAAATTTGTGGTATTACGAGCCTCGCGGCTACGCCCCCATGTCTTTTTCCGGGATAACTGTGAAACACGCGTCATACTATTTTAATACCCAATATTTGTACTCGATTACACAGCCGTATTCCGTTACGTAAAAAAATTCAACCAATCATTCCATATTCTTTCCTAGCAGGCCCCAATATTACACCTACGATAATCTGACCAAATTTTATGATCCTAGGTACTAACCTAGGATCATAAAATTAAGCAAATAATGCAATTAAGAAGCTACTAAGCTTCTGATATATCGTGACTATCAGCGTGAGTGGAAGGATTTTATATATAGGATAGGTATATATTACAAATACATCTTATCTAAAATTAAACATGTATTATTAATTATACAAAAAACCCAAAGTCTAAGTACCTAGCTCGCTTAGCGACAGATTAGCTGTTGGGTTGCTACTACTGAAAAATAAGTGAGATAATAATTATTTATTTATGTTATGGCTACATTTAATCAAATGATATCTATTATTTTAATCAGCAAACACGAAAACTTTAACACTTTCAGGTCATGAACCAGAAAAATGGTCACATACCTACAGCTACACTTTGATTATTTTTATCACTGTGCGTAGAAAAATGTAGTAAACATTTTCAATTACAACTATAAATAGAAAATAAAACCGTCAAAAAACTAACACTAAAAAATAAAATTAAACAATTTTAAGTCGGTGCTATTGCAATATATCAATATATAGCAATAGCACCGATTGCAATATATCAATGATTAATATCACCGGCTAATAACTGTTGTTTAGTTTTAATTTTAGTTTTCCCGTCGGTTTTATTTGAAAAAAAAATATTGAAAAAATCATCAAAATAAATGCATAAAGGTGTTTTAGTCTTCTCTAGTTCTCTCTAGTTCAACTTCTTGACAATTAGATAATTAAAATAAAAAACTACGTAAAGTTCCAGATAATGGATATTAATTGCTAAAATATAAACTTGACATATTTATGACCCCGTAATAAAGAACACGCAAGGAAACGTGCCAAGAAGCATGCTACTGATAACGTTTATTGCGCAGATTTGGAATAATTGGCATTTCTAAGGTTTTCATAAAATATGATAATATATCATATATTATGTTAGTAATATAATTAATAGCTAGTCACTGGTAAATAAATACATAATCAAACGGCCATAAATTTTATTCCAACAACATATTACGATAATTATTTAGTTTCTTTGCGTTTAAATTAAAGACTTTTTCATTCTACTATAATTTACAATCACCTACATATGTGGTAGATCCTTCGTATGCGAGCGGCCGTTTTTGTATGCGTGGGAGGGTTGGTATCACCGCTTTATCTATTTCTGCCACCAAGCAACAGTATGTAAGGCTTATTGTGTTGCAGTTTGAAGGACTTTGAAGCTCAAGCGCAGTCCAGTACCGTGCAGTGTTTATAATTCAAAGACATGTGTGGTGTTGCTTCTGTTTATGGGCAGGCGTGGCACTTACCATCAGGCGACCCTATTGCTCGTTTGCCTGCCTGTGCTATAAAAGTAGATACTGATGCAAAAAAAAAGCACTGATGTATCATGAGGGTAAGTAGAAAAGTCAAATAAAAATAATCACCTGGTGTACATATATGGCCGCGCTGAATGCATTGGGAAACTTGTCCGGGTAGAGTTGCATTTTAGTCTTGATCACATCTGCCGGGTTGGTCGCTAACGAAGCCAATATGCCGGCAATTATGCCACTCGTGAAGTGTATCGCGCTCGCCGCACTGGGTGATTGCATCCATTCTGTGGGAGAAAGAGAGAAAATATGTTTATTACGGTATCTCACACTAATAATAGACTGAGTGCCAACTATATTCCTATAAATTTATGGCGACAAACAAAACAACAAAAGCCTATTTATTTTTATTTATTTATTTTAAACTTCATTGTACACAAGGAGTACAGTACATAACACTAAAATATAACTAATATAGAAGTACAATTGGCGGCCTTATCGCTCAGGGCAATGTCTTACAGGCAACCATGGGATGGAGATGAAAGAAGGAGAAAGAAAGGGCAGTTAAGAGTGTACAATAAGCTAATTTTAAGAGTATACAAAAATATAATTGATATACTAATTAAATATTATAAATAAATATATACATACATATAATACATAAACTAACTATTCAATATATATGTACTAGTACTATACTATACTAGTAGGTATAATAGGCAGAGGGTGCCCACTAATCAGTTGTGTGAGGCCGTAAATGGTCCTATCTCAGCTTAAAATGCTACGTGTAATGCGTCGCACCGCTGCACTGGTTGTCACATGGCAACCCATAGTGATAATAAAATAATAAGCAATTTTATATTAAATAAAAGAAAAATAACATGAGAAACCGTAGTAGAGACATTGGATTGCAAATGGGGCAATAATAATTTGTATTTGAGTTCACGTACGCTCTATAATCTTCGAACGGGTAGTAAAATGAGTTTAAAAGCATGTTGCGCCGATCCCATTGCGAGTAGGATAAGGACAGGTGTGGAAGAGAAGCTTATCCATGCTTACACGTCTTGTTATATATGCATAGAGACAATGAGTATTTGTCTATCAATATTGACTTTAATTTAATTAAAGATTTTAATAAATAATTATAATACATCCAACAAACAACAACAGTCACACACATTGTCCTGATCCTACACCAGGTTAATCTTCATCGAGGGTTTCAGGAACTATGAGGAACTGGTCCTTTTACGTGCAAAAATTTACTGATCTAAATCCTATCCTATCCTACTAATATTATAAACGCGAAAGTTTGTAAGTATGGATGGATGGATGTATGTTTGTTACTATTTCACGTAAAAGCTACTGAATGGATTTTAATGAAACTTTACAATAATATAGCTTATACATCAGAATTGGACATAGGCTACTTTTTATCCCGGAAAAAGCAGATCATGCGGGCGGAGCCGCGAGCAAAAGCTAGTATCTATTTAAAATTGAAAACAGTCCAGCAAAATAATCTTAAAATAAATAATGACAATGTGGTCATAATGGCAAGGATTTTCGATGAAGGGAGGTACATGAACCAAGCAAGTTACCTTGATTCGAGCATTTGACCTGCTGTGGTCGCTTATTTACACAAGCGTATCGCAAATAGCCAAGGCTGGCGAGATGTTGTCAATAAATAAAGAATTATGAGTTTACAAGCATACATCGTAATAAACATGAAGATTGAATAAATAAATAAATACACCCAACAGTAACAGCGACTTAAAAACAACTGCTGGACTTATTTTGGTAAAGCTATCATAGAGATGGAAAACAGATAAAAAGGACTTGTCTTGTCAAGGGAGAATTTAGCAAACAAGATAAAAAATATATTTAAATCGGTGTTCATTATCAGATTCAGATAATAATAACGTAAGTTGTTTTTCATTAAGTGATTAACTAATTAATTTAGCTAACGTATTAGATTAATGTATGTATCGATAATTTGCATAATACAATAGAAACGTCTCGAATACAAGAATGCTTTAAATTGTACATACATAATACGCACTCACGACTGTAATCTGCGAAGGGGAAGGCATAGGTGTAACACTCATACATCCATATTCGCCGAAATTATTTCCATCCAATGATTGATAACACAACCGGGCACAAATTCCAGACTACGGGCATTTGATCATTATTTTATACTGAGCATTTTGCGATAGAAAAACCTAATACCATTTTTACCCGACTTGAGGATTGAACTCGAGACCTCAGCATAGCAGTCGTACCGCGTTCGCAATATAACTATGCCACCGTGATAGATATTATGTATACATAATTTAGAAGATACCAGAATCGGCCATTTTAGATCCGCTATCCATAGCTTGACATTTACAAACGTTTAAAAAAGAACACTCTAGAATCACCGCTACAGCGATAGGAATTATCAAATACATTTTGTTATCGACTCGGTAACATAATGTAATGTTTTATACAACTGAGTGAGACAAGCACGCCGCTCGCCTGATTGTAAGTGCCACAATGTAAATAAATCGTAGTAACAGCTTCCTTTGAATCAGAACCTACCTATAGAGCACAGCAGGATGCTAATCATCCAGAGAAATTAACATCAACCCAAAAGGAAAGACAAAATAATTATTTAAATTAAATTAATTTAAACGGATTTTATCGCGGTTTTTTATTAATTTGATCCCGACGTTTCGAAAGCTTTTCAGCCTTCGGATGGAGTCAAGTCCAATTCGTGACCAACATGAGTATTATTACGCGTAAACACAAGAAATCATTATACAAAATAATTAATCAAGATATTATAGCTAATATTATAGACGTTTTTCTGTGCACAGAAGATTCTGCCTAAAAACATTTAACTAACAAAACTTAACTGAGCAAAAATAATGCATAGAGGTAAATACTGAGATCAATAAACCAAACTTTGAATTAGTTGTTTTGAACAAAAATGGCTGAGTCAGCCAAGTCTGAATTAAAATCACGATGACTCAATCGCGCCATAAGTGCGAGTCGCAAATGAAATTAGTTTCAAAATATGGCTATGTTATCTTTAGATTTCTTTTCGTCACTATCAAATGTCGGTTTATGAAAATTTAACTGAATGAAACGCGCATTCATAAATAAAATATAAATTGCTTTGCAAAGTTGACTTTCGACTTTGGTAAGTTTACCACCAACAAACTTGACCACCCAAAGTCTTCTTTCTAAAAGACTTAACACATTTTTATAGATTTCACTCACCCTAAGCGGCTTAAATTTTCTTTTTAATTCGAAGTTTAAAATAATATTTGCTCAAAAGTAATATGTTAGATCTTTTCCAACTTATGATTTACTAGCTTTTGCTCGCGGCTACTTTCGCTACTTTGCCGAGCCAGGATATTAAAAAAAAAACAGAAAGTATACACAAATATATATTATTATTATTTTGCTCACCTTTAGGGACGGCTTGCTTCGTCTGTGTGTAGAACATGAGGTATAGCCCGGAGAAGGGCGCATCTCTAGCTAATGTTGGCCCAAGACCGCACGACAAGCCGCGGATGCCCTCAGCTTTGTATATAGCCTTCAGAGCCCCGCTCAAACTATTGTACTTGTACACCCCAGATTCGTATCTGTAAAGATATTGTATCATATAATTTTATAATACGATTTTAGGACAATGACAGAATAACAAGATTGTAGACTATCTTTAAGTATGGATTAATAATTATTTATCATCTATTAGGAATTCAGTAAATCCGAATTAAACGTCATTATATCGTCATATCATTACCTAAATTCAAATGTAAAGTTTTGTCTACAGCATAAATGGGCCGCCACGGCCAGGTTGTTACGAATGTCTCACAGAAAACTGACGTAAAGTAGTTTGCTGTTGCGTTTCGTATGGTGAATATTCAGAGGCCCAAATCACCTTCCATTCCCAATCTATTATTTATACCTTTGATCGGCCAACCATCCATGATTCTTCTGAAGTTGTGAGCGTTTATGGGCAGTGGACATTACCTACCATGAGGTTACCCACACCGTCGTTTACCGACTTATGCTATTAAAATATCCAAATGGTGGCACATCAAGAATTATATCATGATAGTGGGGTAAATAAAAAACATTGTCTACAACTCCAATTTTACCATCAAACAACTCCATCCAAAAGAATGAACGGACTAAAATAATTTTAGTTTAACAAGACTAAAATTATACGTAATGGACTTAATTTAAGTTCGTAAAAAGGTAGATTGTGTACTAAAACCCGACTAAAAATATATTAATAAAGTTTTAATTCAGTCGTGTGACAAAATAATTTCTAACAAAGACTAGTTTTCTATAGTAGCTACTACAGATAAGCTAATTATTATTTCTTCTTTTCTGTTCTTCTTGGTTAATAGCAACGAGTTTAGTATGTAGCTATTCCGCCAATGATACGTGGAGGGTGAAAATAAACGAACGAGAATGATATGTAATGATTTCTTGTGATTACGCGAATATTACTCATTGAAATAAAACTAATTTAAACGACAACCGTCCACCCCATGACCACGAAGGCTAAAAAGCCTTCGAAACGTCGGGATCAAAAATTAATAAAAAGCCGCGATAAAATCCGTTTAAATTAGTTTTATTTCAATGAGATTGATATGTTCGACCGTGAAGACTGGTGAAGAATAAATATTATTTATCAGGTAAAATTTTGAAATCGTTTTTTACTTTCTTCCCATTACATGACAACCTAATTTGTTTTTCAAATGTAAAACTACATACTTCATTGCTTTTAATAAACATTCGAACAGTAGTGACATAAATAACGACATAAATTACTTTATAATTCATTGTAATGTAAAAGGGGCGCCACCTCACGCGTAGGTAGGTGGTCAATACATCATTGTTGAAGTTATACTTCTTTAGGCGCGTTATGAAAAAATGATGAGAGTGAAATTTTAAGATGCGCGCGCACCTGTGACACAAAAAATTAACAGAAAAAATTAACAGTATGAAGTTAGGCGCGTGAGAGCAGTATGAAGTTTTTTTTTTTTTTTTTTTTTTTTTTTAATGGCATCTGTTATACATTATGCCAGCAGTATGAAGTTAGGCGCGTTATGAAAAAATGATGAGTGAAATAAAAAAATAAATAAATAAATATAAATAAATAAATATAAATATATATATATATATATAATTATATATAGATGCGGTTTTTATTTTATAATTTGGAACATGGTGCCGTAAAAAAAGTACCAGGTTCGCATAAACGCGAAGAGAGTAGAATGTCCATTTTTCATGGCGAGTAGCCGTAATTAATAAACAAATGACGATTTGGACAAAGAAAAACTCTTTAGGTTTTTTTCTTATTCGGAACAAGTACCAGGCTCGCATAAACGTGAAGAGAGTAGAATGTACTTCTATCATGTGGAGTGGATATGTTGATATAAATTAAAATACTTTTATTTAATATAATTAACACTAAATATTATTAAATTATTAATGTTAAATACTTATTATTGGTTATTTAATGATTCCAAAGAAGTATAACTTCTCACGCGCGTACATAAGTACACGCACCCATTTTTTTTTTTTTTTACAAAAAGCCACTGCGCATCGACCTCGAATTTGCAAATAGTATTAGCTATGTAAAGACGATTATTTATCAAAATTTCATACGCCTCAATTATAAACATGTTTAGGTATTTCATTATAAATATCGATAAGATGATATCGACTGTCGATTGATATGACGCACATGACATGCCTTCTGATAGGAAAAAACGTATTGTGAAATCAGCCGATAGCCCAAATTCTTCCTATTTTGATCGCAATAGGTTCATAGATCAAAGATCATGTGATATCGTGACCTCTGTCCTATTAGTCTGATAGATTATTTGCAATACAGAAAAGGGCTTTCCGGTTCTTGATGATGTCACAATTAAAGTAATAATATTAAAATAAGTAGGTAGTATTTTAGTACAGTCCTCTTTAAAAAAAATCATAACGCATATAGTTACACCACATTGAAATGCTGAAACGACCTTTTATAATGACATCTAACATGTCTAGCAAGTTAATATTATTCCAAAAACACTTAAGTATTTAGGCACATGATATGAATGAATATTTGGTATTTTGCATCTTCATCAGCAGCTTTGAGATTTTCTAACCTGTACACGCCTAATATGCTAACATAGATTATTGATATACGTTTTCCATCGAAAGGACTTAAGGCAATATTTGGCTTATAATTAGGTATAACTTTTTATGTTAGTACATAATGACATCATATAGCTCTATCTAAACCGAAAAGGAAAGTCTTGTAAATCATGCAAATAAAACTGACACAAAACAACCCAAAATAAGAATAATGAAGGTAAAAGTAATTAGGTGCATCGGAATGCAAAATAAAGTACCTATTTTTAAACTCACCTTGTCTTTATCACAGTCATAGGTATAAGCACAACTCCGCTCATCGTTCTCGCAAGTACTCCCAACATAATCGCTTCCATCGGTCCCAAATCTCCCTTGGTCTTTCCGAGCTTGGCCTTCAGCCAGTGCAGCGAGGAGAAGTAAAGACCCACTCCAGGCACGCATCTGGCTATAGAAGGCACCATCCCACGCCATAGTCCAGCTATATGTTCTTGGCGAACAATGTTGGCGAAGATTGTGATCATGCCGGGTTGAATTCGGCTGCTGTAAAATGGTATGGTTTGTTGTAGTTATAACGTTGATGCTATTGAGGAGCATTTTGGCTCTGAAAACATTCAACTTCTTATTTTAGTTGAGTAAGTAGGTACATGTAATATAAGACAATTAGATAAAAAATATATTTCACCAATTTATCATCTTTATCGGTATTGGTGACGTAGAGGAAAGTAGCTATTTAAAAAGTTACAATTGAATCATTGGTGGAGGCAATCCAAAAATAAATGAAAATGTAATAGATTACAACAATTACAAAAAACTAGATTTACCTAAGTATCATTGATACGTAATCATTGAACTATACTCGCAAACATGGTTCGATATCGGTGAATATGAATAAAAATATAGGCAATACAAAGACTCTACTGAAAAATCAATGATTTTATTCATTAATATTGATAAAATACACATCCTCGAAACCGCTATTAAGGTTTCAATGAACTATAGAAATAAAAACACAACAATTAGACAATTATCAAAGTCAATGTTAGGGATAAACTTTGTATTAAAGATAAATAAAAATGATTAAACACGTCACACTCATATACATAACTCAATCGGTCATGTCATACAAAAACGTTATCTTCCACTTGGCAACAAATTATCGATACTATTATACTTTGTACAACAAAGATATACTCTGTTGCAAAGAAAACTTACTTAGCATTTGCCAAATGTAGCTTGATTGTTTGTACAAAATATTAAGCAAATACCAACCTACCTGATACCTAAGGCTCTAAGTTTGCCTATAGTAAACTGATGTCAATGTATGTTACAATGTAATGCTGGTGACCAGCTAAGTATAGGTTGAAAGTCTATTTGCAAAACTTTACAATTATGAAGCATACGTACTTGACAGTCGCCGCAACAACATGATGACTCGGGTTCTGAAGCCGCGTCTTCACCAAGTCCAAAGGCTGGAACAGTATGGTGCTGAACGTTCCGGAGAAAGATCCCGCAAGGAACGCCTTGAGAACTGGATGATACTGCGAACAAAGTTATACATCAGCGCGCCCATTTTAGTTAATCAATCCGAGCCAAGATAAACTTCGACCTTCTCATGATATATTTTAGTGTTACAATGAATGTTTGTATTCATATTGAAACTTACATTTGCCACAATATCCATACTGATGCAACGTCAATTCCTTTTTGATTGACACCAAACTTATCGTCGTCAAGTAATATCTTTGGAATATACACCAAATTTATAGTACTCGAAATGGTAAAGCCAATGGCAGAAGGCAAGTTTAGGTTGAAATAACTTTAAGTGTAGTCCTAAATCGTATCCGAATAATCTGAATAGTAGATAGGGTTGATTCGGAACATTAAACCAATGGTCATTTTTTGCATGAGCTCGTTCGAATAATGCATGTAGGCTGCTGCCAGCACGAATTTTAAAAAAATTGAGTCCACAAAAGTCTTGAACGCTCGGAGCAGGCAAGTCCTGCCTAGTAAAACACAAGATGCACTAATAGGGGGAAAGGAAATGACAATTAACAAACTTAGCCATTAGGAACACGTAAACTAAACTGAATTCGAAAGTGATATACACAAACGAATAAAACAAATATAAAGGACAAGTATCACGACGTGCGCACAGATAGATTTCTGAATGCGAACTGAACGATTAATGAGTGGCCGAGCGATAATAATAGCTAATTTATATGTTCTGTTATCGGTGACAGACGGAGGGCTGCGGGCACTGCGCGGGGAGGCGAGGTGGGAGGTCGTGATCATCAACCCCGGCTGATAACAAACTGTCCGTGCTCACTGACTAGGGGGTAATGAGGTATTTGCGATAAGTTAGGGTCGCCTCGTTCAAATCAGAATTTATAATAATTTGTTTTATAATTAAACCACAGAACATACTTTAATAAATATATTACATAGAGTATGCAATTTCAACAATAATGTCTATTCCCATGTTCTAGTACATTTAATTTTATCAGTTGATGAAGTGAGGAGGAACTTAATAAAAGTGAAGGTAAGAGTAAAACACCATTATACAATATTTCGAATAGCCATAAGTTTAACAGTACATTGGAACCCATGAATTGAGTATGGTCTTATAAAACTATATGTTGTTTAAATTTGACAGTTGTGCAGATTTTCGTTAGGGCGCGTTTATATGACACGGAATCCCACCGTGTTGCGGCCGCGCGGGCGCCTCGCTCGAATCACTCGAAAAACTAATGTAAACTCTATTGACTAAGCCATAATGTTTAATTCTTCGCAACGCTCCAACCGGCGGCCGCGCGATCGCCGTACGGGCGCGTTTACACGACCGCGCGGCCGCCGCGCGGTTAGTTACTCACAAAGAATTTCAACGTTAAGTCCTAGTTAATAAAACATACATTTGCTATGACTGAACAATTAGTACGCGGTCACCGCGCGGCCGCCGCGCGGCGGCCGTACGAAATATTTCGCGTCGTCTAACCGCAGCCTTACACACGCCTAGCATGTGCCGGTTGCGTATAATACGACGCGCACAAACCAACCCAACGTGTGTGTTTTTATGTTCACGTTAAATAAAAGCTTTCATAACAATCAATATTTCATGTTATTTAAAGAGAGATTAAATTTTTTTTAGTACTATAAAAAATGACAAAAATCTCTACGAATCATCATCATCAGCCACAAGACGTCCACTGCTGAACATAGGCCTCCCCCAAAATTTTCTCCTCCTCTTTGGGGGAGGCCTACGAATGCTTTAATTATAATGATTGCCTAGAAGAAATCGCTTTTAGTGATAAGACCACTTATGGCACATTTATTCGCTGTCTATTGTCTATTATTTTATGTGTGTATCTCCAAAAAGAGTTCTACCTACAATGACTTATTGACTATTTGAAACAACACAAAAAGTTACTCCTAAGTAACAAAACCGCAGTAGGAGAAAATTCTACGCGGGAGAATTAAAAAAGCAAGAAAGTAAACGTTATAACTTAAATCAGCTTGTCTATTGCATTCTAAACAATAATTAACATAGAATATGGAAAGTATCACACCAACCCGTTCTTGTCTGTAAGAAATATTTTATTCTAAACCAATGTTTCATGTTCTTATCACGGAAGAGATATCGAATGTTATTAAACTTAGTTTATAATAAGATCGAGATTCAGAGAACCAATTAATAACAGATAATAAGATAACATCTTGGTACGTTTACGTAACATCGATTTGTGCACAATAAAAACTAAAATAACTAACGTTAATTATAATATTCAAATAATACTTGCTTCTAAGGCGCAAAAACATAATTATCAATTGATCGATTAATTATACGAATGATGTAATAAAATTTAAATATTGTCTCATTATTAGTTTGGCCTTATTATCATTGTTATTGACTCTTGTACTTTTTACCTATAATATCGTAAAGTAAGACAGACAAAACACTTAGACACGGTTTAGAAGACTTCATTACTTAATGACAATAGATATAAAACTTTACAACAAAAGAATAATCTGCATTCTTTTAATTTATGACTTATCATACCTTAAGTAGGTTCTTTTTGCTTTAGTTATATGTATATGCATAATGCACATACTTTACCCGCTCATGCAGGATCGCAGGGTGACACGACGCTACATGTGATTGCTTCGTTAGTCAATGCTCGTCGTCTACTATCCCCACTGATGTCAATCTGTGCTCAATTTTCACTGAATTATATTTACGTCATAATTTCTGGATCTACTAATTATGATCAATTACTTTACGTTTTTGTCTTACTGTACTTGCTGAAACTTAAACTGCTATGCTGAAGTTTTGGTTTCAATCCCCGGATCGGGTCAAATGATACGGTTTTCTTCTATTACAAAATGTTCAGTATTGGCCTGGAGTCTGGAATTATGCCTGGTATGACAATGGAACGGAAATACGCTCGGCGAAATGTGGGTGTACTGGTTACACCTCTGCTACACCTTCGGGGATTACATCTTAATATAAACAATATGGCTTTTGTTTCAAAGATAGGAAAAAACATATAGCCAAACCGTTTTCATCATATTTTATGTGACAACCCTTAAAATCCTTATCTGTTATAATGTATAAGTTTAAACGATAACATAAGTATAATAATATTATGTGGCAAAGTAATTGGGCCATTTAAAAAAATATCAATATTTTTGATGATAGTTATTTTTCAAACATGCCTGCCAAATGACAACCCTATTTCATTTTGAGTAACACATATAGATGCATACATTTACAAGACATTTTGAAAATAGTGTGAAATGCTATCAAAAGGATCAGGACACTTAACAGACCTCCAAATAAAAAAAGAAAGCTGAGGGGCTAGTGCATGCCTGCATTTAAGCCTGGGGGATTTAATGAATCCATGATTCTTTTGGTATAATGGGTATTCGTGGGCAGTGGAGATCACGGACCATCAGGTGACCCACTTGCTTGCTTGCCAGCTAATGCTATAAAACAAAAACAGTCCAGAAAACCAGAGATCACTGACAATAAGTTTATCAGTGGTCACCAAAATCATGCCGGCCTGTGTAAATTATTCACACTCTGAAGAAAGAGAAGTAAATCGAAAAAAGAAAAGAAGCCCTGCGAAAAGACAGATGGATGACCAATATGGGCACAGGGATATGCAGATGTACCCCTATAGACTATACCCACGCCAACAAACCATCAAGTCATGTCACATGCCCCTGGGAGAACTGGATATACACTGGCTGATCCTGAAACACGATCCACACAAGGTGCATGGGTCACTATGGCAGGTTTTAAACACCATGTGTACGGTGGTCACTATCTGGGTGTATATGAATATCCTATCACCAGCAATGGTGGTTGATACCTACACAAATGAACCTTGGAAATATGAAACTTTCCACACAATGTTTTCCTTCACCATACCTTCACATTCCTTTAATATGTTTTAAGTATACAACAATATTCGGTATAAATAACAAAGCAGTACGAGATTGCCGAAAAACAGGTTTTATTATTCAGATCATGGACATATTGAACGGCGAATTGGTTGTAAAAACCACTTGTTTTATTATGAAAATGTATTTATTAGTTTGATTCTTTATTGTACACATATATATACAGAGAAATAAAACAAAACAGAAAAAGCATAGAAACAAAGTACAAATGGCGGTCTTATCGCTCAATGCAATTTCTTACAGACAACCATGGGATGGAGGCAAGTAAATGAGAAATAACAGGCAGTCAAGTAATAACGAAATAAAGTAACAATACCGAAAATAAAGTCATTATGACCAAATAAAGTATTACTTGTAGTGTACAATTACCTTGTGGTTGCAAACACACACATTGCTAGATAATAAGGGAATAAATACATTGAAGGCGATGTGACAAGGGTCATCAGAGGACTCGTTATCGACAAACAAACAACTCCGCAGGGGATCACTTACATCGTTATCTTTAGAATTCTTGAGGTCAACGGGTACTGTGGTATCAATCGCCCATCCGTTTGAAAACGTCTCCAACGATTGCGACATTATATTTAAAATATTCGTAGTATGAAAATTTGTCAGCAAATTTACGTCGTAACTTATAAAACATCTTCGCACTGTTCGCCTCCACCGTATCTACGCAATCACATGTTTAGCTATGAATTACAGCGTGACGAATCAAAACAATTAAACGTTATCTTTGATAACTAATGCACGAATTGTAGATAATCATCACTGTAGTGAATTTTTCTTCCAAAACAAACAGTGCGACCTTGAAATTTTTCTTTGACGTTACTCACTTGTCAGCTGATTATGTCAAAATTAGCCATAAGCCAATACCATTTTTTTTTATTTGTTCCACCTGGAACCATTAGCCAATACCAATAGGTACCTAACATCGTAGAGGGAGAAGATAATCATTCTACGCCTACCATGGACCCGTACATACAAACTCCGTCTACGAAGTACGAATGAATCTCAAGTTTAGAGATTTCTGTTGCGTTCAATTTAGACAATAGCCAAAACTAATCTTTATTCTAGTACACGCTGTAAAAATGTCGTATTTTTGAATTCATTAGTTAAAGAAATATATTTGGTTGCCTAATAAATCAATATAAATTAACGCTTTCATTTAAGTAGGTATTTAGTTTGTAGGATAAGCAGCAGTTAGCACCGATATATTGATTTAAAAATTTGTTATTTATCAGCCTATAAAAATAGAAATATCAAATAAAATTGGGAAATTATAAAATAATTTTAATGTATGTTGTTGTTTTAATGTATACCTTGAGCTTATTATGGTGCGCTCTGAGTTAATAGGTATCTGAATGCTGTATCTAATACATGAACCTATTTCATTTTGCTAATTACTGAAGATGTCCTTAATTTCCGGCCCGCACGAACGTACAATTTTATACACATAACTATGCGAAAATTATCAGTAATATTTCAAGATAAAAAAAGAAGAAGAAGTTTTGTTAAAACTAATTTTATTTTTCAATAGTATTTTTTTTTAAATCCAACTCAATATCACAATCGCGACGACTGAGCTGTTGTCTGTTGAGGAGTTTTATTCAGTACTACGTCATCAATCTTAACCAAATTTATATGGGACCACATCACGGCTAAACTCTTTTGAATTATTTTGACGTGACAACGTCTTATAATTCGATAGAGCCGGCTGCACGCACGAAAAAACATGACCCATGCGGCGTTACCTCGCTCTGAGGCGTTCCATGTAAGGCTTGAAGTGCAAGCGAGAGTGCGGAACGAGCGACAAAGAAGCACAATCGGCCTTTGCGTTCGGCAGCGTTCGACATCCGTCTCTCTCCTACTTGAGTGAGCGATGCGTCTGCGTGGACAGTTGCTATACTATAGTACATTTACATGTTTTGATCGAGTATCAAGTACAGTGAAAAGTGAATGTTGTGTCAATTGTTTATAGCAACGATAATTACAGCGATAAAGGTAATGATTCTTTCGATATTAATAAAACCGACTTTACAGACAACCAATTTTTTTTTTCCGACAAGATCGATCACCGATTGGCGAAGAAATCAATGTACAATAGTAGTAGTAGTACAATAGTACATACATAAAAAAGCGAAAAAATCCCCGCCACACTGATAACCTCCTCCTTTTTTAAAGCCGGTTAAAAATAAATGACATATTCACTTACGCCAGTTCTACTGCTTGTGTTTCGGTATACACACTACACAAACATCCAGACATTAAACATTGCTATTTTTTACCGGCAAACTAATGCATTATTGGCTTGCTAATGTAAATTTCAATTCAATAACACAATCGCGCCGAGTGCTGTTATCGATGATTAAAGAACAAGAGAGATTGCGCATGTGGTCACGTGACATGCGGCGGACTTAATGCATACAATGGCGTCGACTCCGCCCCTTATAATAGTGATATGCCAGTACTGAAAACTTTATATCGACATCGATAAATCGGAAAAGTCATAGACACCTTTGATTAAGATTGTTTAGTATCATTTACATTATTAGAACATTGTTTATAATCTTACATCGTATCGTGGGTATCGAGAACTACAATCATTTCAAAAATTACCAATAATTCCTTTGGAACTGCACAATCTATTAGCAATGACAAAGCTTTATCACTGATATAGTTCTTGTCTTTTAACGTTTCCATAACGGATTGCAAATTATTATTATTTTAACTTGTCCGTTAACTTTCTCATTGAGCCTCGTTGATATTTTTCTGTAGTCTTGACTTTGTCCGTTAATTATTGGATTGTGACCATTGATGCCTGAAAAGAAACAAAAAATGCATTAACGATGTACATTGCCACTATTGTCGTTTGCGTTCTGCTCCTCCTTTACCTGCCGTTATACTGCTCCAATTTGGAATAGACACAACAGTAGGCCTAGTACAAGTTTTGATAGTTTTTTTAAAACGATGACAGTTTTCGTTTACTCTCCATACATCGAGTAGCAGTAGCCACTAATGGGAACTAAGATGAACTAAAATTGCTAGTATGATTAATTTTACATCATATTAATCGGATACGAAACGAATTTTCGAGCGATTCCTGCCTTTTTTAGAATATAAATTACTAGTTGGACATTTTGTCAATAGTAATTTTATACGAAATCGAAAACTATGATCGTATATGTATCTCGTACTAGATCTATAGCTATTGATACAACAGCAATTATTTTAGACATAGTGCAGAACGGGTTTAGCTTAGATACGACCGGCTGCTTGCGTGATTTTAACTTTTCAACCCTCTCTGGGGAATTCAAATCCATGCAAATTGTATATAATAATAGAAACATTTTCACAAAGATATACCTCAGTCAATGTGACTAATACATGCAATATATTGCTGTGCTATACATTATTTACGAAAGTCACCGACATAGCCCAGCGGATTAGCAAGCTGAAATAGCAGTGGGCAGGCCACATAGCTCGCAAAACTGATAACCGATGGGGCAGAAAGGTTCTGGAATGGAGGCCACGTACTGGCAAGCGCAGCGTTGGACGTCCACCTACAAGGTGGACAGACGACCTGATAAAGGTCGCAGGAAGTCGCTGGATGTAGGCCGCTTCCAACAGGTCGGTCTGGAAATCTTTGGGGGAGGCCTATGTTCAGCAGTGGACGTCTTGTGGCTGATGATGATGATGATGATACATCAATAACTTCGAACCAAATCAAATCTCATCCCTAAATTGCATGTAAACAAAAAAATTGGTGTGTGTCGTGGGACACCAGGTAGGAACGAAGTTCCTTCGGCTAATGTAGAATCGACACAAATTGCAAAAAATTCAAATTATCAACTGAAATAACAAAATAGGTCTCTTTATTTTTGTTTGACAACATAAAATTACATAGAAATAGAATAGAAAAATAGAAATAAAAAAAAGACGTGTGGCACTCGGAGACTGCCGCGGTAAAGCTATTGTATAGCATTTTTTATCAACTTAAAAATAACGGACGGCCGTGTTCTATAATCAAAAATTCAAATTCAAATTTCAAACCGCGTCTACATTTCCAAATGTCATAAGTTTCACAATCATCTGTTTTATTAACGGAATTTCGACTTTAACTTTGTGTGCTAGATATCAAATTAAGTTAAAAAAGTCTCATTTAACGGTTTTTATTCCACGCATTTTACTTACGGTTTTACTATCACATTTTTTTCAGTTCGGTCACGCAGCAAAATCCCTATCCCCTCCAAGCCTGCCGTAAGGAACTTCGTTCCAATAATATTCATTTCAATCTACTGAATGAGTTTTGGCGCGAATTCTGGCAGTGCAGTTCATCGCTTATTTTAATTTATTTCATAAACTATTGTGTTTGTTGTATAAAAGTGATGTGGATTTGTTCAATAAACATTGACGGTGATGAACAGTATATGGAAACATTGAAATAAGTGAATTAAGAATCGTACTGAAAGGAGTTAACACCCTAACTCCGACAAGACCTTGACATCGTCCACACCCGTGTTTCATCGTTCCTGTAAAAATACTTGAGAATACATTACACTTGACACTGGCTAAATGCATAATACTGCGTAAGCCATTAATAAAAAAGAAAAAAAAAGAAACCTACTGAATAATGTAAATTATGGTTCACGTCGATATTTATTTCGAACTTCGAACTATACATTAATTTTAAACCTTATAAACAAATTAGAACAGCAAATTTAAATAGATACCTATTAGGTGTTATTCGGTAACAATAACCAATCCATGACAAGATATCTCGGGCTCTTTCTTTTTTTAATTCGACTTGAATCCTATAACACAACAATGAGTTATTTTTATAGACCAACCAATAAACTCCTAAATAAACTAAACAGTCACAAATATTACTTGAATATTATGAATTCTTGAATAAAGTGGATTTGTTGACATCACTTGACATGACATGTATTCGCTGAGTGAGCTGCATAAAATGGCGGACCTTGCCGGAAATAGGCCGCAAAGCGGTTCCAGTGTGGCTAGTAAACCATATTCGCAACAATGTAATGATGATGAATGAGGAATCCCCCAATTTAGAGGGATTTTGTAGTTAAGGTGAAAGGGGGTATAAGATCTTTGGGGGATTTCCAGAGGAAAAATAGATGAGGGAATTAGTGGTTAATTAATATTGCTTTAAGTTATGAAAAGTCGTGATGAAGGGGTTCGTCGCGTTATCAAGAGGTGAATCCGGTGCGTATGTCTTGATTTATGCACAAAACCCATAGACAAAATGTTCTTTTTTATTTATGGCTTCGCATTATTATGCATATCGCCAATGTCAAGTATAATTTATTCTCAAGTCTTCACAAAAACGATGAAATATCGGTGTGAACATTTTCAAGGTCTTGTTGAAGTTTTGGTGTGAATTCCTTCCAGTACGATGCTTATTTCACTTATTTCAATGTATATATTATACACTGTTCATCACCGTCAATGTTTATTGCACAAATCCACAACACTTTTATACAACAAACACAACTTTAAACTAGATTTTGAAATAAATTAAAATAAGCGATGAACCGCACTGTCGGAATTCCCGCCAAAACTCCGACAAAATGTTGTTATATTTTCTGAGGTCATTTTGTCTATACACTGCACAAAAAGTTCTACACAAAACTTTGTTACCTTTTACGTTATAGCTAACAAAAATAGAAGCCATCCTAAAACAAGGTTTTGAGAACATTTTCTTTAATAGAAAGTTTTTCGTACAGTGTATAACAGGACACCGACTTTAATTTGCCGTGAAAAGATGAAACAAAGTTTAGACACCACCAATGTATAGAATTTGACAATAGAAGCCTTGGAATGTGAATGGAAGTGTCAGAAAAAGGTGCCCGAGCATGTTGATGAAATAAATGATCTTCTCCTAAATCATTCTATCACGAGTACCCGAATTTTTATTGAACATTTATTTTTTTTAATATATTTTTTGTCTTCTTTTGGGTTTTTTTCTTAATGAACATGGATTTTGGGGGTATTTACGTAAACCTTGGGGAATAGGAAATAGTCATCTAGCAACACTGTTTCAATGTTTCTGCAAGCGTAGAATAATAATGTCTCTGTTATTAATCCATAGTATTATTCTACTCTTTGTATTAATCCTATCCCTCTACGAGTGCAAGCTTGGAGTTTTGGCGGGAATTCTGACAGTGCAGTTCATCGCTTATTTTAATTTATTTTATAAACTAGTTTAGAGTTGTGTTTGTTGTATAAAAGTGGTGTGGATTTGTTCAATGAACATTAACGGTGATGAACAGTGTATGGAAACATTGAAATTAGTGAATTAAGCATCGTACTGAAAGGAGTTAACACCAAAACTCCGGCAAGACCTTGAAATCGACCGCACCCGTGTTTCATCGTTCTTGTAAAAATAACTTGAGAATAAAATATTATACTTGACACTGGCTAAATGCTTAATAATGCGAAAGCCATGAATAAAAAAATAAAAAAAAAGTAATGCGAAAGTCATGAATAAAAAAAAAAGAAGAGTGCAAGTCTAGTCTAGGAGTTTTGGCGGGAATTCTGACAGTGCAGTTTATCGCTTATTTTAATTTATTTCATAAACTAGTTTAGAGTTGTGTTTATTGTATAAAAGTGGTATGGATTTGTTCAATAAACATTGACGGTGATGAACAGTGTATGGAAACATTGAAATAAGTGAATTAAGAATCGTACTGAAAGGAGTTAACACCAAAACTCCGACAAGGCCTTGAAATCGACCGCACCCGTGTTTCATCGTTCTTGAAAAATAACTTGAGAATGAATTGTACTTGACACTGGCTAAATGCATAGTACTGCAAGAGCCATAAATAAAATAAAATAAAAGTCTAGTCTAGTTTATTTGTCTCTGAGTGCAAGCTTTAGCATGAATAAGTTGTTACACAGGAGACAATTTGGTTTTACAAGGGCTCGTTCAACCACCGACCACCGGGTTGAACTTAATCACGAACGTCTAAGGCGTTTTTGTGACCTATGTCTACCTAAAGGCATTCTATTGCGTTTCTTAAGATACCTACATTGGTCAGGAAATTACATCACTATGGAATTAGGAATACTGCTCTGGATCTTCTTATTTCTTATTTGGATAATGGGATTCAGAAAGTTGATATAAATGGCTACAGATTCTTGGGTGTACCACAAGGTTCCATACTTGGCCCATTTCTATTTCTCGTTTATTATGATTTTCATCGTGTTATAAATGACAATCAACGTGTTATTTGCAGATGATACTTCACTTTTGTTTAAGCTCTAAAAACAGCAACGTGTTACTGACGATGTATATAATACTCTTAAAAGTAGTGAACTGGTTTAATGTTAATAACTTACTACAAAACGAGTAAAAAAACTAAATAGTAAATGCCTTAGATTTTTGACACCTAATGTTAGACCTATTAATACCAGCGTTAGTTTAAATGGAGAAGAATCGGACTCTTTGGATTGGAGTTTTAGACTCTAAGCTTCAATGGGGACCACATATAAACCAGTTGTCGAAAAGGCATACCTCTGCAGCTTACAAAATTCACCAGATAACTGATGTAGCAACAACACAGCAGCAGTAGTATATATTAGTTATTTTCATAGTCTAATATCGTATAGAATTTTACCATGGGAAAATGGCGGCAACCATTCAAACTATTTTTGTGCTGCAGAAAATAGCTATTCGAACTATTTACAATCTTAAACGTGGTAAATCAAAAGGATTGAATAGATGAAAGAAATAAATGTTTTGACTGTCGCTTCTCAATACATACCTATATGATAACTTATGTAAAAAATATATTAATGTTTTTACCAAAAACGGCGACATCCATAAATGTTAAATACTAGAAATAAGAATAAACTGACATTGCCCATGACGAGATTTCAAATAATTTGTAATCCCTTAAATGTCAAAGTACCCATACGTTTCTACAAGAAAATTGTCTATCTCTGCACCATCCTAAGGTTGGCTGGTAGAGAATGCCTCTGGCATTAAGTATTGGCCTTCGAGGCCAGGACCATATAAGTCTATGCATTGAAACGCGCCGCTCCCGCGCCGCCGCCGCTGCCGCCCCGCGCCCGCTGACTTCGAGTTCGCAACCTTACAGGTAGTAAGGCCCAGACCCTCCTAGCCCCTTCCCCACTTCTCTATGAAATACCTTCTGATGGGCTAAAATTTTCCATAGGTCAATCAGGTATATAAGTCATCTTAAAATAGCATTAAATAGGCATCTATGCATATAATTTAAATATTCTACAACTTTCTCAACATATTGTAGATGTCTTATTAAATATTAACTCACAACTTTGCACAAAGGGAGTGGGTAGAAGAGTAGGTAGGTTTTTGGTATTGAAAATTCAAACACATAGGATTTGAACCCCACACAACCACAGTTTCTCAGTCTAAGTAGGCTGCAACTAGACCAATGAGAAATGTATACCTACAGATTATTATCATTATTGTAAAAATTGTTTTGTTTTAAATAAATAAATAAAACAACTAAATATTTTAGCTTATTTTATTCTACGTACTTCCATAAAGCCGTAATAACTTTACGAAACTTACAATACTAAATATTACGAATCAAAATATATAACTATATAAGAAAATATATAGTAATTACGTGAATTAAAATCATTAATCACAGAGTGAACTAACATAATGTTATCTTAATACATTTTGGAATGATTAAATTCATTTTTTTAATAAATAAGATAAATTGGAAATCCCTGACATTTTAGTTCCAAAGAGAATATTATGTTAGACACCTTTGTAAAACAATTTAACGGCTCTTAAAGAGCTTGAAGGCACGATAGTACTATATAATGTATTTTCAAAGAAGTTATATTTCTAATAATTGTACTGTTTTACTGATTTATTATAAAAAAAGTTGAAAAGCATTGGCACAATATTATGAGAATTATTACAAAAATATAATACGAAATAAGCGAATAAATTTTACCATAAAACTAGTTAATTTAAAATCAAATGCTTGTTGGCTTACATACTTAAGACTTAGATTAAATTGGAATATTTATTGGAATTCACACTCGGAACTTAACCAAGTGATTAAATATAAGTTATTAATTTGGATTAGTTAATTTCAGAATTGCTAAATGCAAATAAACGATACTATTATTAAATACTCCATTAATGGAATGAATTATGGAACCGATTAGGTACTTAATTTTTTTTTTGTGAAAACGAAAGAGATTCGTGCGTTGAGAATTTGGATTTATGTTCCCGCTATCCTAATAAGTCGTTATTCATTAATATGGAACTAGTAAGTACAGAACTACTTTATTTGTGTCTCGATGTGTGATAGCCACCATTATACTTACCAAACATTTTTTTAGTAAGTTTAATGGCAGCTGTCTTATCAATTGTCAAGAAAAGAAGCACATGTGCAGTGTTGAAGGCAGTTTACATGTGCCTGGTGTTGCCAAAGTTGATGCCGCTCTGGGTGGCTCCCTTGTTTGACCCGTATTGTAGGGAGATGACGCCTTGTCCGGCTCTGAGTTGTTCTTCTGAGAAGTTCCTCACGTTTTTCTCAGCTTCTTTAGGTCCTATGGATGGTTTGCCGTAGGAGCCAGCCTGAAATTTGGGGTTTTTTATTTTAAGGTATTGTTTGATCGTCTCAATAAAAAAAAGCAAAAATATAAATTAACAATATACATTAGCATTTATTTATGATATTTTTTTTTAATTAAACACAATTCAGTTAATTTAAGAGCTTAGTTTGTGAATTAATATGATTGTAAGGTCATAGTACTAGACATTAATAAAACAATATCCTTATGTATACATAGCTGTTGTATCAATATAAAATATTGTTTTCGTAATAGGTCAATCCATAAAATTAATAATATATGTACATATATTTTATTAGATTTATTACAAGTTCTGTTGTGTCGAGGTAACAGCTCTAAAAACTATTATGTTATATTAAAAGTGTAATGCTTTTCATGAAACCCGGGCAATTCATTGTACCGTTGTATCTGATAGCAAAATTTTGAGAAGATTAGAAGATTTTTTGAGAAGATTGTAGACAGTTTTATCTACGGCATGAATGGGCCAGTTGGACCATAAAACGAAACCCGTCACCATTTTACAAAACTTGGAAAACTTGTATTAGGCCTACAGTCTTGAGTCAAGTTTTAGTAAATCAGTCTTATAGATTAGATCAAACTTTTAAGCCATTCATAATATCGCAAATGGTTTATATGGTAATTTAGCGATATGCAGAACCTAAGACTTGACGGAATCATTCCGATATGAAGGAATTTAATTTGAAACTCAAACAAGTCTTGCTTAGGTGCGTTTGTGACCAACTAAGTAACGGGTTTGTGTATTATAACCCGACATAAATTAGTTAAATGTTTAATTTTTAAATAGCTGAACTGATTTTCTGTAAATATAGCTGGACCATCTCGATTAAACCAGATTTTAAAATCAGTATACTTATTCGGACACTACGATGCAACGACAGACGAACAGTTTGAGAGACAGACAAAGGGATCGAACTCGCTCATTTTATTGGGGAATTAAAAATGTTGGCATCAATCCAAGATCCTTACCTTTCTGCCAAGTGACTGCAGGCAGATGACCACGGAGTTCAGGTTCTGCCTTTCCCATAGGTCGACTGTCTGGAACGTCTCCTGCGCTGGAACGCCTAGCTGTCTCGCTGCTTCCAGGAAAGCGTTAATGTTCTCCATGCACTTAAACGCCATTTTGGAGTTGTTCACCTTCTTTACCAGGTTGGGTTGGATGTTGTTTGCTAGTCTGGAAATTAGGAATTTGACCGTTATAGTTTTTTTTTTATATAGCATAGGCTGCAAACGAGCAAGTGGGTCACCTGATGGTAAGTGATCTCCACCGCCCATGTACGCCCACCACCAGAAGAGTCATGGGCGCGTTGCCGACCTTAAAGGAAAGGGATAATTAGGGATTGAGAAGGGGAGGGGATTTGGGCTTCCGGTTATCTCACTCACCGTACGAAGCATAATTTTAATTTATTTTAACTGAAAGTGTTATTACAAAGCACTGCATGGCATTTGACTCTCGCTCGTCATCATTGTCATGTAATTTTTACTGGCTTCAATATCCTTCAAACCGAAACACAACAATGGCTACAAACTCCTTCTTGGCTGTAGAAATAGACAAAGCGGTGGTACCAACCCAGAAGACCTCTCGCAAACGAGGGAGAAACCTACCACCTAGCTATTACTAGCTTTTGCTCGCCACTACACACGACGAGGGACCTACCAACCGGAATGTTTGCTATTGGTGCTAAGGAATCACTTACTTTCGGTTTCTCAAATAGAGTGTAGCACTTTCAGTAACATTCAGTAAAACATGACACCAGGTTTCTAATAAAACCAGCTTTAGCACTGGTGGTAGGTACTCAAAGTACATTGTCGTACACTACCTTAGTTTAAAATAACGACGAATAATGTTACTCACTTGCACAATAGCGTGCCGTCCTTAAGCACTTCGTAGAAGTTGTCCATATCCCCGGATATGTTCTCCGGCTCGCCGGTGATCAGCCGGATCCATTCTAACGACTCCTGCGCCAGCTCTTCGCTATATTTGCTGTTGATCTGAAATTAACAGAAATATACTCATTAATATTGTTTGTGGCAAAATAAACCAGATTACGTGGCATGAGAACATCATAAGCTTCGGGACGCGGAGTAGAATATTGTGGTAGGCATATGTGGTTGAGACAGTTTTGGTGGGCCCGACCGTGTTGTAAACATTGTCTCACAGAAAACTGAATAAAATATGTGGGAGCCCTATACATGGAGGCCGAAATCCCCTTCCCTTTCCAAATTCTTTAATCATCCCTTTGCGTTTGCTTTTGCAAGGCACTCCCCATGAATCTTCTTGTATTCTTTGAACATTCGTGCAGTGCCCACGATTTGTGTGGTTGGTTAAAATAGTGTTAACTGAAGGCTACTTTAATACTATTTCATTTACCTTTATAACATCGCTTACATTAATAACAAAACCGGGTGAAGGTAATTATTACTAAGAAGAAGCTGTGTGCGTGAATCGAATCGATTTGCCACAGTAATAATGTAATGTGTGTTGTTTGCATACATCATTTAAAAACATCTTCGAGAGTTACGTTGATATCGACACGCACGTAGGCTGTACTCAGGTATCAACTTTTGTTTTTATTAAGATAAGCCCATTCGCTCTAAACCTGTAAATAAAACTACTCCGTGTCTAGGCATGCAGATCAATTAATCGAACCCCTATTTTATGCGCAATGAAAATCGATCTAGATTGTGATAATGGCCAACGGAATGGATTCGAAATTCAAAAGTTTGTAATAAGATTCTTTTTTAAATACCCGCTTTGCCTATCACAGATAAAGAAATTCCATAACTGTATTTGGCAAGGAGATTATTATACCTATATTATATTCTTCATATTCATCAATATAGTCAAGTAGCTCCTCCATTAGAGTTTTTTTGAGATGGAGAGTTCCTCGTACAACTTAGGCGAGATTATAAGTCATTTACGTAGCCGCGTCTTATGATTATTTTTTAAAGTGTATGATGCGACATCGGAAACTAGTTTTCTGTTTTACTCTTGTCTGTGTAATACGATAAACTCTACATGCAAATTGAGCTTTATTGTACTTATAAAGTATTATGACTGTCCATATTTGCTATAAGTGTTTAACCAAAATCTTTCTATTCCATGTGTTAAAAAACATGTTGCGGCGACTCCACTGCAAGAGAGAAAATGGCAAATGGAAGAAGAAGAGATAATAAGAGAGTATTTCAATTCAAGAACTGAAGAATAGCAGTTGAGGACTCGATTACTATCAATTACCTAAAAGTATTTAGGTGCCAGCCAGATTATAATATGACTAGATATAATGTTAACAAAAAACCAACATATCAACTAGGTATCTAGTCTTTAATATTAAATATTTTCTGAGCATCAAAACGATTGCTGCGCGACCTTCACATTCCAATGGGACATAGTAATTCGCACAACATGCATTCTTTAGTTAGGAGGGTTTTTATATCTTTTAGCTAAGGTTATTTCAAGGCTGAAGATAACGCAACTATTTGCGTTATACCTATGTATTGAATAAAGCGCACGCACGCTCTCCCGCCACCAGTACACACATTTCATGATGTGACCCATATGGCGACCTGAGCATTTCGTGATAAAACCGGGTCGTTACCACTATGTCACATAAAAGCGACGTAAAGTAGCGGCTTGCTGCTGCGTTTCGTACGGTGAGTGAGATATCCGGAAGCCCAAATCCCCTCCCCTTCCCAATCCCTAATTACCCCTTTCCTTTAAGGTCGGCAACGCGCCCATGATTCTTCTGTCGTGGGCGTACATGGGTGGTGGAGATCTCTTACCATCAGCTGACCCACTTGCTCGTTTGCCGGCCTATGCTATAAAAAAAACACTTAACCGATCAGGGGATCGAGACCTCAGCAGTCGTACCACGTTACGAATTATAACTGCGCAACCGTTGTAGTCTGACGAGGCGGTATTGAATAAAACATGCATGAATATACGCAACCGTACCTTTTATAGATACACTTTGGAGTACCATTTTGTATGGACCCAAAATAATATAAGATTCATAAGCCTGGCTATAGGTTACTAAACCTAGAAATTCTTTATTGTTTTTTTTCGTGTAGAGGTGGTAAAGAAAAGGTCTTATTCTGCCCATATATTGTAAGATTCATCTTAGCCTATTGCCGTCTACTGTTGCGCGTAGGCCTCCTTAAGTGAGCGCCAACCATCCTGGTCTTGAGCAGTCCGCATTCATCCGCATTCATCATTATTGTGAGATATATATTTTTTTTTATAGCATATATCGGCAAACGAGCAAGTGGGTCACCTGATGGTAAGTGATCTCCACCGCCCATGTATGCCCACAATATCAGAAGAATTCTATTCTATTCTATTAATTAAATGCCATTATTCTTACGTGCGTGTTCGGGAGTGTGCATGTTTGCAAACTCCCGCCTGTATTTCACGGGGCTATGTAAAGGACTATTGAGTGCCACAAACTATGAGTCAGTTACATGGCATACCTTTATTATTTCTGCCAAATACATTTTTTCATACATGTTCATCAGTTAAGGAAATGGTAAGCAGAAGATCCATTTATTAGATCAACATACATTCCCTTCGAGCTTCTTCTGACCCTTCCATTCACAATAAATACTTAGTTTTCGTAACTCGCCTTACATCCGGATGGATTAAAAAAATAGTATACCTAGGACATGTGGAGACAATCCTCCACTGGGCAAGCGTTAAGCATACTTTTTTCGATCTTAATCACTAGGTTCTTTAACTCCCTAGGCTCTTTTATGATACTATTCTTTATATGGCCAATAAGGATGATTGTGCCCGTGGTATTCAATATTAATAGACTTTCATGCTTCTTCTTCCAGGCTCAACATTCTATACATTGGCGTAATTAATTTATGTCTATATAACAGAAAATTATATATGTATCAGTAAACAAATACTATAAGGAAATTGTAAATATGTTTAGTGCATAACTTATTAACACGAGGTGGAACTTGAAGGTCGCTGATAATGCATGATCAAATAGTTATTTTCCGACAATATTGTTGTTACTAATATTATCCTGCCCATATTTATTATATAGTGTTAAAGCTGGGATACTGACTTAGGTACAGGGAACTTTAAAGTCAAATATATTTCTCAAGATTTAAGAGGGACAGAGTATTTTTTTTTCTAGCGCTATCCCGGCTTAGTACCTGGGTACGGCATCCTACATAAATCCTTCATAAGCGTCCCCTATATTGAGATCACTGGTTCTTATGTCTTCTAATACAACATAATATTCATCAAATTCTCAGTCAAGCTTACCAGAGCAATATATTAGGAGACCTTCAAGCCTCATAGACATGATATATGATCACTGATCAGAAATGTTATTAACAGGCGTCTCCTTACATCGCCAATATCATTATTACTGTCAATATTATTGTCAATTATCTCTGATGCGATTATGTTACCACTCGGCATGGCAAATACGTCTACGATCTTACCGAAGGTTATCAAAAGAGGTCACACAAAAGACGACTAACGTATCATCTAATGTAATATCACTAAGCGAAACAATATATGTGCACCGAGCTGAGTCGATGATCAAAGTATGCGGTGATATTAAATTTAATTAAATCATAACAGATTTAATTTAATTAGAAGATGATGTAATCGTAAATGTACGAAGAAGGGTGATAAGTTGCAATATCGCCTAGTGGTTGTATTTTCCTGGCGTTATTCTTGACAGTCTTGCAGTGGATGAATTTAAGCTTATTAATGGCTAGATCCTTGATCGACCAATAATGGTCGTTCTCTATATTCTATTTACAGATTTGCTGGTGGGAGGATACTTGTATCCGACCGGATAGCGACCACCGCACACTGGTGCTAAAACCTGCCATAGTGGCCTACCTTGTGTGGGTCGCGTTCCAGGGTCAGCCAGTGTATATCCGGTTCTCCCCAGGGGGCTTGCCCCCTGATCCTCACCCTTTTCCCATCCCTTTTTCCTTCCCCTCCCCCTTGGCCCTTTGGCAGGCCGGCATGATCTTGCCGACCAACGATGGACACATTGTTTATCGTTGGTCGACAATATTCTTGGATTGCGCTACTCTTACCATCAGGTGTAGCGTAGTCACTTTGCCGAGCCAGGATAAAAAAAAAAAAAAAAAAAAAAAAGATTTGCGTATTAATCTATACACTATACTATATGTATAATGTAAATACTATATAATATTGTTTTGAGAGATCTCTCAGAAACAGATTACGGAGTATAGGGTAACAATAATATTAAATCGTTGTACGTACAGAAAGATAGTAAACGAGAAGTATTACAAATATTAGGTATATCCCAGTCAATCAATTAATCAATCAATCACTAGCCTTGTATTATGTACGTCCCACTGCTGGGCACGAGCCTCCTCTACTGAATGAGAAGGATTAGGCCTTAGTCCACCACGCTGGCCTAATGCGGGTTGGCAGAATTCACATACCTTCGAAAAATCTTATCGAGTTCTCAAGTATGCAGATTTCCTCACGATGTTTCCTTCACCGTTAAAGCAAGCGATAATTAACAATTAATATACACGTAACTTAGAAAAGTCAGTGATGTATGCTCTTGGGGCTGGTTTCGAACTTGCGACTTTCGTCTCGACAGTCCATACCACTCCCCGCTGAGCTATCGCTGCTTCCATATCCCAGTATTATATATATATATATATGCTATATCCCAGTAGATTAAACTAAATACGAATATCTTATATTGCTTAAAAACTACAAAATTAGAAAGAAAAGTTTTACAATCTTTAAGAGTAGTATATTACAAACTTACATTACAATTTCTGGCACACAAAGACCTCATCTTCTTCTATCACCAGTCAATTATTCAAATGCAATATTTTGTTAATAGCATAACTATCTTCTATATTTATTTGGTTTGTTCACACAATCATTTTATAACCAGGAAGTTGGGAATTTACGATTAGCAACAAAAGTCAACATATGGAAAAATACAATTCATATATTATTATGATTGTGATATTTACTAAAATAAATATGATTCAATGTTGGTATGTTAATCAAACGGGTTTTTGTGATTTGTTGGCATAAGGTGAAAAGCGGGTTATGAGTGGTGTTCAAACGACGAATAAGTTACTAACGGTTTCAATTAATGTCATATTAGTATTTAATATATAATGAATCGCCTCATTGATCTAGTGACTATACTTAGGCTCATTATAGATTATCGAGTAATCCAACTCGTATTTAAGTTTTCGATTCGACAAATTACAAATGAATTTTCCATCATGGCATGGTACTTACTCTTTCAGAGATACAGGTGTGAGTTTAAGTATATTTTGAGAAGAACCGGCAAATGAGTGTGGTCTTAGATTTTTTTGTATTGTTTTTTTTTACCCGTAATAGCGGTTTCACACTATTAGATTTTCGTTGAACAAATCACATGTGATTTGAACAGTCTGAACGGAAATTTTAATCGAATTGATCAATATAAGCTATACATCTTTTGTTGATTCTACTCAGTTGATCAACTAAAATTGATCGCGTAAACTCGCTATTACTTTTTCTATGACGAGTTAGAACAAACGTGTATGGAATAATTATCAAGTGCCCCTAATTTTACACCTGTTCTATTTACCTAGAATGTTTACACAAAAGGACGCACTGTTACTAAATGTACGTAACGAAATGCGGTCACATCGTATGCATATATTAATAATATTGTTTGCATTCATTTGCCTCTGTCACAACTCATATCAAATGACGTATGGAAAGTTATAATGTAGGCTACTGCTTTAGACGTGGCTGCTTCACAGGTACATTCATGCTGCATGAATGTTAGATTATAATCCCAACTGGGGATGCTATCGACTTTGGAAACGGAGCTCGGATCTATGGCTAATTCGGACTGACGTTTTTCGGAATCGAAACGGTTTTGAATCGGATGCAGTGCGTAAACACGATTTCCCACTCTGTACTTCCAAACAATGGCTCAAGACAATATCCAGGTCTCTTAAATGGCGCCCTTGAAGTTAGGCAAAACCAAATATATAGAGCCTCATAAACGCTGGACTTATTACAAGGAAAGATGTAAAAACGACAAGAGTTACCAGCATAGTTCAATCTTAGAAAATATGTATTAAGGCTCCAAAATAACCGTCTAGTTTTATGGTGGAACACCATCACTTAAGATCTGTGAGCTCATATCTAGTTAATTATTTGATTCTATTTAGAATTATTTACCAAGCCATCTTATAAAATTATTTCTTCAAACTCTATATTATGATAGCCAGTTAGAACTACCGTCTACGTTATGACACTTAGACAGTCAGATTTTTTTATTGATCTTCGAAGGCAGGCGAGCTGGCCTGATGCTAAGTGGTTACCTTAGTCCAAGGACTTCAGCGGTGCTAGCAGGCTAGGCACTGCTTACCGTGAAATACTTTTTAAGCGTTAAACTTATGAGTTGTTAATAATTCACCATCTGTTACTGTTTGGTTTTAGTTGCGGAATCATTCTAGGGATTTTATTTTCCTTCCTCATAATCACCTGTAATACGAGTAAAGCCCATGATGAATCCACGAGTGTTACCCTTCATTGGTTATGCTCTAATACTTCATTGAATCAACACTTTCCTATAATATATGGCGTCATTGTTATTGTATGCCTGACAAATGAATTAATTCTTAAAATTATTCCACTTTATTCATCCTTGTTTTGCAATTCTTTGCTCAAATACCACGGAATACTAAAAATAGGTTTTGTATTTAACTGAAAAATATTAATAATTATAGCGTCATTAGTGTTTTAAATAGGGTTAAATAAAACTAAAAATCTGCCCGCATTACCTGTTGACGATGTTTCCTATTATTTCCTTATACACTATACTTAGTTCTTAATCGAAATATGGGACCATCCTCCAGGTAAACGGTATGGAATATAAAATTAATCATCAAAATCTACCTACATTCGGCGAAGATATAGGTTAAATTAAAAATACAATCGGATTGAGAACCCCCTTTTTGAATTTGATTGAAAACAGGCTTAATGATGTTGTTTTCATCAGGCAACTCGTCGACTTCGGTTTAAGCTATTCTGTTAATAAACTTCATCATTCATCAAGGAATAAATCCGAGTAATAGGCATGATTGTTGTTGAATGACATATTAACACGGGAATTATCCCGAAGATTATTCACTCATATTCCAGTCAGTTACTATGACTGTGTATTCCAAAAAGGAGTTGAATCAATAATTCACGAGAAAAATCGATGCAAATTGTTTCGTAACTCGGACTACCAAAAACTGAGTCGTGCGAACATGAATGACGTCACCTCAAAAAGATTCAGACGTGACTCAGCCTCCATCGCTGCCAGACATATCAAAAGAATGCTTTGTACAACCGGATTTAAAGTGCGTTATTTCAAATGTACCGTTTGTCGATAAATAGTATATAAGTGTTCCTTTAATTTACGGAATGAAACTAGCTGGACACACGATTTAATTTCTTAATTGCTTAAATCCCGACACGGACACCTTGTTGGTCCTAACTTGATGGTAACCAGCCGTGCCGTACATATTGTAAGTAATATAAATTCAAACTCCCACATTGACTTATTCTCGAGATGCTTTTTGGAACAGGCTACCACATCCACTTACATTTCAGGGCGAATATGTCAAAAGTCTCAATATAGTCCAAAAAGCGACTATCGAGAGAGGGTGCGTCTTTCCATGTTCACCAGAATTTTGTCTGCTTGAATTTACTGGATATAACAATAATTATCATTTATTCATTAACCAATATAGCGCTAACACATTCTAGATCCACACCCACACACAGTCGACCCAGGAACGCGACTCGCCTAAACGAGTAACTATGGCTATTGGGTCATTATCAAAAATGCAGTTGTAATCAAAGATCAGAAAAAAACATGCATAGATAGATATATAGATAGAACACCCTTATCGTATTACTACCTATATTATTTTGTTTAACCCACATCCAGACTGTGGATGCAGTTATTAATTTGTTAAGAAAACCATTGATATTTCTACTCCGGTTATCTTATTTGAAATACTTTTACACTTGCGTTATGTGAGTTGTTTTATTTTCGTATGTTTTGCTGTTCTGCAAGGCATTATTATGTATCATAAAACAAAAGACATCATTTGTTATATGTTTGTTAGAAATAGTCATAGTTGCATTCACATCTATACATATTACGTCACCTTATCACTTAGTTAAACAAGACTATATTAGTCTCAGGCGAGTTGATAAATTCTATAGACCATTGTCTTTAATGACACTGTTCTTGGATTTAATAATAAAAAATAAGTAATCTGTTATTGAAAAATACTCTACTTTAAACCATAATAATGATACAGGCAATTTAGATTTAAACTATGACAAAAATATTCAATTACTTTATCCTTGTTCTCGTGTACGTCTCCTACATTTTCGAGGTCAACGCTTTTATGAGATTTGTCACGTAAATCTTCAAAATGCATTGTCATTGAAAGCCATTCCATAATTGTTTTGTTCATTTGAATAAAATCTGCACTCATCAGAGTTGGTAGAAGTGGAACTAGTTAGTATACGCGTTTCACCCAATTTATTTCCGTCCCTTGAAGTGATAGTTGTCGAACGTACGCCATATCGGATGCAAATTCCAATCCCGGGCAATTCATTTTTCTGTTAAACACATTGTGATTACTTGAGTTATAAAGAGTCCAGATTTCTCAGCTTAAATACGCTATTCGTACCAATAGATCAAGTGAGGAGAATTTTTAACTAATTTGAATAAGCAAATCACGAAGCTAACTTTTACTCGTAGACCTTTCACAAACCCATCTTAGCTCTTTATCTAGTTAGAAACTAAACGCATACCTCATAATTATTCCGAGGCGTCAACTAATTTGTGTATGTAGACAAAGGAAGTGAAGAGTACCGTGTCCTTTTCGGTTCGGTTCGTTACACCTGTCAGTATAAAAATTGGAAAGGAAGTTCCTCGGCGCGATAAGGGACCTGTTTTTGGGTTGGAATATATTAGGGACAGTTGTATGTAATTACCGTTGTGTGAACGAACATGTTGCATCAAGATATTATTTAAGAAGTTAACTTTTCACATATAAATTGGATACATTTCTGCTGCTTTGATTGTAAGGACATTAGTAGAGTAGATTTTGAATAGCAATTCTGACATTATTAACCCCCGACAAAAAGAGGACCTATAAAGACCCATTCGTCTGTCTGCATGTGGCATCATAGCGTCTAAATGAATTGACAGATTAGAATTATTTTTATTTGAACGTTGTTTACATCAAGATGGTTCTTAGCTATTCTGCATAGATTCAGCCATATAGAAATTACTAATCTTTATTTTAAATAACGTCGGCTGTTTATGTATCATAATCATCATCACTATTTGAAAAAATTCGCTGCTTGACTTATACCTCTCATACAACGGCAGTAAGAGACATCTATAAATCGGCATAAACTCCATAATTGTGATTTTATACTCTGTGTAGGTAGTCATTGATTTACTTGCAGCAGAAGCAACACAATTAGAATAAAAGTAAGTGGCCAACGATTAACATTCATAATGCTTTCAGAATATGTTTTGCATGCAAATAAGAAGAAATCCGTATATGGTGTATATTAAAATAAATTGCATGTTTGTACGCACATATTGTATAATATAATACATGAGATAAAGAGGAAATGGAAAGTCTTGAATGTTCTGTAGTAGCTTCTCGAATATTTTTTTATAATTAAGTGTTTTAAACGCCGCATAAGTAATAGCGACAGATTAATCAATGATGGAGATGGGTGGGTAACCGCGTATAGGGGCGAGCAAGTCAAATTTTAAGACTCTACACACCGCGAACAAAATGTTAAACAAATTAATATGTTAATAAATTAAAATACTTAGCATGAGTCCACGAGATATCTCCCGTGTGAGGGTGAAACCTTTGTTGATACCAATTAGTTTCTCGTTGTATCGTAACGTGCACCCCACGAACCATTTATAGAGAGTAATATAAATATAGAGATAGCATGAAAACAGCGAGAAAAAACATTTTTGAGGTCGTGAACAACGTACCGGCATATTAGGTTTGATGCCTATCGACTTGGTATATCCACATGCCTATGTAGAGTCCATAAACGATAAAATTCTAGGCTTTATGTTAAACACGCAAGTTCTTTATTGAAGCTAGTAGCTGTAGTCAATCCAACAGACTTAAATGACGAAGAATAATGATTTTATTTGATAAGTATAACGTAACTTAATCCATTCTCTATTTATTTTGTGGAACTAGTAATGTCAATTTGATTGTCATTTGTAGATTCGTCTACAAGATTCAGAAGGACTTTTTGCTAATAGCACGGGGTTCGCAGGACTGCTGTGATACCAACTTATTTATAAGACTATAACGAAATTTATCTTTTTTCTTTAACGGCTTGAGTAATTGTAATATTCTTCATGTAATATCGGTTTTTGGAAGCAGTCGAATGACAACCGAGTTAACTATTAATTACTTAAAAAAATCATCTAACGAAAAATTAAACGTAATTAGTGAAAATGTACCAATATTATAAGGACCTATGTTTAATTATTTACCATAGTGACTCGTTAGTGTTATCATAATATTAAAATAGAAGGTCAGTGGGTGAATTAGTTGCTGATAACGGTTATCATTCTAGTTAGTTTCGCAACAGTTGACACAAATGCACATTAATTAATTTGATAATACATTTGCATTTTTGACTTAATTAATTACTTAGGTCAGTTTTATAATTGGTTTATTACCAAGGGAATTGCTAACGTAATGTTAAGGTTGGGTTTTATAATCTATAGAATGTTTATAATTCAAGTGGAAGATGTAAGTGGTAGAGCCTGCTCTATACACTTTTGTCCCGAGCATAAGTGTACCGGCTCGCCCAGTTTACTACCACGGTCTTATAGAAGCTGTGTATTATTTATTATGTATAATATTTATTTCTAAGTATATAGTTTTAGTCTAACTGATGTATACAAAGTTATGGGTACACCCTGGTTTAACTTGTGTAATTGTATAAAAACGTATTATTTATTGTATTATTTATGCTTGTATCCTGTTTTGTGTACTTTAAATAAATAAAAAAAAATCCAACTAAAAAATAAAAAATAAATTTTAATGAATTCGAATTAGGAATAGTGTACAAAATTTAAAAATATATATAAATTAAGAATAGTGTAAATAAGAAAAAATATGTATTTTATTGTAAAAAAACGTGGGGTGCTTTTTAAGACATTATCAAAATGATGATCCTTCTACTCATATCTGTCAATAAAATATTTTTATAACTATTGACACCATGCACCCCACGCTTTTTTTTACAATAAAATACATATTTTTTCTTATTTACACTATTCTTAATTTATATATATTTTTAAATTTTGTACACTATTCCTAATTCGAATTCATTAAAATTTATTTTTTATTTTTTAGTTGGATTTTATGTAAAAGCGTGTTTTTTAGTTTTTTTAAACTATTATTTATTTTTAATTTTTTAGTTTGATTTTCTATAAAAAGGTGTATTTTCATTTTTTTTATCATTTATTTTTTTTACCATTTTTTAAGTGAAACTTCTTTCGAATCTTTGTGATTGGAAAATCCGCTGAAACGTAAAAATGTCACGAAGGAGGTAGGAAAGAAACAAGTTTTACGAATGGCTTGTTTAACAAGCCATTTGTAAAACTGTACCCGATCAATCGTACAACACCCATAGTTCATACAAAGCGTCGGAGGTAATGATTCGCTGGAGAATCTTGACATCGCGATGTAGATGTGCCAGTGGCGCCATCTCTTGATTTTTTATTGTTTTATTTTAATGTGTCATGTAGACTATAATCCAATGTTCTATTATATTGCTGCCACTAATTGTAAATAATATAAAAAAAGCGTGTTAAAAGAAGTGTTTTGCGAACATCCCTTACTACTGAAGTAATTTTAATAACAGTTGTAGGTAATAAATATGTAATTTATAACAATTATTCAATGAAATATTTAAGGAAGTTTTAATTTTTACAATATTTATTTATTTTGTTCTAAACTCGTATCAAAATAACACAACAAAACAACCAGCGCCACCTTTATTGCATTTAAGCTACAAGTTGACAAGAAAAAATCATGAGATGGCGCCACTGGACATTTACATCGCGCTGTCAAGATTTTATCCGACGTTTTGAAGTAGGTCAAAATCACGTTCAAAGACAAGTTACAGACAAACCTACCAACATTCAAACATACAAACATACCAACATACCAACATACATACGTCTGAAGCTAATAAAAGCGTGTTAAAAAAGAAAACAACGGCTTGCTGTTGCATTTTGTACTGTAAGTGATATTTCCGGTGGCCCAAATTTCTATCTACCTTTTTCAATCCTCATTGATTTTTGTAAAGGTCAGCATCGCATCCATGATTCTCAAGTATTGTGGGTGTACATGGGCGGTGTGACTGTCTCGGTAGCGCAGTTGTATTGCGTATGCAGTACGACTGATTTTCTGGGGTCTTGGGTTTGATGTCCGGGTCGGGTTATAGTATATACTAGATATTGGGTTTTACAATCACGAAATGCTCTGTATCTGCCCAGAGTTTGGAATTTGTGCCTGGTATAGCGATAGGCTCGCCCCTTGTCACTCGGAAAATAACTAGGCGTGCTTTTTTATTTGATTTGATTGAATGACGGGACGAGCAAGGCGCTCGCCTGATGGTAAGCGCCACGCCTGCCCATAAACAGAAGTAACACCACACAGAACTTGGAATTACAAAGCACTGCATGGCACTGATCTGCGCTCGTCACCCCAAGACAAGAATTTGGGCAATTATGAACCTGGGCATTATGAAGTCTCATATGTCTCATAATGCCCAGTAATTTCACTGGCTTCAATGTCCTTCAAACCAGAACACAACAGTGCTTATACAATGTTGCATGACGGCAGAAATAGACAAAGCGGTGGTATCAACACAGACGGCCTCTCGCATACGAGGGACCTACCACCTTATAAATTTCTTTGGGTTATCACGAATGGCTAGCTACTTACAAAAACACTTTCAGAAAGTTCTCGAACAATAAATGGAGCTATTGCAATACCATAATGTAATCGCTCCCAAATTTTGTCTCGGAATATCAATAGGCCATTAATGATATAAAAGCGTTCATTCACTGTTAATCTCTGATCAGCGTACAAAAACGGCTGTTGCCATAAATAACTATGATCCAATGTCAACGGTTCAAACGAAACATTACGTCACTGTGATAACAAAGTGGCTATTCAAAGCTATAGCAGTCCACACAACTATCGCATTTAGTTTTTAGTGTCATTATAAAATAAAAGTGTGTCTTTGTAATTAAACACGGCAGAAGTGAAACTATAGAATTATTAAAACAAATTAATTAACCAACGAATTTTAATACGCAGAAGCAAAAAATTAAACACGTTAATAATATGACACACATGCATATAAACAAAATGTGTCATACATCACGTTATGTATAACACATTTTTCGAAGGCTTCGCTGTACGCTGGCGCAGACACGATAGCATACTTGTAATGTATCTCATTCTCTCGCAGGCTAAATCCTATGTATGAGTATGTTTGTCTTCGTCGTGACGCATTTTCGTTTCATCGAGTTTCACTTTAAATAATAGTTTAAAAAAACTAAAAACACGCTTTTATAGAAAGTCTAACTAAAAAATAGAAAATAAATTTGAATAAAACAATGTATTTTATTGTAAAAAAAAAAGCGTGGGGTGCATGGTGTCCATAGTTATAATTTTATTATTGTATGCACCCCACGCTTTTTTTTTTACAATAAAATACATTGTTTTATTCAAATTTATTTTCTATTTTTTAGTTAGACTTTCTATAAAAGCGTGTTTTTAGTTTTTTTAAACTATTATTTATTTTTCATTTTTTAGTTAAAATAAAAATTATTATTTTTTTTTTTTTTTTTTCAAATTAGTGTAATGTCATCGGCCCTCGATAAATCTACAAAGTTTGAACGAAATCTGGCCGTTTAAAGTGGGTCAAAATCGCGCCCAAAGGAGTCGGTTACAAACAAACAAACATACAAGTGAAGCTAATATAAAGCGTGTAAAAACCGTTTAAAACCCTGATTAACTGAACTTTTATCTTAACTGAGCTCCTATTCTAACCAATTTATATGCACCGAAATTACAGTTAAATTATTCATTGATCCTCCTTTTTAATTGATTAACGATATTTATATCATGAATTCCATATGGGTATTTCGAATTGGCCTTTTGATATGGCTTTTGGAGTGTTAATATGAACATCTTACTTCAAGGTTGATCCTACAGGGAATGTTCGGTCTTAAGTAAATATTACACTAATGATAACAGTCATATACTTTATCCTCACACAAGAATTCCCTGTATAGCGGTATCAGACATTACGTAGAATATATATAAATGGAAGCAAAGTAAATATATTATTATGTGGAAGTGTTTATGGTTTTATGAGGAAATTAATCATGAAGTCATAATATGTGTATACTCTGTTAAGGTAAACGTTATAACTGGCAGAGCCACGCTGTAGGTAATTTTATCTACAGTATGAATGGGCCGGCTCGACCGGGTTTACCACAGCCTCACAGAAAACCGATATAAAGTAGCGGTTTGTTGCTGCGTTTCTCATGGTGAGTGAGATCCGGAGGCCTAAATCCCCTTTTTGCTTATAATCAGCTGACCAACTTGCTCGCTGGCCGGTCTATGCTATAAAAAATGTAAACATATATGTTTATATGAAATGTTGTTTGTTCATATGAAATCATGTTGAACACTTTCATGGATGTATGAGCTAAGATTCCTTTGCCGTCACTGCACCGTGCACGGAAATATATAATAACAAATAAGTACATACATACGTTCATTTAAAAAATAAGAAAAAAGTACGTTCATAGTGTGGTTTCCGCAATTTCGAATTTCGAACAGTGGCGATACTGGACTATTATAAGTATAAAAGTTAACTACAAATGCAGGAAAAACAAGCTAAACACGAAACCAATGTATTATCGACACCTAATACTAATATTAAATAGACGTCTACGAAACTCGATATACTATTGACGTAGCAAATTAAATAAACACTTCAATAGCCAATAGTATGACTGTACGGTAACGATATTGGCTCGCATGATTAAAGTGGAATGGGTTAAATATTAGGTATGCTGCCTTAAATGGACGGACACGTACCTATAACTGGCCCAGAACAGACAAACCATATCGGGATAGTTATATTGGAATGATTTGACGAGTTGTAAATGTTTGGACTTGTAAAAATTTTCATCTCTTATAATAGGAATATCAGATTTTTTTTTCTGGCCCGCAAAAGTTATACTGCATCTGATGAAAGTAGTCAGCGGAATTCGATGTCATCAGAATTATGCCAGGCTTACTCTGAAGATACCTTTTTTTATTTTATTGAATGATGAGACGAGCAAGGCGCTCGCCTGATAGTAAGCGCCGCGCCTGCCCATAAACAGAAGCAACACCACACAGAACTTTAAATTATAAAGCACTGCATGACATTGAATTGCGCTCGTCACCCCGAGACATAAGATGTTAAGTCTCATAATGCCCAGTAATTTCACTGGCTTCAATGTCCTTCAAACCGAAACAGAACATTGCTTACACATTGTTGTTTGGCGGAAGAAATAGACAAAGCTGTGGTACCAACCCAGACGGCCTCTCGCACACGAGACACCTTCTACCTACGGGATATGCATGTGACCTTGGAACGCGACACGTCGGAACGAGTACTATGACGCGTTTTTCGCCATGGGTACCACTGACGACGACATTTTGACGATCAGTTAAAGGGATGTGTTGAAATTGCCATTCTGGACTTCATAGTACCGATGTAACTAGTACCGGTCTCTATTCTTGTTTTCGCTAAAAATATATAAAATTCATAAGTGCATTGTAAAATTAACTCGGCAAACTACACTAAACTGTTGTTTTCGCTACCAAAATATAAAATATATAAAATTCATAAATACATTGGAAAATTAACTGGGCAAACTACACCAAACTGGGGAAGCAGCGATAGCTCAGCGGGGAGTGGTACGGACTGTCCCAAGTGCATGCATCTCTGACTTTTCTAAGTGTATATTAATTGTTAATTATCGCTTGCTTTAACGGTGAAGGAAACATCGTGAGGAAACCTGCATACCTGAGAATGCGTTAAGATTTTTCGAAGGTATGTGAAGTCTGCCAACCCGCATTAGGCCAGCGTGGCGGACTAAAGCCCTCTCATTCAGTAGAGGAGGCCTGTACCCAGCAGTGGGAGGTGTATAATACAGGGCTAGTACTATTATTATTAAACTACATCACGATCGTTCGTATACTCGTACATTGACGTCATCATTTTCGACAGTATTCGCAAACATGATTCATTAAGAATGGCCGTATTTAAAAGTGGAACGATGTCATGGCAACATTAAACTTGTATTGGAGTAAATCGTATGTGAAACGTGCAGCCTTGTTGCTCGCTCGTCTACAATGGTTGGTAGTGACTTGTAAGGAAAACAGGAATGGGGTCGCCACGACACTGGCAGTCGTGCTGCCACGTAACGAGTATCGATTTGCAAAAAAATGGGGATAATTTTAAGGTTGCACAGCGTGGTGTCATGTTAACTGGTCTCATGTCTCATGAAATAACGTTTGCAATTTTTATTTTTCGATATTGGACCTAGCCGAATACATCAACCCAACCGCCAAATGGTAATCACGAATAAAGTTACTAAGTAAAATGTTACTTCATTGTTTTTTTATCTGAGCACGGCAATGTGACTACACTACACCTGATGGTAAGCGCAGTGCAGTCCAAAAAACTGGCGACCACTGACAAACAATGAGTTTATGAATAACTCTATTGAAAGTCCGTTCAGACGGTTCAAATCGATTTAGCAGCTGATGATAATCTAAAATCAAAGCGCTCATAAAGCAATCAGCACTTAGCCCAAAACCAATATTGTGGATCACACAAACATGTGTCGCGATGAGGGAATCGAACCCGCAGCCTCTCTTGCTACTCGCCCACTGGACACAAAGGGTGTTAATGGATTATTACGTGCTCTATGGGATGTATATGAAAGTATGTGAACATATAGAGCACGTTGTTTGCTTTTATGTTGACACAGCTCATTAAATGTTAATTTGCGGTACGTCAGCCAGACACGTTCTATACATAGAAGTGCTGGTTACGTAGCAAATTTAAAAATATGTACAAATTACGTAGTAGCTGTATTTATTTTATATTCTGAATTTGTTAGGGTTATAGGACTTTGACATCGTTTTTATAACAAAAAGTTGAATAGATTTTCGCACACATCTTGCTCTATCATAATTCACTGGAAGAACTTAAAGGCGTCTTTATAATCATTGATCATTGGAATACGATTTAATAACAAAAACAGTCTTGTTTCTGATATAAATTTTGCTTGTAGTGTTTGGCTATAAATCAACAGGTATGACGTTGCAAAATCAAGCGGCGCTTTTTTAGAAGACTATGGCTGATTTTATTCAACAGAGTCCATGTTCTGTGTTCTGACAACTTACTTTTAGCGATCTATACAACATGTTTTTTGGAATGACATTTCAATTTATACATGAGGGAAATGTTAGATTTTTAATGGCATATACCGGCTAACGAGCAAGTGGGGTCACCTGATGGTAAGTGATCTCCACCATCCATGCACACCCACAACACTAGGAAAATCATTGGCGCGTAGCCGAGCTAAACGGAAAGGGATAGGGAAGGGGAGGGTGATTTGGGCATTCGAATTCTCACTTACCGTACGCAAGCGCCTACTTTAGATCGGTTTTCTGTGAGACAGTGGTAACGACCCGGTCGAACCGCCCATTCATGCTGTAGACAAAACTGTCTACAGCTCGGCTCTACCACTCAACGACATGTTATATAACATCAATAAATAGAATCTATAAAGTTTACGCTTACAGTATTTGCGCGGTTCAGCAAATTGGGTTTCAAATTGATATTAATAGATATTTAAGGGGCTTAAGCGTCCATCCAAGGACGATGATTTTTTTTGTATTCCGAAGAAAGAATAATGACATTTATTTTATTATTAGGCAAGCAACCAGAAAGCGGAAGAGAAAAATGTACTTCTCGTACCTTAATATACAGTTACTGTAAAAATAAACTGATTTATACGCGGCCATTTTGTCTATTACACAGCTAGTAATCCAATCAATGCTATGCTGTGAAACAATAGAACAATAATAAAACATTTAGGTATGGTATTAAATGTCATGGCGGACCACACAAGCAGTAATGTTTTTATTTTGGAAGACATGTTACGTATATGTAACATTGTATAATAATAACAATAGAAGAAGGCCATTTAAAAGATAGAAGGACGACATGTCACTGGAAAGTTTTAGGAAAGAAGTGCAAGGAAACACATTGAATAATGGAAAGGCATTTACCGCAACGAAAGGTATTCGACTGTGTCTAATTTTATATGCACCCAACAATAATACGAAATAAAATTAAAATTAGGGTGCAGTTTTTATTTTTAATATTGGTATAAGCAAATGCAGCCACGTAGTGAGAAAATTCTCACTATCTCATTCGTACACAGCACCGTAATAGGAGTGACCAGTCTTGTGACGTAACATGCCATGTCATGCATCCTTTTTGAGTTATTTCACAACGACTCCTTCAAGCAGATCTAAATGCCTTCTAACTTATTTATTACACTCCACTAATCTATTAAAAATAGTTTGTAACGATCTAGGGAATGACATAATAAAAATTGCGAAACTGTAGAAATTAGGAACTATGCTATCGAAATAGGTAACATCGTGTCATTAAAAAACTTGTAGCATAATTTCTATACTGACTTATTTTTTTTAAGTATGCAACGCGAACTATGTCGCTGGTAATCGTAGTCTACAATAAACATCGATTTTTACTTGTAAAATTCGATTAGCTCAGACTCATTTGATTGGATAAATACTTCACGATCGATAAGGCACGACTGTTAACGATAATATACGATCGTTTGTTAGTAATGTTATTATAGCGGAAGTTCACTCTGCTATTGTTTTAATGCCTGTTTTAAATTGCTCGAAGTTTACGAATTAACTTTTGAGAACTGAGTTTTGTCGTATATTGTCAGTTTGTTTCTCATAATAAATCATTACCTTCTGAACATTGCACCAATACATATCTTATTTTTCAAGAGCCTCAACGGACTACAATATGTAAATATTTTTCAAAAAAATTAAAAATAGTAGTTAAAAAACTAAATAACACGCTTTTATAGAAAGTCTAACTAAAAAATAGAAAATAAATTTCAAGACAAAAAATGAATTTTATTGTAATAAAAGCGTAGGGTGCTTTTTAAGATGATATCTTAATGATAATCCTTCTACTCATATCTATAAATAACATATTTATAACTATTGACAACATGCATTCCACGCTTTTTTTTTACAATATTTTTTTTTCGTCAAATTATTTTCTATTTTTTAGTTAGACTTTCTAAAAAAGCGTGTTTTTTTTTACTATTATTTATCTTTAAATATGGTCTAAAAAAACATGGTCAAACACTGCCTCGATTAGACTAGCTTTCAAACGATAAAAAATGATTTCAAATCGGTTCATTCTACGATGCCCCAAACCGATAGCTATAGACACGTACAGTCCAGTGCCATGCAGTGCTTTGTAATTCAAAGTTACATGTGTTGCTTCTGTTTATGGGTAGGCGTGGCGCTTGCCATTAAAATCTGCTCATCTCATCATTCAAGCAATGAAAAGCCACACGCGATCACACAAACACTCATTTTTTGTCAGGGGTTAAAGTTATGAATAACCAAAACATTACACAACCTGATTAAATGTCAAAGTGAAATTCACATGTCAATCTCGAAACATATGGCTTTTGAAAGTGGTCCGTGTTTAAGCCATATAAAATCGCGTAAAGTAAAGGCCAGGCCATATAAGGCGCGGTTACCGCTGGCTGAGTCATCGCCTCTTAGTAAATTCTTTAGTACAACATGTGTTAGCTTAGCTCGTAATATTGTATTACACACATATATAAATAGGTGTGGCGTCATCAATTTTGTCAAGTGTAATTACAACTTGTGGACTTTGGCTTAATGACGCGCGAAAACGAAAACAATGAGCTTGTTTAAACATTGCTGACAGGATTGCTAGTCGAACTAACATTATATTACGTTTTAGGGTCGCTAAAATTATTCAAAATTATGGTGATCAACGATAAACTCATTGTCGGTGATCGCTGGTCTTTTTGGACTGCACTGCGCTTACCATCAGGTGTAGTGCAGTCGCTTTGCCATACTCGGATAAAAAAATACAGTGGCAAATAATCTCATCTAATAGGTACTATAAATAAAATAAATCATTATCCATTACGCTACAAAGATTAAGTGTAACAGGATTAAATCGACAATCAAATATAATCTGCCACCTTTGTGGAGTTTAAAATTTATTGTCGTAAACAAAACAGCAAAAATATACAATCATGTCGAAAAAAAAATTGATAATCGTCTATAGTTAAACGTATCTACTGTATATGTCTAATTTTACACTAGACTTTTACATAAAAATGCAGTTGTACCAAAATAAAATAGTTTGCATAATAGTTGGGACTCAAAAGAAAGTAGCTGCACATCAACATTTTTAAACTCGAGACTGCTATACAGCCGCTAAATTTTTCCACGGACCATTTCTCCCAAACGCTGTTAAAACTCGTATATTAAACCGGTTGTAAAAGAATTGACTGCGTCTCCTTGACCCAGTTGTCAGGATCTCTCAAGGAAGTCTAACGTAACTATTTATTTTTTTAATTAATAGAAAAGGTTCATACTACCTACATTAATTTGCAGTATTTATTAAAATTACATATAATGTGTCTTACTTATAAACGTTACTTATACATTGATTAATTATACACTCTTTTGTCTTTCTCTGTTAATGCTATTTATTAAGTGGCGATGAAGAGAAGAGATGATTCAAATAGTGATGATCAGTGCTTAAGAAAAAATAAGGCCCATTAAGTTATGCGCATTCATAGAAAATATGCGTAGACGTCAGTTAATGATTGTATAAATTCAAGATAATATGTACTCTTATTAACATAGAAAGTCCCTTTCTTATTTTTGTAACACCTGCCTGATCCACGAATATTTTGTACCATATCGCATGATCACTAAAATTGTAAAGTGGGTATTTAAAGTTTAAATTTTATGTAGCAAACTTCATAATATTAATTTACAAATAAGTCGTACTGAAATAATCAAGCATTAAAGTTGACCTATCGACTCATAAGTCCTGTTACTCGAAAATATCGTTAAGAAAATTTATTTAAACCTTAGAGTATTTTATACCTATAACATTTTATTTCTGTATAACAAAATCAATTGGCAATTTTAATTGGCTTATAAATAATGTATACTTTTAATGTCACATTACGGCAGAAATGGTTTATCTTATTAATTGGATCGCATAGTATGATGAGATTAAAAAAATATAAGTTGGCGGTGGCAAATGTTGGGACTAATTGATCTGTCAACATTGAAAATAGACCGATGAGCGTTGGGACGATGCATACCGCATACTTATAGTTATCGCCTGTAATATATTCAGCCGTTGACCGGCAGAACTCAAAATTACTACTATTTTTACTCAAGTATATTTTCGTGACTTTCAGAAAGCAGTATTAAAAGTTGATAACCAAATTTAAGAGAATTATACATAAATCCATACTAATCTGTACTTTGAGTGAACTTTTTTTATACACATAGGGTTGGTATATGTATGCAAAATATTCACATAGTTAACACTTTGCAGACGGTAGGCCTGGCTGCCGGAGCGTAAGCGAGTTAGGGCAACGACCATTTGGGTATGGCAAATTTCAAAGTAAGGATCACCTTGCTTGTATGCAGTGTGTACGAGATTTTATATAAATAGCACGTGCAATGGCAACTCCGCGAAATGGCAGAATTTTAAGTTGTGACGTCATTAAAAATTGCCATGCATGTACAGCGGAAGCATACAGTATTCATATTGGAAGAAAACACGGTCGAAGAAATGGACCTTATATTTAAAGTGGTGATGTAATGAACATAAAGTATTAAATGATTATTTTGGGACTCTGTTCAAGAGTAATAGCTGAAGTTTAGTTCTTTTCTCCCCAGATGTGTTGGCGTCATGCAGGCGGCTGGTCATAATCTACAAGCCAAATCTAACATGTACATATTGTGTTAAAATCCATGTTGCGCTTATCTCAATGGAAGTGGGATAGGGGCACGTGGAAGACGAAGAAGAGAGTTGAAGTTTAATAAACAAAATCCTAAAACGGAAGACTGACAAACTAAAGATGCACCAAATATTTTTACTATTTCAAACTAAATTTCCTATGGTGGATTTAATATCCTATTGCAATGTACTTAAGGCCTTAGGCCACCCTAGAATTTTCGAAAATTTTTTTTTTTTTTTTTTATTTCAAATGGTCCCTTAGGACCTCAAAAATGATGTCCCAGAAGATTATGGCTGGGAAAAACCTTTAGGCACTCGGTTTTTGAATTTTAGTACAAGGCCATCTGGTCCGCAGCGAGCTTCTTTTGTGAGCGCTAGGAGGAAGGTACGTTAGAGCAGGTATACGGCAGATGTTATTGAAAATATTTATTTCCTGACTAGTCTAGACGAGTTTATCCTTGTCGAACGTCTCTTTTAGTTAGTTGGGCACAACCAAGCATTTGAGAAGGACGCTAGTCGACGAACACTTGTTTTCTTGGATATTTCTGTGAACTTCCATTTCTTTTTCCCTGTATAATTATTGAGTTTTTACAATGAGTGATAAAGTAGTGTACAGTGCGAAGAAAGGAATAAAAACGTCATTTTGCAATAGAAATACACCAAAAATATCTCGAAGAAGACCATTGAATCGCCATGAGCTAGAAGCACCAGACGACTTGAATGCCAGTACATCGGCAAAAAAACTAAAGCAATCGGAATATTTATATGATATTGAAGTGGATCCAGCGTTTGGATATCGTATAATTAACTTTACTTGACCAGTGAAGATCTTCTAACTCGGTGCATCGGTGGTTACACACAAAACAATAATGAAAGCTTCAATTCCACTGTGTGGGCATTGGCCCCGAAATCTATTTCAAGTGGTAAAACAATCTTGGATGTAGCAACGGATATTGCAGTTTGTGTGTTCAATGACGGGTTTGTTTCAATTTTGCACATAATCAAAGCAATGAACTTGGAAACCGGCCCGAACAGCTACGAAATGTGCGTGGAGATCGACAAACAGCGCATAAAGCTTGCAGAAAGATCGCTGTCCGACCGGGTAAAAGAGGCAAGAATCGCTTCAAGATCAAGCAGAAAAGAAATGCAAGAGCTGGAAGATAATCTGGAAGGCCAATTGTATGGTGCAGGCATCGCAGATTAAAGGTATTGTGAAATTATTCATGATTTTCTACTACTCAAAACTTTAGACGCGTTTATCTCAATACTGTATTTTTCAAGTTGGCCGGACTCGTAACTCAAGCAATTTTCAACCGATTAACTTGAAATTTTGAAAATATCTTGAAATATACATTGTCTATGGAAGTACGTAGGATTTTTTTTTATATTGCGTAGTTCATTTGTTATTAACAATTATCTGACAATTTTTCAGGCAAGTTTGTCACTTTTCACTTTAGAAGGGTGCCATTTGGCCAAAAATCAATATATCGCAAAAATCCTACGTACTTCTATAGCAATTACTATGTATAAATGGGGAAATTCATTTGCTCATTATTATTTTAAAAATTACAGGAGCTGTTAGTCCGGCCGTGGACCCCGAAAAAAAAAAGACGTCGTCGCAAAAACGCTGCACAGCCGCCATTTTGTAACGAATCGCTTCCAAAAAATTACTGTATGCAGTCACTGATATAGATAATAAAATCACGTTTCTGTTATCTTGATTTATTATGTAGTTTTTCTGAAAAAAAATCCCCAAAAAGCCTATTTTTTTCAGCCTCTAGGGTGGCCTAAGGCCTTAATACACTGGTATTACTTTACCAATACTTTATAAGTCTAGCTAAATCCTAAAATGTTGACAGTTCATTAAAGGGAGCTAACTTAGCAATTACAAACACCGACAAAGCAACAGAATAAACACGATCCCAAAATGGTCGACGTTCAGGCCGACCCTAAGCAATTAATTTTACAAGCTCCTACTTATGCGATACATGTCCTCCCATCTGAAAATAAATGCTCTTATAATTGCTTAATTATTTTGTACTTGTTTATTGATATGACAATGAAAAATATTACGAAACGTGAGATTTAATTTCGCTTTTAATTAAAGGTTGCAGGTTGGACTCTTGTGACACAATATCATAATTTGTGTTATTTATGAATCAATGGAATACGTGAGAAGAGGAAAGAAATTCTACTTGAAAATGATGCAACGTCATCTGATAATAATAAATAAATAAAATGTCTTTACATACTTCACGCAAAAGGACCCATATTATAAAACAGATAAGGAAGAACTTAATAATATAAAAACACTATAATCAGTTTACAAATTTATTTTCGACTCCTGTTCCTGTGTATCGAGAGCCAGAACTTATATATCGAGGTTTCTCAGCCCAGTCCAAAAAGACGCTATCCGTGATTTTATAAGAGCGAAGAAGTCTGGAGCCCCTGCATCAACATCACATACTTGACAGGCTACAAAACCGAGTCATTTTCATAAGGACATGATAAGCGTCATTGTATTGTATGTAGTACTGAACGATTACTATTTGTACTGTACGCACTTTGTATTAGTTTATGATAATAAAATTGTTAAGTTCAGTTACAGGAATCAAATGTTGATAGCTAATCCAATCTGTGCAAAGTCGATTTAATTTTATTTGCAAAACTTAAATGACGTCCTTGCAGAAGAATAAAAAATATAATTTTATCTGTCACTCCAGCTAATTCCCATAACAGACCTTACACAGACGTAACAACTCATGTTCTTCGTCATTACGAGAGGGTCTTCAAAATAGTCTTAGCTTCCTAGACGTTGCATCGTCGGTGAAGAAAAGTTTATTTTCATTCTCCCAACTCCGATAATACTTATAATATAAAAGGTTTTGAAAAAAGATTAGATTATGAAAAAAAATCTGCTACCAATGTTTCATCAGTAATCACAATATTATTTCACAAAATGTTTCTCATCGTAGTTATAGCTTTATTGTCCTAAACCATCCTTACATTTGATAACCCCAACCCAGCCACACCCAAGGGATAGTCCCCGAACAAACTACCTCATAAATTAGGGAACGTCCCTAATGACACAAGGGTTATTTTTAACTACGGACATGGTTACATCAGTTTACGAAGTATTCAGTAATGCCTATAGAATCTGTGTACTATTTATGGATAGATAGATTCAGTTTTTTTATGTGTGTGTGTCAGGTTGTAAGTTTTAATTTGCGTGACAGTGACGCAGCTGACGTCATCCATAAGTCAAATAATAAATAAAATAATAAATAATATAAATAAAAAGTCAATAATGACAGGCACCCACAGCGATTCTCCATGCAAACGATGCAAACACATAACACATACATAGTAACATGTGCATGAATGAACAAAATTTATAATTATGGAGATACATAGTTTGCTATACACTGAAATATACTGAATATTTCCAACTCTAACATTCTATCTGATTAACTTCGTTGCGGGGCAAAAACATTTATGCATTCCCAGACACTCGCCGAGCTTCATTGCTCGGTGTCAACAAAAATGAGTGCCACTGTTGATCCTGGTGCACAGGAGTTACAGTGGCGGGTGTGTGGGCGGTATTAGTCTACACACTAAAATAATACATTCCATTCCTCATTGTGTTATCATCATAACTAGGATTAACAGATTGAGCTACTCGCAGCTGTTGCAAGGCTTCTTGTATTTTACCTTGATAATGAAATTGACGATGTTTAGAAGGTTATGTTGAGTGACTTTTATAGCCACAATTAATTATAAAATGCTCATGAGTTTTTGAAATATCTTGTGCAGTGCCACGGAGTTCTGGATGATCTGCAACTGTTTATAGACAGACTTACGCGTTCTTTCAAGCGAACGGTTTGCTCGTCTTGTTATTCAAGCAAATTAAAAATATATCGCTGAAGGGGTAATGTCCCCACATTTTACCAGCAGCATATCCGGCCCACCCCACCCTCCGATATAAAAGCAGGAGGGCCTATAGGCATTGAAAATACATCTTTATTCTTAAGTAGATTCCATAAAAGTAAATCTAATGAATGTCACTGTTATATAAAACTGCTCTTACATGATAGGCAAGTAAATATTTATTAGCTTGCACTGCATAATCCATCGCTTCTCATGTCTTAACGTATTCAACATACTAATATATAAATTATATTATCTTTACATAAATACACCCGATAGTCGAGACTCGATCACAACACGTAGTTCGTTCCGTAGGGAAAATCTCGCTTGAAAAACAAAGGCCTATTGTGGTCTAATGGATTGCAGTGCCTATTTAGAATTATCAGCATCCTTTTGAATTGTGCATTTTAGATTAATATTTTTACTTAGCAGCGATAGCTCAGCAGGGAATGGTACGAATGTGGAGACGAAAGTCGTTTGTTCGAAACCAGTTCAAAGAGCATGCACAACAAAGAAAAATTTACACGTAACAGAAAATAAAGCGAAGAAGTAACTCTACAAACAAAATTAGTTCAAAAATAACCCCGCAATTATGATTTTAAATAATGGCATGAACAAAGGTGCGTAGTGGGGACATCTCACTATATCACGTCCACGTGTCCACCGTTATGGTTATTTTAAGGTCAGCTATTTGTCAAAACTTTGCTACGTATATTCGTATATGGGCTGAACCATCATAGAGATTGTCTCATTCCACCTATTTCTCCTCTTCACCTAATATTTATTTTATGCCCCGTATTACGTAATCGCCTCAGTTTATTATCATAATTAACAAGTTCACTAACTAGGTTAGCATCTACGAAACATAGGAAACACAATTCTCGTTTGCAACCTAGTGTTAGGAATTTATCTAATCACTAATGCGGCGGACGCACATTGAGTTCAAAAGATTGAAGACCCGAAGGAACCAGACTGAAGCTAGACGTCCAGTAGCTCAAACTACAGTGTGCACTACACAATTGACCGTAAAACAAGTCTTGTTTGTACGCCTCGAGAAAAATTAGGAAATCCAAATCGCTACGAACTACCAGAAGCAAACCAAATGCTCGACTTCCGAGCCATAAGGTTAGAGTCATAAGTCTGGTTCACGAGGTCCATATTACTCAAAGCTCGATCGAAGCTTCGATGCTTTGATCAAATACGACAATATGCATCTTATAGCAGGAAAAACATACACTGAGGATCGAATAGTTATTAGATTAATTCAAAGTCCAAATTCTCAGTCGCCGTTTGTCTAAGAAAGACGTGAGCACATTTTAACAAGAACCTTGTCAACTGTCATTGTTTTTATACATTTAGCATAAGCATATGATTCATCAACAACCTTGATTCAATGTAAACGTGATGCGCCAGCTATACTAATAAAACTAACAATCTAGTCGCGACTTTGTTCGGAATTTAAATTATAAATTTATACTAGACGATTCGAGTGGAATCAAGAAAAATGTACACTTAATTATTGTGGTTGTAGTGATTAATATTCGTTTATAGATTTATGATGCTTGAGTGCATAATGTATAGGTATAATCTTTAATCCTTCATATGAAGCATGACGGTGATCTGGAAGGTCGTAATGATTATGCGACTTATTAAAATCTAGTAGACTACACTGCCTTTAAGTACAGTGTAGATTTTGCTAATCTTAGCTTTATTGATGATTTCACCTCCGTCTTGTCACCTGCAGACGGACCCGACGGTGTGACGGCGGGACGCTCCACATATTACCAAATCCGCCGTCAAATCATGATGGTAAATCGGCCCCTGCCATTAGACTGGCATAATACCAGGCAGAAAGAATGAGTAGTTTCATTACTTTTAATTGACACTAGTTTCACTAATAATGTTGTATAAGACGTATCGTTTAAGCTTTTATTAAGCATAAACTTTGTTATAAATTCATCAGCATCGACCAAATTGTATCAAAAGTTAAATCCAAGAGTCAAATTTTTATTAAACATTTAACTAAAGAAATGACTGAGCAACAAAGCCGTGAGTGGGTAACCGTATATCTATTTCCGTGGAATGTCTATAAAATGAAACGTAATGTATAAAATTATAGAGGAAAAGGTTGTCTATGCAAAGTGCTGGGTGAACCGGATTCCATTGTTAATGTAACTTTATATTAGAACGCAGTTAAGCCAGTTGAATTTCTACGCACTTTCATGTCTCGTTATCCTGCGACATAATGTTTGAAAAACTCGATAACCTTGAATATGGTATGTTTGCTGCATGTGATAAAAACAGATATATTTATTAAACAGGTTAATTACATATAATCGATTCCATATCTTAGTACTGCACAGGTAATGACAACGAACTGTCTTTTATGAAAGAGGGGACAAACGAGTAAGCGGGTCATCTTACGCTAAGTGATAAAGCGTGCTCACATCAAGCCTTAGCTTTTACGAAAATATCCAGTATAGGTATATCCAGTAAAATATGATTTACCAACATTCAATTATTTATAATGCAACTTTTTGGTTGATTTAAACAACATCCATACACACACCCCTCTATGACCGAAAGGGTAGGTAGAGGCGCAATTAATGTGCCTATTCACGATTCGCCGAGTTTATTTTCGTATGGTGTGATAGGTGGCGAACAGATAAAAATGGGCACCTTATTTTAAATAATAGTCTACTAACAATAGATCTGGAACTAGGTCTGGCCTAAAAAACAATTAATTTGATAGCCACCGTCGCAACGGGCGAGTAGTCGACTGTGAAACGTGAGGTCCGGGTTTGATTCCTGCACCGATACAAATGTTTATGTGATCCACATATATCCGTTTCGGGTCCGGGTGTAGTGAGACAGAAAGTCTCTCATCCTTCCTGATACCCACGACACAAGACTTTATATCTTACTGTGGGCTCAGGTTTATGTGTTATGTTGGGTCAATTTATTATTATTTAATAACAGAGTCATTGAAGCTCACTTCAAAAATAACCTGTCTAAATTAGGAAGGCGGGTGCTCGAGTTTTTTTTTGGACTAAACCAGTTTTGACCGTTTACGACATTTATATGAACGCAGCTGGTTAGGGTTGTCGGTTACCATATTTGTGAAAATACAGAGCATGGCAAGTGTTCGATATGATTGGATTCATAATATTTAGTTACGAGTTTATGTCGCTCTCATCCTATTAGGCATAAAAAAGGCATGTCACATAGGTACAAGTGATTGAAACCAAAAAGGTCTGAAGTTTTGGAGACAGTGTAGTCAGGAAAAAAGATTTAATTCAAACGTTTCCCAGGTAACGGTAAAATTGAATGTCCAGAAATGCTAAAATTTTTCATACACATTTCCATTTTTTTTTTGAGAAAAACCTAAAGCAGACAAATAATCGTGGCAACCCTACTAAAGTTTACAACACAGACCGTCAGTGTACCGGGGAAGACACTTATCTAGTTTATATGTTAGATCTGAATGAGGCATTGAAATATGGACTTTCCAATGTCTGCAATTGCTATTCAATGGTTATGCGGGTTAATGAACTTTGGAGGTCATCTAGGTATATACGCATCTGTTTGAAGATGTGTATTGGGCACAGTGCGGTACATTATCTTGCTACATACGTTTTGCCGCAGGCTTTATATTTTTGGTCTGACACTGGCCGTTTTTGTATTTGGCGACAACGCATGAAAGATATTTTTTAGATTGTCTGTCTATATGCCCGTGACCAGTAAACTCGGTAGTCAAAAGAGCCATTTATAATTAGAATAGCCCATAATAGGATTGTTGAAGTTTCTTTTAGCCGATTTTTTTTATTTTATTTTTCGCTGTTCGACCTAATTTCGATTGTATTAAAATTTGGCCTTACAAACAAGCTTTAATTTTTATTTCCAAAATTGGAGATTTCTGGCAGATCGTATGGTGGTGTGCCAAAGCCAAGCCACAGTATGCCAAGCTGAGCACAGAGCAAGGAGCCGTAATGCCGCTTACGACTCGCGACTTCGCGAGCCGTGGCTTGCCGTAGAGTGAATTTAATACTAAAGATTTTTCCAAGGTACTTAATTTCAGATGTAAGTTCTTGTTTCTGCCTATACATTACGGAAAACATATTTCAACTTCGATTTATTACTCTAGGTATACCTACCTTCTTAATCTACGTCGTGAGAAATACTTTTGCCTTATTGAAGATTCCAATAAGAATTAAAACACCCGTAAACTTCACGGAAGAAATGTCCCTATTTTGAAGGTATTTTTATTTTTTTAATTAAAATAAACAAATAATAATATAATAAACATTAATTTAAACGATTTTCACCTAAATCCATCTAATAATTTCACAAACCCAACAAACTTGTGTTTCTTGTGTGCGGCAAAATGCATTTGGAATAGAAAGTGTCCACTTTGCCATAAATGTGAGCAGGTTTTCATTTCCATGCAAATTGGAATGCATTCTTTGGACTGTACCCAATAGTTTTGTAGATACCTACGTACCTATAGCAAATGATCACAGCCCGGCGACCATCTGGCGCCCGAGTTTGTAATAGGAGTGCCATGTGCCAAATGTAGGTCATGGACGAGTCCTTGTAACACGGTTTCTGGAGCTCACAGCATCCCGAATCGATAACTTGGTGCAACGCGACCTGTCTAAGTGTACACCACTAACGCTTATATCATAACCTAACATCCGACTTTTAAATAAAGCCGGGTAGTCGTTTGCCGGATTTCAAAATTGGAATCTTACCTTTCTTTGAGCTTCGGCGGCAAATCCAGACTTGGCTGCACGGTTGTTGGCCATTATGAACTAATAACTATTTTATAATAAATAAATTAAATAAATCACAAACACGGCACACCGTGAAGTCACTGTGTACAGAATGTAAACAGGCGCGCGGGTCAACAAGACACGTCCGAGTCAAACGCTGTTCTATGTGTGAGTGTGTGCTTACTTGATGAATGACATCATGCAGCGCGGCCGCCCGGCGGCCGGTACACGACTCGCGACTAGGCTAGCCAGCTAAGGCTTTTGTCGATAATTTGTTTTTTTATATTAAAAAGTAATTAATAAATGATTGAATATTAGTAAATGACTTACTTGGGTGTGGAGTCTACGTACGAGGCCTATAGGAAAAAGTTTTGTTTTTCAATTAGAACCATGCTACTCTTAAAATTCGAATGGTTACGTCAGCAACCTCTATATTTTTTTAAGGACCTATCTAACAATACCACAGTATGTTTTCACTATTTCTAATTCGTTTAACTTATTATTTTTGAGTAAAATACGTCAACAAAGATAAAGGTAGGTAAGTACATAATACCATAACGCTTACAGTTCAAGCAATTACATATCTATGTAGAATCTTGTTAGATTATGTTATCCCTAGGATGTAAGGTGTTATGAAGTCCATCCTGTAGGCTATCGAACCCTAAGGTAACTTTGTGATATATCGTTTGGTTTGTTTTGGAAATACAAACGCGTAATGATGACCTAATACAAATTTGTTACATTAGATTATATAATCTTATTTCTCTATGGATTGACTGTCCAACCAGACTCGGAACACTTGACATTAATTCTAAAAATTCATTAAAAATGAAGGTTGCCGAAGCGCTTTACTTTAATCGTAATACTGTAGCTGTATACAGAAGTTTGTGATACATAATACACTATTTTAAAACCACGTTCAACTTTACATAAGATAAGAAAATAGATAACGCGAATATGAGATTTACCTTGCGTTTTTATGTCGCGACTACCGAAGTGGGAACATTAATTGCAAGTATTAGCATTTATCATATTAAAAAAGTCGTTGAATAAAAACATATCGATAATAAAATACGTTCCTCACTAGGCGTTCGAAACGTAAAACGAAAACCAAGTATGGAATACAATGAGAGCGAACGGGGTAGCAATATCTTTCATCTCTCTTTAGCGTCTCGATGGCGGCAACTGACGGAGTCCGAGTGATCCGAATGATCCGATTATTCCGAAGGCAGATTGGAAGTTTGTTCAAGAGCCGTTTGGTTAACCACAGAAATACTACCTTAATATACGAAAAACAAGTAACTTATAAATTATTTCGATGAACGAGAAACTCCAAATAGTTATATATTTTCTAGCACTAGAGTAGTTACAGTCGCATAAATCTAAACTTATTAGAAACTTATTATATTACGAATACCTATTCATTACTATCAGTAGGTGTATGAATAATAATCATGTTATTAGTGGTGACTTATTTAGAAAAGCTATTAAGATGTTAACTAATTAATTATGAAAAGAAATGAGAGATACACAATTATTTAATGTTTGGAAATCAATAAAATTGATAGTAATATGTAGTGGTAATATTTCAAGAAATTTACAGGGTAGGTAGTCAACGCCATCTATGAAACCTTAACTAAGTTATTATGTCAGAAGGCTTTTAAGGAAAAAGAAGGCTGCACAACAATGTTTGTAATTTGTAGCGGTTCGTAGAACAAGATATAGATGTCACTATTTAACAATTAATATTCTTTATAATGTTATTTAGGTTTAAAAATAAATGCTGTTCGTGACTAATGGCATCACTTGAGCTGGACCGATTTGGCTATTTTTTTTTAACTGTTCGTAATAATCTAAATGCGTTTTTTAAAGTAAAGAAGAATTGGAAAAGCTACCCGGAACTTTTTTGAATTCGTGCTTACTTTTTCATCACTATGTAACCAAAAAAGTACTTTTGAACGCCTAGAATGATTGACTCGCAACGTTTGTTCATGCTTATAATAACATCACCTATAACTCATGGGGGCGCAGCAGTAGCAGGTGAAATCACGGTTAGTATACTTTAAAGATTCAGTAATTAATTTAATCCTGTTTAGCATAATATTATTTTGAATAGAGCGTGAAAATACTTAGAATATTGTATGACGAATAAGTACGAATATTTGCTACTGGCAGTAACATTTTGAAAGCAAAGATTTTTCAGGTATTGTGAAAAAAAACAGAATTTGTCATTAGAAGTACTTCAAAATGAAACGCTACTAAAATTTCTGAAATTAAAAAGTGGGACATGGAAACATAAAAAAGCAGCAGCGGGAGTGGTTTCAGGGATAAATTAAAAAAATGGATCACCGTGGACGGAGGTATAGGAGACGAAATCACTCTCGCTCTGAAGTACCGAACCTCCCGCACTCACTTCATTCGTCGAAGCCACGGTCGTTTCTAAGTGAATTGTACAGTATTATCATAATGAGTAGCTTGTTGGCATTGATATACTTTATGTTAAAGTACCACTGCAACACGTGCACTACTAAATGCGATCTTAGCAATATAACAAAAAACATTGAGGATATATCGGTAATTTTGTATTTTTTTTGTCAACCGTTTAATGTTTCCATTAATATTCTGGCAGTAGACTTTTCCAGAATATAAAGTAAAAGGAATGTAGTTATGATGTGTTAGAAGATATAGTAAGTTGAAGGTATACTTATAGATGAGTGAAACCGGTGAGGTCCTGGGTCCAAATCCCATGTCCGGCAATAAAAAAATTGTTTGATTTTTCGATTTGAAACATCACACATTAATTACCCGATAATGGAATTTGTGTTGAATGTGGAGATAGGCTCACCCCCTCACATCATGGGACGGTAATATGTCGGCGAACCGTGTGTGCAATAGTTGCAAATTTGCCTACCTCTTCCGGGATACAGGGATTATATTATGTATTTTTTATATCATCATGGTCAAGTGGAGTTTTCCTAGATACTGTATACATCCAGATGAGGTCAAGGTTACATCCGTATACCTACGGCAAGTAATGAGGCTACATGCATTTTGTATGAAATCGTGTTACTCGCTGCCGGGGCCTCGGAGCCGCGTTACAGTTTCCCGGAATTGACCCTGATACTTGTTCCGGACTTGACCCTGACCTGCCTAGGATATTTATGACCTTTAACCTTTTAAAAAGAGGCTTGTGGACTAAACTGTTAGTCTAAAATCATATTACTACGTATAGTACGTATGCATTACTGGACTTCCTAAGACAATAAACAATATAAAAGATTTATTTATACAAACTTTAGTCTTTTTGATGTTAAATTTGTCTGTGATTTTTTTTATTCAAGATCACTACCTATAGATATCTGAAATTAGTTAAATTTTACTGTGAATACGCCGCATTAATTCAATTGTATTTTGCAGAAGAACTTATCACTAATGAAAGACAGCTATTACGATTTGGAAAAAAAGATGGGAAAATTTTCTCAGGAGTTACCAAAAATCGAAGGACAAATAGACATTTTGGAAGCATTCGCCAATGCCGTGGATAAGAATGTTCTTGGGTGGAATCCACAGTTCTTCACACTGCCTGATGTTACTCGAAATCATCGACCTCATGATGCATCTGGTAATTTTACTGCCCGCAGCTTGAGGAAATTTAGGAATAGTCTAAAACCAACTATTGCTAATCAAGCATGACTAAATGCAAAATATCAAGCGCAAAGAACGATGTGTTTTGGTGTATTCTAATATTGTTTTCTATAAAGATACTCTTGACATCCATTTCTGTTTTATTTTTGCATCAGATATTCTAAAGAACGTTGTGCCTTGTAGTTCGATATGTGGGGCATTTCACGTCAAGCGGACAACGAAAAAAAAGTGAGGTCGTGAATTTTGTTTATACTCTGGTCAGTTATACTTCTAGTAGACATGGATGTGTACACACAATTTTTTTATCGTATGAAGCTTTATTGCTGAGTTATGAGCTTTTAAAAATTTACTAAGTATGAAGTCATGAATTTTTGGATGCTTATTATCTGTATCAATTAATTAGTAAAAAAAACTACAAAGTATTGTTTCTTATAGTTCAAAAGGTGAAGTTTTTAATTTTGTTGTCGAATTCTAAATTTAATTTTTTTTACGTATAGTAAACCGGAAGTGAAAATTTCAAATCGATATTTGAGTAACTTCGACATGTTTTTTTTTAATATTTTAACCTTGAATTAAAGCCTTAAATGTACTAATTATTCACCAAAAAAATTAAAATGGGACAGCCAATAGTTTAAGACTTAGAGCAAATAGAGTGCATACACATAGCTATGAGCTCTTTCTGAGCAATCGCGTTTATGCTCAAATACTGCCCTATTAATATTTTATTCCTTTATTCTAACATGCAAAAATATAAAAATAAACGATTTCTTCAATTCTTCATTAAAAAAAAATTAAAACGAGATCACAAAAAAAATTAAGACTTAGAGCGATTTCATTTATTGAGATTGAAACAGTATTCATTAAAATAGAGAGAAAAATATTAAAATATTTTTACAATTTTACTATTTGCTCTAGCATTAATTCTCTTTACACATAAGCCCTCGTTGGTTGGAAGAAAAGCATACAGATTTTTAGTTCCTGGAACAGTGATAGCGTAAGCAAAACAGACTCGTAGAAAATCTCACTCTTGTTCAATACCTTCCTTCGAGCAGTAGTAAATAGAAGTCTCAGTTAATGATGACTTGTCCCATTCATATAATCTTATAGGTGTCTGGTGTAGTTGGGCTCCCCAACATTTTAAGAATAGGTTAAATTTAGTGAACCTATACAACAACAAACAAGATTTTAAGAAAGAAGCACAGTTACTCTTCCATGCCACCGCTCATAGAAGACGGCCATGTGATGGTCTTGGGGGAAACCTCAAAAGTTTGGTAACCCGTGCAAGTGTACGGTCTGCGAATAACGCTATCACTACACCAGACACCTATAAGATTATATGAATGGGCCAAGTCATCAATAACTGTCTTCTAATTACTACTGCTCGTAGGAAAGTATTGAACAAGAGTGAGATTCTCTACGAGTCTGTTTTGCTTACGCTATCACTGTTCCAAGAACTAAAAAACTGCATGCTTTTCTTCCGACCAACGAGGACTTATGTGTAAAGAGAATTAATGCTAGTGCAAATAGTAAAATTGTAAAAATTACAATACAAATCTCTCTATTTTAATGAATACTGTTTCAATCTCAATAAATGAAATCGCTCTAAGTCTTAATTTTTTTTTGTGATCTGGTTTTAATTTTTTTTTAATGAAGAATTGAAGAAATCTTTTATTTTTATATTTTTGCATGTTAGAATAAAGGAATAAAATATTAATAGCGCAGTATTTGAGCATAAACGCGATTGCTCAGAAAGAGCTCATAGCTATGTGTATGCACTCTATATGCTCTAAGTCTTAAACTATTGGCTGTCCCATTTTAATTTTTTTGGTGAATAATTAGTACATTTAAGGCTTTAATTCAAGGTTAAAATATTAAAAAAAAAACATGTCGAAGTTTCTCAAATATCGATTTGAAATTTTCACTTCCGGTTTACTATACGTAAAAAAAATTAATTTAGAATTCGACAAAAAAATTAAAACCTTTAACTTTTGAACTATAAGAAACAATACTTTGTAGTTTTTTTTACTAATTAATTGATACAGATAATAAGCATCCAAAAATTCATGACTTCATACTTAGTAAATTTTTAAAAGCTCATAACTCAGCAATAAAGCTTCATACGGAAAAAAAATTGTGTGTACACATCCATGTCTACTAGAAGTATAACTGACCAGAGTATAAACAAAATTCACGACCTCACTTTTTTTTCGTTGTCCGCTTGACGTGAAATGCCCCATGTGATTCACGGTGATGGTGGTGGTGGTGTCACCACCATGTTTATTAATCATGTTTTAGAACTCGCAATAGGCTAAATTAATGACTAGGTTTTTATATTATGATGTGGCCCAACTTAGGTATAACAATTCTGCAAAATGTACATAGTTTTTTTTATAAAGTAGTAGAACCACGCTGTAGACGCTTTCGTCTACAGCACAAGAATGGGGCCCGTTCGATCGGGTCATTACTGCGGTCCCAAAGGACGAGAATCCTACGAGAAATGATAGTTTGTTGTTGCGTGTACGGCGAATATGATTTCCGGAGTCCTAAATCCCCGTTTCCCTTCTTTTGTTTATAGCATAGGCCGGCAAATGAGCAAATTGGTCACCTGATGGTAAGTGATCGCCAACGGCCACGATTGCCTACAATACCAGAAAAATCATGAACGCGTTGCCGACCATAAGAGTTATAGGTGCTATGCTAAATTAAATACCATGAAAAATTTTAACATTTAAGAATCAATTTTCAAAAATAGCTCGAGGATCTCTACAATAATTATAAACTTTGTAACATTTATGTTTCTTTGCACAAGTATGATCACAGCATGTTTCTTCTTTGTTTGAATTTGAACACATTCCCGTCGATTTTAAAGGATATTTAGTTATAGTAGTAGCATTTGAAGTATCGGGATTAGCGTTTATGTCGTAGGGTACTTCTTTCAAATTCGATTGTGATGTACCAACTTTTTCATCTTTAGCTAACTTTACTTTATTTTTGGCTTGAACTTTTATATTATGAAGTGTTCGACGGTCTAATGAATATTGTCTTTTACTATCATGTTCAGGTTTTCTAGATGTTTCCATTGAAATTGTGTTTTCTGCAGCTTTTATAAGTCCTTTGAGGTCTCTCTGAAGAATATCGTATGCATTTCCTATTTTGTTGATTGTTTCCTGTAATACAGGTTTACATGTTTACTAAACTAAATAATAAAATGCAAAATGCATAATGACATCACTACACGGACCAAACCGCTAAAGAAAGAAAGACATTTTGATGAATATTCACTTTATATTGTGAGCATCGATTAAGAAGGGATTTTTTGAAATTAAATACCTATATCAAAAAGGAATGTTAAACATTAATGTATTGGAAATAACATTTTTGTGGTAAAACAAACCATTGTGTAATGTTTAAATATCAGTTTAGAAGACTTAACCTCGGGTGAAGCTGTAAGCAAAGGCTAGTTTAGTATCTTTCTTTCTGCCTTGCGTTATCCCGGCTTAGTGCCATGGTCCGCCTTCCTACTTAAACGCCACCACTTCGCCCGATCTTGAGCACATTAGTATAAAGAATTTAAAAGTATAAAGAAGTACACTACCAACCAAACTAAGAGAAAATTAAAGAAACTTACTTTCATAGAGTGTAAACTGTATTTCATGTGAGTAAGGTCTGTTTGTAAAGCATATCTTTCCCAGAAGTTTATACTCAGATGTGCTACCAAAGCAAACGAACTCACAAATAACATGCTTTCAATTAATAAAGTTTTAAGAGAACTTCGTCGAGGCATGTTGTATGACGGCTAGCAGCAGTTTTGGTTGCAAACCATAGATTGTTTGGACGCGATTTTTACATGTTTTTCGTTTCATTTATTTTGTTTGCCTCATGTATACAAAGCCTCTCGTTAGAGAGTATTAAATTCCTTGTACAAAACACAAAAGGTTACATAGTCGCTAAAGTTACACTGACATTTGTTTTATTCAGAATTTCTTATTATTTATGATATTCTGTCATATAATTGGTTTGATGCAATGACGAGAGAAAAATCGGTCATTGATTTATTTGCAACCTTTTTTGCAATGTTTCGACCGTATTTTGCCTATAGATAGTTAGTATATGTAACATAGGCTCCTTTTCACCCTGGAAATATAACAAAAATTATTTCCACGCGGGCGGAGCTGCGAGCAAAAAGCTTGTTACTTATAAATCTGTATATATGAATGATTATAGGTAATAAAATATTACCCAAATTATGTAACTAAACTATTATTTTTATATGAAAGATGATAACAATACATAGTTCAAACAGGTCGGTCTGATAGTCATGGCCACGCCTGCCCTTATACATTAGCAATAAAACTCTGAAGTATGTATTACTATTTATGAAGAACTGAATGTTACTGCACTGCGCTCATTATCCCGAAATATAGCGTACTAAGTGGCATAATACTTGGTGATTGAACTGGTATTGAAGCTGGTCCTTCAAAGCATAACATCACACCGCTTACACTTACCATACTTGCTAGGCAGCAGAAATAGAGAGAGTGGTTGTACTTTGTGTAGTTAAACCTATCCACACGAACTAACGCATACGAAAGACCTATCCTAATATACCCTCATAGTCTATGAAGCAGAATTATCTGTAGTGTTATTCGCGTATTATGATTACAGCAGATTTTTTTTTAGTTTTAATCCTAGTCATACCCAAATAAAAACAACTTTTAAGTATTTTATTTTATCACTATTTATTTAATAAACGTATTATTAAATGTTAAACCTTGTGCAATTTTTATTGTTACTCTTCAATAACTGCTTTTAATGTTCATATAATTTACTACTGTTTTGATGATTATGTTGAGCATCGAATGAATCTGTATACACGTATGACATGATTGTTACTTCCTGAAAAAAAATAACGAACAAAGTTACATCTTGTAAAATCCATCAAATTAATCGACGGACAATTGAAAAGGCTTTTCAAAGGTTGCCTTAAAGGATCTTTAGTTTTAGTTGGTCAGAGAGTTTAATCTTAAGTTGTAGGCAACCAGATTGGCGTATATTTCATGAATCTCAAGCGTATTGCAACCATTAGAGTGTTTAGACACTGCATCCGATCCAAATGAGAAATTATTATAACTGGAGATAAATAAATTCTGAAGACGGAATTCGGATCCAGTGCAAATCTCCTCAAACACAAGTTCTACGACTACTTAGACTCGATGTTTCTCGGATTCAAGTGGGATGCAGTGCGTATACTACATACGTACGTAGATATGTATTATCAAAGTGGTTTTCCACAGAAATTGCAGATAATGTAAACGAACATAATATATGCCATTTCACAATAAGCTGTTATAATACATCAATAATGGCTTTAATGCAGTTCAGGAAGAACTGCAACTTTGAACTGTAACGAGTAAATGGGTCACTTGATGAAATGTACCTCCGCCGCCCATGAACATCATACCCAAGGAATCATGACGCGTTGCTAACCTTAAAGGAAAGAGATTGGTAAGGGGATTAGGAGTTGGGCCTCCACATTTATTTAAAAATTTGCACTACAGCCACGACACAAAAATCTCGTATGGATGCAAGTTCTAATTTGTTTGTACGGCGCTTGTGCCAATATTTTCCTTTACAAGAAGAAATAAGGATTTATATTAGCATTATACTTACTTTACGGGACGTATTTCTGGTAGGAAAAAAGATTTTGCGAAAGAAACCAAACTTATTTTCAACTTGCACAGGTTCGGATCGAGTTAAACGCATTTGTTCGCTGGTTTGTAAAGAGAGATTATGCAGCACTTCGGACTGGAATTAATGAAAAATATTTATTGATTCTTTATTAAGTACTAGCTTTTGCTCGCGGCTCCGCCCACGTGATCAAATAAACAAACAAACAATCAAACTCTACAGCTTTATAATATTAGTATAGATTTGATTTTGATTTGACAACGGAAGCCTTCAAATAATATTATTTTGGTAGCTTAGCAACGGAAGCCTTCAAATATGAATAATTTTCCCCGTTTTTGCAACATTTTTCACTGATGCTTCGCTTCTAATGGTCGCAGCGTAATATTATATATCCTAAAGCCTTCCTCGATAAATGGACTATCCCACACAAAAAGAATTTTTCAATTCGAACCAGTAGTTCCTGAGATTAGCGCGTTCAAACAAACAAACAAACAAACAATCAAACTCTACAGCTTTATTATATTAGTATAGATGTACTACAATTTATTATTTTCTCTGGCCTATAGGACGACTTGTAGGTCGATCTTTAATCATATTTAGCAACTAAACATGTTTAGTAAAGTTAAATTTTCATATGATTTGACGTTTCTTCAACACGGATTATGGATCATTGTGTAAGTCGACCCAAGTCTCATGTTGATGAACTGCAGTAAATACCTTTAGTAGATAAATCTTCTAGGAAAATAAACATAATAGTGATTATTATTACCTGCATAGAGCCAAGTAGGTAATTACCATTTGTCTAACATTCATTTGAAAGGGATTTACCAGAAAGTTAATTCTATTATAATCTTATATTATTAAGCCTTACCTAAATGCAAATAGGTTTTAATGCAAGCATAATTCTAATTTAATTACTTTCAAAAGAGTAGGTAAATACTTGCGCGAGTTAGTTCGATGGGAATAAAGAGTGATAAGGCCTACAAGACATTTCAGAAGGACAAACTTGTTCAAGTCGCTATGTTCAGTGAACATTGTTTACATAGTAGGAATATGTATCCATATAGTAGATGCTCCTTCTTATTGCGTGTCGTTATTCGGGCTTGGTACTAGAATCCACCGCCCTACTTAGATGCTTTCAATTTGCTTAGTCTTCAGTATCTCTGGTAGTGAGGTAGGATCCGTCTGTCTCTTTAACCTTTTCACCTCGCCTGGTCTTGAGCATCCCTCGTAGTGATATAGGATCCGCCTTCCTACTTACACCTTTTCAAGTCTCCTGGTCTAAGCAGGCAGGCTTAGTTTCCTTACAATGTTTCTTTTACCGTTAAAGAGCGGTAATTAAGAATGAATTCACACGTAATTTTGAACTGTCTGAGGTGCGTGCCTTGGGTGTTGGGGTCAAACTCCGAACCTGTCTCGGGTGTCAGTTCCACTTCCTATTAAGTTATCGCCGCTTACTTAATTATAAGACACGAATTTTCAATTGCCACTAAAAAGTTTATATATAAACGTTTGCAAAATAAAATGAAATAAAAAAAACCATTTGGCGGCAGTACTAACAGTTTCCGTGGCGTCGTCCTGCATGGTGCTGTGCAGGTAACATATTTGATTTACATCCGTCAAACAAGCGGCTTCCGCGCGGCGGACTTCCTTCTGCCATGTATGCCGGGACAATATTTAATAAAATGTATTTAAACAAAGGATCTGTTCAAGAATTTGTTACTTGGTGGTAGGTGTCTCGCGTATCGAGTCTGGGTAAGTACCTACCACTAATATAACCACCAGGAGAGCGACCTGCTCGTTTTATCACTCAAGAAATAAAAAGAAAAGTCGGTAGCGCATCCATGATTCTTCAGGTGGAGATCACTTACCACCACGTAACCCACTTTTTGGTGACTTCTACTATAAAAGAAGGTTACCCGCTAAGGCCAATGTTTATCAGAAAAATCTGAGTCACAAATATTTTGATAGGCACACATTTAAGAATTAGAATAACATCAAAATATAGTCTCCTGAAACCAGTCGTAAAGCCCTCACCGATACTAAATCCAGTACTTTCTTCATATCCCCCAGCTCGGTGGTGACATGTATCCTTTTTGATATGTCAGGTATAATAAAGCTGAGCACAACCACAATGAAGATTGTTGCCACTGCTAAGTAGTTTTGGTGCATCATAGTATGAATCATCCAGTAATATCGGATGATGATATTGGCCAGCCATTTGAGATTTTTGGAACTTGAATGTACATTTTGAACGGCTGTTCCGGCGTATCGATTGGAATGTCCTTGAAATGAGATGTTTCATGTTTATTGGTTTAATTAGTACTAGCAGTCCCTCGCGGTGCACCCGTGTACATGTTACTACTCACTGCTCGTGAGCCATAGTAAGATCTTATATAGCTATGGACTATCGTGTCGATAGATTAATTATATGGTGTGAATATGACCTCTGTCGGTCTAGTCGTTCAAAAGTTATACAGTAGCACACGGTTGCACCAACGATTTTTATCATAAAGCTTTTCTTCACTTATATCGTTGTCAGTTTTTTCAATATTATTGAGCGAGTTGGTGCTTAATTAATAATAGGTGGACATACGATCAAAAGTTATTGATTGTACGTCCTTGATAAATATCAAATAAAAAAAATGTATACATTGTATTTACCGGAATTAATATTTCGTTTAGCCATCTTTATTTGAATCTAAATCATATTTTTTATTGAATATTATTTTAGCGCTGATTTGTATTTGAAAGCATTTTGACAATGGCCTTGACGTGTTCCATATGTAGCATAATCTTTGCTAACTATTCTAGTCATAGACCTTTCGTTGCTTTATTTTTTTTTTAACACGCTTTTTTTGCTTTAATTAGTAACATAGTATAATTCAGTTAAAAATAATGTACTCTGTGATAGTATATAATTGTTTCTGGTAATATATCTTAGTAATACCACCAGAGTATCGTATTATTTATGGAATGTATGATACTTTTGGGTGACATAACTGTTTGCTTCAATATTATTAATGCTTGATACTATTTTTTTCGACTGAGTCGATTCAGAGAAAATATCTGAATCGGATTATAATCGAAGACTTCTCACGATTACATCTTACCAGTTGTACTGTCACTGGTTATATGTACTTTAAAGGCCTTTTTTCTATCACGCGGAGTCGTGCCCAGTGTCTTACGCCACCCGCTTCTCACCATTTCCTCGGACTGAGTTTAATGTATACTTTTCCTGTAGGTATGCATACCAGACGTAGGCAAAATTGTTTAGTCAATGTTTAGGTCGATTTTATTAGACATAAGTCCATCTCAAATAAAAATACGTAATTTATAAATGTTATTTATTTTCCACATAACAATCCACATACTAAATTTGAACTCAAGACCTAAATAAGAAAACGGCACAAATTCTAAATATTCTATGCGCCTGCGACTTTTTACCTTACCTTTATATGCAGATTCGACATATCAAATTGTATTGTTCAGTCCTAATGAGAGACATTTGAAGCCACGAATTAGAGTCTCGCTGAAAATTTAAAATCTGATGTTTCATCGCCTGTCGTCATCTGCACAGCACAAAGAGCAGCAAGACTTTTTTGTTGTAATTAATTTTAGACAGGGTCTTGATGGGAAGAATCGACCTGTTGAAGTATTTATTTATTTACTCCTTATGCCGAAGTTAAATGACGCGTACTAGCGCAAACCGAGCCACTGACGAAGCGCAACCTATTACGTTTACCAGACCATACACCGTTTAGTATTGTAGATTTGAGTACCACTAAGAATAAGTTAAGTTTATTTGGACCATTATTGTACTCAAAAGTACTTAGATCATTCCACCAAAAAATATTGACGATTCTAATGGAATAACTTGCATTAACGATCGCATCGTTCGGATAAAACTAAAAGTTTTAGAGGTACTATGATATTCTAAAGCAGGAATGGGAAACTGACTGTTCATGATTGTGACAAAGCTAAGAATTATAAAACTTATGATAATTATTGTCACCAATTCTAAAGCCTTCAAACTGATATTAGGATAACCACGGTTTTCGTAGTATTTGTTCACTGTGCGACAACTCTCATTTCTAGATGGTCATTTATACTATAGAATAATCCATCATATTATTGTATTTTTTTGTAAATTTAAAAATTAATCGTTTAAAGTTGACGATTATTTTCTTCATTGGTTAATTAAATACTAACGGTTGGTATAATTTGTAGGTAAGCTGGGAGTCATCAACCTGCAATGAAAACATTAAATAAAAATGTAAATCTAGGGAACAGTTTTATTTTGAGCACATTACTTAACTATTTAAGCCCTGCTGAATTTAAACTTTGGAATGATATAAATTATTGATTAATTAAAGAAACTTGCCTAGCCGGGGAGTCTTTTCGCACCAACGACTTCGAACTTGAAGGGCAACTCTGTAAAAAGTTTTAGCAAAATAAATGATTTATTCAAGATTGCCGAAGCGAATGACATTCATCCTAGTTCTGTACAATTGATATTAGAAATATATTTTCTCAGTATTATCACGACATAAGTAAACCTTATATCAAGTATTAGTGTGATATCATTAATTTTACAGATAATTCTGTGGTAATCATCTTGATGAATTGGTCATGAAATTCGTAGTATTAAACTTACTTCATTTAAGTCTTAAATCCGGATTATCGCAATCAAAAGCGATCGTCACTCATTTTCTGGATGAAGTGATATAGAAGCCAGATGGATAATAATGGACAAACACCCTAGGGAGCATCTAAAGAGGGTGGTAGTCATTAACTATGAAGGGCCGTCAGTTAGTCTGTCTTTGTAAAGGTTTAAAATAATAACACTACACCTGATGACAACTGTGGAGTTTGCTTCATGTGACAGGCTTGATTATAATTTTGTCAACACGTTTTATTATTTATTCCTGTCACGGCAAGGTCACTGTACGACTTCTGATGAGGAGTACAGTGCATTGCATGCTGGTGTTATCTTATTGGGTATAAATATTTATCAGCTTCTCCTTCCATCACCAAGCTATTCCTTTTAAAAACTAGATTAAGTACGAGAATTTATATACTATAGTGATTAAGTAGTAACTACAGCTGATTGCTCATACCTTACTGCAAGTAGACAATGAAACTGAACTTAATATTGTCTCATCATCACTGGGTTCACGGGATATCAGTTCCGTATTTGCTGATTCATCACTCTTAAGGTTCCTTTTAGATGTTTGTAGAACAATATTACTTTGGACATCTTTGTTACGTCTGTTCCTTTTACTTGGACTTTGTATAGGCCGCGATGGTGTGGAATATCTTGTTGGAACTAGAATAAAAAGAAGCGTTGATACGGTATGTTAGCCAGATATATAATATATATATATATTTATTTGGTTCCCAAAACTGGATACAATCTTGTTATAGCTTAAGGTTGTAAGTAAGTTTAAAAGTTAGTGACTAAAATTACATCCTACTAGATGTGAACACAGCATGCGTAATGTGTTCTATGTGTAGATTGTGCTGAATATAATATTAAATTAATAATCTTTGCAAGCTTATATTCCGCCACGTTTTAGTTATGATTAGTAATGCTGTATTTTTGTTAGTGGTGGATTTCTCCATCCGTCTGTCAATGTTAGTCATCCTAGCAAGCAATGCTCGATATCTACAGATGTAGGCTCGTATTTACAAATAACACTTAAGTAAGCGTTTTGCCAAGTGTCCAATTTTGTGTAGGTGTTTTAGGATTTCTCGAACTTTAACCCCTAAGGGAGAGAAAGGGGATAGGTGTAACTGCGAGCGTAACGACTCGCATAGCATTACAAAGAAAATCGTTATATTTACTTGGTTCTAGATGTCTATCGTTTATTATTTTCAGTGCATATAACAGCACAGCGATGACTCCGCCGACAGCTATCGTGATTATTAATAGCGATTGCTTGACGAAATCTTCGAAGCTGCCGACCAGCTCGTCCATGAAACATTCTAGCCTGTCCACTAGGGCGAGGTTTGTGCACATTTGTTTGACTATTTCTAGAATGTGTAGTATATGTACCTGCAAAGTATGTACAACTAGTTTTATTAACACATTAAGTGCCGCACTCAGAGCTTAAAAATTAACTTTAGGTATAACTAGCTTTTTCTCGCGGCTCCGCCCGCGTGATCTGCTTTTTCCGGGATAAAAAGTAGCCTATGTTCATCAGGGATAACGTGGGATTCTAATGGTGAAAGAATTTTTCAAATCGGTCCAGCAGTTTTTAAGTTTATTCGTTACATACAAAAATACAAATCTTTCCTCTTTATAATATCAGGGTAGATGTAGATTAACTCCTTTAGAATCCGATTATTTAATGTATATGAGACAATGGAATTGCTAGCATTTGTAACTAATAACTACGAGCCTATAAAGTTATAATACCAGACAATCCTTTTCACATTTTTGAAATATTGTGAGTAATATCGTTTGTAAACGAAAACAGGGCGCATAGTATGTTATGTTTTTATAAATTTTATACACGAATCAAAAGCGCATAATACCACTGTGACAAGACTGACTTGTGAAGTCATTGTGACATGATCAGACATTGTTTTTCTTCTTTCGATCTCCGGAGAGTATTTATTCTCATTGCTATTATTTTTGATAATTTGTTTACGTCTATGACTACGGAATCTTTGTGAAGGGTTTTTTTATTTGATTGAATGACGAGACGAGCAAGGTGCTCGCCTGATGGTAAGCGCTACGCCTGCACGTAAACAGAAGCAACACCACACATAACGTAGAATTACAAAGCACTGAACTGCGCTCGTCACCTGAGACATAAAATGTTAAGTCGCATAATGCCCAGTAATTTCACTGGCTACAATGTCCTTCAAAATGAAACACATCAGTGCTTATACACTGTTAATTGGCGCCAGAAATAGACAAAGTGATGGTACCAACCCAGACGGCCTCTCGCATACGAGGGACCTTACACCATGTAAGGGTTTTCTATTCTGTGGAAAAAAGCTCCGGTTTATTGTTTGTACTTAAGCAAACGCCTATATCACTGAGAGGTTACGCAGAGGTGTAACTAGTGTGGAATATTTCAACCCCATGATGTGAGAGGGGGTCAGCCAATTGCCATATCAGGCACAAATTCTAGTCCCGAGCTGTATTCTTCGTATCGAAAATTCGAACACAAATTGTGATTGCCTGGCCTAGGATTTGAACCCACGCTCTCACTGTTTCTCAGCCTAAGCAGACTGCCAGATCAATGAGAAAAAGAAATGGCAAACTTAAAAGACCCCGCGTTGACTTGCGCATAGTAAAATCCATAATAAACCGGCAATATTTCCCCTGGCGGGGTCGACAGCTTGCAGGCTGCGGGATCGCCTATGATGGATCGGTGCGATCCCTTCGCATTGATTTATTTCTCTATTACGACTAAAAACTTCATTGCAACAGTTTTTTGTTTCACGAAAATGAAAATGTTATCAATTCTATCCACTAAATAAATCAAATTAGAAAATTTAGTAAGTGGGATTAAGTTTTCTATAGTTAAATGTATTAGTAAAGCATTTCTAAATTATGGAATTCTCATTGGACAGTTCACCCCGTGACCACGAAGGCTGGAAAGTCTTCGAAACGTCGGGATCAAAATTAATAAAAAACCGCGATAAAATCCGTTTAAATTAGTTTTATTTCGATGAGTGACATTGGCGTAAACGTAAGAAATCATTATAGAATTCTATTAATTTGTAATTATTTCAATAATAATTGAATCAATAATAATTAAATGATTATTAATAAAAAAACATCTAATTAACACATGAAAAATAATATTAAAAGAACATTATTTTTACATAAAATACTATAGTATCTAGAAGTCTTCGAATTCGATGCTGGTAGGTCAAATGGAATGCAATATGATTCAACAGTCGTAGTACATCATGTAGGTGTATCATATACCAAGATATACGTTAAATGGTGTGAGGTTATTATAAGGTGCGTCTGCCGCTAGAGTGATTGATGAAGGCCCGGCACGACAGACTTTATTCAAGACGCGAAGACAGAGAGATGGATGTACACATTTTTACCAACGCTGGAACTTATTCATATGGAAATAGTAATTACGTAATAATTACTTTATAAAAGTACTACAACCTACACCTACCCTTTACCTTGCCTCCTTAACTTGCCTTTTACTAATATTTCGCATATTAGTAAATGGCAAGTTCAATGGTAGAGCGAGTAACTTAATCTCTTAATCTAAGATTCTAATTTTATATTTATGACGTCCAATTATTTTTTTCTTATTTATTAGAGATCTCTGCTCTCCAGGCCTAATGGAATATTTAATTGTGCCTTATTACTCTGGCCCTATTTTGTCCACAGCTAATGATCCATTTACATTCAGCAGCTGGGTTAAGATTGATGGATAGTTTTTGGTTGCGAGGAATGACTTGTTACTGGTCGTTGACAAGATTTTGAGTTATTTATGATTTGAGGATTGTTTTATATTTTCCAAGAAAAATTACAATGAGTAGTGAATCAGTTACATGAGAAATTAATTGACCCCTAGTATGCGAGAGGCCATGTGACTTATTTAAGCTTACATGATAAAAATTCCAGTAAGTTATAACATAATAAAAAGTATCAAACTTATACATTGAAAACCAAGTTTGCAAATATGAATACGAGGCTTTATACCAAACCGTATATAATATAACCGTATCTTACATTCGTGTTGTATCGTGAGGAAACCCGGTGCGACAACGAGTCGCGGATAAAAGACGTTTCCGGTGGCACGAGGCTTATTATCAGCCGAGCGGGAGCCGCTCCAACCTCTGAGTAACGTCGACGCACATTGAGGCGGCTCACATTTAGGGCTACCAGATGACATTGCAGGATTTTTAGCATTTGTCAGGGTTGTCATTACACTTGAGGTTAATACCTCCTCAATTCATTATTTTGTCTCCCGCTTTGCTATGGAGGGAAGTGGACAGTTAATATTTCCAACTCCTCCCTAACCTTCTATTAGATTAATTTCGTTGCGGGACAAAGACATTTAGGCATTCCCAGAGACTCGCCGAGCTTCATTGCTCGGTGTCAACAAAAATGCGTGCCACTGTTAATCCTGGTGCACAGGAGTTACAGTGGCAGGTGTGTGGGCGGGATAGTCTCATTTATCAGGGTTCCGGATTTTGGAAAAGATATATGGATATTAAATAACTCGCCAGGGAGTGATACGGACTGCCGGGACGCGTACAAGTTTGGGACAAACAAAAAATCATGTACCTCTGACTTCTTACATGCGTATTCTTTGTTAATTTTAATATCGTTTACTTTACGAAGCCTTTGCCCACAAGAGAGACATTACAATACAGACTAATTAAAAAGAATACACTTAAGTATTTTAATCTTCTTCTTCCATCTGCCCTTACCCCACTCGCACTGGGGTTGGCGCACACATGTTACGGAAAGATTTGGTTTGCAGTTTGTACGACCCCTCGCCAGCCTAGCGTCAACCCTCTGGAAGAAACACCCAGACCCGAAATAAATATTTGTGGATCACAATAACTTTTTGCCTCGGTGCGGGAATCGAACCCGCGGCCTCTCGCTTCACAGCCGATTACTACGCCACGGAGGCTGTCACACTTGATTATTTTTTAAACAATAATATTATATCTCCTTCACTATTAAATCTTAATAAATATTGTAGCAGCTGCCTCAGTGTGCGTTGCCCCGCTGTTCTCGAATTTTACCACCATCTGAACCGAATATTTCGACTCATGTCGAAAGCTGTGTAAGTCTGCATGTTATTAGATGCCGTGGGAATCTCCGCGTGTCAACATATATTTGTACTCTTCTTATTCAATTTACTCCTCAGCATTTTATTTCGTCAAGAAGGATACTGTGAATTCTTATAAATTCGCCTGAATGACGAGACGAGCAACTCTCTCGCGTGATGTTAAAACAAAATCAGTGTTTCCATTAATTGAACTTGTTGTGGGTTGGTTCCTTTTTGCGTAAATAGGTCCAATTGTTCCTTCCCGAGAGACGTCGACAATCGGTCGTGTACAAACTGCGACGAATTATATCTCGTTATCATTTTTTCCCCTACGGAACACCACAAGGGACACCGTACAAGGTGTCCTTCAACTCCACCGAACGGCCGCAGTACTTCGCTGCGCTTCTGGCGAGATGTTGCCGAAGCGTTCATCAAGCGTCCATGCTGCCTATAATCGCGAGACGTGCAGACGCCACCGCCACTCGTGCCTGCTACCTATCGGTTGCATGCACCTCTACGTATCGGTTCGCTGTGGTTCGGAATCTCTGTGACAGGCCAGTTGCCAGTCCGCTTGCTAACAATATTTTTATTATTCGAGCAAGGCAAAGTGACTGCACTTATGTCCACCTCATGTTAAGTATAATGCAGCCAAAAAAACAGCGACCATCATGAGTTTACCGGTAGTTACTAGAATCATGCCGGCCTGTGTAAATACTTATTCACACTCCGAAGCTCTTCGGAAGAAGCAAATCGAGGGGCGACAGGAAAGACGGATGACTGTGCCTGCACAAGGATACAAGAATGGACCCTTATACCCGCCCCAACCAACCATCAAGTCCTGTCGCAAGCCCCTCGAAAGAATCGACACTGGCTGATCCTTAAACGCGATTCACAGAAGATGTGTAGGTCACTATGGCAGATTTTAATAATACCATGTGTACAGCGGTCGCTATTTAGTCGGTTATGAACATTCTACCACCAGTAAAATATAAGTGACGAATTATAATAAAATAATATGACGCGGTGATAAAAAATATGACTCGCTTTCATATGTAAACCCTGAGTTTAATTGTCTCCTGAATTCTACCCCTAAATTCTGAGACGGCATCCCGCCACAAACGTGAGCAGGCAAAAGTAAAATGAATTTTACAACTACCAGTGTTTCATCTTAATGGGTGCATAAAAGCTGAAGTTTTCGTCAACGCCTATTTAATTGGGACCAAGCGACAAGTAAGTAATACCTTAATTAATTGTATTACATTCACGGTACTACTGCTGTGTTGAGGTTTCGATCACCATATCGGGTAAAAGTTGTGTGTTTCTATCACAAAATGCTTAGTATCACGGGAATTGTGCCCGGTATGGCGATAGGCTCGCCCCCTATCAAATTATGGGATGGAGATACGCTCGGCAAAATGTGGGTGTACTGGTTAAAGCTCTGCCTACCCCTTCGGGGATTACAGGCGTGTGTGCGTATGTACATATGTGATGAAAAAGGGTCATCATAATTAAACCGCTCTTATTGACATTAACATACGAATAAACTTATATTTTTTCTTCGGTTGAAAATACTGTCAGCGATAAGTAACGTAACAGTCTGCATGTCTGAATGTCTGCAGATATGTAATGTGAAAGAAAAGAAAAATGTTTTGAAAAAAACAAACGTCTTTTGAAAGTCTTGGTCATCTTATATAAAACAGGAAAGAATCGCTCAAAAGCTGATGTCACACGTGGAATCATTGATATCCGACTAATTTTTATCAAATACCACTAAAAGCGTTGGTGCAGGATATGTATGAACGGTCGTAATATTTTTTTATGATATATATTAGAAAAGGCGTGATTCATAAATAGAGTAAGTTATCGCGTCAGGTAAGGGCCGGGTATCGCCGATAACACTTATCTACATCGATTCTTATTAGTTGGGGTGATTTACGATACATTCATACACGTATTTTTAATAATTTCCTCTTTTTGATCCTTAACTTAGTGTGACTAACGATATTGAAAATAATATCAACACCAAAATAAATTCTTATGTTGTAATTGGCTTTGGTTCGTTAATTAATGATATATTAATAATACGTGTTTGGTATTTGCTTTACAATGGTAGTGTGGTAACTTAAATGACCGGGTGGCATAATGTAATGTAGAAAAAAACGGAATGAAGTGACATAATTGTGCGTATAATGTTATATAATTAATATATTTTGGGCTTTTTAACGAGAAACCACCGTGTATCCCGGATCCAAAATCTTTGAGAAATTCAACGAACAAGTGAGTGTTTGTGCATTTTTTATATTAAAATAATTTACTATATTTAGGATATCGCCCTTATTTTAAAGTTTTAAAGTGTTTGGACTTATCTAATAATAATTTAAATCGCTATTTAATGGCTAATAACACCTACAAAGCCATGCTTAAACATGATTCATTGATTCCAAGATCTCCAGTACTTTTTATTTTAAAATAATTTTAACATCATTAAATATTAAAAGAAAAATTAAACATTCAAAAATATCACCCTCCTATGGCGGCCTAGGACCCAAACCACTAGCGTTTAGAACACCAGCGTGAGGAACCTCACAATGCGTGTCGTATCCAATGACACACCCTTCTGAATATGACCTTTGACCCAAAGACCAATTGAGAGCCTCTGAAGGTATTGGTCGAGACTCTTTGGTATCTTTGGTTTGGTTGGGTTAGGATGTTTAAATCTTTCGCGCTGTAGAAGTATTTTAAGTGGAGAAGATTGACAAGGAGAGCCGACTCCAAAATGAAATAGATGAAAGAATGCAACTAGGATGAATAATAATGGAGAAGTATTTTTAACTGGGTTTCTAAAAAATCTAATTTATTTAATAGTTGTAACCAGTAATAATATCATGACTAGTTATTTTTAAATTAATATACTTGTTTTCTACTTATTACAGGAAAAAGGAGCTCTGTGAATAATGAAAAGGAAAAATCTTTCATATGATTCACAAGCACAAATGTTACCAATGAATCCAACATAACATAACGGAGTAAGAACAATAATCCAACGTTATTATACAACAAAGCTAATATTGTAGGTGGAGAATTAATTAAATCAAATATAAGTGTTTGTTATGTAACGATGATACCGAAACAGGGTTTATATTGTGCAATAGGAGGATTAATTATCATTTTTATGTTCATAATGTGGACATACTCTGACTATCGTAACGAAACAAATGCAATACAGAATTTACTACATTTTAGACAAAAAAATCACACAGTATTCGTGAAGCAAGAAAATACGACGAAAACAAACAATAACACGATGAAATACATATTAATTTGGACTCTGCCGAGGAAAGATCCGCTTATGTACTTAGGTGAAGGTGACAGTGTTTTTATTAAAAAGAAATGTCCAGTAACCAATTGCTATGTGACGACAAACAAAAGAATGATGGAAATAACCGATTACGATGTTTTACTATTCAATGTCCCAGAAATTAATGATAAACCACATCCAGTTTTGCCTCCTGCTCGTTCGCCACATCAAGTATATGTGTTTGCTTCCATTGAATCTGCTGATTACTATCCTCTTTGCAGTAATCGATTCGACAACTATTTCAATTTAACATGGACGTACAAACTTAATTCCGATCTGTTTTACGGGTACATGATCATTAGGAACAACGACGGCGAAATTATTGGACCAAATGAGATAATGCATTGGGAGAAAATAGAAAACATGACTCCTATAGATGACAGAATTAAGGAGAAACTTAAGAATAAAAATAAAGCTGCTGCGTGGATTGTGTCGAATTGTAACGCCCCAAGTGGAAGAGATCAGTTTGTGAAACAAGTCCAAAGAGAACTGGATAAATATGGAATGATCATCGACATATACGGGAATTGTGGCAAGATAAGATGTGAGAGAAATATCATGCCAATCTGCTTGAATAAAGTTGAAACAGATTATTATTTTTACTTTTCGTTTGAAAACTCTTTTGCTCCCGATTACGTCACTGAGAAGTTACTGCATGGTCTCAATCATTATACAGTGCCTGTAGTATATGGCACAGCTAACTACACACGGTGAGTAATAATCCTCTACTTTGCTTAATAACTTACATACACACATACGCACTCACGCCTGTAATCCCAGCAGGGGTAGGTAGAGGTGTAACCAGTACATTCATATTTCGCCGAGCTTATTTACTTTCCATGTATGATAGGCGGCCTATGCTATACACTGTACTATTCCTTACTGCTAATATACTTGTATAGAGATTTCATCTCATTTTTGTACTTCTGTTTTGCTAGAGGTCGATTTTTTTTTTTTTTTTTTTTATCCTGGCTCGGCAAAGTGACTACGCTACACCTGATGGTAAGTGTAGCGTAATCCAAGAATATTGTCGACCAACGATAAACAATGTGTCCATCGTTGGTCGGTAAGATCATGCCGGCCTGCCAAAGGGTCAAGGGAGAGGGGAAGGAAAAAGGGATGGGGAAAGGGTTAGGATCAGGGGGCAAGCCCCCTGGGGAGAACCGGATATACACTGGCTGACCCTGGAACGCGACCCACACAAGGTGGGCCACTATGGCAGGTTTTAGCACCAGTGTACGGTGGTCGCTATCCGGTCGGATACAAGTATCCTCCCACCAGCAAATTCTTTCGATGAAAGAAATCAAACATATTATACATTCAACACATGGCAACATTGAACACAATAATCAAAACCAATCCTAGGCTAGCCATGTGTTTTTAGTGTCGCAAAACTCAATTAATTTTTACTATACCCGATTATCATTGGTAAGCGATTGGTAGGGAGTTATTTCACTGACTTCATGGTGCTTCAAACCGAAACACAACAGAACTTACACACTGCTGCTTGACGGCAGAAACAGACAAAGTGGTGGTACCAATTCCGTCTGGGTTCACTCGCATAAGAGGGACCAAGCATCTAGGAACTTTGGGCCTCTGGAAATGTCATTCACCGTGCAGAATGCAACTACTACACTGGTACTAAAGTGATCGCTCTATAAGCAACTTAACAGCACTATAGGCAAAATTATCTACAGCTTGGTTCTATAATTCGCAAATGTGAGTTCTGCTTCTGCTTCCGCCTGCCTTTATCCCAATCGCATTGTCATTATCATTGGTCGGCGCAACATACTTTTTAACACATATTAGTAGTTTAACGACCGCCTGCCTGGCGTCCACGCCCCTGGGGAGATAGAAATGTAAATTGCTAATTTTTTTAATTTATTTTACAGTTTCATGCCAGACGGCATTTATTTGAATGCCAAGGAGTTAGGCGCCAAGGAGCTAGCCAAACAAATGGCAGAAATCATAAACGACAAAGAAAGATATTACGATTTCTTCAAATGGCACAATCATTATTCTTATCACGAAGTTGAAGAAGTACCCGAGACTGATTTTCATTGCAAAATGTGCGAGAAAGTTAATTCTAAGGAAGTGGCGGAAGGCGCCAATGTATATGAACATTTAAAAGATTGGTGGAATACTGAGAGAATAAGGCCCGGTGGTTGCACAGCATATTTTAATGGTATAAAACATAAATAAAAATGGTCAATGTTCTGTTTAATATTTTGTGGAACAAAAAAGATAGATTTTATTTATTTATTTATTTATTTGATAATTAAATCATGATCATTTCACCTCTTCTGTCTCGCTGGATCACCAAACCAAGTGTCATACTCTGAATTACTTAGCTGGTCTTCCTCATCCTAACATTAACCTCTTTCACTTTTCTCCAGTTGCAATAGAGGAGATCAAAAAGTCAATCCTCTCAATTAAATCCAACGCTACAGGCTACGACAACATCAGTCGTCGCATGATTGTTACAATTCTTGACCACATTCTCCCCGTAATTTCCCACATTATAAACTTCTCATTTAGTACTGGTGTCTTTCCGTCCTCTTGGCGGAAGGCCCTTGTTATTCCTCTCCCTAAAAATCCTAACCCATCCCTTGTCAACCACTTCCGCCCGATATCCCTTCTCCCTTTCCTATCCAAGGTGCTAGAGGCCTGTGCCCACAAACAGCTGACCAAGTTTGTACACCAAAACAATCTACTCAGTCCCTTGCAGTCGGGATTCAGGCCAGGCCACAGCACCGTCTCCGCTCTCCTTAAAGTGACTGGCGATATAAGGGCTGGAATGCAGGACACCAAAGTCACTGTGTTGACTCTGGTAGACTTTTCCAACGCTTTCAATACCGTCAGTCACGATATCCTTTTATCTATCCTCGCCCACTTGATGATCTCTTCCGTAGCATTGGAATGGTTTTCAACTTATCTTCGAGGGCGTCAGCAGTCGGTGCGTCTTGGCGAGACTTCGTCAAATTGGCGCAACGTTGATAGTGGTGTCCCTCAAGGCGGTATACTCTCTCCTTTATTATTTTCTATTTTTATTAATTCCATAACCCAAAACCTTCAGTGTGCGTATCATCTGTACGCCGATGACTTACAACTTTATGCTCAAGCGGGCGTCGATGATGTAGCTATTGCTATAGCCAAAGTAAACAAGGATTTGGATCACATCAAAAACTGGTCTGACCGGTTCGGTTTGGACGTGAACCCCAATAAATGTCAGGCGATAGTTATAGGTAGCTCGCGACTAATTAGCAGACTGAACAAGTCAACTCTTCCTCCAATTCTATATAATGGTTCAATCATCGCTCTGTGTTCTACTGTAAAGGACCTAGGGTTGAATATAGACTCTACCTTCAACTGGCAGACCCAAGTAACTTCTGTTTGCCAAAAGGCTACATGTACCCTTCGCGCTCTCTATCGCTTAAAAAACTTCCTCCCATGTAAAACTAAGACAACACTTGTGCAGACCTTAATCTTCCCTATTATCGACTATGGTGATGTATGCTATTTTGATCTGAATGCAGATCTGCTCAACAAACTTGACCGTCTTCTCAATAACTGCATTCGATTCATTTTCAATCTACGTAAGTATGACCATGTGTCTTCTTATCGCTCTCAACTTAAGTGGTTGCCAATCCGCCAGCGCCGAAATCTGCGCGCACTTACTACACTCTTTTCCATTCTAACTTCACCTAATCCCCCTTATTACTTAACTTCCAACTTTCAGTATCTAGGCTCTAACCACGAGAGAAATCTTCGCTCTTCAAGCAATCTTCTTCTCCAGTGTCCTCCCCACAACTCTGATTTCATTCACTCCTCCTTCACAGTCCAGTCTATTCTTCTTTGGAATGCGCTTCCATTGGAAATCAGGACGTCCACTAACCGGCTTACTTTCAAATTTAAAGTTCGGACGCTGTTTGCTGACAGTGTGGCAGAATCACGACAGCAGTAGATTCATACTATATGTATATATTTGTATATATGTATATTTATGTATATATATGTCGTGGATAACGATATCATTTTTATAAAAGTCACTCAATTGATTACTGTAGTGGTAAGGCAAACGCCGATTAATTGTAAATTGTTGGTACCGCCAATGATATTGTTTATTTGAGGGTGATTTAAATAGTTTGTCAGTTGATTTCACTCTCGTACTGGGGGTGGGGAAACTCAATATAAGCAGTGCCCCCGCGTATAGAAAGGGGAGTCTGTGTCTAACTGTGACGGGAGTCTGTGTCTAACTGTGACGAGAGTCTGTGTCTAGCTGTGACCGAGGACAGAAGTTTGCCCAATATTACTCACAAGTAAGTGTGGTTATGGTTATTATGTGTGGATTATAATTGTGTGTTAATTATCACTGTGTGTGAATAGTCACTGTGTACGTTGTGTGAGGTAAGGGCCGGCTATGGGGATGGAGGAGGTCGGGTACACACATAGTAATCATGATGATGTGAGTTTGTACAATTTTGTGTTGAGATTTGTGTTGTTTGTGTTGATCATGGAGAGGTGTAAATGGCCTCTCTTAGATACGAGTAAATGAGTTCTATATTCCCTTCGAGAGAGATCCTTCTTTTTCTTTTTCCACGACATCAGAAGTGGGATTAGGCCCCACAGCCTATCCATTTAACTGCGACTGTGTACCAGTGATTTAGTGAGCCTGTTCTAATTTTGTTGGATTTTTGTTAAAACAAAAATCGCGAGTAATATTGTCATGTGGTGAGTTTGTTAGATCACGATGATCCATGGTGCAGCAGTCGTGCCATTCAGTGTATTCATTGCTGAATTTGATGGTGTTCAGGAATGTAAATGGATAATTATCTGCCCGATATTTATTAACAATTCCATGTCTCGATATTTTGAAAGTTACTTTACATATTTTGTTTTGTGTCCACACCTACAAAGTTATTAATCGTGTACCAATTGTTGTAAGAGCTTATCTAGGACTATAATGGACGAGTTCTACTGATGTGGCGCCGGTGCTGGCGTTGAGTGCAACATATTTGTGCGCTGGAGTTCCCGATCGTTGAACCATAACGCGGTACCCATGGTATGGCGGTTCACGCGTACGGCTTACAAAGCATCTTTGCGGGACGACTGATATCAAACGCATTTACGAGTATTGAGTTATACGCCGAGGATTTGGTGAGATCTTTCCATTTTATGTATACCGCGTATAAAAAAATAAATTTGAAGTACGAACCTAAGATGTGCAGACAAATCGCTGTAGCGATAGCCTACCGAAATCAAAATGGTTTTACCTATCGAGCAAAGCTGTGTACTGTGTTCACTAAATACCTAATGCAGGGATTCTGTTTCATTGCATTTTACATCAATCCATCCTGATATGATTGTCGTTATAGATGTGAACGATAATTTCTTTTTGATTTGATAGAGGATTAATGACCCGATGTTTCGTAAAATAAAAGTTTAAAGTATCTCATGGTTCCAGATACCTGCGACACAAGACTCGTGTCTGATTATGTGTGTGACTGTTGGGTGTATTATTGACATAATTACAAAAACTGTAAATCCAGTAGTACAATCCTGTTCCAGTAAAATTTATCACTTGTGATCGTTATGCGGAACTGCTGAACTCGAAACAGTTTTTCCAACTTTTTAACGAAATGCCTTTTGGGTCCCTGTCCTGGCAGACTTATTTCCCAATACGAATCAGACTTCTGCCTGGCACACTTTAGTGTGGAGAGAATTTTGACAAACTTATAATCGTGATAATCACCTGCCTTTGCGTTTTGGTTTTTGTTTTCAGAAGCAGTGGTGATAAGTAACGCTGGCCGACGCTTATTGAGAGGCGCGTGGCGGTTTTTCGCTTCACGGACGTTGGTCGACCACCACTGGCTCACGTGGTTGCTGAAACAGGGTGTTTGTGCGTGCATAAATAAGTGTGCGCAAGGTGAAGTATCAAGTACCCGAGCCGGGGATGTTGAGTTTGGTTGCTCGACCACATTACAGAGTTTTAAGATAAGTGGGTGGTAAAGTTACATTTTCCCCTTAAAGATGTTATTAGTACTCGTGGCGATCAATCGGACCTAGCTCTCTGACGGCTGGGACTGAGACATTGAATGGGCACTATGGCCCGGTTACACAATTTGAATCGGTTTGTTTAGGCAGTACACTTAGTTCTTGAATATTGTGAGTGGGTCTTAAGCTTTGTAGGTGACAGACCTACGTCTTTCCCTTAAAGATACCTTCCGTACTGGCCTCGCAGGCTAGGAGTGTCCCCGTTAATGAGGTTATCTGAGTTCGACGCGCGTTTGCAATTTCGCAGCTTTATACCTGAGTCACTAGGTCATTCGGAAGGCATGTAATATTTAGTGTCATGTGGCAATGTATGGGGACTGATGGAAGTCCGGATTTGAAAAGATAAAAATATTAAGGAGTTATGCTTCAGACACATACGAACCTGTAATGACCGTTTCTAATGTTCTCCTTGTGTATTTTAGAGCACTGTAATAACCGTTTTAATGTACTCCTTGTGTGTTTTTTACATGTTCAAACGGATTGCCGAACGGTGAGCCTGGTGCTGACGATGATGAAGAGGTCTGTCTGGAATTGCCCGGTCCATTGTCTGCAAAACCTGCTGAAGACACCTAATGACTGATGAGTATCCATGTGAACTAATTCTCTTTTATGTTTCTGAGACAAAAATTAATTTTGAAGCCCAAAATACAAGGGACCATTAAAAATTGTAAAGTTGCTTGATGGTGATCGTTACCTATTGAAATCTCAAATGAATGATCGCGTACGAAGGATTCCTCTAAGTGATGTACCAGTTGAGTTAGATTTGCCTGATGTAGAAGATGGTGAGGATGGTGCCTCCACCAGCAAGTAGAACACATACAATAGCTAGGTCGCACTGCACGCACTAGTCTGTAGTCGTAACTGTAACTCTTGGTAGTTATTCAGGGGGCGATGGGCAGCTAGTGGTGTGGCGAGGACCCGGGTCTCGAAAGAGACTATTGTGTGGTCATGTATTGACCTGGGAGTCTGGGACTCTAGTTGGTCGTATCACATAAGGTGATGACGATATGGGTGACAATAGTGAATTGTCACTAGCTGCTGGGGCAGCCGGGCTATTGATGTATGTGATCTATTGCGTTGATAATGTGATAAATTGAGATTCGATAATTATGAGACATAGAGGAACCTTTCGTGCTTAGCTTAGACTATTTTGAATGGGTGACAATAGCGAATTGTCACTAGCTGCTGGGGCAGCCGGGCTATCGATCTATTGCGTTGATAATGTGATAAATTAAGATTCGATAATTATGAGACATAGAGGAACCTTTCGTGTTTAGCTTAGACTATTTTGAATGGGTGACAATAGTGAATAATAATTGTCACTAGCTGCTGGGGCAGCCGGGCTATTGATGTATGTGATCTATTGCGTTGATAATATGATAAATTGAGATTCGATAATTATGAGACCTAGAGGAACCTTTTGTGTTTGACTATTTTGAAGTTTATTTGGTTATAAAAACGTACTTGTAGTTGTGTAATGTAACGGCATGGTCAGGTTGGCCGAGTGTACACGGACGCTTTTAAGTTGGTTATTTTGTTACACATACTGGAATCCACGAGGACGTGTAACATGTCAGGCTGGCCGTGTCGTGGATAACGATATCATTTTTATAAAAGTCACTCAATTGATTACTGTAGTGGTAAGGCAAACGCCGATTAATTGTAAATTGTTGGTACCGCCAATGATATTGTTTATTTGAGGGTGATTTAAATAGTTTGTCAGTTGATTTCACTCTCGTACTGGGGGTGGGGAAACTCAATATAAGCAGTGCCCCCGCGTATAGAAAGGGGAGTCTGTGTCTAACTGTGACGGGAGTCTGTGTCTAACTGTGACGAGAGTCTGTGTCTAGCTGTGACCGAGGACAGAAGTTTGCCCAATATTACTCACAAGTAAGTGTGGTTATGGTTATTATGTGTGGATTATAATTGTGTGTTAATTATCACTGTGTGTGAATAGTCACTGTGTACGTTGTGTGAGGTAAGGGCCGGCTATGGGGATGGAGGAGGTCGGGTACACACATAGTAATCATGATGATGTGAGTTTGTACAATTTTGTGTTGAGATTTGTGTTGTTTGTGTTGATCATGGAGAGGTGTAAATGGCCTCTCTTAGATACGAGTAAATGAGTTCTATATTCCCTTCGAGAGAGATCCTTCTTTTTCTTTTTCCACGACATATATATATTTTATAATACATTTATTCGTGTATTTATATTTATAATATTATATCATAGTTTTTATTTATATGTAGATTTAAGTATTAATTACCTGTCCGTTTGCTCCTTTCTTGTCAGTATTGTTTGTTGTTTTTTCTTCTCATCTTAGATAATTTGTATACACCCACATTATCTCGTTTCTGCATCACCCAAGGGTAGACTGGTAGATAATGCCTTTGGCATTAAGTCCGCCTTTATACATGTTATGTATATAAAGTTTAAATAAATAAAAAATAAATAAATAAAAAGGTGACTCAAAGTCCTGCAAGTCTATACCATGTTGTATAAAATGTCACTTTAGTTAGTGACGTAATGTATCATTGTATAAACCAATATATTCCATGACAGATAGACAGTTTTAATGCAATTTCGTTTCTTTATGAATTATTATAAAATGACAGTCCAATATTTTTTAAAGAGGACACTGCATAAATTATTATGAATATCTAAAGCTTTACAATTTCGATACCAGATATTCATAATAACCCAAACGTTATTTATTAAAATTTCACAGTAAGTTATGTTGATTACGTGAATCTCTAATTATTCTTTAGGCTCAAGAAAAATCCTATTCCATTTAAGACCGATTTTTCAATGTCCGAATACATTTTATTTGCTAGATACCATTACATAGCTGATTTAAGGAGTACACTTTGATATACACTTCTCCGTATATTTAATAACAGTGAGAGTATTTTGTACTTAACGTTTCATTTTTCTAACCGACTTAAAACACAATTTGATTTCATCGATTTTACGGAAAAAATGTAATTTGATAGAGTTTACCGGCGATGTCGTCTCATATAAATTTGGATAAGATCTGATGATGGAGTACGGAGTAAAAAAATAAAACTTCTTAACGGACAACAGCTCAGTCATCGCGATTATGATATTGAGTTGTTTTTAAATACCATAGCTGTACTTATATCTGATAAGTAACGTTTACTTGGTGATTGTAAAATCTGTCTTAATCTACAGCATGTGTCACAGAAAGGTGTGGTCAATTAACTAATGTATAGTGTATGATATTGAAGTATTAGTGGGCCAACATGTTAGGCCCATAACCAACATCATCTGCACGCAATACACTCTACTGATTAATGGACGAGGCAAATGCGAAATTTTGCTCCTGTTGCGAGTTGCGGGGATTAGACGGCGGGTCCCTCCCACATAATACCAAATCTACTGTCAAATCATGATGGGACCGGATCCTGGCTAATAAGCCTGGATAACGCCAGGCAGAAGAAGAAGAAAGAAAGATAGTAGACTATATAAGCAGGCTCACATATTGCAAAGTGTACTAAATAAGTTAAGGTCACGCTTTTCAAGGCATATTGTCAAACCTTGTGGCCTTTGGGTATACTACGATCAGAGGGTATACAGCGGCCTACGAGTGCAACACACTAATGCGTTCAGGGTGTTGATCGGGCTGCCACGTTACTGCAGCGAATTTGCATGTTTGCGGAGGTTCACACCAAACCATCGCTGCCATTATGCGCAAGCGATGTGCCTCCCTACTCCGGCGGGTACGTTACAGTCCCAACACCATCCTGCGAGCCTTCTCGGACCGGCAGGACTCAACGATGCTAACCCGCTGTATACAGTTAAGTAGCCTAGCCCGCTGCACGCAGTTAAGTAGCCTAGTTCTAGACTGACGTTGTTAGATGCTGTTGGTTCTATAAGTATTATACTATTGTATTGTACTATAGTTATAATTATGCTCCAATTGTTACTAACGCTATTATTAAGTAGCTACATTTTTATAAAATGTTACTAACATCTTTATGGATCTCTGTTGTCCGAAATAAATGAATTATTATTATTAAATATGCTGGTTCATCATTAAATCTATAAGCTGCCTTCTTTAATTACTACAATTATTAATAAATTCAATTTAATATTACCGGAGTTCATTTTGATTGATATCACTATAGGTATATCCTTTTCTTTCGTAAACAATATAAACAGAGCTGCATTCTTTTTTTATTGATGTGGCACGGAAATTGATATAAGTTTATTATTATCGGATTATTCCAAATTAATTCGTGTAAATCGATCAAAAGTTTACACTGTTTTACATTACACGATCACGATTTGAATACCATACGTGACATCTAGCGCTCAATTAATGAACTAACGTGCTGACGTACAGCCAGTGTTTAGCCGTGGTTGGTTAATTGTTCCCTCCAATCCACGAATTTTGTACATCACTTTTTTATTCTTTCTATTGCAACGTTGAGCTGGACAGTAAAATTTTGTTCCACGATTTTTTGAACTTACAATCACAAGTCCTAGGTCAGAAATCCGTCTACAGCATCAAATAAGCACCAAGTCGCAACAGATAGCAAAAATATGTGGAAAAAATAGGAGATCCCACTAAAACTTCGACATGTATGCACCAATTTTTGACGATTCTTTAATTAAAAACAGTAAAATATTATTTTAACCCTAAGGCTGCGGTTAGACGACGCGAAAAATTTCGTGCGGCCAACGCGCGGCGGCTGCGCGGTGACCGCGTACTAACTGTTTAGTCATAGCAAATGTATGTTTTATTAACTGGGACTTAACGTTGGAATTCTTTGTGAGTAACTAACCGCGCGGTCGCGTTAACACGATCGCGCAGTCGCCGCGTGGTTGGAGCGTTGCGAAGAATTAAACATTATGGCTTAGTCAATAGAGTTTACATTAGTTTTTCGAGTGATTCGAGCGAGGCGCTCGCGCGGCCACCGCGCGATCGCCGCGCGGCCGCAACGCGGTGAGATTCCGTGTCATATAAACGCGCCCTAACAATATAACTTAAATAGTTTGACCAACATGCTAAATAACCATTTTTATGAAATAACAACAATCCTTGCTAGTGATGTAAGTCACCGTCTAAATGTTAGTATCGATGTATGTATATAATTATCCGTTATCAGTGGCACCGAAAGTGATTACTGATTAGCTGCATTTGTTGTGAAGATAATGATATAAGCTATCGATTGGCCTTGTAACTAGAAATGTAAGTACCTATATGACTATATCGCTCGTCACCCTGAGAAATAATATATTAAGTCTCATAATGCCTTGTAATTTCACTGGCTTCAATGTCCTTCAAACCAAAACACAGCAGTGCTTATACAATGTTGCTTGGCGGCAGAAATAGACAAAGCGGTGGTACCAACCCAAACGGCCTCGCATACGAGGGACCTACCACCCTGTAAACTATACCTACACCTTTTTACTGTCGGGTATTAAAAACGAAAGTAAAATTCAAAGATATTATTATAGAATATAATACACACAAACCTTTATATGAAATTAAGATAAATTTTATAGTTAACCTACTTCTATTAACTGCAGAATTAACTAACATACGGAGCGGCGCCGTCTTATCGAGCGATAATGACATCGGCAATTATCAAATTAAACCATATATAAATAGGTTCATAAAACTTGTTCTCATAAAAACTGATAAACCAATTGTGACTTAGACACCCTAATCTTTAAACGAACTAAATGTAACGAACTTGTGCTAAAAAATCGATGTAGTTATTGGTCAAAGTGCTCAAACATATTTAATTTATTCTGGAAATATATTATTAACCAGATATTAAGGATAATCTATACTATACATATTCCTGTTAGCCTTTAGAATATTGCGATAAACTGGTCATTGTGTTTGTTCACTGTTATGTCAAAGATAAATAAAAGCGTGTTAAAAATATTTTAGTTGATCACTGAGGTGACGTTGTAAAGACGCGTGCTGTCGCGTATTGTTGAAAAATGCCAAATAAATACGGAAAGATACTGTTCTACTGCAGTGTGATGTTTTTAATAATTATTATATACGTGACGGTAAAAGACTTTTTCACTAACAAAAGTTACAAGAAAGTGGTACTTACAAATAGCAAACCTACTATGAAATATATTTTACAATGGACTTCTCCACGTGATATGCCATTTGTGTTTATGGGTAAAGGTCAACAAGGTTTCATGGATAAAAACTGCCCGCACGTGAATTGTATAGTAACTGCAAATGAAACTTATCTTGGAGATATTACAAAATTTGATGTTATAGCCTTCGCTGGACCTGAAGTAGTGAGGATGTCTGAAGGACGTTTACCCAAGAAAAGATCGCCGCATCAAAAATACGTGTTTGCAACTATAGAATCATCACACAACTATCCTGTGTGCTCTAATAGATTCGATAATTATTTCAACTGGACTTGGACATATAAACTGGACTCCGAAGTTAGATGGGGATATATTGTGGTACGAGATAAAGACAACAACATAATTGGTCCAAAAAAAGATATGCATTGGCTAAATGTCACTAACATGGACCCTATTAGCGATGAATTAAAAACACAACTAAAGACAAAGAGAAAAGCTGCCGCTTGGTTTGTATCTAATTGTTATACTAAAAGCCAGCGAGAGAAATTTGTTCACAATCTCGAAGCGGAGCTGCACAAATATAAACATGTTATTGATATTTATGGGAAATGTGGACTGATGTCGTGTGATCGTGATACCGAAGATAAGTGCAATAAATTAATTCAGGATACCTATTACTTTTATTTATCTTTCGAGAACTCGTTCGATGATGATTACGTGACCGAGAAATTGATACATCCGTTGCAGAATAATGCTGTTCCTATTGTCTTTGGAGGAGGTAACTATACCAGGTAACTATAAGATTGAGATTTATTAGTCCTTAAATGTAGTTTGAGTAATGACCAAGTCTCATTGTCTGTTAATTTTTTTATTAGTCCATATTTCGAGTGCGGTCTTGATATTGAAAATACTGTAGTACTTTCAATAGATGGCCTTGCTTATGAGACTAATGAATACATAAATTTCTAAATAAAATTCATTCTGCATATTTAGTTAATGTACTAATAATAAACTTCAGGTTCATGCCAGACGGAATCTATCTAAACGCAAGGGAACTCGGTGCAGAGAAACTAGCTGCAAAAATGAATGAATTAATAAAAAATCCGGAGAAATATTACGAATATTTTAAATGGAAGAATCATTATTCGTATCACAGGACCATGGAGAGTATAGAGACAAATGAATATTGTCGATTTTGTGAAATATTGAATGACGAGAAGGCAGTGCAAACTACGTCGATATATAAAGATTTTCGTAAATGGTGGGATCCACCTGATCTCTGCTAAATTTAGTATTTAAGTATAATGAGTATGTGTGATAGCAAGTACATGTGTATTTAATACGGCATTTAGTATAACACGGTATGAAACACTAAAAAAAATACTTCAACATTTAAGACTAGGAAGCAGTGAATTTATTTATGATAACTTCAATTTCTTGCATGATTGAAAATAGAATAAAGCCAAATATTGTTGTGGAATTGAACCTACTAAAAATACCTCTGATATTTTTCATATCAGATTCATGTTATTTTTATTTTCTAGTGTAATTTTCAAAGTAGTCTTGTATATAATTTTAGTAGTTGTTGTTTTATTATTTATAGAATTTAACGTGACTATCGCATATAACATACGATGCTACTCGGTTGTACCATTGTTTTGGAAGCATAACAGAGTTATTTGTTGAGTAGTTGCATTTTCAGATTTATTTTATTTTGTACTTCGTTATAAAACCTTAATCAAATTTATATTATGCGACCAAATGGCAGGTCAGGGTTTGCCAACCATTTGGTCACTTAGATAATTTTTCAACACAATATTATTTTTATGGAAATTGATCCACACTCGGCGCAGAAATTCATGTAGAGTATTTCGAAAATCTTTATATTTTTAATAATTTAATCTCAAACTTGCCAAATATTTTTAACGTAAACAATAATTTATGTTAGAATACTAAATTATTTAATGATAGTTATAGTAAATAATTTCAATAAACACATAAAATATGTCGTAACTGCTGTGTTCCGGCGTAATTCACATGGCTAACAATGAAATAAGTGTAGTCAAAGCGTGAAATCACATTTATGGTTTGTTTGCCAACTTATTTACAACTTTAGGATTCCGCATAAATTCAGAAATTCATTCTACAGACATATTTATTTATATTAGAATCATATGTTTTTCTATTGGTTGTTAATATGAGAACTGGAAATATATTTCTATAATTTCTTCTCTGTATGCCATAGTTGAAATTATGCATAAATATGTATTGAGTTTATGGAAAATTCTCTTCGTATTAAATGTTAGAATATTATGTTTCAATGTCCGAATTAATATCTGTCAGATAACGCCGTGGCAAGAGGTGAAACAAATGGAAAATATATAAAATAGTATTGTATGTTATGATTATATGTATTTCGTAAGTTTGTAATATTACTTGTTTATACTTGTTGCACCTACCTTATCTATCTCTGCACCATCGTAAGGTTGACTGAATGCTTCTGGCATTAAGTCCGCCTATATACATATTTTGTACATGAAGTTCAAATAAATAAAAAATAAAACCTGAAAATCGCTCAATGAGTAATATAGTTTAATTTGAAAAAATCGTAAGTAACAATATTTATAACTAGCTTTTGCTCGCGGCTCCGCCCGCGTGATCTGCTTTTTCCGTGATTTCCGGGATAAAAAGTAGCCTATCACCCAAGTCAGCTCATACCCTGACTGTATACCAAATTCCATCAAAATCCGTTCAGTAGTTTCAGCGTGATTGACGGACAATCATCCAAACATCTAAACAAACAAACTTTCACATTTATAATATTAGTAGGATAGGATGCTTGACGATGTATGCGACGTTCCAGTTTACTGTATACATAAACTCCATTTGCGTTGCGTTTCAACTCAATTAGCGTAAACCTTTGTGTCTCCAAAGGTAAATGACCCTTGGTGAAGATTTGGGCCGAACCACGTTCAGTGGAAGATAAGTCAATGCGTCATTCAAGTGACACGTGTCGTAAGGGTTTTACCCACTCCAATAATCTAGACGGCTTGAACTCTATGTGCTCATAAAAATGTTAGCGACGCTGAGGTATCGCACGGCCGAGATGCAGGGTGGTGGTTGAATTTTTAATGGGTTTATTTGTCATTTTATCTTTTTGTTAAGAAATAAATATTAATAGATTAGGTTAGGTTTGGCTGGTGGGAGGATACTTGTATCCGACCTGATAGCGACCACCGTACACTGGTGCTAAAACCTGCCATAGTGGCCCACCTTGTGTGAGGTCGCGTTCCAGGGTCAGCCAGTGTATATCCGGTTCTCGCCAGGGGGCTTGCCCTCTGATGCTACCTTTTTCTTTCCCCTCCCCCTTGGCCCTAGGATGAGATACTGCGGGGTCGTCAGTATGCCGTTAGCAGGGAACCCGTAGTCCATCCCAGGAACTTTGGCAGGCCGGCATGATCTTGCCGACCTACGATGGACACATTGTTTATCGTTGGTCGACACTATTCTTGGATTGCGCTACACTTACCATCAGGTGTAGCGTAGTCACTTTGCCGAGCCAGGATAAAAAAAAGGTAAGTAGATTTTTTTATTCCATCTTGGTTTAGGATTTATGTGAAGCGATAAATCGATCACCAGTAAAATTAATTCTTATTTCAATGAAATGTTCCTCAATGAAGTTATATTAGGTATCATACTTATATTATTTATTGTACAAGCTCTCTTTTGCGGTTTCATCCGCGTGCATACTTCTGCTCCACTCCAGTTGGTCATAGCGTGAAGTTATATAGCTATGAACTATCGTATAGATAAAACACGAGAAAAACGAGCAAGTGGGTCACCTGATGGTAAGTCTCCACCGCCCATGTACGCCCACAATACCAGAAGGATTATGGGTGCGTTGCCGATCTTAAAGGAAACGGATAATTAGGGATTGGGAAGGGGAGGATTTGGGCCTCCAGATATCTCACTCAACGTATGAAACGCAGCAACAATGTTACTTTACGTCAGTTTTCCGTGAGACAGTGGTAACTACCCGGTCGAGCCGGCCCATTCATGCTGTAGCTAATATTATCTACAGGCTACAGCTTGGCTCCACCACGATAAATGAATATGAATATTAATCGTTCAAGTCGTTCAAAAGTTCCTAATCAGTTATATAATGACAAAAAAATTATTCTCAATTGGATTGTGATTTACCCGATTTCACTTTCCAGAATCTTATCGAGCTTATCAAAAAAAGTTACAGATTTTCTGACTTGTCCCATTTTCCGGGCAACATTTCCAATTTTTGCTTCCTTAAAAACCTTATTTGAACGATTATGTACGTCTAACATTAAAATAATAGCCAAAACGGTCCAGCCGTTCTTAAGTGATGCGTTTACGTGGTAGGCAGCGGCTTGGCTGTGCCCCTGGCATTGCCGATGTCCATGAGCGGCGGTGACCGCTTACCATCAGGCGGGCCGCTTGCTCGTCTGCCTATCAAGGCAATAAAAAAACGAACAAACAGCATTTAATTTTTATCAACGTTGATAGAATATTTGGTCAGCTGAATTTTGTGGAATTTTCTAGAAATTTGTTGTCACGATTTGGCGCAGCTTAGGAATTTTAGGTACTGAAGGTGTCATAAAATAATGAAAATAAAACCCACTTAAAAATCAAATGTTTTTTAATGTTTACAAGTTGGTATCACCGCTTTGTCCATTTCTGCCGCCAAGCAACAGTGAGTAAGCACTGTTGCTTGACGGCATGAAGGACATTGAAGCCAGTGAAATTACTGGGCATTATGAGACTTAACATCTTATGTCTCAGGGTGACGAGCACAGTTCAGTGCCATGCAGTGCTTTGTAATTCAAAGTTCTGTGTGGTGTTGCTTTTGTTTATGGGCAGGCGCGACGCTTACCATCAGGCGCGAGCGCCTTGCTTGTCTCGTCATTCCATCAAATAAAAAAAGACTTCAATTACTGCTTATTGTTCCCATACAAGTATCTTATGTAACCTGATTTTTTAATAAAACCATATAAAAATCAGCGATACATATCCGATTCAGTGAAATCGACTAATTACAGAGTGTTCGCGTCTTTCATTCGCAATTTATATCCTATTCAACGGCTAAACTAAAATTCGTACATTTTTTTTATTTGATTGAATGACGAGACGAGTAAAAAAAAGCTTAGGGTTCTTTTTAAGATATCAAAATGATAATCCTTCTACTCATATCTGTCAATAAAATATTTATAACTATTGACATCATGGACCCCACGCTTTTTTTACAATAAAATAATTTTTTTCTTCAAATTTATTCTCTATTTTTTAGTTAGATTTTCTATAAAAGCGTGTTTTTAGTTATTCAAACTATAATTTATCTATACTTATAAAATAACATGTCCTGACTGACTGACTGATTCATCATCGCCGAGCGCAAACTATCAAGGCTACAAGCATGAAATTCGGACTGTATATTCATTTTGTTATGTAGGCATCCACTAAGAAAGGATTTTAGAAAATTCCACCCCAAAGGGGTCAAAATAGGGGATGATAATATGTATGAAAGTCCGTCATTTTGAAAGTTACATAAACAAAATTTTGTATTTCGGTTATTGATGTAAAACAAATAAATACGTGTTTCAGGAATTTTGGAAATTTTATTTAATAAGGGATGAAAAAGGGGGTGAAAGTAAATGCGAAAGTGATTTTGTTTGTTACGCTTTCACGCCTAAATCACAGAACCGATTTTCATGAATTTATCTACAGAGACAGATGGGACCCTGGAGACGGTTACAGGGTACTTTTATCCCGCAAAATGCTGTTCACGCGGGCGTAGCCGCGAGCAAAAGCTAGTTATATTATAAAATTAACGTTGCAACCTGCCCCAGTGGCGCAGTTGTATTGTGTACGCGGTGCGACTGCCGTGCAGAAGTCTTGGATTCGATCCCTGGGACGAAAAAAGTGATATTGGGTTTTTACGGTAAGGTAAGTCTATCATGAAATGCTCAATATCAGCCCGGAGTCTGGAATTGTTCCCGGTATGGAGTTATGCTCGCTCCCTATCACATCATGCGATTGACATACGAAAGGTAAAATATATGTGTACCAGTTACACCTCTGTCTACCCCTTCAGGGATAACGGGCGTGAGAATATATGTAAAATTTACATAAATATTATGCTTGTACCTACTCCTATTGGGTATCTATAGAATTAACCAACACACGGAGAGGCGCCTTATCCGGCGATAATTACATCGGCAATTAACAAAGTATTCCGTATCTAATTAGATTCATAAAACCTGATAAACGAATTGACGTATTGTAAAAGACTGAGATATTCTACAATTCTTACACGAAGAACATGTAACAAACTTGTGCTGGAACATTAGTATGTAGTTGTTTTGAAACACATAACGACTTTCACAGAGTGTTGAAAAATGCTAAATAAATACGGAAAGATACTGTTCTACTGCAGTGTGTTGTTTTTAATAATTATCATATACGCCACGTTAAACGATTCCTTGAGTAACACGATTGTGAACAAGAGTTACGTGCTCCCTACAGAAGGCAAACCTACCATGAAATATATTTTACAGTGGACATCGCCACGTAATATACCATTCGTGTTTATGGGTAAGGGCCAACAAGGTTTCATAGATAAAAACTGCCCGCACGTGAATTGTATAGTAACTGCAAATAAAACTTATCTTGGAGATATTACAAAATTTGATGTTATAGCCTTCGCTGGACCTGAAGTAGTGAGGATGTCTGAAGAACGTTTACCCAAGAAAAGATCGCCGCATCAAAAATACGTGTTTGCAACTATAGAATCATCACACAACTATCCTGTGTGCTTTAATAGATTCGATAATTATTTCAACTGGACTTGGACATATAAACTGGACTCCGAAGTTAGATGGGGATATATTGTCGTACGAGATAAAGACAAAAACATAATTGGTCCAAAAAAAGATATGCATTGGCTAAATGTCACTAACATGGACCCTATTAGCGATGAATTAAAAACACAACTAATGACAAAGAGAAAAGCTGCCGCTTGGTTTGTATCTAATTGTTATACCAAAAGTCAGCGAGAGAAATTTGTTCATAAACTCGAAGCGGAGCTGCACAAATATAAACATGTTATTGATATTTATGGGAAATGTGGACTGATGTCGTGTGATCGTGATACCGACGATAAGTGCAATAAATTAATTCAGGATACGTATTACTTTTATTTATCCTTCGAGAATTCGTTCGATGATGATTATGTGACTGAGAAATTGATACATCCGTTGCAGAATCATGCTATACCCATTGTCTATGGAGGAGGAAACTATACTAGGTAATTATTAGTTTGGGTTTTAGTAGTCGTCAGTAAAATTTTACTTGACGTAAGGTTTATAACTAACAGACTTTTCTATTTAATCGGTTATTTGGCCATATTTCGAACAAGGCTAACGCTCTCCCATTATGGGAAATGCAGACACCTATTTTATTAGATGACACTGATTATATGACAAACGAGTAATGTTTCTAAATTCTTTCTGAATATTTTATTGAACGTACTGATAATAAACAATATTTCAGGTTCATGCCAGATGGAATCTATCTTAATGCAAGGGAACTTGGCCCGAAGAAATTAGCTGCAAAAATGAATGAATTAATACAAAATCCGGACAAATACTACGAATATTTTAAATGGATGAATGATTATACATATCATAGAAGCATGGAAAGTATAGATACAAATGGATACTGTCAATTCTGTGGAATATTGAATGACGAGAACGCAATGCAAACTACAACAATATATAAAGATTTTCGTAAATGGTGGGATCCACCTAATCTCTGCTAAAAGTTAAATACTTAAGTTTAATGGGTACATGTGATACCAGTGATGTATATTTTAGTAGGTTTATAATAATCGTATAATGCAGTATCAAAAACTTAAAAAAATACTTCATAAGCTTATTCCAGAAAGCAATTAATTCGTTTTAAATAACTTAAATTTATGACATTAATAGGAATAGTTATAGATTATTTAATCATTGATAGTAATGAGTGCATAAGAAGGGCATGCCCTGCTTCTCGACTTGTATGGGAAGCACCACCACTGCCGGTGTGTATATGTCTATCATGCGCGATGCGATGAACAAAAACATATTTTGAAGGTAGGACTTTGAAGGTATCTATCTCACTCATATAATTTTAGGATTTTCTGTGATATAGTGGTAAGAACCTGACCAGCGACCTGACCTGACTCGACCAGCCCATGTTGTAGACCAGAGGTTCCCAGACTTTTTCTCATAGACCACTTTCAAAATTTAGCTGGTGCTGGTGGACCCCCTGCAGCGCTTTGCAATTCTCGACACGTTGTACTGAATATCGAATATGCAAGTTTTTACGAGTAACATTCGCTGAGCTTCTTAAAATATTATCTGCCTACATTGTTAAGTGAAGTCAAGCCAACATTTTAGTTCTTCACTATCGAAAGCAGACAAATTTCCGTAAAAATTACGAATTAATTATTAATTATTATTTTTAATTCCGCTTACAAATTATGACCCTCCTATTTTTTTGCCAACGTAGACCCCGGTCGATTCTCCCGTGGATCCCTGGGGGTCCACCTAGACTACTTTGGTAACTAAGGTTATAGACAAAGCTGTCTACGGCGTGGCTCTCACTCGATCTCGTAGAATGTGAAGAGAGGCCGTGGGTTCGATTCCTGCACCGAGACCAATAACCGTTTCGTAGCGTTTCCGATCTAGGTAACCACAAGTTCCTCATAGTTCCTGATACCCACGATACAGGTTTACCTAGTCTAGGATCAGGGCTATGTGTGTGACTGTTGAGTGTATTTATTTAATTATTTTTCTGTTTTTTACCGACTAACCATCAAAGCTTAAGCCCTTAATCACACCGCAATGTGAATTTATCTCTACGAAGCATAATGCCCTGAAAGGGAGCCGAAATGCCTTCGGGTTCTTTGAATAAATAATGTTTGGTTAGGGAGGGACTCTGTGCAAAAAAACAAAGCTATAAAAAACAACTGAATGTAACTGAAATAAAGGACGAGTTAATGGTTTACTAGCTAAAGGTCTAACCGTTGGGACGGTTTGTAAATACTTATGAATAATTATAACTATTATAATATGTCAGGCATTCACCAAATTCCTATCGAATTGGCGTATATTTTCTTTTATGATGAAACGAGACGAGCCAAGCGCTCGCCTGATGGTAAGCGTCACGCCTGCCCATAAACAGAAGCAACACCACACAGAACTTTGAATTACAAAACACCATTGCCATGCAGGCACTGAACTGCGCTCGTCACCCCGAGACGTAAGATGTTAAGTAATTTCACTGGCTTCAATGTCCTTCAAACCGAAACACAATAGTGCTTACACACTGTTGCTTGGTGGCAGAAATAGACAAAGCGGTGGTATCAACCCAGACGGCCTCTCACATAAGAGAGACCCACCTTGGTCATTGAATCATATATTTCCTAATATAATAATTATGATTTTTTATGGTATAAAAACAATTTTAAAATGCTCTACCGTAAAGTTCACGTATTGGCTTTCGTATTTTTAGCTTTCCACTGACGATAACAATTTATCTATAGTGCTGTATTATTATGGTGCTGCCACACCGTGTCATAAAATGTTAACAAACATTTTCTAACATTAAACATTTACTAACATTATCTAACATTGTCATAAAATGTATCAAATTTTTGGTAACATAAAATGTTTTGTAAACATTTTATAACATTTTATAACAGCAGTGTGGCAGCACCATTACACAGAAATATATTATGTACCAATAAAAAAACTGTTAAAAATTCATCACTTCAAATAGAAGAAACATCTGTAACTTAAATGCCTGAAGAGACTTTCTCCAATAGCTAAGCACTATTTCCTGGTGAGTGTTCTTCACAGATAAAAGCATCTACCTACATTTGTTCTTCGTCTACACTATAATAATATTATAAAGTAAGAAAGATTTGTATTTTTGTATGTAACGAATAAACTTAAAAACTCCAGCACCAATTTGAAAAATTCTTTCACCATTAGAATCCTATATTATCCCTGACGAACATAGGCTACTTTTTATCCCGAAAAAATCAGATCACCCCGGCGCGGCGGAGCCGTGAAGAAAAGCTAGTATTATCTACACAGATTTAGCGATTCTTAAAATGTTTGATACAAAGTCAGGTTAGAGCCTTAGAGGTGCTATGAGCTGAGACGTGCTTATCTGACGAATATAAATCTAACGCTGACTACGTGTGAAACGCTTTACCTAGCAGATGTTGTGATTACCTATGTGTTATGTATATCACTGCTGTTTCAGACTGCTCGCGCCACACTACGATGGATGAGCGCCAACGATGTTCCATTTTCAAATTTGACAAACATTCTTTTTTTATTTTTAATGCAAAAGGAACAGGTCGCTCGCCTGATGGTAAGCGCCTGCCCATAAACAGAAGCAACACTCAACAGAACTTTGAATTACAAAGCACTGCATGGCACTGAACTGCGCTCGTCACCCCGAGACATAAGATGTTAAGTTTTAATGTCCTTCAAACCGAAACACAACAGAGACACACTGCAGCAGAAATAGACAAAGCGATGGTACCAACCCAGACGGCCTCTCATACGAGGGACCTACCTACCACCTTGTAACTTTTTTATACTGTCCGCATGTGGATGGCCAAACTGGTGAAATAATATATTTAATTCGTTTTGGCGAGGGTAGATCTGACACCTGCGAGTGGCGAGGGTAGGTGCCATAACATATTGCCTTAAAACCTATAACATCGTCGGCATCTCATACACTATAATCTGACGCGATCTCAATACTGCTTCAAGTTCTTGGTTGTTAGCCGAAATTTCAATAATTTTGTAAAGGTACTGATTGATCGTGAGATCATGAGTTCCAATCGTAAATTGAGATATCGTCGGGGATAGTGCAAATCCGCGTATCTAGCATTGGATAATTCCGCGTATCTGCATTAGATCAAATGTTACATGGGAAGGTTAAAAATTTTTATATTTTCTTATTTTAAGGGCAATTGGACTCATTTTTACATAGAGAGTAATAATTGATGGGTTCTATGTATTCTTAATGTAGATTATCCGTTAAATTAATTAAATAAATGTGAATTGCCCGCAAAATTCAAAATTGGCTACATTTGTCAGATACGCGGAATTATCCAATGCTAGATACGCGGATTTGCACTATCCCCGACGATATACCATTTGTATTTGAGTTTTTAAGTCGAAAAAATATTTATTAAACACCCAGGATTTGAATTCGGTCCTGATAAGCTCACATACCGGAATATGGTCTGCGACCTGTAGGTGTACTAATTGCACCTCTGCCTACCCCTTCGAGATACAGCCATGAGCTTAAGTTGTATTAATGACTTTCATTAGAGCACAAAGAAAATGTTATAAATGTTTAATACATTTGCGAGCATTATACATTTATAAGAGTAGAAAAGAATGGATTTAATCCGCTCTAATTTTATAAACACAAATATTTTCTAAAATAACATCAAATCTTAATCCAAGATAAAGGGAGGTATAGATTAAAAATTAAATAATCATTTTGTGTAACGAGTGTAAAGAGACGTAACATCCAGCAGTAGCTCCGATAATGAAGAAATAGTTGAAAGCGACTCATCGGGATGTGATGGAAATGTCTCTGCATAGTAGTAGTCAGTAGTACCTGAAGACTCAGATACGAATTGTATATTTTGTGACAATAATTACTGCAGCAACAGACGTGGTCAGGAGTGGATTCAGTGCAACTTATGGGTCCATAATTATTGCGCGGGCCCTGAAGACGAATATTAAATTTTTTTCGTTGAGTATAATACATTTAATTTGGCCCCCTGGGTGCCATATTACCCTCACTTGATCTCAAATTGCAAAATTTCCATTTTTTTTTTAATAAATATATTTCAGATTTATCCGTTGCATTTCTCTTTATTCCGTATTATGTAGTGTATTGGCAAGTAAATAAGGAAACTAATGATGTATTCATTACATATGTTTTCCTTTTATTTTTCACATGAGACCTCAAAAACAAAGTGGGGGGCCACATTACCACCTTCTCCTCTAACCTACTTATGAAATTTGCTGAGAGGCAGTAGACTTTAGGTTCTAGCATTTTTAACTAACTTTATATTGGCGCTATTAGTAACTGTACATTTGGAAATTGATTCTAATATAAGAGTTGCTCTGCAGAAAAACTATCTAAGCAAGTTTAATCGAAATAGTTTCATACTTGTAACTCAATCTGATAAAACAAAAGTCAACGGATTAAACTAAACTGTTCTAAGGAAATACTGCCCTTTCAAGTTGGAATTTACTTCATCAGGATAATCGTATTAATTTGATGAAAAAAGGCTAACGGGATATTTTTCTTAAGAATTTAGAACTGATATAATTATGTAGGTAATATAATAATGTGGTATAATTCATGTACCTACTAAGAGCCGATGCTCTTAGTAGGTAAATCCTTCGAAAACTTCACAATGATTTGACCAAGGTTGTGAAAATTATCTTAAAATAAAAGTTTTCGAACAGTGGTTTTAACATAAGAGAGTATTTAAACATCGAACAACCTTATACACCTCCGCTTTATGGAATTTAGAAATTTTCCCTGTTTCAAAGAAACAAGAATACAACTCCGTAAGAAACTTTAGCTGAGTCTTTAAATGCGGTGCGCCAATGGATTTCATCCTCTCATTTTAATGAAAGAATTTATTTTGGTTTTACCTTTGCTGGTGGGAGGATACTTGTATCCGACCGGATAGCGACCACCGTACACTGGTGCTAAAACCTGCCATAGTGGCCTACCTTGTGTGGGTCGCGTTCCAGTGTCAGCCAGTGTATATCCGGTTCTCCCCAGGGGGCTTGCCCCCTGATCCTAACCCTTTTCCCATCCCTTTTCCTTTCCCTCCTCCTTGGCCCTTTGGCAGGCCGGCACGATCTTGCCGACCTACGATGGACACATTGTTTATCGTTGGTCGACACTATACTTGGATTGCGCTACACTTACCATCAGGTGTAGCGTAGTCACTTTGCCGACAACCAATCAAATTAAGTAATTTGTACCTGTGAACTTTAAAGTGTATTCTGATTGCTGCGACTTATCTAGAGATTCAAAATAAGATCGTTTATTGTAAATTGCTGTTAAAGGATTCACAATCTAATTCAAGAAAGTCTTTTCATAATTGAATCTAGTTTGAAATGAGATGCTGAATTGCTGCTGGAATTTTGATGAGAACCAGATAAACAGATAGTTATGTTTGACTTTAAATCGTAATAAAGATAGAAGTTTCTATTAAGTTTTAGCTTATACAACATTTAGGTATAACTTTTCTTTGCGTCTGAAGTAATGCTTTCTTATACAAGGTCTTCCAGTTTTACTTGTAGATAGTTAATTATTAAAAAAATAGGCCAAGTGTATGAGGAATTCATGAAGGATTCCGTAGTCAAGATGAACGTTTATATTTATAAACAAGTACAAGAATAAAAAGAAGTTTTTTAGAGTGGTAGAGCCACGCTGTTGACAGTTTTGTCTACAGCATAAATGGGCCGCCTGACCGCGTAGTCAACACTGTCTCATAGAAAATCGACGTAAATTAGCGATTTCCTCATATTTGTGACAACTTCTATAATAAAGTTCCGCTAGAGATTGAATAAAATAATACTTATTTGATTTTCTTCCACACAAACAATATTTTTATATCGACTGCTATGATTTAACGTTACATCGAAGAATTTATAGCCTTATTTGTTCATTTCTACGCCTATTAAGGGAAGCGATCCAGTTTCTCTGAAACAAACACAATTGGAGAAAAACTTTTAATTTAGGACAAAGACATTACGTTCGTTTCTTCTGTCTTTGTTTATTTGTGACATAGCTGAGATAATTATCGAAAAATTTCATGAAAAATAGTAATCATTTTATTTTGGATGCAAGCAGGAGGGGGTATCTATATATATAAAAGAAAGTGGTGTTAGTTACACCACTTATAACTCAAGAACGGCTGAACGGATTGAGCTGAAAATTGGTGGAGAGGTAGCTTAGAACAAGGAGACGGACATAGGATACTTTTTATCCCATTCGACCGCGTTTCAGTCAAGTCACTATAAAACGTGGTATAACAAAAACACATCTGACATGACACAAAACGCAAATGACAGTGGAATAACAAAACTTAAATGACAGCTAAACGTAATTGATAATATCATCAGTAATTTATTTTCTCTTTGAATCATCATTAACAATGCCGCGACCAAGACGATCAAATCTTTCCCGACAAAACTATGCATTTGATCATGTGATGATTTTTAGCAAAGTTGTTGTGCATGAGCCCACAAAGGTTTCTGAGAGGGTACGATCAATTTTCGACACATGGCGCCACTGTTAGGCTACTTTTATCCCGGAAAAAGCAGATCACGCGGGCGGAGCCGCGAGGGACAGCTAGTTTATTAATAAAATTAACTAACGATTATCTTGATAATGCTTTATATAAAGTGACATTCTGAAGCAATGTTTTTGTTAAGATCTTGTAACGGGTTTAAGTATATTGTAAATGCAATAGTGACACACATAATCATGTCCCCACACTAGGTTAAAAAGTGTCGTGGGTATCAGGACGCTACGAGGGACTTGAGGTCTAACAATACCCAGACTCGAAATTAACTCAGTACCTACTAAAGAAAAATAAATGGACAAAAATTTTACACGATTGACAATATAAAATAAGTTTTGTAATTTATGTTTTTTGCAAAGAAAGTCGGTTGAAACTTGGTCGGGTATTCGAAGGGCTGTGTCCTCTCAATCTTACGCTGTTCTCGTTTCCCAGATGTATTTTACATTGATTTTTCTATACCACAAAAGATTCTAAAGGCTTTCAACCACTTCAAGTTATTATACGTTCAAAGCATAATATGTCTGCTAGAATTACTATAAGTTTTTCATTTATTTATTTTTTGAATAAATTGTTTTGTATTTTGATAAAACATTGGGTACAATCCGTGTTTTTGACACAATATATTTAAAAACATAGTATTGTGAATAGTAGTAAGTTGAAAATAACGTAAAAGAGTAATAACAAAGTATTTTTACCAGAACATGATTTTCAATTTAACATTAATTTAAGTTAGTGATAAAAACGTTTAACTCGTACCCTTCATTACACACCGAGATTGATAAACTGACAGACTATTTAATATCTTGTAAAATATTTGTAGAAAATGTTAAGGATATATTAGTCTTATTTTTTTTTTTAATTAACTAGGTACCTATATGCTATTTGAAATCACATTTACCCCACAGTGCAGTGCACTGCAGTGGAATGGAGTGGAGTGGAGTTTTAGAGTTCCATACTCAAAAAATACCAATGGAACCCTATTACTAAGCATATGCCATCTGTTTGTCGGTTGTCCTACATTTATAGTCGTTCCCAATATTCCGAAAAAACTAGGAATTTAAGAATAGTGAAACGAAATCTTTCAACCGAGTCCTACTCTTAAAATAATTATGCATTTTAATTGTGTTAATATATACTTGAATGACTTTAATTAGTTTTCAAACATTAGCTTGCATTACCGAACGTAGTAGTAGGGGAGCTCACGATGCTAAATGGGTATTTACTCGAGCGTCGTAGAGACCTATTGGGATGCAAAGCTTAGATGATATGAAGAAAAAAATGTTATATGATATATACCTTTACATCGGTGGGGGAAGCGGCTATAGATTTTTAAATATGTAAAAAAAAACTGTTGCATGGACATCCTCGAGCGCGTCAGATATTGATAGCATCAATGCCCTACGTATTTTTAATAATGTACGTATGTTAATCTGATCGTTTGCATGATGCGGGTGGTTGTATTTAAGAGTTGAAAATGAAAAAAAAAAAAAAAATAATCGAGCGCGTCAGATTTTCTAAGGGAGTGTTAAGTGCACCAAAAAAAAGCTCTCATTCACTAATCTGATGATTTCGATGGGACGCAAACTCGCGGCCATTTTCATAATATGCAAAAAAAATTCGCCATTTTGAAATACTCAAGCGCGTCAGATTAAGATATATATAGTTCATCTTTATGTTCTAAACGTACTGTCTCATAATCTGACGATTATCTAGAGGGATTGGCCTGATCTGACAAAAAAAATTTAGAAAAACGGTTCACCTTAAAGGCCATCCCTGCAACTTCCCCATTCCTGGGCTCTTAAAATTGTACTTATGACGTTTTTGAGCTCAAAATATAATTTATGTGATATTTTGAGCTCGCTGAGTTCAAAGAAATAATATTTCTATGCATTTGAGCTCTCCCAGCTCGAAAGTCTGATAGAAGTTTCATAGAACACTATTTTTGGAATTTTCAAACCGCAATAACTTTTGAATGGATCAACCGATTTTCACGCGGTTGGCGGCATTCGACGCAGTTTTATCATCCTCATAAGCAATTTTAATTGATCGAACCACAAATTTCGGAGTAATCCCGAAAAAACACTTTTTCGGGTTTCTTTCGTTCACGATATCTCTCGAACGAATCAACCGCTTTTGACCAGCTTGGTGGCGATCGACGTGGTTTTTCAAGCTCAAAGGCGGATTAGTTTTTGAAGTTGATCGATAAAGCCGGTTAAAGGTTATTCCAAAAATTATATTGCAAACACGTTGTAAACAGTATGCCACGAGTCTTTATGATCAATGATGGCGTCATGGCAGCAGAAACCAGAGTGGGGACGGAGTGAGAGAGTAATAGATAGAGAAAGAGTGAGAGAGGAATAGAAACGCGGAGAAGGAAATGTAGGCATCACGCAACTGCACGCATTTAACTTTATCGACGAATTTTTGTTATTTCGGCTTGCGGTAATCGTCAGATTATATATTTTTCATTATTCTTGAATGATTTCCTTCAAAATAAAAAAAAAATTAGCTACGCTCGAGAATGTCGAGATGACGTTTTTTTTTTACAACTTTGTTGCCCTCCGCTTTTTTTACGTCACTCTCAAATTGTCAGATTAGTGGAATATATACTTTTTAGGATGTAATTAACTCACCCTACCTTAATCTGACGCGCTCGAGAATTTCTGATGGTCAATTTTTTTTTACTAATCTGATCCTGTATCCTTCACGGGCGGCCTTATATATGGGCCTCATGTTTTGTGGAGGTACTTAACCGGGTACAAGGTATCCCCCTGTATATTAATCTGTCGCGCTTTAGTAAATCCCGAAATCCCCGCTTGGGCTCCCCTACCATAGATCTCCTGTCTCAACTGTTTATAAGGCTAATTATGTATCTTCAACTATTTATGGCAGTGCATTAGCAATTAGCTAACACAAAGGCGAGGGCTAACATAATAATATTAAACTTGTGGTTAAAATCAAGCTTTTGCCCACATTTAATATTTAAAAAATAATACCACTGATGAGACCAACGCAGGATTTTATAGGAGAACTAGCTTTGCTCGCAGCTCCGCCCGCGTGAACAGCATTTAAATATTATCATCCCCTATTTTGACCCCTTTGGGGTAGAATTTATCAGAATCCTTTCTTAGCGGATGCCTACGTCATAACATCTACCTGCATGCCAAATTTCAGCCCGATCCCTCCAGTGGTTTGGGCTGTGCGTTGTTAGATCACCATGTCAGTCAGTCACCTTTGAGTTTTATATATTTAGAAATAAAACTAATTTAGAATATATAACAACTTCAATAATATAGAATTTATTCCATAAATTGTGAATCCGTTTTTATTTTTACGTTTTACTAGCGGATCTCTAAAACCTAACGGCTTAAAAAGATTACCTGGTAAGATCATCGCTATCAATTACCTTTACTACAGTCTAAAACCCTCCAAGATGGCAACAAAAGGCAAAAAATCTTTTAATTAACACCATTGGGAAGATACCTCTGGTTGTTTTTCTTTGATAGCTTTACGTTGGCTGTAATTAAAAGCAAATACCTTGTTAAACGCCTCTAAAATGTTCAGCTTAAACCTTTATTCGTGGGTTCGCAGCATAGATTGTTTTTATTCGGTGCAAAACAGTTATTAACATGCATAAAGATAATATAAAATCGTGTGGTGGAGGTTTATTTTAGGTAGTAATTAAATTGTGTAATTTGACTGGAAGTCTGCCGTTAGCGATGCGGAGTCTGCCCCGTTAAAAATAAATAAAGACATGCATTGGTCATAATAAGTATACATACAGTGTTATTTTTTGCTAACACATAAACATTTTTTTTATTTTATATGTGAAATTGATAAAAAGAACGCAGTAAATTTTAGTCATCAATACATAGTATACAACAAAGTCGCTATCTGCGTCTGTCTGTTTGTCCGCTTACTTCTCCTAAACTATGCAACGAATTTGATTGCCGTTTTCAACATCATTTGAAGAATTGCACCAGTGTATATCACTCTATGTCCCATGGGAGCCGGGCAATAGCATGCCTGCAGTGAGACCGTGAGGGACAGCTATGTAATACACAAACATAATTAAAGTGTAATACACTTCAAACTTGGAATTACCTTGGATTTATTACCATTTTGTAACTGACTCAATTCGCCTAGATTTTTATGTATATTACGGAGTATTTATAATCGAAAATATTACGCAATATCTCCACCAAATATGGACTAACTTTAACCGACTTCAAAATAGGGGGCTGATTAATTCATTAATTTATTAAATAAAATATTACTTTTGTGTTTAATAGTGTTTACCTGGAGAATGTTCCAACTACTGTATGTACCAAATGAAACAAGAATGAGAATGATTCGGAGTTTCAAATCGGATTTTTAATTTCGCATAATAAATAAAATGCATAAAATATTTATCAAAATTACTTAGCTAAGTTTTGAATTTCATCACTACAATGTGCATAGTAGTTATGCCGTCATAATATTGGACTGCAAGGTCGTGATAAGCAATAATGGCCCGACGAGACATTACTGTATCGAATGAACAGAGCTTGCATTATATTCAATCGCTACAAACACCTAACGTTGTATAACTAAATTTACATACTAAAACCCTTTCTTAAGGGCTGATGAAATCAAGTAACAGAACTTTGATTTGGACAGTCCTATCAAATCAATTCTAGTTTCTGACACAATATTTAGAGAAAAATATTAAAATCTCATCTAATTTGCGAACAAACGCTTGTTACTAATTGGACGTAGTTACGCGAACAGAAAATAATCCACAGCAAGTTCAAATGGAGATACGGATTTTGTTTTGTAAAATTCATTAAATTAAATTGATTTTAATACTGAATATTTTATTCCTTACATGTTAAAACTTCAGTGGATATGAGACTATAACTCAAAAAAAAAAAATACGGGTTGCACTCCGGGAGTGCCGACAGAAGTGAAAACTTACCAAACAAGATGCGAGAATACAAGATTACGGCAACATGTCCACTCGACATGATAAAAGTACATTCTACTCTCTTCGCGTTTATGCGAGCCTGGTACTTTTTACGACAACATGTTCCAAATAAGAAAAAACTTAAAAGTTTTTCTTTGTCTAAATCGTCATTTGTTTCTTAATTACGGCTACTCGCCATGAAAAAAGGACATTCTACTCTCTTCGCGTTTATGCGAACCTAGTACTTTTTTTACAGCACCATGTTAAAAAAAATAAGTAAAATATTGTATTTCTTTATCGATCGTCATTTTTTTTATCAATATCAAAAACAAAATTACGGTGACATGTCTATTCGCCATAAAAAAAACGAACACAGTCCGGTCAAAGTCCGGTCCAATCCGACTGGTCACCTTGTGACTTCGAAATTATCGAAGTTCCAGGGAAGTCGGCTAGCGCTGGCTGGTCAACTGACCCGCGTGACGTCTCACAGAAGGTTCTCGAATATTCTGGAACCTTCCGCTCGCGTTACGGAACGTTTCGGTTCACCCTCCCATAAGAAGTTATCACTTCAAAAAATAGAAAGCTATAAAATGAAAACGACACCGCCGCCTCACCTTGACTGTGGTAGCATTCCAAGAATCGTAAAACAAATAATGAGATTCCTCTGTTTATATATTTTAATTAGTGTTTTTGGCTCAAAACGCATGCTTGCCCTACTTAAGTTCAAATTGAGAGTGGTTTGTGCCCTTTTTTTAAACCGTATAAATAAAAAGAAATAAGTAAATCAAAGTTATTTTTGAATGTTTTAAATTCGAATTTCAGAATATGGTTTACAACGTGGTAGGTCCCTCGTAAGCGCGAGGCAGTCTGGGTTAGTATCATCGCTTCATGTATTTCTGCCGCAGCATTGTGTAAACACTCTTTCGGTTTGAAGGAGATTGAAGCCAGTGAATTTAATGGGCATAATAAGACTCACTTTCGTAGGATCTTTCTCCATCTGTCTGTCTCTGGCAGTGTGAAGGGCACTGTGAACTGAAACAAGAAAGAAAAATCCTACGAGAAAAAGTGATGCAGGTCACGACGTCACGACGCTCAATACTGAGGAATACGACGTAAGGAGGAGGAGGAATGAGACTCAATTTCTTATGTTTCGTTATTCATGCAAAAAAAAAAACAAATAATATCCAGTCATTTTAGGATATTTTTATGTTTTTATTGGATTACTAGAATACGAAAAAGAAAATCAAATCAAATCAAAAATCTGATTCTATTTAATACTATTGTAAATATTCTTAGTTCGAGTGTTTATTTCAAATATAACTTAGAAGTCACATGAAATTCCGAACCCCGAAATTATGCATTATATTATTAAGGATAAATAGGATAAAACAATCATACATGCATAAGCTCTCACGCCTCTAACCGCGAGGGAGAAGACGTTCAACTTATGCACCCACATTTCGCCGAGCTTATTTCCGCCCTTTAATGATATAGGGGGCGAGTATAGAAGCACATATAAGCACATATAATATATGTGCCCAGTATATACTCCTATATTATAGGAGTATATACTGGGCACAGATAGCAATCCCGTCAAAAATCAATTCATGCGTGATTTTACAAAACCTGATGTGATTGGTCGACCTGGAAATTGAACTCTGGACATCACAGTTCTTAGCATTAGTACGTTACTACTAGACCAATGTGGAAAATAAGAGCAGATTTTAATTTTATATGAACACAAAAAGAATTGGGGGGCAATCGGTCGCAAAAACTACACGTCAAATCTTTCTGTAACTTAATTATTGTTAGAAAGCATGTTGCGCTGACCCCACTGCGAGTGGGATAAGGGTAGATGGAAAAAAAAAAAATTATTTGATTGAATGACGAGACGAGCAAGGCGCTCGCCTGATGGTGAGCGCCACGCCTGCCCATAAACAGAAGCAACACCATACAGAACTTTGAATTACAAAGCACTGCATGACATTGGGCTGCGCTCGTCACCCCAAGATATAAGATGTTAAGTCTCAATGCCCAGTAATTTCACTGGCTTCAATGTCCTTCAAATCGAAACACAACAGTGCTTACACACTGTTGCTTGACGGTAGAAATAGACAAAGCGGTGGTACCAACCCCGATAACCTCTCGCCTACGAGGGACCTACCACCTTATAAAGAATAAGTATTATAATCATTATTACAGTAAATTTAATCCATTTTTCCATTATATTTAAACCATTTTTGGTATTCCAGCTGGTATTAGATTTACATTACCCAAATACCATAATTAAAATTCCATTCCACATTTCTTTGAAACATTTTTCAATCGTTTTATAAATATGATTAATAATGGTTTCATACAAAAGCACTCACGCTTGTAATCCCCGAAGGGATAGGCAGAGTTGTAACCAGTATACCCACATTTCACCGAGCTATTTCGGTCCCATGATGTGATAGGGGGCTAATCTATCGCCATACCGGGTACAATTGACTCTCGGCTGATACTGAACATTTCGTGATAGGAAAACCAAATATCACTTTTACCCGACCCGGGGATCGAACGCGAGACCTCAGCAGAGCAATCGTACCGCGTACGCAATACAACTGCGCCACTGAGGTAAATTTCATCTTACTATATAAAATTTCGTGTCACGTTGTTTGTCTGCGATGAACTCCTAAACTACTAAACCGATTTCAATCAAATTTTGGAAACAGTTGGCAGTTTGATCCAACTTGAAAGATAGTTTAGTTTATATCTCAATTTATAGTTGCAATTTTTTTTTATTGCAAATTATTTATTATAATTATCCGTGAGTTCCATAAGATTCGAACAGATGGCGGTGTAAGGTAATTTATCGATTGGATTAAGTACGCAATATTTTTAATTATCTGTACTGTTACGTTCCGTATAGTGAGTAGACTACCAGGGGCTCAGATCCCCCCTACCCTTCCTAATCCCTAATCCTTTCCGTTAAGTTTGGTAACGCGTAAATTATTCTGATACTGTGTGTGTTTATGGGTGATATAAAGTACGACATGAGGTCACTTGCTCGTTTGCTGATCTATGCCATATAAAATACCAACCCAAACTGAAAATGTATTTTAATTGAGCGCGCCATTATTCATTTTGTACGAAACGACCAATGCTAGAAATTTGATTACGCCCAGCAAATGAACTGAATAATTAATTACGTTTAATCAATGTGCCACAGGTTTCAATGATAAATTAGGGATGAGTCATGAGACGTATTTACGATACTAGGGTTTCGTTTTGTTGGGCGCCTTAGTAAGGTCTGAAAATACTCGCAAGAACGTGGAAAGTATTTCTATCGTACTCATACTGGCAATTGGCGACTCGCAAGGATGCGAGTGGGACATGCACGCTGCTTTTACTCCGAGTTCCGAACTGGGTAAATGTAACTAATCATTACTCTTTTACAAGACTCAAGACTCAACTTAACTTTTATGAAAGATCATATCCCTTTTTTTTTATGGCCGACAAACGTGCAAATGGGTCATCTGATGGTAAGTGATCTCCACCGCCCATGTCCGCCCACCACCAGAAGAATCATGGGCGCGTTGCCGATCTTAAAGGAAAGGTATAATCAGAGATTGGGAAGGAGAGGGGATTTAGGCTTCCGGATATCTCACTCACCGTACGAAACGCAGCAGCAAGCCGCTACTTTACGTCGGTTTTCTGTGAGACTGTGGTAACGACCCAGACGAGCTAGCCCATTCATGCTGAAGACAAAACTGTCTACAGCGTGGCTCTACCACTCAAAAATATTCTTTATAAAATACGTACAATAATACGGCGCAATACCAAGACCGAATACTGCAAAATACTTTTAAGTATTTTAGAACCCAGTTTTCGGACCTAGTACCCAGATACTCGTACTTGGAACCCCATCAAGTATATCACAACCCTATCACAAATTATTAAAACTTTACCAATACGCTTTAATTGTGGTAACAAATCATCAATCATTTGGATCGTGACTATTTCCTGTTTTACCGCTGAACGGGAAATATTGTAATCGAGGTTTATTAAATAATGCATCACAAAGATAAATTATAAATTAAATAATACATTGGGAATTATGCAACACAGGAATATGAAAATAATATTGAAATAGTACAGAGCTTTAGTGGGAATTCTAATTATTTTGATGAATTTAGAAAAAGATAGATAATGACTGCCTCGGTGGCGCAGTTGTATTGTATACGGTACCACTACTGCGCTTAGGCCTCAGGTTCTATCCCCGGGTTGGGTAAAAGTGATATTTGGTTTTTCTATCACGAAATACTCCGTATCAGCCCGTAGTCTGGAATTATGCCCGATATGGCGATAGGCTCGCCGCTTATCACATCATGGGCATCATGGGTCGAAAATAACCTCGACGATATGTGGGTCTACGGGTTACAACTCTGCCTACCCCTTCGGGGATTACAGGCGTTATGTATAGTCGCAGTTATTGCCATAAGATTTAAAAAGGCTCAATAAACAGAAAGAGATTGAATTACGAAGAACCTTCGAAGAAATCTCAAATTTGGGCGAATTTTAGATGACTTAATTGAAAAGCGGACCCTGAAAATAAGCGAGGATAATGCTAGTCAGAAAAAATAGGTTTTAAGTATCTTTCAATACCACATCATTTTCTGGAATTAAAAAATAATATTATTACCCCACCAAAACACGGGTCAAAAAGTAATTAAATAAATACCCGAATTCAAACATTTAGATACCCCAATACGAACATTTAGGAGTTTGGGCCATTCAAAACAGGACCGATCAACCCAATTAGCGTTAACGCGTAAGGTAAAAGGAGATTTCACAGTTGTAAAACTTTTCCGGATTCTATCAAAACCTTAGTTATTGTACCATTCAACGAGTTTTGGCGAGAATTCTGACAGTGCGGTCCATCTTTTATTTAATTTATTTCCTTAACTAGTTTAAAGTTGTATTAGTTATACAAAAGTGTTGTGGATTTGTGCAATAAACGTTGACGGTTATGAACAGTGTATGGAAGTTGGAACATGGAAATAAGGGAATTAAGTATCGTACTGAAAGCAATTAACACTAAAACTCTGGCAAGACCTTGAAATCGACCACAGCCGTATATCATCATTCTTGCAAAAATAAGGAATATAAAAAAATATCTAAGATTGGCTCAAGCGACAATATTGTAGCACCTATATGAATTTATGTATGCATCTGTAGGACTTGTATCCATGGCCAAGAATAAATAATAAAAAAATAGCATCATTCGACATTTTAATGGCCAAGGCCGGTAAACGAGCAATAGCAAGACTAATGAACACTCGCAATACCAGGTGCCCGAGTCTTCTAATTTACATGACATTATGAAAACCATATCACTACCACTCCATTACCATTGTGTCAAAAGTTTGTAATCTACTAAATTCACTATGGTCAATCAACGATCTCTCGATAGAATAGTGTTGGAATTGTGATAGAAAGCCGATCGGTATTGTCAGTAGTACAAAAGACTTTTGCAAGTATTTTTTTTATAACATAGACCGGCAAATAATCAAGTGGGTCACCTGGTGGTAAGTTATCTCCACCGCACATGTATGCCCACGATACGAAAATAATCCATAGGCGCGTTGTCGACCTTAAAGGAATAGGATAATTAATACCATTCTTCGTATGAATTGCTACGACTTTAAGATAGAACACTGCCTCTTAAGATACAGGCGATGCCTAGTTTAAGAGACAGGGTTTACTACTGTACTTAATAAAATCATAACTGTTTTGTTTAATTATTTACCATGTATACAGTGCAGGTGTAATTGTATTTTGTTAAAATAAAGAAATTATTATTATTAACTTTACGCCAGTCATTTGTTCCGACGGCGGTAGCACCCTGGTCGAGCCGGCTTTTTTCTGTTGAGATTTTTACTGTAGACAAAAATGTGTACTGCATGCTTCTACCATTCATAACAAATGCCGACTGGCATTAATGTTGTCGGAATTGAGAGTAGCGCTATAAATGGCGCGGCGACGTTAAAAATTCTGTTTGCGAGAAAAGTTACTTTGTCATTCCATTATGACCGAATGTCGTGTATGACCGCTCTGGTTTTATTCGCAATTTTTCCATGAAAATTGCCATATTTATTTAATAGTGTTTTATCCAGAAATAAACGATAGCATTTCTTTTCAAATGTGTTGTTAGGAAATCTAGAACATTTATCAAGAATGTAAGCTAAATAGTGAACATAATTTTGGGTTGCTAGACTTTCCAGGGCAGCCCTTTAAAATATATTTGAAATAAGGCTACATTACAGAACTTTAAGTCTGTATAAAATTTCTAGAAATGTTTTCATTTTTTTTTATCCGAGCACGGCGAAGTTACTGCACTACACCTGATAGTATTTGTAGTATATTATGTATTTGTAGTATATTAATTACAAATACGTAATATACTACAAATACATAATATAACTAAGTAGGACTTTTCATCAGGTTTGTAATGTCCACAATAAAGTTTTACCATAGACACAAAAAAGTGTCACTGACCTATTCCGAATCATAAATAATAACAAAAAGAAATTAAAAACAAACAACACAAAACAGCAAAAAACATGACTTCTTACTTCGGATAAAGTTCTTGTTTTGTACGAAAAAATTGTCTACAAAAAACAGACTCCCATAAAAGTGACAAGTCGGACGATTACCGCTCGAATAATATTGCTATTATGATAAAATTACCAGGTTAATTGTAAGGTTTTGTAAATCAAGACTCCACTGTGATAGGACTATTATTCGTAAATATCCAAAACATTTTTATAAGGTGGATGTGTATAGACTCCGTGGCCCAGTGGACTGTGAAGCGAGAATCCGCGGGTTCGATTTCCGCACTGAGGCAAATGTTTGTGAAATCCGTAAATATTTGTTTCGGGTCTGGGTGTTTCTCCCCAGAGGGGATGAAGTGAGGCAGTTAGCCGCTCGTAATAACTACAAGCCAAATTTTTCTGTAACATATATTAAAAAGGCATGTTGCGACGACCTCACTGCGAGTGGGATCAGGGTAGGTGAGAGAAAGGACTAGGTGCTGGGTCCCGCGTATACGAGAACCCAACTGGTTTGGTACCTGCGCTCTATCTATTTCTGCCGCCATGCGAAAGCCAAGCTATAGCAGCTATGGCTATGGGAAATGGCTAGTTGCACTCACTGATCGGTAAGCGATTAGCGATTTAAGCAACCCGTGCCCCTTGGATAAACGAACACATAGTCGCATTTCAACTGAGCGTCTCCGTGCTTCGAAGGGCACGTATAAAGTCGGTCCCGGCTGTTATCAACTGACAGCAGTCGGGCATTCGATCGGCTTGAAAACTTTAACACTAAATTGGCGACTAACCATTCGATATAGATCAGTGTTGCCCAACGTGGGGCCCACGCCCCACAGGGGGGCAATTTGATAGTTACGGGGGGAAATTTAAAAATGGACTCGACACGACTTTAACCCTTTCGCTTTGGGTTATTTAAATGCAATGCTAGATTTCGGTGACAAATTTAACAAAAAAATGTTAAGGTGGAGCATGGCCTAAAAAAGGTTGGGAAACACTGATATAGATAGAATGGTGAGTAATGTCTCCGGAGCCTTAAACCCTCACCTTCCTCGGTAATCCTTTCTTTTAAGGTCGGTAACGCACCCAGGTTCTGCTGGTACTGTCTTCATGAGCAGTGGGGATCCCATGCCATCGACCATTGTTTTATATAGAGGCGAGTAAAGGAGCAAGTCAATCACCCGATGATAAGTATTATCCATCGCTTAAGAACATTGATGACTTCAAAAGTATTTTGGGTACGTATGAGAACAACAGGCTGTTAATATGATTAAATGTAGGGTTAATTTATTAAAAAAACTTTTTATTGAAACTGAAACTTTTCATGTCGTTTCCATAAGTGCTCCGGAGAATAGCGGCTGTTCATAACGTAATTCGGTTTACAAAACTAAATTAAAACGGAAACTTTGGATCAAATAGGATATTTTATCAAGTTGCTTGAAATTTCATTCTATTCTTATCCTTATATCAACTTCATAAATAACGTTTACAGTATAATATTGTGTGTTTTTTCAATTCTTTCATATCTATCGTTATCTCAGTTAAATTTTGTGCAGTTGTTTTAACAATCTTTATGAGATTATTAAACGAAGAATATATGTTGGCACCAGAAAAGATCCTAATGATTTTAATCAAAAACAAACATGTAATAAAAGAGTACATCACACACCAATATACTAATATACTAGCAATTAAAGATAATCAACGAAGAAATGATAAAGAAAAGTGCGGAGGGGACAGCTGTGCCGTGGTTTATGTGTAGGTCTAAAGAAGACAAATGCATCCATGAACATTTGAATAATGTTATAAGAAAGACAAATGTGTATCGGGGCCGGAAATAAAAAATACATTCTTACGTATTTATAATTATTTTGTTTTGCTAACAATTTCGTTTTGTAGTGTAATTTTCTGTCTGCGTTCAGGTGGTCATTAACGTCAAGTCGACTAGGTGTTTCTTGGAGATCAAGAGAAGAAAGGGCCTAACAAGGTCGAACAGCAGCGGAAAGACTTAATCGCATTACCCAAAACGGATTATAATCGCCTTTCCTTTTGTTTTATACATAGTTGTATGTGAAATATAATAAATTTTTGTCCCTGGTAATAGATAATTAACTTTCCAACAAATTCAAATGACACTCTTAATAGGTTTTCATTGTTATTCAAGGGAACATCTTTTATTTCCACGTAATTCACTATAGACATCTAATCACTAGCCATCGCGTCGGACCTCTTTCTTTCTACATCTGATTGGTCTGTTTACACGATGGTTTGCAGTTCATCTACTCATGCAACTCTAGTCTCCAAATCTTCAAGTTTACTAGAGAATTCTTCTACCATTTCAACACTATATTTACAGCAAGTCTTAAGGTCTCTAAGTTCATGTTTAATACTGCATTCAACTTCCGTCAGAGATGGTAAAATAGATGTTAATATTTTAAATCACGAATCTCGTCCAGTACCTACAACTTCTAGAGACATCTGTTCTGTTGCGGGAAGGAATGGTGATGCAATATACCATGATGGACACTTCCAGGCTGCTCTTCTGTCGGCTACTATTTTCCTATTTATATTCTAACTAATACAATCTGAAATAAAACGAAATTAAACGGATTTTATCGCGGTTTTTACAGTCCACCCCGTGACCACGAAGGCTGAAAAGCTTTCGAACCGTCGGGACCAAAATTAAAATAAAAACCGCGATAAAATCCGTTTAATTTCGTTTTATTTCAGATTCCACTCGAAATCAGGTTGTACACTACACGAGTGGCTTTTAAAGCAAGAGTTCGTCAACTATTGTTGGACGGAGTGGCATTATCACATTAGTTTGTATTATATATTGTATATATATTATAATATATTGTATGTATTATATATATATATATATATATATATATATATATATATATATATATATATATGTACTAATGTACGTGTATTAATGTACCAAACATGTAATATTTTTATATTATGTATCTTCTTCTTTATCTTTTTTTTGCACCTACTTTGTTCATCTCTGCATTACCCAAAGGTTGACTGGGAGAGAATGCCTTTGGCATTAAGTCCGCCTTTATACAGTGTATATAAAGTGTAAATAAATAAATAAACTGTAAACTGTACTTAGTCGTAATGAGTAATAACTAGAGATGCCACGAACAGTAATTTGGTCGAGTATTTCACTCATTCGATATTCTTGGTCTAAACGCCGAATGTTCGGCAGAGGATATGTATATTTTGCGTGTGACAGATAAAGGCCTGTCTTATTACCGTGCATGTGGATTCGATTTCAACGATGCAAAATAAACCGACTTAACTGACGCCGAAATTAAGAGGTATTTACTGGAATACAGATTTTTGTGTAAATTTACCAATTTCTGTATATTATTATCTGAAATTAATAAAAAATGTGATTCCCATATTTCCATTGTAAAATTAGTTTTCTCAAATTATAAAATACAAATAATAATGAGCTTTATCTTGCTTGTTATTACCATATTTTACATATAGTCGCTATAGTTTAAGTGTTAAATACAATAATGAATACATTTTCTTTCTTTCTTGGATGTCAGAATATTAGTTTTATGAAATTTATAAGTCCAAAATACACATAATTTATAGGCCAGCTATAATAATAATCTTTTAAATGCGTTTATTTGTTCTGTTGCTCGTTTTCTTTCATGTTTTAGAAGAGCAACGGATCGACATGATTTTTTGGCGTCGCGGGCAAAATCTGGTAGGTTAATACAATAAAAATCTGACTCAATGTTCACAATACTTTGTAAGTGGACAGAATACGATACTGTTGCTGGTGATATTGCTGTTGATGCAGATGAAGTAATTATTTGTGAAAATGTACGGTTTATTGCATGGTTTAATACTACGCTGTATTCGGTCGAATATAAAACAAAACTAACCAAATAAGCCGAATACCGAAAAGTTGTCAAATATTTGTAGCATCTCTAATTGTTATCACAATGTCACAACCAATTAAATAAATGTGACAAAATATAGTGATAAGATAATGTCGCGCCCACAATTATGTTTATCATAACTTACTTTACTGTGTACTGGAGTAAACATGTCTGGTTCTAAAGTGTGGTCTCGATTTTCTGCAAAAACGAAAGATGGAACAACTGTTTTGAAGTTTCGTATACAAGATATGCCGAATGATAGATTAAAAGAAGTAATAGATTTGTTAATGGCACATTTTGCGACCGAGGAAACGATACATAGGGCTTCAGGTATGATTACTTTTAATACTGAGTTTGAGATTTACCATTATTAGGCTCGAAGAAGCTTAGCAGCGTGTAGTAAACTAACCTGGTTCATTTCTTTTTCTAAAAAGGTGTAGCCAAAAATCCGGAAGCGATGAAAGAAGTTTATGATCTTTATAACAGTCTAATTAATAGTAAACCGCATCAAATAACTATTTGCCTCTTAGATGAGGGAACGGAGGCTGAGAGTATAATTATCGGTGCATCGCTAATGGTTATAGCAACAAAGGAAGAATTAAAAGAAGACATAAATCCCGAAGTATGATTTCAATTAATAATACATTTTAATAAATTCTATAGAATGGCATCATTAGTTTAGTAGCATTATCAAGATTGAGTACCTACCGTGAGGTCCTAGGCTCAATTCCCAGGACGAGCAATCACTATCGTGTTTATAATTATATTCAAAAAATTGATACATGAATTGCTCGGGATTTTCATTTGCGCCCATTATGCAGATAGGCTCGCCCCCCTTCACATCATGGTATGGAAATATGCTGAGCGACGTTATTTCCATCCTATGATGTGATGGGCGTGAGTTTAGCACTAGTTGTACTTCTGCCTATTGGTGGTAAAGGCAATCATCTTATGTATGTATTTTAATAATTCATTTATTTGAAACTAAAGTTGATAAGATCAAAAAGTGTGCAAAAGGATGTTGTAGATGAATGCAATGCAAATATTTTCACTTGGCCGGCGTGTTTGTTTTCATTTTTATACAAGGTTAACTCTATTAACTCACAATCATACAATGTACTTTTATATAAGCCCACCAATTATATACGAACAAACTTTTGGTCGCGGCTTCTCTCGCGTGAATTACTTTTTCGGGACGATTTTTTTTCGGGACTATAAGTATTCTATGTGCTTCCCCGGAATATGTAACCGTCATTGAAATCCGTTCAGCCGTTTAGCCATGAAAATGTAACAGATATACAGACAGAGTTACTATGGTATTCATAATATTAGTATCAATATTAGTCAAAGAAGTATAAAAATATTCTTATACTACTATATTTAATTACAAAAACGACTTGCTTACTATTGCAGGTACAGACTAAAGAAATGAGGAAATTGCTTGAATTAATCAAAAGTCTATTTAGCAAGTATGACGTGTCAGAAGATTACGACTTTGACAGTTTTTACGATGACAGAGGAGTTGTGGTTCTGCCAAAATATAGAGGTCTTGGAATTGCTCAGGAGTTTTTCAGAGTAAGGTTAGTGGCCATTTGAATAGATTTTTACCTATTATCGCCTCATTGAGCGAATAACATCGCATACATGCTGAGAAACCGTGAGTTGATAAAGATTTTTTTATAAAATCCTAAATCAGGCAATCACGGATTTTGTTTGAGTTTTCTGTTTGAAAAATCAAACAAACCTATGTGGATTTGAATTTGTGCCCAGTATGACGAGTATGTTCCTTCTATCATGGGATTGCTCGGACAACCGTGCGTGTACTAACTGCACCGATCTCTGCCCTTTTAGTGTTACAGATTTACAGATTTATACCTATACCTCAACATATGACTTAGGGTTTTCGAGGGATCATTTCCCTAACATGATGGTAGAGCACTCCGTGCACCAGCTTGGTTAGTCACTTCTACAAAACCGCGTCCTAACTATAGCTAAGATCTAATTTGCCATACGACATACCTATTCCAAAAATGTTGACACATACCCACATTTAAATATTCTATATTGTAAGCGACATTATATTTTAATTAATTAAATATCCTAACAATTATAACCGTGGACTTAGTACTCGTACTGAAATGTTAAATATTGATACTGTGCTGATTATATAAAAGAATTTAAAAACTACGGCATTAAATTGTATTCCAGCCTAACCTTATACAAAGGAGTTATTAAAATTTTAATAATAAGTAGATATATTTCTGAGTGGTAGAGCAGTAGAGTAGAGTAGACAGATTGTTAACAGCGTGAAAGGGCCGGCATGACCGGGTCGTTACAACTGCCTTGCAGAAAACTGACGTAAAGTAGCGGTATGCTGCTGCATTTTGTACGGTGAAATCCGGAGGCCCAAATTCCCCTCCCCTTCCTAATATCTTAATTATCTCTTTTGGCCACTGACGCGCTCATGATTCTTCTTATTGTATTGTCATGTATTGTGGACGTACAGGGATGGTTGTGATAACTTACCATCAGGTGACACACTTTCTTGTCGCTGGGCTTATGCTAAAAATATATTAATGCTTTATTATTTTTTTATTCTGGAACAGGTATAGCGATTAATCTCTTCTTACTTTTTATTGATGAAACAAAGCCTAAGCAAGGCAATAACCAAAGTCGGCCAAGTTCGACTATTGTACGTACTATATTTGAATTTAGGAGAGAACAACAAACAGACAGACGTCATAGCATACTCTCAGCATTAGGTTTCCAAAAGCATTCACTGGGTACTGAACCAAAAAATATTGTTATTTTCAGACGGTTAACATGCAGAGAACACAATATTCCCATGACCGTAGGCTGGATGACGTCATTTGGGTCCCAGAAGGCTGCACAACGTGACGGCTGGGAAACCAAGTATGAACTGAACTACGAAGAGTTTGGAAAAGAAGTGGGAGTTGTATTTGATAATGTACCACCTAACTGTGTTTATATGATTGCTAAAGACTAATCATTGTCATTAAGTAATCTTATATTTTCTTCTTTTTTTCCTATCTTCTTATATATAAACAGCAGGGCAAAGCACTCCACCGGATGGTAAGCACAGTGCTATAAAAAACATCGACCATCGATAAACAATGAGTTCATCGGTGTACAGTAGTCGCTATCTGGACGGATATGAATATCCTACCACCAGCCAATATACAAGCCACTAGTACTTCGTAATTCAAGATTCTGCGTGGGGTTTTTCTGTTCATGGGCAGGCGCTTACCATCAGGCAATGTTTTAATTTGTATGAGCTGCTGAGCTGATGAGTTGTTTCTGCATTTATTTTAATGCTTTACGAACATATTTAATGGAAAATAATAATTTTACAGCAGTTACAGTTATGCACTGGACTACATTTTACGAATTAGGTTGAATCTGTCAATTAATGTCTTGAATATCAGTCAGAGATCTGTGCTGCCATCCAATCACCTAAAGACGCTTATATGAAAACCCTAATTTTGAGTAAAGGTCAAAAGGGTATAATTTTTGAGTAATAGTTCATTTTTAGAAAAAATATTGCCCAATTTTTGTTTTATATTCCACTAAAATTGTAATACAAATTATGGTTGCACTTTTGTATTATTTCCCATGTTCTTAATTAGGTATACCCGCCATTATATCTGAATTCTCTGAAAGAATTTCGAATATAAAGCCTACTTATTCAATCATACTCATTAGTAAAACGAGGTTCGTGTTTGGCAGTGGGACGTACAGGGCAAGTATTATTATTATTATAGAATGTTAATTTCTATAGAACTGACTTTTCAGACAAGAATAGTATTGTATAACACAATGTGATCATTATTTTTCCTGGCTCAACGAAGTGCCTACCCTCGACCTGATATTGTTAAGTATAGTAAAGTTCAAATATAATGCCAACTATCAAGAGACACAGCCTCCCTCGACGGTTGGCATAATTATGCCGGGCTGATGATACTGGATATACACTGACTGACGTCGGATGGCAACTGGACTGTACGAGCCACTATGGCGGGTTTCTCACCATGTCGACGGTGGTCGATATACAGTTGCATACAAAAATCATGAGATACCCTCTCACAAGCAAATTGAATTAATTTCAAAGTGTAAAATTTTATTAACGCACTAATATTAGTAAGTAGATAAAAAGTATTCATTTAAAACTTGTGCAGTGACACGGCTCGTCTCGTCAGCGAAGCAACGAGTCGATACCTAATTGCAACCATCGACTGACGAGTTTAAATGCTAGATAGCAGATTAAAATAGCCGTTTAAAAAATATAGCACAAGCAGGTATTAATTTTACTGATATCTGCGCTTTAGTAATATTATATTTTATTATTCTTGGTCGGTTTTTTTTTGTAGAAAAGTTTTAATGGACATTTTTACTTAATTGTTGACGTGTTATAAAAACGTAATTGCATATAAACTACAAATAGATTACATAGCGTTTCGTTTACGCACAATGACTTGATATTTTTACAGGCTAAGTGCGAGAAAAGGAGCCCACAACCAAATAGCGTTTCGTTTTAAAAGCGCGAAATAACATGACACGCACGTGAATGCGTTGGATATTTGATATGCTATTTGTAGCATAAAAAATATAGCATTTCGTTACAACGCGTTTTTGATTTATAGCTGTTGGCGTTGTGAACATCTCTACTGAAGAGCAAGTTAATAGCCCTACTGACTCCAACTCGTGCTGATTTTATTTTCAAGTCGCATTCGATATAAGTATCATCGAACTATAGTGCCAATTTGTAATTTTGTCATAGTACTGTGTATATTTTGAGTATCATATTTTACTGGATTTATTTAAAAAAAAATCTTAGTACGAATGTTCCTATATATTTTAAAGTTTATCTATTAAGTTATCACGAAACAGGACCAAATAAAAGTTTTAGTATTTGGAATATAAAGGGACATAAATTATTTTTATCTCTAATAATGATGAATTTTAGTTAATCTCAATGATAATAATCCAGACATATATTTTTAAACTATATTTCGTGTTTGCTTACATAAAATTTGTGATGATGAATTACGTGCTGAACATTCCAATATTTTCCAGTATGTAGTTGAAAATTGATTTTTTTAAGCTATACGTAACTCTTTATAATTAGTTTGAATGATGAAACAAATAGGTCGATCGACTAATGTTAAGCGTTATATCTGTCCAAAAACAGAAGCAACACCTCACAGAACTTTAAATTACAAAGCACAGGACTGTGAGTGTCACCCGGTGACCGGTTGTTAATTTTCATAATACCTAGTAATTTTAATGCCATCAATGTCCTTCAAACCGAAACAGATGCTTACACACTGCTGCTTGGCAGTAGAAATAGAACAAAGTAGTGGTACCAACCCGAAGGCCTTTCGAATACGAGGAACCTACATAATAAAAGTAATTCGTTATGTAAATAGTAACTTCAGGAAGAACATTTTTATGCTGTCTTCTTGCTCCTTAGAATACTTCAACTTAATGAGGATCCACTCTTTATAACTCTTGACAAGGATCGGGCAGTTCAAGCACGGGTGTGGGACAAAATAAATATGAGCAGTTGTCCGTCAGTCCTCCCTTAAAAGGGCTCTGTCTTCTGAACCTTAACCTAATATCTGGCTGAAAATATCATAGGTTTTATGAAAACCAATACACCAACAGTAAGTTTAGCACTTGAGTGGTAGAGCCACGCTGTAGACAGTTTTGTCTACAGCATGAATGGGCTGGCTCGACCGGATCGTTACCACCGTCTCACAGAAAACCGACGTAAAGTAGCGGCTTGCTGCTGCGTTTCGTACGGTGAGTGAGATATCCGGAAGCCCAAATCCCCACCCCTTTCCAATCCCTAATTATCCCTTTCCTTTAAGGTCGGCAACGCGCCCATGATTCTTCTGGTGGTGGGCGTACATGGGCGGTGGAGATCACTTACCATCAGGTGACCCACTTGCACGTTTGCCGGCCTATGCTATAAAAAAAAAAACCTACGAGTTACAAAGACGTTTACAGTTTCGAATTCGTATAAAATTACTATTGGCGAAATAAAGGAAAGAATAGCTCAAAAACTAATTACGTATTCAATTAATATGATATGAAATTAATCATACTAGCTATTTAATTTATCATTGTTGCCTCTAATGGTTACTGCTAATTGAGTAGTCAACGAAAACTGTTATCGTTTTAGAAATCTATCAAAACTTGTACTAGACCTACAGATAATCAAAAATAACAAAAAGTAAAGTATTAGGGTAAAATTAAAAATGTAAATGTATTCTTTCTACTGGGTTTTGAGACATATTTATTAATACTTTTATATTTTTATTGTAAACTAGCTGTCCCGCGCGGCTCCGCCCGCGTGATCTGTATTTTCCGGGATAAAAGTAGCCTAACAGTGGCGCCATCTGTCAGCAATGTGTCACGCACCGACGCCATCTACTTAAAATATTGGTTTGTAGTACATGCTGTGTATCAGAGATGGCGCTGTATTTAAAAAATGATTTTCCCTATTTTCCCGCTTTTCTATTGAAATTTTTCCTAGATTTTCGTTGCTATAAACCTCACGGAGCCCGAGACCTTTCCAACGAATGCAAAACCGTGGAAATCGGTTCGTGCGTTCTGGAGTTATATCGTCAGGAAGGAAAACCCGACTTATTTTTATATAGTAGACTAGCAAACCGGTCAAGTGCGTGTCGAATTACGTACAGTCAAGGATTCCGTAGTCAAGATGAACGCTCATAGTTATAATCAAGTTTTGATACCTAAAAAAGGCGAGCGTAAAAATAAGTTTATATCTCTGAAAGATATTATGAGAGGCAAAGTTATTTTTGCGGTCGCCAAACTGCAATATTGTTTAGCCGAAAATATCCCATATCCTAATAACTATACAGCCTAGCTTATTGAAACTAATTTTTGTTGAAAATAGCTTTTATGTTATACTAGCTTGATTTTTTTCAGAATTTTCCACTATATAGTTAAAAAGTTATAGGAGGGGACACATTTTTATTCTCCTCTCTAAACTAATGACTTTCTTATATGGAAAAGGGCATTAGCAACCTCTATTTCATGCCTATTCAGTGCAATGAAAAATAATAATTCATCCCTCAGTTACTTGTATGAAGAGCCAGCCCACCACCTTTGTATAGCAGTTCATAGAATAACGCTACCATAAAAATTCATAATATAGTACCAATTGTCTCCGAGTAAAATGGCTGCAATGAACGAACGGACAGACGAATATGACGATATTATAAGAGCTCCGTTTTAGCCATTTGGCTACGGATATCTAAAAATTGTTTGGAAAAAATAATCACAATCGAATGAATGTTTTATGAATGCGTAGAAGATCAATATATAAAGAAAAAGAAACATTCATTTTTATTTATATGATTATTTATTAAGCTATTGTATAGATTTTATCGCGGGCCTTGCGGCGAGACCGAATCCAGAAATTTCGTAACGAAAAAACCTAACACCCCCCCTGCGACCAGCCAGCGTTAGCTGACCTCCCTGGAACATCGATAATTTCGAAGTCCCAGGTGGCGTCACACAGTGACCAGTCAGCTTGGACCGGACTTTCACAAGACTTTGACCTTGAACCCCGACCGTGACCTTGACATTGACCCCGATTTTTAACTAGACTCCAACCTTGATCCCGACCTTGACCTTGACCCCGATTTTTACCTTGACTCCGACCTTGACCCCGACCTTGACCTTGACCTCGATTTTTACCTTGACTCCGACCTTGACCCCGACCTTGATCTTCAGCACGATTTTTTCTTGACTCCGGCCTTGACCTTGACCCCGACCTTGACCTTGACCCCGACCTTAACCTTTACCCCGACCTTGACCTTGACCCTCAAAATTAAAATTAAAAACAAAGGAAAAAAATACTGCATAAATAAAATAAATAAATAATTATAATTACATAAGTTGATAAAAAATGCTATACAATAGCTTTACCGCGGCAGTCTCCGAGTGCCACACGTGTTTTTTTTATGTCAAGATTGTAATTAAGCGAGTGTGTTTTAGGGTGTTATCTCTAGAATTGTTAAGGTGATTCTGAAAATTCTTTCACTAATAAGAGTCTACGTTATCATTGAATGTTACAAGATATTATTCATTGTGATAAACAAGAGTATTAGCAAAAAAAATAACGATGCGAGCGGAGTCGCGATATTTCCACGGATAGTACATTTTCTAGGTAACAAGGTACTCCATCCCGACTTAATTTTGCATATTTAAAGTAGACAGGTTGTTGTCTTTCACAGCCGAGTGAACCTTAATGAGATGTCCATAATATAAAGTACGTAACGAGTGTGTCACTCAGTGTTGCGAACGAAATTGAACTTTAAGATACATAACATTAAGCAAAGGTAAATAGTTTTACAGATCAGTGGGCTGAAATGTATATTTACCCTATTTGTCAACTGAACGCGGGTTCATTGCTGGTTGGATATTTAAATAACATTAGGTGACGCCTTTTTCACCAAAGGATTAAGCAGAGGTGCTACTATTGTACCTAAATTTCACCGAGCGTATTTCCATTCCGTGATCTGATAGGGAGTGGGTCTAACTTATACCGGACACAAATTCAAACCCCGGGAAATTCATGTGTGATTATTCAAATCCAACAAATTATTATTGTGATATTTGCTATAAAAATGTTATTTTTACTACGATAAATTTTGTTCTCTCGCTAAACTTGGTGCTTGTATAGGGTGCAAGCAGTGCATACGAAACAAGTTGAACTGCGGACTACATGAGCAATATGAACGAAATACATGTACAATGTACATGTAACCCGTTGTTGTTTGTCCCCGACAAAGAAAAATGGTGTTATTTGACCCTTTCTCTATCTATCCTTCTGTTATCTATCTGTATATATCTGTCATCCTAAACGAATAGACTGTTTTAAAATCATTTTTGAAGTGATAACTTCTTATGGGAGGGTGAACCGAAACGTTCCGTAACGCGAGCGGCGGCGAGCGGAAGGTTCCAGAATATTCGAGAACCTTCCGTGAGACGTCGAGCGGGCCAGTTGACCAGCCAGCGCTAGCCGACTTCCCTGGAACTTCGATAATTTCGAAGTCCCAGGTGGCGTCACACAGTGACCAGTCGGATTGGACCGGACTTTCACAAGACTTTGACAGGACTTTGACCGGACTGTGTTCGTTTTTTTTATGGCGAATAGACATGTTACCGTAATTTTGTTTTTGATATTGATAATAAAATGACGATATTTTGCTTATTTTATAATTTGGAAAAAAGTACCAGGTTCGCATAAACGCGAAGAGAGTAGAATGTCCATTTTTCATGGCGAGTAGACGTAATTAATAAACAAATGACGATTTGGACAAAGAAAAACTTTTTAGGTTTTTTCTTATTTGGAACATGTTGCAGTAAAAAGTACTAGGCTCGCAAAAACGCGAAGAGAGTAGAATGTACTTTTATCATGTCGAGTGGACATGTTGCCGTAATTTTGTATTCTCGCATGTTGTTTGGTAAGTTTTCACTTCTGTCGGCACTCCCGGAGTGCAACCCGTTTTTTTTTTATTGAAAGCTGGTTTAACCGATATCGTTCTTCGCTATGTTTGTAGAAAACCTGTTGAGTCATTTAAATACCGTACTTGCTACTACAATCATAACCATGACCTAAGTTCGGATATAGCTTACTTTTTATCCCGGAAAGCCATCCAAAAGTACACTTAAAGTTATTGGACACGCATACTTTCTTACACAGAGATTACACGGTTCATTCCTGTGCATATGCATGAACATGCACATGGTACCCACATCATGTGTACGAAAGTTATAACAAACCTTTGAGACTAGAAGGCAGTCCAATACATGAATTACAAAGCCTCTCGTATGTATTCCTCCCAACTCAAATGCAAATTGATATTACTTAACCTGGGATATGAAGCTATGACCTCACCGAGTTCGCAACCTATGTACGCCGCCACTAAATCTATGAGGCGATAATTGTTTTATTAGTTTAATGCAAAAAATACAGAACAGATTGACTACATATAAAAAAAATATTCATATTCGACGCTCATCTTATGTTGACAAAAAGGCTTCCAAAACTCAGTGCAAATAGGTTTACACACAAAAAAGTTGCGGAGCGACTAAACTACTATATATTCATAGACCTTGATCTCATTTCAGTGTCGACAAATAAGACCCGATATTTTGGGTACACGCTGTACACACAGCAAAGTGAAAATACAGAAAGCTTGCTTACGTCATTTGCTGCTATGATAATATAAAATAATAAAAATAGTATAATAAAAATTAAAAATATTACTTTATTTTCCTTAACACATTTTATTCTTAAAACTACAGCTACAGGACCTATTGGCCGGCTACAAAAAACCGCCGCAAAGTTGCCGCTGCAATTCCTATCTGGAGGCTCAAATCTCCCACCCCTTCTCAAACCCTAAATATCCCTTTCCTTGCAGGTCGTCAACGCGTCCATCATTCGTCTGGTATTATGGGCATTCATGGGTGGTGGATACATCATTTTGCAACTGGTAACTGGTAACCAACTTGCATATGTTATAAAAAGTAGATAAAATAATCTCTCCATCTGTTCGCATGTTGCGCTACTGCCCGTTTGCAGAGTTATATATCACTTCTGTGTTCTTGTATTACTATTATGAGCCGGCTATAATTCAACTTTTTTCACTCATACAAATATTATTTAGGTGTTCCCGCTGTTGCGATTCGTTTGTTTATTATTTTAGTTTATTGTTTAATATCGTGGTCTTCGACAATACTTTTTCTTTGTGACTGGCATTAACCGGGACTAACCGCCTTTCTTTCATGATTTGACGATGATTGGTGCTTGCGACCGGACTGGAGGATATCCGGAGGCACAAATTCTTTCAATTCTTTTAAAGTCAGCAATATACCCATGACTCTTCAGATGTCGTGAAGGTTCATGGGTGATGGAGATCACTTCTGGTAACCCACTTGCCCGTTCGTCGGCCTCTGCTGTAAAAACAAAATTGAATAAAACATTATTCTAGATTTTTAGCATTTGTTATTGCATTTGAGTTTGTTTTCATAACAGAAGGTGAACGAGGACTGGTCGCAAATAGAGTCTGATTGGGAATAATAAGCACATTTCTCTGCGATATATTGGACCAGACTTACTGAAAATAGACTATATTCAACCGTGTCCAAATCTACATTCGTAGTAATATAATTAGTATCCAATGGTTGCCTGGAAGAGATCGCTTTTAGTGATAAGGTTGTCACTTGTGGCACATTGATTAATTTGCTGTGTTTTGTCTATTTTTTTTTTTGTTTATGTGTGTGTCAAAAATAAAGAGTTACTATCTATCTATCTATAATTAAATTTGGTATAATTACAATTAAGGAGCAAATTCATATATACAATACAATAAGCAAAATAGCAGCTTAAGTAATATCTGCTATTTTTTATGACAGAGGAAGGACAAGCAAGATATTTGAGCCTAATGATAAGTGATCTCCACCACCTATGAACATCCATGGCAACATGAGAAGAACAATGAATACCTGGAACCTTTGATAATATGGAGAACGGGAGAGGATTGTATTTAGGCCTCTGGAAGTCTTACGTACGCAATACAACAGCAAGTGCCAGTTCTTGCCTTCGGTGAGACATATATACAATATATATACACATAATGCAAAGTTATGTCAAGACTATGCGGACTAAGATCTAAACCCTCTTATTAATATAGAAGTTCCTTGCATACAAAGGCAGTTTAATGGCTGATAAAAATATCACTAGCATACATTGCATGAGGCTAAATTCTGTATGGAAATTTGTTACATTTTCATTCACTTAAAACCGAAATACTTCAAATAAATAAGTTTCATGCAAAAACACAATAAATCCAATAGTGTCTGTCTACAGCCCACTATTTCAAATAATTTCAGTATTGTTGAATAGAAAACCCAGGTCTAAAGCGGTCTACATTAATCAAAGTGATGACTGACGTATATTGCATGTGGTTGAGCCCACATTAGTGGGTATCAATCTTCGCAGACAAATTCCCTAAGAAAGATTTCACTTTAAGCTTGCATTTGTCAAATTGTGCCTCTGTTGGGCTTTCGTAAAAAATTGACTCATAAGTTCAGACGTATTCTTCTAATAAATAAAGTGGTTGATCACTAAAGACGCCACCAAGTTTATTAAGGCCTGCGAGAATGTGTTTAGCCGCTAAAAAATTAAATGCAATTTATAAAGTAACAAGATTTATCGGATACTCTTTATAAAAGGGACTGAACGAGGAAGTGGGCCACCTGATGGTTAATGATCCCCGCTAATACCAGAAGAAGCTTGTAGAAGCAAGAAGAAGTTGCCAGCCATTCAGAAAGGAGTAGAGGAGAAGGTGGTAATGTGGCCCCCACTTTGTTTTTGAGGTCTCATGTGAAAAATAAAAGGAAAACATATGTAATGAATACATCATTAGTTTCCTTATTTACTTGCCAATACACTACATAATACGGAATAAAGAGAAATGCAACGGATAAATCTGAAATATATTTATTAAAAAAAAATGGAAATTTTGCAATTTGAGATCAAGTGAGGGTAATATGGCACCCTACTGACTACTACTATGGAGAGACATTTCCATCACATCCCGATGAGTCGCTTTGAACTATTTCTTCATTATCGGAGCTACTGCTAGATGTTACGTCTCTTTGTTGCCAATTAAAACCGCCGGAATATCTGCTGAGCGAAAAGATTCATACAATTGGTTTTTCTAAGGTGTCGATGTGAGCACCTTTGCTGCTGTAGTATTAGTTTTCTACCAAGAGGATTATGCCTTGTGCATATCACATTCTTAGAAGCTGGAGACACTACACTTTGTCACGGCATCTATAAGTAAATAAAAAAATAAATATCACTCATGTATGTCATACAACCAATATGAGGGGGCCAAATTACCAATATTGTGGAATCTACAAATCAACCTCTAAAAATATGTAACACCAAATATTTTACGTACGTACCTTCAAAATCTAATAGGAAAACGTTAATCGAACACAATATCCAAATCTCAGATGCGTAAACTCGGTATTTCCAGAAATATGCAATTAAATGCAAAACAATAACAAAGTTTTTGCGAGTGCAAGTTCAAACTGGCTCGAATAATAAACGCATGTACTGACCTCTCATATTTTTTTTGTGCTTAAAATCGAAATTGTCATTGATACTTCCCGTAAAAAAAAATTTAGCTTGTTGACGTGATTCTAAGCTAGAAATATCGAAGGGGGCCATAATATCTGTGGGGGTCACATTACCACCTTCTCCTATACGCATTTTTCTGCATTTTTATACTAATTGATCATTTCTGCATCCTAAATGTTACTCGTTTCTGCTTTATTCTACATGCACTTGATTCGCCACTTCTACAAAGTCTCAGATCACGTCTGCCTTCTACCACGGGCGTATTAGAAAATATAGGTAACCTATTAAAATCATTTTCTTTTCAATCGTAAGCATACATTCAACAGTGCCGGAGATAGGTCCTTAAGAGTTGCATTGTGAATTGCGTAATTTCTCATAGAGGTGTCGCCTGTGTACCACATAAAGCTATTATGCAGATGAGCTCGTTTCGCTCGCACACCGACGTTCTGACCTCGACCTTTGACTTGCTTTCAGAATGAATTCATTCATACCTTCGACGGTAATGTGGAAAGATCCACTTTGAAACTAGATTTTGATGTTTCAAAAGCGGTGGTGGAAAGTTATGGAACGTGAATATTAACTTACTTTTATTTATCGATGTAAGTTTCATTCGTATAAAATAAAGAATGGGAATGTAATAGATTTGCTAACTAGTATCTTATGTAGATGGTATTTAGAACGATAGAATATTTATACCTTATTTTTGGCTTTTTAGTTTTACGAGTAAGTTTTATTTTTTTTAACACGCTTTTATTAGCTTCAGACGTATGTATGTTGGTATGTTTGTATGTTGGTATGTTGGTATGTTGGTAGGTTGGTAGGTTTGTCTGTAACTTGTCTTTGAATGTGATTTTGACCTCCTTTAAAACGTCGGATTAAATTGAAATTTGGCATACGTATCAAGGACCGATGACAATGCAATATTATATATATAAAAAAAAAGTATTGCAAATTGGGATTAATAATTATAAATAATTGTTGTGTAGTTTAGTTTAGCGCCATCTACACGACGCATAAGAATGCGTCAATAGATTGTTAATTTGCGTCAATTGAAATTATACTCTCTGGACCTTTGCTAATTATAGGGAATGTCGTAGTATCTAAGAGCGTCATATAGATGGCGATAGATGTTCGCGCCATGGATAACGCTTTTTTGATATTCGGACCTCAACCGACTACAATATACAGTGGATTTCATTTATAACGACCTCGGTTGTAACGACTTTTCGGTTATAGCGACGATAAACTTAAGTCCCTTGATTTTAAAGCATACTTTCGTAGGAAATTCATTCGGCTATAGCGACTTCGGATATAGCGTCAATTTCGGGTATAGCGACCTGTTTTTGTGAACCATTTGTGACAGATTCCTAGAAATCCTGAGTCGAGCCTGCAAAGGCACAAAAAATCTTTCATAAAACTATTAAGCTTTCTTATCCTTTGTTTACATTCACAGATGGTCAAATGCTTTGTTTGCTATATAGGACTACTTAGCACGTGTATGAAGTTAAACTTATGAATCAGTTACGTAGCAATTTCCAGTGAGTGAATAGTGTTTTTTAACATTGTGAATATGGCTCTTAGACGTACATTTACTGTTAAAGAAAAAGTGGACATCATTTCGAGACTGAAAAATGGTGAAAACAATGTTGACCTGTGTAAAAAATTTGGAGCCTCGCATTTTACAATATCAACAATGTGGAAATGTGTGTGTATTTTTATTTTGGATATAGCGACCTCCGGATATAGCGACGAATTAAAGTGGTCCCTCCGCCGTCGTTATAACCGAAAGCCACTGTATTTATATTTTAACTAAAAAATAAAAAAAAAAAATAGTTAAAAAAAACTAAAAAAACACGCTTTTATAGAAAGTCTAACTAAAAAATAGAAAATAAATTTGAAGAAAACAATGTATTTTATTGTAAAAAAAGCGTGGGGTGCTTTTTAAGATACTATCTTAATGATAATCCTAGATACTATCTTAATGATAATCCTTCTACTCATACCTGTCAATACAATAATTATAACTATTGATACCATGCACCCCACGCTTTTTTTTACAATAAAATACATTGTTTTCTTCAAATTTATTTTCTATTTTTTAGTTAGACTTTCTATAAAAGCGTGTTTTTTAGTTTTTTAACTATTTTAATAAAAGATCTTTAATTGATTACTTTTAATGAAAATATCATAACCGTCGCATGAATGAAATCAAATGATGAAGTTTTAATGTTTTATCCCTGATTTCACCTCCTTAAGAATGGAATATCTACTAGAAATTTTAATGAGACCAACTACCCTTTCGTAGGAAAAAAGAATCATCAAAATCGACTTTCTCACTTACGTCTATTATATGCTGATATTTGCATCCACTAAAAATAATTGAAAACGAAAAATAATATTTTTTATTGTAGATCGGTTTCACAGTTCACATTTTGTAGTCTTAATACTAGTTCTTTACCTTATCCCTGTCGATATCAGTATCGAATTTGCAATAGTTGCAAGTTTCTTACCTTCAGACTTCTCAAAGAGGTCTGGTGCTGAGTGACATTACAAGTTGGAAATTGATTTTAATACGGAATAAGCCCCAAGCTAGTCCGCTTTGAGGTGCATAGAGTCAAAGTTTGCAATAAACGAGCTCGGGAGAACATTCGAGAAGTCAAGTATACGACTATATAAATTTCGCTGTATTGGGTTAAGGTGCACTTTAGTATTTTTTTTCGTTATGTGCCTGAGTGACAAACAAGCAGGTCGCTCGCCTAATGGTGTGCGTTCAACCTGCACATAAACAGACACAACACCACACGGAATTTTTAACTACAAAGCACTACATGGCACTGGATTGCGTTAATCACACTCACCTCATTTACTGGGGGGGTTATTTGGACTTTAGATTTGTATCCCCCGACAAAAGGAGAAAAGTTTGACTCTTTGTCTATCTAGATAAGTCTGTATGTCTATCTGGTGTATCGTAGTGCCTAAACGGATGGACCGATTGGAGTACGTTTTTGTTTCCCGGAAAGTTGGTTTCGCCGAGACAGTGCTTAAATATGTTTGAAGTGAATCCGTTCAGACATAAGTAGTAGACGATTTATTTATGTTTAATTGGATTTATATTCTGGCTATTATAGTTTTATTTACGATGGAAAATGTGTTGTTCTAACAGTTTTTTGGAACGAAGTTCCTTATTTTTCATAGTTTGTGTTTAGTATTATTTATCCATCGCCTACATAATTCTTTTCACTTATACAGAACTGTACCTGCGTCGTGGTACAGTTGTATTTTGTACGCGTTACTACGTGCTGAGGTAAAAGTGATATTAGGTTTTCTACGAGTTTGGAATTTGTGCCCGGTATGGAGATAGACTCACCCCCTGTCACGTCCTGGGACGGAAATACGCTCGGCGAAATGTGGGTATACGGATTACACCTCTGTCGATGCGAGTGCGAATGTATATCCATACAGAAATCTACGTATAGTAAATAGTTCACTTAAATGTTGTTCTTGAATACATGCGTTATACTCATTACATTACTGTATCTCAAAGAAACCTTCCCTTTCCAACACATTAATGCGTAATTAAGTTTAAAACATCCGTCTTTCATGTGGTTTGTTACAGAACCGACATCTTTGAATTTTTTATTGAAACCTTATATTCCAAGCTTTAAGAAATTTAATCTAAAGGGGGCAAAATGTAACACTCATTTTCACTATGGAATATTAAAAAACATGTTTAGTATTTATAAGACCACGTTGTTAACAATTTCCCTGTTTTAGATCTAGGCCTGTAGACAGAACTTGTAAAAATATATGTACAGATTAAGGGCCTAATTAACAATATCGAAGAATAAAAGAATGAACAATTTAATGAGAGTGCAGAAGGCTTAAAAGGTGTGTAAGGATCGTAGCAGGAAGTCTGTTGTCTCTGCCTATCCCTATGGGAAACAGGCGTGCGTCTATATAAGTAAAAGAACGAAGTAACGACGGAAAAACCGTACAAATATGTGATATACCACGACTCCGATATAGATTTGTCGCAATCCAATCGACTACTTCGCTCTGTTTATAAAACTGCAAAATCACCAATACATTCAGTATCCACAATATTTTACGTCTCTGTAAATAAACGTGGGGAAGTTCGTCTGCAGCCTGTTGCTTCGACGGCTCAACTTTCCGAATCTATCGACCACTTTACGAATACTTTCCAAGATATTGCCCGCGGGTACGAATTGGATGTTATAGAATTCTCCGAGAAAGTTTTTTTTGCTCGTTTTATATTTCCATTTTCAGGATTCTGACTAAGAACGGTGCTTCCGTATAAGCGAGTAATGTTTTCTAAGTTGTAGATAATTTGTATAGCATAGTATCTACTAATATCAACCGACAGCTTCTGGCGCAGTGGGTGAGTAGCCGGCTGTGAAGGGGTTTATGCGAGAGGCTGTGGGTTCGATTCCTGCACCTAGACAAATGTTTGTGCGATCCACAAATATTTGTTTTTGGTTTGGGTATGTTTTCTCCCCAGAGGGGTAGACGTTAGGCAAACCAAATCTTTTTGTAACGTGTGTTAATCATGTTGTGCACCACACTGCAAGTGGGATAAGGATAAGTGGAATAAGAATTGAGGTTACATTTTATTTCGGAAATATTACAGGACAGACTTCCATTGAAGTAGAACCGCGGGTAAAAGCTAGTAATCAGTACATTTCTGTACTATACCTTATAACTAGCTTTTCCTCGCGGCTCCACCAGCGTAATTTGCTTTTTCTGGAATAAAAAGTAGCCTATGTTATGCCGTCATAATGTTGCTTTCTAACGGCAAAACAGTTTTTGAAATAGGTCCAGTAGATTTTAAATTTATTCGTTACATATAAAAATACAATTTTTTCCTCTTTATAATGTTACGATACGACTTTAACCCTTTCGCTTTGGGTTATTTAAATGCAATGCTAGATATTGGTGACAAATTTAACAAAAAAAAATTAAGGTGGGGCATGGCCTAAAAAGGTCGGGAAACACTGGTGTAGATGAATAATCTGATACAAAATAATGTCGTGATAAAAAGCAAAACGTGTCATCAATCAGATTGCATGGCGTAGGGCGTAGGCGTCCAATCTGCAACTTATCGAATTGTCCACTCGATGCGTCCATCACTCGATATCCGTTGTCGAATGAACCGCTTGATTGACAATTACCGTTTAATTTGCACTCGCCAAGGCCGATTTAAATACCCTTGGATTGCTCCCTAGCATTTGTTATTGAAATATGTGTAGTTAGGAGTTTATTGATGGACGCGAAACGGTAATAACTGAACTACCCGTCCCTTCCGGGCTCCCATGGTATGGCGTGAGAGACATACTCCTGATAGACCTTCCGGAATAAATTCTCTAAATGATAGTGAAAGCGCCATCTATCAGCAAGGCAGAGTGTGAAAAAGAAATTATGCCGGCCTGCACAACGTAGACGCATCGTATGTCATTAGTACACACTATTCTTGGATTGGGCTACATTTATCATCAGGTGTAGCGTAGTCACTTTGGCGAGCTATAAAAAAAATCTAAACCCGTTACATAATTTAGGAAACCTAAGTGGATAAACAGGCTTACAGACGCAGATAGTAACATTGTTTTACACTATAATGAGACGAACAGATTGTTCATAGAACTGAATTTTACTGAAATATGCTCATAATTCCGAAACATGGCATATTACATACATACATGCGTGAGAGCATTTATCACCAAACTAGTAGCTTGCAACTGATGCTGTACCTATGTCCTATATTTCGCCCAACTTGTTTCCATCCATGATGTGATAGGATGGAAACAAATTGTGTTCAGTATAATCTTTGTTATACTGAACACAAACTCCTATCGCGGACAATTCATATGAATTTACGAATTGAAAACACAAACACAAAATGAGACCGACCTGGGAACTGCACCCATGCAATTAAATGATCACGATTGTTGCTCCTCTGCCTACCATTTCGGAGATACAAGCTTGACTTTACGTACGTTAATTTCCAAGTCTACCTTTTGACTCGTCATACAGATCATAGCACGTTAGGCTAACTCCAAACCTGATTGGATATCAGAAACACAGCTAGAACTAAGTGGTGCAATAGCAAACTCCAACGCAAACCACATTAGCCAGTACACCCTTGGGCATAACTGTGTAAGGCCGTCGCCAATTAACAGATTCCGATGTCTGAATTGTCTCTGCGTCGTCACATGTATGTCACACGGGACGCTCTGCGATGCAAATTTGGATATCTTTAAGTGAATTTTAGATAGGGTATTTCTAAAGTCAATATTAGTCTAATTCTGCCGTCAAGCAGCATTGTGTAAGCACTGCTGTATTTGATTTAGAAGAATATTAACGCCATTGAACTACTCGAAATGGATTTTATCGCGGTTTATATGTATACAGGGTTATTTTTAAAACACTGACAACCTCGCAGGGCCATATAGCTGACCCCATCAGGAACAACTTTTTCTTTGTTCTACGAGTTTGGACATAACTCAATACATAAGAAAAAAAATGATTTTACAAGTTTTTGTTATGTGGTGTGTGTAGGTATTATCGATCAAGACGGCGCGGCCGGTCATTGAACTGACGCACGCACCCGCGTGTATTACGTAATCTGCGCGTAGGTAAAATTCAAGACGGAAATTAAATTCATAATTATTTTTGTATGAGAATAAAATCTAACAAATTATGAAAAGTCGTAGAACAAAAGTAATAGCAAATGACCTAAGGAATCTACTCCTGCGAGGTTGTCAGTGTTTTAAAAATAACCCTGTATATACTGGGTTAATTTTAAAACACCAGCAACCTCGCAGGACCAGATAGCTGACCCCATACGGAACAACTTTTGTTCTACGAGTTTGGATATAACTCAATATATTTAAAAAAAAATGATTTTACAAGTTTTTGTTGTGTCGTGTTTTTCTTCGTAGATTGCGGCGCGGCGCGGCGTGCGCGCGCGACATCAAAGGGCGGTCAGCTGCTCAGCGGTCAAGGTCGTAGGCGCTAGCCCGGTTCCCCACGCTTCGCGTGTTTGTTTACGTAATCTGCGATGCGCGTTGTATTTAACATTCAAGACGGAAATTAAATGAATACTTATTTTTGTATGAAAATAAAATCTAACAAATTATCAAAAGTCGTAGAACAAAAGTAGTAAAAAGTAGTAGTAAGTAGTAGCTTATAACCTTAGGAATCTACCCCTGCGAGGTTGCTGGTGTTTTAAAAATAACCCTGTATATACTTTTGATCCCGACGTTTCGTACGCTTTTCAGCCTTCGGGGTGGATTGAGATGTCGATTGTCCCGAAAAGTTAATATTACATTTTCTAAGCTCAAATTTTTATTTAAGATTCTATATAATACTAGATGACCCGGTGAACTTCGTATCACCTACATATATTTGTGTAAAATGTGGTCAAAACTTAATACAAATGTTTCATTTACGTTAAATGCAATTAAGTAGGGTACTGCACCATTGCACGTTAGGTAGCCCGTCGCATATTTAATTGACTTCGACGACCTAAGTCAGGTCGTCTTCCACCTCCCCCCGGTGGGACAGTCCTGTCCCTGTCCCTGTCCTGTCCCTATCCTGCCCCTGTCCTGCCCCTGTCCTGTCCTGTCCCTGTCCTGTCCCTGTCCTGTCCCTGTCCTGTCCCTGTCCTGTCCCTGTCCTGTCCTGTCCTGTCCTGTCCTGTTCCTGACCCCTCTCTGTCCCGTCCTGTCCTGTCCCTGTCCCGTCCTGTCTTGTCCTGTCCTGTCCCTGTCCTGTCCCTGACCTGTCCCTGACCTGTCCCTGTCCCTGTCCCTGCCCCTGCCCCTGCCCCTGCCCCTGCCCCTGCCCCTGCCCCTGTCCCTGTCCCTGTCCCTGTCCCTGTCCCTGTCCCTGTCCCTGTCCCTGTCCCTGTCCCTGTCCCTGTCCCTGTCCCTGTCCCTGTCCCTGTCCCTGTCCCTGTCCCTGTCCCTGTCCCTGTCCCTGTCCCTGACCCTGACCCTGACCCTGACCCTGACCCTGACCCTGACCCTGACCCTGTCCCTGTCCCTGTCCCTGTCCCTGTCCCTGTCCCTGTCCCTGTCCCTGTCCCTGTCCCTGTCCCTGTCCCTGTCCCTGTCCCTGTCCCTGTCCCTGTCCCTGTCCCTGTCCCTGTCCCTGTCCCTGTCCCTGTCCCTGTCCCTGTCCCTGTCCCTGTCCCTGTCCCTGTCCCTGTCCCTGTCCCTGTCCCTGTCCCTGTCCCTGTCCCTGTCCCTGTCCCTGTCCCTGTCCCTGTCCCTGTCCCTGTCCCTGTCCCTGTCCCTGTCCCTGTCCCTGTCCCTGTCCCTGTCCCTGTCCCTGTCCCTGTCCCTGTCCCTGTCCCTGTCCCTGTCCCTGTCCCTGTCCCTGTCCCTGTCCCTGTCCCTGTCCCTGTCCCTGTCCCTGTCCCTGTCCCTGTCCCTGTCCCTGTCCCTGTCCCTGTCCCTGTCCCTGTCCCTGTCCCTGTCCCTGTCCCTGTCCCTGTCCCTGTCCCTGTCCCTGTCCCTGTCCCTGTCCCTGTCCCTGTCCCTGTCCCTGTCCCTGTCCCTGTCCCTGTCCCTGTCCCTGTCCCTGTCCCTGTCCCTGTCCCTGTCCCTGTCCCTGTCCCTGTCCCTGTCCCTGTCCCTGTCCCTGTCCCTGTCCCTGTCCCTGTCCCTGTCCCTGTCCCTGTCCCTGTCCCTGTCCCTGTCCCTGTCCCTGTCCCTGTCCCTGTCCCTGTCCCTGTCCCTGTCCCTGTCCCTGTCCCTGTCCCTGTCCCTGTCCCTGTCCCTGTCCCTGTCCCTGTCCCTGTCCCTGTCCCTGTCCCTGTCCCTGTCCCTGTCCCTGTCCCTGTCCCTGTCCCTGTCCCTGTCCCTGTCCCTGTCCCTGTCCCTGTCCCTGTCCCTGTCCCTGTCCCTGTCCCTGTCCCTGTCCCTGTCCCTGTCCCTGTCCCTGTCCCTGTCCCTGTCCCTGTCCCTGTCCCTGTCCCTGTCCCTGTCCCTGTCCCTGTCCCTGTCCCTGTCCCTGTCCCTGTCCCTGTCCCTGTCCCTGTCCCTGTCCCTGTCCCTGTCCCTGTCCCTGTCCCTGTCCCTGTCCCTGTCCCTGTCCCTGTCCCTGTCCCTGTCCCTGTCCCTGTCCCTGTCCCTGTCCCTGTCCCTGTCCCTGTCCCTGTCCCTGTCCCTGTCCCTGTCCCTGTCCCTGTCCCTGTCCCTGTCCCTGTCCCTGTGTGGCGACCCGTCATCACGGCAAGCTTCGCAACGCCAACAATCCGGTTTATACCTGCGCTTATAGATGTTTCACATCAAAAAGACATCAAGTGTTTCATACCCAGGAACAGTTTGTAATAAATTAAAAATTAATTAAAAAAACATTGTCCAGCGGACAAAATTGTGAATCTAAGCCATTCTCAGATCCCCTTGAACACACACAAAAAATTTCATCAAAATCGGTCCAGTCGTTTAAGAGAAGTTCAGTGACATACACACTCACAGAAGAATTATATATATAAAGATAATATATGGTTTGATAAGCCTCAGCAGAAATTACATTACAAATAAATAATCTTTTTTACACACTAAAGTACAATTAGTCTTCGTAAGCCAGCAGACATAATTCTATTTAATGTCTTATGAACTTAAATAATAAAAGTTTTAATAAAGGGTAAACAAAGACTATAGTATAATTAGAAAGCAACTCTATTTGTATAGCTACTTGAAACAAAGCGCCATTGTTGTACATTTCAATGGATTCGTGCGGAATTTTAACACTATGTATCTTTATGATTTTATGGCAAATTGTGACTTTTTTTATATCTTCTTTAAGAAGAAGACTACTACTACTAACCGTAACCGTACTATCGACTAAGGTCGATCATACTCGGCAGAGTGGTGGGTGGTCTTTATTTCAGGGTTGGTGGCACACCTAAAAATTCGTCATCATTCACCTCGAACTGCTATTATTCTGATGCATTCATTGAGGGGAACATTCGTTAAGCGAGATTTTTACTTGGTTAGAACACCGCATGAGCGATCTACCGCGTGCTCTGGTGTTTTCAACGTGTCTTATTACTAAAAGGCGCTCCATTGACATATGTCCTCGTGGCTATATAATCGTTTTGTTAATCTCAGTAACTAGCAACCATTAATTTCTCTTTGACAATTATTTAAAAACAAATTTTAATACATACGGTTTATTTTTTGTTTTAAAATAATAATAATACGCCACGCCACTTACTCCTTTCGCCAGAAAATCCCTTACACACTCAACTGTTTCGAGCACAAATGTTAGCCATTGTCATCAAATATTCTTCGTCCGTGCGACAATCTCGCTTGTCGTTACAATCTACTACAATATCAGCATCATTGAATACGTGCCCAGACTTGTATTTTTTTTTGTAAAAGTGCAAAAATAAAACATATTCCCAAGCAGTAGTAAGTTTGCTCAAAAGTAAAATTGCAAGAACCAGCCAAAGTGGCATGATAATGTTTACACTGGATCTGATTTTAAGATTATTTTTATTATTTATTAAGCCACCTTGTCAGCACGGTTGATGTTCAGTCTTCTGTTATTGTTACATCATCATCATCAGTTACAGGACGTCTACTGCTGAACATAGGCCTCCCCCAAAGATTTCTAGACCGACCTGTTGGAAGCAGCCTGCATCCAGCGACTTCCTGCGACCTTTATCAGGTCATCTGTCCACCTTGTAGGTGGACGTCCAACGCTGCGCTTTCCAGTACGTTTCCTCCATTCCAGAACCTTTCTGCCCCATCGGTTATCGGTTCTGCGAGCTATGTGGCCTGCCCACTGCCACTTCAGCTTGCTAATCCGCTGAGCTATGTCGGTGACTTTCGTTCTTCTACGGATCTCCTCATTTCTGATTTGATTGTTATTGTTACAGTGAGATGAAATACCATAATGTGACCTATTTACTCGTTTGCCTACGTCTGCTAAAAAAGTAATTCCGAAATTAACTACAGAGTTAATTTCCATCCATGCCTTACAGTAAATAAATTAATAATTAGGCATTACGTTGTGATGGATGGCCGCAATATTGCGATGTTAATCTCATTACGGGATTAATCGCAAGTACCTGGATATTTAGGGGATTATGGGAATGAAATAAATTAACAGATGTCGTGGCGCAGTGGGCGAGTAGGTGGCTGTGAAGCGAGAGACCGTGGGTTCGATTCACGCACCGCGACAAATGTTTGTGTAATCCACAAATATTTGTATAGTTTTTTTTTATTTGATTAAATGACAAGACGAGCAAGGCGCTCGCCTGATGGTAAGCGCCACGCCTACCCATAAACAGAAGCAACACCGCATAGAACTTTGAATTACAAAGCACTGCATGGCACTGAACTACGCTCGTCACCCGGAGACAAGATGTTAAGTCTCATAATGCTCAGTAATTTCACTGGCTTCAATGTCCTTCAAACCGAAACACAACCGTGCTCACACAGCTTGGCGGCAGAAATAGACAAAACGGTAGTACCAACCCAGACGGCCTCTCGCATACGAGGGACCTAACACCTTGTAACGGTGTGGGTGTTTTCTCTACAGACGTCAGGCAGTCGGCCGGTCGTAAACACTACAAGCCAAATATTTCTGTAACATGTGTTAACTGTAACGCATGTTGTGCCGATCCCACTGCCAGTGTGAGAGGAGCAGGTGGAAGAAGAAGAAGATGAGAATGCCGGTGTACTAAAAACCCCACAGTGGCTTTCTTCGGGGGGCGCTTTCTAAGGATCATGGTACACGTCATTTGCTGCCTGTATAGTACGGCCCTTTGTGACCCATTTCTTTTGAGGCTTGGAAACCCGCTAATTATGGTGATACTGTAGGTGCCTATTGCCATAGATTTCGCTGCCGCACGAGGTTTTCGCACTGCTGTCTTCGCAATAAGGTTATTTATAACTATCCTTGATATTTTCTTTGCTAATTATTCAATTTCATATTTTCACTCATTTAATTAGTCAGAACTCTCTAAAACTCTACATTCATTCAGACTTCAAACTAAATGAATAATCTATAAAACAATAAATAAAGTATTAACAACTTAAGTTTTCACTGCTACAAATACAAGCCGAGACGATTTATTATGGAGTGGAGCTAGCAGACAAAGTTTGTTCGTTAATAGATTCGTTAGAAATAACCGAAAGTTAGAGGACAATGCACCGTACTCTTGGATCCGTAACTTTATACTGGCCGCTCGCTATTGATAACACATTTTCGATTTAGCTGAAACTCCATTATACTAATTTTATATAGACGCGAATACGGGTCTGATCTTAAATGATTTTTTAATAATATATGTTAAGAAATTGCAATCGGTGGCGATGCCGGTTAACTTAGATTGTTAAACTTTTTTTATAAAAAATCATAAGAATTCTAAATTCAATAAAATAGTACTCATTTTAATTGACGTATCGATTAAGTACTGCCTTTCCGATACCCAGTTACTATAAGGAACGTTCAAGAACTATAGGTAGTAACACTAATCAGAAAAAAATATAATATAATCAACCGTAAACAAGACGCGATATGATAATAATATAATTTGTTTATAATATTTAAATACGATAAAAATTATAAAATATGGGTTCCAGTCGAGATAGCGTTGCCAAAATGAGTTGAAAGGTCAAAAACTCTTCGAGTCCGGACATATTGACATACACATACACCATTTGATTAAAGTCTATTTTTTGTGGGTGCCTTGGAGCATCCAGATATGCTACAATATGTATATTTTGATCAAATAGATGTCATTTGTCAGTCCTATATTTTTAATACTTTATTTACGTGAAGTGTTATGAAGTCAATTATTGATAGGGTAATGATTCGGTTTTGCGCTACAAGTGAGAGTCTTCGTCGTGGACGTTCCTTCTTAAACTAAATTTCTGTAACAAAAAATAAATTGTTTAGCTTTATTCCACACACATCTCGGATGTTATCGTATGATATCTATATTTACAAGAAGCCTTGTAGGGACGCTTCGTGTCTGTCTCGGGAATGTTAAGAACGGACGTCAGTGAATTAAATATGACGCTAGACTCTGCCGAGCGAAAGAATATGTAAATGGAGCAGAGACAATGACTACCCTGACTTTTACTGGCGGTGTTTTATGTAAAATGTTAGGGTAATGGCGTAAGGAATGTTTGCTTGTTTTTATTTCGAATAAATTGCTGTGTCAGATGTTTTAAACGAGATTTTTTGCTATTGTTAGATATTTGTATAATTATGAGCTGGCACGGCAATGGATTACACTGGACCTGATGTAAGTACAGAGTTAAGTATTTATTTTAATTTCCAAGGTAGCATTTAAAGTTAAGAGTTGTTTTTCGATAATTGTCGTAATTTCTGGACGGCATTGACGTGCAGTCAGGTTGCTATCGAGTTTGTTGGAGTTAATTCACCCATTTGAGACATCCATCACAACGAACGAATCACATCAGACGAATTTCTCATTGAGGCTTTTACATCCAATAGCCACACTCATAGTCCGGATTCCACACTAGGTTAACATACATACTGTGTATCAAAAATTACAAGGGACTTACGGCTCCATAACACCGAGACCCGAAACGAATAATTGTGGATCACAAATATTTATCTTGATGCGGGTATCGAATCCGTGATCTTTCGTCTCACACTCACCCGTTGGGCCAAGAAGGCTGTCAATGTTATGTCAACTATACAGGGTTATTTTTAAAACACCAGCAACCTCGCAGGGGTAGATACCTAAGGTTATAAGCTACTACTTTTGTTCTACGACTTTTGATAATTTGTTAGATTTTATTTTCATACAAAAATAAGTATTCATTTAATTTCCGTCTTGAAAGTTACCTACACGCATCGCAGATTACGTAAGCAAACACGCGAAGCGTGGGGAACGGGGCTAGCGTTGAAGGTCATCGCCCGAGCCAGCTGAGCGGCTTCTTTGAGTCGCGCTCGCACGCCGAACGCTAGGAAGAAAAATACGACACAACAAAAACTTGTAAAATCATTTTTTTTTAAATATATTGAGTTATATACAAACTCGTAGAACAAAAGTTGTTCCGTATGGGGTCAGCTATCTGGTCCTGCGAGGTTGCTGGTGTTTTAAAATTAACCCTGTATATATATAAAAATGAATTTTTGTATGTATGTCCTTTATAGAATAGTAAACCATGTGATGTGATGTAAAAATCATGTGATGATCTTTAGCAAAGTTGTTGTGCATGAGCCCACAAAAGTTTCTGAGTTGGTAGGACCAATTTTCGTATATTTTCAATATTTGTGTAATGTCGTTCCTTCAAATTTATTTTAGTTGGTGGCAACTAGAGCAGGGTACAGCTAGTTTTCATTATAAACTATATAACGATGATATTATTAACATACCTAACTCGGTCTAAACACATTGTGGAAGTTTTCACGATTGGTGCCGGAACTGTGAAACTTTCTTGGCGACAAGCTAACGACGGGAATTTTCGCAACATTCACAATGAGCACTCCCTTCAGACTGTTATGTTAGAGCAAGTCGTACTTTGCAGTACATTATCTCACGAAGTTTCTAGTCACTAATGATTATTTCGTTAGTTTCGTCAAGGGGAAACTTCTCGCCAAAGTGTTGTTTTATTTATTTATTTGCATTTCCTATACAAAATATGTATATATGCGGACTTAATGCCAGAGGCATTCTCTATCAGTCAACCTTAGGATAGTACAGAGATAGAGAAGGTAGGTGCATCAAGTATAACAAGGAATAATACAAAATTACGAAATACATATAATCATAACATACAAACAACAAGTGTAAACATATACATAATTATATATGCTCAATGTTGTTATCACACTGGATGTGAGACTTTAAGTATATCCTTAAATTGGCACAAAACCAATCTCAGAAATGATGAAACGACTGGGTCGCTAACCTAATGGTAAGTGCATTAATAGAAGCCCCACTACACAGAACTTTGAATAGCAGACTACCTGTTATTGGACTGCGCCAGTCATCCCGGCACTTAAGATGCTAAGTCTCAGAATGCCAAGTAATTTCATTGGCTTGGCTTGCTTGGCGGCAAATATACATAAAATTATGGTACCAATCTAGACGGTCTCTCGCGTACTAGGGACTTACTTGGTTCGTGCCCCGAGTGTTCCGTATACATATAAAAATGCTTTTTCGTCGCATAGTGTATATAGCGCCTTTATAGTGTTTCAAGGATGTTCCTCATCACTATATTCTAACGTTATAGCTGCTACAACTACTAAAAATATGACAAGCTGGGTTTAATATCTGTGATGTATAATAATTATGATAAAAAAATCTGTTGACCAATAAGTTGGCCATATCTTTTGTTAAGAAGAAAGAAATATTTTTCCACCTCATTATCACACAGAAAACTGATGTGAAGTAGCAGTTTACTATTGTGTTTCGTAAGGTGAGTGAGATATCTGGAGACCCAATTCCTCTTCCCCCCAGTTCCTTTCTTTTAATGTCTGCAACGTGTCCATGATTCTTCCGGTATTGTCAGCGTTATTGGGCAATGGAGATATTACCATCAGTTTTTCCAACTTGCTCGTTTGCCAGCCTATGTTAGGTATGTCATAAAAAAAAGACGAACAAACCAAGCGTGCCAATTTTAACACGCTTTTATTAGCTTCAGACGTATGTTGGTATGTTTGTCTGTAACAAATCTTTGAACTTGATTTTGACCTCCTTCAAAAAGTCGGATTAAAAATTGAAATTTGGCATACCTATTAAGGACCGATGACAATGCAATATTATTTACTACTTGACATCGTGATACACATAGATTACATTATTGTTATATGCATGATTGTGTGGTGCGTTTAATGGCTTTGCTCACGACGTCTACGTTATTTTTAAGAAAATTCTGTTTCTAGCAAAGAAGTTTCTAGTGAATAAGTAACCCTCTCTTTGGTTAAGAAGCAGGGAACGGTCTTGTTACTTTGTCAAGAAACATTTGTGTTAACTCCAAACAAACATTATCAAGAGTCGACGAGCTTTACGATACCCACACACGTTACACTTACTCGGTTAAATGTAAACTGAGCGAACGAAAGGCAAATAATGCGAGAAGTTGTAAAATGGCACATGTAAGACAAATTAGGAACCTTATTGTAACGGTATATTTACAGTGGTTTACAGCCAACGAATATTGTGTATAATTTTCGTACGTATAGTTTGTGTAATTAATGAAACTCCTTTGTTTTTGGGTTATAAGGATTTCTGAGTTTTCGTATTACGTATGGATATCATATGGATTTGAAGTAAAAAAGGTGATATCAAGAATCTCCGAAGTGGTCAACATATATGTATCGCCATATCTGGCACCAATTCCAAGGTCGAGCAACTCTTATATGATTATTTAAAAAATCAACTCCAACACAAATCGTGAATGCCTGACCTGGTCTTTGAACCCATGGCCTTACCAGTTTCTCAGCCTCGGTACCCTGGTACTAGAATAACGAGGCGTTCTTGCGATTTTGACATTGACAACTCTCCATTTATGATGTCTTAAACACGTACTAAACAGGACTCTTGCACAATTGGTTCACTCCTTTCAACTGGAAACCGCGTGTCTTAGTCATCGTCAAAGGGCTACTTTTCTTTCTTAGTTATAAATCAGAAACTACAAAATTGCAATTTTTATTCAGTCCTCAAAAATCAATGCCTCAAAATATTGGCCTCATTAAATTTTATAGCCACAAGCCCTCATTGGGATAATGCATTGAACTTAATACTATTCATCTTCTTGCCTTCATCTTCATCTTTTAAAACATTACTAATTGCTCTTCATTCCTGTGCATTTTTCCAAACATTATCATGGATACAGTCAAAAACAGGCCCGTATGAAATGAATGAAAGCTTTGTTTAAAGCAGCTTTTCTGTTTAAATATTTGTTTTTCAGAACAATGGAATATAAAATATTCACGTTGGCTTGTACTACATTACATCGGGTATTGTGTTTATTTTGGGTTGAAAATTGTTCACTGTTGTTTATAAATAGAAGGTTCTGTTTTGGAAACTTCATACGACTCGAATGTTTAATATTTGAAATGCTGTATATCTAATATTCTAGTTTAGGCATTGTTTAGAATACAGTGTTCAGTCTAACAGTCAAAGTTTTGACTATTGGTATATCGATGCAGTATAGAAATTCAGTCTTAGTGAAGTAGATGCGAATCTTTATGCCATTTATTTCCTTTGACTGAATATATTTGTGAATTTTCGAAGTACAATGATATCGTCGTCGCTATTGCTATTCCATATTAGAAAGGAGCATCTTCATAAGCAAGCTGTCCTTATATAGTGGCAACATTATTAGATTTAGAAGCACTAATTTTATCATCGTCGCCTTTCTTGCTCTCTGCCTGGCGTTAGTCCAGCATAATACCAGGGCTTACCTTATTATCATGATTTGGTGGATTTGGTATTATGTGGAGTAACCCGCCATCTGACCCCCACAACCCGCAACGGGAACCAAGTTTCGGCATTGCTTCGTTCGTAAACTAAGAGAGTATACCACATGCAGGTGAGGTTAGCTTTGGGTCTAAGATGTGGCCCACTTACATTCAACCGCATCTGTACCTGTAAGTGCAGTGCAGTCCAAATTTAATATACATGGAAAGACGATATACCCCTCAACGTTTGCGATACTTATGCCAGCCAGAAGTGTATATACACCAGCTGACTCCGGGACACAGCTTGCCATATCAAGCCACTAGGGTAGAATTTTGACCATGTGTACGATGGTCGCTATCTTGTCGGGTCTTTTCCCCTCATTCCTATACTACACAGTTAAGTAACAATTCTAGTTTCATCATCATCATCATAATCAGCCACAAGACGTCCACTGCTGAACATAGGCCTCCCCCCAAAGATTTCCAGACCGACCTATTGGAAGCGGCCTGCATCCAGCGACTTCCTGCGACCTTTATCAGGTCGTCTGTCCACCTTGTAGGATTCTAGTTTCATCTATATAAAATTATTTGACAATTAATTTTCAAATGCGATACGCAAGAGAGATTGTTGAGTAAAGTTTATTTAAATTAATAATTATATCGAGCTAGCTGGAGACACGCTAACCATTTTATTGGAAAACCTCAAATTTCCTGACACTGCAAGCCGCAAAATTCCGTCTTATTACGAATAGGAAACGATAAAAAATTAACGATCCTTGGTTAAAGGGTTTCATATACATATTTTATGTATAGCCGATTTCGAAATTTTAATAATATACCCTAGAAAGTAGCTTAAAAGTGGACCAGATAGAATCTGACTTGCAGTTTATAGTAGATAAAATTTCTGTGAATTAGATGTTTCGTGAATAATTAATAATAAGTTATTTCGTTATCTTATCTGCCCGTCACTATTATTTTAATCGAAGTATAAGTATAATGTACACAGAAATATTTATATTTCACGACGTAGAACGTAAAATAAACGATTACGGAACAAATCGCGTGTTAAAAGTTTGTTTTTCAGGTTATAATTACTACAACTAGTGGTCGCGTATTAGTGGTCGAGGCACGACCAATTTTGGAATTTTGTTTTATTACGTCAGCTGGCTAGATTTGACATTCGAATTGACAGTGTAAAATATGAGGGCCTTGCATTGATATACAAGGCCCTTGTTATAAAACGTATTCTAACTTTACACTAGGTATTTAGGTAACAACTACACACTATGGTAACCCATACAAACTGGCCAATACAAACCAAGTTAAAAGTTAGAATACGTTTTGTAATAAGGCCCTGAATGGTTTATTTTATTTTAATTAATGTATTAGGAACACATATTGGTATATATGAATAGCATTCTGCACTCTTTTCCTAGATATAAACTTTAACTATGCATTACATATTGCATAAAAAGGGGTATAAAGTTTTCTCTTCATGTATTAATATAAAGATTATAAACAATTCTATAACCGTTATTACATTAGGCTATAATATAATTTCTTTATCAGCCTACATAATAGAAACAGCGTATTGTACTAGAATTAATTAGAATGTGTCTTTTGTATACACGACAAAGCCATTACAATTTAATATTAATCCCTCTTCATATACCCGGTTCCATAATGTAATGTAGACATAATTTGTTCTGAGTACGGCCTCTCTTAATTAGTTTGAATGATTTTCCTTTCGTAATCTTGCTTTTGCAATCTTGGATTCTTGTCTTAATATTATAATTGAGCCGTGTGAACTAATTAGAGATGATAATTTAAAACTGATTAGACAGTCTTCAGTAGGTCTTGAATAACTGCTGTATTTTTGTTTCGGGTTCCGAGCATTATGAGACTTTAACATCTCATACCTGGGACGATGAGCGCAGTGTAGTGCCACGTAGTATTCTGTATTCAAAACCTAAGTTGTGATGGTACTGTATATGGGCAACCATGGGGCTTACCATCAAGCGAGCGACCTTGCAACACTTGTTATTCATTCAAGTATTCATTATAAATATTAATAATTACTCGTACATACAGGGGAAGTCAACTTAAACTGTTTACCATGTGTATGGGTCTGATACATGGGCGAAGCTGTGGGGGAAAGCTAGTATGTTGATAAACATGAAGAAAGGAATCGTGTGCATAATGACTTGTGATAGACACTCTAGATAGGCATTTCTCTTCATTCAAATTTTAGTTCTGCGATTCCTTGTGATTTTTGCTTACAAATCTATATTTGTGGAATTCGTTTTGAGGATCGTAATACGCAGAGACGCGTATCTTTGCGATTAAGTACCGTAGTGTGGAAGGGATAAACTTTGTGAGTTCTCAACTCTCAAGATTTCATGTTTTTTAGTATATTTGGTATAGTGTGATCGAAAATACTAGGTAAAGGCAAACGAACGAGGAAGTGAGTCATCTGATAGTAAGTTATCATTACAGGTAATGAACACTGACTATTTGGGGGCCGTATCACTGACTTTTAAAGACAGAAATGGGAATTAAAAACAAGAGAAAGTCACGGCTATATAACTAAACGAAAGGTACAGCTATTTCTTCACATAAGTTTTCTGTATGATAATAATAGTTACGAGCATTTTTGTAATGGCTTAAATGATAAAATGAATTTGCTCGCCTGATGGTAAATGCCACGCCTGCCCATAAACAGAAACAAAACCACACAGAACTCTAAATTACAACTGCATGGCACTGCATTCGCCACCCGCGACATAATTTGTTAAGTCTTCATAATGCCCAGACATTTCACTAACTTCAATGTCTTTCAAATCGATACACAACAGTGCCTAGGCACTGCTGTTTAGCGGCAGGTAAAGGCACAACGGTACCAGCGTAGACGGCCTTTCGCATAGGTGGTACCTAGTAACTAATAGCAAGATCATTTATGCTGTAGACGCAACTGGTAAGGATGCGGTACTACCACTTAGACCGTCTAAGGTTGAATTAGACGATAGTTTAAAAACTGACCGAGTACTAGCAAAATGGATTACAAATGTCTTCCCATGGTTGACGGTGGATTTAGCATTATGTAACGCGACCCGTCTGACTCCCATGACCCAAGTTTCGCTATTACCTTGTCCGTTAAACAGTAGTGTACTACGTACAGGTGATGTTCACTTTGGGACCACGATGTTGGTGACCCACTTACACTGCACTATTTATCTTTAAATAGTATAAAATGAAGTCGCTTCCGCTGTCTTTTCGCTTAGATCTTTTAAACTATTCAACGGATTTTAATACAGTTTTTAGAAATAGACAGAAAATTCATATATTTGCAATGTGATGTTGTAACAAACATATTTTAACCTGTGCGAAGCCGGCGCGGGTCGCTAGTTTATACTAAATATTACTGTAATAAATTACACAATTATAACTTGTACCAAAGTACACGTCTAACATATGTAGTTCTAGAGAACACGTTTATCTCTCGCGTCTTTAGCCTACCCAAAGTTTTCCTTGAGCTAGTTGCTCGGGGCTTCCTTTATAGTATTGTGTTAGTGCTTGCTTGCGCTCCAGCTACAATATAATACTACACAAACAGAACATAACTAGTAAAACGTTTTTTTTCCTATTTTTATTTAATTGAATTACGAGACGAGCAAGGCGCTCGCCTCATTGTAAGCGCCACGCCTGCCCATAAACAGAAGCAACACCACACAGAACTTTGAATTACAAAGCACTGCATGGCACTGAACCGCGCTCGTCACCCCGAGACATAAGATATTAAGTCTCATAATGACCAGTAATTTCACTGGCTTCAATGTCTTTCAAACCGAAACACAACAGTGCTTATACACTGTTGCTTGGCGGCAGAAATAGACAAAGCGGTGGTACCAACCCAGACGGCGCGGCGTCTCGCATACGAGAAATCTACCACCTTGTAATCACTTCTTGTGTGACTTCTCTAATAGGTACACATTTTTTATTTTTTTCGAGTACAATATCATGCAGTCTATAGCAATTTAAAGAACCAGGTGATATTACTCTTATATAAGGACAGGCGTGGCGCTTTTCATCCAGCGATCTGCTCTATTCATTAATGGGGTGAATAAAATATATCCGACATCTATTATTATGATTATGCTTATTATCGGTAACAATAATATTATTATTTGCTGTATATTATACTATCCTACCACTTTACACGGGTTTCCTATACGAATGGGAGGGTTCAGGCCTTAGGCCTCAAGCGGGTTTACAGATTTCACATACCTCCGACATTCTTACGGTATACAGGCTTCCTCACGATGTTTCCTTTACCATTGAAGCAAGCTAAAATTAACAATATTAATTGTAATATCTGGGTTTTTCGAAACTTTTGTAAAACTTGGGTAACTTTGTTTCCATTTATTTTTTGTCAATCGTAGAATTTAGAACACTATACCTATATCGCAAATCTAATAATCCGATACACAAGAACTGTGGCGTAAAACGTATATAAAATCACATTAACGATGTATAAAAAATCTGCTCATAATATAATAGAAAACCACGGCGCCACAAACGTGATTACATAGTTAAATAATACACGGAGCTATCTAAACCTGCATAGCAATTATCTATACTTAAAATAGTTTAAAGTTGTACGTACGGCCGCATGCAACAGCTGAAGCGGGCGAGCGTCTCCCCTCTACCCCCCCCTTTTACCGACCGCGACGTAAGCTTTTCATACACGAATATAGTTTACTGGAAAAGGCTAGGAGAAAACATATACTTACAGCAGACAAAATCTTAAAGATGTACATAGAATTCCTATGTATTCTTTATCAGTGGTAGAGCCACGGTGTAGACAGTTTTGTCTACAGTATGAATGGGCTGGCTCCAATGTATTGTTACCTCTGTCTCACAGAACACTGACGTGAAGTAGTAGCCTGCTGTTGAATGAGCATGTACCATTAAAGACCTCTGACGTCAATTACAAAAACATCTATATTTTTTTATATCCGAATAATTTATTTTTATTTCCCACAAAAGAGCTTCATTACAATAATAATTTTGATCTTACAAAAGACATAAAGTAGGAATATGTTAGTGCCTAATTAATTTGAAAATGGTTAAAGGGATTTTCTTTAAACGATGCTAAGAACCATATTGTTTAAACCAGTAGTAAAATAATAATAAAAACCGCAAATAACTCGGATCATTCGCTTAGGCGTTACGACGCCCTAGATAGACAGACACACAAAAACATAAAAAGGACTTAAACTTTAGGCTTTGACAGCCTCCGTGGCGCAATGGGCGAAAAGCCGGCTACGAAGCGTGAAGCCGTGGGTTAGATTCCCGCACCAAGACATAAGGTTGAGTGATCCACAAATATTTGATTCGGGTCTTCGTGTTTTGGGAATGCAAGTCCCTTGTAGTTCCTGATACACACGATACAGGTTAACCTAGTGTCAGGTCAGGACTATGGGTATGATTGCTGGATGTATTTATTAACTTTTATAACACTCCTCTTTTATTTCGGGGTTTAAAACACCACGCTATACAACCATTTATTCGCTCAACATCTTCGTTCATACAAGTGGGCTTGGTAGCGTTACACCTCCACGCGGCGCTCTGTACGTATAATATTCGTGTCACTAGATAAAGCTAGTGTGAACAATATTTAATACACATAACACATGTTACATGACTTCACACATAAACTATCAGTGATACATATTTTCAGTAGAAATGCTTTGAAACAAAACTAATTTAAACGGATTTTATAGTGGTTTTTTTATTAATTGTGCCTTTTGTAGCTGAAAAGCTTTCGAAACGTCGGAATTTAAATTAATTAAAAACCGCGATAAAATCCGTTTAAATTAGTTTTATTTCAAGTGGAAATGCTCTACCGTAAAGTTCACGTATTGGCGCTTTAATATTTTTGCCTATCCACTGACGATATGTATTCAATAGCCTTTTTATTTTCGTCTTGCTGCCTTCTCCACGCTTAGTGGTAGAGTTCACCTCCCTACTTAAGTAAACGCTTTCACTTCGCTCGATCTTGAGCTGCCTCTGTAGAGAAACTATTCATGTCTATTGTACTCCTGCGGTTTTCTCAGAACGTAACGCTTCATTCCCTATGTTCATTTGCCTCATTGTAGACACCCAAGACTGCTACGGATATACTCATTAGTTTACGAACAATTCACTCTTTTCTTTTCTTTTAAATTAGATAAAAGGCATAAAACAGAAAACAATCAATTACAATAATTATTAATACTTAAATACTAAAAACTTAATGATCCTAAATACCGCGAGAAATTAATATTTTAAAAACTAACTATAAAAAATAAAGGTAAAGATGTTTTTTTTGAACTTGCTTAAAAAACGTATTAAATCTAAGGGACCCCAGTTATACCACCCCTCTTTTTTTAGTTGTTAAAAGCAAATGAATTATATGAAATACATTATTATAATGTTTTTCTATCTACATACGGAAGTACGTACTACGAACACTGGGTCGCGTTAAATGATCGCTTGAAAACTAAAAACAAACTTGTTTATTCAGTTTACTAAAGTTTTTCGGACGTCCCACACTATTTATCTTGGACTCCTCATCCATCACCCTAGATTTATCCGATCATTTGCAGTTACAAAATACGATCAATTTAAAAGGGGTAATTGTTTTACATACCAGTAAAGTTTAATTATTTTATTGTAAACCTAATATCAACGTCACCTGCATGACGTACTCTTAAGAATTCCGTACCATTCTACCACTCTCTTATATAGCATATGCAGTCTCTGTGTTCGTCCCTCCGTTTTTCCATCTGAACTATAAACTATTTATCACATACCCGCTACTGTAACTCCTGTAAGCCAGAATTGACAGCAGCACGCATATTTTTTCACCAAGCAATGAAGCTCGATGAGTTACTGGGAATGCTAAGCTGTGTTTATCCTGTAATGAAATAGGCTATATACAAGGTGGTAGGTCCCTCGTATGCGAGAGGCCGTCTGGGTTGGTTGGTCCGCTTTGTCTATTTTTGTCGCCAAACTGTGTGTAAGCACTGTTGTATTTCGGTCTCGAGGACATTGAAGCCAGTTAAGTTACTGGGCATTATGAGACTTATCAACTTATGTGTCGGGGTGACGAGCGCAGTTTAGTGCCATGCAGTGCTTTGTAATTCAAAGTTCTGTGTGGTGTTGCTTCTCTTTATGCGCAAGGGTGGCGTTACCATCAAGCGAGCCCCTTACTCGTCTCGTCATTCAATCAAATAAATAAAAGGAGGATGTCTCCGTCCGTCCTACATTTAAAGGGTATACATATATACCTTTTAAGCCGTACTAGGTAGCCGCCCGAATTTTTTGAGAATATTGTGTTAATATGGAAAATGTATTAACAAATAATAAAACTAACAGAAATTGAAAATTTAAAGGGCATGGATCCCTCGGGTACGCGAGTCTTTGCCTTAAACCGCTTTTTTAATATAATTTTATGTTTCTTTGTAAAACGGAGCGTACGTTTATCATACTGTCAATTGGAAAATTCTTTTGGCTGTAATTTTATAATTCGTAGAACATCGACGGAATTTGGAACACTGGTAAAACATAATTGAAAGAATTTTATTTCTAATCTAAATACGTTTCGGAACGTCGTACAAAGAACCGGTTTTTAATTAAAAGCCTCCATAATTGGGAATTTAACTTTTGTCTCGTATTAGAGATTAATAATTGAATTATTCAGAACAGATAATCAATACTAAACGTAATTTGAATACTATCATGTCATTGATCTTTTTTTTTTTTTTTTTATTGCCTTGATAGGCAGACGAGCAAGCGGCCCGCCTGATGGTAAGCGGTCACCGCCGCTCATGGACATCGGCAATGCCAGGGGCACAGCCAGGCCGCTGCCTACCAAACCTGATCTAGTGGTAGCCGGCTTGGGCTGAGAACCTATGAAGTCATGGGTTTATTACTAAACGAAATTTGCAATCTATCATGTCATTGATCGAGGTAGCTTGCTCAGGCTGAGAAACCAGGTCCTAGGTTTACATCCCAGGTCAGGCAAACATAATTTCGTGTTTCGGTTTTTGGTTCCAAAAATCACGTGTGATTTTTTTTATTTTATTAAATGAGACGAGCAAGGCGCTCGCCTGATGGTAAGCGCCATGTCTGCCCATGCCCAGAAGCAAATCACACAGAACTTTGACTTACAAAGCAATGCATGGCACTGAGCAGCGCTCGTCACCCAGAGACACAATATGTTAAGTCTCATAATGCCCAGTATTTTTACTGGCTTCAATTCAAACCGAAACATAACAGAGCTTACACACTGCTGTTTGGCGGCAGAATCAGAAAAAGCGATGGTACCAACCCAGACGGCCTCTCGCATACGAGGGACCTACCACCTTCTGAAGTTGGTGACATTCCATTTGATTGGCAACATCATCGACACGAGAGTTCGTGTCCAATGGCCATATCCACAAAATTCGTGTGCAAAATGGGATTCATAACTCAATCGTAATTTAAACAAAGACATAACATTTTTGTTCGCGTCGACGTGGACCAAATTACTCCCCGCGGTTACAGGGGTGAAAGTTGAAATTGTCAAGTCTCTAGTACAGGATAAATGCGGTGTTCTGTATAAAAATAATATTCTGTTATTATTACTACTGAACAAATGACCTTCAAATAAACGAATGTAGTTCAAAAACCACGATTAATAATATAGATGTAGACATCGAAAATGTAGGTCTTTGAAGTAATTAGATACTCGGTAGGTTACTTTTATCCTGTTACGATGAAGTACCTGCATACGACCTTATTATTTTTTTAAGGCATAGGCCGGCAAACGAGCAAGTGGGTTACCTGGTGGTAACTGATTTCCACCCATGTACGCCCAATATTAGAAGAATCATGGGCGCGTCGACCTTAAAGGAAAGGGATAATTAGGGATTGGGAAGGGGAGGGGGATTTGAGCCTCCGGATATCTCACTCACCGTACGAAACGCATCAGTAAGCCGCTACTTTACGTAGACTTTCTGCGAGACAGTGGTTACGACCCGGTCGTGCGCCCATTCATGCTATAGGCAAAACTGTCTACGGCGTGGCTCTACCATTAAAAGCCTAACTGTAAGTACAGTGCAGTCCTAATATACTCAAGATGCAATTTCTCTCAACGCCTACTAGTATTAAGCTAACTTGTGGTTACTGCATTTTTTATCTTGACACGGCAGAGTAACTATTAGACTTGATTTTAAGTCTAGAGAGACTATCCCGTCCACATACCCGTTACAGTTACTCCTGTGCACCAGGATCAACAGTGGCACGCATTTTTGTTGACACCGAGCAGTGAAGCTCGGCGAGTCTCTGGGAATGCCTAAATGTCTTTGTCCCGCAACGAAATTAATCAGATAGAAGGTTAGGGAGTTGGAAATATTAATTGTTAAGTCTAGTCCAAACATAATGTCTACCATCAAGAGACATTAGGTCTCACGAAGGTCGGCAGAATTATGCCCGCCTCAAGTTATTGGGTATACCCGGAACGCTACTAGCCTGAACGAGCCTCTACGGCAGTTTTTTACCATCTTTACGGTATATAAATCAGGTAAAGGTTATTTCTATTTGTGAAAACTTTTAAATGGCCTTCTCGAACCTACTCATATTTTTGTAACATTGTATTTATGCTAGCAGTAAGATTTCCGAATAAAATAAAATAAAGTAACCTCCTACAAGGAAAATATACACTGGCTGACGCAGGAACGCGACTTAATTAACATTCAATTGGCGTATTTTGTGGGCCCTTATTGGCCCTTATTGCCATGTTGTATAGTAAATCCGATTCGGCTAAATAAGTTAAGCTAAAGCAAACTTGCCTAATACACTTAACTATCGCTTTGTAACTTTAAATTATATTATCTCGAGAAATCAGGCTTAGGTATCTCTTTAAAGGCGAGGAAATAGAATTTTCCTTGAGTTTTTCTATCACGAAATGCTCAGTATCAGCCCGAATTGGGCCCGGTATGGCGATTGGCTCCCCCCCTATAACATCATGGGACGGAGATATGTTCAGAGAAATGTAGGTGTACTGGTTATGTCTGCCTACCTCTTCGTAGATTACAGGCGTGAGTGTGTATATGTACTCGTATTTATTAAATATTTAGATGACCTTCATACCACTTCTTGACCACGAAGGCTGAAAAGTCTTTGAAACGTCGGGATCAACATTAATAAAAAACCGCGTTAAAATCCGTTTAAATTAGTTTTATTTCAATGACCTTCACAGACAAGCAACCCTAAAACAGGACTCAACCGGAGTTTCCAAATTGCGCACAATATTTCACGTGGCGGTAGCATCTGGCCACACCAAATGAAACACATTAGACACTTAGGGAGATATTAAAATGCCGGCATTGCTCTTGTGATTTTGCACATTAAAAATATGTGCTACTACATAACTCTTTTCAACCAGCTTTCATAAAAGATATTAATGTTGCCAACTTTCCTTTACAAATCCCCCTAACTTGTTGAATTAAAAATGTTTTAACATCGGTGTTAGTATGTGTGTGTGTATTCGGTGTTTTTTTATATATTGAGATAATATAATGAGATAATATGGAATGAAATTACCTTTTTACCAACGATAAAAGAGGCGGTTCTCAATAGAAAGCGTATATTTGTCTTTCATTCGAATGAATAACTATATGTACTATAACTAGAGCTCAAAGTTGGTCCCATTTTTTTATCCTGTCACGGCAAAGTGACTAAACGGTCTTAACGGTCGCTAGAATTCTGCCGGCCCGAGGGAATTGGATACCTATATACTGACTAACCCCGGAACACAGCTCGTCGGGATGATCTTATGGCGTTTTTTTCACCATATTTGAGTGTAGGCCGTAGTGGAGGCCGTCTGGGTTGGTACCACCGGTTTGTCTATTTCTGCAGTTAAACAACAGTGTGTAAGCACACATACAGTGCTTACATACTGTTGCGTTTCAGTTTGAAGGACATTCAAAAGCGTGACGTATTTTATGTTATAAACAAAATATAGGTATTATAATTATTAATACTAAGCAGACATTATTCATGAACTGAAATTATATTCCCATTAAATAACAATAGAAATGAGGTGAAATAAAACACATTATAACCATAGGCATGCATGCAGGCAATGACAGACAAAGGTCATCGTCATCATCAGCCACAGGACGTCCACTGCTGAACATAGGCCTCCCCCAAAGATTTCCAGACCGACCTGTTGTTTGACTCTTTCATTGCGATCCGACAATTAAGTTAAAAATCATTTAACATGAATCCCTCGAGCTATTAGCGTTCGTACAAAAGAAATCCGATCAATTTGCGTTTCGTGCTGCTAGTCGAAAAATGCAGTGATTTTCCAACGAACGACACACTCGGTGCAGGGACGTGTGATAGCGCCCCCTGGAGGTACAATAGCGCTTTTAACGTACGCGATTTCACAAAGATTTTTCCCTGGAGCACTGAAAATTCAGCTCTGACATTCTTATAAAGTTTAACAGGTGATATTGACTGTGTATTTTATATGTTTTTTTTTATTTGATTGAATGACGAGACGACTAAGGCGTTAGCCTGATCGTAAGCGCCACGCCTGCCTCTCGCATACGACCTACCACCGTGTAGGTATATGTTTTAGGATTGAGTAATTTTTAATGTTTGTTAAATAAAATAGAGAAAATATATTTTGATTGAAAATGCGCGCGTAATGTAATAATAACGAATTGTATTTCTCCAACAAGACCTTTCATATACTTGCTTCAGTATACACTAACCACTATGTAGCACAAATCCTTTCTAATTAAAAATACACCAGTAGCGGCTATAACACAGAATTAAAACAAGTATCGACGAAGCTACTGGCCAGCCGGCAAAACCAGAACATCACTGTTTTATTTGTCGTTTTCGCAGGAAAGTTGGCCGACGTAATGAATATTTCAGTACAGAACCGACGTCACATCACCCCGCCGGCCGTGATAAACTTACGATTATGCAATTATTCAAAATTTATCCAGGTTTTTATTAAAAAATCATAATTACTAAACGTTGGTAAAGTTTATAAATGTTTGATGGGCTGTTTTTAATAAATTGTGGAAAATATAACATTATGCTAATTAGTCTAAACGGAATCGGATAATCACTTTTCCACCTGTAAAAAGACCCGATCCCGTCAGCCCGGGAAATGTTAATGATAAATTGGCCCGGTAATCGGGCACCAGACGAAAATCAATTCGATTTGTCCATCAATAGAAATACTTAGTTCTGGATGTTGAGCGTACCTGTAACAGGTAAGGGGCTGGAGGGCGGGAGCAGCGGGAGCCAGTGTAAGTGTAGCCACCGGCAGAGAAGCACGCGCGCGCTCTCGTACAAACGCGGGAACCACGAACAAACAGTGGACTAGTGAACTGTTGTAGTGACGTGTTATGAGTAATAAACAAATCGAGCTTCTCATGTTATGGACGAACATTTAAATTAGGTATGTATGTTACATATTAATCTCGGACTATGTATAGTAAAATGTTAAACAGTCGACTTTGACCTATTGGTTACTCATCTCGCGATGACTGAAGGCTGAAATGTTTCAAAAAAGTATGTAATGCTAAGACTCGATTTTATAAATATAATTACGTATGTAATAGCACTTATTAACTTGTAGTTGTTTGTGGAATTAAATGAGTAAGGCGGATTAACAAAAGCTTAAAGAGTCGACGCGAGCTTAACTTGTTGCACCTCGCTCATAAAACGTTACGAATGATTTATTACTTCATCTCATATTTATTACAGGTGGGACAGGAAATACTACAATCCATAATAACATATTTCACCACGTTTTATATAAATATTTCGTAGAATTTTTACGTAGAGCTTTGAATGATGTTGATTTTTCAATTTAATATGTAAAAAAACATATCAACCTATTTAACACACTTTAAATGCTAATCGATTAGAACATATCTAAATAGAAAAGAACTGATTTTGTTTTTATTTTGTAAATTTTTTGCACAACCAATAATAGGTGATTGATGTTATAGTCCATAAAATGTAAATCCAGGCTTGTATCCCCGAAGGAATGCAACTGGTGCCTACGTGGTTTGCCGAGCTTATTTCCATCCCATAAAATGGTTGGACGTAAGGAAATCACTGTTCGCGAAATCGAGCACCTCACAACTCTCAAATCGAAAAAAATCATAAAAATATTGCCTACTCTGAGATTAAACTCATGCCCTCATTGGTTTCACAGCTTTAATGTTCTGTTAAAATAATGCTGATTAATTCTCTACCACCTTCAATGACTAAACTAACTAAAATTTTAATCAAATGCATGCCCTACTAGGTGGCAGGGCCCTCGTTTACGAGACGCCGTGTCCCCACACCCAGCTACCACCGCTTAGGCTATTTCTACTGCCAAGCAGTGTGTGTAATCACGGCTGTGTTTCGGTTTAAAGGACATTGAGGCTAGTGAAATTACTGGGCGTTATGAGGCTTAACACCTTATGTCACGGGGTGATAACCGTAGTCCAGGGCCTTGCAATGCTTTATAATTCAAGGTTCTGTGTCATGTAGTATCTGTTTTCTTCAGGCGTGGCTTGTCTGAGACAAGCGACCTGCACATTTCATCATTGAATATTATAATAAATATATGCTATTTGTTGAAAATGTTTCAATTCACTTTCATACTACGTCATCAAATTCGAACCAAAATATGAATTGACCCTTTAAATGAATACTATCAATTACAAAAAGTATTATTTAAATCCGTCTAAATTTGGTGGGGATATAATTTAAACTAAGTTATAGAAAAGTCGTCGCATTGAGAACATCCTCTCTTTTTAGTCATTTGAAACCATCTAGTTTATACGAAGTACCGCTAAAACACATTAAAATCAATCTAAAACGAAACCTTTGCCTCTAAAATCGATTACCGATTAATTATATCAAAGCAAAATGTTTACTTCAAAACTTAGAGTACGTTTGACCAATCTGTTATAATAGTTTTCGATTAATACCGTCGGTGGACCAAACAAGTTATTAAACTCCAAGAAGATTGTAACTTAAGGCAGTTACAAAGGATATTTCTTTGGGGACTGTTAATCTGTCCTTTGGCTGTTTTCCAAGACCCTGGAGATTAGATATGGCAGTCCACCAAGCCTCATTGTCATTAACTTGTACATCAAAGATTACGATAAATAGATGAGTTGCTTTATAATATATTTATAACGCGAATAGAACATCGTCAAAATAAAACAATAATAATTGAGTACATATTCGTTTTCTATTTTTATTGTGTGTATTTTTATGTATTTTATGCTTTATTACATTAAATTAGGGTCCATTTCTCGGCGGAATTTAAGACAAATCCTGAAGATTAACCCAATGGAAATTATAGACTTTCGCGATTTGTATACATACGATAATAGTATATTATAAAATAGATCTGAATCGCGGACTATTTAAAGGTATTTAAATATCAATTTATTTATTTCCCGACCTTTCCATCGAGTTGCATCGGCCATGGTTACGGGTTAGCTTATTCAGTTAATATTAAATTATGATGAATATGATATTTTTAAGTGTGTCCCATCTTTGAAATTAAATTTAAATAACTTATTAAATAATAATTATTTAATTTCTATTTAAATCAAATTTTATTATGACTTGTTTTTGCCGAATTGCTATTCTGTTTACAATTTCATCTTCATTTTTGTCTATGTCCATTGTCTGAACATATTTTGTTGAATTTTCTCCATTACGGAGTTATGTTTAGTTTTTTTAGTCGTTTTTGTGCAGTATTCGTTGTTATATTATTTATAACAGAGACTGGCAAACCAGCAACTGGTTACTGAATGTTGTTAAGTTATATTTTTTATTGATTGACTGACGAGACGAGCAAGGCGCTCGCCTGATGGTAAGCGCCACTGTTGTATTATTTTATAGCAGTATTTTCGGTCGCGGGTTCGATTTTCGCACTGAGACAAATGTTTGTATGATCCACGAATGCTTATTTCGGGTCTGGGTGTTGTACGACTGCTAGTCCCTTGTAGGTCCTTCTCCACACATACCCACTTTAGCGGTTATTCTAGTTTGAGGTCATGAATTTGTGAATCACATAGATATTTTTCGCGATGAGGGAATTGACCGCATTTTACCTCTCTACTCACCCATTGCGCCATTGAGGCTGTCGAATATAGTACTAATATTTATATAATTACATAATATCCTCTCTTGTTTATAACCGGCATAGTTATTTACAATAGTAACATGAAAGCAAACCAATTGGAATTATCGTATTACATGTTTTAATGCCTTCCTGTGATTAATGTCTATCACTAAATCTGACCGCCTCGGTGGTACAGTTGTATTGCGTACGCGGTGCGTCTGTTGTGCTGAAGTCTCGCGTTCGATGTCCGGGTCGGGCAAAAGTTATATTGGGTTTTTCTATCACGAAATAATCAGAATCGGCCTGGAGTCTGGAATTGAGCCCAGTATGGCGTACCATCCCACCGCATTAATTACTAATAAGTTTAATATAAATTACGACCATAATATATAATTAATAATAAAACAGCTTTTCAATTACCACCGTATTATTAAAACCTATACTCATCACAAACCACAGTAATTTCCTACTAATTACCTGCTACATTTATCTTTCATTCCCATAAATTAGGAATGATGCCTCAAACCCTACGGACGTACCTACAACATCGGGCCTCTCTTTCGATTTTTCCCTCCGGGAAATACCGTTGGAATTATTTATAGACATAGCCAGCTCAAGTGGCTTTATCTTGCGGATTTCAGACCTGAAGAACCTAACCGGTGTTTGTATGAAAATTCATAATGTTTCCGGATGAAAAATTCATAACACAAACACCTATTAAACCTTTGACATTATGCTGCATGAATAAACAATTTAATTGTAAAAGTTTATTCGTCGCGTTAAAGAATAATTATTTAATTTTACGCTTATCCGTTTCACAATGGCGTTTGTTGCTCGAACAACGGTAGGTACATACAGATTGTAAATATGAAGTGTTCGAGTGGTAGAGCCACGCTGTACAGTCTTGTTTACAGCATGAATGGGCCGGCTCGACCGGGATCGACACAAAGTAGCGGCTTGCTGCTGCGTTTCGTACGGTGAGTGAGATATTCGGAGGCCCAAATGCCCCTCCCCTTCCAAATCCCTAATTATTCGATTACATATATTTAATCAGATAGCGCCCACCGTACACATTGCTAAAAACCCACCGCAGTGGTTCGATACTTCGATAGTGGACTACACACTACACTACTACAGCCGTTATAACTCTACCAACAGACGAAATAAGCAAGTCTCTTGATGGTCGACATTGTATTTGGACGGCACTATACGTACTACCTATAATGTAACAACTTTGAAGTGCCCGGATGAAAACGACGTGCAATATTCATCCAAACGATGCACACTAGATTCAATGCCTCGACAGCCTCTTTCGACAGCCTCCGTGGCGCAGCGGGCGAGTAGCCGGCTGTGAAGCGAGAGGCCGCGGGTTCGATCCCCGCACTGAGACAAATGTTTGTGTGATCCACTAATATTTGTTTCGGGGTCTGGGTGTTGTGAGACCGAAAGTCTCTCGTAGTTCCTGATACCCACGATACAAGACTCGTATCTTACTGTGGGGTCAGGACTATGTATGTGACTGTTGGGTGTATTTATTTATTTATTTATTTAATGCTCAACACTTTAAATAAAACACAAAGGTTATCTTCAACAGTAGAACGTTGAAAAATAGAGAACATACTATCGATATGAATATTTCATCAAGCTGCAGGATCCTATTCCAACGCTTAACTTTGCATTTTTCACAAATCCCTAAGCTATAATAGAAATTTTTCATATTGAATATTTTGTTATGTCTCCATTTTGTAACTTTGTACTCTTTAAAGTTGAATATAAGGTTTTTTTTTTCAATGTTTACAGGCACCAATATTTAAGGTTTTAGATAATGCTTATAGCGTATTCACACGGCTAAATCGAAATATCTGAACATGCTTTAACTGAATTGATCAACAAAAACCATACAGCTTTTGTTTATTCTAGTTAGTTGATCAACGAAAATAGATCCGTATGAACCCTTTATTACCAGGATGGTCGTTTTTGTCATTCATTAAATCATGCTTCGAAACATGTTTGTGTAGTCTATCAATCATAACGCACACAACGATCCGATTCCTGAATAAGAAATGGTACCACGACCCTCGTCGTCGACATTCTGGTTATTGAGAAAAGGCAAATCATTTATAATGAACATATTTTCGAATATTTCGGATAGACAGCGTAAAGAAATATTCGTAATTTTGTTTACTTTTTTTCGTAGAGTTTTATCAGCTGGCATTTCCACCAGGACTGGGTCGTTAACAAAAGTAGTTTATTATAAACTCCCGTTTTATTGATCAAGTTTGTTAAAATTGTAAATGTGCACGACAATTAAATCTGTACTTGTTTAAATTAAACGATTTTTTTATTTATTTCTTATTTTCAAAGTTCTAAATGTAATAAAAGTAAATTAAGGCTAATAATATAATTTGTATACATATACCCATTTAGAGGTAGGCAGATATGCAATTAGTTCATGATTTTTGAAGCCATTTTTTTTCAATCTTATGACGTCATATGTGACGGTCATATCGCTATACAAGGCACAAATTCCAATACCGATAACCCATCTGTGTTTTTATTCGAAACACAAACATAAATTATTATTTTTTATTAGCATGAGAGACGAAACAAAGGTCGCTCCTCTGATGGTAAGCGCCACGCCTAAAATAGCCACTACACCAGACAATTTGAATTACAAAGCACTACATACATGGTATTGGAATGCGTTCGTCACCCCAGACATAAATTGTTAACTCACATTATGTTTAAATACATTGTCATTGATCGACCACCGTTTAAAAGCCTGGGTCTCATCAGGTTTTCGGTCTAAAAACACTGCCACAGATAAAGAGATAGAATTTACTCACATAACTCATTTTATTTCCCTGTTTGTTACCGACATAATAATCTACAGACTATGTTTACAACATAAGCCTGTCCTTACATACTAAGCGGGTAAAAACAGCTTTCATCCTTTCTTATGTAGGTTTTTCGGTTCCTCCACATTTATCAATGTATCCATGTGTTCGTGACACTTTTGTTTTTATACTTTATTGTGATTTTATTCTTTATCTTCTGCTAATGTTATTGTATTAGTGTGGTTTTGCTCACCCTTATTTACATTTTTGTTATTAATGATTCGCAAAAAGCTTTAGTATAGAAGTAAATAACTGACACATACAAAAATACTATAAAATAATTTAAATTCCCTTTACGACTGACTATCGTTTCATATACAGACATAATAATGCACCTAATATGTATGTATGATTTTATCTTTAAATTGTAACATGACCGTCCAGTCTATTAGTTCACTAGTTTGTAGAAACTGATATTCGGCCTGAGCTTCCTTCATTAAACCGATATATGCATTTACTTCGGGGTCGGCTTGTCTCATGTTATAGATCAATTTACATTAAATTTGTGGAATATGGGTGTATACCTGTATATTCATCTTCTTTATATATAAATATTTCGTGTCACGTTGTTTGTCCGCGGTCAACTCCTAAACTACTGTACCGATTTTAATCAAATTTTGCAAACTGTGTGCAGTTGATTCAACTTGAGAGATAGGATAGTTTATATCTCAATTTATAGTCGCAATATTTTTTTATTGCATATTATTAGTTAATAAGTAAGTTTAAAATATACCTTAGCCACAGCAACGCGTGGCCGTAGTTTAATTATATAATATTTACAAAAACCATTACATGCTTCAGTTTTTTTATTACCTTTAGCAGTCACTGCTCCAGAAACGATAGGGCATAGCCGCTAGTTACCATTTGAGGAATACAAGTCTAATTTTAAAGAAGTCAGGTTATAGGGCTTGGGGAACACCGAGGCAAGGAGTTCATTCCAGAGTTTGTTTATCAACAGTCCTTAGGATGAATATGAATAAAGCCAACTTTGGTCATTGGTACTTGATAAAACTTATTGTAAAATATATCTGGAAACTCTTCAATAATCGTTATTTGAAACAAAAGTTTGGAAATAGTAGACCTTTACTTGTACCTTGGTCATGATTTATCTTGTAGTAATCATTAGCATAATAGTATGGAGATCTGAAAGTCAACTCAGCTTGGATATTTTTTTATCAATTTAATTTAATTTCACGATTTATTTAGTGGTATCAAGACCCTAATCATCAACGCTACCACTTTTCTTAATTTTCCAAAACGTTATCTCCTTTATCAGTAAGTAAAAAACATTCCAATTACTATTGACGAAATTTCGATGATCAAAATTAATTTTATATGAAAGCAGTAATCTGCAATATCGCAGAGATCACTTCAAATTGTCGGGTGCTTTATACCTATGGGACATAATTATTAACGAACAGATTGGATGGGGATGGATGGGGATATTTAATTTTTTATACATCTAGGGTTCCGCGACTGAACAGAATAAAATCGTATGGAAACCTGATGGTAACTAAAGCTTAATCATAGAAATGAGGCTGGGTTAAAAAATACTTACAAATCTGCTTATTAAATCGGTGTATAAAAATATATGTCTAAACTAATATTATAAAGAGGAAAGATTTGATCGTTTGCATTGAATAGGCTCTGAAACTACTGGACCGATTTGAAAATTTTTTTGACCATTACAATACTACATTATCCCCGATGAACATAGGCTACTTTTATCCCAGAAAAAAAATCACGCGGGCGGAGCCGCGAGCAACAGCTAGTATATTATATCTTCATTACTCATAAATTTATATACAGGGTTATTTTTAAAACACCAGCAACCTCGCAGGGGTAGATACCTAAGGTTATAAGCTACTACTTTTGTTCTACGACTTTTGATAATTTGTTAGATTTTATTTTCATACAAAAATAAGTATTCATTTAATTTCCGTCTTGAATGTTACCTACACGCATCGCAGATTACGTAAGCAAACACGCGAAGCGTGGGGAACCGGGCTAGCGTTGAAGGTCATCGCCCGAGCCAGCTGAGCGGCGCCTTTGAGTCGCGCGCGCACGCCGAACGCTACGAAGAAAAATACGACACAACAAAAACTTGTAAAATCATTTTTTTTTAAATATATTGAGTTATATACAAACTCGTAGAACAAAAGTTGTTCCGTATGGGGTCAGCTATCTGGTCCTGCGAGGTTGCTGGTGTTTTAAAATTAACCCTGTATATGGGAACTCGCTCTTAAGTAAAAAAGTTTTGATTACTTTTATTTTCTTTTCATTGACCCAGTATTTCTAGTGAATTGTCATTTCGATTCAAATGACTCCTTAACCAAAATAATCCTTATGATCAAATAAAAAAATACAACGTATTGCCTTTACAACATTCCGTTTCAGAATTAAAAATTTCTGAATTGAAGTAACAAATAAAAGCCATTAAAAACGGTGCTGCCGCGCTGCATTTCGGTCGCATGAAATCTCCATTCCGGTAGATTTTTGTATGGCGCAAAACTCCAAGGTCAATGGCGTAGCGTGGGCGTGGCGTTAAAGTTCTCTGTCACAGTTTTAGTGTATGAGATTTTTCTCTTCCATCTCCTTATTTTCTTAGACACAAACATATTTGGTCTTAATAAAATAAAAAGCTACAGGCAACTAATTACAGTGGAGCTCACGTTTGGGAAAATAGCATGAAACGCAATATGTGGATGATCTACGAATGAAAAAATGAAAAATGATCTATGAATTATTATTTTTTTAAGTCTGTTTTTGTTAAATATCTCCATTTTGTTATTTTTTTTTATCAGTTTCATCCATAAGGAGTCATCCCCTTCAAGTTTAAATGGGACCGTCTAACCTGGGAATATGCCTTAACCGAATACAAAAAAAATTACCCAATTTGCTTCACATTTCTAGCAGGCTATGAAGCGAGAGGCCGTGGGTTCGATACCGAGTCCGGTAAAAATAATACTGAGTTTCTCTCACGAAAATGGTCTCATCTCTGCTTACTCCTTCAGGCTTTACAGGCGTAAGTGTGTATGCTATGTCCATTTTTTAATAGCATAGACTGGTATACGAGCAAGTGGATCACCCGGTAGTAAGTGATCTGAATGACGAGACGAGCAACGCGCTGATGGTAAGCGCCACGCCTACCCATAAACAGAAGCAACACGACACAGAACATGTTAGTGAAATTACGGAACCCTCAACACCCGAGTCAATGCTGACACCTGTTTTTTACGTGTCAGTTAAAGCTTCCATTAGCTATGTACACATTGGCAGCTTATTTCTCTCGCGAAACGTTATGAATTTTTAAATCACAATACAGCCCTGAAATAATAAATACGACTCTCGGAAGTAACCATTAAATGAACGTGTCTAAACAGAGATGGAGAGAATAAACGTTGTTTATATAGACGACATTTTCAATTACGAAATCAGTATTGTAAGTCATAAAAAATAATAAACTATAAGGGGCCACTTCGGTTGCATTTATGAGTTCTTCTATAGAACTTCAAATTCATGTAGTAATAATCCCGTAATAAATAATAGATCATCTTCGTATGTGAGGGGCCGTCTGGGTAGGTACATCTTTGTCTATTTCTGCCGCTAAGCAACAGTGTGCAAATACTGTTTTGTTTCGGTTTGAAGGATATTAAAGCCAGTGAAGTAACTGAGCATTATGAGGCATGACTTATATGTTTGTCAGGGTGAGGAACAGTGAAGTGTAATGATCGTAATATAAGTGATCGCTATCTAGTTGGGTAAAAAAATTATCGGGACCCTTCCCCACCAGCAAATCACACAGGTAATTAAAAAAATGTTATAATATATTTCAAGATAAAAAGTAGCCTATCTCACTTTCTAAGCTCCAATTATCTGTTGGTAAAATCCATTGTTTCCTTTTTAACTATAAAGAAGGACACATAGATTCACGTTGGCATTTATATAGTAACGACTAGAATCTAGATGGAATTGTCATACAGACAGATAGTGAAATCCCGTACAGACCTTGACTAGGTCACCAGACAGGTGGTCGAGCGCTTAAAATATTTTAATGCAAACAAAAAGAGGAGCAGCTAGTTCAAGGACACAAAGACGAGATTTGAAACGTTTGTTAAAGAAAAAAAATGTGAGAAAAGCTTAGTTTCATTTCGATTGGTTAGAATATTATTAATGTCCTTATAAAAGTAAAGAATAGCATATAAAATAATGTCGAAGTGCAAAAAGTGTCGGTATTTTTAAAAAGTATTCCTATCGATTAAAATTAAGCTAGAGCATTTTAGTCGGTCTATCTACGTAATAATCTACATAATATAATGTTTGTCCCGTTCACCCCTCGTCCCCTATTCTCCCCATGATACAAGAAGAAAATATAACGATATATCAAAATATCGATATTTTCATAGCATTACTAAAACAATATGAAATTAGATAAATTAATGTTGATGTTAATGTTGTCGTAATTTTTCGTCATTTGAATTTGATTAACTGTGAAAATATTCAATAAATAATTCTAAAACAATAACAAGATGTTTCAAAGAATTTTAATAAAAAAATATTACCATCGAATTCGACGGAAGAAATTCCAAAGTAAAACACCAATATTATCAGAGTCTAGACTTACACAAAAGGTAAGTGAAAAGTTTAATTTGGCCTCTGATACAGTCATCGAAGGAAAGCTCCTTTGTGCCGTAAATCAATAAGAGTTACGAAGTATTTGTCGATTGTTTTAAAGTTGATAGCTTTCTGTAAAATACAATTTATTGGGTCAAAAAATTCTTTAGACTTTATTTTGTTTCAAGTTTAGAATTTATAGTATTTAGTTTGGTAATAAATTACCATTACATTTGTAGAATCATGGCTAACATTTCGTAGCTTATTACTTTCCAGCATTCCTTTATTATACACAAACACGTGAGTATTTGGGCGAGGAAGTGAAACGACTAGGTCACTAGATGTTCATGCGCGGTGGAAATCACTTATCAGGTGACTCACTTGCCCATTAGTCTCATGTACTACATTTACCATTTTCACATGTATCATATTTGTGTCACATTTACCATCATGAAACAGAATCACATACATAATTACACTACTAATTACTAATTTATGACATAACAGTATGTTTTGCAAAAAATCCTATTTCAATTGATTCAAATATGACATGCATAAATGTGTTTTCTTCTACCTACCCTTAGCCCACACTTTGGGGTCGGCGCCACATGTTTTTGAATATATGTTACTAGTCCTACCGCTGTGTTTCGTGCTTCTCAGACCTGTGGGCATTTTGGAAGCATTGGTAGACATTTTTTTCGTTTTATTATTGACGTGTGATGGAGCCCTTTGTGGCATTTTTGCAAAATAAATGGTTTCGTATTTTGATTTTATTTACAACAACTATTTGATTCGTCGTGACCTCTTTGTTATAAACAAACCAAACTTTCGATATATCGATTGACGCATTCAATCTGGAGCCGGTATGATTAATGACACCAACGTCAGACCACCGTTTTGAAAAGTAACATTGAATAACGAATGAAATCCGGGTTTGGCATCGAAATATATGTTTAAATTGATTTAACCATCGTATATACCTGTTTGTCCGCCTCCAAGTCTAGACTGTCGGTATTATCTATTAATGTATTAAACCATTCTTTTTACATCGGTTTCAATATTAAATGATATTTTTTTACTTTAATTTTTTTAATTCACTTCATTTCAGATATTTAAAATCCATTTAATATTTGTGCAATAAAAAGTTATTTAATCGTTTGTCTCGGGTCTGGGTGTTTTCTCCCCGGAGGCGTTGAATCAAGCAGTGGGCCGATCGTACCTACAAGTAACCTACAAGCCAAATATTTCTGTAAAACATACATGGAACACAAATTGTGATTACCCTACTTTGAATTTGAAAATAGGTCCTCATCAATTTTTCAACCTCAGTACATTAGCTAGTTCAATGAGGGGGTTTCAATTATACTAAATATATAACTTCACTACACAAACTCCATGCGTTTTAGTAAAACAGCTGAATATTTTAGTGTTTGCCAAAAGTTAAAATGTCTTTGCTCCGTCCGTTTAAATTTATACATAAATTATGACCAACAACATAGAACAATTGCTACGTTCTCAGGCGTTAGGGTATGTTCACATTTCACTCATATAATGCACAGAAACTACTATAATCTATTTTACTTTATAACGTTCCTTATTGGCATAAATTGAGCTGCTCTAATTCAAATAAATAATACTCCAATGTATGTAGGTCTAATATGTATTGTAAATCAGTATAGAAAAGAGCAACGTTAGAGTTTCTTGCCCGTTCTTCTTTAACGAATCAGCATTCCGAACTGGCGGTAGAGTTAAAATTTGACTGAATCTAAATGATGTCTGACATTTTAATTATTCAATAAATGATTTGATTTGATATAACAACGGTATTGTAGTATAAAAGTACATACTTACTTTCAGAGTCTTATTACTTTTAGATGACGTTTTCAAAGTTATTAGATATTTAATTTGCATACACTCGGGCATTTCATTTTATTATTCGAGAATAGGTTGCAGCTAGTATATCCACGGTTCATTAAGTTTTCCGTCCCACAACGTGATAGATAGCAGATATAAGGTCTAGCCTTTTCCACGCCGCTGTCCTGGTGAAATTGAGCATTTCCTGATAGAAAAACTCAATGTGATTTTTACCCGACCCGGGGGTCGAACCCGAGGTCTCAGCACAGCAATCGTGCCGCGTACGCAATACAATTACGCCACCGAGGCAGTTCTAATAATACATGATTTTCGAGATATATTCTCATTCAATAAATTGTGCTGACTACTGGTATATAAACTAACACATTTGTTGTATACACAAAACATAATTAATTTATGGACATCAGATTATTTACGTTTTGCAGCAATACTATTTATTCATCCACAGCATAATGTAATTAAACGCAAAGCCGCCGCGTTTTTCCCTCCACTTATAAACAGAGCCTAACGTTTCAAATATATTATTGGATTTATTTTCCGTGCCATGAACGTACGAACAAGGTTTCCGGGTCAAGAGTTTGGGCATTCGGTGTATGCGTGCTGCCGTCGATTGGAGTTCTCACTTATTACAATTTTCCAGTTGTAAACTCCGAGTTGCATTACTTTGAGTTACAGTGTTTTTTTAAACTCCATCTGCGACTTTCCCACTCGCAGTGGGGTCGGCGAAACATGCCATTTTTTCTGAATTTTGTTGCTTTTACGACCGACTGCCTACCTGACGTCTATCCCTCTAAAGAAAAACACTCAGACCCGAAACAAATTTTTGTTGATCACTGTCTTGGTACAGTACTAGAACCCGCGGCCTCGCTTCTCGGCCGGCTACTCACCCTCTGCGCCATGAGGCTAACTTTGTAGGCTATGTAAATTAAATTACAAAAAGTACGTTGATTTCCAAGAAAATATTGAGAACTTTGCTGACTTCTTAGTTATATAAAATACATAATTAATGAAGCTATATTTCTGTCGAAGCAAGTACAAGGGCGCTTACAAGAGAACGTACACGTGTAAATAAAGTTTTAATTGGGTACTGTTACGTTTGTCTTTGGATTTGCTATCGATTCAAATCCTTTATTTTGTTTTTACCTGGCGTTATTCCGAGTTAATGCTAGAGTCCACCTTGTCGTACCATCGATTTGAAGGTACAAGGTGGTAGGTCCCTCATATGCGAGAAGCCGTCTGGGTTGGTACCACCGCTTTGTCTATTTCTGCCGCCAAGCAACAGTGTGTAAGCACTGTTGTGTTTCGGTTTGAATGAAATTGCAGCCATTGAAATTACTGGACATTATGAGACTTAACATCTTATGTATCGGGGTGACGACCGCAGTTCAGTGCCATGCAGTGCTTTATAATTCAAAGTTCGGTATGGTGTTGCTTCTGTTTATGGGCAGGCGTGGCGCTTAGCTTCAGGCGAGCGCCTTGCTCGTTTCGTCGTTCAATTAAATAAAAAAAACTTGATTTTATACGGGGCGACCCGCCGCGCTGTCTGATCCCTACAACTCGCAAAGGGAACCAAGTTTCACCATTGCATCGTCCGTTAATCAGCAGAGTGTACCACGTGCAGGTGGGATTGGCTTTGGGCGTAAAATATTGATATTCCACTTACACTCCACTCGATTGAGATGCATCCTAAAGACAAAAAAAAGCCAGTCATAGGGACTGCCGATAGAAGTGAAAACTTATAACTTAAGTATACATATTTATTTAGTACTCAATTCAACTCGACTCGGACTGACGGACTGATGGACTGACGGACTGACGGACTGACGGACTGACGGACTGACGGACTGACAGACTGACTAACTGTACGTATAGCTACAGATACTCAGAGCTCACAAGATTTTACTTATCCAAAAAGCGTCTAATGCGCACAGCACACGGTCAGGTATATACGATGTGTTATACGTGTATAGTCTGAATTAACATTAGCATGTCGCTGACGTGAAACCATAAGTTTACACCCTACCAAAAAGTGCTCAACGCGGCTAAAGAAGTTTTCACTTCAAAAAAACATTTTGTAATTAATTAAAATACGTTACGTGTACACACAACACTCATACTATAAAAATGCTTGATTCTTAAAATAATTTTACCTGAGATATCAACTACCGATAAAGGAGTTCAACACAGCTTAAAGTCTTTACTGCCAAAGTCACTTCTGTCGTCACGAACATTGCAAAGTTATTTTTTACTTTAAAATAAATTGAAATAAGAAGTGCATGCAATTCTAGCGAAAACTTCGAGTAACGAATTTAAGTAGGCAATGTATTTTTGTTTTAAAATTTTCTTCGTCGTTCATATTAGGGTTCGCAGCCTAGAAACAAATCATTCGTTGTTGAAAGCGTTTTGTAATTCAATGCAACCATATCTTAAGAAAAACAAAAGAAATGCAAGCCGCTTCCAACAGGTCGGTCTGGAAATCTTTGGGGGAGGCCTATGTTTAGCAGTGGACGTCCTGTGGCTGATGATGATGACATCTTAAGATAAGTTTTGAGATAAGCGACCGAGACAGGAAAAAGTGACGCGTGTCGCGAGTCAGGCAATAGTGACGAAAAATTATGTATGAAATTGAATTTGTGACGCTGCCGTCGCGCGACGAGGTCTCTTGTCTCGGACTTGCACCTCACTAAAACCATTAAGATAATCGCGACCGCTATAACGGTCAGCAATAGTGTACCTTTACGCTTCGTTTCAAGCACCCGATTATACAAGGGCCGAATACATAGGGCGGAAGGCTATTCCAAGGGTTTGAATTATGGTATCCCAATGAAGTTATGAGGAAGAAAAAGCTGGTAATAGAATGGACTGCCGAGTGAGTTCGCAGGCTTATTCTCAACTCCCTAGGGTTATACCTCTGACCTTCCGACAAACTTAGTAGTCCTTGTCTACAAATTTAGTGACAATATTATCAAAATTGATTTTGTACATGAAGTAACTAAATAGAAGAACGCGAGACGGAAACATATGTAAAACTCATACAAAATATGTTAATTGATTGGTGGTGTCAACTATCCAATCAACGAATGTGCGGCCCGCAGAGATACCTCATATTGTACTATGTGGCCCTTGGCTACAAAAGTATGACGTCACTGATCTATCCTGTACATAAAACACTTACTAGGATTAAATCTGTATTGGTAATTTCATAAATGGAACGTGGCTTTTTGATTCAAATTATTGGCAAAGTAATTCTAAGTCAATATTAGCCATTACTTAATGGATCTCAGGTTACTTACATAAATTCGCTTTATGATAGTGTCTAAATCGGTCCCAACCTTTCCACTTGGCTTGTCTTGGTTAAAGTGTTATTCAAAACGACCGCGCCGTTGTATATTTGGGTTTTACGCAGTTTCTTGTATATAAGGTTCATATATACCATGTATTTTAAGATATTATTTAATGAAATAAAGAAGAAAGAAAAACAATTTATTTGCATAGTTCTCAACGTAATTTTTTTATTGCAAAGGCCGGCAAACGGATATCTCACTCACAAAGTAGTATAATACACACCACAACAGCGCTGGTTTACTGTGATCACTCTAAGTGTCGTACGGATACCAACTAGGCGCTAAGAGTAATATGTTATTATAATCTAACTTAGTTTCCTACGTGTTTATTTAAAGTAAGAATAATGTCTAAGCACTTTTATTCCGATAACATAAAAGGATTTTTTCGTTTGTTATTAGTATTATATTTTATTCATTCGTGTGCTCTATTTCAGGCTACACGATGTCTAAAGGTTTTCTTTTAGCCTTCGCATAATGCTCGTGTTATCGTGATATATAATTATGTAGTAAAATATTGTTCTTTTCCACGAAACAATATTTTTCATGTATACTGGCTGCGTGTTAATAACAAATACTCAATTTTTGTTTAAATTCGTATATCAGTTAAGGAAATTTATTATTCGTATTTTTATATCATAATGATCGTAAGACTTTTTGTAAATATTAATGAGCAATTAACTAATAAATAGTAATAAAATTACTGGCCGTCTGTTATATCCATACAAAAACATTCTCCATCAAGATGGGACCAAAACCACTGCAAAAAGAAAATATCCGTACCAATCGTTTTTACTAATTTAAAACTTAATGTTATATTTAATTGAATTCAGAGTGCAACTTTGTTGGCAAAAGACAGTAATCTCTAATGTACAATGTATCTAAAAATTCGATTCACATGACCTATTTTAGCGAGAAGTTTTGCACGGCACTTAGTCAAATACAAGAAAATCACATTTTTATGGTAAAGCGGAAACGAGCAGACGACTCGGCGGCGATAGTAAACGATTCTCGGACCAAATCGACTCTTGTAACATCGGGCTTAAATTTTCTTTATTACGACAGTAAGTAGATTTAAACCAACTTCAGAAAAAGAGGACGTTAAGAATTTCGTTCGTATTTTTATGTATGTTACGTTATATGTTACGTCTTGACCAAAAGTGGAACGATTTTGATGAGATTATTTTGATGGTGGTGCCATATATATATTTGGTTATGTTATGGTGACGGAATGCGAAAGATAATAGAAAAATCCTCATATAATAACAGCAAATGCCTATGAAATCTATTTGTTATAATTAGTATTAAATAAAATATCATGGGTATTAATTCTTAATGAATGAATTAAAATCGGCAGAAAAAGAATAATTCAGGTGGTACGTTTCTATAAACAGACAGACAAATTTATAACACCCGTCTTTTTGTCAGGGATTAAGCCAATCGTGGGTCCAAATATTCCAGATACTAAAACGGCTTTTAATTTAGACTCAAAGAGTAAATATTAATGTCATTCAAGGGGCTTAACAGGAATCCATATAAATTAACACAAAATCAAAAATAGACACCTGGTATCCAAGTTTCAAAGACCAAATAAGCCGGGCACGTAATTTGACCTTACAAATCCGACGAGGTATCCGCCAATTCACGTCATGAAATTTAAAGGGCAGTAACTATTTGAAAGGTGATATATCTCGCTTGGGAAAACGGAATAGAAGTGGTTGAATGTAAAAATCTAACGCTCGGAGGTCTATTTCTACGTAATTTACCCCGTCGAGATGGGTTTTACGGGATCTGTATTCTATTATGCCTTGAGGTATACAATCCTTCTATCCCACTATAATAAACGCCAAAGTTACGACGTTTGTGAGTTTGGATGTTTGTTAATCATTCACGCGTTAACGAATGAACAAATTCTGATAAAATTTGGCAAATAAGTAGACCATGACCTGGATCCGAACATTGGCTATGTTTAATTCCGAAAAAGAAAAAAAAGCATTCACTTAGGCGGAGAGGCAAAAGCTGTTTTTTTTATTTGATTGAATGACGAGGCCACGCCTGCCCATAAACAGAAGCAATACCACACAGAACTTTGAATTATAAAGCATCGATTGGCACTGAATTACGCTCGTCACCCCGAGACATAAGATCTTAATTCTCATAATGCCCTGTAATTTCACTGCATTTAATGCCCTTCAAATCGAACCTAACAGTGCTTACACATTGTTGCTTGGCGGCAGAAATAGACAAAGCGGTGGTACCAACCCAGACGGCCTCTGGCATACGAGGGACCTACCACCTTGTAAAACGTTGGTTACGTATATTTGAATAAAATTTGACACACTAGTAGAATATGATCTGGATTGGGACATAAGCTACTTTTTAAGTCAAATAAAGACATTTACGCAGAAGCCAAAAATATTAGACACTGTTCCGCCCACACACGCGCCACTATAACTGAGAGCACTGAAGCTCGGCGAGTCTCTGGAAATGCGAATCTGTCTTTATCCCGCAATGAAATTAATCTAAGAGAAAGACAGGGAGGAGTTGGAAATATATATTTTCCACTACTCTCTGTAGCAAAACGGCAGACAAAATAGCGAACTAAGGAGTTATTACCTAACCTTAAATGTAAGGACATTTACAACTGGAAGCCAAATGTGAAGCATCACGTGTGTTATTCAACGGGCCTTAACATGCGAGCTGAGTACATGAGAAAAATGTAATGAATATGATATCTTTCAACATCGGTTAACTACAATGCTATCGTATTCTAATTTTATTTAATAATCGGATTTTGTGGAGTGGTGGTAATTAATTTGCTCAGTGTCATGGCATCACACTGTCACATCATCCCGTGACGTAAGATGGTAAGTCTTATAATGCCCAGTAATTGTAATAGATTTAATTTTCTTCAAGCCGAGACAGAAAAATGGCTAACACAGTAGCTTGTCGACAAAAAGAAACAAAGCGATAGTACTTATCCAAACAGGAGACCTACCACGTAGTAAATGTTAATTGGATCAGCTGGGCCCAAAACTCGTGGGACCTAAAACCGAATAATTACTCAATATTACGGTTGTTATTTCTTTTTACGACTTAGCAAACAACAACAGCTATAATTCGACTGGAGTAGCAAACCGGATTTAAATCTGTATTTGTTTTGATATCTCTCTGAAATACTCTGAAAATTACATTCGATAAGTATGACTAAAGTAAATAAATTTGAACGTAAAATAGTGCGTCTGGTCCAAAAAAACTGTGGAAACGATGATATAAACAGTGAATTATACAGTTTAAAAGCAGAAATTAAAATATACAATATTGAAAATAAACTAGTGTAACTGTTGAAAATTCTTTCTTCCATCTTCCCTTATCCCATAGTATCCGCAGTGGGGTCGGCGCAACATGCTTTTTAACACATGTGAAAGATTTGAAATTGAAAGTTATTTGTGGTGTTGCTTTTGTATATAGGTAGGCGTAGCGTGTAACAGCAGGCGAACGATTTGCTCGTCTCGTCATTCAAGCCAATAAAAACAATTAAACATATACAATTACAAACATGATCCACATTAAAATCTCTCGTATCTCAGATGAAATATTATACTGATTAAGATTTTCTCCATTCTGAATTCACATTTAATATATTCAGCCATCGTCGTCATGAACACAAATTGTTTCATATAAATAAACAGTGTTCCGCGAGATGTAGTTTTATATTAACATATTATTGGAAACAAAAATATTATCTCATTCTTTAAATTGTATTTTATAATGTTTCGTAATAATATATTTTAATATTGTTGGTTTTCGTTTCATAGTCAAAGGGTGTGTTTTGAAGGACATTGAAACAAGGAAAATTACTGGGCATTCTGAGACTTAACTACTTATGTCCTGGAGTGACAAATGCAGTCCATTCAGCACTTTGTACTTTAAAGTTCTTCGTGGTGTTGCCTCCGTTTATGGGCGGGTCTAACCATCACTCGAAAAAAAAAATATTAATATTTTTATATTAAAAGATGTTGAGAATTATTTAGATGGGAAACATCTCTGAAAAATAATATCAGAGGGACGAGAGTGGGGCATAGAGCCCCACAAAAAAAAAACCATCACTCGAGCGATATCTTCGTTTAGTCGTTCAAATTAAAAAAAAAACCATAGGATATTGACTGTCTCCGTGTCGCAATTGTAATGCGTACGCGGTACGACTACTGTGCTGAGGTCTCGGGTTCGATCCCTGAGTCGGGTAAAATGATAATGGGTGTTTCTATCACGAAATGTTCGGTATCAACCCGGAGTCTTGAATTGTGCCCGGTATGGCAATAGGCTCGTCCCCTATCACACCATGGGACGGAAATACGCTCGGCGAAATATGGGTGTACTGCTTACACCCCTGCCTGCCCCTTCGGGGATTACAGGCGTGACTGCGTATGTTGTTTAAACTAAACGTTTTGTTCTACACCTTGTTCGCGTGTTTGGCGCCATCATTCGTTTTTTTTTTTATATAGCATAGGCCAGCAAACGAACAAGTGTGCAAGAATTTGTGCCTCCGGATATCTCACCGAACGTATGAAAGGTAGCAACAAGCCGCTACTTTACGTCGGGTTCCAATTTATGTTTGAGTCTCCAATGCGAATAATCACGTTTGAGGTGCCCCGGGATCGGAATTTCAACCGTATGAGACGAGAGACTCACCAACATCACATCATGAGACGGAAAATAATCTCGCAAACCGTGATCGCACTATTTACTAGTTACATCTCTGCCTATTCTCTGTAGGATATCAGCGTGAGCTTACGTATGTATTTTAGAATCTAGGTAATAGAAGTTATTAACAAATTAATATGGAAATAGGTTATGTGGCCTCCTCAAATACTATAGAGAATTAACTTTTCGATTTAAAAGGAAAGTTTATATGTGGGCATCTAATTTAAATTTTAATTGGAAACGTCTCTTGTTAAAGTCCTAATTGTTCTAGTTCATAGACAATAATTATGGAAGGAATTTCCCTTTATACTGCGTTTTAGGGTAGATAGATACAGGATTTTTTTGGTTGCTTGAATGACGAGGCGAGTAAGTCGCTCGCCTCATGGTAAGCGCCACTACTGCCCATAAACAAAAGCAACGCCACAAAGAACTTTGAATTACAAAGCCATGCATGGTATTGGAATATATGTTATGCCTCATAATGTCCAATATTTTCACTGGCTTCAATGTCGGTCACACCGAAACACAACAGTGCTTATACACAGCTGCTTGGCGGCAAACGAAGACAAAGCAATTTTATTTTATTTATTAGGAACAGAAAACAGTTACACAATGAATAGTTATAATAAACGCTTACATTCTAAATTTGTAAATGTGTACCCTACACCACTGTCCACGAATTAACATAAAGAATTATAAAAGAAAAACAGACATCAATAAGCATCTAGAATACAAGAATTACAAAATTTGGTTAACTTTCTACAAAACCCTGTTCGAAGAGAGGATTTCAAGTATCCTGCTTTTAAATGTAGGCTTAGAAAGACTAAATATATCAACATTTACGAAATGTTTCGTAAATGTTTCGCAAAAGCAATAGTACCAACCCAGAGGGCCTCTTGCATACTAGGGACCTACCACCTTGTAATACCTATACTCTTACTGATATCTTTGTCGTCAAGTAGAAAAATATTTCTTATGTTTACGCGAATATTACACATAGAAATAAAAATGTAATAATTAATAGTACTATTTATCACATTATGAGATGGAAATATGTTCGCCGAAACATAGGTACTGGTTATACAGCTGCCTACCCCTTCGGGGATTACAGACGTGAGTGTATGTAAAAAGGGTGGTCAAAATTAAATGTTTGCGTATTAATTTATTAAGAGAAGTTTTTAATAAACACATTAAATTTACCAAAATATATAACTAGAGTGTTATAAGTAGATGCTTTAACGGCGAAGGAAACATCGTGAGGAAACCTGCATACCTGAGAACTCAATAAGATTTTTCGAAGGTATGTGAAGTCTGCCAACTCGCATTAGGCCAGCGCGGTGGACTAAGGCCTAACCCCTCTCATTCAGTAGAGGAGGCCCGTGCCCAGCAGTGGGACTTATATAATACAGGGCTAGTATTATTATATAATTAAAGTACACAATACTATAGCTTTGTTTGCAAGCTTGCACAAAGCAGCCCATTCGACCATTAAACAAATCAAATGAAGACACAATAGGATGCATTGACATGATCATCTCGCCTGCCGGTTGTGTTCAGTTCAATATGTAATCATTTGGTGAACCAATAGCAAGGTATTCATGAAGCTTCATTTACACGGAGTTTATCGCATGGCAGAGGTTAACAGAAAATTGTCATCTGTAGGGCTGCTCGTAGATTGTTCGCTCATGTTTTCTGCTAGAACACCTATTTTCCTCTGATTTATGTTCTCGTCTATGTTATAGGAGAAATTGTCTGCGTATAAATGGAGCTTAAAATCTATGCATGAATCAATATTCTCATCTAATCTCTCAACTAGTTTAGTGGCAACGTATTTAAGCTGAGAACCCTGTGAGGTTCAGGGTTCAAATTCAAAGTTGACCAAACATAATTTGAGTTTGAGTTTTCGATTCGAAAATCCCACATAAGTTTTATAGAATTCGTGTCCGGCATGGTGAAAAGCTCAATCCCTGTCACACCATGGAACGCATTTAATCTCTGCGAACCACGAATGCACTATTTGCACCTCTGACTATACTTTTGTTAATACAGGTTCCATAGCCCATTACTACTAGGCAGATGGAACGAAATTTCAGTAATTCTCAACTATAATTCATAAATAAATACAATGTTATACACATGTATAATAATTCATATTGACTCTCTACAGAACGCTCGTATCACCCATTGAATAAATCAAACAGAACAATAGAATGATTTCATCATTTCATCTCGCTCGATCGGTCGACATGTGACGAGGCATTTCACTGAGGTCATGTCACGCCAAGTCACGATACAGATAACATTTCATCAGGGTAATGAATTAACACCGTAAATACGATGTTATTTAAACGTATTAAACAAATTATGTATATACATTGAAGTGTAAGTAAGCCACCAACATCTTAGGTCCAAAGCCAACCACACCTGCACGTGGTACACTCTGCTCATTAACGGACGAGGTAATAGCGAAACTTTGTTCTGGTTGTAGGGTGTGGGGGCAGTACGGATCGCTTCACATAATACCAATTACCGTCAAATCATTATGGAATGGGTGTACCTGGCATTAGACAAGGATGGCGCCTGACAGAAAGAAATATTAAGTATACACAAACATTAAAACACTCAGGTTGTTTCCTAAAGAGGTAGACAGAGATATTTTTTTTTTATCCTGGCTCGGCAAAGTGACTACGCCATACCTGATGGCAAATGTAGCGCAATCCAGGAATAGTGTCGACCAACGATAAACAATGTGTCCATCGTAGGTCGGCAAGATCATGCCGGCCGGCGGAAAAGGGTTAGGATCAGGGGGCAAGCCCCTGGGGAAAACCGGATATACACTGGCTGACCCAATGGCTGACATTTTTCCAATTTTATGATTCTTGCGCACACTTTCGGCCTCCTTCATTCTTATCAAATTCGTCATGAGTGCATGCCCGCTTAGGTTACTTGTCATCTCGCTTATCTCGTGAATATCTCCGATTTGATATGAGAAGGTTCACCAAGGCCTTCCCCTTCCAACGATTCACACATACCATGTATATTTGTTTCGTTAGTCTTCTTTCATCCATTCTCTCTACATGCCCAAACCATTTAAGTATATTTTTTTCGATCTTCGTTACTACATCCTCTTCTACATCAGACGTGTCTTTTGCCTCACTATTTCTTACTCTCATAGTCACACCATACATACTTAATAGTGACAACTTCCGTGGCGCAGTGTGTGAGTAGCAGCCTACGAAGCGTGACGCCTTGGGTTTGATTCCTGCACTTAGACGAATGTAGGTGTGATCCACAAATACTTGTTTCAGGTCTGGAAGTTGTGGGACTGCAAGTCCTTTATAGTTCCTAATACCCACGATAGAGGTTAAACCTAGTGTGGTGTCAGCACTGTGTGTGACTGTTGAGTGTATTCATTATGACTTAATATTTAGTACATAAAAAAGATAACAGGTGGATAGGATCCGAAATGATGTTATCCGCCAGAGAACCAAAGTCATCGACATTGCTCGCAAAATTAGCACGCTGAAGTGGAAGTGGGCCGGTCATGTCTGCAGACGAACAGATGGTCGGTGGAGCAGACAGGTGCTAGAGTAGAGACCACGTTTAGGCAAACGTAGTGTAGGGCGCCCGACTACACGGTGGACCGACGACTTGAAAAAGCTGGCAGGTAGTGGATGGATGCGGGTTGCCCAAGACCGGGATGGTTGGCGCTTACTTGGGGAGGCTTACGTCCAACAGTGGACGGCAATAAGCTGAGATGATGAAAAAAGATAACTAATATAAACGTTTAGTAAATAGTATGTTTTCACAACACCCTTAAAGCATGTATCTATCTGCAACAGCGAAGCCTCTAATTAAGTATTACAAATTTAATGTAGTATTTTTAAAAACTGATATAATCGAGATGGATCTTAGCTATATTAAAAAAAATGTGAGCCATTTAAAACTTGCAGATCTTTTTTTAATTGATATCCACAAATCTAGCTTAGCTATTAAAGAAATTAAAAATGTAATGTGGTAATTTAAAAAGCTGATTTAATCGAGATGGATCTTAGCTATATTAAAAAAAATGTGAGCCATTTAAAACTTGCAGATCATTTTTAATTGATATCCACAAATCAGTATGTTCCCTATCATCAAACATATCAAACCGAACAATAGGGCGGAGTGACATTGCTCATCCCTCGGCTGACACGTCACGCGTATCACCGAGTCCGTGACACGTCGAGTCACGATCCCGATAACCGTTCAACGGTGTAATGATTTGGAAACGTCTATCATGAACTTTCACGTGTTTCAGACTGTTGGAACACTTTAACGATGGTTTGAGTGTTAGACACGTGTCCAAAAGTCGTGTGTCTTAGTAATTGTGAATAGTAATTTCGACGTTTAGGGTTAGCCTAAATATCGTACTTATACGCGAATAAGTTATTATTGTAAGCGTACGTGTAAAAATCTTTTTCATTAAATATTTTTAATAAAATGATTAAAATTTTGTTATATAAATTCTGATTGTATAAATAAAAATTATGTGTACTTACATTTTATTTCCACTATCTTTTGATCGCGGCTCCACCTGCGTTTACTTAACTCAGTGTCAGTAAAAAGTAGCCTATGATCTTATCCAGACTATGATCTACCTGTGCGCATTTTTTTCAGTCGTTGATTCGTGATTGATTAACAAAAATTGAAACTCACAAATACTACCATCTAAACTTTCCCTACTTATGATATTATTATTATTGACGTGCTAGGGGCCGTCTGGGTTGGTACCAATGTACCAATAAGAGATAAAGCAATGCTTTATCTATGTCGGCCGCGAATAGCAGTCTAGGAATTACGAAAAAAATATGTCTTGTCTCGGAGGACTAACCCAATCCAGTACGATACAGTGATTTGTAACAAAAGTTTTAAGTGGTGTTGCTTCCATTTATGGGCAGGCGTTACGATCATCATTCAGGCAAAAAAAAACACACATTAATTGTTATGTTACGTATAATGTCTCCGTTTTCGACCAAATTTTCAGATTTAAAACACAAAAGAAAATTTAAATGAAATTGACCTTCCTAATTATACTGAAACATTAAACATTCGCTAGCAAAAAGACTCTTAGCAAAGTGTCAGGAACCGGCCCTTTGTTGTGGCCAATTAGCGAGAGTTGCATTCTCTTGTCTTCTAATTTAATTAGGCCCACAGTAAAGCCTACTAGAATATTCAAATGCTTTCTCGAAGCTACAATTAGGAATCGGGTAAATGTTTACTACTCAATTGTTGGTATAATTGTAAACTAATTTCTCACGACTTTTCTCAATTGTTAAATAAACTATGTCATTGCTACCTAATTCGTGCTCACAATTTCATTTGGAAGGTCCAATCCAATGCAGTTTTAAAGAAAACAAGGAAAAATTATTTCCGCTTTGACTTTTTTGCTATGGAAACTCGAACTGGGCTGAGTTAGCTTAATTAACTAATTAGGAGCATTTTAATATGGATTTGAAAGTTCTCTCGTTTCTGTTTGTTACTTGTTCATCATAACTTACAACCCATTGATATAAGAACTGCTTGTTATAACCACATTAATTTCCAACTGACTTCTAAATGGTGGGGGTTCTTATTCGTCTGATTTTTTTTTATGTATGGTACATGACATATCTGCAAAATGTGCATGGCATAGGTTATACTTCAAGAGTAATTTCATTACATAATATTTAGTGATGGTTTATGAGAGAAAATGACAAACTAAAGGTCATAAACAAAGAAAAATTCATATTCGACAGTATTTAGTTATCTAGTTCATAAGTTAATAATTTTTATTTATTTATTTATTTAAACTTTTTATACAAAACATGTATAAAGGCGGACTTAATGCCAGAGGCATTCTCTAACAGTCGACCTACGGGTGGTGCAGAGACGAAACAATGTGGATGTATAAAAGTTATAAAAGAAATTAATATAATATCAGATTTAATTTTATCAAAATTTTCAATTTTTTTAAAAGCAAATTTAGTAGAAATAAAGGGCTTTTTGTTTATTGATTTATTTATGAGAGAAAAAGAAATCTCAGCGGAAAACATCAAATGCACCGCGATTCGGATGTTTCGAATTAGTTACTTAAAATTATTATGACAATAAAGATCGCGGAATATATTTAACCGTAAACATTTTAACGTGTAGCTTCTCTGATATTAAATAACCCGTTCTGTTTTTCGTAACGCTCCGAGCACGTTTACAGTGAATGACAATAACATAATTATGATGTGTGTTTTACTTACATTATTTACAATCACGCACTGTTTTATTTCACCGACATGCATTCTACAAACCAACATTTTGAGTTATGTACGAGAGTGGGTGCATAATATATCATTCCGTACATTTTTTCTGGTAAAAATAAACATAGGTCGTACCGTTTATTGCGTGTACGTGTAAGAGATTATAAGCGTGTGCACCACAGTTCTATCTTTGTTTATCTACTTTCGTGGTGCGAATTCGTAAATAGTTGAATGTTTATTGAATTCCTATAACGCTCCTGGCTGAACGTTTACAAAGTGCTATCAATACGAAATTCACATTGTAAAGGTTTCATTGAAATGCTGTCGGGGTGACCGTGTCACGTCCGAGTAATGATTATTTTCAATACTGTTAATGGAGATTATAAAATTTTTTATACACGACATCTTATTGGGATAGGCGATTATTTTGTATTAGCGAAATTGATTTTTAATTCACGAAGTGCCTCCTTCATGAGAAGTATAAAAGTTATTTCGTTATTTACAGTCAAAACTTTCACATGCAACGTGCTACAAAAATATGACGTCATAAAAATGACGTCACCCTTAAAAAAGGGTCGTTACATACTTCGGGCAGTGAGTATTAATGTACCGGATTTTATCAAAATGGGGCACCCTGAAACTTTACGTTAATTCTAATCATGTCAAATCATATATCTATAAATTATGTGAAGTGTGTGAGCAACAATAACAATGCTGGAGTGAGACCAAAGCTCAGTCGTTTACTGTTTAGTTAACTTTACTTAGTTGTAAGTCAAATATGGATATGTTATTTAGTCAATCAAAAAAAGAAAATACTTGTCCCATGTCCTAGCAAAGAAATCTGAGAAGAAAAAAACTTGAGAGGTGTCAAGGGACACCCGGATGGAACGAAGTTCCTTTCGATTAATTAGTGAAGGAATTTTAATAAAATTTTATTTGTCTATCTATTGTAGTTTCTGAGATATTTGAATTTTTAGAGATATTTTTACAGATCTTTCTTACTGGGGGGTCGAAATTTATTTTTATTGGGGCCAAAGTGTCGGGCTCAATAAGCCGATTGCGACAAGCCGTCGCACGACCCTCTAGCCTCAAAAATTACCGATTTAGGCCGAGGGGGGGTGAGGACAAATTGGGTGGGGGTAGGGGGAACGGGTTTGAACACCTGGTACTTCCATAATTCTCGAAGCTCCAGGGAGGTCGGCTAGCGTTGGCTGGTCAATCGGCGCGCGTGACGTCACCCGGAAGGTTCTCGATTTCTCTCGAACCTTCCGTTGATCGATGGACTGCTCGCGCTTGACCACCTCTCGGGCTTGACTAAAATGATCTCGATCTCGGGGGGGACGGAGGGTCCGAAGGGAGCACACCGGTTGCTACGTCGCCCAGCCCGTAAATCGGCGAGCACCGGCCGGTCTTACAGTCTACGTGACGTCACACCGAACGTTCTAGAGAGTTCCAGAACATTCGATGTGAGTCGTAATATTAAACAGTCATCCCGTAGACTATATATTAGACACTGTATAATCTGGAAGCAGCCAACATTCAAATATTTTATGATAGGTAATTTGGTGACTGGCTACTAAAGGCGCATTTATATGACAAGGAATCCCACCGCGTTGTGGCCGCGCGGAGGCCGCGCGGCCGCCGCGCTCGAATCACTCGAAAAACTAATGTAAACTCTATTGACTAAGCCATAATGTTTAATACTTCGCAACGCTCCAACCACGCGGCGACTGCGCGATCGTGTAAACGGCCGCACGAAATTTTTCGCGTCGTCTAAACGCAGCCTAAACGGTGGACCGCCGCGCCGTGTTCGATAATCAAAAATTCAAATTTCAAACCACGTCTACATTTCCATATGTCATAAGTTTTACTTTTATTAACGGAATTTCGACTTTAACTTTGTGTGCTAGATATCAAATTAATATTATATTTATTCTTGGTCGGAGAATTATGTCGTGACAAAAATTTCGTGCCAACTTTTCGTACCAATTTTTTCCGTCTAGCCCCCTTTCGCAACGCGCGATAAGGAACTACGTTCCAAAAATATGAGAAGGTGAAATGCTTATATCGTACACTATACATTGCTTAAATTTGACCACATCTTTGTATCCTCATAGCGATTATACGTACAAAAAATGTTCAGGAAGGTCCCGTAATAGCTAGTTAATATTCCATAAATTTACGTAAAAAATTAAAATATTGTTCTAAATAAAGATAGCAGGAATCTCTTACCCCCCCGTTTGTGAGTGGTGACAAACGATAGCATAATTATTTTAGGACTTATACTTGAATTTATGTGAGGTGTTGACAATACTTCCTAAAGACTGATTTGATAAAAATTAGAAGAATTTAACAACCATTTGTCAAAGGAAATATTTTTCAATGTCTGAATAAATACTGTCTTCTAGATAACGCATTAAACAGCCAATTTAGGAAGTACTACTTGACATACGCTCTGCGTTTAATACAATAATATTGATTATTGCCAGACTGTTATACACTTTACTTTATCGGCCCTGGATGCTACACTGTTTTTTTTAACGAACATAAAATCCGAAATCTTCCGTCACGGGATTCCTCTAACCATTACAATTCAACCGAAGGCCCAAGCTCTCTAGGGAGTGAGCTATAATAATTGTCAGACAGGTAATCATGCTTGATTGCGCTACTGAGCGACCACAGTGCGGGACAATTTATCAAACTTATTGTCCCGTTGGGACCGGGGCCACGACTTTAGTTTCCATTAGACTAGCCAGGTTTATAACTAGGGTTATCAGGTCACAAACGACGGTGCTTAACTTGAAATGGTTGTCTAGATTTTTGTCTATAATATAAAATACAAATTTCTTATGTTTACGCGAATGTTCCACATTGAAAAAAAAACTAATTTAAACGGATTTTATAGCGGTTTTTATTTAATTTTGGTCCCGACGCTTCGAAAGCTTTTCACCCTTCGTAGTCACGGGGTGGCGATCCAAAAAAATAAAATAAAAACCGCGATAAAATCCGTTTAAATTGGTTTTATTTCAATATATAATACTATTTAAAATCAGCACTCATATTTCAGTTTACTAGATTATATTATTATGATTATTATATTAGTAATCTAGTCTAGTCATTGCATTATTTAAAAATCTGTCATGTGGATACATTATGCCAACCCTATTATCAGTATACAAACTTAGATAAGCCTTTACAAAAGTTTTAATGGGTTTTTAGCCGTTAAGGATTAAAGGGGCAATGTTTCATTATATTTTCAATAAACTCAAGATTACTTTCGACAAGAATAGGAAAGTTAGAGTTTCTTGTCTTGTCTTGGGCGAAAATAATATATTGAATACGGAGGAGAAAAAAAAGTTAGGATAATAAAACTTTAGTAAATCTCAATTGGGAACCTAAAATAGGATGTCTATTACATGTCAAATTGGCAAACATGGTACGGATATATTCGAATGGAAAGAAAAAAGTACTGTTCAACTTTATTATTCAGAATATTTTAGTAGTCGTAATTCAATTTACCATGCTATTAAATAAAATGAAGCCATGAAGGTAAATAAAAATCTAATTAAAATCGAACGACAATGAGAAATCAACCCTCGGATTTTTTATTTCAATACAAAATAAAATACAAGAGGTTAGTCCGACTTATATTGTACAAATCAAACAGTTATCTCAAACAATCTTATCTACAGAACTGTGTATTTCGAATACTATCATATTCCCAAACATTTACGATAGATATTCTTATTTGCAAATCTAAAATACAACCGTGACATCACCAGGAAGTAGTATAGTGTAAATATCTTTTAAAGAAACACCTGTTTTGTATCGCAACACATTAGCGGCAACAATGATTGTTGTATCATCAACCATCGTTTTATCTCTGAATACCTCAGTACATCAATTTTCTTATACATTCGTAGTAAAATCCTGCATTACATTTTCCGTTACACACAATTCATTACAAGAGCTTCGAAAATGCAATGATAAATCTCTACTATGAAACACAAATACATATCGGATAAGAGCTGAGGCTAGAGCTAATGCATAACTTGATAACTAAAAGCTTTAGTACGTCACAATATAATTCTGAATATTGCGATGTTTCGAGCCATCTATTTGTGGGAGGAAATATGTTCTAAAAAGATTTGGGTCAAACCGCAAAAAAGCCTTGTTTTCTCTTTTTCTCCTTGTTATATAATTCTTATAATTCCTGTTCTCCTTATTAAGATACCGTACCATGGATTTGTGCAAACTCAACAATACGGAACGTTTGGTCAAAAATGGAAATATTGTTGTGGTAACAATAAAGCTAGGGTCTAATGTAGCTCTGAATATCTTGTAGCAATGCCTATCAAATGGAATATATAAATATAAAATGTTTTTTAACCGAGTTCAAAACAGGAGGATTTTCAATTCAGAGAGATTTTTTTGGCTTTTTTAGAGGCGCAATTTCTGCTGTGTATCACAAAATCGTAAACATAGTTTATTAAAGGAAATTGACAATTTTACACACAAGCGTTGATCGACAGAATATTTTTTATTTTATTGTTTTTATTAGAATATAGAATTTTGAGATTAATAATATAATCATTTTAATTGCATGTTGCATTAAAGGCTGTCATAGTTATTGGTAAAAAAAATCAGAATTTATCCAATCTTAATGTAATTTTTCAAGGTATTTTACCAATCTCAAAATTAAGCCAATGAAACGTGTTCGTTCTGATTTAGTGACTGCTGCGTTTAGTTAAACAGAGCGCTATACCAAAACAGGCTGTTGGTAATAGGGATTATGTAAATAAGTTTAGAGACACGATTGCTTATAATAAACGAAATATGATTGGGTAAAATTTGAATAAAGAAATTTCTATCAATATTGTATTGCGGAACAATCAACGTCGTTCTAGATTTAGCACATTTTCTTGCAGTATATTATTGAATAAAATAATAACAAACCTTATTTTTTTTGTACTTCTAATCTGCTTTAGACTTGTTCTTTCAATACTTTTCTAATAAATAAATGCTCTAACCAAAATATTAGTAACGCATATAGCTTAAACCATGATAAGCAATTTTTACTTGTATATTGTGAAACAAGCGTTTTTGTTTTATTTAATTGATAAAAATAAAGCAAAACTGTAAAAGCTGTTTTAAACTTCACTATAAAAGCACTTTTAAACTCTTCAAGTACAGAATATATCATATTGCCAATTTTATCTAACATATTGTACAATACATCTAAAAGGTCGACGCAAAACTATCTCAAGACACCGCAAAGAGAATTCCATATCCACAAGCACATATGCGACACGAACGTGTCTTGTTGGCCACGTAGCAGAATGGATGGGCCCTGACAAGCTCAAATTGTATTGTAAATCTCCATTTGTGATGGTGTAAAATGTTATGTTAAAATTTTCTATGCGAATAACATGGATGTGTGAACCTACAAAAACAATTTTAGATTTAAAAATTAGTATGTACTTTTACATTCACATACACCGAAATTTCATGGATGATTCTTCTGTTACTTTTTTATTGTATACAATGCCCTAATGATTCCAGTCACTAGTTTATAGATCAGTGGGTTACGCATCTTCGCTCTGGCATTCTTTCTTTCTGCCTGGCGTTATCCAGGCTTAATGCCAGGGTCCGCCTCTCTACTTATACGCTTCCACTTCTACTTTCACTCGTGGATGACTATGCTCATAGTAAGGACTCTTTAATAATTGATGCTCTTATGCTAGTGCACTGTTATTAATACAGCGGTTTCATATACCAACAAGTCTGACTAAAAGCTTCTTTTCTTCCATGGGAACATTTAACTATCTTCAATAAGGCCTTTACGTATTCGAATTGTTTGAGCCCCGACAAATAATTATCTGTCTGTGTATGTGCCTGTGGCATCGCCTAATTGAATTTAATACTTTTTTTGTTCAAAGGCTGCTTTTGAAATGGTCCATAGCCATATTAATGTTTTTGTATTGAAATAAAACTAATTTAATTTTAATTTCATGGGATGGAACACGAAGGCTGAAAATCTTTCGAAACTTCGGGATCAAAATTGAAAATAAACCACGATAAAGTCCGTTTAAATTACTTTTATTTCTATCTGTAATATTCCCGTATACATAAGAAATATTTTTCTACTTGACGACGGTGATTCGTCTGTCGTTAGTCTGGGTTGATACCACCTATTTGTCTATTTCTGCGGCCAAGCAACATTGTGTAAGCACTGTTGTGTTTCGGTTGAAGGAAATTGACGCTTGTGGATTTACTGGGCATTATGAGACTTAACATCTTATGTCTCGGGGTGACGAGCGCAGTTCAGTGCCATGCCGTGCTTTGTAATTCAAAGTTCTTTGTGGTGTTGCTTCTGTTTATTTGGAGGCGTGGCGCTTACCATCAGGTGAGCGCCTTGTTTGTCTTGTCATTCAACCAAATAAAAAAAGGTATAAATAGGTACGCAAATAATGTTGTAAATTAAATGCATGCGTATTTTGTTATATGTATGTATACATGTACCGGAATGTCTATAGATTTCTTGTATGAAAATAGATACCATTTGTGCAGTCCTGCCACAGATCATGTATGTTCGCTGTTTATTGTTGCGAATTAGTAATTTATGGAGTGCATTACAGCTTGGAAGATAGAAATTACACAGCCGGTCGGCTTTAAAAATCTTTATATTTTTTGTAATGGCGCAAAGAATGAGCGTTATTGTGATATATTGCGTAGTTCTTGGTATCAAGATAGATAGCAAACTTGTATTAGATTCAGAATAAGATAGGGTTATTGTGTCTTTATGTGGTGGATACAATTACACACATTTTTTTACATATACATAATCTCACACATTTGATTTGTAACTTTGGGCAGCACTAAATAATTTTGTCTCACGCCAGCACTTTTTTTTCTTCATAGCATAGGCTGGCAAAAAAACAAGTGGGTCACCTGATGGTAAGTGATCCCCACGCCCATGTACGCCCACCACTAGAAGAATCATGGGCGCGTTGCCGACCTTAAAGGAAAGGGATAATTTGGGATTGGGATTTGGAAGGGGAGAGGATTTGGGCTTGCAAGTATATCACTTTTATTCTCGCTCACGCATTTCACTTTATTCATAGTGATGTAATTAATCTTAATGATCGTAATAAACGAGTGATTAAAATTAGCGTGAATTGTTACAATGTCTTTATTTTGATAGGACCCAGTACCTACTCACTCTGTCAGGTGGCCACACCTTTTTATAACACGTTGTAAACAAATTTAAAATAATCTTATATAACGGGAGCTATAATAGATATACTATTTTATTAAATCAAAGCATTTATAGAAGCAACATCCATGACGGCCACCATTAGTGTCGAAACGTTGGCGTTGCAATAATAGCATTTGCATATAATCCGCATCTGGTATTCGAGATGAATTAGAGCGAAAATTGATATGATTTATCTAATGCCTGTATAAATCATAAAGCAAACTCGTGTATCATCCAACTGTGCAACTACGAAACTAACTGTAAGCATATCTTACGAAGGCGACGTAGGTGTGAACTGGTGGATAAAGACATCGAAATATGTACATAAATAAAATATAATTATTTACATCTACTAGGTTTTTTTTTTATCCTGGCTCGGCAAAGTGACTACGCTACACCTGATGGTAAGTGTAGCGCAATCCAAGAATAGTGTCGACCAACGATAAACAAAGTGTCCATCGTAGGTCGGCAAGTTCATGCCGGCCTGCCAAAGGGCCAAGGGGGAGGGGAAGGAAAAAGGAATGGGAAAAGGGTTAGGATCAGGGGGCAAGCCCCCTGGGGGGGAACCGGAGGTGTCAGTCATCTAGAAAATTATGTACCTAATTTGGTTCAAGAAATTGGAGTATAAATGGCTCACCAACATCTTAGGCCCACATCCAACCTTACCTGCACGTGATACACTGTACCAGTACTACTTACTGGATGGGGTAATGGCTAAACTTGGCTTGCTTAAGATTACCGCTGGACAAAAGCCTTTAGACGACGCGACTGCGCTTAATTTTCTACAAATCTCGTCCTTGTCCATAGCTTAATAAAATTATATACTAATTTAATAATATCATAAAGCCAATATATTGCAAATTCCTCAGCTTGATTAAACAACGGAATATTTCAAAAATTTCATTTTGGAGCTTCATAATGCCGCCGTAATATTATTTTCTGCTTTGTTTCAGGTACCAGTCTCTAAGTGATAAAAGCAAACTAAATTTAAAGTTTCCTTTAAAACAAGTGCAGTGAATAAAGTATTAAAAAGTTTAAAATTAAGTTACAAAGTCTTCAGTTGATTCTCCATTAAAGGTGAGTGGAATAATTTTATATTAACAGCTCTTGCAATATTAAAATTGCTTTTCAACGGCAAAACAATTTATAGCGGCTAGAATATTATTTGGTAGAAGCACGCTGTAGACACTTTTGTCTACAGCATGTATGGGCCGACTCTATCGAGTTATTACCACTTACGGATAACCGATATGTAGTGGCAGCATGCTGATGGATTTCGTATGGTGAGATTTCCGGAAGCCTAAACCTTCCCCTTGGGAAGGTTGTTGGTTCTCTGGCGTCTACAAAAAAAATGTAAATAAAGGAGTTTTTTTTAAATATTTTGTAGTTTATTTTGTCTCAATTTATTTTCGTAGCAATTTTGTGGTTATTGTGACACTCATTAACCATCACAGTGCTGACGGTCTTGATAAAATTATATGGTTGGAGAATCATTTTATTTTTAGGTTGATAGCCATTGAATCAAATATTGGTAATAAAATATAAAAATAATATTCTAAATAATGCCCCATTTAAACGGAGAAAATTTATCGCATAGCAGAGGCGAGAAAAGTCTCATTTGTCAGGGCGGGTCGTGCAATTTAAAACTAAGAATCGTAGATTCTATGCCTTACAGATGTCAGTTTTCTGTCATATTGTAACCTACGGACTATTCGTACTCTCCGTATAAATGAAGCTTGAAGCAACACAAAAAACGAAGATTCCCAACTCCGCTAAATGTGGACCGATTTGGATGATTCTTTTTTGTTTTTAAAAAGGTTTACTGCGGTGGTAGCCCAATTAAAATTCAAATAATAAAACCATCCTGAAGGACTGAAATTGGTTATAAAAATACCTTGCCGCTTTGATTTATGCACCGACCATGATGATTCTATCACTAAAAATAGTAAAATTAAAACTTATTAACAAAACCGAAAATAAACAATATTTTGTCGGAGATATTAATCATTGACTATTAAACTATAATACCATCGACTAAAAGGTTTTTGTATCTTTTAAGTTCTCTTTAGTCGATTTACTTTTTGATTTTTCTTTATTATAATGATTTTGCATTGGTTTGTCCTAAATAAGAATTGAATGATATTATTGTAACGAATGATATATATCCGAATGTGACAGTAGTGAGTTGAAACTAAGGTGGTCTACCATCATTATTGAATGAAATTGATGAAGGTAGACATTTAGAAATAATATAACTGTAGATATGTTGGTATACTGGTGTAGAAGTTTGGTTAGAATATTGATCCTAGATCCAGGTCTCGGATGTCTACATTCCCGGGTAGCGTGTGTAATTTGGAATAAATTCCACCTAATAGCAGTTTAAAAATTTATATTTTATTCAACAAAGGAATAATAAAGGTCAATGTGAACAGAAACATGCTATGCAGGCCTCTGTCACATAGTATGGCATCACAGTAATTTTGAAACTACTTCGAAATACCAGAATGCAGTTTATAGCATCGGTGAAGTTCTAATAGTACTTATAGTCTTATTATCTTTTTTGACATGGGAAACATAAAACACTATGTAACGCAAGACAACAACAAAGAGATATAATATTATCAACTCTATTTCTATTAAGAAAGGATTATTTTTCGCTTGGCTGAATTTACATACCATTATTTAATTTTGACCATATTTTTTTCCAAAATCTGACTTATTACTTTCGGATTGTCACAATTTCATCGGCAATAATAATTTATGCAGGTTATGCCATCATTATTTAAAGACGTAAAGCACTCACTGACCGTCTTCCCATCACAGTCCGAACAAAAGTCCATTGTTACCACATAATCACTGCGAGATAAGACCGCGTAGATAGACGTATAGTGGCCTAGTTTACACCCTAGAGCGACACCACCTCTGTTGCATAGAATGCTTTCTTCCCTAAGTGGATGTTTCGCCTTGAATTTACAATGAGCGATGTAATAATGGACTGTATTGTGCTCGTAAATGAATATCGTTTGTATTATGTGAAGAAATTATATATAATCTTATTGGTCTAGAAGCGAATTAAGACTGAGAACCGTGGTTCTTGGTTCAACTCGGAGGTCGAGCAATCACAATTCGTATTTGAGTTTCTGATTCGGAAAATTACACATTCATTGCCCGAGATTGGAATTTGTGCTGAGTATGGCGATACGCCCGCTGCCTATCAAATCATGGGACGGAAATAAACTCGGCGAACCACTTCTACCTACCTCTTAAGGGATTAATGCTTGAGTTTATTTTATGTTATGTAAATTGTATATAGAGTAAGTATAATATGATATATGACAGAAAAAGTACCTATTAAATCATAAAGGATAATTAGGACGCTAATAAAGAATAATGTGCTTATTATAGAGTAGGTACTAGGAGCACATCGCAACTGAGCAGTAATTCTATATCTCAAACTGCGTTCATACCTCGTATTTTTATTCGCCTAAATGACGAGACAAGCAAGTCTCTCGCCTGATGGTAAGCGCCACACCTGCTCTTAAACAGTAGCAACTCCACACAAGACTGACTTACAAAGCAATGTATGGCACTGTACTGAACACAACAACACAAAATAACCCAGTATCTCGCTGGTTTAGTTGTCCTAACTGGATCATAACAAGGCGTACACTCTACTGCTTGGTAACGCAAATAAATAAATAAAAAAAATTGGTGTGTGTCGTGGGACACCAGGTAGGAACGAAGTTCCTTCGGCTAATGTAGAATCGACACAAATTGCAAAAAATTCAAATTATCAACTAAAATAACAAAATATGTCTCTTTATTTTTGTTTCATCATCATCATCATCATCATCTTCAGCCACAAGACGTCCACTGCTGAACATAGGCCTCTCCCAAAGATTTCCAGACCGACCTGTTGGAAGCGGCCTCCATCCAGCGACTTCCTGCGATCTTTATCAGGTCGTCTATTATTATTATTATTTTTGTTTGACAACATAAAATTACATAGAAATAGAATAGAAAAATAGAAATAAAAACTTATTAATTTAGACTTAGACTGGCTACTAAACGGTGGACGGCCGTGTTCTATAATCAAAAATTCAAATTCAAATTTCAAACCGCGTCTACATTTCCAAATGTCATAAGTGTGACACCCATCTGTTTTATTAACGGAATTTCGACTTTAACTTTGTGTGCTAGATATCAAACTGGTTATGCGACTGTCGCGCCTGCACACGTCTCATTTAACGCTTTTATTCCACGCATTTTTTCCACGCATTTTTCTTACGGTTTTACTATCACATTTTTTTCAGTTCGGTCACGCAGCGAAATCCCTATCCCCTCCAAGCCTGCCGTAAGGAACTTCGTTCCAAAAACTTACGTTTCCAAGCAAGGAATCTCCTATGAAAAAACAGACTAAAATTACGAAAAATATAACAAAAAAACTCATACAAACAATTTCTGATTCTATTATTATTCTAGATTTATTTATACCTTAACCCTATGGGCGTGTATAATGTGACCAAAGTCATGGAAAAACAAAGCTTAGTGTCATAAATTTATAGTTTACATTTTACAAAAATAATAAGTAGCAAACATATTCGTGTATAATAAAAATTCTAGATCACGTTTATTTAAATAAAAAATAATAATAGCATAACCTATTTTGTATCAAAATATACATTCTATTAGTAAATAACCTAGATACATATATCTACATTATTATACCCAATTGTCATAAAATAAAACAGATTTCTTTAAACAGGTTTACTAAAGTAATGTAATGTTACTGTTAACAGGAGATTTTGACAGAAATAATTACATAAATCATAGTTATAGTCGCACTACAAGCATCATCGTAATAATGTATAAGAAAAAAAGAAGAAATATCGTTCGAACGAACTAGTAAATAAGGAAATAAACGAATGACGCAAAATGAAAAGCTGGTATATTCAATACAAGTTTATTTATATAACAATTTCGGTGGTTGAATATAGTAATTGTGTAGTTCGGTATATAAAAATTGATAACAATCATATATTACTTCGAATAAAGTCGCTCAGATTAATAACTTTCATAAGTATGTAGCCCTGAAAGGGTAGGCATAGGTCCTTATTACTTCACAACGGCTCGTCGCCCTTATTTCCGTCCCATAATGTGATAAAGGGCAAACTTATCACCATATCGGTCGCAAATTATGATTTCGGCCAAGTCATGTGTGATTTTAGTTTAGCGGCTAGTGGTAAGTTGTACGGACTGTCGAAACGGTTGAACGGCCGGCGGACGGCATCCAAATGCTTTTTTCGACCGAACCAACTTTAAACAGAGGAGGCTCTCAATTCGTATGTATTTTTTTTTTATGTAGGTTACGCGATGTGCGAGATACGAAAGATACAGATTCGAAACTAGCCCCAAGAGCATGCACCTCTGATTTTTTATTTGTGTGTAATTCATTGATAACATATCGCTTAATTTAACGGTAAGGGAAGCATCGTGGAAAACTTGTATAGTTGAGAAGTTCTCAATAAGAATTTCGAAGATATGTAAAGTGTACAACCAGGATTAGGCAAGCGTAATGGAATAAGGTCTAACCTCTCTATTCAATAGAGGAGGCCCGTGCAAAGCAGTGAGACGTGTTTCATCATCATCATCAGCCACAAGACGTCCACTGCTGAACATAGGCCTCCGCCAAAGATTTCCAGACCGACCTGTTGGAAGCGGCCTGAATCCAGCGACTTCCTGCGACCTTTATCAGGTCGTCTGTCCACCTTGTAGGAGACGTGTTTAATACAAGATTAATATTATATTTTTATTTAATCCTAGCTTTTGCTCGCAGCTCCGCCCGCGTGATCTGCTTTGTTCGGGATAAAAAGTAGCCTATGTCTTATTCTGATGTATAAGCTATATTATTGTAAAGTTTCATTAATATCCATTCAGTAGTTTTTACGTGAAAGAGCAACAAACATACATCCATCCATCCATACTTACAAACTTTCGCGTTTACAATATTAGTAGGATAATAAAACTTCACGGCAAACACTTCGTACACAGCAAGCCCCTTTCAATAGCGATAAAAACATACCACAGCACAGAGACATTTCCTTAAACCATAAATAAACCATTATTGGAAAATCCATAACGCATGCAACATACGTCTAAGTAGTACTATAATATCGAGTGAACCCGAACAATCAAGCTAACGAGTGGGTGTATATCGGAGGGGGCATGTGACTGGAAACATTACCTACTTATCGTATCGAATATTGGAGTCATTGAATCTAAATGACACGTGAAACGCGCTCTTCACTAAATAATGAGATCGGAAATCATTTTACGGTGATCTGTTCTATTTAAGATTGTAATGACTGTATTATATTATGTTTTTTGCAGATTTTATATTAGCTTGTGTCTTTCAAAAGCTGTTTTAGGAATTATATTTTCTGCTGGTGAATTATTAAAATGATATTAACGGGACTTGCGACTAAGCTGTAATGTCAATAATAGTGACCCACCCACACACCTTGTTTGGATCGCGTTCAGGATCAGGTAGTGTGTTTCCCGTTCTCCCGAGGGGCTTAGGACCGGACTTGATGGTTGGTTGGGGCGGGTATAGGGGTCCATTCTTGTATCCATGTACCTGTACAGTCATCCTGACCTGTAACAGGCGCCTCAATTTGCTTCTTCTCTCTTCAGAGTGTGAAGAAGCCAGAGTGAATCGTGTCGCAGATAAACTCATTATTTGTCGTTGGTCGCTGTTTTATTGGACTGCACTGCGTTTACCATCACTTTGCCGTGTTCGGATAGAAAAAAAACCTCATACAAACTACTTCCAACAATCGCAAATAACTTGGCTGGCCTGAAATTGTCAATTAAGTCAACCTTTATCCTCTGAAAACAATATAGCAGCTTCGCCCACCGTCACTAACTTCAGTTAGGCCGAGTTATTTTGTATTTTATATGTAAAATTTGTTTGTATCTACAATCAAAAATAACAAAATTAAATTTAAAATTAGTCACTGCATTAGGTAAGTTTAACAATGGTCAGGTAAAATCGTAGTCACGTGGCGACTCGTCTGTACTCATATCATTATTTACTTTTCCATACTACCATAATTTACCCACAAATGAAACCGTAAATAAAATACTAGTAAACGAATAATTATGACTTAAATTTAGTCAACCTCAATATTGCATGTAATTTTCTGTGTCATATTTCGGGCCAAGTACACCTAATTATTTAGTAATAAGCATTGTACCACGGGTTGAAAATGAGACGTAAATCACTGCGATTTATTTGGCATTTACCCAGTATTGTGCCGAATGATTGAGACCAACACTTCGTAAATTAGGATTGAAATTTGTGTAGGCCACGTTCCTTTATAACCTATTCTGTTTACTGTACGACAACAAACTCTAAGATTAATATTGAGCTCTGTATTATACTGGTCTACGAGTTTTCCTTCTGTTACAGGCAATGCAAATTTGATGTTGTGTTCTAGCATGATAAAATTAATAAATATACTGCTATAGTTGTTGGTAGGCTATTACTGCACTGTATTTCCGGATCTCCCATAGGGCTTACGACATGATTGCGACATGATGGTTGCTTGTGGCGAGTATAGGGTTACTCCTTGTATCCCTGTACCTACATCGGTACTCCACCTATCCTGTCTCAGGCCCCTCGATTTGCTTATTCCCTCTTAGGAGTGGGAAGAAGAATTTACAGAGGCTGGCATGATTTTAATGACCACCGACAAACTCATTATTTTTCGGTGGTCACTAGTTTTTTGGGCTGCACTACGCTTACCAGTAGTGCAGTCACTTTGCCGTGCATGATTAAAAAGAAACATGTGTGTTCACGCCCACCAACAATTCAACACTCAATAAACAGTAGATTTTATCTTACCACTTTTATCTACCTAGATTTGCTTATCTTGCTGTATACACGGAAACACAAATAACTCGAAATTGCCACTTCACACGATAAGGTGCCAATTACCACTCTTTTCAACAGTTGCTAGTATAATTGCAACCTTTTCAATCTGCCTTCGCGATACAAGTTTTATATCAAGACATTTTCGTGGCGTCGATACAATGTGGATTTTTGTATTATTACTTGTAGAAAGCCTTCAAAATCAAAACGTTTATGTTGCAAGTAGGCCACAAAGGGCTCTTTTACATGTCAATAATAGATAAATTTCATTACAATCTACCGGTGCTTCGGAAATTTCCACTGGTCTGTGAAGAAGCACCAACAAACTACAAAGTTAGAGATAACTCAGCGAGGAGTGATATGGACTGGCGAGACGAAAGTCGCACATTCGATTCCAGCTACAAGAGCATACTACTCTGACTTTCATAAGTTACGTGTGTATTCATTGTTAATTATCGCTGAAACCTGCATACCTAATAATTTATTCATAATAATTTTGAAAGTATGTGAAGTCTGCCAATGCGCATTAGGCCAGCGTGACGGACTATAAAGTCTAACTAGACCAGGCCCGAGTGCCCAGCTTTGACTCTAATTAGTTTCCTTGTCGGCGACCCTCCCGACCGCAAAAAGCAACTGTAAATGCCTATCACTAAGTTATAGCAATATTCGTAATTTACGCGTAGACGTTGTCATACTTTTCTTATATAAAATGGAAGTAGACTTATCAATATGCCAGACCAATCCTCACGATACACTGATCCAAACTTTATCCAATTCTTTCAAAGTTTCAATTAGCTCCGAAGAAATTTTTTAACAACTCCTTTAATCTCCACCAGCTGTTACGTTTTCAACAGATGATTGGCCCAATATAGGTTTCACTGACAGACTTCTCGTGAATGAATCACAAAAGTTTCTTTCTTTTTACTGTTGTAATAAACGCACTTAGTGTTAGTCACTTTTGAATGATTGGTAGTAATTCATAATAAAATTATTGGATTAGGCGTTCTTTTAGCAAAATCGTATATTTTTCTAGTAACAACCGAACAGGCTAAGATACCTTAAAATGCTTGTTTATAACAGAGATTTGAAAACGAGGAACTGAGATACTCGATGGTATGGATCGAAGTGAGACAGTAGTAATATCCCGGGCGAGCTGGCCCATTTATGATATACGGTGCCGACCTTAAAAAAAAGGATGTAAATCAATTTTGTTTTGTTTGTGCTACATTTTTTACATCTCTTGTTGGAGACGTCCACGTATAATGGAACCTCCACGCAGAATATACATCAGTTCGCGCCAATATAACATTTAGAGCTCTATTTATCCATCCTCATTTAATTTAGACTGGACAGTAACTATTTTAATATATAAACAAACGAATATTACTTTTTATTGTTTATTATGAATAAACGGATGCTAACGCCCACTTATGCGTTGAGATTTACATACGCTATCGACCTCCAGCGTTATGAATAGCTGCAAAAATGATAAAATGCATTTGCGAAAAGAATTTCTCGCTTTCAACAAGAGAATCTTAGCTTCTATATGTGTATAATCCAAAAACTTACAATACTACGACATGAACATTTTTACGAATCTTGTATATAAATAAAAATGAAATGCTGTTTGTTGGTATAGACATCACTTGAGAATGGCTGTGGCATTTTTTTTTTATTATTCGTAATAATCCGAATAAGGATTATTATTAATAATGTTCTTAAGGAAAGACACAATAAGTGATACCCTAAAAACGCTTCTTAAGAGTAGACATGACAAAACATTCATTAAGTTTCAGGATTTGTTCATATTGTGTGAATTTATTTTACACTATATGCAGATAAGTTAGATTATCGCCGTCATGCGTTTTTATTTACGGATACGTTAAATGGTAGGATATCTGCATTTAATAATAGCAAAATGAGGTGATTTTGGAACGCAGATACTGCTTTTTAACGTCAAATTTACTGATATTACAGCGTCATAAGCAATAATGATTATTATTATAGTCATTGCAATTGCTACATTTGCGGCACAGTATGGTGGCATGTGGGACGCATTCACCCTCATGAAATTATATAAATATTGTGTTAAAGAATAATTTTGGTGCTTTATTGTTGTAGGAACTGCCACAGTGACGTACTTCTTGGACTATAACCAAGTCTACAGTGTATTACAATACTATTGTAGGTTGTCCCAAGTACCATCGTACGGTGTTATTCATGTGTGTGTGTATGTGTGACATTATAGCATTGCAACCAATGAACTTTTTTTTTTGTTTTTTTTTTATCCTGGCTCGGCAAAATGACTACGCCACACCTGATGGTAAATGTAGCGCAATCCAGGAATAGTGTCGACCAAAGACAAACAGTGTGTCTATCGTTGGTCGGCACGATCATGCCGGCCTCCAACTGATCTGAACTGATCTATATTTTCCAACCTTTAAAAATCTTTGAAGTCAAACTTAGCTAAGAACCTTCAATTAGACTAGCTTTCAAAGAAAAAAACCTCATTCAAAGCAGCTCATTCGTTTAGGCACTATGATGCCACAGAAAGATACACACACAGGCGGGCAAAGGGATCAAACGCATAACATCGCTCTTATTCGTCGGGGAATTTTTATACTCCAGAATTCTACAGCAAAGGCAGGAAAAAGTATACGGAGAATACGTAATATACTATAAAATCATCAACATAACTCCATACAAGAATGTTCACGTAAAGTATTACTAGACTTGGGATGTTTAAAAATAAAAATGTAAGCCGTTGAGAGCTTGCTCATCTCACAGAGTCAGCCGAGCGGCATGTTCGATAGAGCGCAATTCATAATGTACGCGGCGGATTTACATCGGCTACGTGCAATACAGGTACAGGAGAATTATAATATGAAACATTTCAATAACTTTATATTGATTAAAAATATGATTGATTATAAATATGGACAGACGACCTGATAAAGGTCGCAGGAAGTCGCTGGATGCAGGCCGCTTCCAACAGGTCGGTCTGGAAATCTTTGGGGGAGGCCTATGTTCAGCAGTGGACGTCCTGTGGCTGATGATGATGATGATTAAAAATATTATATTCTTACGTGATACAGCGGGCGAGTAGCCGGCTGTGAATCGAGAAGCTGCGGATTCAATCCTTCCACCGTGACAAACGTTTATGTGCTACAATTTTTTTTATTATGATTACAGTGCAGTCCAAACATAATGGCGACTATCAAGAGACATTGAGTCCCTCAACGGTCGCTAGAATTATGCCGGCCTGAAATTACTGTATAAACACCTGGAACGCGACTCACCCGAACGAGCCACTATAGCCGGTTTTTCATCATGTTTACGGTGATCGCTAACCAGTCACTTACAAAAATATCAGGTACCCTCCCACCAGCAAGTTTGTTTGAAGTCAGGTTGTTGTGAGACTGAAAGTACGTAGTTTCTGATATCCACGACGCATGACTCGTATTTGATTTATATTTGTGACTGTTAGGTGTATTTATTATTATGTTTGTCTTCGAAACTATAGAATCTTGGACGTTTAGTTGGCGTGCATGGGGCCGAAACCAACACGTAGAGGCGTAAGGCGATGTTATGGTAATAATATGTTTAAATAATTATTTCATATTTATCGTTAAACCATTTGTTTACAGTGATATAAACCCTTGGGCAAGAAATAAGAATACAGCGTGTTTATCTTTCGAACACAGTTTCCGCTTTCCTCATGATACAGTATGAACAAAAGGTTATAAATAAACCACGTTAAAAGTGTAAATTCAGATTTTTCAAGGCCATTGATATAGAGAATCGAAACAATTAATCGATTTGAAATATGAATCAGAAGAACAAAGCAATGGGAGTAATTATCTTTAGAACAGAACTGACAGCACTGAATGAACCAATTACACTGAACATTTGATTGGATATTGTTGGATTAACTAGTAACTAAGACTTGAAAGCAGCGATAGCTCAGCGGGGAGTGGTAAGGACTGTCGAGATGAAAGTCGCAGGTTTGAAACCAGGCCCAAGAGCATACACCACTGGCTTTTCTAAGTTATGTGTATATTAATTGTTAATTATCGCTTGCTTTAACGGTGAAGGAAACATCGTGAGGAAACCTGCATACCTGAGAAATCGATAACATTTTTCGAAGGTATGTGAAGTCTGCTAACCCGCATTAGGCCAGCGTGGTGGATTTATATTCTTTGTTTTATCAGTATTGTATATTATTTTGTATACTATCCTACTACTGGGGACGGGCCTCTTTCATTAATCAGAGAGGAAAGGCTATAGCCTACTACGTGGGCCTGGTGCGGGTTAGAAGACTTTACATAACTTTGAAATTCTTATAAGGAAAACAGGTATGCTGGTTTCGTCACGATTTTGCCTCCTATCATCAAATAAGCTATAAATACAATAAGAATACACACATCGTTTCAAAAAATCTGACGTGCGTGCCTTCAGTTAGGTTAGAACCCGCGACATCCTTTTCGGTGCTTCATTTCACTTCTCGTTAGGCTTATGTCATTTTTATTTAGTTTTATGTCAGCTTAGTGACAGCCTCCATGGCGTAGTAGCCGGCTGTGACCAAAGGCCGCGGGTTTGATCCCGCATCTAGACAGATGTTTGTGTGATCCACAAATATTTGTTTCGGATCTGTGAGTCTCAGGTCGAGTGTGTGAGACTGAAAGTCTCTCGTTGTTCCTGATACCCACGATACAAGATTCGAATCTTAGAATCAGCATCGTTAAGACTGTGTGCGTGACGGTTGGGGGAATTTATCTATTTATACTAAATTGCAACTTAGTTAATATAAATCATCTCAGTACGAATTTATTGAGTCCTACATCAGCCCGTAAAGAAAAAATAATAACCGAATGAGGCCAACTAAGAATAGAGCCCAGTTATGGAGCTTATGCACGCGTTTATCTACAGGAGGTAATCCACAACCTAGAATTATGGATTTAACTCCGCGCCTCACAGCATCGTGCCTACGTAACCGCCAGTAAAAGTCGCGAATCACCGATAAACTTTTACAAGCTGCAATACACACTAGTGATGTAGAAAGCCAGACCTCCGTTGCTGATTTATAAGCCACATTGAGCCACAATTTAGTATATACAGAAGCACTTAATCTCATAAAAAAGATAGGGAATTGAATATTGTTATATATAATATGTAGGTACATCCAGAGCTCACTGGATTTATCCGAGTAAATAAATGAGATTGTTGGAGAGTTGCCACAATATTGACAAATAAATTGCCCGCCCTTGATACCAGCTTTGTTTAACGGGAATGTCTTCGATGTTTACTTTGCTTATTCATCATTGTGGTTGATTAAAATTGCTCCCGAATGTTTTCTTTTCAACCGATTTAAAATAAGGAGGTATATTACTGATATTAATGATGCGATAGTGGTACTGTCTGCGAAGACTAATGTCTAAGTTAATCTCTTGCTTTAACGGCGACAAAAGATCGTAAGGAAATTTGCATACCTGAGAAGTTCTACATGAGAATTTGAACGTATGTGAAGTCTTTCAATCCGCATTAGCCCAGCCATGTGGGCTAAAGCCTAATCCCTCTCATTTAACAGGGGAGGTCCATGCCCAGCAGTGGGACATATATTATACAGGGCTAGTATTAACAGTGTGTAAGCACTGTTGTGTTTCGCTTTGAAGGACATTGAAGCTGTGGAATTACTTACTATTATTAGGCATTATGTGATTTAACACCTCATGTCTCGGGGTGACGAACGCAGTTCCGTGCCATGCAGTGTGTTGTAATTCTAAGTTCTGTGCGGTGTTGTTTCTGTTTATGGGCAGACGTGGCGTTCACCATCAGACAACTTCCTCGTCTTCATATTTAGACGAATAGTAAATAAAGTAGTGAACAATTCTGAGCTATCGCATTTACTATAGCGATGAGACTTCACGCTTCATTTAAAAGGCCCGATGATATGAGAGGGCCGGAAGCCTATTCTATACTTTCATACTAAAGCCGAGATATGACGCCTCATTGTTCGGTCCATGTTAACATTCGGATTACACGTTCATCGTTTGATAAGGTGTTCTTTGCTTTTTAACCGACTTAAAAAAAGGAGAAGGTACGCAAGACGGCGAGTTTTTTTATAACCTCTTTAAAAAAATTACACTGAAAGTATAAAACAATGCAATATCAGTTGATCAGTAGCGGCACACGCACTGACTCCTAAGAAACTGACTTTTTGTCTGACTGATTGACTTTTCAGTGTTATTTTTTTAAGTCGGTTATAATTTTATAGGATATACGGCAAAAATACAAGCAAAGTAAATAGCGGTAAGGCAAGAAACTTCGCCTTTGTTCCGTGGGTTATTGGGAAAATCCATAATGGTATATTATTACCGGCCTCTGTACATTATCCTGTTTTCCTTATTACTGGGAATTGTGATTCACCGTAATAATCACTTTCTAAAGAGGGTATTGTGCCATATGGCTGCAGGTTTACTGAAGCAAATATTAATATAGATTTATGTTCACTAGATAACTTTTTTTTTTTTTACTAGCCCTATATTATGCATGTCCCACTGCTGGGCACGGGCCTCCTCTACTGAATGAGAGGGGTTAGGCCTTAGTCCACCACGCTTGCCTAATGCGGGTTGGCAGACTTCACACACCTTCGAGAAATCTTATCGAGATCTCAGGTATGCAGGTTTCCTCACGATGTTTCCTTCACCGTTAAAGCAAGCGATAAATGATAATTAACAATGAATATACACGTAACTTAGAAAAGTCGGAGGTATATGCTCTTGGGGCTGGTTTCGAACCTGCGACTTTCGTCTCGACAGTCCGTACCACACCCCGCTGAACTATCGCTGCTTACATGCTAGATAACTTAGACATTTTTATTTATTTATTAGGAATTAACAAAACAGTAGTACATTAAAAATACTTTATGAAGAATAGCACATTTTGTAAGTAGTTTATGTAAATGAATGACCTACGTCAGAATCTACAGAATGTAGTGTACGAAATATTAAAGAAAGAAAACTATTAGAAAATTGTTTTACAACAACCAAGTTATTACAGAAGTGTCTCTTATGGCAGAATAGATATAGTACATGTTATGTATAGTTGTCTGTAAGTCTGTAATATAAAGTAAAAATACATCTACGAAATCCCTATTAAAACATTAAAACTTTATTAAAGCAGAGGCCTGCAAACGAGCATGTGGGTCACCACACGGTTCTCATTCAATGATATAAAAACACGCGCTTCAAATGATATTCAGTAATTTTTGCGCTTGTTTTTAGCCCACTGATGAGTTTGTGTCATCGACTAACGTGGGTTATCATTTGTTGTTTGCAGTGAATGAAAAATTATTTTTCAATTACGCAATAATCGCTTCTATTTAATTTTCTCCAACTTCAGCGCGGACTAATGACGTACTTTATGAGTTAATTTATAAATGTTTAAATTCACAAAATAATTATATATATATATAAATATCCAGATTTTTTTAAATTAAATAAAATGGTGTTATTTGCAATAATAATTTAATTTTAAACTATGTTGAAAATTGTGCCTTTCGATAATCTTTGTTTTTTTACAATTCAATACGAATATGCAATAGTTATTCCACTTTTTGGGTGTCGTGAGACACATGAAAGAAAACATAATTTAATGTTATTATTACTACTCCAAATAAATGTATCACAAGTTATACGAAGGATGCTTAAGTTACGTTGCGGCAGGTAATAAAAATAATTGCTTTTTACATTACTAAATTAAATTTTATTTATTCATAACTACAAACTAATAGCAAATATTCGATCTCACAGAATAATAATTATTTAACAGACACCTTCACATACACATACGCATTTAATGATTCTTTTTATTTTTAATAATAGATTTAATAGACATACCAGACGTTGCTCTAAGCTTGAACCCGGTTTTTTTCCAAATCTACCTTATATTTATCCACCTTAATATTCAGCCATTATAGTAATTTATGTCTGGATAGATAGTGTTCGATATAATCACATATCGTATGAATATTTTATTGTCACTTTACACGAAAGCCTTCGTGCATTAAGCCATCAATTTTTAGCTTTATTTAGCAACTGAAATTACTGGGCAATATAATATTAGCATATACAACGGGTTACAGAAAGGTGAGGACAGATTTGAATGAAATATGTGAAAAATTAAAAAACACAATAACATTTCAACCCAAATCAAGTAAAAATTGAGATATTGATTTTACTATGCAATTTTTTGGGTTTAAATAGGTTAAATTCCGTATTTTATAAAAAAAAACATAAAAGAAATATTTCCCATGTACGATTACGCAAAATAGAACTTTAAATTATTGATTTAGGATAATAAATATAGCAAAATAATTTATAATATTTAAAATTTTACGTACTATATTTATTTTGCTATATTCATTTTACATAATCTTGAAGATTTTTTTTATACCGACCGACATATTGGCTATGTTTTCAAAGCCGTACAAAAAGACAAAATATTAGATTCATTTTCCAAACTGTTTCAAAGTCTATAACGACGGATAAAGTACATTTTTTAGTCCTTGCACAAGCCCTCGTGTGTTCCGGTCAGCTGCCCGCCACAAAAAGAAGTTAAAGGAAAATGTCCTGAAACTCAAACAAGGTACTACAGCGGTGATAACAATAAAACGCTTTCTGCGGTTTTACTGTGTTCATGTAACCAAGCACTCCGCTCTAATGTCCTTTATTTTAAGTTGACATTGTAAGATGTGAAGGATAAATCATAATTTATAGCAACCCCAACTGCTCGTATCTTATTATCTTTGTTCCACGTTTAGGGTTGGTATATCCTTTTGGATAAAAACTCAATTACGTAAAATTCAGACTGCCTCTTGCATACGAGGAATCAACCACATAGCGTTTAATATATTAACTAAATTAAAACAAGGGGCAATTCGCAATTCGGCGCATATGTTTATGTTACAAAAACCAATACCGATGTAATGCCCATAAAAGTGTTACCTAACGTAAACTTTGAAGCAAGAACCAAATACCTATATCCAAATTACGACTCCACACAATTATTCCCGTGCGGCTTGAAATTGGCATGAATTCAGAACACTATTTATCACAAACAGCCAAGATTTGACATAACAAGCATTATCTTGCCACAATTTACCCTGACCGGAATCCATATCTGGATTCCATGTATCCGAAATGATACCTGGATCGATTGTAGATTTTTGGATACAGATTTGGCAACCATAAAGGTCAGTTTTCAGGTACGGGTCCGATACATTGAGATCACGACACGTATCGTGCGTCAGACGATAGTTTCAAACCCGGTTTGTATAAAATTGTACATGAAGGGTCGCACGTCGCAGTGCCCGGTCTCGATCGTATACTTCAAAACAATATGTATATGTACGTATATTGAATACACCGTTCACTATGGTTCTACCTATCAAAGTGGTATCTTTCAATATCCCAACAATATTTTCCTATTAAACACCGCCGGCAACAAATTAACCTTTCGTTCCTTCAAAATAATATCGAGCCTTAAAACGGGAATAAGAAATAGAGCGTGTGAAAATAAAAACTTATTAATCGGTGACCTTTTGTTATAACTTTAAAGTGTTCTTTATTTCGTAGTGTCCACGTTTTAATTACCGCTTTTACAACCAGTTGCCGCTTTAGTGTTGAAATAGGTTTTACGTTAGTTGAACAGTATTTTAAAAGGTGAGGCAAAAGTTAAGTGTCGCTGTGTGAAATGTAATTAACAAAGATGTTTTACACCTTAAAAACAGATTAGCTGTAGTATAAAAACAACTTGTTTAATGCCCTTTTTAATGTATGACCCATAAAGAGAAGTATAAATGAATTTTGTAAGCGAGGGTTTTAAAATGTCACAACAGGATTTCTGTGTAAAGCATGAATGTAGTAGTGTAGAATTATTTTATTACAATATGATTCAAATCATTTCTATCCTATTTTTGTATAGTTGGTTATAAATGCATGTCACAGTATATTTCTTTAGAATAATAGCTGAAGACAGCCATAATAATAGCTAAAGAAACTCTGCTTTGAGAACCTAGTCTATAAAGACCTCTATGATGGAGAGATTCATGACAAAGTGAGTAAAATCCTTCAACAATAAACTTAAATCACACACCGTACAAAAAACGACAAAACACATCAAATTCGCCATAAAATGACACAACAACCGGGTCAAGTGAAAGCCGACAACATCTTAGGATTATAAAGCCGCAAAAAACAATCCTTTTCGGCAGTCATGTTGTTTTCAATGGGAAAAATATATTCCACCTTATTTCACGTGGTCCGTATTTTCTCGACAGACAATAGTGGTGCGGGGGGGTTATAAAACCATGAACAAGCCGCGGCCTGATTTCAGACTCCAAACTGGAACGGATTTACAGTACTACATTTTACGCTTATTTTATTTTAAAATATAAGTACGTAGCTGTATGTAATCTGTCGTGACAAAGAGGTTACAATTGGATTATAAATAATTTATAAATTATGTTTATTTTTCTTTTAAAACATCATTGAACGTTTCTCGTTTGTTAAGGTCGTCGATATATTACATAGGAAATTTAAATGGCAATTTAGAATATATAGCATAAATAATTTGCTATTATTTTATTGGTTACTGCGCTTTAGTAATACTAGTCATTCTTTTTGAGTTGGTATTATTTTGTTAATTAATTTTAACATAAAGTTTTGCTTGTTTATTGACTCCGCTAAAAATTAAAAAAGGTCTCCGAGTTTCACCTACTAATATAATGCGTTACTAATATAGTATGTTTCGACGTATAGTATGTTAGTACGTTTCGATTATATGTGCGGAATACGAATTCTAAATAACACGGGCACAACCGATGAATATTTTTATGCTATTTCTAAAATAACAAAATATATTTCTAACAAAATGCTACATTTCTATTTAAATATAGCATTTTTGCGTTTAAAGCCGTTGTGAGCATGACTAGTTGTCTGATACAATGAGTAATGCACGTCTACAAAATGCTGTTATACTAATAACTCATATAAAAGAAGAATATCTCTCATAACTTATTATTTGTTTAGATTTAATCTTAGAATTATATTGGCAGATGATATATAGACAATTATAACGTATTCCTCAGTCAAAAATATACTTACTAATTGATTTATAAGTACAATTAAACTTAAAACACGTTAATAACATTCATAAAAGACGATATCCATGAAATACTAAACTGGCAACATAATATTATGTTTAAAAAACAATTCTAGACGCCGTAGAAGTGACTAACGTAAACACTAATAGATTAGCTCACTCACAAAAGGATAGCTCTCTGTCCGATTGGATTGTGCTTCGAGTGCCATCGACATCTGGTATATTCCACAGCTCGGGATAAAATGCATCCACTATAAAGCGCTTTGTTTTCATTCTTATCAATGCTGGAGAATTCTACTGTATTTGTATCTTTACAATGATAAATATAACAATCAGAGACAGTTAATTCAATAAGAAACACGTGTTTTAGAGCGATCGCTCAGCGGGGAGTCGTACGAGAGATGTGACGACAGGAGATTGACGAGCCGAGCAGGTTCGAAACCAGCCCCAAGAGCATGCACTTCTTCTTATCATGAACAAACCTGCATACCTTAAAATAAGAATTACGATGGTATGCGAGTCTGCCAACCCATAATTAGGCCAGCGTGGTGAGCTACGGCCCTAACCCTTTCATTCTATACAGGAGGAACTTGCCTAGCAGTGGGACGGGTATATTACCTAAGGTCTTGACGCCCGTAAAATTACTTATATTTATAAGCAGGTCTGATGCTTACCATTAGGGTACATTACCAGCTCTTCTCGTCATGCTCGGTGGCGCTGGTCTCGGGTTCGATCGCCGGGTCGAAGTAAAAGTGATATTGGGTTTTTCTATCACAAAAATGCTCAGTATCATCCAGGAGTCTAGTATTGTTCCCGGTATGGCAATAGGCTTGCCCTCTATCTCATCATGGGACGGAGATACGCTCGGCGAAATGTGGGTATACTGTGGTGGTATGTGTGGGTTACTCTTTTATATACAGGGATTACAGGCGTGAGTGCACATGTACATATCGTATGTAATTTTTTTTCCTGATCCAAAAAATCCTCAAAACGGCATCACTTTTGTTACAATCTACCGCCAATTTTCCACACACAAACACCTAAATATAGATTGATTTCTGTTTCAACCAGACATTACACATTTCCACAGCCCGTTTATAACAATGAAGCTATTATTCTACGGAATATTCCAGAAATATATTTTAATCGATAGACAACCATTTGTTTTATTACACATTTGTTTATATTTAATCAAAGCACTGCTGCACTGACCGTCAAACTATTTACTCGAGAACAATCGAGTTGATTTTAGTTTACATTATAAAATTATAAAAATTAACTTTATAGAGCGTGTGCCAAAAAATAGCTGAATACTAGTTCTTTGATGCGTAAACCTTTGACGTAAGCTGATAAGTTTTCCAAATGCGCGACATTTGAATGATTGGAAATGTAAATTCTTTTTTGACGCAACTATTCCTGTAAAAAGCCATGTTACTTCAGTAATTTTGCTTTTGTAATTAATTTTGTCAATAGACTCACTGTGTAGCTATTAAAATATTGAGATATTTTTCCAACATTGACTGCTTTTTCTGTGAGTGCCATCTCCTATCGGAAGTCAGCGATCATGCAGCCTATCTTAATTTTCGTACATTGATTTTTAATTTAATCTTAAGGCCATACCCCCAGCAAAACGCCGCGCGATCGAGATTTTTAGAGGCTATCTACTCATTACTTAAAATAAATATTGATTAAAAAAATATACAATATATTTCTACAATCTGTCAGCTTTACTTTGTTCGATTCAAATTCATGTTAATGTTGATATATTTTTTTAAATTGTCGTTATAAAAGAAACCATAAAAATGAGAAAAATGCAAAGATTCCGTGCGTGTCCTTTTAAAGTACAGATTGTTTTCATATGAGATTAACATCACTAGATAGGCAATTTAATAACAAATATTTTGCCCGTTTTAAATTTTCGCAAAAACCAAAACCTGATTTTTTGAATCAATTATTCGCTAAATACGTGCATATTCTGCACGAAAACTCACACGCCAAGTACACGAGTCAGTATGGCGCAAGCCAGTCAAGGTCATTTCCTCACGGAAGGCCCTTAAAATCTCATTGTTCGCGACACATAGTTCAGTTTCATAATGTGAAAGGGGGCGAGCCCATCGCCGGGCATAAATTTCAACCCCTGACAATTTTTGTGTGATTTTTACAATCGAAAAATTGAAACAAAAATTATGATTTCCCGACCTTGTGATTGACCAAGAACCTCACGGTTTCTCAGACTATGCCCGCTGCTACTAAACCAATGAGGCAGTAATAGAATGAGTCGAAATTGAATAATATTTGTTAAAGGTATTATATTCATATATTTTTCCGTATAAATGTTACAGACTTTAAAAAAAAAAATTGCTAGATAATTTTAAAACTATAGAAATATAGCCGTAATAAAAATTGTTTACGCCCGGTCATTGACCAGGTACGATCATAATGAAATATTAATATTATTTACTGTGTACAAAGGAATTTTAAACAAATATAATTTGGTTTTGATTTTTAATTTAAAGAATTGAAATATTTTTTTTATAGAGAGTATAAAGCAGATGAACAAAAACTAAAAAGTTAAATTCTAATCTTCGATTTTATCCCTTAGGGGTGGAATTGTTTCATCAAAATGAAATAAAACCTACATTGAGTTATACCCTATCGAATAATTACAAGTGGTAGAGCCACGCTATCGACAATTTTGTCTGCAGCAGCCGGCGGGCTCGACCGGGTGAAACCAGATATAATCACCATTAACCAGATATATCCTTCTATGATTTGTTTGGAATAAACATAGGTAACGTGGTTTTACCGCAATTGTTTCTCACGGGATTTCAAGTTTTGCGTTGTTTACGCGATCGTTTCTATCGCAGACATAACCGCAAACACATTGTGAATCCATAAACTTATAAATACGATAGTTATATGGACATAACATTTCTATGAAATTTTTCGGATGCCTCTAGTTTCCAACGAGATAGGTGCACCGAAACGGACTTCCATTTGGCTAATATTCAAAACAGTGTGAGGGCGATGACACGAATTTAATGATCACTCTTACAGCAATAACATAAGGTTCATAATTGCAGATTAATTTCTAGTTACTACATAGTTATTTGATATGAGTAAGATCATTCATAGATATTTACAGCGATTTTTCCGCAACCACAACCATTCAACTCACGGACAACTAATTTTTATCCGATATCATAACTCGCACTTGACCGGTTTTTCAAATCTGATTACCTAATACTCAAAATTAGGTAAGCAGATGCACCTATACTGATAGTGCCCGCATTGCCTATGCCTTAGTTAGTTAGTTCTGCCTCTCTGAAAGATCCCCCTACTCCTACACTTAACCGGCAGGGGGACGGTCATCGTATTAAATAGCGAGGCCTCACCCTCTGCCGGTTAGCTTAAAACAAGAAAACGCACAACAATCCACAGCGACTCCTCACACACGATACAAGAAAGAACACAGGAGAAAAAAAATAAAAATAATACTGATAGTGCCGGGCGGCGCGAAATATCTTTTTTATTGTCTTTATTCACTTCCGGCATTACTCAAAAAAAACTTTGGAAGCCCATGAGCTGGATGAACATCCTATTCCCCGAGTAATTGACAATATATGAGTGGTGGAGAGACAGTAAATGGACAATGAACTAGGCTGGAAATATAATATGACATTTATTATCATTTACTACATTCGATTATAGATCAAATAAAACCGGACATGTTTCACTGGGTTTGTTTTAAAAATTCATAACATCGCTGTCATGTCGTCTATTTTCTAGCGCATTATACGCGTCATTAGTAACCATATTGGTTGTATTTTAGTTGCTTTTGCCTTTTCATTCGACCTCAAAACCGGGTGTTTGATCCATTGTTGTATATTATGCCATCAACCTGGTCCACGAAAATAAATTCAAATTCACGCTTCATGCGGAAACTACAAATAGACATGTTCAGATCAAAGGAATTCCCGTTTACAGCAAAATGATTGCGGGCTGTTCGAGAATCCCGCCCATTGTAGCATTTCCTGCGGGAGGCGTGTTGGACATCATCAACCATACGTCTTTCAACTGCTCCTCCGCAGAAAGACTAAAATGTGTTGTAATAAAATTAGTTTCTTTCAGCGTGCTGTCAGTTGATTAATTTTTGTTTATAAGAACTAGAATTTATTCAACAACACTTAAAATGAAATTTATTTGTATTCCTATTGATAATAAACTCCTTTAATTAATAGAGTAAGCTGTCTAATTGCCAATCTTCTGTGCTCAGCTTGAATGAAATAATTACATTTTTAATTTTAGACTTACATGTATATTTGTTTCTCTTTTAAATACTGATTCACCGTTGCAACGTGATTAATTTTAATCTTTAGATTCGTTGAAAATAGAATAATCAACGCTTTAGATTACATGTTGGAATGCATATTACGTTGTGAGCTAAGCTGGCAGATACTCATTTAATTCAATCTGGAAAACTTAATAAAGATAACGTTCTATCCAGACTTCACTTATTACCTTGTAAACGAACAGATATATTACAGTCTTAACACGTAAAAATGTTGTAGGTGTTTACATAAATGTATTTAGCAAGACACAAAACTAAATGGAACAATACATACAAAATTGCAAAAAATCCCAACGATTGTGATGATATTTTGTTTACGTAATTATTTTACTATTGCTTAAAACTTATGCTATACAAAGAAAATATTTAACTACGAACCGTATTATACAAAATATAATTAATAACAAAACAAAGGGATTTCAGCATCATTAATCTTAGTCATCACTTCTGTAAACAATCCAATTTTAGTTGTAAGAGATAATTAACTTTCTCAGATTTGTTTAGTACGTCGAAGAAGGAAGAAGTCTGAGTAACTATTGCTAACCTTTAGCTTGAAGAGTCGGAAAATGTTGACACATTTTGTATGGAAAGTATGTCATAACACTATTGATAGTAAGCAAATCTATCTGTAGCTAGAATACTGAGAACGGCCTTTACCTTTGCTGTTAGTCATAATTCCTATTATCCTAATAGTCCTACTTCCTATTTCCTAATAAAAAGTAATTTAAATGTGAATTCAAATGTTTGAATATAATTTTATTTACATGTAATTTGGCACATGTTTACTCGATAAATTACATGATAACCTAACTTAGATCATAGGCGACTTTATATCTCGGGAAATCACATTCAAACGGGCAGAGCCGGGAGTAAAAGCTAGCAGTGTTTATCTTTAACCTATAAAGGGTAGTAAAGCAAGTGAACCACGATAAAATGTATCGGCGATATAACTCTGAGAATAGCTGATAGTTTTTTATATGATGTAGATCGTTGAAGTTCTCAGGTTCAATAAGGTATTTCAGATAAAGGTCAATTAAGTACAAAAGTGGGTTAAAAATTGTAAGTTATTTTTGGAACGAAGTTCCTTACGGCAGGCTTGGAGGGGATAGGGATTTCGCTGCGTGACCGAACTGAAAAAAATGTGATAGTAAAACCGTAAGAAATATGCGTGGAAAAAATGCGTGGAAAAAATGCGTGGAAAAAATGCGTGGAATAAAACCGTTAAATGAGACTTTTTTTAAACTTAATTTGATATCTAGCACACAAAGTTAAAGTCGAAATTCCGTTAATAAAACAGATAGATAACTTATGACATTTGGAAATGTAGACGCGGTTTGAAATTTGAATTTGAATTTTTGATTATAGAACACGGCCGTCCACCGTTTAGTAGCCAGTCTATTTAGTCTAAGTCTAAATTAATAAGTTTTTATTTATAACTAGATGACCCGGTGAACTTCGTATCACCTACATATATTTGTGTAAAATGTGGTCAAAACCTAATACAAATGTATCAATTACATTAAATGCAATTAAGTGAGGTACTGCACCATTGTACGTGAGGTAGCCCGTCGCACATTAAATTGACTTCAAAGACCTAAGTCAGGTCGTCTACCACCTCCCCCCGGTGGGACAGTCCTGTCCCTGTCCCTGTCCCTGTCCCTGTCCCTGTCCCTGTCCCTGTCCCTGTCCCTGTCCCTGTCCCTGTCCCTGTCCCTGTCCCTGTCCCTGTCCCTGTCCCTGTCCCTGTCCCTGTCCCTGTCCCTGTCCCTGTCCCTGTCCCTGTCCCTGTCCCTGTCCCTGTCCCTGTCCCTGTCCCTGTCCCTGTCCCTGTCCCTGTCCCTGTCCCTGTCCCTGTCCCTGTCCCTGTCCCTGTCCCTGTCCCTGTCCCTGTCCCTGTCCCTGTCCCTGTCCCTGTCCCTGTCCCTGTCCCTGTCCCTGTCCCTGTCCCTGTCCCTGTCCCTGTCCCTGTCCCTGTCCCTGTCCCTGTCCCTGTCCCTGTCCCTGTCCCTGTCCCTGTCCCTGTACCTGTACCTGTACCTGTCCCTGTCCCTGTCCCTGTCCCTGTCCCTGTCCCTGTCCCTGTCCCTGTCCCTGTCCCTGTCCCTGTCCCTGTCCCTGTCCCTGTCCCTGTCCCTGTCCCTGTCCCTGTCCCTGTCCCTGTCCCTGTACCTGTACCTGTACCTGTCCCTGTCCCTGACCCTGTCCCTGTCCCTGTCCCTGTCCCTGTCCCTGTCCCTATCCTGTCCCTATCCTGTCCCTGTCCTGTCTAGTATAGCGTGGCGACCCGTCATCATGGCAAGCTTCGCAACGCCAACAATCCGGTTTATTATACCTGCGCTTACACATCAAAAAGACATCAAGTGTTTCATACCCAGGAACAGTTTGTACTGGAAAATTAAGTTGTCGTTTTTAGTGTTTTCCTTTACTTATTATTTATGTTACTCATTTTTTCTCACCGGGTAAACCTTCCCTGAACTTCCACAAATATTTCAAGATCAGAATTAGCCAAATCGGTACAGCCAGTCTCGAGTTTTGGCGAGACACACGCACAACGATTCATTTTTATATATATAGATTACATAAGTTGATAAAAAATGCTATACAATAGCTTTACCGCGGCAGTCTCCGAGTGCTACACGTCTTTTTTTTATTTCTATTTTTCTATTCTATTTCTATGTAATTTTATGTTGTCAAACAAAAATAAAGAGACATATTTTGTTATTTTAGTTGATAATTTGTATTTTTTACAATTTGTGTCGATTCTACATTAGCCGAAGGAACTTCGTTCCTACCTGGTGTCCCACGACACACACCAATTTTTATTTGTTTTTTCTTGTAATTTAATTGGATTTTTAAATTGTAGTTAAGACGTAAAGTGTTTTTACTCTAAAGACCATTTGTAGTTTTTAATATAGTTTTATTGAGTTGAGGAACAAATTTTCCAAAGTAGTTACTTTTGTATTACTAACCGAGGAGTATATGTATATGTATAAGTATGTAACTTGTATATTTGTTTTTGTTTTTATATTTTAGCCACGCGAAACTCTGATAAATGTGTATCGATTTAGATGATTAATTTGTCACTAGAAAGAGTATAGCTCAAAGTAGGTCTCATTTAAATTTTAAGAAGATATTCTATCCCTAACAAGTTAAAATAGGGAATGAAAGAGTAAAATTTGAATTAAATTAAAGAGTAAGATTCATTTATTTATATTCTTCACTAATAAAAACAGAAAAATAAAAACTTAAAACCGTTTACACTTCGTGGCGACTGACGCGGTGACTGCAAAGTCAGAGGTGTGAGCCCTGGCAGCTGGAATCGTACCTACGATAGTCCTTTCCACTAACTTCTAGGCTACGCAACGCAACTTATACGTATTAAAAAAGAAAAGTCGCATGAGATCATTGATAATATCTCATGAGAGACAGCGGCTTTTTATTCTAGACGGCTAATCCATGCACAGACGCTTTTCGTCTTGACCTTTATGTGCGAAAAATGTTTATCCCGCCCGGCCGTTACCATGATTCATGGCAGATTCGACTAACGCCTAGCTTTCGTCGAAACAAAAATGTGCACTCGATAAATCAAGCAGCATAACAATCGGTGCGGGAGTGAAGTAAATTGCGAACGGAGAAAAAACTCCGTTGACCTTGTGCCAACATACGCCTCGATAGGGTTGCTACAGCATCAAACATTTCCGGGAACGTAATCCGGCAGCACCGCAGTGAAAATGAACCGACAAAATTACAGTTTCAAGCCCTATCGATAGACGGTGATATGCTATCGGACTTTTAATAAATGTCGCTTTTTATTGCTAGTTCATGTTTTATTTTATCGTATGTACATGTTTGTGATACATTTCCTGTCGAAAATTTGGCAAAAATGTGTCATTATTTATTACACTTTGCTCTTTTTTGAACCTATCACAAAGCATTTTAATGCACAGTTAATAATGATCTAAACCTCACAATAAAACTACGTACATTAAATTGGTTACAACTCACAAAGCAAGTTATTAATTATTAAAAATAACTATTATACAGTATATAATGACGAGGAAAGGCAATACTGCCAGTGTGTGCCAGTATGATGGAGCTACGCTGTAGACAGTCATGTGTACAGTATGAATGGGCTGACTCGACCGGGTCAATGCCACTGTCTTACAAAAAACCGATGTAAAGTAGTAGTTTGCTGCTGTGTTTCGTTTGGTGAGTGAGATTTCCGAAGGCTTAAATCGCCTTCACCTTCCCAATCTTTCCCTACCTTTCAGCTTGGCCACGCAACCATGATTTTTTTGGTATCGCGAGTGTTTATGGGCGGTGGAGATCACTGACCATCAGGTAACCCATTTTCTCCTTTGCCAGCCTCTGCTATAAAAATTAACCTATACTGTAATACAAACACGCCTAAAATATTAAACTTTTGTTCCACAATCAAACTTCTACAGAACAAAATTGTTAAATCTGCGGTTGCTCTGTTCGAACCAGGTTTTGAACACGGTAAATTATTAATAAAAAGTTAATTAACGTCCTTGAAATTTAATTCTAGGTTATTTTAAACAAATGTTTATAAAACGTAAAGTTTTATTAACCGCCAACCCTACATCTCGCGGCTGAGTAACGTTGATTGTTTACACTGTGAGGTCTTAGCGGAGATGAAAATTTAGTAGATTACTGATCTAAATAAGTCATGTTTCAAATTATATCGGGTAATTAACTACGGATGCCAATACGTTATTTCGTATTTTGTTAGAAATTACTATTTTAGACATCTTGTTTTTAACCCCAGATAAAAAAGAGAGCGCCTATAATACCGGTGGTATACTTGTACGAATGTATAGACATACCTCCGGTTTTATAACTATTTTGAAGATAGAAAATATAACAAAACTTAAAAACCGACTCCAAAATAAAAAGCATTGAAACTTCTAAAATAACAATTTCTCTAAGTCTCTTTGGAGTCGGTGCAATTTCAGTTGATGGGCAGGGACTTTAAGTATAATTCAAGTCGGTTTGTTAATCTTGTATAACTTATTATTAGTTTACTATTTTCAGTATTAAATACAGCTATGGTATGTAAAAACCCAACTCAATATCACAATCGCGACGACTGAGCTGTTCGTTAAAGAGTTTCATTGTTTTACTCCATTCTCCATCATTAGGTCTTAACCAAATTTATACGGGACCATATCGCAACTAAACTCTATCGATATCCACATCTGGCGGAGAAATTGACGTACTTCGATGCCCTCCTCCTTTTATGAATTTAAAATAGTGCGACATCGACAGCTGAGAACATCTTACAGTTTCTACAGTAGGACCGAAGTCTAAATAACTACAGTATCTGGTGTAGTAGTGTAATAGTCCGGTTCTCCCCAGGGGGCTTGCCCCCTGATCCTAACCCTTTTCCCATCCCTTTTTCCTTTCCCTCTCCATTGACCCTTTGGCAGGCCGGCATGATCTTGCCGACCTACGATGGACACATTGTTTATCGTTGAACGACACTATTCTTGGATAGCGCTACACTTACCATCAGGTGTAGCGTAGTCACTTTGCCGAGCCAGGATAAAAAAATAAAAAATAAAAATAGTATTATGTTTACACATGTGTAAGGACCGAACCGAGTATGAGGACAAGGAGGTCGGATACATGCATTATACATATTTTTTCTCTTAGTTTTAGTACACTGTTACTACACCTATTAGAACCACTTACAGGTTACCTATTAAATAACATACAATTTATTTATTGGAAAGACCTGATTCCTGGCAGTGGAGAATAATTATACAGGCTGATGCATGGATCGAATTTAGACTACACGTAACGCATAAGTTATGTTAAGAATGCGACTGACTCAGCTAAGAAACAATCCCTTGATCACATCTACACTTTTCTATCTGTCAACACCGTTTCGGTAAAGTTCATTGCAGACAATCCGCTCGGCTGCTCCCATTACGTCGTTGTGAATGATTGCGTTGAAATGTCATCTCGTAAAACAATTTATTGCTGCTATCAACTGATAATTCATTATCATTTCTAGAAATCCTTGGTTGCATACAAATCTTAAGTTTCCACGTCAGTATTTCGAGTTACTTTTTCATTTTCAGTACTGATATATCTCATTTTATTTATTTTATTATTATTTAATGTAAAAAATACATTTTAATTCAAAATCCCTTTCATCATCATCATCAGCCACAGGACGTCCACTGCTGAACATAGGCCTCCCCCAAAGATTTCCAGACCGACCTGTTGGAAGCAGCCTGCATCCAGCGACTTCCTGCGACCTTTAACAGGTCGTGTGCCCACCTTGTAGGTGGACGTCCAACGTTGCGCTTGCCAGTACGTGGCGTCCATTCCAGAACCTTTCTGCCCCATCGGTTATCGGTTCTGCGAGCTATGTGGCCTTACAACTACCACTTCAGCTTGATTTTAATTTGCAATTTTTTTATGGCATAGGCCGTCAAACGAGCATGTTGATTCTCCTTTCCACCTGCCCTGCCCTCTCGCAGTGGGGTCGGCGCAACAACCTTTTAACACATATTACAGAAAGATTCGGTTTGTAGTTTTTTCAACCGACCGCCTGCTTGACGTCAACCCATCTGGGGAGATTTCTGGGAAGTTTGTGCCCCCGACAAACGAGCATGTGGATCATGGAATGTTAAGTGATTTCCACATGTACCAGAAGACTAATGGACGCATTGCCGATTATAAAGCATCATTTGTATAGGGTATGTGGGGATTTTGGCTTCTTGATACTTCACTCACCTTCTACTTCACCTCCGTTTGCTGTGAGACGTGGCGACCAGGATGAGCCGGCCCATTTATACTGTACACAAAACTAAAATGAATAAATGTAAATGTAATACATAAGTTTTAATAATGCACATACGAGATATCGTAGAAAATAGATACAAATATGAGCGACCAAGTAATTACCCGTTAATGGCTCCACATAAACCTCAGTATGATAATAGTAGAAGTTAGTTCAAATTAATAATTTCGTTTATTCATCTACACATTCAATCATAACATTGGAACCTTATTAATGCAACTCGGATATGCTCTCCATCTGTTTTTATTGAAGTTTCGTCCACAAAAATGTAAATTTGGAACGCTACATAGCGCTAATAAAAAATGTTATTGTAAGCAATATTTGATGCAAGATATAATGCCCAGTAATTTCACAGGCTTCAATGTCCTTCAAAGCGAAACATAACAGTGTTTACTCAGTACTATTTTCCGTCAGAAATAGATAAACTGGAGATAATAACCTCAACGGCTTCTCGCATACGAAGAGGGACCTGACACCTAGTACCTGTTTGGGATATATTCAATGCCGTAGCGATTAGGATGGATTCCCTTCAATTGAAGCCTTAATGTCACTTGAGTTAATTACGGTTGAGTGACCGCAGCATGGTCATTGCCATCATTGAAATCTCCAGAACGGAAATTAGCATACCACATACACACTGTTTAGGCATCATTGTATCATATACACTTATTTTTTGTTAGCATCGGCAGCCAGTTTATTTTCCTTTTTTATAATAACTCTACAATATGCGACTATAATGCCAGTGTATCTCCTTTTGTGTTCATGAGTACACACAATTCTTACGATCTGGGCGTCGTAACAAGGTACACCATACCCAATAAAACATAACCTCTTAAATTTGTATTCCACTTGCACGAGAGCTTTGAGAACAATCAAGTGAAATCTTATGAAACAGTACATAAATATCGAACGAACTTATTTGTCTACCAACATTTCTCATGGTCTGTCATAACAGATCTATCCAACACCTATTTGTTAATTGTTACAAAAATAAACAATTCACAATGATATTGACAGTATCAGAAAAGCTAGTTATTGGATTTTGACACATGTTTACATTCATCCAGTTTTTACTTTAAAAAAATCTTCTGTCATTAACATTTTTTATATCTTATCCACAGAATTATTGATTATAATTTGTGGTTGGTTAATTTTTATCTTAGTTTTTTATATTTTATGTCCACGGGACATGACTTTGACTCTGCTATGTAAAAAAGTTACAATGTTAAAAAAAATAATAAAGAAAAAAATTGTAAGAAATATAAATATTGATATTTTATCCTAGCAAACACCGATTCTCACCAAGGCTAAAAATAAACACATCATAATGTAATAAAACATTCTTACAGTTATTTATTTGATATAAAAAATCTCTTCACATAAAACAATATACAGCTTTAAGTACCATAACTGAAGGTAAGAGGTTTTTCATATCGATTTTTTAAATATAAACAAAAAAGAGAAACTGCTTTTAAAAGATTCTGAAATGGGCGTTCAATGATTTAAATGCACTCTACGGTTTTAACTTTCTTTATGTATTTACCTTACATACATCTATTGAACTATTACGACCAATTTAAACAAACATACATATTACCAATACCAATAAATGAAATATTTCATAAATTGTTAAAAGTATAGAGAAACGTCAAAACAAACACTCTTCGTAATTGCCGATATTTCTCGAATTATGTTAGATATCGTCCATAACAATAGAGGAAAACAGATTTAGAGTACAGTTTAAGTCGTTATTTTCCTTCTTAAAAAATATGCATCATATTCTGCTATCGTACAGTCATAGATTTTCCGAAATAGTTTTGTATTAAACTTTCAACGTATTCCTATGTTTGATCCAGCTATTCGTAGAACTACTGACAAGTATGTTCTTTTATTTTTATTCAGTATACAGGAAATTTGGATACCGATATTTTGATACTATTAACCACGTAAATTAGGATTGTCTTAACATTTGCGTATTTTGTGTATGTTCGTCCGTCTACTACTTAAAATATAATAAACATTTCAAAATAATTTCATTCATTTGCACAAATTTTATTATTAATCTGTTCACATGTTTTGTTTTCCCTCATTTCTATTTCGGTGTTCCCTTGAGCGAACCACTTCATTGATAATACACGTTGGATTTACGCTTGTTTCGCGCCTCGGTATGCAGCGAACGACTGCGTGTTTACCGACTGACCATCCTGTGTTTCTATGATCACATTAAAAATGTTCATTATGATTGTATTCTCAACTGATTTGACAGCGATTAATGTACGATTTTTATTATGTCGGATTAATTTATTTGGGTTTACATTTTAATGGGACAAATAAAAAGTAAACAGTGCTAAATGTTTATAAGCATATTATACAGCTTCTAATTTAAATGAGAGCATTAACCACAGTAAAGTGCTTAATTTTCTGAAATATTGTGTAAATTTATAGTGTGTTAATTTACATGGTTGATTTTAGCTTAGTACGTAGACATTACATAAAAAATATTATTGGTTCCATATAATCCTCCTGCATCATTTACATAGTCAGATTTTCTAAATATTCTCCGGATAAAGCTACTGATACCAGATAATGTTTAATAACAACGCTCGCTGATGCATGTTAAAATTTTTTATAATGATCTTTGATACCGTTGAATCTTCTTACCATTATGCTAAAAGAAAATTATAGACCTACCTAACATTACTTTACTTTGCTATGTTTTAGAAATACCTTAACATATTCAGGTACTGATGGAACATTCCATCATCCAAGGATTTGCACGATTACTACTTCATAAATCTCGAATAAGTTCATTGAAGTATTCATCATGCTGTATCATACGTAGTAAATAATGAGTACCATTCATAACAAAGTGTATTGTTTGATGAGACACGTAAGACGACCATTATTTGTGTAATAGACAATTTCATAGCACCGACAGCAGGCCACAAAAGACAGGCACGACCGCAAGCGGGCCGTTCGATCGGTCCTCTCACGCCGCGAAGTAAACACAGCTAACAATGGCCAGATGATGGACAGCGAAAATAGAACGTAAAGTAAACAATCGCCGACAAAGCGAGCGTTGCGAAGCCGAACAGTGAGATTAACCAACGCTGAGCAAGCTTTTGATATCCTGTAGCGTCATGCGGGCTGCACGTGAGCTGCCGATGCTCTGATACCGTGCACTCCACTAGCGACATGTGTTATTGTATTTCTTTGCGCAAATAGTGCAGCTACGTCACAGTGACGTTTCGGTGCTTCTGCTGGATTATGATTGATAACGTCATTTCATTTATCGTCATGCAAGTCATTTCATAAGCGTCCACGTCATTAACGTCAGTTGATTAACAATTCATGGGCGGTGGATATCACTTACCAACAGGTGACCCACTTGCGCGTTTGTCGGTCTATGCTATAAAAAAATAATAATGAGGGGCATATTTTTAATATTAAGTAAGAATGGAATTCGGATCGATTCGGATTATTATTAAAAATCTTCTTCTTCTTTTGCTTTCTGGACTGTTCCGTCCTATTTCCTTTCTACTTAAACGCTTCCACATTGCTCGGCCTTTAGTATTCGCCGTAGTGAGCCCATTAGCTATCACATATTCCTCCTATACGATAAGTCAGTACTTTTTGGGCCGCCCGCAAGACCGTACACCTGTTACGATGGAACAAGTATTAACATTGGATTATTAACGACAAATGAGACTACCTAAAACAAGTAATTACTAAGACATAATACACAAAATGCTTCCCAAACTCCGCCCCTAACACAATCAATGCTTTTACATGACCTTCATTTACATAAATGAGACCACGCCATACTTCTATCCCGATAAATATCTCAATAGTAAACTAACGGGTTCTATCAACTTACCTCATTTTGCAAACAAGCATAAATCCTTTTAACTTCCCAATTAGCTGTCCATATTAGTAAATTCGGACAGTGTAGATAATCCTTTATGGACAGAACTAATGCACTCGGCAAAGTAGTCCGTATCGATCGCCAGCACGCCGCGATAATTTGTGTTTCAAAGCCGACGGCTAAGTGATACTGTTCATTTCGTTTTAAATTTTCAAACGGATCTGATTCATGAACTGAAATATTTTGTTGTGACTCAATCCTTCATACAGTTGCGGATATTTCGATCTTGATGTAAAACACCTGACCACTCCGTGTGGTCACGTTTAGCCCTGGACTTAATGGAGCAATTTTAATCGGTTCATTAATGTAAACATTACTACGCTATAACAGTAAAAATAAATAAGTTCTAATTATTACGTTATATACCATAATTCAGAAATACTTTCCACGTCACCTTGGCATTTAAGAATGTTATTTCGAATTTAAACAATATCACGTTTTAAATACCATAACATCACGCGATGGTTAATAACATATATGGTAAAAAAACATTGATTACATATACATTTAGTACAAAATTCCATCCGTCATTCTTAGTATTTTCTAATATGTATAAATTAGATCATACAGCATCTCCATCAGTTAGAAATCCTTTTAAAAGAGAAAATGAGTATATTTTAATTCATCATTATCACACTGCCCATGACCAACTGGTGATTAACCTACAAGGTGGCAAGTCCCTCGTATGCGAGAGGCCGTCTGGGTTGGTACCACCGCTTTGTCTATTTCTGGCGAAAAGCAACAGTGTGTAAGCACTGTTATGTTTCGACCTGAAGGACATTGAAGCCAGTGAAATTACTGAGCATTATGAGACTTAACATCTTATGTCTCGAGGTGACGAGCGCAGTTCAGTGCCACGCAGTGCTTTGTAATTCAAAGGTCTGTGTGGTGTTGCTTCTGTTTATGGGCAGGTGTGGCGCTCACCATCAGGCGAGCGACTTATTTCCAAAATTTTACCTTTTAATCAAAACGAACAAATTGTGAATGAATTCACGTGTCTACCACACATGATTGGTATTGACAGAAGCGTATTTACTAAGCCCCTTCATGACGCTGCGGACTGAAATAGGCGCAATTAAAAGCATTCGCGTGACATCCAACCAATTCCGTTTCGGAAATCAACGCTTAACTATTGTGTTTGGATTGGTGTTTGTACAATACGGTGTGTTTCCGTTTGATTTCACGTCGCATTTATGTAATCCAGCTCTTGATACTTAATAAACAATGGAAATATTTTGTGGTAATATAAATTGTTTAACAATAAAAGGAAAAATATACAGGGTTATTTTTAAAACACTGACAACCTCGCAGGGCCATATAGCTGACCCCATACGGAACAACTTTTGTTCTACGAGGTTGGATATAACTCAATATATTTAAAAAAAATGATTTCACATGTTTTTGTTGTGTCGTGTTTTTCTTCGTAGACTGCGGCGCGGCTCGGCGCGCGCGCACGACATCAGCTGCTCAGCGGTCAAGGCCATAGGCGCTAGCCCGGTTCCCCACGCTTCGCGTGTTTGTTTACGTAATCTGCGATGCGCGTTGGTAACATTCAAGACAGAAATTAAATGAATACTTATTTTTGTATGAAAATAAATCTAACAAATTATGAAAAGTCGTAGAACAAAAGTAGTAGCAAATGACCTTAAGAATCTACTCCTGCGAGGTTGTCAGTGTTTTAAAAATAACCGATGTATATATTTATCATAGACCGGCAAGCAAGTGAGTCACCTGATGGTAAGTGATCTCCACCGCCCATATACGCCCACAATACTAGAAGAATCATGGGCGGATTGCCAACCCAAAGGCAAGGGCTATTTAAGGGATTGGGAAGGTGAGGGGTATTCAGGCCTCCAGATATCTCACTCACCACACGAAACACAGCAGCAAGCCGCTACTTTACGTCGATATTCTGTGAGACAGTGGTAACGACACGGTCGAGCCTGCCCATTTATGCTGTAGACAAAACTGTCTACAGCGTGGCTCTACCACACGTTATATAAGCTTACGCTTGGAAGCAGAAGTGCCCCTAGCGACCCTACATTTCGCAGAATTTATTTCCGTTTCCATGATGTGATACGTTGCGAGTTTGTGATCATGTTGAGTATAAATTAATAACAAATTAATGTTAATATACTAATTATATTAAATTCGCCAAAGCAGTTGACGCAAGGCAGGCGGCCGGTCGTAAAAAACTTTAAGCCAAATCTTTGTATAACATGTGATAAAAAGCATGTTACACTAACGCCACTGCGAGTGGGATAAAGGCAAGTGAAAACAGAAGGTACATGTTATATTAAATGTCCGTTTAATTTTAACACAAGTGCTCGTAGCGTAGCTATAGAAATGAATTTCGACTTTGAACAGCCATTTGATAAAGCTTAAAGCGACTGAAGATAATTGAAATGTTGAAATATTATTACAATTTAATTATAAAGCTCGTTCTTGAAGGTTATTGATGATTTTGAAGTTTTCCAATTTACAATAATTAATGATAAGAATGACGAATTATACTTTCACAAAGCTCGTTTAAAATATCTTTTAGATTACAAAGGTATAAGGTATTACATCTTATAACAGAAGTCCTATTTTTAATGAATTTTAAGATAAACTATGCCTAATACACTCCTTATACATAAAGGTCCTTACTTATAAACTTTAAAAGCACTGCTTAGTTAGAACACTGTTTTGTCTTTTTCTAGCTACTTTAAAAATCGCGTTGACAGAGAAAGATAAAAGGTTGTATAACTAATCAATCAAGTAACGTTTATAAATAAAGCCTAATATGCTTACCAACATTGGAAAGTTCCATTGTGACGCTAAGAAAATTAAAAGATATCAAACTTATTATTAGATCCTACTTCTGTTGGATGTTTGTTAGTTAATCATGGCTGAACGGTTTTGGATGAAATTTAGCACACGAATAGACCATGGCCTGGGTTAGATAGGCTATTTTTATTCTGGATAAAGACATTCAACGCGGGTGTTGGAGCAGCAAGCAAAAGCTAGTTTCTCATATTATTTGTTTAGTTCCTATAGTTTACATTTCTAATTTTCCGATCTAAATCCAAGCAAAGAATCGTCACTTACACCGAAAGTAACTATTTCTCCTTAAAAAAAAGCTTTAGATAAAGGTATATGAGTCTTATACATCAACTAAGCGGTACGGTAACTACCCCTTTATTGCCTCTGACCATCCTGTTCACCTCAACAATATCACTTAACTAATGAAACATGCGCATCGCAACTCTGGCTTCATTAAGGTATTTTTGTGTGTTACTGGATCTCAACTGAATCAAGCTCTCTGCCGGCTCTAAAAATAGTAGAACAATAGTCGCATTTCTAGACTCCCACACGGTGTACGGATGTGGATTAGAAAAAAGACCCATCTTCTATTAACAACTGGATTTTATGTACGACTTCCTTCATTCTACAACGCATGGTCAATATTTAGCGTGAAAAATTCTTATAAGATCAATTCGTACCTAGTTGTTAGCAATGGTTGTAAGTATATATTTTTGTCTTGTTTTTAGTGAATCTAAAATAAATAGCCCGATTGTCCATGTAAGTAATACCCTTGATTAACATATAAAATAGTAGGTAATGAAACCAACATTGAGACAGCAAGGATCGATAACAGTAGAAACTATTTTATGAAATAGATAAAACTGAAAGTCGGAAAATTAATATAAAATTTACCTCTTGATAATTTTATATAATTCATAATATATGAATAATGTAAAATTAATAAATACTACTATTACTAATAAAAATCTCTAATCTCTAATAATAGTAAAGATCAAAATTGGGATTTTTAATACATTTATGAGATCACGTTTGTTACCCTGAAGAGGTAGGCAGAGGTGTAACTGCTGCACTCACGGTTTACTGAGAGATCCGCTGCATGATATGATAGTGCTTAACGCCATATCAGGAACAAACTTCAATCTAAGACAATTCTCATGAATGATTTTTCGAACTCAAAACAAACACCTTTACTCGACTCGGAATTCGAACCCAGGGCTTCACTGGTTTCAAGTCAGCTGCCACTAGAATGAGACGACCTAGCATATTAAACAACGTGAACGAACCAAACAATTTCCGGGTTCAAGCCACGGCTAAAGACCTAAATAAACCGATCATTAGAATGGCCGCCGTATGCCACCGCTGTATAGCCATCAGTCACGTTATGTTCACCGTGGCACGTGACTCACTGACCACTAATGGATTGTGGTCGATGTCACCGCACACACTACTCTAACATGGCTGTGTTTTAGAATAAATGATAACAATGAATTTGGAACGCTATCCGTTTACTTGAATTGCATTAGATTTAGATTGCTTTTTTGACTATGGATGCAGACATTCTAGAATTTACTCTCGGCTGTGATTTTTTTTACTAACCCTGTATTATATACGTCCTACTGCTGGGCACGGGCCTCCTCTACTGTATGAGAGGGATATAAAATTATTTTTCATAATAAAGCGTTCTAAAGACATGGAGCTTAGTATCAAATCAATGATACTTTAATTCTAAAAAGAAAGCTATTTAATATTATACTTGTTAGGTAAAGCAAGTCCACACAATTCTTTTTTAGTTGATTAACTGTAACTTCGCATTCGATTCGTCTGAAGAGACTTTCTCTCGAACTGATAAAAACCATAGAGATTTAGTTGATTCAAGTAGATGATCAAGTAAATTCAAAACGTGTCTTCCCGCTGTTTCTTGCACTGTCTACCCTTGTTGATGTTATTCCAAAAAGAATTTTACAGTGTCAGAAGTAACTATATAGTTGCATTTTACAATGACGCGCGCAATTCGAATTCCGATGACCAACTTACGAGTTCTTTCTATTTCCATGTATTACAAATTATTATAGGTATTAATAAATGATCAATATATAATTACCCAACATTCACTCACATACCCTGACTCCACAGTAAAATACGAATCTTGTGTCGTGGGTATCAGGAACTACGAGAGACTTTCGGTCTCACAACAACCAGACCCGAAACCAATATTTATGGATGAGACAGATATTTGTCTCGGTGCGGAATCGAACCTAGGCCTCACATTTCGCAGTCCGCTACCCGCCCACTGCGTCACGGAGGCTGATCAATTAAAGACCTAACCGGTAGAAACCTCAACGTTAATCAGAAAAACATTTAACTTTTAAACAGTTCAGAACAGATCTTCTTTAAACATAACTAAAACTAAGTCGATTAAATTACTTTAAAAAAACGCATTCAAATTGATATATTCATACATACACACACCACACATGCATGCTCTCATGTACACATAATATACATACTTATGTAATGTAAGCGATGCGGCTCCGAAGACTCACATCTTTCTTACTTCCATAAACATTTCATAACCTGTAATTTTTTTATCATATACTAACCTAACCTTCATTAGACACCATTTAAATCCGTGGTAATATTATAAAAGGTCTTTTCACCGGCAGTGCAATCAATACAAATCAAGGCACGGTTACATAGAATACAACTGTTACTACCCAAGCACTGTGTCTGGAATCCCGGCAGACGTCCGTACAGAAATAACGCTAACCTATTGTGCAGCGCATATACATCACGCATCGGTTCATGTACGTATTCCAATAAGAATAGGGCTGATGGATCTGGTAAGTGAAAGTGAAAAGAAAATTGAATTAGACTGTATTGTGTTCCAAAACAACAATATACAACAAAAGATTAGTGACGAGTGACGACGTTGATTAACTACGTTACCTTTAGTACATTGAAGGTTAAACCCATTGAGGTATGGAATGCCTTAGAAAAGTGGCTAGAGAGTAAGTAGAAACCCCTATTATATGTGATTAAAATTACCGTGAATTTTTAGGATATCTGTATTTTGATAAGATCCGGTACATAAAGACTCACTGTCGGTTGTATATCTTTACATAGTATAAAATGAAGTTGCTTCCGCTTTTCGCTTAGATCTTTTAAGCTAATCAACGGTATTTAATGCTGTTTTCAGTAATAGATAGTGTGGTTCATGAGGAAAGTTAATATGTATAGCACTCTATGACCCATGGGAGCAGGGCGGTAACATGCAGGTGAAACCGCGAGGGACAGCTAGTAAGTTATATAATAATATAATGACCCCTAAATATGACGTTGTGTAATATTTCATTCACATAGTCATTCACGATAAAGTTGTCGACAAGCCGCAGTATCGGAGTTAGTAAAATTAATGATCAGAAAAAAGGAATTAAAATCGCTACACCACATTTATTAAAGAATTAAATCAAACTACTAAGGTTGGTTAATATCAAATCCATGTAATACTTTTATTGACATAAATGATAAAAACACCATAAAAACAGTACAAGGGTACAAAAACAGTACAAAGAGATAGTCAAACAGTACGAACTTGCTAACCCTCAAGAAAATGTTTTGATATGTTTGCACTTACATCGCGCAGGTACAGATCATTCACGGTATGCCGACTATTCAACCGGTGAACTCAAATATCAAAGGAAAATGGAAAGAAAACTGTGTCTCCATCGGATCTTACTTTTGCTACATCAATGTCTTTGTGAAAACGGCGTTCGATTTTTCACTGCCACAATTACTTTATAACCCCCAACAAAAAGAAGGGTGTTAAAAATTTACATTTTATCTATCTGCTCGCGCATCTGTGTGTGTGTTTGTAATATTAACAGATAAAGTTTGTTAACGCAAAAAGGAATGGATTGAATTGAATACATATTTTTTGTTTGAAAGCTGGTTTAATCAAAATGGCCCAAATCCCCTTTCTCGTCCCAATTTATTAATTATACCTTCACTTTAGGTCGGCAACCCGTCCATAATATAATTGAGTGTATATGGTGAAGATCATTAACCACCGGGTGGCTCACTTCCTCGTGTGCCTATGCCATACAAAAAATATGTTTCTTAGCTATGTTTTAAGAAAATCAGTGCAATCATTTAAACGTTACAGGTGTTTTTTCTTATTGACGTCGGGAGTTTAAATGGCTAGGTTTAGATGTTTGTACCGGAGCCAATTTTATCCTCCGGAGATTATGCGGAGATTTTATTGAATAACCGGAGATTCTCCGGTTATACTCCGGATAGTCAAAATAATTTAAATCATTATAGTTTGAGAAAAAAAAACAATGCTTTCTGAAATATGAATTCATTTTATTAAAAAAATCGAATAGAAAATATCTAACCTACTAGGTAAAAGCAAACTATATAACTATATTTATAGTATACTAGCTGTCCCTCGCGGCTCCGCCCGCGTGATCTGCTTTTTCCGGGATAAAAGTAGCCTAACAGTGGCGCCATGTGTCGAAAATTGATCGTACCCTCTCAGAAACCTTCGTGGGCTCATGCACAACAACTTTGCTAAAGATCATCACATGATCAAATGCATAGTTTTGTCGGGAAAGATTTGATCGTCTTGGTCGCGGCATTGTTAATGATGCTTCAAAGAGAAAACAAATTACTGATGATATATTATCAATTACGTTTAGCTATCATTTTTATAACTGTCAATTTTTTTACCATACTTAACCAAAGACAAAATTACGTTTAGCTGTCATTTAAGTTTTGTTATTCCACTGTCATTTGCGTTTTGTGTCATGTCAGATGTGTTTTTGTTATACCACGTTTTATCGTGACTTGACTGAAACGCCGTCGAACGGGATAAAAAGTATCCTATGTCCGTCTCCTGGTTCTAAGCTACCTCTCCACCAATTTTCAGCTAAATCCGTTCAGCCGTTCTTGACTTATTAGTGGTGTAACTAACACCACTTTCTTTTATATAAGAAGTAGTATCGAACAAAGATATATCCGTAACCGCGACTTAATAATTCGACATTTTTTTCTCAGACATTTTTACCAATCAAATAACCGGTAGTTAGGTAGGCTCCGATACTCACCCTAACCAGTAATTATCCGGTTTTTTAAGAACCGGTGCACAGCACTAGCTAGGTTAGGTAAGATGTTATTTTTCATTCACTGTAACTCAAATTTAAAACTGTTATCAGACATATGATCGAAGTACTATATCCATCATATGTTTCAACTCAAAGAAAATCAATTGAATTGTAAATTCACAGTTAGTCGTCTCAACTTTCGAAGCGACGGGTACTGAGCAATGAATGCACCAAACAGCACTGAGGCATTCCTGTAAACTAACGCCATCTTAGGACTGCAAACGGTTTCACTGTACCTCGTAGATTGATTTTATTCGTATTATTCTTTACAATTTTGATTATTATGTGTCATAACATATTGTAGAAGTTGATGGTAAAGTGAAGCAGCAATGTAGGAATTATGATACGTTACAGTAAGTAGCGACTTTGCTGTATCCTGATATTGCTAAAGTCCATGGGTAAACCTTTAACCATCAGACGGGCCCCATGATCGTCTGCCTATCCAGACTCAAAAACTTGCTTGATATGTATGTTGCAATTATTTATTTACGCGATCTTTGAGTCATTTTTTGATTATCGTCGAACTGAATAGCATCTAAAATGTAAGAACTACGTCGTAAACAGTGCTTTAAAATACCAGGGTTCAACGACCGTTACATCAAAAAGCACATTCAATCTTAAACTATACAACTATAAAGTGACAAAGTTTTCACCACATTGTCAAAATCAAATAAACTCAAATGAACTGGACGCCAACATTTCGCCAATAAATTGTCTACAAACATCCACAAATTCTTACCCGTCAAAATAATAAATTGAAACTTCTTTTATCTCCAAAACAATATATCCAATAAAACCGATACGTGTTGGAGATACTTCGAGACTGGCACGGAACTTCGTATAAATTCGAAGAAACAATATGCCACGACACTGAATAAAATATAAGAATTTCACATAACCCCCCCGGCTTATGGAATGTTTTGCTTGATTTATGGCTTTAACGTGCCGTGTGATGACTGACAACCTTCAGATGAAGTTGTTGGTTCATTCAAATGATTAATATAGCGTGGTACACTGTATTCACATGGCGAGAGACACGCTTTGATGTATTCACAGCGGAACATGTAAAGTTTTATGGATGGGTTTGCCGCAATTAGATTTGTTGATTGCTTCGTCTTGTCTTTAGAACCGTGAAATGACACGTGCATGTTCTATAATAATATCCTTTTCGAACTATTTTCATTTAACTAAGAAGCTTTGGAGATAATCTCGCCAGATTAGAATAAAACTCTTCTCCAAGATATTGCTTCGTAATCACTTAGGTTTACAGTTACTATTAAAATTTAAGATACTTGATTAAATCTTTTAATAGCTAAGATGTTATTTTATTACATTTTGTAATGCCTAATCTCCATGAAGGGTAAAGGCAAATCCATTCCAATATTGTTATACTAGAATTAAACGAATATCATACTTATTGTTATATCTTATTAGATTAGAGAAATTATTATTACTAGAAATAAAAATATGACCATCATCATCATAAATATGATTAATAACAGCGTATATAGGCTGAAAAACCGATGACCTGAATTGAAATCTCGGGTTAGACAATTACAATTTGTGTTTGAATTGACGATTCAAGAAATCGTAAATAAGTTTCCCGAGATTGGAATTTATGTTGATATAGCGATAGGCTCGACAAATATCTGAGCATAGGACAGAAGTAAGTTAGGCACACCTTTGTTCCTTTGGGGATACAAGCGTGAATTTATATATGTATGTATCAAAGAATATCGAACTGAGTATATGTTCAATATTCTACTTAAATATCGTACCCCAGACAATAAACGCCGTGCTATAAATGAACTGGCTCCTTCAAGTTTCGCTATACAATTAGCTTTCAGACCACGAAAAAAGCAACGCTATTCATTACACCTTATAAATAAAAACTGTACTTAAACTTTTCAGTCATTTCATTCACTGGCCCATATTCTATTTTAAGAATTTAATTACGGAAATTCTTGAAATATTCATTGAAACCAGTTTAGTGTTATCGTGCGTACCTTTATGGCCATAATTCCCAGCATCGTATGAGCCGCTTTTCCCCCCATAAACCCGAGAAGTGGGCCAACCACGTTAATTGCCGTACCTTCGTAACGTTTGCCAAAAGCATTTGGTTTAACGGCATCGACCATCCTCATACAGGCGACTTAAATTTCAGTATCTTTTTAAGTTCGTTTTATATGAGCTGGCGCTAATACGTCATTAGGATCGTTAAAATATATTTGTTCTTTTGATTTGCTTTATCAAAGAATGTTTATTAGCAACGGTTTCCTTTAGCCGTCGTACGTCAGTTTTCGAAACGTTTTGTGCATTTGCACGTAACTGTTGCTATGTTATGACTACACATCTATGATACATCACATGACATGATATATCTGACGACTGGGCTTTTACGCCGACTGTTGCTGTTTTAGGCTTGTATGTACTGCGTCATTAATTAGTAAGGTGGATATTTGGGATAGTTCCCAACGTGCTTTTGTACCGTCTGTGAAATACATTATAATACTTTCGTTTTGTCTGGCGTTATCCTGGTTTAGTGCCAGAGTCCGGGGTGATGAACGCAGTCCAGTGCCATGCAAAGCTTTTTAATTAAAATTTCTGTGTGATACTGCTTCTGTTAATGGCTTGGTGCCCATACCAGCAGGCGAACTGCTCGTTTTGTCGTTCAAGCTAAAATAAAATACCTGTAAAAAAGAAGAGAGAGAGGAGAAAGTAGGTGTAGTATTATTGTTTCAGAAAGTAAAAAAAAAAAGTTTAAGCATATTACACGCATGAAGGAGTGTAAAATTTGGCATAACTGTTATGGAGGCGTGCAGAATGCTATTTATATATAATATCCAAGCTGGTAGAGCCAAGCTATAGACAGTTTTGTCTATAGCGGCTTGCTGCTGCGTTTCGTATAATGAGTAAGATATCCAGAGGCCCAAATCCCCCTCCCCTTTCCAAGCGCTAATTATGCCTTTCTTTAATATCGGCAACGCGCCCATGATTCTTCTGGTATTGTGGGCGTACATGGGTGGTGGAGATGACTTACCATCAGGTGACCTGCTTGCTGGTTTGCCGACCTATGCTATAAAAAATATGTATACCATGTATATTAAGTTAAATTAAATAAAACAACATTCATTGTTTACGATCTCACTAACAAAAAAATTCAAACCTAGTAGCTAACTTAATAAAACAAAATTGAAAAAACAGGTCGAGTTTCGACCACAAGTATTTATTAAAAAACAGTAAAACTGTATGTAGTTGAGCCAATACACGGATTGAAATAAAATCCCAACTGAAGCATGCTAGAATACAAAAACAATAAAATGCATAATACACGTACATGAGAGGTTAACAACACAGCATAACAAAGAAAGATGGAACAAAGGAAGGCATTTCCTGAATAAACGTAGAAAAATGTAATGGAGCAATGGTTGCGGTGACAATCGATTTGCCGGACAAATGGCGAGACCATTGCCATCGGCTTGCGACCGTAGTGGACTATTTATTTTTGTATCCGAGCTACGTAAGAGCGTATCGTACTGTTTTTCGTAATATATGTGATATTGAATCCTTATAACAACGGCTTTTATTTGAGTTGGGATTGAAGAGTCGAGATTATATTGGTACAGAAATAGAGAAAGATTTTTCAAATAAATCAGATTGCACGTTATATTTGCCTCACAAATATAGCGTTGCATATTACTTCTGGCTAAAAGAGCCTTGCAGATTAAACATTTAAATATACTTCACTAGACATAGAAGCTTAGGTATGATAGTACTTTTTTATAGCAGAAGTAAGTAAACGAGCAAGTGGGTTACCCGATAGTAAGTTATCTCTACGGCCCATAAAAAATCACGATATCAGATGTATCACGGATGCATTAATTACCTTAAAGGAAAATTATGGAGATTAGGCAGAGGAAAGAAAGTTACATCACTAGAAATCACGTTTACCGTACCAAATGCAATAGCGATCTGCTACTTCACGCAGGTTTTTTTAATAACATAAAAATATAAATCTATACTTTATTACGAACACTGTCTTCTTCGTTCGAATATTTTCGAACATTCGTCGGCTTAGCTAAATTATATTTTTTGTTTTTTCTTCAACACTCATTCATTTCTCCTGAGCCTTTACGAAGATGTCTTCATTTTCTGTCATGAGTCTTGTAAGTGACTTTCAGTCCAACAACACCGAAAATAAGTATTTATGGATCACAAAAACATTTGTCAGATCGTGGATCGAACCTGCGGCCTCTCGTTTCACAAACGGATATTTAGTCGCTGCACCTCAGATTCGCAATAATGTGTGGTATTCTGGAAGTGTTTTTATCTTTAGTATAATTAGTCACTGAGACCGGCATTTTGCCTACGACGCCAATCTCCTAACTGATTCTCATCCACAACATTGGCTGTCTGAAGTCTAGCAACAGAATATATACTATAGCATATAAGCAAACAGTGCAATACCTATTGGAAAATTTAACATTATGTAGACTATTTAATACTAACTTTTGTCGCATTCCGCCCGAGTGATTTTCAGTCTTCGGATTAAATCCAACAGTAACTGCGCATTTTTATGAGATATAATGTTTATTTGTCCTTCCCTAGGGATCAATCCTCTTCATACTGATTTGATTTTTCGGTACGGTATCAAATTTGTTCAGTGGTTAATCCGTGAAATTTTAACAGACAGACAGACGATAATATTAGCACAATGATATTAGTATGTAATAAGTATGAGCTTGAAGCAATTTTCATGGCTATTTTGATATTTTGCACCATTTCGCGACTTTCAACCGGAATGGTCTTTGGTTCCTGAGAAATGAGCCTCGTTTCGTATCTTACATTTTTGTGACAGTTCCAAATTGATTCTCTACAATTTTTCGTACCTTATTCTACAGACTTCTTGGTGGCAAATCGCTACCAATTCACAATTTTATTTACATTTCAGTTAGCTCATATCAGATGATGAAACTGATTTTGCGACGCGTGAAGAATCCTTTAAGAAAAGCTTTAATTCACATATCAACAAACATAGCAAACTGATTTAGGTTTAATAATCAAGCAATTTAGATACCACTTCAGACCATTAAAATTCCTCCGAGATTGAATAAATACATTACAATATTTGCTGCGCAATACTCTTGAGTTTCCCATTAAACATATAAAAAGCTTTGTATTATCCTCATGACTTCATCGGTCTACCCCTCTGGTGATAAAGGCGTGAGGTTACCTTATATAATCTACACTAATATTATAAAGAGGAAAGACTTTTATTTTTGTATATTTGGTATATAACGAATATACTTAAAAACTACTGGACCGATTTGAAAAATTCTTTCACTATTACATTTCTTCCATTACATACTAATCCTACATTATCCCTGATGAACACCTGATGAACGCTACTTTTATCCCGGAAGAAGCAGATCACGTGGACGGAGCCGCGAGTAAAAGTCAGTGTTATAATAAAGCTATTGAAATAAAACTAATTTAAACGGTTTTTATCGCGGTTTTTTTATCAATTTTGATCAAAATTAATAAAAATAACCACGATAAAATCCGTTTAAATTAGTTTTATTTCAATGTGTAATATTCGCGTATAATAAGAAATAATTATGTAATAAAGCTATTTATAAAGATTATCCGTAAAAAACTGATACAAATGCATATAGCCTTGTTGATGCGTGTCTGAAATGAGATATGCATAAAATATAGGAGATATACGAGAGAAGGTGTAGATTTTAGTTATGGCAATACGTTTTATAGGATGGGCGATTACGTATCCGTGTTTTATGTTTTCTCGGGATTAAAGCGAAAAATATTAAGGCAATTTGATAAACAGATTGCATACATAAATTTTATATCGTATGAAACATCGATATTGTGTTTCGATGTGTTTGAGTAGTTCGATATCTTAAATTGAATCTATGTTTGTGACGCTTCGACGTACCCACCGAGACTCGGTATTGTCACGGATCCATTTGACACCTCATCGAAACTAACGATCATAAATTGCCATGTCGTGTACACAACTATCGACAAGATTAAACATAGCAAGTACGCTAGACAGCTACAGATCATCGGTGCGTCGATATGTCACAAATGTTGACGCACCTTTATATTAGGAATGCTAATATTCATTTTACTCTCTATAAGTGAAGAATTCATTAGTAAATACCTGCATAAGTTATTTCTAGCGCTTCAAAAGTTATACTTCTTGCTGCACATAGACTGTTATTAAAAAAATCTCTAAATCAATTAAATTAATGACAGCTGGCAGGAATTTTGTCATAAAACCAATTGAAATAGTAATGAATAATACAAATCTAGTCTACCATTGTGAACTAACTTAAAAAAACATCAAAATAGATAACGAAATGGTTAGCGAAGTTGTTAGTCTTCGCACTATATGACAAAGTTACACATACATTATGAAACAAATAGAATATATTAGACAACATATTAGAAAAATACGCACTTCAATTCCGAGCTTATAAATCAAGACTATCGTGTAAAACGAAACGATAGTGATGCGATGAGGTTAAAGATACATTATAGCAAACCGTCGCAACCGCAAACGGCACTACTTCTAACAGATCGCGATATAAACCGTTTAATAAGCTCTCGACACCATTTTAATGAAGACGGAGCGGTGAAGTTAGCCGGGCTTCAACTACCTATAAAATTAACGTTGTAATTCGGCATCAACGATGGCGACTTAATTGCCGGTTGTAAAATTTTTGTTTGTGTCCGAAAATGTTCTTCCGTATAGTAAATGAGGATTGCTTTCAACTCCAGCACCGAAGTTTTCAATTTTATTTTCCTTAAAGATTTTGTTTATATCGCGATGGTATTTTGGACTGCAAGGCATTTTAATGAGTTTGCATAGCGTTGCGAAATAAATTCTTGGCCGTTTAGTCATTGATAATTGTTTTAAATGGGGGTTGTGTTCTTTAAATACAGCGCAAGGGTTTTTATACGTTTTATTTATTTCAGCTCTTTGTTTAAAACGTTATAAAAATACGTCGCGGTTAATTAATCTTTCAGTAGAATTGTTTTTGTTTAGGGTTCTTGGGAATTGATAAGTTAGTTCAGTAGTGATTTCTCGTATTTTTTTTATTTGATTGAATGACGAGACGAGCCAGACGCTCGTCTGATGGTAAGCACCACGCATGTTCATAAACAGAAGTAACACCACACAGAACTTTGAATTACAAAGCGTTGCATGCCACTGAACTGCGCTCGTCAATCCGAAACATAAGATGGTGAGTTTAATAATGCCCAATAATTTCACGGGCTTCAATGTCCTTCAAACCGAAACACAAGTGCTTACACACTGTTGCTTGGCAGCAGAATTAGACAAACCGGTGGTACCAACCCATACGGCGTCTCGCATACGAGGGAGGGTAATCAAAGCTTTTTTACAATAGCATACTCATAAATACAAATTCAAATGTCCGTGATGGAAATATATGAGCAATAATTGAGTCAGAAAATTTCTCAAAATCCCAACGTTATATTGGAGATTTAGCCTTATTTACAGAATCAAGGTACGTTTAAGTTCAAGCAATTTTTAGTGTGTAAGTAAATATCAGAACACAAATAAATTCTCTCTTCCACCTGCTCTTATATCCCACTCCGCTTTTTAATACATGTTACAGAATAATCTGGCTTGTAGTTTTTAAGATCAGCTGCCTGCCTGATATCAACACCTCTCGAGGGAAAACACACTCAGACCCCGAACAAATACTTATAAATCACACAAACATGTATGCGGGAATCGAATCCGCGACCTCTAGCTTTTTAAAGGAGATTGACAAATAAAATAATATATAATAAGCAAACAAAATAAAACAGTAATAAATATTGTTCAGTCGTTTCATTCACTAAATCTTCTTCAGGGATTGTTTTATGTATAGCTGTAATAAATGTTTTATGTATGAACTGGTCTAATCGATTTATAGGCTGTCTTTAAAATATTTATTGGCGAAATGGATGATTCTTGTATTAACTAAATTATTCTATGTCTGTTTAACTAAGATTTGTTTCTACTCTACATGCCTAGTTAATAAGATTGAAAATAATATATGAAGAGGTTATTTTTATTTCGTTCTCCTTGATAAAACTTTGATCAAAGAAATTCTTTAGACAAAACCATGGAAAATTGACGCCAACGAATTTTATATTTTTTCTTTAATAATGTTGTACAAAACCTCAGCAGATAGAGCTTATCTGTTGATATGTAGATAGGAAATTGACTTTATTAGCCGTATGTATGTCACACATAATGTGTTTTAGCAAAATCCATCTCACAACCAATAAATATAGCGCGAAGTGTAACTTCTATTATTTTGAAAAACTGTACATTTCCAAATAATCATTTTCACACCAGAGTCAGTGGCATAAAATTACCCTCTATGACTTTGGTAAGTCATTACGATGTAATGGGACCAATTTGTTCACGTCTGCCCTCGGCCATAGCACGCAAGAATTCTATAAATATTTTATCGTTTCCTCTGTGTACACGAACAACTCATTAGTCATTTTTGTCGTATTAATTATTAAGCAGCTAATTTAACCTTTCTTCGGAATGATTTTGCTTATATTTCAGTATTTTAATAATATTTATTACTTAATTTCTATTATCATGTTTTCAATACTAAAATACGGCGTTCTATATATCTAGACAAAGACAAATACATTTAAAACGAACAGCAATAGACAAACTTGTCAGCATTATGAGATTTTAATCTGAAAGAAACCCTTTTTTATTGGGACTCAATTCGTCTGGCGCGGTGATTCGTCACTTTCTGAGGTCGAAATATATTATTTCAAACTGTCGGTACCTTCCGTAGATGGAGTTCTATACGGATTTTACCTTACACATGATTTCCATTGATAAAATTGTAGTCAGTGTTCTGTGTTTTTTCTATTTACTCCATAAATCGTTGTTTTACAACAGTTCTCTTGTTAGCAATATTTTAGCTCGGCTACGCATCTCACTCCGCGGGCTCTCATCTGGCAGTTTATCCAACTGGCTAATAGTTTATTTCTTTTGTTCCAGATACCACTTCGCACGCATTTCAATCATGGAGTTCCCTACAAGCGTAGTGACGGAGCAGTCAATACACACGCTGCCGATACAAACGGACACCTATTTATATAGTTGAACAAACGTTTTAAAATGTAGTGTTAGTAAATAAACTGTTCAAGTGATAAAATGAGCTTATAAGTTAAGTGGATGTCATCAGACATGCCATATTACGGGTACAGGGAGAGAGGACCTGAATCGGACTCTAGTGGGGGGTGTTCCGAATCCGAAGGGGGGGAATCGGACTCAGAAGGACTGAGCACTGAGAGCACTGTAGGCCAGGGCCTGCCGTACCCTGGCTTCACACCGGTGGCTCTGCGGTACCTCACGCAAGACACAAGGCCAAGGAGTTGGTGTTTAGCACTCATTACCAATCCATATCCTTTTCAATATTTGTGTAAGACATCGGTAAGTACGTATAAAAAAATAAAAATGAATACACAAAAGACAGAGAATTGTAAGTCATCAAAGAACAAAATGGTATTAAAGTTGTATATTAATTCCTTTATTTTATGCCCTTTTAAGTGGGACTCGTATTGTTAGTAACGTGTTAACTATAAGAGTATTCATCATTGCTTTTGATGATAAACAACGTTCTTAACTTTAATAAAAAGTAATCCTATATCGAATGGTACATTCACAAAGAGTTAAAGTGACATTTTGACACGAAGGTGTACCAAATCAATTCGACGGACTAATTCGGATAAATTATATTTTGTACATAACCTGATCTAATTCGATTGTCTGTTAGAAACGTAAATATTATAAAATCAATTACGAATATCCTTTAACATAATATTGTGTAAAACCAGTCAGACGCCAGACAGATGCTTAAAAACAATTTTTTACGCGTATTACACAGAGCATGAAACGTAAATTTAAAATATTAATGACGCATGCTATTTTAAAAGCCCACGTGTAAATTATTCACATTAAACCTTCGTTAGTACTAAGAAAACAAAGTGTAGTGATGTACGTAGACTGGCTTATAACAAAGTACGAGTATGGAGAAAATGTAAACTCATATTCATAGGGTTGCTAAAAATGTCTCGCATTCAAAGTTCAACCTAATACTTTGTCTGCTGAAATAATTGGCTATTTTTCGTTCCTAATAGTCATTCCTATGTATTAAAAACATTTCTTATGTATTGGGATGAAAACATGTTATTAAGGCTATATCGTAGTCTAAATTGTAAAATTGGCGTAAGGTTAAAAGGAATTTTTCAGAAATCCGCTCAACAGTTCGCTGTATAAAATTTATAATATATTGTGTAATAGTAATTACACAATATATTATATTAAGTAGTAATTTATAATATAAGTTCGTTTCGAAAATTTCTTTGGACGCACACTTTGTGTAAGGGATTCAACTTATGTACAAAATTTTTATACATATTACTGCTATTTTATAATGTGTCGCATCTTTCTTGTGAATCGACATACATAATTCTATTCAAATTAATTCTTAGTTAAATTGAGATCGACTAAAAACGCGCCCTATTATCATACTATCTTTATCTATATAAATAAAAATAGAATGCTGTTCGTTCATAACGGCATCACTCGATAACGGCTCGAAATTTTGCTATTATTTTTTTTAATTGTTCATAATAATCCGAAAAAAGTTTTTTTTGGAAAAAAATGGAAAATCTGCTCCGAATATTTTTAAATTTGTGAATAAATGATAGTGCTTTTTCTACGAGATTTTCGTTTGAACTCAAGACAGTCAGACATCACGATTCGAATGATAGATATTATGCGTAATTCTCTTTCTGTTTTGTTACGACAATAGTTTATTTCTATATAACATCCTGCTATAACCCACGGGAGCAGAGCAATATCATGCAAGCAGGTGAAACCGTGGACAGCTAGTTCTAAATAAAATCCATTAACAACGCTGCTGCCGTACTGCATTTCGGTCGCACAAACCATTTCTTTTTATATCATAGGCCGGCAAACGAGCAAGTAGGTCATCTAATGGTAAGTGATCTCCACTGCCCATGTACACCCACAATACCAGGGCGTACATGGGGCGTTGCTGGCTTATATTTGGGCCTCCGGATATCTCACTCACCGTATGAAACGCAGCAGCAAGCCGCTAATTTACGTCGATTTTGTGTGAAACAGTGGTAACGACCCGGTCGCACCGGCCCATGCATACTGTCGACAAAACTGTCTATAGCGTGACTCTGCCACTCATTTCAATTCAAACAATTGTTTATATGGCGCAAATCATCAAGGCCCTTGGGGTGGCGTATAGTCTTAAAACTGAGGAACATTCTTCTAATATTTGAGAAATCCAGACGTATCCCGGCCACCTAACAACCCTAAATATAAACCGCTATGAGATCATGTTATGGAAAATAATTATGGATTATACACGCGTTTAGGTATAGATGGATTGGGAATGTGATAGTAAACAGACACACCTACATACATTAATTATCTATGAAATATTTCTAAACCTATGGAAAACTCCAATACCGGTGTTTCGATTTTCAATAAGCTCAGTGGAATAGTCCCGAGCGGTCTCCAATTGTTTTTTTATTGGATGATCTGACATTGCTGTACTGGACTCGATTGAACGCCGAGCCAAGAGAATGATAGGCGATGAAAAGCCTAGCCTAGCCTAGCTATAAATGGTGAAGACTAGCCTTCACAGCCTGGATCACCGCCGTAATGGTTGTCGGTTTTTATAGGCTGTATGACGTATGTACTTCGGAGAGTGTGCACGAGAGCCACATGAGCTCATCCCGCCTAATGTCTTCAAGACTAGTGTGAATCGGCACCTTCTGGGTAAGCTCGGTCCATCGTCGACCTCATCTTTGTCCATGCGACTAGACTGAGGTCAAGAGCAAACCCATCTTCAATACAAAAAAAAAGGCGTGCAAATGGGTCGGTTATCTTATATAAGAATCACGGGCGAAAAAAATGAAACAGAGCAGCAAGCCGCTACTTTAAGTCGGTTTTCTGTGAAACAGTGGTAATGTCCCAGTCGAACCGTCGCATTCATGCTATAGACGAAACTATACAGGTACTGTGTGGCTCTATCACTCAGTGTTTTCATAAGTTTCATAAGTGCTTTATGTACTGGCCATTTAGCTGTTAAATAGTTTTTAATCACCGAAACTCTCGAGAGGTGCTAAGGATCGATTGGGATGCATCCATTTCGTTTAAAAACTAGTTTAATCGACTAATATGATAGCGTTTTCAAAATTTATGTACATAATTATTTTTATTGTATTAGATCTATAGACAGCCTCCGTAGCGCAGAGGGGGTAGCCGTCTGTGAAGCGAGGTTTCGATTCCCACACTAAGATTTTGAGAGATAGAAGAGATTTCAGCTCTGGGTGTTTCTCCCCAGAGAGGTTGATATCAAGCAGGCGGCGAGTCGTAAAAACTACAAGCCAAATCTTTTTGAAACATGTGTTAAAAAAGCATGTCTTGCCGATCCCAATGGAAGTGGGATAAGTCTAGTTGGAAGAAATAAACTATCTATTAGTAAATATGTATAAAGATAACTCTTGACTATTCGTTTGACTTATAATACCTATGGTTTAGAAGGTCAGCGAACTACGGCTTCTTGTTCTAAGAAATGATTAAGTACCTACTTCCCAGAATTTCCGTTAGAATCTCAATACAACTCGACAATAAGGGTCACTGTTATCTATTAGTACCACGCCTGCACTGTTTGCATTGAAGTCCTATTTCATGAATTAAATTCTTAGCCGTGGAAATGGAATAGCGAGTTATGAACAATAATGACAATATAAGATGATGTCATAGAACGCTGGCTTGTCTAAAGTTTTAAATCAGAGGTTCCTAGACTTTTTTTCTCATAGACCACTTTCAAAATTTTGCTGATTCCAGTGACCCTCTGCAGCTATATTTCTGTATACCTACAAGTCAGTAGCTGAGCCTCTTAAAATATTATGTGCCTACATTGATAGGTGAAGTCTAGCCAACATTTCAGTTCTTCACTATCGAAAGCAGATAAATTTTCGTGGTCGCCCGCTTACGAATTGAGAACCCCCATTTTTTGTCCCGCCAACTTAGGCCTCCATCGAGTCTCTCGTGGACCCCTGGGCATCCACCTGTACCACTATGGGAACTAAGGCTTTATATCAACAATCATCTCAGCTGATAGAATAAAAATGTAATAAAAATATTCTCACGTCAATGTACCAATACTGCCTGTATATATTTTGCACATACTTGAAACTTTACTTTATATTTGACTAGCTGTCCCTCGCGGCTCCGCCCCCGTGAAATGCTTTTTCCGGGATAAAAGTAGCCTAACAGTGGCGCCATGTGTCGAAAATTGATCGTACCCCCTCAGAAACCTTCGTGGGTTCATGCACAACAACTTTGCTAAAGATCATCACATGATCAAATGCATAGTTTTGTCGGGAATGATTTGATCGTCTTGGTCGCGGCATTGTTAATGATGATTCAAAGAGAAAACTAATTACTGATGATATTATCAATTACGTTTAGCTATCATTTTTATAATTGTCAAACTTAACCAAAGGCAAAATTACGTTTAGCTGTCATTTAAGTTTTGTTATTCCCCACTGTCATTTGCATTTTGTGTCATGTCAGATGTGTTTTTGTTATACCACGTTTTATAGTGACTTGATTGAAACGCGGTCTAACGGGATTAAAAGTATCCTATGTCCGTCTCCTGGTTCTAAGCTACCTCTCCACCAATTTTCAACTAAATCCGTTCAGCCGTTCTTGAGTTAAAAGTGGTGTAACTAACACCACTTCCTTTTATATATATAGATAATCAGTGAAGATCAAAGTGAACTTTCATCTTTTTTCTTAAAAAAAGGAATGTAACTCTAACTTTTAGCGCCATTTCATTAACATTCGTAATAAAATATATTTATTATATTCTTCAAAAACTTATACACAGTCATAAATCAATTAGAATGATAAAAAGTTTATAAACATGTTAAAATTAAATTTTATCATCTAAACGCACAAATATACGGCTGAAGTTTCTTTTGATATTTTATCTTCTAATTTTATTACGCTTCGAAACTTTTATAAAGGTAACGAACTCTTGAGTGACAACTAGAAAATGTATTTAGCAATCTGCTTTATTTTTTTCCTTTCATATTCTTATATACTATGCCTACGTAGCTTTGAAAGATGATTAAACTGAATTACACTTATTTTCTTCTACTCTAGCCCCATCGTGAAATATATTAGGTCCTTACATATGAAATTGGCGTTTCGTATGGGAGGAACAAAAAGTCGAATATTTTTTAATATAATATATTTAATTAATCAAAGTATGAACCATTATTTTCTATGCGCTTTTGCCATCTCATAGGTAGTTCATTGATCCCTTTACTAAAAAAAACCAGTCGGACGGGAATCAATAAAATCTTTGAAGGCGATTTGGAGTGCCCCATCGGAGTTGAATTTTTTCCCTTGCAAGAAGTTATCCAAATTTCGAAAAAAATGGTAATCTGTTGGAGCAAGGTCCGGGGAGTACGGAGGATGTCTTAGACTTTCCAATTGAAGCTCTTCTAATTTAGTAGCCGTCTGTTGCGCAGTGTGTGGTCTAGCGTTGTCGTGAAGCAGCAGTGGCGTGGAGCGATTGACCAGCCTAGGTTGTTTAGCCGCTAGCTTTTCCATCATGGTTTGCAATTGCTGACAATAGACATCAGCCGTAATAGTCTGGCCAGATTTGAGAAAACTGTAATGAACAATACCGGCACTAGTCCGCTTACAAGTAACTTTTTTGGGGTTAATTTTCGCTTGGGGCAGGATTTGGCTGGCTGGCCAGGATCCAACCATTGCGCTGAGCGCTTCCGATTATCGTAAAGAACCCATTTTTCATCACAGGTAATGATTCGGTTTAAAATACCTTCATTATTGTGCCGGTTTAGTAATGTAACGCAGCAGTCGACGCGCGTTTGCCGGTTTGATTCAGTCAATTCGTGAGGTACCCACCTTTCAAGCTTTTTAATCTTCCCAATTTGCTTCAAGTGAACTAAAACAGTTTTATCACTAACATCGCAGCCTGCAGCTAACTCGGACGTGGTTTGCGATGGATCCGCTTCCACAATAGCCTTCAACTCTTCATTATCAACTTGAGTCTCAGGCCGTCCACGGGGCTTGTTCTGCAGGTCGAAATTTCCAGAACGAAAACGTTGGAACCAAAAACGAACTGTGTTTTCTTTTGCAACACGACCGCCATACACATCATTCACCCTTCGAGTTGTTTCCGCAGCACTAGTGCCACGGCGGAACTCGTACTCGTAAATAATGCGATATTTTAAGTTTTCCATTTTGTAAAATGAGTGACGCAAACAGAAAAAAACAGAAGAAAAAAAACAAATGAATGACGATCATCGAAGCACAAATACATGAGTCTATAGCTGTACAAATTTGAATTTGGAATTCCTTACCAAAGAGGAGAAATTTGTGATTAAAGTGGCCAGTACGAAAAACGCCAACTTCATATGTAAGGACCTAATATTTACATCAATTAAAAGTAAATACCTGATAGGTATATAAAATAGTCTTAGTTCTTATTTCACAATATTCAAGTTAGATTTAACTACTAATTTATCTTTACGACAGCTTTTTTTAAAGTAGAGTACTTAAATAGAAAATATTTCTGTAGCTATATGTATATGTTAGAATATGACTTTTGTATTTGATCATATTTTATTTGGTAAGTTACATTTACGCAGAGGCGTTTAAAGTTCTGAAAACAATTTTAACTATATTAAATTTCAATCAATGCGTTTTACAATAATTTCAGCTTCAACCTAAGGTGATGGAACTCATACTGAATTAATTAATTTAGATTTATGTCTTTATATAAATTATGCATAAAATGTATTATAAAGTTTATTATCCGTCTAAAAAAGCATTTTAACAACTAATTTTAGAATTATCAATTTGAAATATCTACATATTATTGGCATGGCATTTCGAATTTTGGTGTCCTAATTTTTATAACGTAATAACCGTAATAACGTTTGGACATTATAAAATGATCCCTAACAATATATTGAAGATATAATTTCAGAACAATTTTCTAAACATACAGTACATCGTCTCTGGAGGATTTAACTTGTAAGACACAAGAACATTTCACAAAGGCTAAAGCTTTGACGTCTATATCGTCGTCTCTATGGACCGGTATGAGTAGTGAATGTAAATTTATTAATATGAGCATAATACTAAGTTTGCTAGTGTAAGACAATTTACATGATTGAAAATCTCCTTATGGGCATTGTAATGCTAACATATTCAAACTGTTGTTAAATAATCATATTGAAACTAATATTTAATTAAATTTATATATCTTTAATTAAGATGTTAAGTCTTACAATGCCCAGTAATTTCACTAGTTTCAATGTCTTTCAAACGAAACACAACAGTACTTACACACTGTTGCTTGGCAGCAGAAATAGACAAAGCAGTGGTAGCAACCCAGACGGCCTCTCGCATACGAGGGACCTACCACCATGTACAAAAGATATATTTTTTCAGTAACTGTTGTAATTCACGAGAACTAAACTTGTTAAATGTAAACAAAAAAGCTGTTGAGTTAGCCCTCCTATGACCTCATTTATTTTGTTATAAGTGGACCCTAACGTGTTTGTTTAACAAAAAGGGGTCGTGGTTTAAATAAATGTCCTCTATGATTGCTTAAATTTATTTTCACGATGACTAATTTTTAATCACGCACATTTAGCTTGTTATATTTTGGCGCAATAAATCTGGCTTAACTTACTTAATGCAATACTTAGTACTTGATTTAATTTCTAGTAAACATACTACGTCGATAAAAAACTCTTAAACTAGAACAAGATTTATCTTTTTTTTCATAATGTTTTTATAGATATTGCCCTTTACTTTGAATGCGTTAAAGTGTCAGTTGGCCATGGAGCAATGCTGAATTTACCAGCCGTGTAGGCCGCAGCTTTGTGGTGGTAGCTAGCTGGGCGTAGGCCTTATTTGCTGTGTGTATTTATGCATAATTGATTTGATTTTTATGTCTATCCAAATTGTAAAGTTATGACTTATTAAAGCCTTAGGTAAATAAATACAAGTGAGTGATTTAGGTAGGTAGGAAGGAGGGATAGGAAGCAGAAAGGGAAGTGGCCTATAATAAAAAAAAAGAATAATACATACATAATGCTATACTTAAATGTTTCTATAGTCACGCGTACTATGGAGGCCTAGTAAGATGCAAGTACACGCATGTCATACTTGTAAGTATATCTTTATTTGGCAAGCAAAAGATGCAGCAATAGCTCAGCGGAGAGTCTTTCCCACTGCCAATACAAAGGGATCGAAACCAGTTGCTGGTGGGAGGATACTTGTATCCGACCGGATAGCGACCACCGTACACTGGTGCTAAAACCTGCCATAGTGGCCCACCTTGTGTGGGTCGCGTTCCAGGGTCAGCCAGTGTATATCCGTTTCTCCCCAGGGGGGTTGCCCCCTGATCCTAACCCTTTTCCCATCCCTTTTTCCTTCCCCTCCCCCTTGGCCCTTTGGCAGGCCGGCATGATGTTGCCGACCTACAATGGACACATTGTTTATCGTTGGTCGACATTATTCTTGGATTGCGCTACACTTACCATCAGGTGTAGCGTAGTCACTTTGCCGAGCCAGGATAAAAAAAGTTCCTAAAGCATGCACCACTGACTTTTCTAAGTTACGTGTGTATCTATTGTTAAATATTGCTTTCTCTAACGTTGAAGGAAGCCTACATACCAGCTCTCCATAAGAATTACAAAGTACTGTGAAGTTTTCCAACCCGCATCACACCAGCGTATTGGACTTAGGCCTAAAGCCTCTCATTTATGACCATTCCCAATATTTTGCTCACCGACAGATTTGCTTAGTGGCAGTAAATTTTTGACACATATTGTATAGAAGTTTTGTCAGAACACTAACTATTGATTGTAAGCAAATCTATCTATAACTATATTACACATATTTTATACAGTTATTGAAACGGTAGGTTTATGAGAATTTCCTGTAACCTCAGGTCATTTTTACGATCTAGCCTTAGTTACAAGCCTTACGTGGCCGAGACATAGTCTTTTTTAATTTTTGTGAGCCTCTCTCGTAAACCAGAGTTCTCTCTTCATCTAAATGAAGCTTAAAGTGAAAATGATGATCTTCTAATTATGTAGTAGGTATACTATTATGCAGAATGTGCAAGTAGTTAGGTTGAATTTACAAGGGTCACCCTTTGGGAATTGGGAGACTCCGATATTGTAGTCGCATTAAAGGGTCGAAAGTTACAGTTTGCTGTCTTAAATATGGGTAGGCGATTACAGGCGTTGTTTCATATTATCCCTTAAGTCCTTGGGTTGATTTTAGCTTAAATCAAAAAGTAGTATTAAAAAAAACTCTAAAGTATTGAGGTTTTTTTTTCTTTTTGTGGGGCTCTATGCCCGCCCCACTCTCGTCCCTCTGATATTATTTTTCAGAGCTTTTACCCATCTGTGAATTCACTACATCTTTTATTAATAAAAACCCCGTAATAATGCATATATAAAAGGTATATATAAAAAATGTATTGAGGTTAAAACAAAGTGGTAATATTTGGGCTTTTAGTAAAGTAATCTAGTGTTATGTAATTTAAGATATTATCCTCTGATTGAAGAAGCTTCAAAGGTAAATAGAGGCTCTTAAGTTTATTATCCTGATGTTTAATATCGACATGAACTTTGCAGACTTACGAACTTTACATGCCCTGACTGGGCACAGGCGTTGATGAGTTTGTCAATTCATTAACGCCTAGAACAAACCGCTGGCCCAAAAATTATACGTATTAAACGTATTTTAATAAAACATAAATCAATTAGAGATTTTATGAATTTTCTTCCCTAAATAAAGGTGCCAAGAAATAAAAAAATATGTAAGTAAATATAATTACGATCTTTTCTTGAAATTCGGAATTAAGGTTGTTTGAAAACAAATGACGCAACACGGTTTTAAGCGTCTTTCAGAATATAACCCTCAACGGGAGAGAAGGGTCTTTCCCATAAAAGGTTTTAACACGCGCGAAACCGCGAAAAAGCAAATAAAAGATATGTTAAAATACGACCGCCTATTATAAAAAAACATGATAAAGATAAAATCACAGGCCAATATTTTCTTATTTATAAAATAAGTAGGATATATTTTGAGCTTGAACACGAGTACTTCATTAATTATGTGTTATTGATTTTCTTCAAAAACCTTGACTATATAAATATGTATGCGTTAAAATATTGTTCATCCGTAGGAACTAAGTTTGATTAGAAACTATGTAACACTTATAAGAAATATAATGTGTCTATCTATAAAGATAGATAGACACATTATTTTCACGAGTATAGCTCGGAAAGCCGACCTATACTCGTATCCTTGATAAAAATTCTGCACTTTTTTCCTAATATTTTATCCATTTCTATATTCTACTCTGACTCCTAAAATTACACTAGCATAGTTCTTTTTTTTAAAACAATGTATGTGTACTTTCTCTACAGCGAGAATAGAGGAATAATCTCAATCGGAACTCACCTAAGCCCACACAATCTATACTTATAAAATAACATGTCCTGACTGACTGACTGATTCATCATCGCCGAGCGCAAACTATCAAGGCTACAAGCATGAAATTCGGACTGTATATTCATTTTGTTATGTAGGCACCCACTAAGAAAGGATTTTAGAAAATTCCACCCCAAAGGGGTCAAAATAAAACAAATAAATACGTGTTTCAGGAATTTTGGAAATTTTAGTTAATAAGAGATGAAAAGGGGGGTGAAATTTAATGCCAAAGTGAGTTTGTTTGTTACGCTTTCACGCCTAAATCACTGAACCGATTTTGATGAATTTATCTATAGGGATAGATGGGATCTTGGAGACGGTTACAGGCTATTTTTATCACGGAAAATGCTGTTCACGCGGGCGGAGCCGCGAGCAAAAGCTAGTTAAAGATAAAAGTCTGTAAACGCTACTGGTGGAGTACAAATGTAAGGACGGATAATTCTTTTTTATACTTTAGACTTTTACATATATATAATAGAATTAACATGATACGGGAATGTTGAGAACATTCCAGAATGACTCAACATATCACCCGGAACTCGAGAGACGGATTCAACTTTCGAAGATTCAAATTAATTTTCATTTAATGTTCAAACAAAAAGTTCAAAGTAACAATACTAAACATATATCGGACCGCCACTACACCCGGAGCTAACTATCATATAAATTATGAAAAACAAATCTGGTTAACATCATGCGGGAAGAACGTGTGTAATGAATCTTAATTGTTTTATACTATGGTACAAACGCACGGCTTTTGTTCGTTTACCTACGACATAAAGGATTTCTTTCATCTTCAAAATTGAATCGAGGTCGGAAGGAAAATTTATTTCAATTCAGTACCAGGACCGTGATCCCTTAACGTAATAGGCTCTTTTGTAAGATGAAATAAATTCCAAAAGTTAACCGGAAAATTAAAGAGTGTATTTAATAATTCTGAAACGTACTATTTCATTTTGGAATTTTATTCAACGCTGGGAATTTAACCCTTTTATATTTATAGCTTCCGAACTAGCCAGGTAAAAATGTACACTAAAATATGTTTGAACAGTTTTATTCGATTCAGCCCAAGTTTTTCGCTTGAACCGCCAACGTTGTTTATAAAAACCTAAATTAACTCGGTGGCGTATCTACCGCAATCTGCTATAATATGATAACAAAACAATGTTTAAAGCTCCGAATACACGCACTTGTTGGTCTGGTCTGGTTTTATGCGTAGTTAAATCGATGAGTGCGTAAAAGAAAGTATCTTAAAAGCTAAATGTTGTATACATCGGGAATATTATCAAGAAATTTTTAATGTAAAAATATTCAATGTTCGCTATTAATAATTATTTAGCTTATGGATGGTATCAAGACGGTACAAGGTCGAATAACCCTACTAATATTCTGTAGCACATGTATAGACACGAGTATGTAGGTAATTCTTGTAAAAATTGGTTTATTTTCTGTATTATAGGCGTATTCTCTAAACATTTGTGTGATCCACAATTATTTGTTTCGGGGTCTGGGTTTTGTGAGACCGAAATTCTTTCGTAGTTTCTGATACCCACGACACAAGACTCATATGTTACTGTGGGATTAGAACTATGTGTATGACTGTTGGGTGTATTTATTCTCTAAACTGGCCATCTAAAACTTTTAGGAAAAACAATTTTGACTAATACCATCGGGTTTATACAACTAACTTTAAATAGTGTAATTAGAAGAATTTTCAAGTTCCGTTTTGGAAGTATAGGTGTATACACCTACTGCTGTGGTAACAGGTGTTAAACTTTCCGTTTTTAAACTATTTTTGCACTAAAGGATGTTTATCTACGCAACCGCAAGTCATCGTTTACAAAACCTTGTATTAATATGATTATAATATGGCCAGTGTTATAGCTTCCTTAATTATTTAAATTCTATAAATTTTTCATAAAATTTGCCTCGTAAATATTGAGTTTCCTGTTTTCACAAGATCGTCACTTGTTCATGAGTAATAAAAATTGTATTAACAACTTAATTTTGCGGTCACTAATTTCATACATCACAAAGATTTTTTAACGTGAAAATTCATTAAAGACTTGACGTAACATAACTATAAGTAACAAGGTAATGGTCAGGGATCCCTGAGCCATTTTTCCATTTGATTACTATCAAGCTAATTTTCCGTGAGTAGCTTCGTTTCGATGAGACGCCCAACAATTCCCTATGCGTAAATTCTCTATTGTGGTAGCTAACAGAGATAGCAAGGATAAAATATTTCGATTTGATGAGTCCCAAAAATTATTACTAATTGGTTTTTTTATTGTTAAATCTGATGATAATTATTATTATTTTAGATTATTCGAAAAAATATTTGTCCTACAAAATGTATGGTATGATCAATAAGTCATGATCAACTTTAAAATACCATGTTACTCAAACAGGCTTTTTAAACAAAATAAATGAAAGTACTAACCTATGAATTTGCTCTTGAAAAAGTTTCATACAAAGTGCAAGCACCCATTTTTCCGCTTAAAATGTAAATTTCCAATAATGCTTTCTTTTTTTTCTTTGGACCTCTCTAAATTACACAAACTATCATTTGACCAAATTTCATGATCCTAGCTTTAGTATTTTTAAAATTTTGTGATTAATCAGTGTGTGAGTAGTATTCATTCATTTTTCCCAATTTAAAATATAGGTACAAATTATACTTACTAAGCTTTTGGGCTCTATTTCAAAATCTCATAAAATAGTTTTAAGGGTCGATATTTTCAATTATTCAAGTTCTCCGCCGTGAAATGGCATCTACGGAATTTGGCTGGTATGTCGGACTCGTGTGAAAATTAATTGGTGCGAAATTCGTGTAGGTGTTGTCATAATTCATAAGGTATGGAATTTCAATATTATACTAGCATGTACGCAAATGCTTGCAAATGCCTTCGTTGTTATCGTTATTCGGTTATGAAATATAATAATAAATTACCCATAGTACGGACGACAGACATACATAGTGCTGGTACCTGATTTATTTTTGTACCCGACTAGATAACGACCAATTGTGATCATAGTACTTGTTCAGGCGAGTCCCGTTGTCAGCCAGTGTATATCAACAAACTTCTAACTAACATGTAATTAATACACACGTGATTCACTAACTTCAGACCAGCATGATTCTATGAATGATTCGACTCCCGCGCTAAGGCAAATGTTTGTGTGAATCCACAAATTGATTCAGGTCTGGGAGTGTTTTCTCCCAGAGGAGTTGACGTCAAGCGGGCGGGTCTTAAATGTGTTAATTTTTTCTAAGCTACTTGTCTAAGGATAATATATTGCTTTTGTTTATTTATTTTTTTATTTAACTTATTTTTCCTGCCTATCTTTACAATCCAAAAAGACCCAACAGGGTTTTTGTTACAAACAGTATAATCACATAGTTGTAATAACCTATATACTTATTTTTTTTTTACTAGCCCTGTATTATATACGTCCCACTGCTGGGCACGGGCCTCCTCTACTGAATGATAGGAGTTAGGCCTTAGTCCACCACGCTGGCCTAATGCGGGTTGGCAGACTTCACATACCTTCGAAACATCTTATCGAGTTCTCCTATATATACCTATTTTACGTCACGTATACTTACAACATGCGAATAGACGTTGCTGCTCTTTTAAAACAGATTTTTAATTCTCCGCAGTCGAATTAATGAAAGTCAAAGTAAAAGTAACACGATTATGTGGTATTTCGTTTGTTTTATATCCATCAAATCTATATATATAAAAGAAAGTGGTGTTAGTTACACCACTTATAACTCAAGAACGGCTGAACGGATTTAGCTGAAAATTGGTGGAGAGGTAGCTTAGAACCAGGAGACGGACATAGGATACTTTTTATCCCGTTCGACCGCGTTTCAGTCAAGTCACTATAAAACGTGGTATAACAAAAACACATCTGTCAAGACACAAAACGCAAATGACAGTGGAATAACAAAAATTAAGTGACAGCTAAACGTAATTTTGTCTTTGGTTAAGTATGGTAAAAAATATGAGAATTATAAAAATGGTAGCTAAACGTAATTGATAATATCATCAGTAATTTGTTTTCTCTTTGAATCATCATTAACAATGCCGTGACCAAGACGATCAAATCTTTCCCGACAAAACTATGCATTTGATCATGTGATAATCTTTAGCAAAGTTGCTGTGCATGAGCCCACGAAGGTTTCTGAGAGGGTACGATCAATTTTCGACACATGGCGCCACTGTTAGGCTACTTTTATCCCGGAAAAAGCAGATAACGCGGGCGGAGCCGCGAGGGACAGCTAGTTGAATGATAGAAACAAGTTTTGATTGAAAAGATGTTTGTCATTTGTTAGAACGCGCAAATGAAATGGGGCTTGTAACACCATATGTGCGTTCGGAACCTTAATTTACATCTACGTTGCATTCCAATTTAGTATGTGTTCGTTCATTATCATCATCAGCCACAGTACGTCCACTGCTGAACATAGGCCTCCCCCAAAGATTTCCAGACCGACCTGTTGGAAGCGGCCTCCATCCAGCGACTTCCTGCGACCTTTATCGGGTCGTCTGTCCACCTTGTAGGTGGACGTCCAACGCTGCGCTTGCCAGTACGTGGCCTCCATTCCAGAATCTTCCTACCCCATCGGTTATTGGTTCTGCGAGCTATGTGGCCTGCACTGTTTTCGTTCCGCCTGACGTTATCCTGCTTTAATGCAAGAGACCGCCTTCCCGTCATGATTGGACGCAGACTTAGTATTATGTTGGGCGACCTGCCGTCTTACCCCCATAACCCGCAACGGGAAACAAGTTTCGTCGTTGCCTCGTCCCTTAATCAGCAGAGTGAGATGGAGTTATTTGCTTTCTATACAAATGTAGTAACTGAGCTCACTATATCAATATATTCTGTAAATACTGATTCGTATAAACTACTTTTCGGGTTTTCATGTCAAAAAAATCTTTTAAAATATTGTTTTCGATTAACACAAAATCAATTTCGAGTTCACAATCATAATCGCTATTAATCCGTATTGTCTTATTTACTGTGTTTTGAATACAACTGCTTGCACTACAGATAACAATAGCACTTATATGGTATTTGGCATTATAAGGTAATCCCTAAAAAAGATTTGAGAAATTACAAAGGTGTCTAAAATTATAATGGAATTAATAGTCACCACTCGAAACATTGAAGTTAACGAAATTTTTAATCCGAAGCCTTTAATTAATTTAACCCTCTATGTCGTCAAACTGAATGGAAATTTAATTAAGAAGCAAACTTAATGGATTAAGAAAGGGCTACGAACTCAAATGTATCGGAATATAACTGAATGTGCTAGAACTGATTTATATCAGGATTTTATTTTTACGCTGCTGCTAGGTCTATAAAATTGTCCATAACAAATAAACACCACCACTGGCGTATATCCAAGATTATTTTCTTTAACGTGTTTAAATGATATCAGGTTAAAGACGATGTAAAACAATGTCTAAAACCGAAGTTACTGATTATAGTACAAGATCCCTGGGAACATATGTTTTTAGGCAACCCTATTGGTATGTGTTCAGCAACACATTTTATACCCTAAAATATTATTTTCGTCCGGTAAACAGATGGGTGAAGGTGAATGTTCCCCGGGATCTTAGACCATTAGGTATTATTGATTTGAAAGTTGGTAACTTTGTTTTATATAGATTTAAGAAAATCTACCTAACAGAAGTTAAATGCAAATCAAAATAGGAAAAGACTATCGAAAATTACATGACGATTAGTCGATGTTGTCATGCAGTATTCTATTGTATACGGTTACTTAACAGGTGGTAGGTCCCTTGTATGCGAAATTCCTTCAGGTTTAATTTATTGGGGGTTTTGTCAAATGTGACGATGACAGGTTGGGGACAGAAAAGCGACTCGTCGGAACGTATCACTATGACGTATTTACTCACACCAAAAATATATCGGGTACCCTCCCACAATAAAAAAAACAAACCACAAACGAATTCCATACTCCCTCCTTTTAAAAGTCCTGTAAAAATCATTACAAATACTTTTAATATCATGAAAAAAGAATGTTAATCAAAATAACTAAAATGCTAAAGGCGAAGTTTGGCCTGTGAATTTAAAACGCAATTTCATAATAAATTATTTCGTAAATGCCTACAAAAACTCATATAGATTTATGTCTCCTAGAAATGTCCTTGAGCTGGGGCGAGAGAAGCTTTCGCTTGTCCCAATTAACTGTTTAAACCACCTGAGGCCATTAAACTACGTTGGGTTATTATTAACATAAATACATAATTCTGTACTTAACTTTCATGTTTCATCATAATATCTTTGAAATAGAATAGTTAATTTATTTAACCCACATCATCCCACTGCTGGGCAAAAATCTCCTCTGCCTACACATCTTAAAAGCTAATGGCACTGCACTTCACTCTAGGTCAAATCTATATCTATACGATTCTTGTGTCGTCGGTATCAGGAACTACGAGAATCTTTCCGAATGCCGATAGTGATAATTCTTTTTATATTTGATAGGGTTGACTCCAGTAGAAGTCCCATATAAATTAAATTAAAATATGAAACGGAGTACGAGATCAAATAGAAAACTTCTCAACGGATGACAGCAATTACATCGAGGTTTTGGGTTTAGAAATAGTTCTCTGAAGTTATCTAACACCTGCTAAACGCGTTCCCTAAACCAAAATAAAACTTGTTTAAATACTTGAAAAAATAACAATTGAAATACGAAAGAAAAACACACCTAAAGCCGTTACGGTAGCACAAATTAGCTCATTGATGTTTTTTACTAGAACAAAATAATGTTGAGCACCCTAGAGGTCTCTTATCTCCCGGCGAATTGAGTAAATTAGGTTGTTCAGTGGAAACAAAGGTTATAAGTGGAAAACTAGGCCTCCATTATTTGGTCGCTTAATATTCTTAGGGCAACGTAACGATTGCCACTATTACGTTTCCTTGCCCACGTACGCGATAAGGGGCTTGTTATTAGGGTTGTCACACGGTTTGTGAAATCCGCACAAATTAAAATTGGATACATTGAGATAAAAGGGATAAAGGATAATTTTGTTGCTGACTCAGCTATGTTTGCGGTTGAATTTTAGATAGTATCACAGAAAAGATTTCTTGTAAATAATTTTACTACATATCGAACTCATTTTTTTTTATTGAGCCTGAGTGTTGAGACGAACAGGTGCTCTCTTGAGGATGAGCGCAACGCCTGCCTACAAACAAAAATAGTCATTATTTAACATCTTATTGTTAAATTTAATACAATCTATTGTTTTTTTTTCTCTCTCTTATTTTACTACGAAGCTGTGTATCTTGAATGCTGTGTACAGTAGTAAATAGACGCCAGATTTATATCATGTCTTCTATAAGTGTAACTTTATGTAAAATGTAGTCTGTTGTCTGTAACTGCACCAATAAATAAATAGTGTAAATTATTCATATTAATCAAAGTCCTGATCCCTATTAGACCGGTGATTATCCGGTTGAAAATGGTAAAAATAGAAACAAATTTATAGTAGAATCAAACCCATTGTAAAAGGAAGAGAATACAACAAAATTGATAGGAAAAATAAATTACCGGCGATCTGAGGTCGGGAAGTGGGAAGGGAGGGGGGGCTTTTAAGGGTAAAAAACGGTTTATCTCGATTTCCGGAAAAACTACAAGTCCTATGGAAAAAAGTTAAATCGCAAAGTTGTAGGTAATAAAAAGATCTACAACTTTTGTATACACACTCTCTTCACATAACCTCAAAATATATGTGAAAAATTCAAATAACAAAGTTTTTTGTTTTTATTTTTATCTATCATAATAAATCATTTTTTTTCACGAAATTTGGTGAAAACTTACCTTTTTGTATCCCAAATACACTGTAATTTTTTTTATTTAAAATATTTATTTTTGCACCTTATTTTGACTTAATATCGAAAAAGCAGCCTAATTTTCAATCGAAAATTCTCACGTCAAAATATGAGCTTTTTTAAAAAAATCTGTTGGTTTCTTGTTCATTGAATTCTCTACTTTCTGATGGTGTAAAAAAATATATATATTACTATGGTAAATGTGCTCAGAAAATGTAAAGTTATAAGTTAATATTTAATAAGACATATCTACAATATTTTGAGAAAGTTGTAGAATCTTCTTTAAATTATATGCGTAGATGCCTCTTTATTGTTATTTTAATATAACTTATATACCTGAGTGATCTACGGAAAATTTTAGCCCATCATAAAGAAGTGGGGAAGGGGCTAGGTGGGTCTGGGCCTTACTACCTGTTATTTAGTAGTTCGTTTCTTTGCATTTTCTGAGCACATTTACCATAGTAATGTATATATTTTTTTACACCATCAGAAAGTAGAGAATTCAATGAACAAGAAACCAACAGACTTTTTTAAAAAAGCTCATATTTTGACGTGAGAATTTTCGTTTGAAAATTAGGCTGCTTTTTCGATATTAAGTCAAAATAAGGTGCAAAAATTAATATTTTAAATCAAAAAAATTACAGTGTATTTGGGATACAAAAAGGTAAGTTTTCACCAAATTTCGTGAAAAAAAATGATTTATTATGATAGATAAAAATAAAAACAAAAAACTTTGTTATTTGAATTTTTCACATATATTTTGAGGTTATGTGAAGAGAGTGTGTATACAAAAGTTGTAGATCTTTTTATTACCTACAACATTGCGATTTAACTTTTTTCCATAGGACTTGTAGTTTTTCCGGAAATCGAGATAAACCGTTTTTTACCCTTAAAAGCCCCCCCCCCCCTTCCCACTTCCCGACCTCAGATCGCCGGTAATTTATTTTTCCTATCAATTTTGTTGTATTCTCTTCCTTTTACAATAGGTTTCATTCTACTATAATTTATTTATGTTTCAAATTGGAAAATCATCGGTCTATATAGCTATATGAGGAATGAACTGACTGAAATGCTTTTTTATTTTGTTTAAAAGCTGGTTTAATCGAAGCTACGTTTGAAGAAAATCGGCTATTTAAATGTCACAGATAATTTTCTAATTGATTTCACAAAATTTTATTGGTTAGTTATATATATTCAAATAATATTAATTCTCTTATAATAGCACCTACTGCTGCGACTGCCTTGGTGCCTTGACTGCCACAGTTGTATTGAGTACGCTGAACGACTGCTGCACTGAGATCTCGGGTTCGATCCCCGGGTCGGGTAAATAATAGGTTGTTCAATCAAGAAATGCTCAGTATAAGCCCGGAGTCTGCAAATGCCCAGTATGGCGATAAGCTCGCCTCCTATCACATTATGGGACGGAAATACGCTCAAACGCTCGCGAAATGTGGGTGTACTGCTCACACTCTGCCTACTCCTTCGGGGATTACAGGCTTTAGTGCAAATGTATGAATGTTCGTTATAATAGCAGTTTCCGAAAAAAGTACCTATAATCAGAAAAAAATTTATTACCAAATACACAACAAAATCTGATAAACTCTGTCAGCTGCACTCTTTAATTTTGAAATTACGAAAAGCGATGTGATTTATGATACTACTACAAACACTGTTCACGCAACCGTAACAAAATCTAGCGTAAACAGACATGCATTCGGTTACATTTCCAGCCCTAGTAGACTGGAAGCTTGCCCGCATCCGACCGTCGATGGTTATAGCCAGACGTGCGCCAGAACGGTAACTAGTACTTATTGTGTTATCAATGCTCTGCAATCACAGTCTGCAAATGCCATGCTAGTGGCCAATTGCAAAATGCATTTTTCATATATCATATCCTACTAATATTAAACGCGAAAGTTTGTAAGTATGGATGGATGGATGGATGTATGTTTGTTACTCTTTCACGTAAAGACTACTGAATGGATTTTAATGAAACTTTACAATAATATAGCTTATACGTCAAAATAAGACATAGGCTACTTTTTATCCCGAGAAAAGCAAACCACGCGGGCGGAGCCGCGAGCAAAAGCTAGTACTGTTATAAATGTGAATGTAAGTTTGTTTGTTACGCTTTCACGCGAAAACTACTTAACCGATCATCATGAAACTTTGTACACATATTCTTGGAGGTATTAGAAGCAACATAATATGCTACTTTTTATCCCGGAAAAAGCAGATCACGCGGGCGGAGCCGCGAGGAAAAGCTAATAATAAATAAATACTACGACTCAAATTTTACGCTATGACAATCTTCGATGATTTACTACGAATATGTAAACCGGTGTTTTAAATTTTGTGAGGATCGTAAAGCAAAACTATTTACTTACATACTATAGTATAATAAGTAATCTATATCATAATTATAGTACTAATGTTTCTTTTTTATTCATATAGGATAAAAAACAGAACTACACCATTTTCCAAAATAAACGAAGACTACCAACGCGTGTAATTTATAGTACATCTATATAGCCTTATTTAGGGGAAGCTTCCATAATGAGGTGAACAGGATAGAAAAAGAAAGAGGGAAAATGACCTCATTGCAAGTAACCATAATTACTTTAAGACTTTTTGAAATAAATTTCACGTCAAACCTCTCTGTCTTTTGAATCTCATCGTAATGTTCATAGACCAAGCTATACTATTATTACTAAAATTAAATAAAATAAATATATAAAATGTGCTACCAACAAAAGGTAAGTGCAAACCGCTTTATCTTAAAATCTATTTACGGTCCTGTCCCACCTGTTGACGCGGCAAATCCAGCGTAATTTGACGTAAACGCGGCCACCTGCCTAACCCTGGTAAACAGTGGGAAGCCTGCCTGGCGCAAACGATTTTTATTCGCGCCAGAACCTCGCCATACCCTATTTGTTAACTCTACAATCATGTAAATTGGTAAACGTGATTGCAGTTTTCCCAATTGAAAATTACAATACCTCAGTAGGTATTGTAATTTGTAGGATATAACACAGTTGTTATATCTAGCTTACGTATGAAGTTAATACTTGTTATTTTACTTTAATAAGTGTTATTATAAATATGGATGAATATTAATCGAATATTTCAAAAATAGTTGGAACCGAAATGAAATTATAATGTCATAACAAAATACTTATAAATCTCAATAGCATAGATTACTCATTCGGTTTTTATATTTGAAGGTAGTAAAAATTGTGATCTCAGATATTTTTAAAACCATCTAAACTATCATCTAGCAACAACTAAACAATACGACAAAAATATCGCCATCGTCATTTTTTTTTATTAATTATGCATTGAATCTTGCAAGGAAATATTGAGCTAAATATAGGATAAATTGGCTTCGTTTAATATCATAAAAACATGCCGAGATGAGGGTTATTAGGACCGTTAGTAGGTGATACAGCAAAAACCCATATAATATTAAGATTTTCGGCCCGGGCCTTCGGTTAATGCCATTCCAATTGATCGGAATAAAACAGTTTCTGGTAACCAATTAATTGATACATATATTGAGATCTCTATGTATGTATAAAATTATTTTTATTGCAGATGTTTATTTATGGTCGATGAGAATAAAATATTAATATTTCTACTGACTTATCGTAATGTTCTTTCTCCATATTATTGAGAATTCCTTAAGCGATAAGAACATATTATTTAACAATTCTGATAAAATGACTGCCTCGGTGGCGCAGTTGTAATCTGAACGCACTAACACCCGAGTTCGTTCCCCGGTTCGAGTAAAACTAAAATTGGGTTTTTCTGTCACGAAATACATAGCAATCAAATCCGAATCAATCCGGAGTCTGCAATTGTGCCTGGTATGACGATACGCTCGCGGAACGTAGATATACTCGTCGAGACGTGGTTACATCTCTGCCTACTCCTTCGGGAATTACAGGCGTGAGTGCTGAGTTATTCTAATAAAACCAGATGGTTTTAACTTATTAAAGCTGAAAGATTATTCATGTATTATTTCTTTAATTGGTGTAACATAGAAAATTATCAATTTATCGATTGTCAATGTCAATATTGTAAGAAGGTACTCCAAAGTTGGGAAGTTGATGATTTATATATGTGACATTATTGACAGGCTCCGTGGCACAGTGGGCGAGTAGCCGGCTGTGAAGCGAGAAGCCGCGGGTTCGATCCCCGCACCGAGACAAACATTTGTGTGATCCACAAATATTCGTTTCGGGGTATGGGTGTTGTGGGAGAAGTGAAAGTCTCTCGTAGTTCGTGATACCCACGACACAAGACTCGTATCTTACTGTGGGATCAGGACTATGTGTGTGACTGTTGGGTGTATTTATTATATGCAACTGGAATCTGGTTTATTATTGAATAAACAAAGATAATCGAAAACATAAACATGGTGATATATGTATAGAACGTCTCACAAACAACTACAAAGCTTTACTTTTATTAATAGCTCATTATCCTTAACGAGCAGTATTTCTCCCACAGATGGATATTATTAATGGACAATTAGTTTTTACTTGCTATAAATCTCGATAGATATTTTTTTATATTTGCTTGAATGAGGAGACGAGCAGGTGGCTCGCCTGATGGTAAGCGTCACGTGTTCCCATAAACGGAAGCAACACCACACCGAACTTTGTATTACAAAGCACTATAGCATGTATGTATGTATGTTATTTGGACGTCCACCTACAAGGTGGACAGATGGTCATCTGATAAAGATCGCAGGAAGTTGCTGGATGCAGGCCGCTTCCAACAGGTCGGTCTGGAAATCTTTGGGAGAGGCCTATGTTCAGCAGTGGACGTCTTGTGGCTGATAATGATGATAGCATGTATCGATGAAATGTATTTATAGAAATAATTATTAGTCATAACATCTGGCGAGCGTGTACCAATTAAGACACATTGTAGTCATCACTACTTACCACCACATGTTCGTGACAAATCAGTACCTATAACACCACATAGCTAAACACACAAGCCTTAATCACGACATTATATGGACATTTGGCCGCAGCCGTGTACTAACCCAGATTGACTTGGCAAGACGGCAACAAGTAGGCAAGGCCCATTTACTTCAAATATTTGGATTGGCGACAAATAAGAGCAAAACATTGTGGGAAAGGCAGGGAATAGTGTTTTTTTTTATTTTGTTTTTAAATGAACTTTTACCCGACAATGGTATGTCAGTTCCATCATACCCTAAACATTATCAGTCTTAATACTAATAAAAAAAAACAATGATGTATAAAGATCTGAAATAATAAACTAGCTGCTTCTGAAGTACTCTTCTTCTTTCATCTGTCCTTGTCCCATTGGCAGTAGGGTCGACGTAACATGGTTTATCACATGTTACAGAAAGATTTGATTTGTAGTTTTTACGACTGGCCGTCTACCAGACGTCAATCCCTCTGAGGAGATCAACAAACAATTATCAACTACACTAACAACTAACAAATACTTTAAGTTAAAACATTGTATTGTAATTTTGAGGTTTAATTTCCAAATGTCATAAAATACATTTTTGTACCCGACTCAATACTGTCATATACACGCCGTATTCGATTGTTCGGATGTATTGCGTTCCGAGGTCAGGAAAATATATATACTGGATATAATCCAATAACTTCAAGCCGACGACAATCGAGTGATGCTATATTACTTATCAGTCCAGTTTAGTCACTCTGCCAAGTCAGGATAGGAACAAACAATCATATCAATAGTAATTTCCAGTCACGAATTTGACATTTAACAATTCTCTGAATTAATATCAAGCAAGCACTCTGTTTAAAAGTTCATAAGTACTGAGGTTAGCATACATTAAAATGTTACTCGATTTTATTTAATAATGATTTTCTCATTAGACACGATGATCGAAACTGACCCTATGCACATTTTAACTCAGCCAAAATACAACGTTTTTTTGCCAATCCATCAATGGCGCAATTCAATTTATATTAACTGGTTAACAAAAATACCAAATTATATATTTCTCACCTTAAATCTGTAAAAAATTTACAATCTAAAATATTCTGTAAAAATATACTTTTCATTCTAATTTAAACTCAGAGCATTCTAAAGAATTCATGGTTCATTGAAGCAACATTTTAAAAATATGCATCTCTTCACATCAAGTTTAAAAAGGTTTGCATCTGCGCTGAATATATAAATAGCACCACACGTGTAGGCAGCCATATAAATAGCAATGTGCTTGTGAAAGCCATCAAGCTTTTACGTTATCCCAACAGCAGTGGCAGCAAAACTAAAATTAAAAAAGTTCCCTTTCACACAACCGCTTTTTACACTAGAGCACTCGTAATGAGACGTGCGATTGAAATGACTATATTATATATGTACGGAAATACACCAACAAATTCTAAGGACACTTCATATGGCATTGTTGTTTGGAGGCGTTTAGCATTTTATGCGACTTTCGTAGTTGAGAATTTTTCTTTCAAAAGGTCCTTCATAACAGCCTGTTGGGTTGTGATTTCTTGAAAAAAATTTTTCTTTCATGTAACACCTCGTTGGAGTCTCTTTATATGAATTCACTTTGATCTTTTACGGTTTATTAAAAAACTATAAGTAATTACTTTATTACTCAATTTTTACAGTTCAAACATATGTTACAATTTTTCATTTTCTTATGAGTACCTAACGTTTTAAGGGTTCATTAATTAACTATGATATACATAAATTGATATACCTCCAAAAATATTTCTCTGTTATATAATACGATTGTGTAATTGTCGTTTAAAACCTAAAAGTGACGTCAAGCAAAAAATACAAATGTTTCAAATTTGTTTAAGCATACGTGAAATTCAACTCAGAAAAATGAAAGAGCACAATGAATCGCGTGGCTTGTTATATTTTCTTTTCGGCATTTAGTAGAAAGCTAAAAGAAAACAAAGAGAGTGCATTCTCAGAGACAACAAACCACAATTTTGACCCTCACGCTGTTATCTTACGGCTCACTGTCGCGAAACTTATTTGTCAGACCTGAAGTGCAAAGCTTTACTTGTGCTTCGAAATATGTGCCACAAAAGTATTCTACGAACGATGAAAGTTGTTCTTTGAAATGTGCGGAAAATCTAGGGTTAAAAGCTTTATTATTTACTTATTTCTCTGGCAACTGATAAATGTTTTTTCGAGTGTTTTCGTTTGTGATAAACGTCAGTAGTGCAATTGAATTGACGTTGTTACATTCCTTGTTGCAACTGTAATCGATTGATACTGAGAACTAAATTCATGCATATTTAATAACATACACTCACGCCTGTAACCCCATAGAGATAGGCAGAGGTGTAACCAGTACACTCAGAATTCGCCGAGCTTATTTCCATCCCATAATGTGATAGAGAGCGAGCCCGTGCCATACTGGGCACAATTCCAAACTCCAGGCTGATACTAAGCATTTAGTAATAGTAAAACCCAATATCACTTTTACTCCACCCAGTGATCGAACCCGAGACCTCAGCACAGCACGATACCGCGTATACAATACAACTGAGCCACCGAGGCAGATAATTAATACCTAACCTAACTGATGAAATCCCCTGACATCCAAAATTTCCAATTACTGGAAAAATATCTGTGAATTCTAAACACCTTAACACATTTTCTTTTTAATGCTAAGAACATATACATACACATAACATAACAACATCCATTGATTCCACCAGTTTAAGTAATACACCACATACAGATAAATTAAATATTGAATACACCCAACAATCACACACATCACGGGTATCAGAAACTATAAGAGGCTTATTGACCCGCAAACAATTATCTGAGTGTGAGAATCAAACCCGCAGCTTCTCGTTTCACAGCCAGTTAGTCGCCAACTGAGACACATACGCTGTGTGGTTGAGTTTGTGCGTGTGTGCGTGTGTGCATGCATGCGGCAGTTAGATACATAAAAAGAGAGGGGGCAAACTTATAAAGACTTTTTTTTTGGCGGGGGTTAATTAAAAATAAATACACGCAGCAGTCACATACATAGTCCTGACCCCACAGTATGATACTCTAGTCGTAGGTATCAGGAACTACGAGAGACTTTCGGTCCCACAACACCCAGACCTCGCGACAAATATTTGTGGATCACACAAATGCTTGTCTCGGTGCGGGGATCGAACCCGCGGCCTCTCGTTTCACAACCGGCTACTCGCCCGCTGCACCATGGAGGCTGTCAATTAGTTAGTTAACTTAAAGTTAATTACGTACATATAAAACTAACCGCACATTAAGTTTGCTAATCATACCAATAAATCAATATTTGCTGCACGAGTAACCATAAATATTATTCTCAGAAGAATGATCATTCCCGGTACCAATAATATTATGACCAAAGAGATTCAATGAGTCTAATAAAAGAATGTTAATGCATCAAACACCGATTGGATTAATAAATACCAATTAAGACATCTGTGTTACAACTCGAATGGATCGCATTCCATTAACTTTGAGTTCACATTGGATCTGTTCGTTATTAAATGTGAACCAATTGCGTTGGCACTGAAAAATAAATACGGTACTGGGAATATTGTCTGAGACCTACATAATCAGAAATATAGTCTTAAAATGAACATGGAAGGTTTTATAAATATTAATTAAACATCCAAATAAACAATAACATGTGTTTACGATACAATTACAATACAATTTAAGTTACGGATAACTTAGCATTTTACATATAAGTATAATAATTTATTATCAGTTGGTGTAGTTTATTATGAATATACAGTATTTATTGTAATAACCTCCATTTATTATGAAGTTTTGTGTGTACTGAAACCTTTTTAATGTTTATTAATAAATCAATACATGAATCAGGTCGGGAAAACTTTCCCATTAGTATAATATCATAGAATCCGTTTTTATAGCAGTGGGCGGCAAATAAGTAAGTGGGTCACATGATGGTAAGTGATCTCCACAGCCCACGAACGCCCACGATACTAGAATAATCTTGGAAGTGTTGCCGACCTTAAAGGAATGGCATAATTAAGGTATACGAAGGGGCGAGCGTATTTGGGCATCCAGATATTTTACTCACAGTCCGAGACGCAACACCAAGCTATTACTTTAGGTTGTTTTTTTGTGAGACAGTGCTAACAACCCGGTCGGGCCGGCCCATTCATAATGTAGATAAAACTGACTACAGTCTGCCACTTCGAAAATACTATCTATCTATCTATACTAATATAATAAAGCTGTAGAGTTTGATTGTTTGTTTGTTTGTTTGTTTGTTTGAACGCGCTAATCTCAGGAACTACTGGTTCGAATTGAAAAATTCTTTTTGTGTTGGATAGTCAATTTATCGAGGAAGGCTTTAGGATATATAACATTACGCTGCGACCATTAGAAGCGAAGCATCAGTGAAAAATGTTGCAAAAACGGGGAAAATTATTCATATTTGAAGGCTTCCGTTGCTAAGCTACCCAAATCTATACTAATATTATAAAGCTATAGAGTTTGATTGTTTGTTTGTTTGATCACGTGGGCGGAGCCGCGAGCAAAAGCTAGTAATTTTATACACAGGCGACCCGGGTCATTCCCAACTAGTCATGACTTGAAAGCAAAAGGTAACAGACAAAACCATTTTATATTTATTAAAAATGAAATGAATATTAAAATACTTCTCATTGTGATAGTTTTATTATATGCAACTCAGTCGCAGAACAATTCAAAGACTACAATTCTATTGTTAAAAATTAATTGTTGCTTATTCCAAACAGAACTAGGTCTGGTTGTCAACAACACGCTTCGCCAGCATCTACGATATTGCAAGAATATGAATACAACTTTAAATGAAATTCCGCTTCATTTTAACTTTAAGTGTTGAAATAAAATCATTGGGAATAATAATGGCGTCGACTCTCCGTTTTTCATTCGTTCAAAAATGTCAGTCCATTTGTAAAGAGTGAGATATTAAAGCGAGAAACTCGATGATTTGAAATCAGAACACGCTATCGTGAGCTTCCTTTCTTTCTTTTCCTTTAAGATAGTGCCTCGTTTGAATGAAGACACGCCTACTTGCTGTTATGATGGCCAGTAACTATTATATATGTTTTTTTTTGTTTTATTAATGTTATCTGTTAAACACTGGATGTTGATGTTGATTGCATTAGTTCATTATTACTTACATGGTTTCTACCTAAAACTATCTTCTTTAGAATAGTTCCTTTCACGTCAATATTTATGACTCTATATCGAATGTACGTAATTATTTCTGATTTGAATCTCTTTTAACTTGCCATATCTTCTCATAAAATAGAATAAGCAAAAGCTGCGTCGGCATCATAAAATCTGATGTCAACGTCCTTTCTTTTAGATGGAACTGATACAACACGATATTACCTATATCGCGGTAAGCGTTTTCGTCCCAAAATATGCATGAAACGTTTTTGCGAACACATTCTTTAATAATTTTAAGTTTGTTTTTCGAACATTTATAACGTCTATTTAATAAATAAGCGGATATGAATCACGTGTTATTTTAGCTTAAATAAATTATTGGACAATTACGTAAACAAAGGCAAAACGGAACGTGCGGATTTACGGCTGTTTTACTACCACTAAAACTCCAATCATGCACAATCAATGACAATCATTCAATGAATGTGCCAAGTATTATTCAACTGTTATATTTTCGTGAACATATTAAATCGAACTGGAACATTTTATTGTTGCCATGGAAGATACATAGGGTGAATTGGAAAACAATAAAATATATAATATAGACGGCCTCTCGCATACGAGAGACCTACCACCTTGTAAATTCGTTATTTCAAAACTAAGCCTTCCAGTAGATATAAATGACTTCAAATTATTTATTTTTGACTTGATTTATATAATTTTATGGATAATAGATTTTGGGTAACGTAATTTATTAATTAAAATAATAAAAAAATACTAGTCAAATAACATATTAAACCGGCCACAAGTCACTGAATAAAACTACTGACCTCGGCATGCGACTCGCCTGAACAAGGCACTATGGCAGGTTTTTCGCTATGACTACGTTTCATAAGGCATATATAACATTCGTAGCGCAGCGGGCGAGTAGACAGCTGTAAACCGAGAGGCCGCGGATTCGATCCCCGCACCGAGACAATTGTTTGTTCTAATCCACAAATATTTGTTATGGGGTCTGGGTGTTGTGACACCGAAAGTCTCTCGTAGTTCCTGATACCCACGACACAAGACTCGTATCTTACTGTGGGGTCAGGACTATGTAGGTATGTGACTTTTTTTTTTGTAGCATAGGCCGGCAATCGAGCAATTGGGTCGGCAAACGAGCAAGGGATAATTAGGGATTGGGAAGGGGAGGGGATTTGGGCTTCCGGATATCTCACTCACCGTACAAAACGCAGCAGCAAGCCGCTACTTTACGTCGGTTTTCTGTGAGACAGTGGTAACGACCCGGTCGAGCCAGCCCATTCATGCTGTAGACAAAATTGTCTACAGCGTGGCTCTACCACTCACAAACTGGGTGTATTTATTTATTTATCCAAAGTCCGACATCTAGTATCTAATATTGGTTCTTAATGGTGCAATTCAAACAGCCCACCGATGTCGCTTGTTGGGACAATGGGAGGCCGGGGACGCTTCCCTCTCGTAATACAAACCTTTTGTGATAGCAGGGCTGGCAGACATGCAGCGAGACCATTCATTACAAATGCTTAATAAAATTAAATTGTATTTATTGAGTTAATAACAATAATGAGGTTTGTTGACTGCTATTGCTGTTTAATTTTTTATTTCATTAAAAGACGATACGAGCTGATGGTAAGCGCCACGCCTGCCCATAAAAAGAAACAACACCACACAGAAATTTGAATTACAAAGCACTGCATGGCACTGAACTGCGCTCGTCACACCGAGACATAAGATGTTAAGTCTCAAAATACCCAGTAATTCACTGGCTTCAATGTCCTTCAGACCGATACACATTAGTGCTTATACACTGTTGCTCGGCAGCAGAAATAGACAAAGCGGTGGTACCAACCCAGACGGCCTCTCACATACGAGGGACCTACCTTGTAAATATTGTACTGTATTTTATTACATATATGAGGTTAACTAATTTATTGTGTTCTGTGTAAAAATCCACATTTCAACTTTGATATACAATTGTATACCATATAAATATATTATTACCCCTTTTGTATCCTTTCGCACATTTGAAAACATTTTCACTTCAACAAAGGTCGTAAACGTATTGTTTACGCTTTTTTTTTCTCAAATGACCTGTATAATAAATTTCTACGCTTACGGCCCCTTTAACGCTTCATAACCTATAAGGGAAAATAATTTTTCACATTATACGCTTAACAAAGGAATTCAGATATAAGTTCTGGGTTGATATGTAGGTCATAATCCTACTAATATTATAAACGCGAAAGTTTGTAAGTATGGATGGATGGATGTATGTTTGTTACTCTTTCACGTAAAAACGTCTGAATGGATTTTAATGAAACTTTACAATAATATAGCTTATACATCAGAATAGGACATAGGCTACTATGTTTTTCAAAAATCAACCCCTGAAGGGTTTAAAAAGGGGATGAAAGTTTGTATGAAAAATCTAAATCGCTGAACCGATTTCAATGAATTTTGGCATAAATATAGTTGATGACCCAGGGTTAAACATAGGGTATTTTTTTCTTTAAATTTCAACCCGTAAGGGCCCAAATAGGGGATGAAAGTTTGAATGAAAGCTTTTTGATGGCGAAACGAAGTTCGCGGGCACAGCTAGTATACATATAAATCAGGGATAATTGTTGTAATGAACACAGTTGTATCTCTACCTACACATTCGGAGATACAGGCATGAGCTTATGTTATGTAATACATACCATATAATGTGAAAAAAGATCTGACTCACAAACTCTGAACACATTGAATCCAAGCCTAATCACTTTAGAAGGTTAATTATGAATGTTTAGCATAAACTTCAACCAGCGACTAATTACTGCAAGTAACAAAATTAAATAAATCATAATTATATGTGGTTCATATTTTAAGCGATTTGAATAAAAATACGTAATCAAAGTTATAATAATATATATGAGTACTGTAGCCAATAATGATGTAGTAAGAGTATTTGTAAGTGTGTGTAAGAAAATTATAAATAACGTGATTTTTACAGGATCTATATTTAATCATTAGATAGAAGCAAAAAAGAAATTACGTTAAATATGGATCTCTGTCATATAAATTGAAAATATAAAATAGCTCTTAAAACAACCAGGTTTATTTATTTTTCTTTTTACTATCTGTTAAATATACTTTATAAATCTTTGTTATATTGAAATTGTAGACTGCAAAACCATATATACCGTAAACAAACGCTGCTCGGGGTGTCTATGTTTCAAATCAGGGTTTCTCACTTATCTTCGCACCTTCATAATTTGAAACATAATTTATTGCTGAGAAATTTGAATTATTATTTACTTATACATAAAAACTGTTTTTATATTAAAATATAATGCTCATATACTTTATTTTGTAATATGATTTATATTGTCATAAGAATATGTATAGTAAAATTAATTACTGCTAAAAACACAATTACAATTTCAACTTAAAATAAATTAAAACAGAAAATACATAACTAATATAATACAGCACATTTTAGAATTTAAATTAATGCACCAACGTTCAGTTGGAAAATATGAGAAGAACAGTGTTATTAAAATGTTCATTATTCACTTTTTTACGGTGATTATATGTATTTAAGTATGCGATAGCCGTACCTACTATACACATTATTAGATTATTCTGAAATGCACAATGTATATTCTTTTACTAGACATTTTTTATGAAAGTAATCATCTATATTTTCGTTTAATTATTTTAAAACTTACGAGACTTTTAATAAGAAAGAATTATATAATATTATTTTGCAAATGTGATCAAACCAACTATTTGAACTGATATCAGTAATGAATTTACAATCAGTATATTTTTAAATCCCCCATTAATAATTTTACCTGAAAAAATATTTTTTCTTCATATCTCCTAATTTGTATTATTGTAATCACTTAAGCAGTTAATACTTTAGTGATAAACAAATTTAATAAGTTTAATTCATAATATAACAACGAAATATAGATTTTTCAGCTAAAGAACACACAACATAAAAGTATTAAGACAGGCAGACGCCTAAATTTAAAACTTTATGGAATTAAAGATGTTTTGAAAAACATTAAGCTGTCACAGTTATCGGAGGAAGTTTACGTCGCCCACGGATGTACATCCAAACAAACTTACTCACGGACGTTTTGTTTTTTTATTCTTTCGTACCAGCGTATATAATGACGGAATGCACAGATATTTGCCGAAAAGGCAAAGTGACTTCAATAGACTAGACTCGACGGTCAGTAGAATTATCCTGGATTGAAATCCTGGATATAATACACTGGCTGAGCCAGAAGACTCGACGGCCAGAAGACGGCTCGCCTGAACGAGCCACTATGGCGGGGTTTTCATAATAAAATAAAATAATAATAAATAGATAGACAATATAATTAAGATAATGTAATTTTACAATGAAATACCTACAAATACCCTCGATACAATTATATGAAAGGCAAAGGTATAAAGAACGCAGTGTCCATTCCACAATATTACGCAATTTCATATCCTGTCTATTCCTGTGGTCCTTAAAATATTGAAATATGTCAAAGAGAAATCACAACGGATTCCACAAACAAAAGGAAAATACATAAGTCTCGTACACAACGAAGGTTTCGAGGTCACTTGAAGGACCGTTGACGAGAAAAAAAAGGAAAAATGTCGACGACAAGAAATTTACAGAGGTACAAGTGCGGTACTTTACAAAACAGATGTATTTACTCGTCCGACTAATGTTGTAAAGGAACAAAATACTGTTTTATTTTTTACATTACATAAAAGTATATTTGCACCACCGGTATATAATGTAAAAGTTTTTGTTTGCTGTTCCTTTTATATTTTATCGCAGGGTATTTTACGGTACGAGGCATTGTAGTCGTATTTTTTAAATTTAAAACAGTCTCCAAGTAACACAAAACATTGATAAACATAGCATGTGTAGTAAAGTATAATCGTATGCATGTAGACTAAAAGAGCACAACATTTTAAGACAATATTATGTACTGTATAAAATTAATAGATAACGAATTACAATAGGTGAACTTGAGTCGGATACTATCGGGTAAGATAATAAATGACAAATTAATTACTTCTGTAATTTAAGACGTGAAGAGAAAACTTTGTAGCCTTTTTTATTAAATTAGGCGCACGAAGAAATATGCAATTTGAGATAGTTAGAGTTCATATGAAGAATGAGTGCAAAAAAGCCTATTTATTTTAATAAATAACAGTCGAATTCGACCACTACGCGTCACTAGCTAAAACTCTTACATAAAAGGAAAAGTGTTTTACTGTTTAATCATATGCCTATCGCAACGCTATTATCAATTTAATTTAAGCCTAATGCGTTTCTGTAGAGAAATATGCTTTGTAAACTGTTGTTCGCATTGCAATCTCTTCAGTGTCATCTCATCAGTTGTGCCCTCGTTTCACGTAGGCTTTCTTTAATTTGCTTCGTACCAGACATACCAACGGGTCTAGGTCGGGAATATCGAACCATCGGCTCGTACAAATTAAATGGAACAAAAATAAAAACCAGTCGGTCTCGCCCACTGAGTGTTCCGTATCCACACCCTTACTTTTTATATTATCCATTATAATAATGCATATGCTATGAAAATTTCAGCTGGCTACCTATTATGGTTCAAAAGATGAGCGTATTAAAGGTAGGACAGACAGACGGAATGTGTAGGCTCTGCAAATGGGTTCTGTTGGTAGCATTATACGGAACACTAAATATCATAGTAAATAAGTTTAGAATACTAATATTTTTAAAATATCATAATTTATGTTTATAAAAAAACTGGTAATCTTCTACCTGACGTAAACCCCGTTAATGTCAGGATCTGACTTTATGCGGTGACTCCCTATGGTAATAGTTCGCCCATTATAATTCTTTTTGTTAGCCATATTTGATTACAATATTTAATGAAGCGACCCGCCGCGCCGTCTGATCCTACAACCCACAACCTGTAACGTGAAACAGATTTCGCCATTGTCTCGTCTGTTTGTCAGCAGAGTGCACCACGTCCAGGTGAAATTGACTTCGAACCTAAGATTTTAGTGGCCCACTTACACTTCTGACAAAATTACTAACCAACATGGCAATTGTAAATTTTTTAAGAACAATATTCTACATTAATATTTTGAATTTGGAATATCACCGCTTTTCGCTTTGGTACACCGAGCCATGACTATTTTAATTTATTTGGCCAAATTAGCCACCCGAATGATAAAAGGTTTATTACCACTGGTTTAGGTCATATAAAACACGCCCGAGACTGTCGCATGTCGAAAAATAACGTTAATATGTGAATTAACCTTGCCTTCTGCCACATAAAAATAAAAAGGTCAAGTTTAAAGGCGGGATGTTATGTGAATTTTATGATATTGAATTCTATTTTTAAGAGAGTTGTAATCCGTAAAATTTGTCATAAGAAATCTTGATTTAAGAATAAAAGTATCGCTAGAAATAATTGGTATTGAAAATAATGGCGTTTATAAACATAGTAAAATAATATTTATGTAATGTAACTAATATTATAAACGCGAAAGTTTGTAAGTATGGATGGATGGATGGATGAATGTATGTTTGTTACTCTTTCACGTAAAAACTACTGAATGGATTTTAATGAAACTTTACAATGATATAGCTTATACATCAGAATAGGACATAGGCTACTTTTTACCCCAGAAAAAGCAGATCACGCGGGCGGAGCCGCGAGCAATAGCTAGTGTAATGTATAGTCGTTTTGTATACACAAAAATAAAACATTATTTTTATACACACAAAGTAGATGTTTATGAAATAAATATGATCGTAACCAATCTTAGTGAAACAATAAAATCTTGCATGTACCAGTGATTGCCTTCTGTCGGGCTTACCTACATACATAGCTGTGGACACGAGATTCCAAGCATTTAACGACAGTTTTATAGTCGACTGGAGCCGAGTTGACTCAATGTCAGTATCGGTTCTCGACCAATGTTATGAAATCCTTGGAAAAAATCTATATTGGACCGAACTTATGCGACTCTTGACTTCTGCCGGTGCATGATGCATGTAATAAATCATGTAACTACATAAGTCAGTTGCAGCGCTAATGGGTTGAATCGGTACTTGATTCGTGTTAAAGGTTTAATTTAATAAAAAAAACTGATATATCATCATTCAGCCTAGACTTATCCCGTTTCAATTGCAGGTGGCTCTCATCATTAATTTTCATTAGCCGGCAAACGAGCAAGTGGGTCACCTGATGGTGTGTGATCTCCACCGCCCATGTAGCCCATAATACCAGAAGAATTAATGAGTACGGTGAGTGAGATATCCGGAGGCCCAAATACCCCTCCCCTTCCCAATCCCTAATAATCCCTTTCCTTTAAGATCGGCAACGCGCCCATAATTCTTCTGATATTGTGGGCATACATGGAGATCACTTACCATCAGGTGACCCACTTGCTCGTTTGCTGATCTATGCCATAAAAAAAAAACAAGGCCGCGTTGCCGACCTTCAAGGAAAGGGATAATTAGGGATTGGGAAGGGGAGGGGGATTTCGGCCTCCGGATATCTATAGTTATATGAATTTACCCTTACTAATCTTAAACATACAGCGTAGTCATAAGCTAATTTACTCCTAAATACCGGCTCGGTTGTACAAAACGGCAAAAGGGGCTCAAACTAGGATTTAATGAGAACTCCTGGGAATTTAGTTAGATTTCATAGCTCATTATGTTTTAAGCGGTCCGAAACAAACGTCCTAATCTCATTGTCTACTGACCTTATAATTACGCATTCCCTTTCCAGCGGTTTATAATCTGTACAAACCATAATGTAGGCAAACTGTGATATCTATAAGTAAATTTTTGTTCTGCTCTTTGAGGGATTACAGGAAAGGCTGGAACATGTTAAAGGGTAATAATATTTCGGAATGTTTCGGAATCAATTATTTACAAAGACACGTGTCTGTATCGGTTATTGCCAAGGTTATATTTCTCCGGAATGGGCGATAGATATAAGTTTATGGCGTTCGGGAATCCGTGTAGTTTTCGGTACATAAAATATAAACTATTTAGTGGGAAGTAAAAACCGCGGAATGCCATTGACCTTCTGGTCGATTTTATACTTTTATAACATTTCTGTTATTGTGATACATTTCAATACTCGTAGGTTCAATACATTTAGATATTCTTTCGAAGAATAGAATACTCGTACGTACCATTTTTTTTAATACTTCCTAGTTTCTTTTTATTTACATACTATAAAATTAGCATAGAATAAAATAATCGTTACGGATCACAAATTAAAATTACAATTTTTTTCTAACTAACGTCAGGAGGGTTTCATGTTTAGTCTATATATTTACTGGAGCCGCGCTTAACATAATAGTGAAACCTTCATCGAAATCCATTCAGCAGTTTTACATGTTGCGAAGGCTGTGGACTAAATCACTAACAGATAGAAGAAACTACAGTATTATTATATATAGGTATAAAACATTCAATTAGGTTTACTCCTATATCTCCTATTACTCCTATACCTGTACGAGACAACCAATTTCCTTATAATAATAAAGATATATCAGAAAAAAATTCATATCCAATTCTTTTGATCTTGTATAAAATAGAATGTATAAGCAAATTACCCTATACAGATTAATAAAATAAGCACATCAGTGCGTTCTCCTTTGTAGGAACATTGTGGGGCCTTTTAGCAGTCGTGTTGTATAATGAAAAACGCAAATCATCCAGTCGGTTTTCCTGCTTTCTTGGATGTTCCGACGTGTTCGATTAAGATAATCTTTTTTGTAAATACATGTGTATTCGCCTTTGTGTGTTTTGTGTTCATGTCCCGGGATAAGCGAATTGTGTTTGGCTTTTGTTGGTTGAAGTTTCTTGAGGTAAATAATTGCCGCTACTTTTTATCGATCGTTGGCTCTATTTATAAAATCTTTGTGGCTGTCAAGTAAACAAATATGTAGGTTGATAACTTTTTTAATTAATCAACTCAATCCGTAACCACATCCGTATAATTCCCTCAAAACCATACAAATATAATTAGCAACAATATTTCGGTCGAAACCCCAACACATCTATCACGTAGTTTTGCATCCGCGGAACCACAACACCGCGGCGAGTCCGCAAACATCCGAAACCGTAATCAAGCTACCGGATTTGTAATTAATTCACGCAGCCCCGGACTAATAAACGATCTGGACTGGTATTGTCTTTTAAACCATACAGGATATGTTAATTGTTTTTATAAGGTTGAATGACGAAAAATAGTAGGTCGCTCGCCTGATGGTAAGCGCAAACCTGCCCATAAACAAAAATAAATACACCCAACAGTCACATACATAGTCCTGACCCCACAGTAAGATACGAGTCTTGTGTCGTGGGTATCAGGAACTACGAAAGACTTTCGGTCTCACAACACCCAGACCCCGTAACAAATATTTGTGGATCACAACATTTATCTCGGTGCGGGGATCGAACCCGCGGCCTCTCGCTTCAAAGCCGGCTACTCGCCCGCTGCGCCACGGAGGCTGTCAAACAACACTACAACCTTGTATTACAAGGCATTGCATAGCTTTGGAAATCGCTCGTCATCCCGAGACAGTGCTTACCGTGACCCGTGCTTAGATACACCTGTTGCTTGGCGGAAAAAATAGACAAAATGGTGGTACCAACTCAAACGGCCCCTCGCATACGAGTAACCTACCATCTCGTAACCTACTTATAAGTTAGGGTGGGACTACATACATACTTTTCGTTTATGGATGACATGATGGATATCGATACACTCACAAATCTGCCTTTACTATGTATATAGTCGAGATCGTAAATTATATCTTAAATTTTAACAGATTGATTAATTTTCCGGCTACCTATAAAAATAAATAAATACACCCAACAGTCACACATAGTCTTGACCCGACACTAAGTTAACCGGGACTGTGAGTATCAGAAACTACAAGAAACTTACCATCTCACAACACCTAAACCAGACGAAACAAATATTTCTGGATCACCAAAATATGTCTAGGTGCAGGAATCGAACCCACGGACCCATACTTCGCAGCCAATTACAGGCCCACTGCGCGAACCGCTTATTCACTAAGCATGGGCATTAGTGAAATTTAGTGGTATTCCTTCTGAAAAAGATTACCTTTGTATACGTAAAGTATATACCAAACCATTGTTAAAAAAAAAATTGTGTTCGTATATTTTTATGAAAATGAGATGTGAGCCGCTTTTATGTGGGCAATTTAATGTTTCCTTTTATCCTAGGTATTCCGTTAATAATATTCATATTTATGGAAATGAAGTGTACGGTATTATCATTCATTTACTTCTTACTGATTTTAATCTACTATGCAAGCATAATTAGATAAATTTTTATAAGTTGTTTATGTACAGAATTTGTTTTTCTTCTAAATAACTACTAAATATCCTTTGTAGGACTTATACAATATTTAATGATGTGTATCCACACCAATCAAAATTTTAATAACTTTTTAATAAAAACTGACTCATCATATTAAAAAGATAAAATAGTCCATTTTTGGTGGGCAGTATTGCAAAGTAATAGTCAATGATTGTTTCGTTATTGTTTTACTACTTTTAGTGTCACAAATTTGGCCTATAATTTTATCAAAGTATTAGTGCTGCATTCAGAGAGGTCATTGAACTTTAATTGTTATTAATAATTTCTTAGGATTCAATTATTTTCACACTCAGAGCTAATCAATGCATTAAGCTTCGTATATCTTACCGAGACACCGGAATGTTGAACCTACAATCAACACTACTGTATTATGTGCAGTTATTCTACTGGATTTCACAGAAGTAGTCCAAAAATATTATAACAAACAAATAAATATAAAGTTAAACCGAAATCTTTCGGAAATAAATAATTTAATAGAGATCAAGTAGAGGTACAGTTTTGTATTTAGTACAGTACTCTTTATTTTAAAGGCTTTTTACATTTTTCAAATATATTTTTTATAAGCCTGATATGTCCCACTGCAGGGCAAATGCCTCCCTATCTTTCTTCCATTCATCCCTATCGAGTGCTTTTATGGGCCCATTTTTTTTTGTATAGGTATCTAGTTCATCCCTCCATCTTTGCCTCGGTCTGCCACGTCGTCTTTTTCCGTCTTTGGGGACCCGCTCTGTTGTTTAGTTTTGCCCACAGATCGTCCGACATGCGACAAACGTGGCCCGCCCAATCCCACTTAAGCTTGGCAGATTGTTGCCCGACATCAGTAATGTACGTTTTAGAGCATGGTTCGGTATTTCAAATAAAATAAAATATATAAAATACATCACCATCCAATGGCGAGGCCTAGGAACCAAGCCACCGGCAGTTAGGGCCCCAGAGAGAGAAACCTCACAATGCGTGCCGTATCTTATTGGAACGAAGTTCCTTACGGCAGGCTTGGAGGGGATAGGGATTTCGCTGCGTGACCGAACTGAAAAAAATGTGATAGTAAAACCGTAAGAAAAATGCGTGGAAAAAATGCGTGGAATAAAAGCGTTAAATGAGACGTGCGCAGGCGCGACAGTTAATGTGTCAATTTTAATGTCAGTCATTTCTATGTAATTTTATGTTGTCAAACAAAAATAAAGAGACATATTTAAAATGAAATTCATTCAGCCAGTTATAATTGAAGTATATAAAAATACTCCTTCGATTTTTAAAAGATTACGCTAGCTCGTTATTATTTATAATTACATAAGTTGATAAAAAATGCTATACAATAGCTTTACCGCGGCAGTCTCCGAGCGCCACACGTCTTTTTTTTATTTCTATTTTTCTATTCTATTTCTATGTAATTTTATGTTGTCAAACAAAAATAAAGAGACATATTTTGTTATTTTAGTTGATAATTTGAATTTTTTGCAATTTGTGTCGATTGTACATTAGCCGAAGGAACTTCGTTCCTACCTGGTGTCCCACGACACACACCAATTTTTTTTTGATTATAGAACACGGCCGTCCGTTATTTTTAAGTTGATAAAAAATGCTATACAATAGCTTTACCGCGGCAGTCTCCGAGTGCCACACGTCTTTTTTTTATTTCTATTTTTCTATTCTATTTCTATGTAATTTTATGTTGTCAAACAAAAATAAAGAGACCTATTTTGTTATTTCAGTTGATAATTTGAATTTTTTGCAATTTGTGTCGATTCTACATTAGCCGAAGGAACTTCGTTCCTACCTGGTGTCCCACGACACACACAAATTTTTTATTTTGTATTTTTAGTATTAGCCGAGACGAATAGCTATTAGAGGCGTGAAGTCAATTTCCGCGTTTGAACAAATATTTGTACAATAAAACAAGTAGGTTTATTGTGGGATCGCGTCTTTCGTTTTATTTGAACGAAAACCAATAGACAATACTAATGCATATGTATTTATTTGAGAATAAATAAAAGTCCTTAGTCTTTCGGAAAACCCGATCTATAACCTTGCAAATTTTACACGTGCGTTCCAATCAAATAATTTTATTGCAGATTGTTGGATTAGATAATAATGCATTTAAGATATATACCATGTTGCACAACGGCCTTTATTCGCTTTTAGCGAAATATATTTACGAAAAAACAAACTGTATAAATTTTTTATAATTAGTCAACGTGTTTATTAGCTAAATACGAGGTTTGAGCAAATCGTTCTAAGAACTAACAACACGCCTTGTATCACCTTTTCTAAAAATAAAGTTATAAAATTTATTATTATTTCAATTATCTCGCGGTTTACTTACTGTGTATAAAAATAAGAGGTCGTCATACAAGAAAAGATTTTTCTACTTCTGCTTTATGCAGTAATTTTATAAAACCAGAATTTCTAACAAATACTGTTTATTTCCTAACTAGAGGTCACTATATTTAGCTACTACATACACCTAACATCAGACAAGCTACAACAGTATTTGCTTAATCAGAGTACCGGTCTAACCGCAGAGAACCACTGAGCTGTTTTGAACTCGTAAACCTACCTATCTGTAAAAAAACATGAACTTAAGTAAGGAAAAATTAATATACAACTCATTAATTATTATGACTGTTTTGTTCAAACATTTTGTTCCTTCTTTTATACAATGATTTTGTTGAATCTGAAATGAATAGCGTTTATTTCATATACCTCATTCTATACTAATTTGTTTAAGTATTTCATTTATAACATAATTTTCTTAACTACAACTTTATACATGGTTCGAGAGGATATCAATGCTGGTGATTTTATTAAATTGCGTAACACTGGGAATGTACCAACCTTGCGTTGACGACCAGTGTGTCACAAACAGATGTAAAATATTACAGGTATGTAAGAACATTGTTTATTTATCATTTTCATGAGACTAGCACTCAATATATCTATTTTTTTAAATAAAGTATATTGATAAGTAATTTAATTTAATTCATGTATTACATAATTAAAGTCATTAACATTTATTAAAAAAAAATATTTTAACGCTTACCATAAACAATATTATAATAACAGCTGTGTTAATGTTATCAAGAAGCACGATAATAACCTAATTCTCTTTTCAAAATCTCAGCGAGAATATTTTTAATTCGCGTTTTGGCGGGAATCCTGACAGTGCGGTTCATCGCTTATTTTAATTTATTTCAAAAACTAGTTTAAAGTTGTGTTTGATATATAAAGGTGGTGTGGATTTGTTCAATAAACATTGACGGCGATGAACAGTGTATGGAAACATTGAAATAAGTGAATTAAGCATCGTACTGAAAGGAGTTAACACCAAAACTCCGACAAGACCTTGAAATCGACTGCACCCGTGTTTCATCATTCTTGTAAAAATAACTTGAGAATAAATTTTACATTCTTGTAAAAATAACTTGAGAATAAATTTTACTTGACACTGGCTAAATGCATAATACTGCGAAAGCCATAAATAAAAAGAAGAGCGTTTGAAAGTTCACGTATTACGATTTTTATTATTAATTTTATTTATTTGGGATAAAAATAATTATCTATTTCAGGTATTCGACGACATAATTTTTGCATTTTTCACGGTGGAAATGACAATTAAAATGGTGGCGATGGGTGTGTACGGACACGGCACTTATCTTGCCGACTCATGGAATAGACTTGACTGTTTCATTGTCATGGCTGGGTAAGTTCATAAAATAATAAATTTTATTACTTTGAAATGAAATGAAATAATTTATTAATCATGTAGGCAATTGAAATAGCGCTTATGACAAGTCAGTACAAAAGTAAAAAAAAAAAAACTTAATTTAAATCAGTATCAACTAATGTATACATGGCATACATAGCATCACAAATACACTCGGCAATTATATTTAATCTATTTATTTATCAATTATTATTATTTTTCCATATTTTTATTATAGAATAGTCTAGAATCGTTATATATTTTGGTGGGTCGTCGATATGGACCATAGGCATCATCGAAACGGCACGTGTTTTAAAACTACCACCGGATCCAAAACGACCCGTCTTGAGAAGACCCGGCGAAACAAACTCAAGTGGGCTTGTTTTTGGTCCGGTCTTTCAATCCAAATTATTTGGGGAAATACAAAGCCTTTATATACATAATTACTAATTATGTATATAAAGGCTTTTTATTAATTAGTTATACGGCAGATTGATACGGATCATGTGTATCTATATAATTATATCTTTATAATTTATACGTCTGTAAATTTACTATTTGGTGGTTTTGAGGTTCTGCTACCAATTTTCCATCTGCTAGAGGTATTCAATTTCAAAATATTCCCCATACGCTAATAGATACAACGTAAGTTAAGTATCTATGTTGTGTGAATTAGCAATGAACTGTTTGAAAAAATAACTATCTGTCTAAAATAAATTACTCATAATTTATAGACGTTTTGAGATAAGCGACCGAGACAGGACATCGCGAAGAGCGACCGTTCCCATACGATGTCAAAGTGAAAGACTTGTCGCTACCGCTTTTTTTAAGACGCATAGACTGGCAAACTTGCAAGTGAGTCACCTGATGGTAAGTGATTTCCATCGCCCATTACACCCACAATATCAGAAGAATCATAGGTGCGTTACCGACCCTAAAAAAGGGATAATTGAAGGGGAGGGGAATGGGCCTCAGGATATTTCACTCACTGTACAAAACGCAGCGGCAAGCTGCTATTTTGCTTCGGTTTTCTGTGAGACAGTGACCCCGGTTGAGCTGGCCTATTCATGCTGCAGACAAAACTATCTACAGCTTGGCTCTACCATTCAAGAACTAGCGTAAAGCCTGACTAGCGAACACATCGCTATCTTTCTCTCTTGGTAGCGTACTTATTTCATAAAGAACCTTAGAAAATTCATAGACATATAAAAGATTCAAATTTTTGTGACCATAAAAACGATAAATCGCCTACCCGATAGATATCATTAAATCTATAATTACTTTTTTTATAACGAGTTGGGTGTACATACTTTAACAATTTAAATATATGTAAGTGAAAATCCTGTTCGTTGGCAGATCTCTAAGCATAAGCTTGCCTAATGACGCCATAAAAGTCGTTTGAAGATAAAAATTGCTCACCAAGTATGAGACAAAAAGTCTATTACATGTAATAGGGTAGTATTTCTAGAACATTGATCTTTTTAATCAAATTGGGGACGTTATTTTATAATGACCTAGTCTTGGACAATTTGTCAGAGCTCATTAGTTAATGCACCATCGACTCTTATGTCTTATTAGTAAGTTTCGTAGTTTTAATGCCTTTTTCTTGTAACTTTTTACTTGTCCGATTTTTTTAATATACCTATGGTGTTCCACGATGATTACATATTACTAGCCTATATTGTCTCAATGTAGGGCGAAAACCACCAAAGTCCGAACCCCAAATTCAATAACCTCTGTTGAGAATTAAATATATATGAATAATAAAATTCATTACATACAAACAAAAAGGTGGAGCAAAAACAAAATACAATAACAGTTATTATGAAAAAAATTCATGAAAAAGTTTCGAACTGGACCAACAAAAACAAAGCTAGAACCATTGAAGTATATTTACCAACATACTAGAACCGACACTGTAAAATATTTTTTGCGCACCGCAACTGCCTTAGTCGATCTCTTCAGTCAGTGCGAATGGATATGATTATATAACTATATACTGCATATATAAGCTCACGCATGTTTCCTCGAAGGGGTAGTCATAATTTTAAATTCCGGACAATACTATTTCAACTATGATTTCGTATGGAAAACTCAAACACACCTTATGTTTGCCCGACCAGAGATTTTAAATTTCGACCTCAGGTTTCCGAGACTAATGGGACGATGATTCCAAAATAAATTACAAAATACACTATCTTACCTTTAAAAACGTACACAACTTGTTAAAAAAGCGCGACAACGTGACGAAATGTACGGAATAGATTGAGGCAGTTGCGGTGCTGTACCGCGTCGCGTGCTGCAAAAAAAGGGTCGCATACCTTAAAATATATCTATACAATTGCGTAAAAAGCGGACGTATCAATGTCGCGTGTCGCGGTCTCATGTCTCGGTCACGAACCTTAAAATCTACCGTAACCGTACCGTCTTAAGTGGTATAGCCACGCTGAAGACAGTTTTGTCTACAGCATGAATGGGCTGGCTCGACCGGTTCGATACCACTGTCTCACAGAAAACCGACGTAAAGTAGCGGCTTGCTGCTGCGTTTCGTACGGTGAGTGAGATATCCGGAAGCCCAAATCCCCTCCCCTTCCCAATCCCTAATTATCCCTTTCCTTTAAGGTAGGCAACGCGCCCATGAATTTTTTAGTGGTGGGCGTACATGGGCAGTGGAGATCACTTACCATCAGGTGACCCTCTTGCTCGTTTGCCGGCATATGCTAAAAAAAAAACAATAACGACTCTCATATTTATAATACAAATATTCTAAAATAACGTTAAATAACTTTATAATCCCCAGGGCCTTGGAGTACGCACTCAACGTAGAGAACATCAACTTATCGGCGATTAGAACTATCAGAGTTTTGCGACCTCTAAGAGCCATTAACAGGATACCAAGTAAGTGATTACAGTATTGCTGTAATAGCTGTTACAATATAAGTGCTATCAGGAGGTTAGAAATATTGTAATGGTTGTTATTTGTTTTTCTTTTTCTCTGCTCCTACAGATTCTTTTTCTTATGAATTCATGTTTGCTAGGTATTATTTGTACATGTTTTTATTATAAACTACGTTTCATATAAAAATAAACTTAAAAGCCCACTAAGTAAATCAAGTACGTATGATACGACGCTTAATAATTAAGTTTTGGCAATCGACATTTTTTGCCAATAATACGAACGAGATTTTGCCCACAGTTCCGCTCGCGTGAATTTCGTTCCCGGAATCAAACTTCTGTCCTAATTCAGGTCATAGTATGATTTAAAATTGTATTCAAATCCCTTCAGTCGTTAAGGCCTCATTGATTAACAAACATCCAAATTCACAAACTCAGCATCAGTAGAATATATAATCAAAGCCTGGCCATCTGAGCCTGGACAGTCATAGAAAAGAAAAATGAGTACATTAATTAATGTTGTAATAGGTTTGTATCAGTTCTTTAACATCACATGTCCGTCTATTCGAAATTGACGAATGCACTTTCTTTACCGTAGTCTTTCTTCTTTCTGTCTGGCGTTATTTCGGCTTAATGGTTTGGTCAAACAGCGAAGCGTTAAGCGCGACGGTTCCGTGTGACATTTTCTATATTGACTAATGCATTACAACTGCTCACGTCCCGTCAGCGTCGCGTTGCCGTCCCGCCCCGTCCGCTGTTTGACAAAACCATAATGCCAGGGTCCGCCTTCCCATCATAATTGTGTAGTGGATTTGGTATTATATGAGGTGACCCACCATCTGACCCCTCCACCCGAGAACCAAGTTTTGTCATTGCTTCATTCGTTAATCAGCAGAGTGTACTACGTGCAACTAAGGTTGGCTTTGGGCCTATCTTGTTGACTCATTTACACTCCAATTACTTTTACCATAGTACTGCACTATTTTGTTTATAACATGAAAGTACTCGTATCATTCGACATACTTTTGACCCAAAGTTAACCTACCAACAATAATTGAATAGACAACATAAAATTAAAATGTAATAAACAATATGTATGCGTATTCTTTTGCTGATTCTTATTCTGGTTTAATAATTTCATTTAGACCTAAATAGACCTCATATGTAGTCAGTCTACAAAGATTGATAATGTTGCAAGAATATTTTCCTTGTGAGAGCGACTCTAAGAAACGAAGAGCCTTATAAAGCTGTTAACATCAACGTCCTTATACTTAACACAGTAAAGAAGAACTCTTAATATAAGAACCCTTTTACTTTAGGTAACCTTTCCCTACACTATAGACTTTGTTAGGCGAACTACAGTACATTTTTTCTTTGTACATATAATGTAAGTTTCACTGGTGATCTAATATCTAACACAATTTAGGGATTGGCTATGTATTATATTATTAGTTCTGGATATGGCTACCTTAAATCTATACCGTTTTTAAAACCTTTACAAATAACTACACCGATACAATAATGATGTGTTAGTATATATAATACGTTCATTTTAAAACGAGTTCAACTAAAGTTATAAACCTTACTTAAAAAAATAACACTGAAAACTTAAAAATAAATTTAATATATTATATTAACGGTCCTAGAGAAATATGTCCGCAGTTGATCCCGGTTTTCAAATTGAAATTTCAAATTGTAACAACTTTAAACTGGAGTACTAATTGTCGAAATAATAAAGCAAAAACTTTTAACAAGAACAAAACTAATTCAAAGAAGCTTAAGAGATACAAATTACGAATTATTACTCTCACTTGGTGCTATTGCCATTTAATAGTTAAAATATAGGTAGAAATCACCGACTTAAAATTGATCAATTTATTTTGAGCCGCTTATACCAAGTGTATATTATTTTTAGTAAAAGATTCAACAAAATCGGTGCATAAATGACGAAGTTTTAGACATTCATCACCGGTGACACCCTGTTAGAGGTGCAATTTCGTCTTGAAATATAAAGACCAATATTTTCGAATGAAAAACCAAATTGGTCTCTTCGAGCTATGCGTGGTTAGACATCCAAAAAAGAAACAGAAATACTTGACCTGAGGACCTCTCCGTATTTATTCCATCAGTTAGATTTTTTAAATTTAGAGCTTACAGCATAAAACATTGCACCCACTGAGTTTTAGGAAATATAAGAGTAAATGTGTCCAGTAACGCTGAACGCACAAAGAAATCCATACGGCGGGTGGCAGATACGAAAATTAACTGCGCGTTTCGGCGAGTGCGGGCCGCGATCGATCGCAGCAACAAGTGAACCAAAGGCCTCTGACGTCGGCTTAACGAGTGCTGCCATTTCCACAAGACTACAGTTACATTACAGCCAGATAAATATTGTTTATACACTGATTTTAATGGGTCAAGTCACATATTTATGAAAAAATATCTACGGTTACTATATTTTTATTTGAATCGTGGATGGTCGCGAGTTTCCCGAGGTTGATTGAGACAAATATTACTTTTATAAAATACAGTAAGCTCATACGCGTAACGTATGTATAATTGGCGAATTTGTTGAAATCTGCCACATGAAGAAGCATTTTCTCTATATATTCGTATAGCATAAACTTGAAATGAAATGAAATGAAATGAAATGAAATATGTAATAGAGTATAGGTCAGAATCAATAATATTTCTGTAATATCAAACTTGGATGTTAAAATATAAGTAAAATAATTTTAAGTCGTAGAGCCACGCTGTAGAGTTAGACAGTTTTGACTACGTCATGAATGGACCGACTGGACCGGGTCGTTACCACCGCTGCTGCTGCGTTTCGCACGGTGAATGAGATATCTTCTGGTATTGTGAGCATACACAGGCGATGGAAATTGGACCCACTTACTTGTTTGAAGGCCTATGCTATAAAAAATGCGCGTATTTATAATTACCAAGGGATTAAAGGTGCTGTATTCTCTACTGCAAAGTTTCTAGAATAAATCATAATTATATCAATGTTGTACTATTGCTGTACCACTGTTGCACGGCTTCCTCATGAGGACTTAGGGCTTAGTCCACAACACTGACCTAAACCCGAGTTGGTAAGATCCAGAATGAGAATTACTGTAATAGAAAACTATTTTCCAATTAACTTTAAATAATATTTCTCAAATAAAGACTATTTGTTGGAAGTTTGAATTCTTTTATATACCTTTACGTCGTGTTCTTTTAGGTTTCGACCTATTAATGATTCACTTAATATAGGAACAAAACTCAATATTTGGTTTGTATATTTCACTCATGTCATCCTTCGCAATCTTGCACTACAATCGTCTAAGTTTATATGTGGTAAGGCAATTATCTTCAAGCATAAGACATTTATCATGGCTGAAATATCTCAAAGGCGGAAATTAACTCAACTTCACAAAGAGCTGGTACCTACCTCTTACTTAATTCATGCTTTATTATTTCAATCGTGTCAGGTGTAAGCATTAGATCTAAAAGGAATAATCAGTAATTACAACGTACAAAGTTATTGGCAACGGATTCATTTTCAGAGTTCATTTTTTTTATTGAAATGTCCTTGGTGAAACATGTTAAAAAAGATTTAAAAAATGCATAAAATTAAATAAAAGTTAACTCGATATTGAATTGACAAATTATTTTATAGCTACGCGACGCAATCAAATGACTTCGTTTAAACTCTGGGAGCACACAAAACTTTGTCTAAACACGAAATACGCTACAATCGAACTGTAACGAAACCATTGAAATTCAATAAATCACTGCAACAAAGCGCAAACCCGTCACGACTTCCAAACGGTTAGCATTGAACATTCAAACAAAAGACGGGCACGCGCGCTAAAGTTTTGCACAAAACCCCATCTGGGTCTCGCAAACAACTGGGACAATGCAACCCGCCCGCAAATTAAATTGAGCCACGATCGCCCGCGGTTAGACATACATCGGCACTAATTTGCTCCTCGCACAATTTATTACCCCCACGTGCCTTTTTATCCCGTTAAATTGAAATGCAAATTTTGATTTATACCTTATGGAACTGAATGTTTTATCTTTCTCTTTATTTCTTAATTTCCTTTTTATTCAGAATCATTGTTTTTATTTTATAAATATATTGGTCTGTATTGGTTGTTGACGTGTCACTTATAACGCTGGTAAATACAGAATGTAGTTTTATTTGCAAATTGTTGTTTTAAATTTAGTACGCAGAGAGATGTGTTGGAGCTCCTTTAGTGTGCATGCATAGGGTACGAGCAACGAATTAAATGATATGAATCCGGCTCGCTCTCGTGAACCTGCACTTCAGCGGTAAATAAATTCACAAAGTCTAGCAAATTGACATCAACATACTCCATTTACACATTTACCACTGCGTTGAGTGCATAAGATTGTTTCTGTTTATTAATGGCATCTAGATTTACTGAATACTTAAAGTAGATCTAGATGCCATTAATAATATTTACGATACACCAAAAAATACTTATACATAGTCTTTATACATTTTTGTAATGTGACTAAGAATTATGATAATTTCAGGTATGCGTATTCTGGTGATGCTGTTACTGGACACACTTCCCATGTTAGGGAATGTATTATTACTATGTTTTTTTGTCTTCTTCATATTTGGAATCGTCGGCGTTCAACTATGGGAAGGAATTTTAAGACAGCGCTGTGAGCTCGTCTTACCACCACACGTACCTAAACCAAAGTAAGTGTCAGACTTTTTTAGATATAACTATTCCTCCGCCATATGTTGACACGGGCTCATATTAGTAAGCGTTAATTAGTATTGAATAATGAATGCAACCGAAATTGTATGATGACATAACGGATTGCGTGGAAATGTTTCAAGTTTTGGATGAAACCAGTTTTCCATTTTGCTCCATTTGCTCGAAAGTGCTCGTCTTAGAAGCAAGTTCCATTGCTAATGTTGACTGCATGCAATATTTAACGCTTACGTTCTCGACGGGCACATTCACAGCTGCTCTATAGATCATTTTAATATTGTACATTGTATTATTGCATATTCTTTTCGCACTGTTACTAACTTTTAAAAAGGCGCATGAGGAAAGATTCAGCTTTTCGATACAACACACTTAAATATTGCATTCCGTCAACACTTAACAATATTGAAACCTGATAACACACGCATGTAAAATCATTTATGTATCGAAATATACACAATGTGTGAACGTTTACTTACTTTACTATTTATGCTACATCAGAATGGTTTCGAAGATATCTACCTGAACATAGTACAAAGTAGATATTTACCATCATAGAGAACGAATACCAATAATAATCACTCCTAGATGATACCCATATATTTTATACTTAGAACATTAACAGTTACATCCATAAATGAAACTAAGAACGTTGTTTAGCCGGAGGTAGCCAAGATCTGTAACATCTTCTCGCTGAGACAACATTCCTAGTTTTATGAACTATTGGAAATTACATAGGTACATAACACCCGTCACGGCTTCCTCAATTTGTGTTCCAGAGACCTGTCCGAATGGTACAGAGTGCGCGTCAGAGTGAACTCGTAAGGATTTGCGATCAAAATTAATGTGTTTATATTACAAATATTGCGATCTGTTGTTACGTGTACTTTTACACATCTGCCGTCCAGATGTACTATCGTGTTTGCTTCCCTTTCGCGAATTGGCAGTTTTATAGGATCTTTAGGATATTTAACGTCTTTACATTCTTATCAAGTTCAAAAACGAGAACAATAAACAATGTAGTTATGTAGTAGAACTGCCAATTTGTTTTACTGAATTTATGGGTAGTTCTTTCAACTTCCTCTAAAATACGTAAATATTATTTCGATTATCTCTTAAATTACTTTCTCTGAAATAGCATTCTTCGTTATGATTTTGCTGAGATCTATCGATTCGCTATTTAACGATTTTGAAAATACGAATTCAATAATGATAATGTTTCCGTGAACTGTACCATTCTTTAAAATGACAAATTAATTACTCACACATAATTATCAATTCCACAAATCACAGAACATTCTCCAAATGTATGCATCGCCATTTAATTACGCATTGTTTTAATATCTGCTTGTGGAAACTGACATGAGACACAAGTTTGTACTACATTTTATTTCATTGTCTTTCATCTCTTGGATACATCGATGAGACATTTTAGACAGAAGTTGGAGACCACAATAAAACCCTTATGACAGTCATCAAGAGAACAAGCCCCGAAACGACCGGGTGCCCCAAATGATGTAGGTTACGAGCATTACGGCCAGCGTTCGTGTTCCGACGCATATGTACTTCGTCGTAAACGATAACGGCCCAAAAGCTACTGATGTTAATCTCTTCGATCCACCAATGTTCGGCTTTCCTAAGCCATCTTTACTAACGCTACCATTACCATTAATTCGTATAGCTACAAAAGAATCATTTGCCATTATAAAATACTCATAAAATTAACTAAAACTTAAAAACCGACTTCAAGGCCCATTTACTGTAGTCTAATTGAATAGAAAGAGGAAACAATTTTTTCCTGATACCCTATCATCCGATCTTATCCAAATTACCTTTATGTAACCAATCTCAATATACACGCTATTGGATATCAAAATCCGTCCATATTTCGCGGCGATATCACGTAACATACCTACGCAACTTCCTACTTTTTTGAAGTCGGTTAACAAGTCTCGCCTTACTTTCAGCATGATGCATGATTTGAATGTTGTTATTGTGTTTGCATGCAATCACGTTCAATTACTGGAACTTTAGCTGCTTCTTTACAATATAGACGATCAATACTATACTGACTGAACATTTATAATTGACTTTTCTGATGTTACTGTTAGAATTTAAATCACATATCTTCCAACTTTTAGTGTACATATAGTAAACACACACATTATATAAATTCTTGATATTGTATCACTGTGATTCGATGTTAGGTTTGATTTAAGATTAAGTACACTGATTGTATTAATAGTTCATCTACCCAAAACAACACGCGGCAGGTATTAATAGATACATAATACGCCTTTATAAATAAAACCTTTGCTTCTAATAATCAAACCCATTAATCATTGCTACAAAAGTGTCTTCCAACAAATAAACTTTTCAATATTTTATCCGTTCATAATAATGACTTTTGTTTTGTAGCATATCGTTTCACTACGAATTCTCCAAAGAATTGGACTACATTTGCACAACACCAGAAGATAGTGGGATGCATCTATGCGGAGACTTTCCTCCTTACCGATACGGGGCTTTGGTTTGCAATGAATCAGCAAGACCATACTCGTATAACAGACCAACTAACACCTCATGTGTAAACTGGAATCAGTACTACACTAACTGTACGCAAAGAGGAGCTAATCCATTTCAAGGGACAATTTCCTTCGATAACATTGGACTCGCTTGGGTCGCCATATTTTTGGTAAGTGGTTAATTAATATGAAGTAATACAAAAACTTTTACAACAATACAAAGTAAATAAATAGCTAATAAAAAAAACAGTATTTCAAATATTTAATAATTGGCGTTTAATCAAAATTTTAAATAATACTTTCAATATCTGTTTCTAGGTAATATCTCTTGAAGGTTGGACAGACATCATGTACTACGTGCAAGACGCGCATAGTTTTTGGGACTGGATTTACTTTGTGTTACTGATTGTGGTAAGTTTGTAGCTCATAAACCTAAAAGGATTTCGCAATGTATCGTGACAAGGGTGTGATGGAGGCAACCCAAACGTTCATTACACATCTTTTATTTTTTGTTAGAAAGACTTGTGTCGTTTATTCGACATTATTTTATGTCGTCATACATTTTTGTTTCGTTTGATAAATGTTATTTCCTGGAAAATATTTCAATGATTTTGATAATTATTGGTGTAGAAGTGCACTTTAAAAACTATGGTGTGACTATGACAAACACGCGTGATAAAGTCTCAAGTGTAGATAATGTATGACACTATGATAGATAGATAGATAAGTAGAAGTTTTATTTCGGCTTATATAACACGTCACATAGGTATAAGGTATAAGGATAAAATAAAAAAAAAATAGAAAATAACATGGTAAAAATAGATCTGTGGTACATTTCGCCGAAATCAGGCCGCAGCTCAGAAATGTACTTTACTATGAGACTTGTAATCACAAACAACACTTATGTAAGCTCTTTGGCAAGTGTTGAATTCTGTGTATATGACTGGATGTTTTTTTTTAAGTAACGGTAAAATTACACAGTGCATGTTAGGATATCTGTCCACATTAGCGTATCAAGTACGTGTAACAGCCTTGCCTTTCAGTGATGCGAAATGTTACTGTTGTGTGGACGCACCCTTACTAGCATTGTCTTTGTAAAGCCACGTTCCTCCCTTGACCCCCCTCTACAGTAACAAAAACAAAATCATATTCAAATTTACCAAATTCTTCATAACTATATAAATATGTGGATAGGTAACTTTAGTTGAGTTTTAACCAATATATCAATTAATTGAGCGACTGTAATTTATGATAGCACGAGTTGCAACTTTAAAATTATGATGGTACGAGTAACAGAAACTTATACGAATTCATTTCGTTTTAGCAAAAGTTACAACGTTTAGGGTTGGTACCACCGTTTGCTTAGGTTAAAGAGTCCCCAAGTTCTCTTTATTTGTATCCGTAACAGATTGGGTCATTCTTCATGATCAACCTATGCCTGGTCGTCATAGCAACGCAGTTCAGTGAGACCAAAAAACGGGAGATGGAAAGAATGCGAGCGGAAAGAGCTCGATTCACTTCATCTTCCACCTTGGCATCTTCAACAAACAACAGCGAACCGGCGACATGTTACGCAGAAATTGTCAAATACGTCGCGCATTTATGGAGGAGATTCAAAAGACGAATGGCCAAAAAGATAAGGTTTGAAGTCTTCTTTATTTAACTTTTACATACAAGAGTTCGGGCCGGCAAAATTCAAAGACCGTATTTGAACTATACTATACTTAATATTAGGTCCAGTGTAGTCATTTTGCCGTGACATAACTAATCAACCGGTCAATTATATATCAGTTCGACATAGTTTCTGTACTGACTAGGTTCATTGTGAGCCATGATAATTAATTCCTAACACGACTACTTATGATTCCCACTGAATATATACAAAAAAGCTGACTACGCCTCATTACCGTGTCGTTAATTATGACCCTCGTCAGACTAGTTCATTAATGCCTATAGTCGAAGTTTTGCACGTGTTTCAAAAGAGCGTAACGAACGATTAGATAGCATCTATATATAGTAGAATATCTCATTAATAAAGCTTTCAAGTAATTAACAAACACATCACAATCGCTACCTAACCCAAATCAAATGAAAACTGATAATAACTTTCGCACTATATTCATAATGTATGCTTCTGGATAAGCTATTTCAAATGCAAAGTTGAGACGACTTTAATCCCCTTCCACTCAGTTAGATAACAATGTAAATGTACGAATAAAGGCAAATAGATTTAACGTTAAAATTGTTAGTGGGTAGTTATCTACTAAATCCTCATTTGCATGATTTTAGTATCTAAACATTGTTGAGTTTGTTAATCTAATTCTCGTACGTGGCTAAATCTCATACTAAAACTAATATTAGGTGTTATTTTCACTTTATTTATGTACATTATCACTTCTGTTTTATATTGAGTATCACTAATTATTGTCTTATAGGCCGTGAAATCGTTTGCATATGCAGCATCAATAATAGATAGGTCTTCGTTCTACAACTACAGCTTAGATTAAGTTAAACCACCATCACTTCGATAATTACTGTTTTTAATTTCTTTCTCACAGAGTATATAAATACCAAAGAGCTCAACTACAATGGAGAACGAGCAGAGAAACACTTCAACTACCAGCGAACAAGCCAAAGCAGCATCATCCTTGCTGTCCAAGAGTACATCCTCAAGTAATATCATGCGTAATATCTAACTTTTGTTTCCAACTCCATGAACCAACTTCATATTCATCGTAGCATATTTTATTATTGATGACCAAGCTCCACAGAACCACTTCCTCTTTGACCGATAGAGTTGTGTTGATTCCAGCTGCTGTGAACTTAACTGTCATCTTATTGAAATTTTGCTGGACAGTATAATTTAAAATGACTCTCCTGCGCATATTTTTGTATTTAAAATATTTTTACTTGTTTCTTATTTGCACTAACTTACTATTTAAGTTACCGTTTAAGTTACTTTACTAATAATTTTGATCTATATGAGGCTTTTATAAGAGTTGTTTTAAAGTATAATAGGTTTTTACTTTATGACTTGAGCATAATATGCCTAATGTATTCAAAATATACATTCATAATCGATTTATTTTAATTAAAACTGAATTAATCATAAAGTACTACGATTTGAATAATGCGCTTCGGCAATTTTCGTCTATCTTAGAAATCACGATAGGCTATAATGATGATCCAATACAGAGCAGATAATGCATTCCTAATGCATATGATATATACTTATTTTACTTTAATCTGCTTGGCAAGATCTGAAATGCGGGGAGTTGTCTTAATCGTAATAAACGAAGAATACCGAAGCGCATGATTTAAATCGTAGTGCTGTATATTGACGCCATACAATAGCTACCAAATCATCCCCTAAACTCACGCGCGAAATTTACAATTGAAAGAAAATTAGCTTCCAGTGGGGTTTCGATACATGTATATATTGCTGGTGACATAGGGCAACGGCGGTAAGAGCGTGGAGGAGGGCGCAGGTGGGGGCGGGTGCGGGGGGGACGAGCCCCTCAGCCGACCGAGCCTGTTGCGCGTGCCCTCGCTCTCCGCGGCTGACCTCGAGGTACGAAAATGTTTTAAAATAGGACCTTTGGAACAGATGGAGGATTTATTATCGCATTGATAGCTGTTGGGATTTCAGCGAGTTTGGAACTTGAGTTGATAAATGTGGTGCTCAATATGATTTCGAATGTAATTAACATAGACACAGTTAAATATATTGTTATAAGGATTCCAGTTGGAAAATTTATAATAATTCAATTCAATTTATAATATGAGATGTCATAAACTGTGTTATTAGTAGTTTGATCAGGTACTAAAAATACCTGTTTCATCATGCTATGCAAATTAAGAAGTAGAAACGAAGAAGTTGATGTAATGATACTGTAATCTATGTATAAAAGCGAAATACCACTCACTTACTCACTGACTCAGTGACTAATTAATTTCGATATCTCAAAAACTACTAAAGATGTGTCAAAATCATGCAAATTGGTCAGAAAAATATAAAAATAATATATAAAAAGATTTTTAGAAGATTTACGTTTTAAGGAGCTAAAAGGGGGGTCAAAATTTGTATAAAACACGGGAGCGGAGCATAATATGCAAGCGGGTGAAACTGCGTGGTACAGTTAATACTAAAAAATGAAGATATAAATAGCAATTTCAATATATTATTTTCGATACAGAACGCTTCGAACTTATCTCTTTTGTCGCCGCCGTCATTGGCCAGAAGAAGATCATCAGTGATGTTCAGTGACACAGTACTACTGCACGCACCGAATGCACCGCACGTCGCCCATCCACACAATGTTTGCTCTTCTGAGAAGATGACACAAACAGGTGATATTTTTTACAAACCTAATAAATTAGAAATAAATCTGGCTGATCATAATATTTTATGGGTATATTAAATATTAGGATATGATATAAAAAGTATCAAAAAACTTGCCAATTTATCTTAACAAATAAAATTACGAGTATTTTAGGATAAATTTGTAATGAAAAACAAAACTGCTGGAAAAAGTTTACCGACACTTTATAAAAAAATCTTAGCTGTAGCCAGTACTTTTTTGTTAAAAATAATAGTATTTATTAAGCAAGCGTTTCGCAAATCATCGTTGGTCAATTTACTGGTACTGGTGGTATCATCATCTGGGACCACAATATTAGTTTGCAAAAATACCAACATTACTATGAATATGTTATCAATCTAAATAAATATTTGTAGATTCATTGTGTCAACGTGACTGGCTTAAGTGCCAAAGTGGTAAGTCTAGAGGAGGTAGATCTAGACGACGCTATTAGACGGGCATGTGCAATCTGGTCTCAACTTCTTGCTTCCTTTCACTATTCCTTCATAGAATATTCAGCTGAATAGGATTAGGAAATCACTTTCAAGATGGACAATTTTCTCAATTTGATTTACGCTTACCCCTTTCCAGCATAGGATAGAATTTTTAACCTTATGTATGTGATTTTGTATATATTTCAATTTCAACCCGTGTACTTCGAAAGCATTTATCAAATAATTGTCCCGGGTAGTAAAGCATTTTAAATTGTTCAACGTATAAAATTTAGATTTGTTTATGCGTATAAGTTCTATACTTTAAAAAATCTTAGGTAATAATGAAATACATGGGTAAATTTCTATCTGCATTAAGGGGATAAAATAGACCGTATTATTCCTGCCTAATATCTGTGTCTTTAGTGGTATAAGTTTAACGTTTGAAGTAGATTCAAATTATTCATTTACCCTTATTAATTATATATCCCTTGTTGTTTTATGTATAATTAAACATGTGGTTAAATATGATTAAAGATTGTCATGCAAGTCGCGTAAACGTAATAAATTATTACAGCAAAATCTATATATTAGCTTCGTCAATTATATCCTCTGAAACCAAAATGCTTTCGAAGTAGAATAAATAGCACAAAAGCAAATTAGTGATACTTATTTCGGGGGCGTAGAGTTCGACTTGCCGACAGGCGATACGGCGGAGGAGAGAGCTGCCGCAGGAGGAACTATGTCTTGTCAGGAACTGCTGGCGTTATCTGGTGCACTATCAGCAGCCTTACCCACTGGACAGGTTGCCCTGGATTCCTTCTTTGAAGAACTTACAAAAGGAATCAGCAAACGAGCTGGAGAAGATAAAATTGATGGAAAAGTAAGAAACTTTAATTCTAGGAAAATAAAGATGATTTACTTTAAGTAATTAATTTTAACTGAAACTCGATGAACTGCTTCGGTGGCGCAGTTGAATTTCATACGCGGTAGGACTGCTATGCTGAGATCGCGGGTTCGACCTCCGGGTCATGTAAAGGTGATATTGGGTAATGGCCCGGAGTCTGGAACTGTGTCCAGTATAGCTATATGCTCGCCCCCTATTACATCTGGTTACATGTACTGGTTACACCTTTGCCTACCCATTCGAAGTTATCGAAATTCTTGATTTCCCAAACTGCTGGTGAGAGGACCTGGTTTTTGTACCCGACTGGATAGTGGCCGTCGCGTCGTATACATGGTGAAAAATCTGCCATAGTGGCTCGTTTAGATGAGCACTGGCTGAAATAATATACACTAGTATATCCAGTAACTTAAAGTCGACATAATTCTGCCTACCGTCGTGGAATGCAATGTCCATTGACGGTCGACGTTATATTAAGACTGTACTGTACTTAACTTTAGGTCCAATGTAGTCACTTTGCCGTACCAGAATAAAAAACTGCATATATTTTCCCAATTAGTACAATTTTATTTTTTTAGACAGTAGAAATAGAAGATTTCTCGTGTTGCGCTGATTTGTTAGCGGCGGAAGCGGCCGCGAAGGAAACAAGAAAAGGACGATTCAGAAACGCGTGTTCAATGTTCTGGAAAAGGATATCGAGATTCTTTTCAATAATTCGAAAACATATCAAAAATATTGTCGATCATAAATATTTTCAGCAAGGTAAGGAAACAGTGGCTGGCAATTGCCAAAGAATATTATTTAAATTTCAGAATATAATACCTAAGCCATAATTCAATTGTTTGTTTGACGAAGAAATTTTAACCATGGTTTCTTAAAGCCATTTTTTGGGTCTATTGGTGCCACGTGTTAATCTTATTAAATAATGTTACTCGATTTACTTGAAGATGGTTTGGTGAAAATATTTTGAAAAGATACATTTAATAAGAACACCATGACAACTAAAGAAAAGACGATGTTAATGATTCAAGTGGATTAATATTTCGCACCTCTAGAATTACAATGACGCAAATGCAAAAATCTTGAAACTGACTTTTTAATCTAACACTACAATATACCACAGGAATATAAATGTATTTATCTTAAAGTAAATATAATCAGGATTTAGATAATATTATGTTTAAATGTATATTGTTGATAGAAAAAAAGATATTTTGAAAAAAGGAATCAAAAAGTTTAAAATTCAATTTTCTCGGTTTCATACTATTTGCACTTACATCAATGTAATTCTAGAGGTGCGATTTATTATATTCTTCTAAATTACAACAAAATGCCAAGTAATATTAAAGTTACAATAAATAGGATTACAGTAATACCCAATACTCGTAACAAGTATGTTCCTCTGTCACAGGTATTTTACTAGCAATTCTCATCAATACGCTTTCAATGGGCATTGAATACCACAATCAGCCCGAGGAGCTCACAGTTATAGTTGAAATCAGTAACGTTGTATTCTCCGCTGTGTTCGCCATTGAGATGATCTTCAAAATTGTCTCCGAAGGTCCATTTAAGTACATATCTAATGGATTCAATGTATTCGATGGAGTTATTGTTATACTCAGGTATGTCTTTATTCAATTTAATATGTTACATAATATAACAGTTTAAAAAATTACATATATTATTGTGTAATTAAGTCAAATTTTCTTTAGCGAATTAATAATATGTTGTAATGTTGAAACTGAAATAATAATGACGTGATTATCAATTAAAAGAATAATTTGTTTTTTAGCAATGACATGAACGTACGATCTAATTGTGTAGATAGTTTACTACTTTGTAATAAATATTATTAATTTGATTTTGGATTATATTTGATGCATAATAATATAGTTTTTGAGATAATTGTAGTAATATTTATGATTTATTATAACTGTACTCGTTCATACACAATTGTTACATAAAACCTAAAAGACAAAATTTCACTAACCATTATGTGTACGATTGCAACAGCGCATTCGAACTGACACAAAGTTTTGGCAACGAGAAGGACCTCGCCGGCAGTTCAGGTCTCTCCGTGCTCCGAACATTCCGTCTCCTGCGTATACTCAAGTTGGTTCGGTTCATGCCCAACCTGCGCCGGCAGTTGTTCGTCATGTTGCGCACCATGGACAACGTCGCCATCTTCTTCTCTCTGCTCGTCCTGTTTATTTTCATATTCAGGTAACTATTAAACTACTACTAGAATAGACAAAGAATCGAAGGAAATAAAGCTTATAAGAATATTATAAAGAAACAATATAAGCTGCAATATTGTATAAATTAAATTTAAAATTGCATGGATTAAAATGTTGTTAAGTACAAGATTTAAGTTTTATTTGAGTTTCTTAGTATAAATGGTTATTTGAGTTTATACGGTCTCCTTGGGGGGCATTACTTTCTCAATTTTATTTTTCTTTACCTACTCTAGAGATTTAGAAACTTGCCTTATGTGTTCAAATGAAGCGATTAAACTTTTATTTTACTTTAGTTATTCAATAAAGTATATTATGAATCCTCATACCTCGTTAAATAAATATTATCATGTACTTACTTATTTCTCAACTCGGTCTTCAGAGTTTCAAACATTTTTTTTTTCATAATTTCTTGATGTTTGTCATATTATGTCTATGTTTCATACATGTACTGTAGAGTTAGCTATCTAGTAGACGAACGTCACGAGATGACGAGACAGCAATCGCTCACGGATTGCTCAATGAGTTCTTTCATTTTTCCGTAGCAAAGAAGAGTCACGCGACTCTCCGTTAAATACGAAATTCTGAATATTTCTTCTTAACTGTCACACCCGCATCCTTTAACCTGTGCACTAACTGTGAGTGATCTCTCCTAATTTCTATCAAACTTTTCCTACCGTTTGTCAGCCACTTCTGTCTTGGACATTCCACCCACTACACACCGCCACTATCCACACTATCTACAACTTTTTCTCTTCTATTTATAATATCTTTATTAATCATTGTAACTTTCACGCTTTTGTGCTTTTCGTCCACCTCAGTTTATCACACTTGCACTGCCACTCATTTCTTTAGTATCTACCAACGCATTCTTATGTCTCCTCATAGTTGTGTATCTCCTCCTATTGTGTGTGGAAAGGATTATGCAGTGACCGTATTATCTAATCGTATATTGCGTGGTAACGTTCAGCATCCTCGGTATGAACCTCTTCGGGTGCAAATTCTGCAAGAAAGACGAGCATGGCGAACAAGTGTGCGACAGAAAAAACTTTGATACGCTCTTGTGGGCCTTTGTCACGGTGTTTCAGGTATTCACTATTTTAAATTAAAATTCCTAACAGACAATCCAGAACAGACTGAACTTGCAACATTTACTAAACGCTTACAAAACGGGTCCGTCAGCAGTCAACACTCATGACAGTATGACAATCCCAATAACAGAAGATTGTCTTTGTGACGGCTAATCGACTAACCACGCGAGTACACAAACAACTGTTCACTTTGCTGCAAGATGACATCTGCTACACGGCTGTGTGATAACACTTAACGCTGGCCCGAGTATCGATTCCCGCTTGCAGCATCGTGCGTTGTCAGACAAGCGTTCAGTCGCGTAACAGCTACCATAGAACCTGCGTAGACAGATCTAGTACCATCCGTAACAGATTGATCCAACATCATCTAGTGTCACGTTCACGTTGTCATGTTGTTTCGTGCGTATGAGAAGTTGTCGAGAGCACATAATTAGACAGAGAGCTTGGTTGAACGTAGGTTAGTTTGAGGTCGTTCGGTGCCGAGACGTGGGTTAACCTGTTCGTCAGTTCCTCAATTCCCATACTACTACAGCTGCACTCAGTTTAAACAGAATCTCTTTCACTTTGCATGCCGCTTCTATTAAATAGGATTTATTTAGAAACGAAACTGATGGATATTCATTATAAAATATACTATACCTACACTTTACCTTAGGTTGCACGAAATTTCCATTGGTTTCGTTATCAAACCCAGCATCCTTGTTTCAACTTCAGTAACAATCTAATTTTCAATTACTTTCCCTTTTCTTAAACATGTTAACTTCTTCTTATTAATAACTAACAATGAGCCCACTCATTTAATTTTCCTTATTCTTATTTCACCTGCATATCTCAGGATGAAGTTATTTATGAAATTAATGCATTTTAATTTGAATGATATTTGTCACGAGTAATATTATTGAACAGTTATGGATGATTATTATCTTAAATACCTTTACCGCACTTTACTTTCGCCTATTTTATCTTTCAGATTATTTTAATTGCATTTATCTTTTTATTATATAATCATGAGGCAGTACTAAAGAATGATAATTAATATCAATATGAACTGTATTAAAGAACATGCACTAAATAACACGATATTAATGAAAGTACTTGTTTAATTTAGAGTAATTAACATAACCGTTGGTGGTAGCGTCCCAACGGCGATAACACTGCTTAACCACTTAGCTTTTAATTGTTAATATTTTTCAATACATCACCAATTGAGACCATGTAGTCGAAATAAAACTAATATTACGGTTGTTTAATAAAATTATAGATATTTGTTACTCACTTATATTTTGTGTTTGTTGTTGTTAATCTACATATGTAATCGTAATGTACAAATAGTAAAGTGTATTATATTGTGAATAATAAATAGCTGAAGCCACATTAACGTCTCTTGGGAGCACTGCTTCGGTGGTCGATAGGCACATTGTACAGATTGCAGGATGTAGTCCGTAACATTAGAGTTATTTCTGAGTATGAGGGGTGGTGAAGTTGCAGTGTTACCGTCGCTCACGCATCACAGGTCACCAGGACTCGGTCGCAGCGTGCGCATAGCATTTTCTTTTTCTTTCATTTTTCCATCGAACCCGCGACGCGCAGTATTCTGGGCATGTATCTATTCGGTGGTAAGTTTTGCAAGTACGTTGAAGACAACGGCAGCGAACGAGATTGCACCTGCCCCGAAATCGTCTCGCATCATCCAAAGTGCGAATGTGACAGGAAACATTTTAATAACATCCTGTGGGCCACGGTCACCGTGTTCCAGGTAAGTGGCGGCAGGTTAGAACCATTAGGAATTATAGTCGGTTTATTTGCGATCCCGTTTGATATGTACTTAGAAGATAGAAGCCGCGTGTTTCTCGTAACGACCAAATTAAACTGATTGGAACTGTAGCATAGTCTGACCGATTTGACAATTGTGTTCAACTCGTCAAAACATGTGATTCAAAATTATATAGACCAAGTGTTTGTATCATGAAACTTGGCACAAGCGAGAGATTCGACGGATTGTATTTGTTTACTAGTTATGTTGTAATGCACCATACGAAGAGCGCTCTGTAGTTAGTTGCATCTTGCTTCGTAGTGAATAGTGTTAGTACGAAGTGCTGGACCCTTACGCTTGTGTACTCAAACCGCCGTCTGTGTATGTTAACTTCCATGTATTAGTACACACTAACAAATAACATAACACAACTAACATGAACACGCTGATTACTAACATGTGTTTTTGTTTTATTTCTTATTGTTGTTTTATGATTTTTTAACATTGGAATAACTTACAAACACCAAATGGCACGACTTAAATACAATATGACAGCACACCTTGCTTATTTTGATTTATTAAAAAGAATTAAATATTTGGAACATATTTTGATGTGGTAGACCGGCTTGCACGCTCGAGCTGTGTCCTTACTTTGATGTAAACATTTCAGGTTTTAACGCAGGAAGATTGGAATGTTGTGTTGTTCAACGGTATGGAAAAGACGAGTCATTGGGCCGCATTATATTTCGTTGCCCTCATGACTTTTGGCAATTACGTACTGTTTAACTTACTGGTGGCTATACTTGTAGAGGGCTTTAGTTCTGAGGTAAGTTTGATTGGCTCGTATGTCTTGGTGCACCCACCTACAAAATTCATGAACGAATTCTCATGTGTTATTCAAATGTTTTAGCGAAATGAGAGGAGAGAGCGTGAGCAACGCGAATTGGCGAAGTCGAAATTGTCAAGTGAATGTTTCTCTGACAATAATGAAATGCAATACGATGAGTCGAATTCAGGATCTCATTCCAGTGAGAGTTTCTCGCAGGTAGCATCCGTAACTGTCAGCATACTCTTAAATCGATATAAAACACTCTCGATATCCAAATGTGTGCGTGGATTATTCGTTACTGTGTTACATTGAACTGGATTTCCTCATATCAATGTAAATTGGCACTTGACGTGGTTTTGTTTTTGTATTTTCTTTTTGTAAGTATTGTTTTATGTTTTCGAACATAAGAAGGATTTAAGGTATTTCTACATTCGTGTCCTTGCCAGTTGAGTCTTAGTTTGTTGCATACATGGTGGCATGCAGAATGCAGATGCTATATCGCATACGTTACCATAAATACAAACCTATGGATTTAATGACATATGCGCATGCAGCAAATTCACATTTATTTGAGAGGCATCCGTAAAAATAGATGCAACCTGCAAGTTGGAAGTTCACGATGTGGATAACGTCTTAAATATACCAAGCTATTGTCTTGCTGTTGAATATCTTTATAATCGTTTAGTATAATTACGGCTCCGTATTAAAATGGTGCCATCGGCATACTTTTACTAAGCATACGCCTCTGTTACTCTATCTGTCCTGTTTTAAACGAGGCCAGCAAACGAGAAAGTGGGTCACCGGATGGTAAAAGATTTCCATCGCCCATGAACGTCCACAATACTAGAAAAATTATGGATGACTTGCCGAACTTAAAGGAAATGAATAATTAAAGAGAACAACAGCAGGCTGCTACTTCTTGTCAGTTTTCTTTGAAACAGTGGTAATAACCCGGTCTAGCCTACCCGTTTATGCTGTAGACAAAACTGTCTACAGCGTGGCTCTACTTCTAAATCTCAATAAACTTGATCTATATTTAAAGCGTTGTATAATAAGTTGGCTGAAACCCTCACATATTGTATTTTATAATGGTGGATAGTCTAACAAATAATAAAAAGTGAAAATTTAAGGATGTGGATACGAAATCCGCAATACGCGAGTCCACTTCGCACTTGACCTTATATATTCGTGTACAGAACGAAATAAAAAACTACTGGCGCTCAGCAGACGACGTTAGAAAAGCCAAAGATGACGTCAACGGACATAAAGACAAATCAGCGAAAGCACGACGCAAAGCGAAATCATCCGCCCATCATCCGACCCTTTGCAAAGACTGTGCGCAATCCAACAAATGCAATCTACAAAAAGTAAGTGAAACAACAGATATCTAATCTCATTGTACTGTTTAAATTGGACGAACCTAAACTTTATTGTATCTTAACGACACGAAAAAGTGATCAAGTATTTTCAGATTTTGTTTTATTTTTGTATTCAGTTGTTTTAAGGGATAGCTAGACACAAAATTGAATTTAAAGCCAATCTCCAAGTAAACGATATTTAACAGATATAAAACGGCAAGATACGAAATTAACAATCTGTCAACGTATACAGATAAGCAAAACGGAACTTCCTAAATTGAGTGTTTAATATTTTATCTGGCAGATACAATTTATTCAGGCATTGAAAAATCGGCCTTAAAGAAACTGATGTATGTAATTGTAAAATACACGATCGTGTACAAAATACTCCATGAAAATTCCTTTATTATTCTTTGTAAGACAACACACGAAAACACAAAACAAATTTTGAACAAAAAAATGGCCTGAATTTAATTAATATCCAGTTACATATTTCAAAGCTTGCAAACAAGCTGCATCATAGAACTCACGCCGTCCTCAGGCATAATTAACATTTTTCATCTGCCGTTCTTTGTTACGCAAGCGTGTTTATTTTCCATGTTTTTGCTAACTATATTATTATAAGATATCATATTAATTAAGATCTTTGATTACTTACATATAACTTCGATAATACGGTTAATAACTATATCATTTGGTATCACTATATCATACATACCTTTTTCGCACCGCAGTCATCAAATCTTAGAATAGGATAGTTTCCTATGTTGAATATTATACATTATTTTATACGCTATAGAAAATAATACGAAAAACGAAACCCTTTTGATGAAACACAATAAAAATCGGTTCAAAAATGAGCTTGTAATTATAATTTTAAATAATGGGATGAGCAAAGGTGGGCGCATAGTGGGGAAATTTCACTGTCTCGCTCGCACGCCCCCTCCATCAGATTTGAAAGGCTTCAATTTTTTTATTGACGGATTAATGAAATTATTTCTGGAATAGGTTTAAGGTAACGTGTTACGTTACCTAAAACCTATAGATTTAAATAATAAAAAAAATCAAGTCAACTAGACTGTTAGTTTTATGAAATCATATCAACCTTATACTATCCGCGCCGCACAAGCCGTGTTGTTGATATAATGAATTTGTCAAGTGATCATAAAAGACCACGTTTATTCTTAGGAATCAAAAATGTTAGCAAGCAGTGCAGGGTTACCAGACACGCCGGCTGTGCCTATGATCACCCATACAGCGGCTACTCCCCAAGACTCTCCATCAACAACCCTGGAACCGGGGGCTTCATTTAGAGATTTCAACATGGCTTTGACTTTAGAACGATCATCTATGTTATCTAGCTTGGATTCTATTGACAGGACATCAGTAAGTATATGCAGCTAACCCCTTAATATAAGCTAGGAATGTAATTAATACGTCTTGTATAAACACCACGGTGATGATATTCATTGGTTTGTAAAATAATAAGAGTTTCAATATTTTCAAAATACAACAAATATATCTTTTTACTTAATTTTTAAGTAAATATTACTAATGACTCGCACATTTGACAGATTTTCATTTATGTAAAACAAATGTGATTTTCTATGTATTTGATCTGAAAAACTCATCAACAATATCTTTACAGTGCGCAAGTATACCAGGATTATTAAAACCACCAAACAGCTACACGCTGACACTACATTCAGTTCAAGCTCAATTAGGTGCTGAGAAGGCCCGTCTTCCACCAATATCCTTAGCTCCCCCTCCATTGACCCTGGCGCCACCTCCACTAAGGTCCACGTCACCTTCGCCAACATCACCAAGTACCCCCAAGTCCATGCCATCACCGCTCTTGCCAGAGAAGAACCTCCAAGTCACGATAGTGAAGGATGAAAATTGTTTAAACACAAACGACAAATCAAGTCTTTTAAGTTCGCAAAAGTAAGTTCTACAAAAGTAATTTTCTTTGCATAAAATAGTATAATAGAATAGTTAAAGGTTTTCTTGAAACTACCCATAATTAACCCGATGCTATTAAGATATTTTAAATTAAATAGTAATGAAATTATTTAACATTCGGTTGATAACGATAATGATGAATGACAAAATAATAAATCTTCCAGAAATGTAAGTGTAGTAAGCAGTACAGTTAATGGTGAAGACAAGTGTAGAGTACAAAGAGGGTATAGTTGGCGTCTATCTAGGCCCAGCTTACGAAGAAAAGCAAAGCAAAGAACTGGATCTGATTCGGACGCAGTTGTGCTCAATAATGGACGGGATCACGCTGTCTGTAACGGTAAGGAAAATGTTATTTCCTTGAATATACAGGACTATGGTCATAAATAAAAAAAATTAGACGTTTATTCTGGGAGATGTGAAATACTTTTTGAAATAAATTAAGCCACATCACGTGATTAACAAGTATTAGAGACACACAGTAGTTAATTTTGTATATAGTGTAAATGGACCAGCTCGACTAGGTTGTGACCACTGTCTCACAGAAAACCGAGGTGAAGTAGCAGTTGCTTTTCATACGGTGAGTGAGATATCCGAAGGCCCAAATCCCCCTACCCTTCCCCCATCCCTTAATTATCCCCTTCCCTTAAGTTTGACAACGCCGTGCATAGGCGATGGAGATTACTTATCATCAAGTGGGTCCACTTGTTTATTTGCCGGCTAATAAGTAATTGTTTTTCACATATTAGAACATATGATATTACTTGCGACTTTTCTTTATACAGCATACAAATACCTATAGTGGTTAACGTAATTCAAACATTGTTAACGTAAATACCGTTCTACAGGATCAGGTGTTCGCAAAAACGAGCTTCTTCTGTCATCATCAATGGTTATCAAGAACGATACGCAATCCGAATTACCCAACAACCGGTCTCGAACACAACTGCCTGCCCCTAGAGTTCTCGCTCCTCCTGCGAGAAGAGTTTCAGCTCACAATGCTCCTCTACTACCTGATGTAAGTACGTTTTCACGGGACTTTTTGTGCAATGTATTAGGATTAAGGTGTATTCTCAATGGTGTGTTCTCAATTTTTAACCAAGTTAACACCTTCTTTGACATTGCTACTATTTTTTTCTTTATTAAAATATATTTGTTTATTTCTGTTTTTTTTTTATCTGATTGAATGACGAGACGAGCAAGGCGCTCGCCTGATGCTAAGGTATGCTACGCCTACCCATAAACAGAAGCAACACCACACAGAACTTTAAATTCAAAGCTCTGCATGGCACTGAACTGCGCTCGTCACCCCGAGACATAAGATGTTAAGTCTAATAATGCCCAGTAATTTCACTGGCTTGGCTTAAATATTTGGCAAAAATCTGCCAAATATTTAATTCCACGTAACAAAGACACCAAGAAAACAAATATGTGTTCCCATCCATCACCGATCGCGCACAGGTGTCGTGGAAGGCGCCCGAGGCTGGCTTCTCGTCGGATTCAACCGTCCGACTCGACGCAGTGAAGCCGCCGCCTCACAGGCTCTCACTCACCAACGACTACTTGACAGGTGACACGTTGTGTTTATTATTGGATTTCTATGATTTCTTTTTCTTTGATTTTGTGTGTGTTTCGGTAATTATTAAGTACTAGCTTTTGCTCGCGGCTCCGCCCGCGTGATCTGCTTTTTCCGGGATAAATAGCCTATGTCTTATTCTGATGTATAAGCTATATTATTGTAAAGTTTCATTAAAATCCATTCAGTACAGTCAATCGGGGTAACTTTGATTAACAATGGTAACTTTGACAGTCAAATCGCCGACTACTTTTTAATTTTTACGTTGACAACGTTAAGTGCAATAACATTGAATTTATGCAATGTGTGTACACAACAATCTTCGTAATTGAACTCTTCGAAAAAAAACGAAGCTCTTAAACGAAGTTAATGTCAAAATCTTTCGAAAAGTTACCGGGCTCAACTGTTGTATTTTTTTAGTGGAAAATTTTTAGATAACTCGTGAATCGTGCTGCTATCTTTAAATAAAGATAGAACTACAACTTTATGGTTTGATTGGTTTAACTATGACTCTATTGCATCTGACATTTGTTATAAATATAAAACAATGCTACCCTGAAGCCATAAAATGTTTAAATTTTATGATTCCTGTGATAATTAACATCTGTATCAAAGTTACCCATATAGGGGTTGTAACTTTGACACACAACAAAATTGCCAGTTTTTAATATAATTTACCATTTTTATAGGCCACAAATAATTTGAGAGTATGAAAACCAACCTGAGAGCACTGATTATGCTAACTCTTTTGTCTCATATTTACCATGAGTAAAAATTTGCTATAAAATATAGTTTTGATCTGTCAAAGTTACCCTGATTGACTGTAGTTTTTACGTGAAAGAGTAACAAACATACATCCATCCATCCATCCATCCATCCATACTTACAAACTTTCGCGTTTATAATATTAGTAGGATTAAGGAACAATTCTGGGATAAAACTTATCAATTAAAATTCGACATAGTCTCATAAATTTATTTTATTCTAGTATAAAATATAAAAAAAAGGAACCGAAAAAGCCGAATTAAGACAATGGTGATTTTGTCGCTGACTTGGGGATTTTTGACACCTAATTTTGTAGACTAAAATAAACAATTAACATATCTTTGTTAGTTTCATTAAAGTAACTTAGAATTCATAATATGATTAATAAGTTTAAAGATATGTTTGTTTATTTTGACAAATTTATTCAAAGAAGGTGGTTAGACCTATAAATAATATTTTTGGAATTATTTTAATAGTAACCAGTCCAATATTAAGAATTAATATTGTGCTACCTATTCATCTGTGAAAATAAAAATGCATCGAGCATTAGCACCAATTAGCTTATAATTGAATGACAGGCTATTTATAATTTAACAAATCAAGGACAATAATAATGATTTCTTATATTAACGCGAATGTTACACATTGAAATAAAACTAATTTAAACGGATTTTATCGCGGATTTTTATTTTAATGATGACCACGAAGTCGAGTCCACGCTGTGACAACGAAGGCTAAAAGTCTTCGAAACTTCGGGATCAAAATAAAAATAAAAATCGGCGATAAAATCCGTTTAAATTAGTTTTATTTCAAAGGACAATAAGTATGACCACTATAGGTTAACAAACTGTGATAGCAATAACATCACAACACGATTAAAAACCACTGTCCTTATAGTGACAACAGTATCAGAAGTGAAAGCCAGTAACTTAACCCCGGTACCAGCACAACTGTCCACCGCGACACCTGTGTCGCGACCAGCCAGGAACGAAGTGGCCACATTACCCACCAGACCTAACAACCAACCGCTGCCTTTGATCAAACAGATCAATGAGGAAGTAAGTGGATAAGAGGAGCAGTAATTTTAAAATTCAATAATCACTAGCGACTTAGTACTAGTGGCTGGCTCGACCGGGTCGTTACCACTGTCTCACAGAAAACCGACGTAAAGTAGCGGCTTGCTAGTTGCTGCGTTTCGTACGGTGAGTGAGATATCCGGAAGCCCAAATCCCCTCCCATTCCCAATCCCTAATCATCCCTTTCCTGTAAGGTCGGCAACACGCCCATGATTCTTCTGGTGGTCGGCGTACATGGGCGGTGGATATCACTTACCATCAGGTGATCCACTTGCTCGTTTGCCGGCCTATGCAACAAAAAAACAAAAAGTACACACACATTTGTCCATAACGATGTCCGAGCTACGACCAGACAGGAACAAAATCACAATACTACTCACCCGATCCAATAACTTGGTAAGTTGAGGAGTTATTTTCTAATATTTCATGATAACTATCACTTAACGCCGGTCACAATTGTCCATCCGACATCTTAGCAACCCTACGCACTGTACCTGCAACCAACTAATGTCTTTGACAATAAAAATGAATGAAGAGATAAGTTGAAAAAGTGGTTGATTCGATAATATTTGTTGATGATCAATTTGTTAAGAGTAATTTTCTATAATTTTTTAAAATATAGTGAAATCATGGCTATAGATCTACAAACTAGATTTAACGTACGAATAAAGGAGCATCAAACCCATAAAAGATAACATTCTAATATACAATCCAAGTTATGTTCGTGAACATAAAAGAGATGATGTACAAAGAAGAAATAGCTTGCGTCGTGGAGAAAATTCAATTCGCTTGTATAGAGCGAAAAATATTTCACTTGTGTCGCTAGACTTGATACCAACAAAATTGAATATTTTATTGTAAAATTCATATATGGATACTAGTTGTAAATATATAGCCTTAAAACGTGTCACAAATTATTAAAAAAAAAAATTGGTGTGTGTCGTGGGACACCAGGTAGGAACGAAGTTCCTTCGGCTAATGTAGAATCGACACAAATTGTAAAAAATACAAATTATCAACTAAAATAACAAAATATGTCTCTTTATTTTTGTTTGACAACATAAAATGACATAGAAATAGAATAGAAAAATAGAAATAAAAAAAAGACGTGTAGCACTCGGAGACTGCCGCGGTAAAGCTATTGTATAGCATTTTTTATCAACTTATGTAATTATCTTTATATATATAATTCTTCTGTGAGTGTGTATGTTCCTGAACTTCTCTTAAACGACTGGACCGATTTTGATGAAATTTTTTGTGTGTGTTCAAGGGGATCTGAGAATGGTTTAGATTCACAATTTTGTCCGCTGGACAATGTTTTTTTAATTAATTTTTAATTTATTAGTAGTTGTTGATTTTCCGGATGGTTGTCGATGCGAAGCTTGCCGTGATGACGGGTCGTATAGCGTCTAGACTGGACAGGGACGGACAGTGAGACAGGACAGTGAGACAGGACAGTGAGACAGGACAGTGAGACAGGACAGTGAGACAGGACAGTGAGACAGGACAGTGAGACAGGACAGTGACACAGGACAGTGAGACAGGCCAGTGAGACAGGACAGTGAGACAGGACAGTGAGACAGGACAGTGAGACAGGACAGTGAGACAGGACAGTGAGACAGGACAGTGAGACAGGGCAGTGAGACAGGACAGTGAGACAGGACAGTGAGACAGGACAGTGAGACAGGACAGTGAGACAGGACAGTGAGACAGGACAGTGAGACAGGACAGTGAGACAGGACAGTGAGACATGACAGAGAGACAGGACAGTGAGACAGGACAGTGAGACAGGCCAGTGAGACAGGATAGTGAGACAGGACAGTGAGACAGGACAGTGAGACAGGACAGTGAGACAGGACAGTGAGACAGGACAGTGAGACAGGACAGAGAGACATGACAGAGAGACAGGACAGTGAGACAGGATAGTGAGACAGGACAGAGAGACAGGACAGTGAGACAGGACAGTGAGACAGGACAGTGAGACAGGACAGTGAGACAGGACAGTGAGACAGGACAGAGAGACATGACAGAGAGACAGGACAGTGAGACAGGATAGTGAGACAGGACAGAGAAACAGGACAGTGAGACAGGACAGTGAGACAGGACAGTGAGACAGGACAGTGAGACAGGACAGTGAGACAGGACAGTGAGACAGGACAGTGAGACAGGACAGTGAGACAGGACAGAGAGACATGACAGAGAGACAGGACAGTGAGACAGGACAGTGAGACAGGCCAGTGAGACAGGATAGTGAGACAGGACAGTGAGACAGGACAGAGAGACATGACAGAGAGACAGGATAGTGAGACAGGACAGTGAGACAGGACAGTGAGACAGGACAGTGAGACAGGACAGTGAGACTGGACAGTGAGACAGGACAGAGAGACATGACAGAGAGACAGGACAGTGAGACAGGACAGTGAGACAGGACAGGACAGGGACAGGACAAGACGGGGACAGGACGGGGACGGGACGGGACGGGGACAGGACGGGGACGGGACGGGGACGGGACGGGACGGGGACAGGACGGGGACGGGACGCGGACAGGACGGGGACAGGACGGGGACGGGACGGGGACAGGACTGTCCAACCGGAGGGAGGTGGGAGACGACCTGACTTAGGTCGTCGAAGTCAATTAAATGTGCGACGGGCTACCTCACGTGCAATGGCGCAGTACCTCAGTTAATTGCATTTAATGTAAATAAAACATTTGTATTAAGTTTTGACCACATTTTACACAAATATATTATGTAGGTGATACGAAGTTCACCGGGTCATCTAGTATGTAAATAAAAACTTATTAATTTAGACTTAGACTGGCTACTAAACGGTGGACGGCCGTGTTCTATAATCAAAAATTCAAATTCAAATTTCAAACCGCGTCTACATTTCCAAATGTCATAAGTTTCACACCTATCTGTTTTATTAACGGAATTTCGACTTTAACTTTGTGTGCTAGATATCAAATTAAGTTTAAAAAAAAGTCTCATTTAACGGTTTTATTCCACGCATTTTTTCCACGCATTTTTTCCACGCATTTTTCTTACGGTTTTACTATCACATTTTTTTCAGTTCGGTCACGCAGCGAAATCCCTATCCCCTCCAAGCCTGCCGTAAGGAACTTCGTTCCAAAAATTTGAATGATACTCAAATATTATGCTTTTTGAAGTATTAAAGCATCAGATTCTCTAATTTAATAAACACATCAAAAATATTTTTTCATGTTCTTTGGGTTTCCAGCTGTACACTTTCTCTAAGAAGATCAAAAAGTCTTTTATAAATACAATATTTATTTTAGGTGGCGATAAACAACAATGTGTGCATACTATCATCAAGATTCGACAGAAGGACTTTCAGATTCAAAGACTTATTCAGGTTTATGGAGCCAACAGGATGTCTCAAGGAAAAAGAGCACTACTCCTTATACATTTTCGCTCCCGACAATCAGTAAGGCAGAATTTTAATATAATATTCTAAGATGTGAAAGAAATACGCCTTGAGTTATGAGATTTTGTAAAGCAAAAAGTTACTTCAAGCAGACGAGGCCTCGTTAAATTAATTTGTGTTCTATAAAATTCTAAGAGATTTTCAACGAGTATATCTGAATAGCTGAATAGCTTCGTCTAGGACTCCGCAATTTTAAATGTAGTTGATATAAGAAAACTTCGAGAAGTATTTTGGCATTTAAAAGTTTTTTATATACGATTTCTTTTTTTTTTTTTATCCTGGCTCGGCAAAGTGACTACGCTACACCTGATGGTAAGTGTAGCGCAATCCAAGAATAGTGTCGACCAACGATAAACAATGTGTCCATCGTAGGTCGGCAAGATTATGCCGGCCTGCCAAAGAGCTAAGGGTGAGGGGAAGGAAATAGGGATGGGAAAAGAGTTAGGATCAGTGGGCAAGCCCCCTGGGGAGAACCGGATATACACTGGCTGACCCTGGAACGCGACCCACACAAGGTGGGCCACTATGGCAGGATTTAGCACCAGTGTACGGTGGTCGCTATCCGGTCGGATACAAGTATCCTCCCACCAGCATCCTTCTTGTAAAAAATACATCATCTTAAAGAAATGTGGTTACCTACGTCTAATGCATTACTCAAATAAATGTAAAATAATATTCATAATAAATTAAGTACATTCATAGCATTTTCATGTATAACGGAGTAATATAAATACCCTTTTACGTATATTTAAATCTGCACCGTACTTGTAAAAATATGTTACAACTGATCGAAATGATCTTCATATCAGTATTAATATCTTCGGTATTTACCTCGATAATTATAAAAGCAATTATAAATGTGTGTGTCTTTAATCCATAAAAGTGTTGGATATAATGTATGTAATGTGTGATGTAATTAGTATGGTTTCTGTGCGATGTTCAATCTTCAAGTAAATGAAACAACAACAGATAAAATAAAAGACGCCAAAATGCAAAATTATCACGTTGTCAGTATAAAAGGAAACGTGTATATAAAATTGACATTTCTTAAATTGGCTATTATCATATCAATCATAAAATAGGTTTGAATAATAGAAAATCAGCTGTAGTTATCATAAAAAAATATAAGAAAGAACTTTATAAATTTTATTCTATAGAGACTATAAACGATTTGGATTCATAAATTATTTAAAAGCTTTCGATACTGTTAGAACGTATAATAACACGTCAATTTAGAATAAAATATTCTAGACGTACCTTTATCACTCTTGGTTCACGCTTTGATCAAGTTGATATCGGATAATGATTGTTTTATGGATCATAAACTTCTCTCTTTAATTTAACCAAAAGCCAGTGTTGCAGTGTAAAAAAGATTATCTGTGAATTTTGTGGGTATTGGTATTGGTATATATGGGTATGGGTGGTACAAATTGCTTAATATCAGGTTGATCATCATATCATGACCCACTTAGTGGTTTGCTAGTCTCTGCTAAATTAAAAACTTTTCAATTGTGATTATTACTCACTGGAATAAAAGGAATTTAAACGGATTTTATCGCGGTTTTTTATTTATATTTGGTCCCGATTTAAATTCGTTTTATTTCAATGACTTTTCAATTGAATATTTTTAATCTCAAAAACAGCATGAGAAGATTCTGCACATGGATCGTAACGAGGAGTTGGTTCGACAACATAGTATTACTATTCATTGCTTTAAACTGCATCACTTTAGCCATGGAGAGGCCAAATATTCCACCAGATTCTAAAGAGAGATCATTCCTATCCACCGCTAATTACGTGTTCACCGGAGTATTTGCTGTTGAAATGTTTATAAAGGTAAGATTTTTATTTCTCAGTCGCAACATTTCACAGAATACACATCGCCAAGTAGATATGAATAAAGTTAATTTTGGGAAACTACAATTTGACTTGTCGTGACACATTTTCGTTTCATCGAGTTTCAAATCACGATTCTAAAGAAGTTCCACTTCAAAAAAATGTGTTGTGTGTTCTTACATAATTACTTATATAATAATTATTTTTCTCTAGAACTTAGAGTAATTATTTATAAAACTTGTCAATTGCAATAATTTGTTCATTGAAATTGTTTTTATTTTAGGTAGTTTCATCTGGAATGTTCTATGGTCAGGATGCTTACTTCACTTCTGGGTGGAACATAATGGATGGTTCGTTAGTGATAATATCCATTGTAGATTTACTAATGTCTTTAGTATCAGAGTCCAGTCCGCGAATTTTTGGTATTCTCAGGGTAAGCATTATTTCCAACAAACTATATTTATCCTTTAGTTATAACATAGGCCGATAAAGAAACAGGTTGATCACCTGATGGTAAGTGATCTCCACCACCCATGAACATCCATAATGCACGGAACATCAAGGATGCGTCGCTGACCTTAAAGTAAACGTATAATTAAGCAATTGGGAAGGGGAGGAAGATTTGGGCCTCGGGATATATCACTTTCCGTACGGAACACGGCAGCAAGCACGTCGATTTTCTATGAGACAGTGGTAACATCCCGGTCGAGCCGGCCCATTTATACTGTAGATAAAACTGTCTACAGCGTGTCTCCTACGAATTACCAATTGAGTTTTATTACATTCTAGACATGTTTCATAAAGCAAGATAGTTATAGTGATATAGAAGTGATAACTTCTTATGGGAAGAAAAACCGCTTCGTAACGTAACGCGTTACGGCGCCACTCTGTCTGGTTTCCCTTTCTCACGCATACGGCAGCAGTAGGCAGGCTCCTCCTCTCTCACTTTAACCCACATTAGTTTAAGTTACCACTTCTGTCGAGCGTCCCGAGACGCACACGTTTTTTTTTATTTTCATTCTATCTTTTTCTATCGTGTTTTATGAAAAATTCCATACTAGCTTTAGCTCGCGAATCCGCCCGCGTGTTCTGCTTTTCCCGGGATAAAAAGTAGCCTATGTCTTATTCTGATGTATAAGCTGTATTATTGTAAAGTTTCATTAAAATCCATTCAGTACTTTTTACGTGAAAGAGTAACAAACATACATCCATCCATCCATACTTACAAACTTTCGCGTTTATAATATTAGTAGGATTTTTATTTTCAAGTTAAACGCATAATAGTATCGCAAGCTTGATTTTGTAATATTATTATTTTTTCAGGTTTTTAGGTTACTTCGGTCTTTACGACCTTTGAGGGTGATAAATAGAGCTCCAGGGTTGAAGCTGGTGGTACAGACGCTGCTCTCATCGTTGAGACCGATCGGAAACATCGTGCTTATTTGCTGCACGTTTTTTATAATATTCGGCATTTTGGGAGTGCAGGTGAATATTGTTTTTAGGTATATTGAAATTAAACAGTGAATTTCCTCGTGTGATTATAATAATGATCTCATTTTTATGCTTTTCACAATTAAATTTATAGATGCCAAATTATGACGTACCGTTTATCGTAAAATGTGATGTATATTTTTTTTTATTCAATGACGAGACGAGCAAGGCGCTCGCCTGAGGGTAAGCGGCACGCCTGCCCATAAACAGAAGCAACACCACACAGAACTTTGAATTACAAAACACTGCATGGCGCTGAACTGCACTCACCACCCAGAGGCATAAGATGTTAAGTCTCATAATGCCCAGTAATTTCACTGGCTTCAATGTCCTTCAAACCGAAACACAACAGTGCTTACACACTGTTGCTTGGCGGCAAAAATAGACAAAGCGGTGGTACCAACCCAGACGGCCTCTCGCATACGAGGGGCTACCACTTCTAATAGTATAATTATAATTCAATAAATTGTTTCCTCCTACGGGGTAACAATCGTAGCTATTATTATGTATTGAATATGCATACCTACATACCTTATTGTTAATCTATTTATTGAAGTTATGCAGATGCCGTGGATGATTGTTACATGTTCGGTTGTAAAGGGAATAATTAAACACAATGGAATTCCCATGAGTCACGTTACATTCCGCACAATAACTTAATTATTTCCGTGACAACTTGTGTAATGGCGCTTGTCCCAATAGTGACATTTAACACCAACTAATCTGTCATTGGGAATATTATCTTCGTAGTTTTCTGAACTACTATGATTTTCTAATATACATACATGAAAATTTAATTTTGTTGCATTTTAAATATTTTTATTTCAATTTTTATTACACTAATAAATATTTTACGCTAGTTGAATTTTACGTCTGTCGCTGAAACTTTAGTCAATTTAAAGTTTCTATGAGAATTACTTAGGCGGCTATATCTTAAACTTTTCAAATAATAAGATTGGTCGACCTTTTTTGCTTTTCATCAAAGGATGTCATTTCAATTTTAAAACTCACTAATATAAATGTAATTTAATTATGTTTAAAATCTTTTATTGCACCTACAACCTAAGTTTATTCATCTAAAATATCTTCTCTATCTAAAATATATAAATCTAAAAAATCTTTCATATATCTTCTTTATTCACTTTACAAATCCGAAAGCAAAAAGATCATTACAATAAGGTCTAGAATATATTAAACTTTTTCAGCTATTCAAAGGAGCATTCTTTTACTGTGAGGGAGCTAATATTAAGAATGTAAAGAACAAGTCGGACTGCCTCGCTATAGACGGCAATGTATGGGTGAATAGGAAATACAACTTCGACGATTTAGGCAAAGCGCTGATGTCCCTCTTCGTCCTCAGCTCTAGAGATGGTTGGGTCAACATTATGTATACTGGACTAGATGCCGTGGGCGTTGATCAACAGGTAACCACGATAATGTGTATTATTATTTTTTTGTACAACAGTAATCGAATGGTCTTAAAAAAAATTAAATGGTCGCAAATCTCAATTAAACTGATTCTTCTTCTAGCAAAGCAAAATCAACACAAAAATTTGGTGTAATGTAATATTTAAAAAATCATTCAGCTATTACACTTTAATTGACGTGACTTTCTTAATTTGTGTGGGAAATTTCTTTTGTTGCCAGCCAATCGTGAATTATTCGGAATGGAGGTTGCTCTACTTTATCGCTTTCATACTTCTCGTGGGGTTTTTCGTATTGAACATGTTTGTGGGGGTCGTTGTTGAGAACTTTCATCGATGTCGCGAGGAACAAGAGAAAGAAGAAAGAGTGAGGAGAGCGGCAAAAAGAGCGCTTCAAATGGAGAAAAAAAGACGAAGTAAGTACAATAAGTGAATATAAGTGTCCTGTATTGAGTCCTACAAATATATTTTTTTTATTATGTCACGGTAAAGTGACTACACTGGACCTCATGTTAAGTACAGTGCAGTCCAAAGACAAATAATTTTCAACCTCGTAGTTTATGAGTTAAAGGGCGATCGGCCTTATTCTCACGACTGAACACGGATATCTCAAAAACCAATGATATAATAAAAAGTCAGTGATCAAGCACTATATCAATTTTCAGGACCTATCCAATGATACCATAACGTGTAATGGAAAATTTCATCCCTTACTTAAATGTACGGAGAGCCACCCCTTTTTTTTCACTTTTTTTTAGGTAGCGGTTCATTCTTTCGTCTTAATTTCATCTATGTAGTGCTAATAGTCTCCGAGTAAAATGGCTGTGATATACGGATGGAGACGGACATGATGAGATTATAAGGGTTTCTTTTATGCCATTTGGCAAATGGCAAAGGAGACCGAAAAAACAGCCAACCGATTTCCTAAGTTATGTGTGTATTCATTGTTTATTAACGCTTGCTTTAACGGTGAAGGAAACATCTTGAGGAAACCTGATACCAGAGTTCTCCATTAAAATTGTGTGAAGTCTACCAACCCGTATTAGACCAGTGACCTAACTTCTCTCATTCGTAGAGGAGACTTTGCGTACATTGTCGGCCACATAATTATGTCGGCTTAAAGTTACTCTATATACACTAGCTACTATGACCAGTTTTTCACCATGTGTACGGTGGTCGCTAGCCAGTCGAGTTGAAATAGGTTTCAAGCACCCTCCTACAAGTTCTCTTCGTAAACTAACTTGTCTGACGTGAGTAAATGTTACAAATATTATCCAGGCCTAAGAATATGAATCCAGTCTGTTCTTTTTATCTAGGGCACTATCAATGTTTGTTTTATACTTTTCTAGTTATTAATCTGCCTTAAATTATAAAACATATTCAGAAAGTCGTCAAGAGGAAAAATATGGGTCTGGCATAAAAATTACTAATAACGGTACAGTATATTCATGTATAAACTCTCAGCTCGTTACTGTGAATTTGTAAAAATACTGACTGAGTTTACGAGGAACATAAATTACTCTTATTCAGATAAACGGATCTGACATGTAGGCCGTGATAATTTATCTTTCACATAATAACCTTAATGAAACCGACACGAATGGAAAATGTACTCGTAAAATATATACTCAAGTTAACTTGGTCTAGACAAAAACTATTTTAGTTATAGGTTTATAAAGTCTACATGAACTCGGTAAAATATACAAACATTTATTACCGTTGTTTTTATTCCAGAAATGCACCAGAGACCATATTATGCGGATTATTCACAAACACGACTTTTCGTGCATAACGTTGTTACGTCAAAGTATTTTGATTTGGCCATTGCTGGAGTGATTGGACTCAATGTTGTCACAATGGCTATAGAATATTATAGAATGCCACCAGCGCTGCAATACGCATTGAAAATTTTTAATTATTTCTTTACCGCTGTATTCATACTCGAAGCAGCAATGAAACTAGTAGCTTTGGGATTCAAGATATACTTAAAAGACAAATGGAATCAACTGGACGTAATAATAGTAATATTGTCGATAGTGGGAATTGTTCTAGAAGAGTTAGAAACTAATATAATTCCAATAAACCCGACGATTATGAGGGTCATGAGGGTACTCAGAATTGCTCGAGTTTTGAAACTACTGAAGATGGCGAAAGGGATAAGGGCGCTATTGGATACAGTGATGCAGGCTCTCCCGCAAGTTGGAAATTTGGGACTGTTATTTTTTCTACTATTTTTCATATTTGCGGCGTTGGGTGTGGAATTATTTGGAAGACTGGAATGTTCGGATGATATACCATGTCAAGGTAATTGACAATAACTAAGATTGATATAATATTCCTAACTGAAAATTGCCAATACAGAAGTGTCATAAAGATAAATTAAATGAGTTGTTGTCCCATCACGGGACACCTGGCCCTTTTTTTCTATTTAGCCCATAGGACAAGTGACACCAATATTTAATTCTCATACACGTTAAACAGAACGTTAAAAATATTTAATTTAAATCTCTTTTTCAATAGGTCTGGGAGAGCACGCCCATTTTGCTAATTTTGGAATGGCTTTTTTAACATTGTTCCGGGTCGCAACTGGTGATAACTGGAATGGAATAATGAAAGACACACTACGAGAGGACTGCGATAGTTCTGTCGACTGCGTACGCAACTGCTGCGTCTCCACTATAATTGCGCCAATATTCTTCGTTGTTTTCGTACTTATGGCACAATTTGTACTTGTCAACGTCGTTGTTGCAGTAAGTTTTCATGTATTACGAACTAAAAATATAAAATAATTGCATTCAATATTATCAAAACACTAATTTAATAATGTTCAACAGGTACTCATGAAACACTTGGAAGAATCCCACAAGCAAATGGAGGATGAAAACGACATGGATGTGGAACTAGAGCGTGAGTTAGAAAGAGAGGCTGATGATGAGGAGGACAGAGCACTGTGTCGAGCGCTGGAGGAGTGCACGAGTCCTCCGCGGCCTTTAAACAAGGTACCCTCCCTCCCAGCTAACTTCACGTACAGCGAACCAAAGCAGCCCATACCATCTCCCGCACGCCGTCGGCGCACGTTGCACTCTCACCACGCTTTGTTGCCGAGCGCACTGCCTCCGAGGAGAGCGTCCTTATCACCTCACGCCTTCGGGCGTCGTCGGCAGGATTCCACCTCGGACGCAACCGCCGCTCTCTACGAGGAGGACGCGCGGTTCATCGACGCAGACGACATCGATGAACTGGAACCCGCCAGTCCGCCCCGCCGAGACTCTTTCGCACAAAATCGGAGACAGCGTGTTGACAAACGGAATTCCTTAAGAGGAGAAGAAGCAAGGCTCCTTCGACCGGCTCTTTTGGCCGTGCCCTCGACGAGACAGAGTTTAAGACTAAGCGGAACGAAGAGAAGATTGTCGACGGAATCGGCAGGCGCTAGTGATACGAGTCACCTGTCGCTGCGAACCCCAAACCAATTGACGCCCGAATCCTCGAATGTTCCTATCAGTGAGGAGGAGAAAATAAGAATAGTAATAGCGGAGAGGCGAAAGATGGACACTGCGAAGCCGGAAACAAATGACGCTGTCGAACTGTCTGAACGCGGTTCCTAGTCCAGGCGAAGCCGGCCGCAGCAACATCACGAAGTCTACATCTAAACGACACTGAAAGTGTGGTCCGGATGTTTCCTACTCCCATCTAACTGCGATCCTCTCTCGTCTGTTACAGTCTTGTCTGCTCAACTGAAAGTGAAAGATTGAACTCGGTTGCACAACAATGCCGCAGTAACATTGCAATGTACACTGTGTTGTTTGCAAATTCTATATTCTAGTGATGCATTATTGTTTCAACCGATATTGTGTGCTGACATTTTGAACTTTGAGGTGGAATGTTTTCTATTGTTTATCTTTACGCATCCAAACTTACCCTCTCCAGTTGCGGCCGGTTCAACTACTTCATGAAGAGACTTTAATAAATTTAATGTAAACTAAGGTGTATAAAATTATGTAGATAGGAGTTAGAACTAGTCAATTTGTTGTGGTGGGATGTTTTCTACAAGAGCTAAAGTTCACTTCGTAATTTTATTATTAGTATGGTGCTTGCTGTTAAAGTATTGTATTATTGATTATTTATAAAATTACATAGTATACTCGTACTGTGAGAATTTCCATAACCTCAACGAAAAATTGGTTTATAGCCGTTAAGTGATGTTCTTAGTTTATGTTTGTTGTGAATTTGTGCCCATGTTTAAAAGTTGTGTGTCAATTTAAATGTTAGATTTTATTTAAAACTAAGAACGGGTTTCTGATCATTGAATTTTAGTACTATGTGTACATTTTTTAATCCAACGACATATTCAAAGCCTAGTATTATGTTTCAATGTATGTGCTTAGTTGTTATTGATTCAACTGAATTTTAGTCAACGACCGTAGCCTCGTAGCAATTTGTTATTAGCTAGATTTTTGTCAATATAATGAATATTACCTACAACGGATCCAACCGTTTGTGAATTGAGATTTGCTCTCTAAAGATGAAATATAATATTTTCTAAATAAATAAATCCTATTTTCTTACAGAGTCATAAAGTAAATTAGTCGTGTAACAGGCAATACGCACATAAGGATTAGATACAGTAGACTATTAATGTAGACTTACAACATCGCATAACCGAAACAGTTACTAGACATTATGTCTACTATAGTGATTTGAACATTATTTAGAATGGTAGTATCTAATTTATACAACTCGCAATCTGTCACTAGCCGTGCCAAATCTACAAAATCTTTTAAACATAAGTGAACGTTTTATAAGCATATTTAAACTAATGAGTTTGTCTAGTCGCCTGTCTTTTATAAATTTTCTACTTCTTGGTTTGTTCAGTGAGGACATCAAAGGTCACGGCGAACTTTGCCAAAGCATCCAAAGCGTAAACAGTTTCGTTTGGACCGTCACTGCTAGATTTACATCCAAAACGTGACTCTGAAATTCAAGTCGCGATGATGGAGCACACCTAGTTAGGGAAGTCAGCAATAAATTTTATACTTCGACTGTGCCTTTCCTATTTCTAACGTGTTAGCTTGTCGAATTGAATGTGGTTAGACTCTGAAATTAAATGTATACTGTAGGAGTTAAAGGGTAGAAGACACATTAATTATTCTTGTTGAAAGTTTATTAAGTTTTCGTTGTGTATGGTCATGTGTAAAGTTTTGTGACGTAAGACAAGTCTATCCCGCAGAACAGTATAAACTTAATCATTCCGAAAACAAACGTTCATGTATTGTTTTGAATCCAATAAACACTGCGTTATGAACTTTACGATTTAATATTGCTTCTGTATTTCTTTTACAATGTAGTTACGTTTGATATAATAATGAAATTTGTGTCTTACCGTGTTATCTTTTTGTATTGGAGCGTTTCCTTCCATTAGATGCTATCTTTTGATTAAAATGTCTTCCAGAATTACTTAATATACCATTAACTATCGATTGAAGATTTAAATCAGTAGTAACACAATAGATGCATTGTGTGTAATAGACAGTGGTCAGTTCTTGTATTTGTGTTTTTATTCGATTGTTTAAAGTGAATTTAGTAAACATAAGTATACCTAGTGTTTTCGTGATAATGAGTAAACTTCGTGATAATGATGAATAATTGTTTTGTCGGTACTGAATGTATGATAATTTTTAAGGGGTATGAACAATGTTCATAGTTGAGTACACCTGTTATGTTAGCTGGTGATCTGTCAAGTTACGAAAGTTACGACGATGTTAGGTTGAAAAAATAAATCTAAATATTAATCTGTGTTTCAATTCAACAAATTAACCGCATACATACTGTCCGGTATGCTGTAACTAAACGTGCTCTTCGTTTCTTAACCAGGTTGTTCAAGCTGCAGCTAATCTAGAAATGATTAGAATCGCAATCCCTGTGGGTAACAGGTACGTGAAGCTGGAGTTTTATGTTAGGTACTAAACATACAAAAGAATCGAGTTATGTAAGATTTTGAATTAGGTTTTCAATATCTTTCCAAACGAGTTTTTGAAATTACTTTAGTCTATTTCTCAACTCATCTATTTTTTGCTAATGCAGAGGCCGGTAAGCGAGCAAGTGAGTTACTTCATGGGAAAACATCCCCACCGCATCTGAATCGCCGAATCGAGCGGGCCTATACATACTAAACTCAAAATTATCTACAGCGGGGCTCTATCACTTAAAAAACTTGTAATTATTAGTCGGAGATGAGAGAAATGTCACTGTAAGAGTAATATTGAAAAAGTTTTTTTTTTGTTGTACGAGTACATTGTTATTGGCACAAGTTTTTGATATTTAAAATAAAAACGAAAACATTAAAATAACGGAAAACGTTTTACCAAAAGTGTCAAATCCAGGGACGAGTTACTATTACATTTGTTTTGCAACACTATCCATAGATTGTTACGTATATTCTGTTTACACGGGTACAAAGAACAGCAACAGGCGGCCAGAATTGAGTTTAGCAACAATCTGCGACGTTCTATTTAGCTAGCGTTTACAATCTAATTTGCATAATTCCTTGAAACGAATTTTAATGGGTTCTTTATCGTGTTAAGCAACATAAAGTCCTTTTTAGTAATTCTGTCGCCTAACATAAAACAGATAAAATTGGAATAAAGTCAAAATCAACGAACGCAGTCATATGCAACGAACTCGCCGTCGGCGCTCCCGCGATGTTTGGTTACGATCCGAAATTAAATATTAATTTTCATGCGGATTACCTAGTAATAAGTAGTAATAAGATGGTGAAATTAAACGAATAATAAACGATAAAAATATATTAAACGATACTAATTAAAGACTTGCTAGAATTAGTTCAATTTTTGGTGATAAATCGAAAGGTAATTTTAATATACGAACGAAATAGCAATAATTATTTTAAAATTTTATTCTGAATTAAAGTAAACAACGAAACTAGGTGAATAATGAAAATCTTTACAAGCGAAATACTGACAACCTTCAAAAGCGCAGACCTAATGTACAATTGTTTTTTAAGTAGGGCCACCCTTGAATACACTCGAAATTCAATCTTCAAAGTCATTAGACGACTGTGTACTCCTGAATAACCTTGTAACTTTAAATACGGAATGTAACTTTCTTTAGCTCGTGACTTCGGTGGATCTTGTTTTTATAACTGTAATTTTGTTGAGTCCTTTGTCAGCCCGCCCGGACGGAGCCGACTTGACCCACATACAAATTTATTTTACATAAGTAATTTTTGTACACATTTTCTTGACATTGGTAGTTTGCATCTATTCTCAGAGACTGCAATGTTCCACATGTGTAAAGATCATGTTCGTTAATTAATACCAATGTTAATGTTGTTCATTACGATGCTCTACTTATTCTTGTGTTTACGATGGATTAATTAACTTTGTTTTAGAACTTGAAGTTCTCATGCATGTTTAGTTGAAATCTTGCCTTGGTAAATAAAATAACAAATGAAATAAGCTCAGAACGTTTACTTATACAGCAGTTAAATTCGTAACTAAAATCGAGTTTTACACCATATTAAATAAATTCGAGACCCAGTGAGCGACTAGCCGACTGTGAAACGAGAGGCCGCGGGTTCGATCTCCGTGCCATGATAAATTCTATATGTAAGCCACAAATATTTGTTCCGCGTCTGGGTATTGTGGAACCGTTAGTCTCTCATAGTACATATATCTCTTATAGTTTCTGATACCCACCTGACCTGGTCGTCCTAGTATAGGATCAGGACTGTATGTGTGACTGTTGGATGTTTTTATTTTATTAATCAAGTCAATATATTGGATATAATAATATGATGAATACCGAAATAGGCATTCAATTGAAATGTTCCATTAAAGAACCACTGCCCTTACTTCAGTTTAAAGATGCCACAATCATTCCACTACATAATCGTTAAACCATAATACAAGTCGGCATGGATTAAACGTCGCTATTCTCATATCCACAGACCGATAGCCTATTCATACATGCAAAAATGCACGAACAAAAACTGGTAAACAATTCGCCGGCTAACTACAAACAAAAGCTCGAACTGCAAATTGCGAAGTTGCCACGATAAAAAATGCCATTAATGTTTTTATGGATTACTGTTCTGTCCCCAACATGTATTTTGACATGTATTTTTTGGTCAAAATAATTAATGGCAAGTCAGTTCAATAACGCCTTAAACACCATTTACATAGAGAGATTTTCTGTTACGACACATTCCAGAATATCACAGTAAACTTTAATTTATGAGGACGCGGGCATTTTCTTATTTTTCAACAGCCTTATACGCGGCCTTGTTAATGTCAATTTTCTTTTAAATTCTTGCCTCGGTCATACGATAAAATATATCCATCTAAATGGGCCTAGGTCATAATACAAGGACTCAAAAATGCTTAATAAAAGTTGTAAAATACTGTACAAAATTACATAATAATAGAGATTTTAGAGTAATTAAGCTCTTCCAGATACCATTCCCCAATTATTTGGTGGTGAAATGGGCACATGTGGGTACAGTTCTATTTCCTAAATTTCATTTAGAGTGAATAATTTCCTATAATTGTTCTGCAATTTTTCATGTTGCGTATTGCATTCCGTAGACGCCAAAGCGTTGCAGTGATGCGACACAGTATAATTAAGTTCATTAAATAAAAACTGAATTGCAAGTCTAAGGCTTATTTTCAGTACCCAAACATTCTAGAAAGATATTATATAATACAGCATATATAATACAGCCGCCGTGACGCAGCGGGCGAATAGCAGGCTATGAAGCGAGAGGCCGCGGGTTCGATCCACGCACCGAAACTAATTTTGTGTAATCCACAAATATTTGTTTCTGGGTCTGTGTTGAGAGCCCGAAAGTCTCTCGTAGTTCGAGATACCCACGACACAAGACTCGTATCTTACTGTGAGGTCAGGACTATGTATATGACTGTTGGCTGTATTTATTTATTATATATGTATGTAATAAAAATCAAAAGAAATATTTTATGAATCACAAAATACGACCCGACTCGAATATAACATGACACTAGTCGCGATATTATTGGTGAAATCTTTTTATAGCCGCCTAAAACGATTTTCATGTAAAACGAAATTTTCTAGTGGATTGCAAGTGGATTTGGTAAAGTTGAGAAAAAAAGAAGTAACTTTGTAACATGTACAACTACCTCATATTCACATTAGGAAAATATGTTTTTGATGAAAAGTTTTGTACAAAGCAAAACCTACAAAAAGGATAAAGTATAACTTGCAAACATTTCAAAAAATATTTTCGACGCAAATAATACTAAATAAAACAATTACGGTTTAAAAAGAAGTCTTATAAACAAATTCAAAGAGTCTAAATATCTATTTCTAATCAATAACCATTAGTATATCGGCTACACTATTAGGACAGCAATTATTTTAAATAAATGAAAATTGTCCCTTTGTCTTTTTACATCGTTTTGCTGGCTTAAAAAATACTCGTCTATAGAAGGTAAATAAAACAATTTAATTAGGGTACAATTAAATCTAAAACATAATTAGCTTTATGATAATAGTTTGTATAGGCTATACAATAATTTAATTACAGCTACGAGTGAGTTTTCATCACCGTGTTTAATCAAACACCAACATAATTTATTCTTACAAAATTTGTATCATTACTCAATTCAATCGAAGCCAGAGAAAAAATCTCCTATCGCACAATAGCAAAGGATTTTCCTTTATTATTGAAGATCTTAGGAAATAATTCTCCTTCAACACTATATTTTGCCTCCAATTCCAAGGGCAGACCCGGATATAACTAATAAAAGCAGCAGGGGCAACGAATAACATTGGTTTATATGACTCGTCCGTCCATTTTAGAGATGGCTTCTTTTTGCCAAAGCGTTCCGGAACTGTGATTTACTGCGGTCCTTTACGAAGCGTAGATCTAATCCAACAACGTAATAAATTCCTACACTATTAAAGAAGCAATCTGTGTGTATGTATGTAGTAATATTTATTGTCCCATTTTGAGCACATTATTGATCTAGTGTGATGAATTGGTTAAATATATTATGAGTATGGCAATTTGTGAAATTGTTAACTAATTGTAACAGATAATAACTTTTTAACAAAATAAATCAACCGACGATAAAACTGAATAGCATAAAATAAAAAACCAGATTGCAACCGCTATTGCAGCTCTTTTTGGAGTCGGTGCCTGTATCGCTGGGGTCTAACATAAAAAAATATACCTGTCGAATTGAGAATATCCTCCGATTTTATCGTCGGCAAAAAATTTGAAGAAATATGAAAATTAAAAGGTAAAAAAAGCCAAAGGGTATTAAACTATTTAACGAAGGTCACGGCACGTACTTAAGCGCATGTTATTCTTTTCGTATTGTGGTTTGCATCACAGCACATCACGCTGATTGGTTAGTTACCTGTCACAGCGACAACTATCAACTGTTATCTGCCTATTGGGGGTTACAAACTGCACACGAAACTGTATATATATTATCGCCAGATCCATATTATTATAGCTCTCACTAGTCTATTTGTTGGTAATCGGTCAATTTGTCATTGATTCGGGTTAGTTAGCAGTGTTCGACAAACACTCAAATTAGTTCTAGCCAAGATAAACGTTAAGTTAGGAAGCGATGCGCTTCAGAAACTTTATTAACACCTTAATAAAGTGGATAACGATACCTTGTAGAGCAATACTTTCGTATAGTAAATTTATTCGGATTAGGTATAGATTTCATCTTTACATAGTATGAAATGAAGTCGCTTCTGCTGTTTGTTCGCTTAGATCTTTTAAACCATTCAACGGATTTAAATGCAGTTTTCAGCGAAAGATAGAATGATTCATGAGGAAGGTTTATATGTATATTACGCTATGACCCATGGGACCAGCCCCCCGACCGCCTATTCAAAGCGATAGCGATAGCGATAGCAATGCGCGAAAGCGATGACAATGTATTGTCTTAATTACTTAAAAATTACTGTCTGTTTACTGTCAAATGTATGGATAAATCATTCGGTCAATTTTTAAGTAATTAAGATCGTTAATTTTTAAGTAATTAAGACAATACATTGTCATCGCTATCGCGCATTGCTATCGCTATCGCTATCGCTTTGAATAGGCGGTCGGGGGGCTGGACAGTAACAAGCAAGTGAAACCGCGAGGTACAGCTCGTTTATAATAAGTGGAAGTTATGTTACAGTAAGACTTGACTCATTGGTCCAATGGCAGCGTGAGGATCTGGGTTCAAATCCCAGGTCGGGCACCCACAAAGTAAGTTGATATTGTCGATACGAAAAATCACACGCGAGTTTCCCGGGATTAAAATTGTGCTCGGCATGGGGATAGGCTCGTCCCTATCACATTATCGACGGAAAAATTAAGTATATATATAGGAAAAAGTAAGTATATATGTATATATTTATAGTACATATTACTAACACTATAAAACTAATATCAAAAGCTTTATGCTTTTGAAAATAATGTCACGATATAATTCGCCATTACATTGATTATATCCGTCCATTATAATTCTAGTGTGTGAAATCGATAGCATAATCAGTGGAAGGTCAGCACTTGATCGCGTCGAGGGTGCTTAATGAAATTAATTGAGAGAGAAATTCAATCACGGTCCATACCGGTACTTTAAATAAATCCCCACACGGCAGGTTTTCAGTGATTATTGGGAAACCCGACAGTGAAACACAATCAATGTAACACATTTCAAATGGAAGTAATTAATAAGATTATACGCAGTAATATTCAAACCCAATAGGTTCTTGTAAATAGTTGTACAAAAGTTAGCAAAATTATATAGATAGTGTTCGTATACAAAACATCTAGCTATTTTAACAATATTCGGCAAGAATAAAAACTATTTTAAAATAAATCAGTAGTTGCAAAATTCTTTCAATATAAAACAAACCACCTAGGGATCACAAAAAAATATTTCAACTTGAGATATTCATAAAGAGAAAAATATTTTTTTTCTTATAGAATGTTACGTACTTTAATGTTAAAAGGAATATGACATATTCATCCATGAATCAGATTTCGATTTATTATCAGTCTATTTGTATTTTGTCTTTTCGAATAAATTGTGTTTTTCGGAGGGTAATCACTATTAGACTGGTGATTTTCCAATTTGAAACATAAATTAATTATAGTAGAATCAAACCCATTGTAAAAGGAAGAGAATACAACAAAATTGATAGGAAAAATAAATTAACGGCGATCTGAGGTCGGGAAGTGGGAAGGGGGGGGCTTTTAAGGGTAAAAAACGGTTTATCTCGATTTCCGGAAAAACTACAAGTCCTATGGAAAAAAGTTAAATCGCAAAGTTGTAGGTAATAAAAAGATCTACAACTTTTGTATACACACTTTCTTCACATAACCTCAAAATATATGTGAAAAATTCAAATAACCAAGTTTTTTTGTTTTTATTTTTATCTATTATAATAAATCATTTTTTTTCACGAAATTTGGTGAAAACTTACCTTTTTGTATCCCAAATACACTGTAATTTTTTTGATTTAAAATATTTATTTTTGCACCTTATTTTGACTTAATATCGAAAAAGCAGCCTAATTTTCAAACGAAAATTCTCACGTCAAAATATGAGCTTTTTTAAAAAAGTCTGTTGGTTTCTTGTTCATTAAATTCCCTACTTTCTGATGGTGTAAAAAAATATATACATTACTATGGTAAATGTGCTCAGAAAATGCAAAGAAACGAACTACTAAATAACAGGTAGTAAGGCCCAGACCCACCTAGCCCCTTCCCCACTTCTTTATGATGGGCTAAAATTTTCCGTAGATCACTCAGGTATATAAGTTATATTAAAATAACAATAAAGAGGCATCTACGCATATAATTTAAAGAAGATTCTACAACTTTCTCAAAATATTGTAGATATGTCTTATTAAATATGAACTTATAACTTTACATTTTCTGAGCACATTTACCATAGTAATGTATATATTTTTTTACACCATCAGAAAGTAGGGAATTTAATGAACAAGAAACCAACAGACTTTTTTAAAAAAGCTCATATTTTGACGTGAGAATTTTCGTTTGAAAATTAGGCTGCTTTTTCGATATTAAGTCAAAATAAGGTGCAAAAATAAATATTTTAAATCAAAAAAATTACAGTGTATTTGGGATACAAAAAGGTAAGTTTTCACCAAATTTCGTGAAAAAAAATGATTTATTATAATAGATAAAAATAAAAACAAAAAACTTGGTTATTTGAATTTTTCACATATATTTTGGGGTTATGTGAAGAGAGTGTGTATACAAAAGTTGTAGATCTTTTTATTACCTACAACTTTGCGATTTAACTTTTTTCCATAGGACTTGTAGTTTTTCCGGAAATCGAGATAAACCGTTTTTTACCCTTAAAAGCCCCCCCCTTCCCACTTCCCGACCTCAGATCGCCGTTAATTTATTTTTCCTATCAATTTTGTTGTATTCTCTTCCTTTTACAATGGGTTTGAATCTACTATAAATTTGTTTCTATTTTTACCATTTTCAGCCGGATAATCACCGGTCTATATTTCAAACTAATCTTTTATTTTAAAAGAAGAGTTCGAAATCCATTTAATTCATATTATCCAATTTAAACTTGTTGATACTGGCTGAAAATATCCATGTATTTTCTCGTACTTCTTTTAGCTGGTTAATTGATCTTGAGGTGTGGCGGGCTATGTAATTCATTATAGTAGAAATTCAGAAGGTGTTAAGAATGCTCCATCAAATTTAGTAGTGTCAATTTGTCCAGATTAGTGACTAGTATTTACTGTATGAAAGCAGCAATAGAATGATACGGACTTCGAGGGCGGTAATCGCAGGTTCGAAACCAGCCCCTAGAGCATACTTTGATTTTTATAAGTTATGTGTTGTGTATTCAAACAATTAAACTAATTTTAAAAATGTGCCTCGGGTACACTGGGCTTGTATGAGACAGAACTTTACAACACTCCGCTTCACAATAGGTGCTCTAACCATAAGTACAATATATATGTATGTACACACTTATATTATACTAGCTTTTGCTCGCGGCTCCGCCCGCGTGAACGTTTAAAATTGACAAAGTTTCATACAAACTTTCATCCCCTATTTTATCCCCTTGGGGGTAGAATTTATCAAAATCCTTTCTTAGCGGATGCCTACGTCATAACATCTACCTGCATTCCAAATTTCAGCCCGATCCGTCCAGTGGTTTGGGCTGTGCGTTGATAGATCACTATGTCAGTCAGTCAGTCAGTAACCTTTGAGTTTTATATATTGATATTATACATGTTTATATACAGTGTGTAGAAAAATATCTAGATATCCATGCTAAACTCGGCTGTTCATGGAGGTCTCATAAATATTACAATATGTAGACCCTGTTTGTAACTTCTCTCTTTACGATATACAAAGGTGTTTTTGTATACGGTTCTTATTTTGCAAATCAATATGAAACTTGGTCTAGCTTCTAAGTTTGTGGCATTAAATGTTTCAATATACTGAAAAAGCGCGGCCCTTTTTTGACAAATTTATTTCTCCGCGGGGAAAATCTCATTTACGGATACCGTCGCAGCCTCGGGGGACGGGAGGTTATGCCAGACTTAGTGAGTTCTGTCTTCCCAACCAGCTGTCTTTACCCGAACCACCGCAGGCTCCGGATTCCAACCAAAACCCCCACAGTAGCCTTTTCGGTGAAATTGAGATGGTGCCGAATGATCCTAAGTTTATTCTGTATTACTACTACCCCGGCTCTTTGGCGCTATGCCCTAAGTTATATAGGTTCTATTAGGTATTTTAAATTTTAAAACTATTTAATGATTTTATTCTTAGCCGTTTTGGTGACAATGTTGTGTAAAGTCCTCTCGAGCCTCTTTATATTCTCTTCCAAGAACATGATGCAATTAAAATAATAAGAATAACAAATAATAGGTGAACAAAATTTAATTACATAATAAACTATGAAATAACTTACCTTCATACTTGGAATAACCTTTCCAAGCCTTCATAATAAACAAGTCGTAACAGTTTATGGAGTTTATATTACTAAACATAATCTACATGCATCGCCGTATAACTTTAGCACCATTAGTATAACACTGTAATAAGCCAACGTGCCTACCTCGCTTTTCGACTACCTATGCAAAGTTTAATGAAGATATTTCATTTTGGACCAACTCATGTAGGTACGCTGTAATATAATAATAATGATAAAAATTGAATCGGACGAACAAAGCGTATATAAAATAGATTGTAACTCTAAACTCTCTAATATCAATCAGACTCAAAAAAATATAGAGACCCGCGTAAAAGAACATATAGCTGTTAAACACCGACGATTTACGAAGTCTACAGTTGCTGAATATTCAGAGGAAGGCTCCAAACATTATCTTAGGTTTTACAAACCACAAATAAAAAAACACCGATTTCTGTCTAGGATGATATGTGATGCTATTGAAATTAAAAATCATTCAAATTTCAATAGCTAAGATTGTTGGAAGCCTGCACCTTCTAAATATGGAATATTATGTCAGCCAACCCATATTAGGTCAGCGTGACGAACTAAGGTCTACATGTTATTCGTAAAAGACTGCCCAGCAGTCGAACAGCATAACACAGCACTGATATTATTATGCTACACATATACATAATATGGATACAATTTATATAAATTGAATTCGGTTCAAGCGTATTCTCGTAATTGAGACACATTTATTCACAATCATGTGCATCATATTGATTGTAATTATTACCCAATGGAGGGTATTAATTGGTCTACAATAACATTAATGCAATTATACGCGTGTGTACAAAGCCTCCGTTACATTCAAGTGATGTGCAAACATTACTAATTAAACATAACAGTGAAGCGGAATGGAAACAAAGGAAGAGATGTTTTGTTTTAGAGCGGATATGTTATATCTATGCTTACGGATTTTTTCATGAATGTATCAAAGATATTATTGTTCTTAGTTCGTACTGCAGTGAAAGTTTTATCAAAAATGATTTATTCGTTTTTGGTAAAACCACGCACACAGTTACATAAATGCGAGTCGAGTAACGAACTTGTTTTCCAAGTGGATTAAACGGCGAAAGTCTCAAGGTCATTTTAGACGTAAACAAATCATTGGACTAATGACAGCCAACTCAGCTGAGGAACTGTGAAGTACCGGAATTAAATTCCATGTCAAGCAATCACAATTTGTGACTGAGTTTGATTTATAATAACAAGATTTATCCGGGACTAAAATTTGTGTCTAATATAGCGATATCCCCTTACTCTTATTCACTACTTGCACCACTACATATCCCTTCGCGGAAACAGACATGAGTTTATTTGTGTAGTAAAATAATTTAAATAAAGTATGCATAATCTGTTTATTAGTAGAGGTCGGGCTGAATACAAATGAATGACCCGTATCAACAAGTGGACAGGGCTAACTCACAAAGCGATGAAGCAGCTCCGTTGAAACTAAACTACTTTCCAAGTTTGAGGAAGTTAAATTGAAGGAAGCACCTGCTCTTGATTGTAGACTGCGTGAGGAACGTTTGTTTGGAAATATATATTATAAAACTTTTAATTTAGGAACAGTTAGGAGTTAAAAATATCTAATACCTCAATATACTGTTTTTGAGTGGTAGAGCCACGCTGTAGTCGGTTTTGTCTACAGCATGAATGGGCCGGCTCGACCGGTTCATTACCACTGTCTTACAGAAAACTGGCGTAAATTAGCGGCTTGTTGCTGCGTTTCGTACGGTGAATGAGATATCCAAATCCCCCCTCCCCCTTCCCGATCTCTAATTATCCTTTTCCTTTCAGGTCGGTAACGTGCCCATGATTTTTCTGATATTGTGGGCGTACGTGGGCGTACATGGGCAGTGGAAATCACTTACTATCAGGTGACCTACTTCCTCGTTTGCCGGCCTATGCTATAAAAAATACTGCAGTTGGCCAAGTTAACTAACACCATGGCTCTCGACATTAGTACAGTGACATGAATATGATGTATTCTATATTCTATTCTATGTCGTATGATCAGTGGCTAAATCTAGTGTCAACTTTTCCAGCCACCGGAAAACTTCCGAATTTGCTTGACTACTGCAATGTTGATAACAGTCGGGATCGACTTTTTAACTGCCCTCCAAAGCACGAAAACGCTCAATTAAAATACCATCAAGCGGTCACCCATCCATAGATTGACCACGCTAAAGATTGCTTAACCTGCTAATAGTGTAACTATGCCTCGAATCCTACATTAAATTCTATTAACAAAAAACAAAATTAAGAATGACCATAACCTTCCAAAATTTTACAAAATACTTCATTGTTTACAAGTTGAAACATACAAAGTAATTAATTGTTTTAAAGAGACCAATGAAAACTATAAACCCGTTTCCACTTAGGTTTTGATTTAGGTAAAACTTCTCGAAAAATGTGTCAAAGCACGACTGAAAGCTCGAAAACCGCAATTCCAAACTAAACAAAGACAAAAGGTTGATAAAATTATAAAACTTAAAAGAAGCCCTCGGGCCGCGACCGCCGCCTTTTCGAAACAAAATTCATTATTCCGTTTCACCTCTTCACCTCTGAACTCACTTCAAACGAGATGAATTACTGCCGAAAGATCGTTATATTTGTAAAAATGCCTGTTTTATTGGAAACTTGCGAATTAAAAGGAGTCCGATTTCGTTGTCTCGTCACGTTTGTACCAAAGAAGGCTTTCACTCAAGACATCAAGGTTGCGTCGCGAATTCTCCATTGTTTTACACAAAACTTACTTCTGTCTCTGACTTTACTCAAGAAAATATTTATTTTGTCAAGTATTTCATAGCAGTAGATAGAAAATATCGTAGACGAACCGAATATCATCCACAAGACTGTACAATGGGTACATAGAGAAATTGAGAGATGGAAGGATGAAATAGGCAGAGACTTCTTGAATACCATACCTATCGGCGTCTTCATGGTAAGAGAAAAGAAAAGGGTGGCGACTTATACATTATAATCTACTAGTGATCTTATGATTTTCAGGGGTTTTGACACCAACGAGATTGATAAATAGACACAAAAGTAATATCAACCATTTGACGGCCTGAGGATATCTCATTTAGTTATCGCTATTAAATGCACGCTTAATAGTTTTTTTCTCTATGAAAGGCCTTTCCTATCCTTAAGAGGATCGACATGGTGTTAATAGGTGAGGCGACCTCTGCACGACAATGGTTATCCAGAGTTAATAGTGCGGTTTAAACTTGAATTAGTAAACTTTTAGGTTGTCGCTAACTTACGACACACAGCGGGAGCTGGTCCTCTTTTTATTATGATTTAGGTAAAACAACATGGACCCAAAGCCTGTAAACAAAAAATAATTTACTTTAAACAACTCATGTTTCACACCGACTCCCGCTTTTAATTATAAAATTCATAATTAAAATTACGTAGAATCAAGGTTCTTCAATAATAACATGGAGCCATTTTTTTCTTCCGGCTTCCTTATACTGATTGGTACGTATTGTAATGACATAGGTAAGTACATATTTTACTAATTATGCGTGTTGGCAGACTTTACATATCTTCGAAATTTTTATGGAGAACTGTTGGGTATGCAGGTTTCCTCAAGATGGGGCTGGTTTCGAACCAGCGACTTTCTTCTCGACCGTCCTTACCACTCCTCGCTGAGCTATTGCTGCTTGACTTAAACAATATTTCAACCATTAATGATTTCATAGCCATCAAAATGAATATCTAATATGTCTTATTAATAAAATATTGGATGTACAGACGCTACTTCTTACCATAGTATAACGTATATTTCAGATATCACAAGCATTGTTCAACGTACGTACCTTTGAGAGTTCCAGGTTCGTGTGATTTATTAAATATTCAGTTGAACACGACTATATGTTTCATAAGAGACATTTGGAAGGTAGAATTATTTATCCGTTGCCGGAACATCGGATATACTTCCATTATACTTTCTATCGGATAATGATCCATGGCGGTTGATTCATCACTGTCATTTGTCTGTGCAATTACCGTCTTTCCGTTGCTTTTACGAGATATAGTTTTAATATTTTTGATTCGGTTTTATATTAGGTATTTACAGCAAAAAATATATTTAAAGTCCAACAAATGACAACACATTAAAACATTAAAACGTTGAAAACTTAATAACATTTCAACCCACATCAAGTTGAAATTAAGATATTGATTTTACTTTGCTAAATTCATCGGATTTTAGTACGTTAAATTCCGTATTTCCATAAATGAAACGTTCTCATGTACGATTATGCAAAATGGAACCTTAAATAATTGATTTAAATAAATGAATTTAGCAAAATATAATTAATTTCTCATTATTTACATGTTGTGTGTTAAAAAGTTTTTTCATATTTAAGTCCAACTATAAGTTAGCGAGATGAATAGCGCCACGTCAAACACTCATTACTTGATTAACGGTCAATGTTCACCAACGGTTAATGTCAATTTTGATAGATCTTGAATCTATACATTAGCTAGTAGTATAGTATTCTCGTATCGCGTTTCCAGCTCAACAGCCTCATCTAGACTAAAGTCGACTCCTTTGTTGTAAGATTGTTGACTTTACGACTCCTTTCACGTCACCAGACGTTTCATATTACCCTTTATAGCTATTTTATTACCAATATTGAGTGGTCAAATAGTTTCTTGAAATTGAAATTCTAGCAAAACTTCTTTATACGACTTTTTTTCTGAAACGTGATATTTTAGTTTAGCAATATGAAGAGAATAAAAACGATGTTGTGAATTTGAATGAAACCCTTTGCATGCCTTGTTTGTAATATTAAATCGATGTTGGGTTATTGCCAAATTACATCATTTTTTTACTTAGCCAAAAACCCTGTGGGTTGTTTAAAGCTTCTAGTCACTGTCCTAAAACATCCATTCACTAGTCAGTATTACACATCTTTCCTTAAACTTTCCTAAAACCGCCCAAAATAGAATTGAATGTTTGTACCGAAATTATTAGTTCAAAATAAAAAATGATAAATTTATCTACAAGGGCTATACGAGAAGATGTCTTTATCGCCGCTTTATTTCTGCCACTACTAAAATTCTGTTGGTGTTACTTCTGTTTATGGGCAGGCGTCATCAGGCGTTTATCAGGCGAGTGACCTGCTCGTTTCGTCATTCAGGGTAATAAAAAAATAAGGACTAAAAGTAACTAACAAAGAAGGTATTAACTGTAAAACAAACATTAAGTCTGACGGGTAATGGGACAGGTAATCGACAAAATACCTATTTGCCAATCCCGAGCAATCCCGCCTCTTGAGCTAAGGTTCGCCCTAATCCCTTGAAATCAGGTCGAAATGAGGCGGAAAAGTAAGGACCGAGATTGCAAATAACAAAATGTTGGAAACAATACTTATTTGAATTTCAACTGTTTTTGATGCATTCCTTAATCATGATAATATTTATACTGAAACAACTGTTTAGTGGAAACTTACTAAAAGGTAAGACTAAATTATTGCATAATACTAGTCACTATTAAATTAAGCACTTTTACAATAGCAGTTGGAATCTTGAATACAAAACTGGCATAGAATAGTTAGTTTTTATGGATTGAAAGATTAGTAATGCATGGATAGCTAATAGCTTTAGTGTTGTAGCAAACTATATACGAAACTAATTCAATTATCGTTTCGAAATACTTTTGGTTTCATTACTTTTGGTGTGAGCAAAGTTTTATAATGAAATTGCAGACTGCAATAACTAAACTTCACAGACCTACAACAGATTGAAATCCAGCGTGAGAAGATTCTGATGTACATATACAGTAAACTTTTCGCAAAATTTTTGTTGATATTAAAAAACTAAATTGTTATCATAAATCAAAAACTTGATTTATTTATATTTCTTATTTTTATACAACAAACTACAAAATACTTAAAATCAGAATTTTAATGCTTTGTATCTGTGTGTGTTGCTGTATATAACAATGTTCAGAGGAATCATGGTACATGCCCTTTATAAAGTCTTTCATTTATTTTCAGTATTTTTACGAAATATATTGATCTTCACGTATTGCTAGTAATCAATGAATTAATTCACTATAATTCGTGAACACTGCTCCTTACGAACACTGTTATAGCCGGCTGAAAAAACGCACTGTTACAGAAATCATTACATATAAATCCAAGGATAAAGCATTTAAACATGGTACCTATATAAAACTTATTTGAACTCAAGACCCAAACTTCTTTATCCCATCCTACATGTAAGCGTAATCCCGTAAAAGCTAAATTCACGAAGGAGAAGTTACCACCACTAAATGGTTAAATCCGATTTACGGATTGTGCAAGTCGACCTAAATATTAATATTGACTAATATTTTCTCAGAACATAGAAAATATTCAAGAAAAGTCAAATGGTATGAAAATTTGATATAAGTAGATAAACATGTTTAGTGGTTTCATACGATTAAGGATTATAGTGTAAATCGGCCTTAATAATTTAAAATAATATTTGAATGGTTAAATATCGTGCAGTTAGTATAACAAAACTTCCCATGTATTGTTGAAAGAACAAAACTTTATATTTTTCTTTGCTTGTTAAAGAGCAAATACAGGTAACAAGATAAACGTTAAGCCTATTTGCTTAAACTACGTCGTTACAATGAAATATAATGGCTTTATGAATGACTTAAGCACGGTACTTAAGGTTGATATGTAGCAACAAAATATTCTATCAATACACAATAAGCTTCAGAAAGGTGTGATATTTCAGGGTCGCTACATACATCTACATACAATGGGTGTTTATGTACCGGATCTTATCAAAATCTAGACATTCTAAAATTTCACGATAATTTTAATCACTCGTTTATGATCGATCACATCACTATAAATTATTTGAATTAACTCTGTGCGAGTAGTAACAGCTTGACTCGTATCAGCTGTTTATCATTTAGTGTTGTCCAAATTTGCAAGTCGAATAGAATCATATTACGAATTCGATAAAAAAGAAAATGCTTCATTCACGCTGTAAACAGTTTTTTTACAGTGTCAGTGGTCGGACTCGACTGGGGCGCTACAATTATTTCACAGAAAACCTGTGTGAAATTACAGCTTATTGTTTAGTTTCGAACAATGAGTGAGATTTTCGGAAGTCCAAGTGTCCTTCTCCTTCTCAATCTTTATTCATTCCAATGCATTCATCACTCTTGTATCGCATCATGTTCATAGGCGGTAGAGATCAAGTGACCCTTTTGACTGTTTGCTTTTAAAACAAAGACAAATTTCCGATAAAAATACAACTTAATTTGTGTTGCATTTTTAACTCTCTACAAATAGAAAAGTCCTATCCATAGTTATTTATTCCACTTCAATTTCCAATACTCGCTAACTGGGGCCCATAAAATACTTAGTAGTTTCAAGTAAGCCGTGGTGGTAAAAATATTTTCCAATTACATTTCGCTATTGAAAGTAGAGTTTGTTGTAACTACACTAGTGAATGGTCGCGTTTGTTCGACATCGATTTATTAGGCGATAATTTGTAGGCCTAATCAATGATAAAGACAATGGAAATGTTATCAACTTCTTACGTTACAGCTTAGCCTGTTTCTTCTTATTTCACTTGCCCTTATCCCACTCGCAAAATGATTCGGCTTGGAGAAAACACATATTTGGGCGAATCACAGTGCAGGAATAGAACCCTGGGCCTCTCGCTTAGCAGCCAGCTATTAACCCACTACGCCAACGAGGCTGTCAGCTTAGCCCGCTTACCTACATGTACATAAAGATTATAAATCTGGCATTAATGTTGTTTTAATGAACACCAAGGGGTCCTTCTCTTAGTGGTAGGCACCTCACATACGAGATGGCTATCCAGCCAGGTATAAATATGTTTCAGATAACCTCCCAGCAACATTTATACATAAGGAATCCAATTATTTAAAATCCCGATAAAAAACTCATTTAAATTGGTCCATTCGTTATTGGCGTTACGACGCGATGGCACATACAGGCACGCACACGGCGCTCGAACACGGATACGCACACGCACACGCGCGCGCACACACACACGCGCGCACACACACACACACACACACACACACACACACACACACACACACACACACACGTACGCACGCACTCACTCGCGCACATGCCTCTATCAATCAAGCCTTAGTAAATCTGATGTGCCTTCACCTCTGCTCTTTTAATTTTAATAGATAAAAGTTGCTTCCAAGTTAATTAAGTTGCATTTTTAACACAGCCCCGCTTTTGTTTGGCTAATTAACTTGCCTTTTTCTTCGTTACATTAAGATTTTAGAGACTACTTTCCTTTTATTGTCACTCCAAATTAAGTGCCTTAACAAGTCGCAGTAATCAAGTACCACTATGAGGTGTCGTTGACTAATTACATACGTGGAGTGTGACTTCCAGGAATTCTGTCCTTTACCGTAGTGCCTAAGCGAATTTAATTAAATTTAAGCCCTTTACAGCATGTAATTTGAATAAATATTTTCAAATATATTACAGATTTAAATTGCATGGACATATATAGATAGCGGTTGCGGCGGTACCGACCAGGGGGCCGGCAACTTTATGAATAGCAGCGATCGCACGCGTTTGTAAGGACGAAACTTAAAAACTACTGGACCGATTTGAAAAATTCTTTCACCATTAGAACTCTTCATTATCCCTGATGAACATAGGCTACTTTTTATCCCAGAAAAGCAGATCACGCGAGTCACGAGAAAAATCTAGTTTTGTATAAAACATAAAAAAATTGATTCTGTTAAAAGCAAACCACTTTGTAAGAACCGTTAATGTTCTCTACCACAAAATGCAGCTAATCTACTTCCTTTAACTGTTGTTTCTTCAAATAAGCTTGCCGTTCTAAATAGGTCGCATCTCTTGAGATCAAGCGCTAAATTGCTTTTAGTACACATTTGTCTGCGTCAGTTTACAGAACGTACAAATGCTTTAGATTATTAGACAGTTCAGCCGTAAATGCAACAACGTTAACGGAGATAGCTAGGGAGATGGAATCGTGCAAACACAATTATCACACATTTTACTGAATTAAGGCCTGTTTTGAGGAGTGCGACCAAAACAGGATACTACGACATGCCAGCGACAAGTCCGTTTTGTGTGCAATTGTATAAGGTACGTTCTGAGGTAGGTGATAGAGATAGTACACCACAAAGCGCGACTGATTCCAAACAATTTCACACAACGCGTGGCGAAATGCAACACAGTCTCCCTGTCTCGCTCGTTTACCTCAAAACAGGCCTTTAAACTTATTTAAACTGTATATGATGAACGGGTATTAAGATTATATTGAATAAATATATAGAACTGCTTACACACTACTCCAATCGACATCAATTTAGTCTCAATGAATCTAAAACAGTTCAGAATTATCAGAAGCCTTCGACGCTTAGCAAAAACTTGATATCAATTTGGTCCGAATCAATCAAAGGTCAGACAAAGGTGGATGGATCGCTTAAGATTAAGACCTCACAAATGGTGATAAATCGAATCAAATAAATAAAATTATCACTTAAGATCGTATTAGAATGAAATCAAACAAACATTACAATCTACAAATCAAATTAATCATGGCTCAAAGCATATTATGACTGTGATGCTCGCATGGGTAATTCAATAATACAGTTCCCATACCAAAAGGTTCATTAAACCACTTAACAGAGCGAGTTAGTGAAATTAAGCACATGCCTGTGCGGTGGGAATTAATTTAAGTCTTAACACATGCGTGGTTGTGCCAATATTACCTATTGATTGGCTTCTCAAGTGTAGATAGGAATAAGTTACTAAATACATTATTAATGTATATTAGAAGTGCGCTGTTTTAATCACTTTAACAGCGTAAAAAATATTGTTTTGTATACCAGTAGGTACATACTAATACTGATAGTAATGAACACAAAGGAATAAATATTTAACTTGGACTATTATTTCTTCTGAACAGGGTTCGAAAATATCCGATATTTATTATAAATATCAAAATATCGGATATTTATGATATATATCCGATATATATCAAGTTGGATATATATCCATTTTGTATGAAAGCCATATTATTATTTTATTGTATTATTTATGAATACTGTTTGCATATTGCAAAATCTACTTTTAGATAAGACATAATCAACTAAAAAACATAAAATCTTCTTTTAGGACAGAAGTTTTGCCATTAATGGATTAGCACTTACCATTAAGGAGTATGTTTTAACTCTACTCCCACGCCATCTACATTTGGGAAGTAGAAATACAGTAACAAATGCTAAAAATTACTTAATATCAATTTATTTAACCATTTTTGTATTGCAATATATTAAAAAACATCTGATATATATATTCATTGATATATATCATGAAACTCAGTCTGATATATATCGGATATATATCCGATATATATCTTGATATATATCCATTGATATATATCCTCGAACCCTGCTTCTGAATGCTGTTTATAATCTAGTTTTAATAAAATTGACCTACGAAGTTACATAGCATTGTATTTCAGAAAATATCTTCACTAATTAAGTATAATTGTTATACCAGTACTCTACCCAAGTTTGGGGAGCTACCGATAGCTTTAATAAAAACTACTTAATTAAATACGTGTTTACAGAGTGAGGTGTAAATTAGTTCTATGATTTATTTTTAAATACATAACTCTATGCTTTTTATCTATTCTAACTACTACTACACTACTACTACTACATACACGGCATCTAGGCTTTTGTGTTTAAAGGACGCTTTATGTCTATGGTGGCTGGCGCTAGGGTAACCATAAGTCTCTTTATTTTAGACATTTGACGCATTGTTATATTATTTGTATTAATTTATAATAATTAAATCGTACAATCCAAACGTTTGAGGTGAATAATATCAGGGTATTCTATACATTATGTGTTGGTTCATACATACATTTGTTAAGAGGTGAATAGATCTTGGACTGTTTTGCTGAGTATTAATATAACACATTCTCATCAGTTTGGTGATATTAACTCATTTTTGATAATTCGTGGGTTAGGACATATTGGCATAACTTGGTCCAATTACCTCCCGCCCGTACCTCATTAAAATTAAACAACACTTTTATCACAAAACACGTTACCAAACGTTAACCAAGAAGAAAATTAAATTAGCGCACTCTTTTTTCTCGTCGCCTACATTTCCCTCTGCAGTTAGTAAACAGTGTTGCCAAGCCTGACATCGAACTCAACTGCAAGTTATTTTTTAACTAACACTGCTTTGGCTGCGTTTATAATAGTGACTTAATCTAGTCTAGAAAATGAAGTCCAAATGCAATCGTTTTAGCAAAAGTATACTCGAATTGGATTTGAAGATGACTGATTTAATGCCTGGTATTTTAACATGTTTTATGCCTAAAATATTTTAGTAACCTATCTAGTCGATTTGTTTCATCGCCACGATACACATCAGGCTGACAAAGGGGTCAAATAATATAACATTCATCTATTTTTGGATTAATAAAAAGAGGAAGCGATTGAACAATACAACTGGATGAATTGTATTAATGAAAATAAATTACACAACTGAACAATACACCTGGATGAATTGTCTTAATGAAAATAAACACACAACAGCTATAATTTCGTTTCTTGAACATTGGATAGATATGTTAATTGCATGTTATATCAATAAATAATTATGAATATAAAATAATTATACGAATAATTATAAGTATTAAAATATTTATATGAATAATGAGTATTAAAATAAATGCTAATAAAATATTTAAGTCATAAAATACCAATTACAATATCATATAGAAAAGGACACACCAATACACCGAACTTAATTTATATCTCTGCTTGACATTCACATTTGAATAAATCTACAATAAATCAGGTTAGAGAAAGTGTGGGTTTGCTGATAAAGGGCCTAAGTTACCTTCTAGGAGACACAGGTGGAGGCACAAAATGTTCAGAATTAAGGAGGGCCGTCCGGAAATTACAGCTCCTATCTATTAAGAGCGACAAAGGTCCAGCCAGACTTGTATACTACTATGCTCATGTTTGCCCCTACTACGCAGTTGTATTGTAATGTTACGCAATAAGTTAATAAACTCCAGAGTGTATGCTTTGCATTTGCATTGCGCCATTTGTATGTTAAAGTAGGCTATGCAATAATTCTTAATAATTATGATTAAATATGTCTTCGACGAATATCACACCAATGTATCATCATAAAGTAGGCTAAGCAACGTCAACAGATTCTTATAATATGTATAAATAAGTTTTTCGGCAATTAATTGTAAGCATTACATTAAAGGACTCCGAACAAGCAACAAGTCATGTTTTAATACCAAATCACACCATCGTCATTTATTACACGGTTGTGTTGTAGCATACGCGCTACGAATCTCAGTAAGTGCTACGAAACTGCTTATAGTAAGTTTATTATGTCATTAGCGATCGTTTACTGGTTTCTCGGAAGAAGTGGTGGGTATCTTGGATACGAGGTGTCATCTGGGTATGTACTATCACTACTATCGCTTTTCTCTTTATGAAATTGATTATGATCCCAGCCTTCAAAGTTGACGTACCCCTAGAAGAGCGAGGTGCATTTCAGTAAATATAAATAAATAACACAGTCACACATAAAGCCCTGACCCCACAGTAAGATACGAGTCTTGTGCCGTGGGAATCAGGAATTACGAGAGACTGTCAGTCTCACAACACCCAGACCCCGAAACAAATATTTGTGGATCTCACAAACATTTGTCTCGGTGCGGGGATTGAACCCGCGGCCTCTCGCTTCACAGCCGGCTACTCGCCCACTGCGCCACGGAGTCCAATCAACAATACCAAACTTAGTGGTAAGGGTATCAATAAAATACCCAGTTCACGTACAGATTCAGTATTTCTGAGTACAGTGCTTACGATGTTTATTAGATATCGCGTTTACGTACTTCATGTCACTCCCCCGAGACAACACGAAATGTCTTTATTTGCAGAAAATTGTTTGGAATTTTTTCTGTCTGTTTCGTAACGAAGTAAATTCAATTTACCAATTATGTGCCTGTTTTCATAATTTGAATGGCGGGGAAAGGTTTTGTTTTTTGTTTCTTTTTTGTAAGCTGACTAGAGAGATCAAGTTTTTGTATTAACCTCTGTGTTACAAGTTTGATATATGGTTTGTTATGAAATGTTATGGCTATGTCATTTGCTTATGAAAGAAATGTATTACTAAATATTACCTTTGGCTCCAAGCTTTGCTCGTGTGATCTTACACACTCTACTTTTGCCTCCTTAAACATTTTCCCTGGTACGAGGATTGATGAATCTTAGGGATGTCGTCCTATACCTAAGTTGCCTGTTAGCTCTATTTATGTGCCAATTATTATTAATTACATCCAGACTGGCTTAGTCGTTTATGCGTATTTCTCGAACAGACACACAAACAGTTACAGTTTCATGGTAGATTAGTACCAAAGTATTTAAATAACTATCTATCTACTATCATAGAAATGTAAGTACCCAACCCAAGGTAGGTGCCTTATAAAGGAAATCATAGCAAGTGGAAATTTATCGTCTCTGCCTACCACTATGGGAAATAGGCACGAGTATGTATTGCGTTATAGGATCAGGCACGTAGGCAGAGAGGCTTCTTACATACGTGTCTCGTAGAGGACACACACAGGTACAATAAAAAGTAGATTTCTTGTATATCGTTTAAATACTTGAATTTTACAATTTTATAAACGTACTATGTGAACGTCGCGATGGATGAATTGCAATTGAGGTGTCGGTATGACGTAAAAATATAATAGAAAAATGCCTAGTGACCTGACAATACAATTAGCTATTTGACCGTAATTGCCCGTTACATTATGTAAGACGTTCCTGAATAATATGATTTTAAGAAATACAAAAGATAACCTAGAGCAGACTCATAAGAGGAAGAAGCTCCGCATATACCTAATATCCAAAGCCGTACGTAAGATATTCCAAGCGAAATCTCATTAGCCGAGTTAGGCGAAAATTCGACAGGTTGTATCAGATGTTTGGGCGGAATCTATTACACGGCTAAGCACCGATTGCGCGCCTCCAAGCGGAAATTATAACTCGTAACTGGATCGAACCGGCGCCAACACCGGCGCTGCGATATCGTGAACTCTGAACTGCGGTGCCGTTGACGGCGGGAAGCAACGCGAAAACTGCCGATACCACGGTAGTTTGTTGAACTTATATATAATAGGCTTGTTGACTAGGTAGGACTCTCGTATGTGAAAGGCCGTATGGAGTGGTCGACTTTTACTATTTCTGCCGCCAAGCAACAGTGCGTCAACATTGAAATCAGTGAAATTACTCGGCATGAAATTACTGGGCTGAGCCTGTGTAATAAGCATTGAAATCAGTGAAATTACTGGGCTGAGACTTCACATCTTATGTAGTGCTTTATGATGCAAAGATGTGTGTGTTGTTACTTCTGGCTAGGCGTGGCGTTTATCGATATGAGTAACAGAGCAAGCGGGTTACCTGATGGTAAGTGATCACCGCCGCCCACGGATCGGACGGTCAATTTCACCATCAATTTCTCTGGTATTGATCACGATCAATACCAGAAAATTGACGGTGCTTTACCGGCCTTTTTGCCAGTCTTCTCGATGTATTCATGAGAATAGCATACTGTTTCTATGAAAATACAGTATCAGTTCACAGAATAAATAGTGCTTGTTTAATGTACTAGGATTAGTTTACGACAAAGTTTGTTAAATAACGAGCTTTTTAGACGTTCACGTAGTGAAACATCCTGCATAGTGACTCGTTCCGTTGAGTCGTGTTGCAGGATGTACCAGTGTATCCAGGTAAGTTTACGTTTTCTAGTATTCGATAGAGTTTATTTAGTAGTCGTAACAACAGCAATGACACATGTTAAGGACAGACAAACCTGGAAAGAAATAATCCAATGGATTCGAAAGAAATTTCAGGACGGACACGACCTTCAGAAATGAAGAGTACGACCAAGAAGAAGAAAGGGTTTACATTGGCGGTGGTCCCATTTGAATTTCAAGAAGATATTCGACTCCCAAGGGAGCTAAATTGGAGATGAAATATTAAAACCTTGACATTTATATACCGAATTTGATGATTATTTCCACAAAAAATATTAAAATAAAAACTTTAGCAAAAAATAAAAGGATAATAAAAATATAATTAAACAATTTTGAGTCGGTGGTATCAAACATTGACCATTAAAGTGCAATAGCATCAGTTTTGTTTAATGTCTATTTTACTTTTTTATAATAATAATCGCTTATAACATAGGCAAAACCTTTCGTCATTACATTATCACATCATAATAATGATATGAGTTTACATGCGAGTTGCTGGTTGCGACGCTTACTAGTAATCATATTATATACATTCACCACCCAATGTATGTCTACATTGGGTGGTGAAGTGGCTTTCTGTTGTTTTTTCCTGTATCGACCGGCAAACGTGGTACAAGGTTACAAGGTGGTAGGTCCCTAGTATGCGAAAGGCCGTCTGCTTTGTCTATTTCTGCCGCCAAGCAGCACAGTTGTGTTTTGGTTTCAAGGAAATTGAAGCCAGTTAAATTACTGGGCATTATGAGACTTAAGATGTCTCGGGATGACGAGCGCAGTTCAGTGCCATGCGGTTCTTTGTAATTCAAAGTTCTGTGTGGTGTTGCTTCTGTTTATGAGCAGGCGTGGCGCTTACCATCAGGCGAGCGACTTGCTCGTCTCGTCATTTAATCAAATAAAAACAAACGAACCAACAAGACACGTATAATCCAATGCTAACATCAGTGTTGATCAACAGCTTATAGACAGGGAGCCCTCGGGTAGCTGATCCACTTGACTACTATCAAGCTCATTTTGAGTGTGTGTTTGTGAGTAGCTTCGTTTCGATGAGACGACAAACTATTCCCTATGCGAAAATTCTCTATTGTGGTAGCTAACAGAGGTAGCAAGGATAGAATATTTCGATTTGATGATACTCAAAAAATTATTTTTTTTTTTTTTGTTTGTAGGACAATATGACAATTAAATTATATAAATACTAGATGACCCGGTGAACTTCGTATCACCTACATAATATATTTGTGTAAAATGTGGTCAAAACTTAATACAAATGTTTTATTTACATTAAATGCAATTAAGTGAGGTACTGCGCCATTGCACGTGAGGTAGCCCGTCGCACATTTAATTGACTTCGACGACCTAAGTCAGGTCGTCTCCCATCTCCCTCCGGTTGGACAGTCCTGTCCCCGTCCCCGTCCCGTCCCCGTCCTGTCCGCGTCCTGTCCGCGTCCCGTCCCCGTCCTTTCCCCGTTCCGTCCCGTCCCCGTCCCGTCCCCGTCCTGTCCCCGTCTTGTCCTGTCCCTGTCCTGTCCGACAGGACAGGACAGGGACAGGACAATTATTAATAATAATAATTGACAGGTCTCAATTATTAATAATAATAATTGAGACAGGACAGTGAGACATCACTGTCCTGTCTCACTGTCCTGTCTCACTGTCCTGTCTCTCTGTCCTGTCTCACTGTCCTGTCTCACTGTCCTGTCTCACTGTCTTGTCTCACTGTCCTGTCTCACTATCCTGTCTCACTGGCCTGTCTCACTGTCCTGTCTCACTGTCCTGTCTCAATGTCCTGTCTCAATGTCCTGTCTCACTGTCCTGTCTCACTGTCCTGTCTCACTGTCCGGTCTCACTGTCCTGTCTCACTGTCCTCTCACTGTCCTGTCTCATTGTCCTGTCTCACTGTCCTGTCTCACTGTCCTGTCTCACTGTCCTGTCTCACTTTCCTGTCTCACTGTCCTGTCTCACTGTCCTGTCTCACTGTCCTGTCTCACTGTCCTGTCTCACTGTCCTGTCTCTCTGTCATGTCTCTCTGTCCTGTTTCACTGTCCTGTCTCACTGTCCTGTCTCACTGTCCTGTCTCACTGTCCTGTCTCACTGTCCTGTCTCACTGTCCTGTCTCACTGTCCTGTCTCACTTTCCTGTCTCACTGTCCTGTCTCACTGTCCTGTCTCTCTGTCCTGTCTCTCTGTCATGTCTCTCTGTCCTGTTTCACTGTCCTGTCTCACTGTCCTGTCTCACTGTCCTGTCTCACTTTCCTGTCTCACTGTCCTGTCTCACTGTCCTGTCCCTGTCCTGTCCCTGTCCAGTCTAGACGCTATACGACCCGTCATCACGGAAGCTTCGCAACGACAACTCAACAACTACTAATAAATTAAAAATTAATAAAAAAAACATTGTCCAGCGGACAAAATTGTGAATCTAAACCATTCTCAGATCCCCTTGAACACACACAAAAAATTTCATCAAAATCGGTCCAGTCGTTTAAGAGAAGTTCAGGAACATACACACTCACAGAAGAATTATATATATAAAGATTAACTAAGTAAAAACAAAAAAATCAGCTGGTTAGTAATCATACCTATTGGAAGGAGGGGCTTCCAATAGGTATCGATAACGAGGTCATAAGAATGATTACTAACCAGCTGATTTTTTTGTATTTACTTAGTTAATATTTATATATAATTTAACTGTCATATTATATAAACTCCTTTGCAAAAAAAACGGGCACCTTACACACACACTTTACCTTAGCTTTTCTATGGGTAAATATTATTATATTTTTAGTATGTCATTAGCTTGGATGACTAGAAATTTCTTATTATCAATGAGAATCTAGTTTTTTAACACTTTTATCCTGGTATCGGTGTTTTAGTCAATGTAAACAGAGAGCCGTGTTAAAATGGACATTTTTATGGGTATAATGAAATTAAGACTACGAGTATTTTTATGGTATTTTAATAAAAGAGACATTAAAAAATAAAAATTAATAACGAGTATGACCTCCTCTTGCAGCGATTACGGCATGTAATCGTCTTGGCATGCTTCCCACCAGGCTTTTGATGGTGTCCTGTGGAATGTGTTCCCACTCAGTCGAGATTACACGTTTAAGCTCTCTGATGTTTTGTGGAGGTGGTTGGACAGATCGTACTCGCCTTTTTAGGAGGTCCCAAACGTGCTCAATGGGGTTAAGGTCGGGGCTCCGCGCTGGCCAATCCAAACGACGAATACCGACCTCTTGCATATAAGCATCTACGTCGCCAGAACGGTGGGCCCGAGCATTATCGTCCATGTAAATGGCATCTTCACCAATTACAGTCAGTGCGGGTTGTGCATTTTGAGAAAGGATTTCTGTTATGTACCTATGCGCATTTAGTGAGCCATTTTCTATGAATACTATCTCGGTACGATAGTTGGAAGTTACGCCCGCCCAAAACATAACGGACCCTCCACCATAAGGGGTGATTTCTTCAAAACACACATCGGCATAGCGTTCCCCTGGTCTTCGTAACACTCGCCGACGTCGGTCCTCACCATGCAGACAAATTCGAGCCTCATCGGAGAAGAGTACGCTACTCCAGTTACCTGGTGTCCAAGATAGGCAATTTCTAGCGAACCTCAACCGCGCAATCCGGTGCTCACGGAGTAACTTGGGGGCCCGCGCTGGTCGTCGACTACGTATATCAGCAGCTAAAAGTCTTCTCCTCACAGTCCATAGGCTAACTTGTGCTCCTCGTACCTCTTCAAGGTTTCTTTTGAGGTCTATGTAACTGCATTTGCGGTTCCTCAGCGCCTGAGTCACTAAAAAGCGATCGTCTCGCGGCTGTGTGCAACGTTTTCTCCCAGAACCTTGCCTTCTCTGAACGGAACCTGTCTCTTGGTATCGAGTCCAGGTTCTTTGTACGGTTGAACGACTCACGTTTAACCGCTGTGAGACGTAACATTGGCTACACCCCTCTTCCAGCAGCGCTATAATTTTACTAGCTCTCATTGCTTTTTCTGCCATTACGATAGACACAAAGATATCTGTTTTAAGTCACAATAAGGCAGAATTATGCGATAAACATAAATTGTTGTACTAAAAATAACGAAAAGTTACTTTTAGTTGCTTGATAACCTTTTAACCGCAAACCCGCGAAAAGTGTCACAAAATGAAAAAGGGATTAATAATTTAAAAAACAAAAGTTTTGAATTTGGGATGAACTTTTTTTCATACCCAGACTCTTTATTAAGTGCCAGTAACATAGTTTGGCTATTAAAACCTCTGAAGAACTAAATTATTACCAATAATGTTAAAAAATCAAACCCGCCCGTTTTTTTTGCAAAGGAGTGTATATATATTGTTATATATTGTCCTACAAATAAAAAAATGGTGTGTGTCGTGGGACACCAGGTAGGAACGAAGTTCCTTCGGCTAATGTAGAATCGACACAAATTGCAAAAAATTCAAATTATCAACTAAAATAACAAAATATGTCTCTTTATTTTTGTTTGACAACATAAAATTACATAGAAATAGAATAGAAAAATAGAAATAAAAAAAAGACGTGTGGCACTCGGAGACTGCCGCGGTAAAGCTATTGTATAGCATTTTTTATCAACTTATATAATTATAAATAATAACGAGCTAGCGTAATCTTTTAAAAATCGAAGGAGATATAAAAATACTTCAACTATAACTGGCTGAATGAATTTCATTTTAAAAAAGGAACTAACGCTGGCTGGTTATGCGACTGTCGCGCATGCGCACGTCTCATTTAACGCTTTTATTCTTACGGTTTTACTATCACATTTTTTTCAGTTCGGTCACGCAGCGAAATCCCTATCCCCTCCAAGCCTGCCGTAAGGAACTTCGTTCCAATAATAATTTTTTGAGTATCATCAAATCGAAATATTCTATCCTTGCTACCTCTGTTAGCTACCACAATAGAGAATTTTCGCATACGGAATAGTTGGTCGTCTCATCGAAACGAAGCTACGCACGGAAAATGAGCTTGATAGTAGTCAAGTGGATCAGCTACCCGAGGGCTCCCTGTCCATTACGTATACAACTAATCATTTATTCAAGTGTTTCAGAAACAGAGGCTTATTGTATATGTATAGGTCTTTCTATACAGCCGAACAAATATCTTTGTTGTACTCATAAGTAATACAAAGCTGGTTTCATAACACGTGAGGAAATTGTCTATGCCATCTTCTAATAAAGAAACTCCTTAAATGTTTGGTTTAGAAAGGAAATGACTTTGTTCTCTGCGTCCAAGTGTACCTAGTCTAGAATACTTAGCTTAGAAAAATAAATAGTATGAGAATAGCCCTGTAGTATTTTCTTGTTATACCGTTTAACACAATAGATATTTTTTATGAGTGGCAAACGCGCAAGTGGGTCACCTGATGGTAAGTAATCTCCATCGCCCATGTTACGCCCACAATACCCGAAAATTCATGAGCGCATTGCCGACCTTGAAGGATTGGGAAAATTAAGGGATAGGGATGCGGAGCCCCCTCCCCTTGGGCCTCCGGATATTTCACTCACAGCACGAATCGTCCTCCGATTTTCGTCGGTTAAACACAGCATACACGAATTTGTTCTACAAATAAATAATACTTTTCCAACAGAGGGAAAACCAAATAGCAGCCAAAAGACCTAAAAAATAATAAACGGTTCATATGAAACACTGAATAAAATAGTTTCCATGGTTATTTTAGTTAGTGAGTATACAACGAAGTTTGTTACGCATAAACAATTTATATCCCATTCGCAAATCCTTTGTGAGAACTCACTGCCTTTGTGTACTTACTTTATTAGATTATTTTTGCATAATATACAATATCATATTTTTAATATTTCAATACGCTAGGGAAATGAGCTGAACATCCACGTTTATAATTTAAGACGTTTTTGGATATTGTATGGTTACAAATAACTTCTTCTTCCACCAGCCCTTACCCCACTCGCAGTGGGGTCGGCGCAACATGCTTTTAACGCATGTTGCAGAAAGATTTGACTTGTTAGTTTTTACGACGTCGTAAGGTTGCCGGCCAGACGTTAACCACTCTTGGTAGAAAACACCCAGACTCGAATAAAATATATGTGGATCACACAAACGTTAATATCGGTGCTGGAATCGAATTCACTGCCTCTCGCTTTGCAGCCGGCTCCTCGCCCACTGCGTCACGGAGGCTGTGTAGGTTTTGTATACTAGCGTCATTAAGGTACAACATTTTCTACTCTGAAGCTTCTATGTTATTGAAAGCTGTTCTTCAAAATGCTTATCCCACGAATGGTTAGTGGCTAAATTAGTGTCAGTTATTGTTATATTTGGACAGTAAGTCCCTCGTAGTTCCTGATACCCACGACACAGACTAACCTAGTCGTCAGGACTATGTACTTATTTATTTAGTACAGTACAGTCAGGCAAGATGTTTAAATTAACAAGGAGACATTTTAACGACCACAGTTTCCGTTCTATAATATTATATCCATGACTGGACAAAACATAGTTTTAACCGACGCTAATCCGGGACCAGATGGGCCACAAAACTAACTATATACGCCCGTCTCAGACCTAGTAAAGGAGAGCGACTGGAAGTTCTTTTTATCCCTTATCCAATAACTAAATTTCAGTGACACAAAAGAAAAGTAGCATTAAACTATACTTGTAAAATGTTAGCTTTAATTAAGTATGACATAACTAACAAAATCAATACTGTAATTAAAAGTTGATTGAAAGTTGATATAGACAAAGTTATAATATTTTTGTGGTACTTTATCCAAAATCAAAAATACTATTATGAGACATAAAAAGTACTAGCGCTATGTGTCATAATACTAAAAAAAAACATACCTACGATACAGTTTAGTCTAGTATATGATCAGGACTTTGTGTGTGCATACATGACATGCCTGGCCATAAATAGAAACAACACCACACAGAACTTTAAATTACAAATCATTATATAGTATTCTTCTACAATCGTCACCCCGAGACATAAGTAGTTAAGTCTCATAATGTTCCAATAATTTCCCTGGCTTCAATGTTCTTTAAACCGAAACACAGCAATACTGACAAACTACTGCTTGGCAACAGAAGGGCAGGCAAAGAGGTAGAGATAGACCTACAGATAGGCAGTGCAGATCACTTACCATCAGGTGACCCACTTGCTCCTTTTCAAGAAAAGGATTTTCTCCTTTCCTTCCTCTGCAAGAAAAAACTGTTTATTATGCCGAAAAAATGGGAAAATTGTGAATACAGGCAAAACTATTACAAATGCGACCCTTTGGGGAAATTCGTTACGGCCACCGAGATGTCCTTCAGCGATACCTTACCTTTTGAACTTTACATATAATTTCTCGATAATATTTCTTTGCTCCCCTAATTTGGGAAGGGCTTACTTGAGACATCACGACGTAGACGTTCTTTCTAAATCCCGGGTGTTTTCCAATAGGGATTGAGCCGTCCTAAAATACGGTCGCGGGCTAAGCTAGCCATCAAAGGGAAGGATTGTAAATAAAATCAAACGTAACATCAATGTAGGCTGTGAAATAGGATTTGTTAAGGTTTGTTTTGGTGTTTTTCAATTATTATTAATATACAATTTCACATTTTCTGTATTTATTTTTATTAAATGTGATATTTTTTTATATGAGTTTTGATGTTTGTAGACGCACATTACTCGCACTTTTGGAGCATGCAGTTTGATATTAATTTGATTCCTAATCTCACGCCTGCATCCCCGAAGTAGTAGGCAGAGATACAATTAGTAAGGTATACTCCGAAGTTGATGCCATAAAAGTACCCTAAGGGTAGAAAATTGGGGGGTGTTTGTCTATTCACTCACTGATTTCACTGAGTCATTGTGGTCTCATATTAATAAATAAATTCTAATAGTATATTACCTATAGTCTCAAAAATAGAAAATAATAACATTTTCCCCAAATAATTCAATCGACGAAAAAACTGAAAAGCAAAAAATAAAAAACCGCATTGCCACCACTATTGCAGGTATCTTTGGAGTCGGTGCAATTTCAGTTGATCAGCAGCGACACAGCACTCATATGTTATTTTTCGAACTAAAAACTCAATAACGATTGCCGGATCTGGGATTTCAACAAGACCTTACTTATCAGTTTCTCAGTTTACGTATGCTATCAATATACCAATGAAGTGATCATGAAGTTTATATACCAAATTAAAATGCGCCAAGGTTTATTTATTTCATTTATTTAACAGTATTCAACGCAATTCGTTGCAACTATATGCCAACCCATCGAACAATGGCTCGTTCCAGAATACTAGAGACAAATATTGATATGTGATACGAATATTTATTTGCCTACGGATATTGAAGCCATTTTTCATATGCTCGACAGACAGGTAACCTTTCGAGGTACAGTACAATTTAGTGTTTAAAATAATAAACTAACTAACTTTAGTTGTTGCTTTTGAATTTTAGTGTATGTTTTATTTTAGTCTGTTTTATATTCGTCAATTATTACAAGTATGATATTTTTTTTTTTTTTTTTTGTTGGGATTGCTGTAAGCCTGACACTAGTCGGCTGTATACAGCTTCACCGGACTTTCGGGCGAGCGCTTTCAGGCGCTCTCAGCCCTTGACTAGGTGACCACCGCTGAGGGCACCCCCTTTGGGGTACGAACCTCGGCTCAGGACGGTCACCGGAACAAGTATGATAAAATAACTACGCATTTTTATAGTACAGGCCGGAAAACGAGCAAGTGGGGTCACCTGATGGTAAGTGATGTCCACCGCCTATGTAGGCCCACAATACTAGATGAATCATGGATGGGATAATTAAGAAATTTGGAGGACTTAGGCCTCCTAATATCTCACTCACCGTACAAAACGCAGCAGTAAGCAGCAATTTTTTTTTCTGTGACAGTGGTAACGACCCGGTCGACCCGGCCCTTTCATGCTATAGACAAAACTGTCTACAGTGTGGCTCTACCACTAATAAATTACCTTAAATACCTTCTGTTTAAGCTTTTTCCATTCCCAGTAATTTCACTAGCTGCAATGTCTATCAAATTGGATTGATACCGACTGACAGAGACAAAGCGGTGGTATGGACCTACTTAACTACACAAAATCTCGCATACGAGAAACCTATCACCCAAGTAGACTTGCTTAAATATGGCGAAAACTCGTCGGAGATTCTTATAAATCACATTCCAAAACACGCAACAGTACTATTGGATGTCATAACTATTACATAATATGGTTCGGATTATCTTTGGATTTTTCACTGAACGTACGATGGTGTACCGCGGTAGTAATAGTCAAACCACGACTGAGATTCTTCAACATTTTTAAATTATACGGACCATCTTGATATGTATACAAATTGTCATTCCTAGCAATGTTCATGACTCGTCCGTTAAGGAAGTAGCAGCACAAATTACTCCAGTACCTCGTAACTGTGAAACCTCATAAGTCCTAACAAAATACACCCAAATGGCTAGTGATGTTACTAAAACATAGTTTAATAATGGACGGGGTACACTACAGTACGTTACGAGGATTATACAAGGGCGTAATCTTCCCCATCTTTCGCAGACATCACCTTTCGTTTTAATGAGGTTGGGGCTGAAATCTCTTGGCCGTGAATACCTCACTACCAAGCAACGGGCATTTTTAATGTAATGGTAGTTAAGTTTAATTGCTAATTATGTCAGGAAAGTGTGAATGGCTTCGCGAATTCTATACAAACTTCATTCATAAACCGGGCCTGTTTTAAAAATGGAACGTTATTCAATTTAAATGTGGAATCTCCTTTACAAATATGAATTTTTTTAAGCATAATTTCAACGACTTAAAATATTCTTAAAAATTATCATTGCATAGCAATTTTTATCTAAAGCAAACTCTTGCAAGGAGCTGACACTTGACACAGTACACCGAACAAGGGCGAAAACTAACCAACTTTCATATGCAGATTAACCACAATATATTGTGCGTTTTCTGGAAGGACAACATTATAAATGAGATTTTTCTGAAAACTGGCCAGCTACCTAGCATTATTGCTCTACTGAAGCAAAGGCAAGGACATGAACACCAGATGGAGCCTTCTTGGTTTCCGAGAAAAACACTCATAAGGAGACAGCAGACGCCAAAATACTAGTCCGGAGTCCTATGCTACGTTGTTAGGAGAGTTTTAAGCGTAGCAGTTGGTTAAGCATTGGCCAAGCCACATGAGAAAGTCAGGCGGAAAATCGTAACGCTTGCAGTAAACTTCTTTCATAGATCCTACTTACATATAGATAGATAGCAGCGCCTAGTGCTGTGCTCTCTAAAACATTGTTCTTAATGTCATCTTAACGTAATTCACAAAATAATAAATACATTCTCACAATCACATTGGTGTAAAAACTTTTATTTTCATCAACATAATCAAATCTCACTGGCCACATAATTCACATCGTTCAAAAATCGAACACTTCAAATGTAGAGCGAATTAGGTTCTCCGAATGTCCACTAATAAATGGTAATGGTGGCCCCCGTGTAATCCATTAGCGGAGCTCCGGGGTAGTTGGCAACGCTGACGCGCGCGGAAACGGCTCGCTCGATTGAAATCCAATTTATCTGCCAATGCTACTGTTGCCGTGGTTAGGATGCATTTTACAATTCAAACGATGCGAAATTGATTTTAGAATTTTGTATTTTGGTGGTATGCTCAAATTGAAATTTTTAAACCTCACCGATATATTTTAAACAAACCAAATTAATATTAAGAAAATAAATGTAATATTTACATAAAATAACACCTGTATTCCCAAAGGGGTGGGCAGAAGTGCAACTAGTACACCGAAATTTCGTTGAGAGGAGCAGAGCCTATCGCTATAACGAGCACAAATTCTAATACCAGGAAACTAATGTGTGATTTTCCAAATCGAAAACTAAAACACATTTTGTAATTGCCGAACCTCATATTAGAAACCTCCAGACTTGTCAGTCTAAATGTGCTGCTTCGAAATCAATGAGTCGATCAAATTAAAGTAGGTAGGTAAGCAATATAAAGAAATAGCACTCAATATGTAAATTTACCTACTAACTTTATTACCTTCACTAATAAAAAACGAATAGATACATAGCTCAATTATCAGGTAAATAGGTACATAGGACATTAAAGTAAAATGATGTATCACGAAAGTCGGAGTTTTTTCAAAACACTTGATCAACGCAGTAAAAACACAATTTCCCCGCAAAATAACGTATTGTGTTTACAAAGAAACTGACAGCGTCCCAGTGATTAACGAGCGCGGTAATTTGGGAAGGTTGCCGCTTGTCTGACCATCTCCAAATGGAGGTACTGTTACTGGGTAAAGTCTGAGTAACACATCTTTAATCACCGGTACGTATAAATAAGTTAGTAAATTCTTTATAATATTTTTTTTTAGCTTTACCAGGCTAGTTAGCTAGATTAACCTTACATATCGCCTGGGAGTCACTAAAATCGATTCCCTTATTCTGTTAATAACACTTATTAAAATCAGTTTTTTCAATTAAACAATACCTTTCACTGAGATTGTCATCGGTCATCAATGATTCGTGGTGAAAAGAGAGGCTCTTATCGCATAATAAAACAAAAACACCATATCAGACAATACCCCGCGCCAATGACCTTGATGATCTGCACCATACGAAAAACTGCACAAGTCCACCGCGATCGATATCGAGACCCAAATCCCCCTCCCCTTCCCAATCCCTTAATTATCCCTTCCCTTTGAAGTCGGCAACGCGCCTATGATTCTATGATTCTAGTAATGTAGCCGTACATGGGCGGTGGTGATTACTTATCATCAGGTGACTCATTTGTACTCTTCTTAGAACCTTAAAGTACACTCGTTGCAGCACGGCTATTGGATACGTGACAATCCCTTAAATAGTAACAAGAATAGTTTCTAAGAAAAACCATTAACCTTGACATAAAAAAGACCCTAACTCTCGGTAACTAAAGGTCGTATTTTTTACGTAACTAAATCCTCGAACCCTATGCTTCGTCCACCTTTTACAGGAGATAAAGCGGAAGGTTCTTAAATAAATAATTATTTCAAATTAGTCGTAGATAAAATACAGACCCAAGACCGTTTTGAATCCTTAATCCGGGACAGGTAGTCAAGATCAGAGGTCGGGATCACGACAGTTAACAAAGTTTCTAAGTAAAATGTACACTGAAAGGACCAAAGGTTTCTAAGTTCGCGGACGATTCGTACACATAAGTAAAGTATTTTTCTAGGAGGTAGGTAGCTATAATGAGATAGGCGTTCTGTATAGGTCCCACTGCTTTGTCTGTTACTACCAGTGTGTAAGCACTGTTGTGTTCCGGTCAGCCACACGTCAGCTTTGTATGCAATTGTATATACTTATACGTTTTAAGTATGCGAGTGAGACAGGAGAGTGGGGCGCGCGACTGGTACTGTACAATTTCATACAATACAAGGCGAGTCTCTATTGCTTGATTCGCGTCACTCGTCCCAGTCCCCTGTCTCGGCCCAGTACCTCAAAACGTGTTATTAAGGTTGTAATTAAATCTTATTCGTAAAAATGAAATTAAGTTACAAGACAATTCTGAGAAACCTGCCGAAATTAATCGCTGTACACAAAAAATATTATATGTAATATGTCGAAACAGAATTTGTTTTAGTGCACCCAACTTATATAATTGTTTTAATTCCTGCTACTTTGAAATCTATGACGTAAAAATTCTAGTAAATCGACATATTGATTCAAATAAATCCTTAGCCAATAACCTTTGTGTTCATATAAATAATGCAGCATTACTTTTACAAACATTCATAACAAAAAGTTGAAATAAATAAATACTATTAAAAACTCTGCCACCGCTCTGCATCCCAGACGAGAGAAAAATCTATTGCGGTAGATTATTGTATAGCGTCAAGTTCATTGGCATTGGGTACACCGATCAAAATATAACATAATAACAGAATTGTTATGTTCTGAAGCAAATTAATACAATATATACCTAAATATAAGTATATTTATACAATATAACTTCCTGACCATAAATATCCCAGCATGAATCCACTAGCCGTGCAGCCGTAACTGCTGCTTAATATATAAAGCAGACCACAAGATAAATAGCTTGGAATTCAAAAGATATAAAATCTTTTCATTAAATCTACTTAGCTTCAACCAACAAACTAGACTATGTAATTGTTTTTAAAGATAATATTACAATTTCAAACTTAGTTTCTTATCAACCCGAGTTATATGGGTATCGTGTCTACAGCATTGCATATTGTTAGGCATAAAAAACTGAGCGATTTCTACATATTTTGTTTGTTTGAAAACTGGTTTAATCCAGATGGTTGTTAGACAAAAATCTGTTCAGCCATTACAGATATTTTCCTAATTAAAATACATACATACATGCTCTCTCCCGCCTGTAATGCCTGAAGGGGTAGGCAAAGGTTGAACCAGTACACCCACATTTCGCCGAGCGTATTTCCGTTCCACGATGTGATAGGGGGCAAGCCCATCGCCATACCGGGTACAATTCCAGATTCCGGGCCAATACTGAGCATTTCGTGATAGAAAAACTCAATATCATTTTACCCGGGGATCGAATCCGAGACCTCAGCTTAGCAGTCTACCGCGTACACAATACAACTGCGCCACCGAGGCAATTAAAAATGGGGAATTTTATTAATTTACTGTGTTGACATCAAGTTCTTTTTACAAAAGATTTTTCTAAACGTGAGAACTTTTTATTGGCTTTTTGTCACTTAAATTGCTGCTATTCCTCATTTAATTATTAGCTGTAAGTTTTCCATGCTGTAAATAAATAAATAAAAAAGATTTTTTTAATTAGTTTTTACTCATAATGGTTAAACACTAAGCCTGATAGCAAGTTTATATACAAAGGTTTCTTTAACCATGCATCAATACGATACAAAAAAGCGTATAAATATTTACTTATGTTTACTAAATAAGAGATAGTTGAGCCTTGTTTCCGCACCGAGTAGCAGGACCATTAACACGCGGGCACTTACATAGTACGAACATAATGATAATGAGATCGGGATGAGGATTGTTTATTCAAGCAATGCGAGTTGGGATAGACGGCAGACAGTGTACGGCAGACATAATAGTTCCGGGAGTGTACTATATATGTTTCGACCCACATCAGAAGGTGGTTCACGGTTCATCTGTATTACTTACCCATCTGTAAACTTAGAAGAAAGGGATAATAATTAGGGTTCGGGAAGGGGAGGGCAATTTAGGCGTCCGTGTATCTTATTCACCGTTAGTAACGATACAGCAAATTATTTTACGTCAGTTATATTAAAGATAGTGATAACAACCTGTTCATGCTGTAGACAAAACTATCTACAGCGTAACACTGTCACTCAGGAACCTTTTATGTAAGGTACGTTATCTCCATGAATATGACCGATATTAGTGTTTTTTTTTTATTCTGTAGTGTTCACTGCGGGAGTCATCCTATATTGGGTTAAGATCTGATGACGGAGTAATTCGGAAATTAGATACTCCTCAACGGATAACAGCACACGCGTCGCCATTCGCCATGGTTTTTAAAAACAAATTATTGAATTGTTAACTTACAATAATTTATAACTCGACTCGGTTTATTTATCACGAATAATTAACATTTCGTGATAGAAAAACCCAATATCACTTTTACCCGACCCGGAGATCGCATCAAAGGGCTCAGCGTAGCATTCGTAATACCGCATACGTATTATAATTGTGCCACCGAGACAGTGTGTCATAATAATATAATCATCATCATCATCAGCTACAGGAGTTCAACTGCCGCACATAGGCCTCCCCGAAATATTTCCAGACCGACCTGTTGGAAGCAGCCTGCATCCAGCGACTTCCTGCGACCTTTATCAGGTCGTCTGTCCACCTTGTAGGCGGAAGTCTAACGTAAAATGATTAATAATATACAGTCAGTTAATTACGAGGTTCTACAATACAATGTAAAAATAATCTTGGATTAATTCAGAGTAAAACGCGCGGTACGAATAATAATTAAAATCTACAGGTGGGAACTAATTGTAATACTCCCCCAAGCTCGAGTACATACTTCTGTACTCAGCAATTTTAATCACAAAGCTAAACAGGTTTAATTGGAATATCGATGTTCCATTACTGAATATTATCTAAACTAGAAATAGGAAAGATTTGATTGATTGTTTGCATTGAATAGGCTATGAAACTACCATACCGATTTGAAAAATTCTTTCACCGTTAGAATCCTACATAGATCCTGATGAACATAGGCGATATCGATAATATAACGATGCAGAAATTCGCGCGGGAGGAGCCGCGAGCGAATGCTAGTATATAATAAAATACAAAATAAGTAACGAAAAAGTAAGCTGAATGAAGAACTCAGCTCATTATCATTACTAGAAGAAAATAAATAATGAGTGAAAGACGAGATGGAAATTAAAATGTTCGATTACGTATGTGCAGATTGTTTGATTAAACTTTACTGTACACTGTGTACTGATATTTTTTTAAAGAATAGTACAATTAGCATCCTTATCGGTCAGAATAATCTCTTACAGGCAAACTAATATTATACTAATGTGAAAAGGTCTATTTACAATAAATAGTACACAAAAATAGGCCGCCATTTTGGAACAGACTGACATCTTGGTGTGTGTAATGGTAGTGCTAGCTTGTCAACGTCGCGGACCAAATCCGATGCGCCTGTGCGGTACAAAAGCCGGATAATCGCCTCCTTTTAACAGTCATCTCCTCCCATAAGCCCCATTAAAATGTAAGCTTCCAGATTAATGCCGCGACATGCTACGGTACTCATAATATCTGGCTCGTTTTGTTGTTGAAAAATTAATGTATGGTAGGTATAATGCTACTTAATTTACAAGGTAAGTTTTTGTATTAAACTAATATATAAATAACACTACTTTGTTATAATAAATAATCGGTAACGAAATATATAATCACTAGCGAATTACAAAACTTTAATTAAGTAGATACTTTATTAATGTGTGCGATGTCATTAAACTAACGATCCCCATTCATAATATTATTACAGGATAGTCTTCAATAAATCAAGATTTCAAGCAGTATTTAATACAATTAGGTATTGAAAATTATAGATTCCGAAACCATAGTTGTTGGCTTTTTGTGCAGTTTACCATAGCTTATTTGAACCTATCCATCTGCAATATTGTTAAAATAATGAAACGATGGACCAGATATTTTATGTTTACATTTACTGTAAGTGCTTATTAAGCAGATATTAGGTTGGCATCTCGCGATTTAAAGCAACCAATAAATGTAAAATGACATACCCATCGTATCCTAAAGATGTGACTATCATCAAAATAAGAAGTTCTTTATTAAGTTTATAATTCATTAAAATTATAAACTTAATAAAGAAAACATTCCTTTTTGCAGTAAAAAATACAAGTTTAATACAAATATGGAAAGACGAGAAGAAAATAAAAGGAAAACGGAATAAAGAAAACATAAAAACTTTATGCAATATATTTTGGGGGTAAATAGAAGTGAGTTTAAGATGGCTGCCCCAGACGGGCTAGTAAATCATCCAGCACCGATGTTTCTGAGTGCCAATTTTAAGTAATAACCAACAATAATATTAAAATAAGGTGTACGGCAACAGCTGTTATAGATAGGCCGGCATAAAAGTTAAGGTTAGCCGCAAAATATTAATTAGTGGCCCCCAAAGAAATTCAGGTAATAAGGGGTATTTTTACTATTACTTTTGATCGTAAACTGTATAAAGTATTAAACCGCGTAATGGTTTAAGTAATAGCTTAGGTCAGTGAAATTCGCGCCTCCCATTCCTAATCCCTTAACTATCCCTTTTCTTTAAGGCCAGCAAAGTATCCATTATTTTTCCAGTTTTGTGGATGCTCCGTAAAAATCTTACCATTATGGTCACCTGAAGTCGGACACCAATGCTCGTTTGCAGCGACTATACTATATCTATACAATATAGTACAGTTCAAATATAATATCGACCGTCAAGAGACTTAGCGTCCCTCGATCTGAAGTTACTACATGATATACTGGATGACCCTCCAACGTAACTCGTATGGACGAGCCGATATTGCGGGTTTTTCACCATGTGTACAGTACACTGGTCGCTAACCAGTCAGGTACGAAATATAACACGAGCAACAAAGTCCAAGCTAATAAGCAAACTGATTTAAATCCAATCATAAATAAAATATGAAGATTATCAAAGCAAATATTTGTGAATAAACAATTTCATGTTAATTGAAAATTCCCCTTGTTAATTATTTCTGCAAGCTGTGCCTGCGATTTTGTGCGCTTTAAAATTATAATATTAATCGACAATTTCAAAGACGATGAAAATAGTAAGTTCATACAATTTTAAAACTGTACTGTATCGAGGTTTTATGAAACATATTGTCTACTCGTATCCATGTGTTGCGTAACATAACAATCAATCAAGGAATCAGCCAAGTGACTTAATATGAGCTCAACACGCTTGGATACCTGAAGAGTCAGGCAGAGGCGCAACTGTATTCCAGTACCTGCAACGGTCATCCGCCTATCCTGTCGTAGACCCCTCGATTTGCTTCTACCCTCTTCGAAGTGTGAAGCAGCATTTATACAGGCCGGCATGATTCTGATGACCATCGATAAACTGACTGTTTGTCGGGGTCGCTGGCTTTTTTAAATTGCACTGCGCCTACCATCAGGTGTAGTGCAGTCACTTTGCCTTGCTCGTGGACATAAAAAAATATATAATGGGCCATAAATAGGTACAAGTTCCGTATGGAACAAATCGAGGCCGCTCAACAGGTAAAAATTCCTGTGCTTCTCTATTCCCTCTGCCTCGATGTTTATCTGAAAAAATTAACCGCGCTTAGTACGATTTCCATTCTTGGATTTTTCCTATTTTGTCTATTGTGTTTCATATTAGTGAGTTACGTACATATTTTATTACATTTTTATCACCATTCCGCACCTAGCAGTAAGGAGAGTGAGGTTTTAAACATAATTTCTTCTCTTAACCTATACTATCTCGATGCTAAGAAATACATAATTATAATTACATAATATATTTGTTTTAACTTTTTTGTATTTTAAACTTTGTCATCTTATTATAAATTTGGAGTCTCGCCGCAACATTCGTTTTTTAACACATTTTACAGAAAGATTTTATAATTAATATTAGCTTTAAAAATCATTTAAACAGTATTTATTATAACAGGTCTACTTACAGGTAATTAAGGAAAGAGACTGGCATTTCGACCTGCGGTTTGGAAGTTCAATTACCGTACACACAACAGCAAGCTGCCCGGTTTTCTGTGTGACAGTGATAATAGCCCGGTCGTACCGTACTTGTCCTGTAGACAAAAGTGTCCACAGCGTTGCTTTACCACTTAAAATCTTATCATTATTCCATACTTAATCTATTTGTTAAAATTTACAAGTCTTCAGTTAAAACCCCGAATAATAAAACAGTGTCACTCGCTAATATATCACAAGCGTGCTAAAACTTTACAAAGGGTTGGATTTAGACGGCGACGAGGGTACCAACAAATATTGATCCAAGCCTTTAGCTCAGGGACCCTTGCAAACAGCACTGAGGCTTACGGCCACATCGGCAAACAGAGAAGTTTACGTAAAATATCGCATTTACTAAGCTAGAATTTACTGTGAATTTTGCTGGACTACAGCGTATAATTACATTATGTAGAATCCGTATAATTTGAAAATGCTCTGTAGTTTATTGTGTTCCAATTATTTTTGCTATAAAACATTATTATCCATACCACAATAAAAAATGTATATAATGGGTATGTTCAAAATGAGATGCTTAATTTTATCATTCCATAGTCACCGTGAAATAACATAAGTTCACGACTGTGTCCCCAATGAGACAAACGGGATGATATAGATAGACGTAGGCAGATATAGGCAGACAGACTACTAATGCAACGAACGAGGGGCCTACGACAGGACAGGCGGACGACCGATGTACAAGAAGGATGTACCCCTATATACGCTCCAACCAACCATCAAGTCATGTCGCAAGCCCCTCGGTAGAACCGGATATACACTGGTTGATCGTGGAACGCGATCCACACAAGGTGTGTAGGTCACTATAGTAGGTTTTAACACCATGTGTACGGTGGTCGCTATCCGGCGGATATGAATATCCTACCACCACCGAAGCAACTATGTAATTAATAATTCAGTACAAATTACATCTTTATATTAACCCTAACACTATACAGTTGGAATACTCATTGCATCCTTACTTTTTTAATTCGGGTTTTTTTAAAAGCAATGTCTTAATGAAAACTGAAACTTGTCCAAAAAGATGAACCGAGCGAGTTCTTTTTACTTCACTTTTATAACAAGTTAGTATATAACCAGTTTGCAGTTCTGGATTTTGTAATAAATCTGAACACATAACATACACTTATCTTATTTAATATGCGTTTTCGAGAAAAAATTCACATTACGAGTGCCAAATATTACAATGGAAAAGAAACGTTAATAGCATTATATTCTAGTCTATTGCCTCTGGAGAAAAAGCAAACCCAGACCCAAAACAAATATTTGTGGATTACACAAACTTTTGTCTAGGCGCGGGAATCGAACAGGAGCCCTCTTGCTTCAGATCCAGCTACTCGCCCTCAGCGCCATGGATACCCTCCCTCTGTTTATTAGGTAAAGCCAGTTTTTATTTATTGCTTAAACTAACAACATTTGATTTTGCCCAGATATGGAGTAATCGACAGGGCAATTAATTTAATAGTATATGACGCGGCGAGCTCCATGTAGATGCATCAGAGAGTAGGGTTTTACAACCCTTACTCTTCACTTGATGTAGTCAAGATGTACGGCATATGATAACTCTAAATAATAACGACACAGGGTTATCACTTTATCGTTTATTCACTCTTTGAAGCTACTACCGGCTCGGAAGTACAATCTTAGGTGGGAAAAAGAGCCGGTGACAGAAAAACCACTCATTACAATGCTGAGAATTCTTTAACACTTTGAACCGAAACATTTCGCGGTTATAAATCACGTTATTCGCGGTCATCTAGTTATTAAGATTGATACTGTACTCAAATGACTCTAGTCTGCCATAATTTTAGCAGTTCCCGACTGTTACGACTCGCGGACAGAACTTGACTAATCTTGAAATGGCAAGACGCCATCTTATATAGAGGGATTTTCATTATCCCCACTTCGAAAGTAGAATTACTTGGTAAACAACACAAACCACCCTCAAACTATCAATATGAGTGGCGGTACCGACAATTGACGTAGAATAACGTTATTTAAATAGGTCAATTCAGTGTCTGTACTCCGACATATATTGTAAGCCTTTTCGATAAGATAAAATCATTACGAATGTCCTGTCCTCGTGAATGAAGTCGATGGCCCGGCTATTTTCTATAGAGTTAGCTGTGATTGAAACGTGCCGTGTTTTCCAAAAATGCTCTACTTCATACAATAGCCGTTACTCCTTCCACAAATACCTACACGTTGCGAAATAAATTGGATAGAAATACTCTCAGAACTGATTGAGTGCTTCCAAAACAGTTAACATTGTTGAAATAAATAAACATTGCAATATATTCTAAATATACACACCTAAGGCCTATAAATATTGTGTTAAGCTTCTCAAATTAATTGTGGTGGCCAAGAGGAAGGAAAAAGACCCCGCGGCCAACGAGAGGACATCTGGGCTGGTACCACCGCTTTGTCTATTTACCGCGAAGCTACAGTATGTAAGCACTGTTGGGTTTCGGTTTGACGAACATCGTAGCAAATGATATCACTGAGAATTATGAGACTTAACATATACTTAACTCAGGGTGATGAGTGCAGTTCAGTGCAAGGAAGTGCTTTGAAATTCAAAGTTCTGTGTGGTGTTGCTGTTTATGGGCAGGCGTGACGCCTACCATCACGCGAACGCCTCGCTCGTCTCGTCATTCAGTCAAATGTAAAAAAGATATGCTTTTAATAATGGAAATATTGTTATGCCTGTATTTGATGGAGTAAGCATGATTACGATTTCATTAATGCTTCTTAGTGCGACGGTGCGTGCAAAGACAATCAGATCTGAATCTGCTGGTGGGAGGATACTTGTATCCGACCGGATAGCGACCACCGTACACTGGTGCTAAAACCATAATAAGCCATAGTGGCCCACATTGTGTGGGCGCGTTCGAGAGTCAGCCAGTGTATATCCGGTTCGCCCAGGGGGCTAGCCCCCTGATCCTAACACTCTTCCCATCCCTTTTTCCTTCTCCTCCCCCCTTGGCCCTTTGGCAGGCCGGCATGATCTTGCCGACCTACGATGGTCACATTGTTTATCGTTGGTCGACACTATTCTTGGGTTGCGCTACACTTACCACCAGGTGTAGCGTCGTCACTTTGCCGAGCCAGGATAAAAAAAAAGACTCCCCCCCCCCGTTAATCATTGATTTTTAACTACAATATACCATTATCTTTGTCATTTTATGAAACGAAAATAAAATCAACGGTAATACGATTAACCCTATTGAAATTCACTAAAACAACGTAACTTTAACATATTACGTACACAATAGCGAAATTTACGAAGTGTTTTAAATTCACCACACGGACCATTCACCACCTTTTCAATCCGTGTCATTTGGTATTTCTTTTATATATTTTTTACATGAAACTGATATAAAATATAGCGTCATTGGTCTAGTGGTAGTGTACTAAGTCTAATAAACGTGAGGTCCGGGGTTTAATTTCCATTAAGACCGTCACACGTTATATTAGATTTTTCTATCCAAAAATCACACATCGATTACTCGTGATTGGAATTTGTGCCCAGTATGACGATAAGCCCCTATCACATTATGGGACGGGATGAGCTCTGCGAATCGAGTTTTCACTAGGTGCATCCATGACTACCCCTTCAGGAATAAAGGTTTGAGCGTATGTATGAATGTTTGACACAATATGGACATCCACACGCTTCAAGATACATTATTTTGGAGCCACACAGTTGAGGATTTAAGCCATAATTACGTACTACCTATTTATTAATAACAAAAATAAAACCGGCTCAATAAAACTAAAAAGCAAAACCTAAAAAAAATCCGGGTAACAGAAAAGTTGTACTTTTGTAAACTTGTCAGCAAACTACACTTAGCACTTTAATGTTTTCTTTCCTTTTATTGAGTTAAATTATTAAGTTACAAAATAAAATTACATATTTACTACTACAAGATATTATTAAAAAAACATCAATCACCAAGACAACAAAGCAACAAAAAGCGTATATATATCAACATTCCGATAATCTTTAGGTATTTTTTTATTTTTTTCATTTTCACAGTACATGGTTTGTTATCCAACAATCACCAACAATAAATTTCGTTCCACACTGTCCATTAACTTGCGAAATATTATTTCCATAATTTAAAAATGCCTATTATAATATAAATATCAAATTGTTGTACAAATGATCGATTAATATCTTCGTATGTCGAGAGGAACGTAAAATTTCCATTTTGCAAAGTACTTTGTAATTTAATTTTCTCGAGACAAAATTTCTGAGAGGTTACTGCGTTGCCGAGATAAACTGACATTGACAATTTACTTTTTAATTTCGTTGTGCCTAAAAGAATTGGTTGGAAAAACACAAAGTTTTAATTACAATGATTTTATTACCGAAAAAAAATTCCATTTATGTTAGTTTTTTGTTAACATAATATGTTACGAGACTATCCCGCCTACACACCCGCTTTTACCCACACTTTTATCCACTATTAATCCTAAATAAATTTAAAATATTTATTAAACTGAAATTTTTCCAAAAAGGTTACTATAATGTAAAAGTTTATTTGGAAGATAAAACAGCTTGGAATTAACCGCTCATTATTTACAAAATATGATGGTTCTATTGTAACTTATGGAGGCCATACACGCTACGGTCTACCGGAGAGGTTATCTGTGCAGGTTTACCTGCGCAGGTCAACCACGAAAGAATTGATTTTCGATTCTGCGCCGGTCGCCTGCGCAGGTACAAAAAACTGCACAGGTATATTCCCACACACACTCTGTTATGACTGTGCAGGTATAACTGCACAGGTAAACCTCTCCGGTAGACCGTAGCATTTATGGCCTCCATTACTTAACTTGATTAGGTACCCTATTGGTGCATAAAACAAACGAAATCTGTTTACGCTTTTATATACAGATCATTTACATTACCTCATGGCGATTAAATTACGCTATGTTTTACAGAGTAAAACAAACTAAAAATTCAGTGTACAAAAACCAAAAACATTTAGGAATTTTATATCTCTGGTTATATGCGATAAATCATTTTGGCGAGCCCGCGGCGCTAACGAGCGATACATCTCAGACACATCCATCGTACTTACCTCATTCATATTCCAAATAAAACCATAAAATTAGCACATTTCCCCTTCTATTTTGTAAACATACACCATTTTTAACGAGGTTAATAAATTGCACGTACCTATATTGCTCTATTTGTGCCACATAAAAGAATATCTTTGGCTGAGTAAACTCTGTGCCAAGAACTGTATTCGAAGTTATACAGTAAAACATTTTAAATAAACTTTGGGGCACACCCTGCAAATGGACAATGAAGTAAAACCAAACTTTTTAACAATGGTGTACTTTTACATTTATAAAACTGCCAAGTTGGTATACAAATAGTCCACCAAGAGTTCTGTCCGCTTTCATACTTACCTACTTAAAGACAGACATAACTTTATTAACAAACGGTCGCGTAGTGCAGCGATTCCTAAACACTTAAGCGACGGAACTCTCAACAAATCCCTTTTATTTTATGGAATCCCACATGAAATCAGCATATCAGAAGCATTTAATGTATGCGTGAGTTCATCTTCAATGACATCGGATATTTTGTCAATCTGGTCAGACATTTGCCGCGATTCAATGACCAATGTAACTTTTTTATTTATTATTAGCTTCAGACGTATGTATGTTTGTATGTTGGTAGGTTTGTCTGTAACTTGTCTTTGAACTAGGGGTGCTCGATATATATCGATATGTGATAAAATATCGATACATTTATTCGATATATCGAATCAATGCGATATTATCGAATCATTGAAGTCGATATATGATATCGATATATTTTATCCGATATAAGGATATCGTAGAAAATTTAGGAAAACTCTATCGGATGTAGCTAAAAAAAAAAAAAAAAAACAACATCAAATACCAGAATAAGTATTGAATGTTGTTTTTTTTTTTTTTTTTTTAGCTCTTCGATATTATTTGTGTTGTATATGTTTCTAATAAAGTCTTTTCCTTCCTACAATTCGATATATCGAAAATATCGATATTTTTGACCGATATATCGCTATATATCGATACAATGTTTCGATATATTATATCGGAAAAAATATCGATATTTTTTGTACACGATATATTATATCGGAAAAAATATCGATGTTTTTTGTACATGAACATCACTACTTTGAACGTGATTTTGACCTACTTCAAAACGTCGGATAAAATCTTGAAAGCGCGATGTAGATGTGCCAGTGGCGCCATCTCATGATTTTTTCTTGTCAACTTGTAGCTTAAATGCAATAAAGGTGGCGCTGGTTGTTTTGTTGTGTGATTTTGATACGAGTTTAGAACAAAATAAATAAATATTGTAAAAATTAAAACTTCCTTAAATATTTCATTGAATAATTGTTATAAATTACAAATTTATTACCTACAACTGTTATTAAAATTACTTCAGTAGTAAGGGATGTTCGCAAAACACTTTTTTTAACACGCTTTTTTATATTATTTACAATTAGTGGCAGCAATATAATAGAACATTGGATTATAGTCTACATGACACATTAAAATAAAACAAGAAAAAATCAAGAGATGGCGCCACTGGCACATCTACATCGCGATGTCAAGATTCTCCAGCGAATCATTACCTCCGACGCTTTGTATGAACTATAGGTATTGTACGATTGATCGGGTACAGTTTTACAAATGGCTTGTTAAACAAGCCATTCGTAAAACTTGTTTCTTTCCTACCTCCTACGTGACATTTTTACGTTTCAACTTTCAGCGAATTTTCCAATCACAAAGATTCGAAAGAAGTTTCACTTCAAAAATGGTAAAAAAAATAAAAACACAAAGAAAAAAAATAAATGATAAAAAAAATGAAAATACACCTTTTTATAGAAAATCAAACTAAAAAATTAAAAATAAGTAATAGTTTAAAAAAACTAAAAACACGCTTTTACATAAAATCCAACTAAAAAATAAAAAATAAATTTTAATGAATTCGAATTAGGAATAGTGTACAAAATTTAAAAATATATATAAATTAAGAATAGTGTAAATAAGAAAAAATATGTATTTTATTGTAAAAAAAGCGTGGGGTGCATGGTGTCAATAGTTATAAAAATATTTTATTGACAGATATGAGTAGAAGGATCATCATTTTGATAATGTCTTAAAAAGCACCCCACGTTTTTTTACAATAAAATACATATTTTTTCTTACTTCTTACTGTGGTACCAACTCAGACGGCCTCTCGCATACGAAGGACCTACCACCTTGTTGGTACTGATTACTGATTCGCGAAACCCTAGTGACCATTCCACAGAACCCTCGGGGGAAGCCAACCGGACAACGGACGACAACAACAAACCTAGTTTTTAAATCGATGACATAATGGTCAAAATAAGACCTCTATAATCATAAACTTTTTATTCTATAACATTATTTTATTACAGTTTATAAGGAGGAGTTCCAAAAGCTACATAAATATATTAACGAATACTTACCTTAAATCAAATCATCCAAATCGGTCCACATTTGACATGGCTATGCGTGAACATACATAAAGAAATATATAGACGAATAACCATTTTTTTGTGTCTGTTAAAAATAAATACTCATTAATTTCCTGAAACCAATTATTATGTTATTTTAGAGTGGTAGAGCCACGCTGTAGACAGTTTTGTCTACAGCATGAATGGGCTGGCTCGACCGGGTTGTTAGCACTGTCTCACAGAAAACCGACGTAAAGTAGCGGCTTGCTGCTGCGTTTCGTACGGTGAGTGAGATATCCGGAAGCCCAAATCCCCTCCCCTTCCCAATCCCTTATTAACCCTTTCCTTTAAGGTCGGCAACGCGCCCATGATTCTTCTGGTGGTGGGCTTATATGAGCGGTGGAGATCACTTACCATCAGGTGACCCACTTGCTCGTTTGCCGGCCTATGTTATAAAAAAAAATAAAAAAAGAACACAATAAATACAAAAATGCAATTATTAAATGGTTTCATCTAACATTAAACGCAATCAGAGTCGAGGGCACGAGCTAATTTCGCTACCTAGGACTGTTCAACGTGAAAATTAATTAAGGTGCCGCGTACAATACTCATTTAAAGTTTCCGGGTCACCGCTTACCACGAGTACCTTCTGCATAAAACCCGGCACATATTAATTTATTAATTTACACTTTCTCTTTTAAATGTAATTATAATCCCTATATCGCGTTACTCGAAAATACTTTCGAATAATCGAATACTTTTGAATTGGGATATGTGTGTATCATTGTTTTAATTAATAAACATTTCCTAATACTTATTGGGCCCTATTCATAAACTTACTTAAGCAATGATTAGTATCTATCTTTCTAATCTCACTATATCTTTCTAATCTTTTTATATATCGCGTTGACAGAGATAGACAAAAAGTCTAATCAATGCTTTTTGACGTGATAACGTCTTATAATTCGATAGAGCCGGCTGCACGCACGAAAAAACATGACTCATGCGTCGTTACCTCGCTAGATGTCACGTTCCATTTAAGGCTTGAAGTGCAAGCGAGAGCGCGGAACGAGCGACAAAGAAGCACAATCGGCCTTTGCGTTCGGCAGCGTTCGAGATTTAAAAAAATTATAACATAAATATTAAATCTTCCACATATCACAACAACGTGTCTGAAATGACAGGTTAGACCAGCCATCCGTCAAAGGGAACATTTTCTCCTATATCAAACACATTGAGGCGGGCTTTTTAAAAACTATATTTACGAAAAGGACATTGTTCGTCGTCCATACATAGTTGGCCTAAGAACCAAAAGGTAGGTGAATTTACTTTTTGGGTTTTAGATAATGTATATGGGTGATTCTACAAAAATTGGGTAACTCAATGTCACCAGCCAATATATACAAAGTCTTATTATATTGTATTGAAATAACAATTTATTTTAAAACAATGAAAAGTCCTTTATTTGGTCACCCAATTTCACTTCTTCATTTTAAATACAAGTTAATAAAAAAACAAAATTAATACTCAAAACGTCAGTCCGTTGGCATGTCACAATCCCGAAAACCAACAATCAAGTGACTATCCATTAAACATTATCATTGATTTAGGAAAACTTACTAATTTACTACAATCTGTGATGTACATAGTATTATATACTACAACTTTCATAATGCAATGTTCTCTATTTTATTTAATAAAAAATAAGAAACTTTGTGTTTAGTTTCTTTCGTCAGTCCGTTGTGTGTTCTTTAAATTTAAAATTCGCGGAGAATATCACCGAGTCAAGGTCAAATCCCTGTTTAAGTTTTAATGTTGGTAATGAAGTTAGTTGCGGACCGCACAATTTGACGGCCGCCATAATAGTACCAGTGTTTGGGTTGTGTTTGTCGTCTATACACGTGCGAAGCCAGTCAAAATGTCAGTCCCATGGTGAGTCGTTATTTTCTTGTTAATCTGAGGTTTATTTTCATTTATACATAGTTAACTATGATTTGTTAAAATGTAGTTTGTTGATATTCGAAATTACCAAAAAAAACATTAGTTTTGATTATAACCTCAAATTATGTCTATTTCGTCAGTCCGTTGGCGTCAGTCCGTTGTCAGGTACTGATGTTTTTTTTTTGTTTTAGAGCACTTTTATCGTAATTGCTACCGTGTGTAAGCATTTCTATTTTATATTTCAGTTAAAAACATCATGCGGCACGCTAAAAACAATTTGACTAGGGAAGAAATATTAAAAAAAAAGAGAGAAGCCGAAAAGTGACTGGCCCGATTTGGAACAATATAATCATTAGATTAGCCATCATATAGACCCGAATTTGTAATAATTTGATTTGATAACTATAGTAAACAAAATATCCTCAAAAGTTACCCAACTTTTGTATAATCACCCATATATTTGATTGAAACTATATTAAAACTACAGACACTTGAGAATTCCGAAAAATAAATAAAATACTTTCGGATTTTGAGGTTATAATTAGGCCAATAAATACTATCAAATATTAAACAAATGAAATTAAAATTTTCTTTTGAAAAATGCTACCATTCCATCAGTATTTTCTTTAGACGTTATCACGTTGAACTATCGTCAGTAAACCGACTTTACAAACAACCGATTTTTTTTGCTTTATATTTTAACTTTTATGTAAAGCCCAAATACATGTATTCAGTCAATACGTGAGACTTGTAACAGAGGGTGCACAATCATATTACTGAACATAACATACATGTGTTTATTATTAGCTCCAAACTAGAAACAAAAAAAAAATACACCGCTTTGAATGTTACCATGGGGTGTTAAGGTTGTACCGCATGCCTAAAGGATTTACTTCTTACAAAAAATCTGCCTAAGTGGAGGTTTCGCTCAACCGAGATATGATATGACGGCACCGGGCATTACGAGACTTGACAACTTTTGTCTCGGCGTGACGAACGCAGTCCAGTGCCATGCAGCGCTTTGTAATTCAAAGTTCTGTATGGTGTTGCCTCTTTTATGGGCAGGCGTGGTGTTTACCATCAGGGAAACAACTTGCTCGTTCCGTCATTTAAGCTAACACAAAAAATCCCCTCGCCCACGTTTTATAGTATCATAGATGTATAAAACATTTCCCAAAAACTTACTGAAGACTCGTTAACGAGCGATTTAAACAGTTTAAGCAATTTATTTTCTTGAAACTAGTTTTTTGTCGACCCAGATCTCGAAGGCAGCTGAGATTTTGTTTAACTAAGTACTTAGTTACGCCAATTCCTTGGAATGTTTTAATCAAAGAAGATTTTAATGAAAAGTACATTTGTTTAAGCAGTGATTTCACCGCGCTTTTAAAGTCATTCTAGATTTAAAATGGTGGTGAAAGAGCATTTAACAGACAACGTAAGAAAATATGTGGATTTTTTAATAACATCGTCTACAATTTTTTTTGTTCCAAACAACCTTAATTTAGATATACGTTAACAAACATCTCAGGCTTTAACCTTTCAAAAACTTCATCCAAATATATAAAACGCAAAGGTGACTGACTGACATAGTGATCTATCAACGCACAGCTCAAACCACTGGAGGGATCGGGGGGAAATTTGGCATGCAGGTAGATGTTATGACGTAGGCATCCGCTAAGAAAGGATTTTGATAAATTCTACCACCAAGGGGATAAAATAGGGGATGAAAGTTTGTATGAAAATCACAAGGGCGGAGCCGCGAGCAAAAGCTAGTTTGAAATAAAATTTAAAAGCGGTACTTGATTAAGTTTCGTGAAAGTACGAAACTTTTGACAAAATAAAACATTGTCTCGCTAATTAACAAATGTTCCAAATGTTAAAAAGGATTGCTCAGACTATTTTCGGGGAAAAAACAGGCAGGCTTACTTTGACAATCAAGTACCTAACTAAGTGAAACCGGTGACAAAGTTTTTAAATTAACCCATACCTCAGTTCGCAGTTGTTGTCTTAATTAGGAAAACTAAGTGTCAGCATTGTCATGCCACTTGTTCAAGATTACCTACAAGATATACACAGGGTGGTAAAAACATGTTTTTGTAAGGGAATATGTTACATTATTGCAACGTGTTATGGAATTTTTACATTATTTTAGCACTTAAACAAAATTATTCTAGGAAGCAACAATAAATAGGAAAGTCAATAGTTTGTCATATACGTTTTTAATTACAAATAAATGTTTATGGTAGTTATTTATATGAAAAAAGCGTGTAAAAAATATTCTTAGACAAGGCACTGTTTTAACTTCACTCATGACTAAAACGGTTCAAGAATTTGCACTCCCAATCCACATTTCAGTGCACCGACCGGCCACATCTGCACCTTATGCCTAAGAATACCTAGCCATTAAACTAAATTAAAGAATCCACGTGAAAATAAATAAAAACACAAGTTAAAGAATAACTGGGAAAATTAAACACAGGTCTTTGCGGCAGTCCTTAAAAGTACCAAATATTTTTTTATAGAAGCCATCAACCAATTTACTCACTTAAGTCGTTAGCGCAAGCTGATGCATACTAAAGGCAAGCACACTTTATCCTGCCTTCTGAAAATTAAAAACCATGTAACAATTCTGCACAAAACTACCTCGTTTCGTTACATAACTGATGCTACGGCTTGCAGTCGTGAATTTAAAATATGTAGGTGCTGTAGTGCATAACTTACTATGAAAAAAGGAATCAGAATCCGAGACTTTTTGTCGATCTATAAAAGATAAAAGACTACTTGCTATTAATGTGACATGTTACCTATTGTGCTATACAGATTTTACCTTCTACCTATAGTCACAAAAGAGACATGCTTAGAACGATAAATACGTTCGCCTTTGTGTACATACAAACTTCTTAGCTACAACAATGAACTTGTCTGGAAAAAAAACGATTACATTAAACTATGGTGCGTTTGCTATTATGTGTTGCGGAGTTACCCATGTTTCCACGTAATCGCCAATCGGTCATCAGCTATATTTTTTATATAGGACCACCGTCGGAATAAAACCTTTCAAATACGAAAATAATCATCAAAATCGGTGCATATATCAACAGTTATATATGTCGGAGCATGAAGAATACGGACACTGAATTGACCTATTTAAATAATGTTATTCTACGTCGATTGAAGGTACAATGATATTGTTTATTTGAGGGTGATTTAAATAGTTTGCGAGTTGATATCACTCGTACTGGGGAGGGAAACTCAATATAAGCAGCGCCTCCGCATTAGAGAAGGACGTTCTGTGTCTAGCTGCGACTGAGGATAGAAGTTCGCCCAACGTTACTCAAGTAAGTGTCGTTATGGTTATTATGTGTGGCTTATAATTGTGTGTGATTTATCTCTGTGTGTGAATTGTCACTGTGTACAGTGTGTGAGGTAAGGGCCGACTATAGGGGATGGAGGAGGTCGGGTTAACACACATAGTAATCATAATGTGAGTTTGTACAATTCTGTGTTGATATTATTGAACTTATGCCGGTTGATCATAGAGAGGTATAAATGGCCTCTCATAGATACGAGTAAATGAGCTTTATATTACCTCCGAGAGATCTTTTTCCCCGACATATATATAGGTCAACAGTTATACGTAAAATTACATAAAAAACATATTGTATACAGACGGCTTGATAACATTCTCTTTTTTTAAGTTGGTTAAAAATAAACCATACTGTTTAGGTAAGTAGGTACTACCTTCTTCATAAAAACTACTAGGTATGGATTAAATTACCCTCAATTTAAAGTTTTCACTTCTATAGAAGTCGGAGTTAACGAACAATATTTTGAAATGTTCCACGGTTTATAATTAAAATCTTTTAACAATGAACTGCTTCCAACATTCTTGGACGAACAAAGGTTGAGATCGATTCTAATAATTACCACCACGCACTACTCACGCCCAGACAAAGAAGTTAATCAACTGAAATCCAACCTCTTTGTACTTCAAGAGATCGAATCAGGAGTGAATGATCCATTGCGAATATCTTCTCCAAGCTAACTCGTCTCCAAGTGGCGGGAAATTGAATGAGTATGCACTGTATTTGACGTGTGGTTGACAACTTAGCCAATATTCATCAAGAAGTCAATTTACCAAAAAGTTTTATTAGATAAAAAAGAGTCAATATGACGGAAAAATTTAATCGCCTTTCAACGATATTTTTGTGTATTTTTCATATACAAATAAATGATAGACATATATAAACAATAATCTATATCTATCTATATCTATAGATATAGCCACAGAATAATTTTGCTCTGACGACGATTAGCAAACATACCTCACCAGAACGTGTCATTCCGCTTTTTGAATTTAAAGTCTGTTTTCAAGTGAGCTATAGCTGTTAGCCACTGGTAGCAATTATGGATCTAGATCAGATAGCGAACATTTTCAGTACTTAGGCCAGAAAAAACTAGGCAGCGACTAGCAGGGTTCTAGATGGCTCGATTCTCTGTGAACAGCATGCTGGACTCGAATAAAAACACTTACCCAACGTGGGTAACCGAAATTACGAAGGACTTGCGTTCCCACAGCTGTATAAAGTTTATTGCTTAGTGTTGGAGACAGGGATTCTTCAGTAACAAATAATCCCATTTCAATAATTAGAAAAACCTATGAATGAATGGAATTTTAATTGGATAATTTCATTTATAGAGTTTACAATTCAAGCAAAAAATTGACTAAAGATAAATCACTTACATAATTGGTTCCACAACTGTATAAAGTTTATTGCTTAGTGTTGGGATTCATCAGTAACAAATAATCGCATTTCAATAATCTGGAAAACCAATGAAGGAATTTGACTAATCTAAAGATAAATTACTTACATAATTTCACAAAAATTTAGATTGAAATTATTACGTTACAATTGAAAACATTTACTGACGGCCCTTATCCTCTGTTACAACGCCAATCATTGTTATGTTCACCAAAATGGACAAGATAAAAGGAAATAAAATTAAATTGAGGCCGCTTTTAACGACTGCCATTATAAAGATAAGTTAAGTGGGATTATGTGAATATCTATGGTACCCCATTAGGACCCTCATTATGCCGTCGAAAAATTTACCACTTAAAAACATAAATAAGTAATGCCTTAAGCAGGTTCGTATATGGTGAAATTGAGTCCTTGAAAAATATAAACATTAAAGTAAACTGGCATAAATACAAAAACTCATGTATTTTATTTCTAAAAAAAAAGCTATTTATGTAGTCTTTACTTAATAATGAAGATTTTACTATATAATGCTATATAATGACTACAATGACTATGGCCGCTTCCAACAGGTCGGTCTGGAAATCTTTGGGGAAGGTCTATGTTCAGCAGTGGACGTCCTGTGGCTGATGATGATGATGATGATGAATGAGTACATCGGTGGCGCAGTTGTAATGCATACATGGTACGATTGCTTCTACGTTTAAGCACTGATTATTTACGTTTTTCTGTCTTTATTATAATTTGTTTATATTTCAAAAAAATATAACATATTCGTTAAAAACCCCCAACCTAAATTTGGAAAACATCAGTAACTTTTAAATGACTGAGCTGATTTTGATGGAACATAAGAACCATCTTTTATGTTCATTTTTGCTTGAATAGCGTGACGAGCAGGTCAATCGCCTGATATTAAACGCCTGCCCAAAAATAGAAGCAATATCAAACCGAACTTAGCTAAAGTAATACAAAAGAGTGCATGACACTGGACTGCGCTTTTCACCCCTATGAAAAGATAAAAGATGTTGAGTCTCATAATGCCCAGTAATTCCACTGACTTTAATGTCTTTCAAATTGAAACACAACAGTGCTTACACACTGCTGCGGCGGCAGAGATAGACAAATCGGTGGTACCCACCCAGACGGCCTCTCGCATTCGAAATGTTAAACCATCTCGATTAAACCAGTTTGTAATTATAAAAAGTCATTCAAATCAGTATATTAGTCACATATACACACAATTACACCCACATACAGACAAAGTGGTCAAACTTGGAAGTAGCTAAAACAGCCCTCTTCGTCGGGGATTAAAAAATAACAAAGCACATAAAAGAAACTAAATAAACATACATAAGCTTATTTCACTAGTAAAATCTTCCAGTAACGAACTCACGAGAAGTACTTTCGTTTTATATTAGAAGCACGTAACAGGTAGGTAGACTGACCGTTCCCTGTAATGAGTGGACGCTGAAATGACTGGCTCAATAGAACCAGCCTCCTACTGAAATTACTACAATAAACGGAATTGCATACCGACGGACTGCGGGCGCCGGGCTGCGGCTGTGTGCTGGAACGATGTGCATTGAATGTTTGAATTTTTATACGGGCTTTATATGACTTTTTGTGAAAATGAATGTAAATATCTTTAATGAAAAAAATCTCTGATTGTGCGATTGTGTTGTCTATGAAAAACAAATTAAACGACATTTACAGGGTGGTAGGTCCCTCGTATGCGAGAGGCCATCTGGGTTGGTACCACCGCTTTGTCTATTTCTGTCTCCAAGCAACAATGTAAGCACTGTTGTGTTTGGGTTTGAAGGACACGGAAGCTAGTGAAATTACTGGGCATTATGAGACTTAACATCTTATGTCTCGGGGTGACGAGCGCAGGTCAGTGCCATGTAGCGCTTTGTAATTCAAAGTTCTGTGTGCTGTTGCTTCTGTTTATGGGCAGGCGTGATGCTTACCATCAGGCGAGCGCCTTGCTCGTCTCGTCATTCAAACAAATAACAAAAAACATCGTATTATTGTATGTGACTTGCATTGTAGGTGTGCGTTAGGATTTTCTAGCATTAGCTCTCAGTAAAACCTGTAGATGGTTTTTACCATAGAGGTTTTATTTTATTTATTTGGAGCAATAAACAGTTACACAATATATATACAATGAATTTAGATAAAACAAATAAATAAACGTATAACCCAAACCATTGCCCAGAGCTTAAAATGAATGCATAAGAGCGTGACCTACTGATGTATTTGTAACGGATAATAATAATAATATTTTGCGTTTTAATCAAATAAACGAAGCATAATGTTTAATATATTGTGAAACGGGATATTTTTTTTATTTTCTTATAAGTTTCCACAAAGATTTCGCTAGTAGTGTGTGTTATAAATATGTTTCCACAAGGCGGCGTAAAGGTGCTCGCTTTCCAGCGTTCGTCCTACACTTAGTTCTACATCTAGTAAATTATTCGTAAGATAAGTACAATCGTACTTTTTAGTACATAAGCCATACAAAATCATAACGTTGAGTAATGAACGCCAGGACTTCAAGCTTAAGAGTCTAACCTTGTTTGATATTAGTGTATGAGATTCTAAAACCTTTATAGTGTACCGAACGTACATTTTTTATAAATAATCTCAATACTATTTGTGTATTTTTCGTAATACGGATTAGTAAGTACCTACAGCGTATTCAAGCTGAAAACAAATTAAGTACCTTGAAGAATTAACAAACATTGAGGATTTTTTAACGATGCACATGCATGGATATATACATCCGAAAAGATTGAGTAATAATATTGTCAACATGTGGACTTCATGGAACTTTGAATTTGTTTTACTGATAACATAATAAAAATAAGTGTATAGGTATTGGAAGACGAGGTTACTGAACTGCGAGATTGGAACTTGATAATCATTGTCCCGATAAGTCACTGCTAATGGGTTAAAACAAAAGAGCGTAGACCAACACTACCACAGGCTCTCAATTGGTCTTTAGGTCAAGGTAGATTCAGAAGGTGGTGTTGTTAAATTCGGCATGCATTGTGAGGAGGTTCCTCACTCTGGGGTCCCAACCACCAGTGGCTTGAGTCCTATACCTCGCCATTGGAGGGTGATAGTTTTTAAGTGTTTTATTTTTATTATATTTATAAATTTAAAAATAACCTTTTAAAATTAAGAATACTATACATAAGTGGTTAGGTATAACGTATCAGAAACTTTGTTAGTAGTACAATAGAGACATATACGTCTTTTGTAGTCCATTCCATCGAGTGTGATTTATTTTTTCACACATTATTAAGTTTATAACAAAACTGTCATGGCGTGCTACGTACGTTGCTCTGACGGAAAAATTTATCGCCCTCTCTAAGCGGCACTAAAATTGCCGTAAAGTCTTAGCAAGTTTGCAGGGGAAATGGCAAGATTCTGCGTTTAAAATATTATACATTGTTGGCGACAAAATTGTTTTGAAGTTAATAGGAAAACATTTTTACAACAAAGAAATTAATTAATCACTAACAATCAGTCCTGTCTTGTCCTTGGCCCCATTGGATTTCAAAATGCTATATAGTTTTTCTTAATGTGGCAACCAAATTGTAACTATCTACTTATTTTTCAAATGCGTTCTAGAACCTCGTAGAAGAAATGCTTACAGAATACAGAAAATGAATTGTTAGAGTTTGACATCATAATCAGAATCAATTGTTGTTATCATGTTATAAGTCGGTGCACGGCCAACCCTCGACAATTTTCTTGGGTGTGGTATATTGTTACAGAAGGAATATAAAAACTCGTCCTCAATATCACTTTATCTGTCTAGACTAGACAGTAAATCTAGTTGAGTTTTAAAATAGACTGTGTCTGCAATTTGCATTTAGAAATTGGTTTAAGCTTTATAAAAAGAATTAAAATGTTATTATCGCCGTATTGGCCTAGTCAAGATAGGCAAAGGTTCGGTGCCCAAATCAGGAAATCAAAAGTTTATCAGAAGGTCATCAAATAACAGTACTCGATAGGGTTCAAGTAACATTTTTCGAATCTAAAAATACATATACCTAAGTTTCACAGGATTACACTTAATGCCCTAATGCTGTTTGACCTTATCGTATCATGGGACAGAAATTAGCTCTGCACACCGTCTGATAACCATTGACTACCTTTCCGGGAATACACGCGTAGTAGTATTATACATCATATTTCAAGCTTGAATATATTGGCTACAGATAAATCCCGTGTGAATAGCTAGCATGACTAAATTCATATCAACCGATACGTGCATACCGCATCATTGCTCAACAAACAGATGGACGTATTATGAGTGAATTATTCATCAGCCACGGTTACGAATTTATTATCTACTAGCTTTTGCTCGCGGCTCCGCCCACGTGATCAAACAAACAAACAAACAATCAAACTCTACAGCTTTATAATATTAGTATAGATTTGGGTAGCTTAGCAACGAAAGCCTTCAAATATGAATAATTTTCCCCGTTTTTGCAACATTTTTCACTGATGCTTCGCTTCTAATGGTCGCAGCGTAATGTTATATATCCTAAAGCCTTCCTCGATAAATGGACTATCCAACACAAAAATAATTTTTCAATTCGAACCAGTAGTTCCTGAGATTAGCGCGTTCAAACAAACAAACAAACAATCAAACTCTACAGCTTTAAGAAATAAATATTCTCATTATTAAACACATCCATCCACCGTAAACTGATCCTTCTTTTTCCCACAATTTGAAAACATCATTTAATTTTTTCTTCCATTTTTATCTTAGTTTTTATCACTTTAATCTAATCCTTACCATATTAGGTACTTTAGAAAAGTCAGAAGTTGGGGTTGAACCTTCGACCTCTATCTCGATAGTCCGTCAGTGGTCCGGGTAGTTCCACTACCCGCAAAGGTAGCCTACCTTCGCTATTAGTAGGTATTTCCCTAGAAAGTATAATAATTCAATTAAATTGGTGGCAATACCAATTCTTGATAACCCAATTATCCATTATGCCGTAATCGTCCATATCTCTAAACCCCAAATGGCGTCTAATTGTCTAGTTGAAAGCCTGAAAACGTCCAAACTATCCTCGCATCGTTCCAAATCGATAGTTGTGACCGACCTATCACGATCGTTGGGCTCCATCAAACTGAGCATTTGTCATTAATCTCGGGACGTGCAGATTTCCTCACGTACACACGAACAATTCCATTGGAAATTTAGGATCGAACCTTCAAATATATTGCGATTACATTTTGTGAGCTATGAGCAGTAAGAGCGTGGTTAATGGCGATATATCTCAATGTGGCGATAAACTTTGGAGTAGGTTGTTTTAGACATGCAAGCAGGTCGCTTACCTGATGGTAAGCGTCACACCTGGCCGTAAACAGAAGCAACACTACTTTAACCTTTGATTACATAGTGCATGGTACTGCATTGCGTTCGTCACCCCGAGACATAGGGTATATGTCTCTTAATGTTAAATAATTTCACTGGCTTCAATAATCTACCAAACCGGAACACAACAGTGACAGATATAGACAAAGCTGTAATACTTGCCCAAATGGCCTCTAGCAAGCGAGAGACCTACCTGCCTTCTAGTAGTAAATGCCATTATGGGCATAATCAAGGAATATTTTGTATCATATCAATGACGAAACGTGATGTTACAGCTGTCTAAAGATATGTCCATATTTGTGACTTTCGACGCATGTCGTGAGATGAAAAACGTAAGTTTCAAAGAGGTGCCAGAACGGATCAGGTCACGGTCATCAGATCGTGATATTAGATTGTATCATTTGACAAGGGTGCACACTTGAGGTTCTCCCATTTAGCTACGGGGAGTCCAATTAATGTACATTAATAACTCCTCTCTATCTTTCTTCCGAACTTGTGCTCGTTGTGAAATATGCGTGCAACACATACCTAATAACGGGAGGTAAGTGGCTGGTGGGTGGGCGGAAAAATCTCTATCTCTAGTCAACCATTTACACTTGTGCCATTACTACGCGTATCTGAAACTGTCACCGAGTCTCGATGCGCCGAAATGCTACAAATCTAGACGCACATTTAATATACCTTTCATGCTTATTATAATGAAAATTTGTTCTTTGTAATTATCCAAACTTCCCCGAGTGCTTTATTTTGTTTTAGAGCGCTATTTCTACCTAAATGAGTTTTAAAGTTGTAACAGTTCCCAACCTTCAGAACACGAAAGAATTTACTCTACTTTTTGGGATTAAAGAGGCAACTGTGTCCCTGGTTCCTTAAAGTATTTTATCGGTTCATCTTTTATATAACTAGCTTTAATGTTCAGCTTTGCCCGCGTGGAAGTAAATTTAACAAAAACAATTTTAATTTCCGTACAAACTTAGTAAGCTCCCGTTCCCCCCTTAGAGGTTGCATTTCGAAGAAATTGTTTCTCAAACCATACCTACAATATAAAATCATCACGGTCACAAAATTCCAAATTTATATCCTTTCTCTTCCGAAGACAGCCTCCGTGGCGCAGCTGCATTGCGCACGCGGCACGACTGCTATGCTGAGGTCTCGGGTTCAATCCCCGGTCCGGGTAGAACTGATATTGGATTTTTCTATCACGAAATGCTCAGTATCAGCCCGGAGTCTGGAATTGTGCCCGGTATGGCGATATGCTCGGCCCCAATCACATCATGGGACGGAGATACGCTCGGGGAAATGTGGGTGTACTGGTTACACCTCTGCATACCGCTTCGGGGAATACATGCGTGAGTGCGTATCTTTTATTTTGTCTCAAATATAATCTGTCTTATTTACCACGAAAATTATCACATACTTATTCTTAATTCCACAATCTTGGTAAGTACACACAAAAGTTAGCAAAACAGTCTCTTCCATCTCTGTTACGAGCAAAGTTTTTGTACAAAACGCATAAAGAAAATCTATTGCTTGTTCAGCTTAAGGTCACAAGCAGAAACTAGACGCCAGACGCACCCAATTTGTGTAAAGGCTATTTCTTTAACAAGGATTATGCTATTGCAATCGTTGGCTAATGTAAAATATATTGACGTTTCGGTTTTTGTAAGATTTCGTTTGAGCCCTGTATGTGTATGTTATTGAACGCGAGGCAGCAGTCTTTAATACATACTTTAATTACTGATATTAATTTATAGAAGAATAGGTGTAGACCTGCTGGAGACAAAACCGTCTAGAGCGTGGCTCTACCACTTTTACAACTTTTCCATGCTGTGGCATATTATAATAATAGCCACGGGGCTATGGCTTAGCATTTACTTAGCACCAGGGGTAAACGGCTATGGCATAAAATGGTAAAAAGTTAAAAACCGCCTTCAAAAAATAACGCAGACAAGTGATAATCGATATACCTCAATATATAGAGGTCTTTTTAAAATTGGTGAAATTGCACCGACTCCAAAAAGACCTCTACAAATTATTTCTGACTTTTCAGTGTTACTTTTTGAATCTGGATTTTTGAAAAATATCTGTGAGTTTGTTTCGTCTTCGTCCTAGGATTAGTCTCGTAAGGAAGACCGAGGCCATCCATCTTATAAAATAATTGGCAAGTCAAAATGTGACTGATACGATTTGCAGAATTTAGATTTTTTTTCCGGAGACGCAATAAAATAACTTCTTCGCTACTAAAGCTAAAACTTATTACAGAGATATCTAAAATGATATGTTACATACATATCAATGTAACCCTATCCACCCCAACGAACAGTAGAGCACTCATAATCAGATTTACGCTAACAGATTTATACTGATCCCAGTGCATAAATTTATGCTGATACAGACTAGGAAATTCAAAAGATATCAAGTACGGAGGCGGCGAATGTGATCGGCTAAGCTTGACTTGGTTGAATGCATTACCATAATCCGTCGACGCCATCGATTTTTCCGCCTAACAGTCTTAATAGAATTACTGGAAATTTGCTGCAACGAAGGAAACGCAGGCCGAGTAAATAAAATTAGTTTTTATTACTTTTCAAATACAAAAGCAACGTTAAACATTACAAGGTGCAAATTTCCCTAGTTTCTAATTCCTGACAAAACGCTTAAAAAATCTGTACAACACTTTCAAAAGTAAGTACGTACTTTATTTCTGCATATTCTCTCTGTTCGAATAGTGTGTACCTAATCTCGTTTCCCTCGCAAAATATTCAATATGAATTGATATAATACTACTTGACTATATTTTTTGCTATAAAAGATGTAGAACATGGGCATGAAATCTTTACAGAGCCTCTGTAAACATAAAAGTACGTGGATCAAGCTTACGCCACACGCCACCATAATGTTAAAGAAACAAAAAACTCAAAGCATTGCAAATTTTGTCAATTTATAACTGCAAAAACCTCAACTGGAACCCCCTTTAATGAACGAAATGAAGACATTATACAAGGTTACATACACAGCGAGTGAATGTAGGCCAACCATAAAAAGTACATTTAGCCCCAATACATTTCTTTTACTGTGTTTACGTTAGCCTTACATAGTAACTAAATATTCAGATAATTTCGTCAACATAGTAACCTGAGCGTCAAAATAAACGAAGGTCTAATAAAAAGCCTAAAGTTGAGTATACGCTATGATGGCGCGGATCGATTCAGCAACAGGTCTACCAGAACTTTCCATATTTCACCGGGCCATCCGTTACAATAATATTATAATTATGCTATGCTATATATTTAATTTTCCATTTATATAAAGCTGTGTTCAGAGGTATTTTTAAAAACCATTTAGATTTTAACTATTTGGTGCGTGAATTAGTTTATTTTTAATTTGTGAATGCGCCCATTATTTTGCGCCTAAAAGAAAGTTATAATAAGGAATTCCTGGAACACCTCAAAATTACCCTTACCTACATAAGCTCATAGGTACCTTTATCTCCGAAGGGGTAGGCAGTTCAACTAGTGCTTTACTCACCGGTCGCCAAGCTTATCTCCGTCCCATGATGTGAAATATATGTGATATATCGTATGAGCCTATTTAGGTATTTATTTATAGCCATTTTGGTCCGAATCTCTGGTTTCTATTCCGGCAAATAATAGCAAGCCGCTACTTTACGTCGATTTTCTGTGAGACAGTGGTAATGACCCGGTTGAGCCGGCCCAATCATGCTGTAGACAAAACTGTCTACAGCGTGTCTCTACCACTCATAAACCCTCCTCATTAAATCAATTAATAGTTGGGTTTTCGTTTATGTAAAAATATATAAATACCTGTATATCTATATCGAGAAAAGACAACTACTTACTCGTATAGCAAAAAAAAATTAACGGGACTAAGAACGTGTACAAAGACTAGGTTACATACCTTGCTACAACAGAAAATCGGAACTGTACAAAAAGCCACATTATCCACCTAACACAAAACCCCACATCAATCCTCGGGGTTGTTCATTTATCCCCAAGGCGCCAGACCGTGCGTTTCCGCTTTTCTCTCGGAAACCTTATTCTTTTTTCTCGCAATTGATTGAGCGAAAATAATCTAATTACATAGGACCCTAAATGTCTCATAGGTAATTATAATAGTTATGTCGGGATTACCTGTTGGTTAATTGTCAAGGGCAGTTGACAACTTACTACTTAGGTACATCATGATTGAAGTGTTTCATTCTTAAGATTACGACCCAGTGAGGCTTGGCACTGCTATATCGCGAACAAAGCGGGTCCGCTACAAGCACTCGCATATTTATACCTAACCAATTTGTACTTATCTACTAAATATAATACGTACCGTGAAACCTGCTTACTTTGCCACTTTTTCAAGTGTCAAAAAGTTTGATTCGCTTTAAAAAAATATAATTATATGAAAATATAATGAGTATCTTACACCTGGACGTACTAAATTTTATGAAAATTTATATTATTACCAAATATCTATTTCATTTTTGTAAATTAAAATATTTTAAGCATAAAAAACAAATATGGCAAAGTGAGCTGTTACTTCTGGTAAATTTGCCATATGACAATAAAAATGAAAATTTTGGAGTTAATGAGGTTAAAAAGTAATATATTTGCACCCATCCTGTAACCAGTAAAATGAAAGTGAAAACTTTATATTATTTAGCACTGGTAATTAACTCTCTAAGAAGGTGGCAAATTCACCAACCTTTCCAAAATATTTCATAGTAAGAAGAAGTTAGGGTTAGGGTTGTCAAATAAAAATGATTTCATAGTAGGAAAAATTTAATAGAAGTAAAAAAAAAACAATCACTTTTAGTGAGATCAACACGCAAAAAAAATAGTATAGTCTTCAAAGTGTCTTTCAAATTTTTAGTTATTTAGAAAAAGCAACATCGAAAATAACTTAGCATAATCAGTCTCTAATGTTCCCATGGTAGTCAGAGATATAAATATGTACCTACCTATAACAAATCAACGACCTAGTAAATTATTCTTATAGGAAATTTGAATTACCTAACAATATAAAATATTAAAAAATAATAATGCAAAGCTTAAACCTGGTAACTATAAAACACTGTTGTACCTTAGTACTATACATTGTAGGTCGGTACCTAGTTATTCATTGGACATTGTACTTAGAAAAATCAATGTTTTCAAATTTGAATTTCCCTCGACGACCCTCTTGAGGGTTAGTCAATACCAGCTCCACATCTGAGTCTAGTATAAAACTAATGTCATTCACATCTGGCCAGTAAAAAAGATCCCCCTTCCTTCTCATAAATTTGACAACCATTCCGGAACCTTCAGTTAGTTCTAAAAGTTTGCCTACATAAAACTTATTTATTTTTAGTCCACAAAATTTAACTAAGAGGAAACTGCCAATTTGATGCATTAAGGTATCATTTTTTTTTGTGTTCTCGTTGTTGTTTTGTACAGTATCTTCCTCCACATCACTTGGTTCTGATTCAGAAAAGAACGGCCCTTCATCTGAAGAATCTCTTAAAGAATAATCATCACTGCTTTCATCGGTTTCTTCGGTTTCTTGAACTAATTTTCTTTTTCTATTACAACCTAAAGGCAAGTGAAACATTTCTGCAGAGGTGGATGGTACTAGATTTTTATAATCAATAAATTCTGATAGGTCTGGGCCAATTTCAAGTTTTTTATCAGGCAGTTTACACTGATTACGTGATGAAAATATATTGTGAGTTTTATCTATTTTGTGCAATTTAAGTTTACTTTTGTCCAAATAGAAAGCGCGATTCAGTGGGCTATACTTGATTTCGGATAATATTGTAACTTTTTCTCCATCTGACTTTCCAGTAGATTCAGGTCCTGGTGTAGATGTTGTAGCGGCAGTTTCATTTTCAGACGCAAACCAAGGATGATAAGTTTCTGTTTCAGGTCCTGGTGAAGGTAAAAATGCAGTAGTAATTTCATTTTCAGGTGTGCACTGACGATGCATCGTTTCCGATTCGGGTTCTGGTGTAGACATCAAAACCATAGGCGTTTCAGGTTCAGTTGTACACTTAGGATGATTCGCAGCTTTAAACTCACGCTTTTCCTTGGGCACCATTTTAGTAGAAAGTTTTTTAGCGTTACTTCTTTTATTCGACATCAACAGTTCTATTTCATCCGAAGAAACAGAAGCACCGGGTGTAATGTTGACTTTTTTATTTTTTATTTTCCTAATAGGATTTACTGATCGATTTTCTTTTAAATAGTCTAGAAGCGCGTTGTCAACGGTATATTTGGTTTCTTGTTCGTAGTCAGGAAGTTTCCTTAATATTTTATGAGGGTTAAAAGGTACTATCCCGGTAGCCCTAAATCCAGAGATGATATTTTCTTTACTGGTTATCTCTAATGCCTGTATTAAAGATTTAAGCAACACTGGAAAATGAGATTTATTGAGTTGCGTTTCTGACGGATTCTCATGTTTGTAGGTGGTTAAAATTTTGCGCCATAGTTTTTTCAGCGGGCCGAAAAATGCGACATCCAAGGGCTGCAAAATGTGTGTGGAATTAGGTGGCAAAAACGCGAACCTTATATTTTTTTCTTCGCATAGACGTATTATATTAATGTTTAAATGGCTTGAAAGGTTGTCGCCGATGATTAATTTCGGCCCTTCGAGCTTTTCAGCCCATGGTATGATAATTTTCTGAAACCAATCTTCGAACACGGTGGCATCAAACCAGCCAGATTTTGTCCGATTATATCGGGCATCGTTTGGTCCATTTTGACACCACGAGGTCCACAAATGCTCTGCCTTAAAAACAGTATACGTAGGCAAGAGTGTTCCATCTGCCACCGCTGCGAACATTATCGAGATATTGCCTTTGGTGTGATTGAGTACTCTTTCAGGATACTTTACTTCGCGCTTGAAGATGCACTTGGACGATCCAGGATTATCCGATAAATTGGTTTCGTCGTAATTGAGTATATTACTTTTGGGTATGTCTTGTAAAGTATTTCTTAAATTATCGAAATAAATGTTAAATTCATCTGACGTTTTAGCAGCGCGAACCCTTTTTATATTTTGTGCAGCTCTTACTGTTAATTTATCTCTGTGTCGGACCAGAAATTTATTTATCCACCACTTTCCTGGCGGTTTATTATTAAAAATATGTTCTCTGTTGTTACCTTTAAGGTAATTGAACACAACGAGACTTAGATCGAAACGAGATAAAGGAGCTCCGAAATCACCTGCTGCTTTCAGGACATTAACAATATTTTGTTCTTCTGATTCAGAAAGTCTTTGCTGTCCGCCTGGCTTCCTACTATGTTTATTTTTCAATTTATTGTCTATAGTTCTGCGTGGTATGTGGAATTGTTTTTCAGCTTCAAGGGATGAAATTTCTTTTCTGCTAACTAAGTCCACAGCAACTTCTAACATTTCTGTAGAATATTGCTTATAGGCTCTGTTCCCTAACAAAGGTCGGCGGCGTCGTTTTTCCATCTTCTAAAAAAGAAAAACTAAATGTTTATTTAGTCAATATTTTGTACACAAGGTACTCGTGAAATTAACCTAAAGGTAAACTAGATAGCGACTATAATATTTAACGACTTATAGATGTCCCATCAATGTTAAACAGTGTCTAGTCAAATCATTTCGGACCATTTAGGAGACTTGTGAAAGTCAAAAGAAGTAATTGCCACGATCTAAAATATTATTTCCAATGGAAACAACATTTTAGATGGAAAAGGAAATAAAAAACATATAATAGAAAGTAATCTGAAATTGCAACGCTATACAGTATTTGCGCAAATAACTAAATCAGTTCACATATTTAATTCTAACTGACCCAAAACAAAAAAAATACTTTTTAAATTACCCACCACCCTGTGTACCTTTTGTAAAACAACCTTCATTTAAGCACATGCACTGTATTTCATATCTGGGTACCTACCTACTCATATTGTAAGTAGGTACTTACAACGACAGTTTAATTAAAATATTCATAAGAAATTTTGTGGCAGCCCTAACCTCCAACAAAACATGGCAAAGTCACCATCACGGACGTTGTGATTGGGGTTGTTGACTTTACCAACACCATTTGCGAACTACAGGTAGCTTGTAGCATGGTAAATCAGCTTTTATTTAGATAAAGAACATTATGCTAACATAATATCAAAAAAGTACTTACGTAGGCAATGCCTTTCCCGTTTGTTTTTGTAAAAGTTCCGGAGCACTAAGTTTTTCGCCACCAACATTCGAAAAAAGTAACCGCCGAAAATGACATCTCAAAAAGAAGCTGGGTTGCCACATCTCATTCGATGTTGTCAATTAACTCATAAATTTTACCATAAAGACATACATACATGACAAAAAACTGATATTAAGATGTTACTACACTTTTTCCCTCAGAAGTTGGCTATGGCAAACTCGGCAACCGCTGGCAAAGCTAGCAGGTTTGACGGTATATGAGGTAAGGAACGCTATAAAGATATGGCGTTACATACTATGCGCGGTAAATAATATCTATTATAGCATGTAGATTTTTATCCTGCTAAGTATATGCTAAAACCAGCCTTGGGCAAATCGTACTGTTGCGACTAGTCTACATTTCACGTATGCTGACTTTCTTATTTCGCATTATGGATGCTAGGTTACCCTATGTGAATCCTAAAATTATATGGCTAAAGGCCTTACACAGTGCTGGAAAAATGCGCGACAGATTATATACAGATTATATTTCAAACGGATGGACTTCATTAAACTAGGGATCCGACTTTAGCTGCCACAGTTGGAAGTCAATTAACTTTAATTCTCATTGTCATTTTGTTAAATACAGTGATTTTCACACTCAAAATCAGGTAATTCTATTTGCTGAAGAAAATGCTTTAGGTACCGTAACTGGGTACATAAATAATATGAGGTATAATAAAATTCTAAAAATGACTTAACAACAAAGTTAATTGTCCAAGTTAAGATACTGCCACATTCAGATACATCAATTAACTTTGTCATTGTAGGCAGAAGGGGGAAGAGGTACAGCTAGTCCATGTTTCTTAAAATGATTTTTAAATTCTGTTCTGTTAGAAATGGAAAATTTTAATGCTTTAACACTTTTCATCAATTCATTCATTCAACCTAGTATTTTATTTGTTATTTGTAACCTGCTATTATTCTTAGTGTCAATAAACCAAAAAGTTACACATGAAAACAAATTATTTCTTTTACTAATAATTTATTACTTGTATACTACAGCAACTATATAGATTTGTCAAATTGTAATGCTAAAATATCAGGAGTCCGTAATAATGCTGTATCCATCTTCACACAAGCTGGTGTCTGCAAATCATGGACTAAAATCTCACTGCCGTCTGGATTCCAACTGGTAAATTTTGCGTTTAGTGTTGTTTTTTCATAAGTAACAATGCTGCATGACTGGCCTATTTAAAAATAGAAAATCTTGAAACAACTATTAAGTTTATATTCAATGTTATACTTAATACACTTATGTACATAATAAACATAGCACATCACACGTGCCTCAAGTAGAAGAATATAGCCCATGTCTAGAATATAGGGCTGATTTAATACATAGCATTTTAATAATAAAAACTTTATTTCGTTTCAATCTATTTAAGTTCGTTCAAGTAACAAAACTAAGTGAATCAAGTCTGCACTTTTGGACTATTATAGTCGCGATTTTACGTAAAAACACGAATAACTGTTGGTTTGTAAACATGTTTCTTACCGCTCAATTCATTTAAAGCTCTTAGGAATGATTCTCGAAGTTTTGATCTTGCTTCTTGTACTGGTGTAGATGTTTCAATTTCTTCTGCTGCCGATATCATGGTTAAACTTTTTAAAAACTGTGTTTCGTTGAACCTCGATTGTTTTGTTTACAATTTACAGCTTGCTGGTAAGTGACAACTGACAAGTGTCACAAATTAGGGATGTTGAAAAAATAACGATATGTCGACATATCGATATTTCTGTGATACATCGTTAATCTTTCGCGAGAAAATTTGAATAAATTCTTTGATGTATCGATACTTTTTATCAAGTACCGAAATCCACATCTAAATCAATATTTTATAGAATAATATGCCGTGGAACAGGGCTGCCTATAGATTTTTTCAAAGCTTTTCAGCCATGTCCCAGAAATAATAAAAATCAGACGTCCAGAAATCAACATACATTTTACATTACATTTAAATACATTAGTCATATAAAATAGGCTTCTTTTTGTATCCAATACTGAATTACAAGACAAAATTGCCACAATATCTTATTTTGATGTCGTTACTTGGAATAAGTAGAATATTTAGAGAGCAAGAATGTATAATATACATAATATATATTATGTATGTTGTCGGTGGCAAGTATTGGAACAAATTAAAAGACATATACTGTTAGAAAGGAGCTGAAGAGATCTCTGTTCCTACCTCACCTGCAACTAGCATCACAGCATCTCCATACTGTTGTGGCTGGATCGAGATCGGCGCAGTTTCTACTTCTGGTCATAATTTTCTAAGAATATATTAATCTGCCAAAATTGTAACTCGACCTATGAGCGTTTAAAATGAGCACCACTCAATGATTAAAGACTAGATTTAATCATAGGCACCACTTATCTCGCCACGTATTAAATTGTTGCTCTGTAAAGTTTATTACTAATATTACTTTATTATTGAAAAAAATAATATTTCGTTCGTAATACAGTTTTAGGTTTTTCAAGTAAACTGAAGTGATGTATTATATATTACGGCAACCGAAATCTGTTTACCGGCAGAAGTAAATAAAGCTGTAGTAATGTGGTACCAACCCAGAACATGACCTCTGGAATACGAGGGACTTACATAAAAAAAGGACAGTTTTGATAAATAAAACGAATATTTCCTCTTATATTTTTATTAAAATTGTCCCTAATAGTTCACACTTCCATATTCATACTTGAAAGAAACACAATGACATAATTATTATGGAATAAAAAATAATTTTATAAATACCTGAATCACTCCTCAGTGGAAACTCGTTTACAGTATAAAGAGTGAAGTCCTTAGGGTAAAACATAATGCAGAGGTAGCTACATGTTACAAAATATTATATTTATAAACCTAAAAAGACATTTGCTCACTCGGTTATTTAAAAAATCCAATCATTTACAAATTGTGTAAATGGCCAAGTAGCTACTTATTATTCCAATAACCCTTTTTGGCACCATTGAATCGCTTTTGGTAGACACAAAATTTAAGAAAATATTATTAAAAATTTAGGATAATTTAAGGTTAATAAATATTGTTATAATTTAGATAATTTCGTTCTATTGAACGAAAAATATTTAATTGAACTTATTACTGCTTTACTGATAAATTTTTTTCTCATTATATTTATGCACATCTACAGCAACCTTATAATGATATTACATAAATAAAAACTCATTAAACAGAGTGAGCAAGAGTCCAAATAATAACAAGCCCTTTAAATGAGGACCACATGCTTCTCAACTATCTATCAGTATCAACAACTAACATCGAAATTTCTTAAATACACTTGGCTATACTATGTCACCTCGAAACCGTTGGTCTGTGTGGACAGTCGACGGTCGGTTGTCGGGTCGCGGCCGTCTCTTCGGGCGTGTCTTAATTTCAAAAGTACCTCTTTAACTGTTGGCCCAGCTGATAGCAGTCTTCCTTTCCCTCCTTTATAGAATCCCAACTGAAAAGTCCATGAAGCAAGCTAGTAATGCGCCCTTGAGTTAAAGTAAAATAGGATTTCGCAAATCAATGACTGAATTTTTATTTTTTTAATATGGCAACACTTAAAAAAGGAATTCACAATCATTGACAAGGTCAACTCCTTTAGGGGTTTAAGGGTAAGTTAATATTGTAAGGCATTATGCTTAGTTTAGAAAATTAATATATCAAGTTTCCTATTAGATGTAATGTAGGGCTAAGCTTAATACCCTATTTAAATTGGGTACCTGGAAACAAGATGATGTGATAACAGCATCCAATATTGTGAAGTTAAGAGCACAATGTGTTGCTCACTTCACATCTCCAAAACAACATTATATGGAATAACAATGTAATGAATGTGGAAAATATAAGTATAATATTATGTGTATAAACATTACGAAAACAAATGTGGTTTGTCTAGAATTCATCCCTTTGGGTATTTTTCTTATATAAGAATCTGAGTTAATAAGTTGCTGGACATATTTATTGCACATAAGCCAATACCCAGTTATCCCGTACCCACTCAAATCAAGAATTCGACAGAACGTGTGCCCTAACAAATACCTGGCACCGCATCCGCGATCGGCCTCACTCGGTTTGTCAACTCGCGACGACGAACAATAGCATGTTGAAAATACCTCAAAAAAACGACGACGAGTCGAACCGCTCATGTGACAAGGCTATATTAGAAAATCGCCATCCTAACCACCTTCAATCGTCACCAGATTGATATCAGAAAGATAGGCGATTGACCAATAAGCCAACATCATCAGCTCTCGGCAACTATTCAAAATACCAATTAAATACCTGCCAAGTCCGTCGGTGTGACGACGACTATCGAATTGAGAGTGCAAATGGGGATCAACATTACTCCCCATTATGTTTGCCATATACCGAAGTTATATTTTGGTATGCTACATTAAGCTGTAAAACAATAGTGTTCACTTTATTACTTGTATCATTATTTTTCAGGACATTTAGGATCGAGGATGTGGATCGTACATCAGTACTGTGAGTGAATGAAATGTGATAGGAGTGTGTGGGTAAAGATATATTGGGTATGTGTAATGATTCTATTTTCCATAGGGATTTAGTTGAGATAATGAATACTTACCGGTTTCAGGCGCTTTTGTGATACCTCAGTCATGCTAGTGGCGGTCTCGTGAGCGCCGTCGAACGGAAGTCCGTTCGTGTGGCGATCCTGTAACATATTACACATTTTTATTTGTTTAATTGACATTATGAGGTCAATACAATCAAAAATCGATTATGTATCTGTCCCATATTTATACCGTTTTTACTTCACCTTCTGTGATATGGGTTTTTAGACTTCAGTTCGGACTTAACATCTGGAGGTTTCTTCACAATGTTTTATTAGTAGTTCATTGTATTTGTGGTGTATCTATATAGCCTGCAATTGCCACTTATAACTATACCCAGACCGCACATTACTTGTGAGCTCTATATACATACATATAACACCCAATTCTAGCTACATTAGTATCTCGTCTTTCAGCAGTGGACTACCCTCTCAATTGTGGTAAGTTTTTTTTTTTTTTTTATGCATTGGCCGGCAAACGAGCAAGTGGGTCACCTGATGGTAGACAAAACTGTCTACAGCGTGGCTCTACCACTCACTTTAATCACAGAGTATATTTATATGGTGTTATTTGACATAGATACTTATTATTGTCTATCTGGATTACACTTGATAGTGTCAGTAGAATATTTGTACACCCGATAACTACACCACAGTATTATGACGTCTCATCAATATCTACAAATATGATGCTATAGTAATAGAATCTCACTTCTCTCCTTGCGATGCCTGCGTTCACGGTCGCGTTCGCGTTCGCGCTCGCGCTCCTTGTCGCGCTCTCTCTCGCGCTCGCGTTCCCTCTCGTCGTGGCGGGATGGCCTCTCTTCTCGAACCACCCTAAAGACAACAGTAACTATTAAATCCTTTAAAAGGCGAGACATATTGCGCACGATCTTCGACTTACGATATTTAAATTCTTTTCTTTCTTTCTTCTTGTTCTTTAATTTTTTTTTCAATAGTCACACACATAGCCCTGACCCCACAGTCAGATACGAGTTTTGTGTCGTGGGTATCAGGGACTACGGAGAGACTTTCGGTCTCACAACACCCAGACCCGAAACAAATATTTGTGGATCAGACAAATATTTGCTCGGTGCGGGAATCGAACCCACGGCCTCACGTTTCACAGTCAGCTACTCGCCCACTGCGCCACGGAGGCTGTCATATTATACTGGTATTGTGCACTTATGCGCTCTGGGCACAATACCCAAGACTGTAACTAGCTCAGTAATAATTAAATATCGTAGTTTCCTATGTTAAACAGTATACATCATTGTATATGTAACAGAAAATAAAACGAAAAAGAAACCCTTTTGTTAGAACACAGTCCAAATTATTTTGTTATTGATGGATTAATGAAATTGTTTCTGAAATATTTTTTGCCTAACGTAACTTATAGATTTAAATAATAAAAGTTAGTCTTGTTATTGAGGCAAATGATCAACCTAACAAGACGGGATATTACATTTAAATGAACAAATACAAACACCAATCATCATTATTGAATCCTTATGTTTACATCAATATTCGAGCTAGCTCATAATAACAGGACACAGTCATCTGTGTGGGTTTGGTTTACCAGTTGCTATAATTCGTGTAGCATCCGAGTGCGTTCGAGCCAAGCATACCGTGATCTTTTCACCGTGACCTTAACCTGACACAACACAGTTTATACAAATGTCATATAGCGTTATAGATGACCGCTTACCGATGCCGCTCCCTTTCTTTATCTTTATCTTTATCTCCTCTCTCCCGCTCCCTCTCTTTATCTTTATCTCCTCTCTCCCGCTCCCCCCTGTCCCTATCGCCCCGGTCCCGATCCCGTTCTCGGTCTCGCTCCATGCGCTCCCTGTCGCGCCGGTCGGAGCCGAGCCCGCCGAGTCCTCCGCCGCTGCGAGAGTTCCTCTCCTTCTCTCTCTCCTCCCGACGACGCCGCTCTTTCTCTTGTTGTTCCTTCTCACGCGATTCGTTCATTTCCTCGTACGCTTGACGGAGTTTAAAGTATCTGTAATTAAAAATGTAATACACAAAGTTTTAGAAGTATTTGCACATTTATTTATAGGCATTTTTTATTATTTTCTTATAATTCGTAAGAGTAAGATACCAGACAATAACCAAACAAAGATTGTTAAATGATTAATTTAAAACATTAGTAAGGCTTATCCTTCTGCTGTAAGTACCATTAGATGCATAGCTCACCCGACATGTTGTTTTCCAGAGAGATGATCGTCAATTCGTTGTTGCGCATCACCCACAATCAGAAAGGCACCACACACAGGACACACTTCCATCTGCTTCTCTTGAGCAGCAGCCAACTCGGCCGTCATCGACCAGTGGCTGTGGACAAAATTATAAATACATATAATGTCTATACATTTAATATTACAACAATCACTGATCGGTAAACAATTAGCCAGCTTAGAAACCCTTGCTGCAGTAATTCTATAGATTATATAAGTAATTCGATTCGGTCGAAACGTCAGGAAAGAAATAATGGGTTTATACCTACAAATATAACACAATTAAGACCCGTTTAAATAAAGATTATAATATGTTTACAAATCGCGAAAGGCTAAACTCATTTTCATGAGATTAGATCGTTAGGTCTAGTAAAACTAAACAAATGTTGGAAACATTAAAACTTGAAAACAAGCCTATGTAATAGGAGAAAAAATAAATATATAATACATGCTTATATTTTAGCATTTAAGTTGATTAGCTTGAGGAAGTAATAAGCAGAGTAATGGAGCTAATAAATTCATATGAGGTTAAACTGAGCATCCAGTAAATGTAGAACAGGTCTACACTCAGACAACAACTTATTTTGTGCAGACCTTTTTCTCAAGTTTACTTACTTGATACTTTGAAGCTTAGCCACAGGTTGTTAGCTACCAAATGGATCGTAAGTGTTATAAAAGAAGCCTCAAACAAACTAATTGGTGATTCTGCTATTATATTTTTAACTATCTTACCTATTTTCTTGTTGCTTAAGTAATTGCTCTTTTTCTTCTTTCAGTCGATCACAGAGTTTCATCAAACCCTGGGCTTGTTCCACTTCACCGCGTATTCCAGCTTCCTCTGCCTCTTGTACCAGTGATGTAACTTTTTCAGACAGTAATTGAACCTTTTCAATAAAGCAATATAGTTTAGTGTAGTCATTACAATAATAGTTTCATCAGTACTATTTGAAATATACAATAAATTAATTTAAAAATTGTTTGCTTTCTCGTTGCGAGTTTAAAATTTAATTCCAAATAAGTTTTTATAACTTTCAGTTCAGTTTAGTTGCAAATTTAAAAAAATTATATCTATAATAATTTACATTTTGTTTACCTTTACTTTTTTTAATTACATAGATTGGCAAATGAGAAAGTGGGTGATGTAATGGTAATTAAAAAACTTTCTCAGTGATCCAAAATTACCAAATTTTATTTACCTGCTCTTGGTTCTTCTCTGTCTGAGCCTGTGTCATGGGTGGACCTTCTGGTTTAGAGTTCATAAGTTCCAACCTTTGCTTACCCTTTTGAATTTTTCCTGAAATAAACATGACCTATAATGCAAGGTAACCATGTGATAAATTTCATGAATGAAGAGATTTCGTCAGTCAGGAAACAGACATTCTGATGTTAACTTGGTCTGTATTAAACAAATGACTACATGCCTTCACAAGTCTCACTTAAAAATTTATAAGAGCTGTAGTGGTTTGGTGCTAGATCCAATTTCTTAAGTTATTTTAATGAACATATTTCATTGCCCACTGAAATAATTTAAAAAATCCACCCAAAAATAAATAAGAAGCCATTCAAATCTGGTGGATATAAAAATAATGCATACAGTTTTATGACATTATTTCCAATGTTGACCATTATGCTCTGTATTGTTAATGAGTGTCGACTTTTGCTATCATTTTTAACTTTTCTTGAGGGTTTCACCTCACTTTATTTCCCTTGTGGTGTTTTAACAATTTAATTCTCATATTTAATCAAAATCACTAATATTTTGGTTTACGGTTTTACGCCTATTTGTGTCGTACATATTATTTTGAATATTGATGTCATTATTGTAATAATTATACCATGGGCATACTTACTATTCCTTGAAGATACGCTGCTATTAAAATGTGAATGTTTTTTTTATAATTATTTTATAGTTGCTAACCCCGAAATTTTTAATGCATCATGCACATTATTATTGCCTTTTTCCTTGATGATATATATAGTTTAAATTAATACATACACCAATTTTAGATCACCAATTTAACTTTTCTCGGCTCGTGGAAGTCGCAAACGCGGACGAGGGGTTCGTACTAGAGGTGGGAGCATACCATCTCAAGTTCTTAGGTAATTGAATGCTTCTTTAGCGCATTATTATTGCTTTTTTATGATAATCGTGGTTAAATTAATACATACACCAATTTTAGATCACCAACTGAAACACCTGTGACTCGTGGAAGTAATACAGGCCGAGGAGGGGTTCGCACCAGAGGAGGATCATCTCAAGTTATAAGGTATATTCATATTTGTTTAATTTTGGTAAAAATTTACTCTCGTAAATTTATTTATTTCCTTTTATTTGGTCAAGTGTTAAATAGGTATATAATATTTTAGATCACCTAATGCAAACGATGAGCCGTCTGACCACGGAAGTCATAGAGGCCATGGCAGTCGTGGCGGCCCAAGAGGACGCGATGGACACGACAATCAGCCCAAGCAGCGAGGCAAGTATATTTTACACGGATGTATTGTTGGACTTTTAATTTTGATGCTACAGGATACTATTTCTTTGCAGTAGTGAATTAGACTTTATTCGCGCTCAGCGGCAACTGACGCAGAAGCGCATTGCAGCGCTACCAACCGAGGTGAAACAGCAACTTTTAACTCGTAAGCGTGACGCTGAGATTGCTCGAGTAATAATGCCTGACGCGCCACCACGCAAAAGACGCGCACGTTATGTGTATTTACTACATAATGTCATCACAATCATTTATCAACACGTGTTTATTTTGTTTTCCTTTACTGCCAGATTGGCGTCTCCAGAACGTGAGCCGTGTGTATTTATAGAAGCAGCCAGCAGCTGTCAAATTGAAATTAATATATTAGGTAAAGAGTGATTTGTAGTTAATCATTTTACTTATTGTTGTTGTATATTTGAATTAACATTATTTGTTTTAGAGGATATACAATTGGTACCCCCCAGTAATGAAATCATGGCGAACGTCAAGATACGTAAGTGTTTTACTACATCTGAACCTGGTGACAATCATATTATCTTCAATGACTTAATTAATCTAGTGCTGTTTGTTACAGACAACATTCCACAATCTCCGCCCAGAGACGTGGAGATACGTAAGTCTATTACTAGGCTTAGGTATTATTGATTTTATAAGTATGTATCCTAAAACTCATATTGTTTGTTACAGAAGACCTAGAAGAACAAGGAGACCTGCTGCGTATTGGTACGCCAGAATTCGATACCGTCCCTAATTCCCCCAGCTCTATAGAAAGTCTGGATCCCAACCGTTTGGATACGGAAATGAATAAAGCCTTAATGGCAAAGACTCCTAAAAAAACGCATACCTGAATACATGAACATTCCCCATTAAACCCCTCTACAGATTAAATAGACTTTTGTTCCTGACTGAAAACAACCAATTTATATTTTTGTTTTTATTGTTTTCCCCTTTTTGAAGTCTTTCTGCTCCTTTGTATAAGGCCAATTCTGGTCACATTCACAGAAGTAAATTTTAGTCAAGGTCAAGTTTAATTTGAAACTGAAGTAATCAATTTACTTAAGCATAATTTTATTTCAGGAAACAATATGGTAGCACGGGCTGATGACGAAGTAACTGTGGCGCCTTCTACGAGTAAACAGCGTATTTCAATTATCATCATTATTAAATTAATTCATCACGAAGTCAAATATAGAAAACCACGAATTGTTAGCAATAAGTTTATTTTACCAGGGGTTAGTGAGAAGAATACTGACGAGACCATTGGCGAATGGCTTAAACTGACTGACGACTTAAGTGACTGTGACATGGACATAGAAGACGAGGACTGCTTTCACCCTGTCATGACTACACGCAATGCTACGGCGGAGCCTGCACTCGACACTGACATGACGTTGTACCAGACTCGTGTACTCGTGTGTAGAGATAGAAGACCGAAAAAATGACCAAGCAACCAGGGAGATTGCACCACCTGACTCTTACAATTTTGAATGGAAGAAAGACCGACAGATTTTTACAGGACGACGAGAAAATTTTACTGGGATTCCAGGACCGACATTTTCAATTACAGACCAGACCACAATGGTCAACATTTTTATAATATGATCGACACCGACTTTATAGATAGAATTTGCACACAGACTAACAGATATGCCGACCAGAAAATTAAATTACTGAAAGATCAAAACAATTTTTTACCGACTCTAAGACTGTACCGATGGACACCGACAGACAGGGACGAAATGGTCAGTTTTCTAGTCATATCAATTCTTCAAGGGTTATACCCTCTACCGGAAGAGGAGTATTAATTATACTTATATACTATTTAGGCTTTAATGGTTTCGGCACTATGCCTTATTTCCGAAAAATTATGTTGTATAATAGACTTTTATTACTGAAGTCACTGATCCATTTCTTCGACAATGAGACAATTACAAAACCTGACAAACTGTGCAAAATTCAAATTGTTTGTGACTATTTTAACGATAAATTCTCGCATTACCCTTCCCGAGAAATCGTCATTGACGAATCCCTTCTGAAGTGGCATGGGCGACTAGGCTTCGCTCAGAAGGTTTCATCGAAGGCTGCGCAAGTCGGAGTGAAGACTTATGAGCTATGTGAGTCTTCCTCTGGATATCTTTGGAAGTTTTTTATTTATGTGGGGAAACAAAAGACTGGGACTGCGACTGCAACAGCAACGACATCTGACGAGCCTAACCCTCTTCAGACTAACGAGACTAACCCTCTAGACACTGACAAGATACCTGACGAGAGACCTGATGACGCAGACACGACTGAACGTGATATAACTGGCAGTCGCAATGTACGTCCCAGCAATGCTACTGCCAAAATTGTGTACGAATTAGTAGAACCTCTACTTCACCGCGGACACACGTTAATAATGGACAATTTCTATAATAGTCCGTTATTAGCGCGGTGTCTGAAACGACAAAAGACTGACTGTTTTGGGACCTTACGACTCAATCGGGAATTCGTTCCCGATTCATTGAAAACTATAATGAAGCCGGAAATTAGACAAGGAGAAGTATTGGCGACAGGGTTCGAGGATATATATCAATGGATATATATCAAGATATATATCCGATATATATCCGATATATATCAAACGGGTTTTGACGATATATATCAATGGATATACTTATCAAAAGTTTTATAATATATTGCAATACAAAAATGGTTTAATAAATTAATACTAAGTATTTTTTGTGTTTGTTACTGTATTTCTACTTCCCAAATGTAGATGGCGTGGGAGTAGAGTTAAAACATACTCCCGAATGGTAAGTTCTAATCCATTAATGGCAACACTTCTGCCGTAAAAGAAGATTTTATGTTTTTTAGTTGATTATGCCTTATCTAAAAGTAGATTTTGCAATATGCAAACAGTATTCATAAATAATACAATAAAATAATAATCCGACTTTCATACAAAATGGATATATATCAAAGTTGATATATATCGGATATATATAATAAATATCCGATATTTTGATATTTATAATAAATATCGGATATTTTCGAACCCTGATTGGCGAGCTACTGTTCCGATTTGTCGGTAATTGTATGGAGAGATGCTAACATAATTAGCATGCTCTCGACATACCATTCCCTGCAAATCAGTACGCGACAAAAATATAACCGACTGACTTATAAGCCAAGCGTTGTCCTAGACTACAACAAGGCCATGGGAGGAGTGGATAGGAAAGACCAATTCTTGACTGCTCACCCCATGGAACGTCAGCGTAATAGAATATGGTACAAGAAAGTGTTCCGTCGACTATTTAACTGTGCCATATTCAATTGTTTCATAATATAAAATCAGCGAATCTTACCGTATCCTACAGACAGTTCAGGGTAACTTTGGCTGAGAATTTGTTGAAAATACACCAACGTATTGACCTCACGATAGAACCGCGACTGATTAACACGAAAACCGGACAGATGACAAAACCAACGACTAGACCTATATTGGAACCTCGCCATTTTCCTGTAAAAACTAGCTTTAAACAAAGTCGATGTTGGTTGTGCGCCCAGCAAAAAGTCTTAGCAAGAACTGTGTGGAAATGCTTAGAATGTAATATAAATTTATGCATAGATAACTGTTTCATGGCGTACCACACATCATTGGTTGATTTTACATATATTTTTTTTGTTTTTTTTTATTGAATACGGATTACCTATTAAATAAATCACGACATTTATTTTATTATTGGTGTTTAATTTAAAACCCCAACTAAAAAAAAACCGCCTTTTTTTTTAGTTGCGTAAATAAGTCTGAACGAGACCTTAGGCGGCCATCTTGCTTATATTTTGACTTGCGAACGAGTCGAAAGTGCTCGGGACCATAGCGATAAAATTATGAAGAGAGGTGTTTTTTTTTCGATTTATTTAACTACTTAGAATTAATTAAACATAAACATCCATGCATCGTTTTAAAGGTAAAAACGTCTAGTTTATTGTGAGTTTGTTTAATTGGTAAAATAAACAATATTTTTTCGTTGTGGTGTAAATTAATACAATTTAAATGTTATGTTTTCTCCAAATTCAATATTTACACCTATTTTTAATGCGTTAAATTAAATTTTCAGATCTTAAAAAAAATATAGATTTAATCTGTAGTCTTCTAGCAATTTTTCGTAGTATTTGTCTTGACTCTAGGTATTAGAGATAAGAAGCGATAAATGTTTTTTGTTACAACATGGGAGCGCTGTACCAACCAAATCAGTGCCACGGACGGATGGACAACGGTATAATAGATATCTTAGGTCAGACGTTTGAGTGGATAAAATATAATTAAAGTGCCTTACTTTCAACATCATTGATCATGTGCTTGCAAAATCTCAAGAATTCTTCAACATATTGAGATTTCTTATATGAAGATTCAGCTTTATCAAACAGGTCTTTAACCTCTTCATCATGAACTTTGGGACAAGCTCCGAGATCAGCTCTTGTGTTGACGAATAAATCATGTGGACAGAACTTCACCATGAAGTATTTACAGTACTGTGGAAAGAAAATTTTAATGGTTATTTAATAATTATGGTTATAAAAAACATATTATTTATGTAATAAGTGTAAATATATAACTATTGTATATGCTGGGAAATCTGAAATAATGAGATCCAGTCTTGAGAAAATATATTCAAACAAAGACGCCTCCCTGACAACCCGCATTCACTTCATAATTCAAATAATCATAGCATATGAATGTTCGTGCAACAATAATAATTAGTATTGTTATTGATCCATTAATGCATACATAGTATTGGAAAATACACCTTCCCTATTTTAAAATACCTATGCCATTAAACTATATACAGTGAAACCTGGTTAAGTGAGACATCAAAGGACCTGCAATGTTGTTTCACTTATAGAGGTATTCCACTTACCCAGTGTCTCAGATATCCAGGTATAAATAAATATCTGTCCCATTTACAAAGGGTTCTGTTAATAGAGGTCAGAATACAGGTTATTTCAGGTAGAATAAGAATAAGTAAGTAAAAAAACAAAACAATGTCATCTCAGTTACAGAGGTTTATGCATATAAAATTCACTCGCTGTCTCAGTTATAGAGGTAACTATGATGATAAATCGAAAGAACGAATCCCAGATATAGAGGTTTGCTTCGTCCCACTAACAAAGGTAATTCAGTGCCAAAGTGTTGGGACCTTAGCATGAGTTCCACTTATGGAGGTTTCTCACTTATCCAGGTCCCACTTAACCAAGTTTCACTGTATAAAGAAACAAGTGTTTATTGGCAATCGCTCAAATAAGAAATTTATTATCTTTTAAAACCGTTCGGGCGTCTCACGACGCATGCGACCGTGTAACTTTTGAGCAACTTAACCTATTGGGATCATATTTATAACAAATATTAGTTTTATCAATACAATAATAATTCATAGATATCAGTCCACGACTCACGGGAACCGAGCATGGACAAGCACATGTGTGAAACTGCGAGGGACTGCCAGTATTTTATAAAAATGAGAAACATTATGGGAGCAATGATGTTAAAAATCTACTTTATGCAGAAATAGATAAAATAATAAGTGGTCTATATGCACGCCGGCAATTATTTTAATTTTTTGTCCATAAATAAATTTTTATTGGCGATTTCGATTTGATAACCTTGACACTTAAACCTATGCTGCAAAAAACAAGCGTCCGTGAAGAGGTTATAAAATCCGAAATCAATATTGAAAATTCCCGATAAGAAATGTATTTAAAAATAATACCTCAGGGTCTTCCCAGTTGGGTTTCTTGATCTTTTCATTTGGGTTAGTGTTGCGATGCCGTCCCATCAATTCATCTAGCAACTGCGCCGCCGCGAGCACCGCCATAACGACTTTCCACTGAGAACTCCTTTTGTCAAAGTATTTTACTTCTTTTGGTATTGTTCAATACGAATACGAATATATCAGTTAACATATACGAAGCCTTTAGTTTATAATAATAATGAGAATTACACGCAACCAAATTAAGCAGCAAATTCATATAAAATAAATTTGCTCCACTCAATCTTCACACTCAATATTAGAAAATAGAAATTCCTAACCAAATAGGGATGGAACGATACGAGTAAATACAAGTACTTACTCTATACTACTTACTCTATACTTATTCGATACAAAGTAATTTCGGAATCAATAGTATAGAACAATGTGTATATGCATAAAGCAACTAGATGGGTAACTGCCCCGAAAAAGTGGCTCTAACCGTCTCAGCCAACGATGATTTCATTTTAGAATTAAAATTTTATTATGATAGGTATTGATGAGCTTTTATGCTAGATGACGAAATAATGGAATGATGGGTATTTTATTTTACTCTATAATCCATCTGGTTAGGTAATTAACTAAAGGCTAACAAGAACAAGACTCGTGAGTGCTCAAATTTCCATTTATTCAAAATCATTAACCATTTAATTTATCTACAGCTACGATACAAAAATCACTAAAACTCATTCCCATATTTATTAGCTCACGCTATATTCTAATTTGCATATTGTAAATATTCATAAGGTATTTTATTTTATTCTTAGGTCAATACACTCGTCTGCAATACACTGGTGTGTAACATCACCAAACACATAAAATACTTGGATATATTTTTAAACTGTTTACCGATATGAGTAAATATCGATACTTTTCATTCGATACCGAGTAGGTATAGTATTATATGACCGTTAATATATTGTAGGTACTGATGTGATAACATTGTGATAGGGCAAGCAAATTCGCGTCACATAAATAGAGTAGACCAGTGCCGATAATTTTTGATACAAAATAAATATATAGTAGGAAGAAACCCATTGAAAAAGAAAGAGAATATAACAAAAATGATAGGCAAAATAATATACGGGCGATCTGAGGTCGGGAAGTTGGCAGTTAAGGGTAAAAAATGGTTTATCTCGTTTTCCGGAAAAACTACAACTCATATGGAAAAAAGTTAAATTGCAAAGTTGTAGATAATAAAAAGATATACAACTTTTGTACCTACACTTTAGTCACATAACCTCAAAATTTATGTGAAAAATTCAAATAATCAAGTTTTTTGATTTTTGATGATTTTATTTTCACGAAATTTGGTGAAAACTTACCTTTACGTGAATTAATTATATGACAAAGTGTTTATTATGTCGATCAATATCGACCTGGTGCGTTCGATTCGCATATAAAAAATCTTCTAAAAAGTACCGTACGTAAGTATCGTACTAAAACGAATTAACACCAAAACTCTAGCAAGACTTTGAAATCGATCACACTCGTGTTTCATTGATTTTGAAATACCTATCACATATGAGGCGGCTGTATGAATCAGCCGTCCCTTGCCGTCCCAATAAAAAAGAATACAATTGACATTTGAGATGAATTTTAACTTTTGTTTGACGTAAAGAGATTTCAAATTATACCTTGTCAAATCTAGCATGATAATTTTGGCAGCTCACGCCTATTAAGTGTTGTATTTTTTCGGTAAAATGTACTTCAGAAAATGTTGTACTTCATTGATGGGTACCGCATATCTATCGTAGTAAAGTGCCACACATAAAGAACAACCACATCATCATCATCATCATCAGCCACAAGACGTCCACTGCTGAACATAGGCCTCCCCCAAAGATTTCCAGACCAACCAGTTGGAAGCGGCCTGCATCCAGCGACTTCCTGCGATCTTTATAAGGTCGTCTGTCCACCTTGTAAGTGGACGTCCAACGCTGCGCTTGCCAGTACGTGGCTTCCATTCCAGAACCTTTCTGTCCCATCGGTTATCGGTTCTGCGAGCTATGAACAACCACAGATTATCCAAAATTATATAACACGCAATTATTCGTAAAGAAACATAACTTAAATACCTTATGTTTTTTTGTCAAGACTCGATTATTACCAGTGTTATTGTGTTCCCAAAAATCATAAATGGGAATAATTTACGTCACTCATTTTTAGCATTTTACAAAAATTCGTAAAACAGTATAAATTTCGTAAAATAGGTGTAATAAATATTTTGAGCTGTTATTCTGAAAACAAATAAATACGGAAAACAAAAATAGTATCTATTGATCCTAAGATTGCGGCAAAACTACAGTCATCTATGTTTTAAATACGAAAAGAAGGAGTTTCGAGAATCACCGAAATTTATGATTGATGTCGATTCGCAACCTTTCGATGTGCGTAAGACTTTGATTTATTCACAGATAGTTTGCAGTCATTAGCTACTATGCTTCACAAAATTGGCTTTCAAATCCACAAAAACAACACAGAAACTTGAAGAGATGAATTTTGAAAAATTAAAAGAGTGGTTTTTAATGTATTGCACTGTACCATTCCTTACAAAAGAACAAAGCTCTAACATGGCTGCAGAGTAAAGGCATTGAAGCTGATGAAAATAAATTGAAGCACGAATTGATCCGATTAGTAAAAGAAAACAAACCCCGAAAGCCAACATTAAATTTTGGATGAAATAGCTGAATAACATGGTCATACGGTCCTTAGATTGCCATCATACCATTGTCAATACAATGCGATCGAGGGAATTTAGGCTCATGTCAAAGTTTTTCCATTATACCTAGTACTAACTCTTATTAAATAGGTACCTAACTTTTATTTTTTTAGGTTATGCAGCCAAATATTACACATCACCACCCTTTACGCCTAAGATTCCCAATTCTATGAGAATAATATTCGAATGGATTCAATAACGTTTTACACCACCGCACTCCCTACTGTCAAAATTATCATCCTAGATTTGACAGAGTGTAAATGACTTATCTGATAAAATCACGTTGTTGGTTATTAGGAAACAAATTAAGGTGTGTGCTTTAATATTTATTTAATAATTTATGTTGTAGTTTACAAGATATATATTAGTCAATTAAAACAATCAAGATATGGGTGCACTTTTCGGAAAACACAAAAAACCCGTGAGCAGGGTTACAGAGCAAGATAAAGCCGTTTTACAACTAAAACAACAAAGAGATAAATTAAAACAGTATCAAAAAAGAATAGTAACAAATATTGATAGAGATGTACAGCTAGCTAAAAGGTTGTTGAAGGAGGGAAAACGAGATAGAGCTAAACTATTATTGAGAAAGAATAAATATCAAGAGAATTTACTAAGAAACACGGATACACAATTAGATAAGTTAGAACAGCTTACTCACGATCTCGAGTTTGCACAGATTGAAATTCAGGTACGTTTTTATTAAAATTTCTTTACGATACAGCACAATTAGTACACACTATTATCGTTTTTCTTAAGTCAGTATTGTACTAGCATAAATATTATGTTCATCAATTTTGATACATACCTCAGCAATTCATTACATTTCAATGGATGCTAAACCTGAGATTGAGAACCCAGAACTCTATATTATCCTTAAGTGTACTGCCATTAGACCATTAAAGCGATAATATTAAAGGTATCTTTGGATATAGAATTACATTATTATTAATTTTATTGTTATTCGATTATAATGAATCTCAGGGATATTGAAATTGCTATGATTAAATATTTTTTTATAAATTCATTAAATTTACAAGACTTGCTACTGTTCTCAGACATTTCAAATAGCTTTAATTCTCATTAAGGCATTACTTAAAATTCAATTATTTGCACACTCACAGCCAACTAATGCATAATGTTCTGTTACTGAATATAGAAAATTATTTATAATCCATTACTGAGTACATAAAAAATCTTAATTGACGCCTGAATAAATAACTGAGTTCTAAGACATTACCTATTGATAATTAATGTTTAGTACAGCACCTTAATTTTGGAACAAATTCATATAAAAAAATCTAATTTCTTAGAATTATTATTTTTACTTCATGGGTGGAGTTGCATAATTGCATTTTGATTTTACATAATTATAAAAGTGCCTTAAATAAATGGATTTATAACATATTAATATACTATGCTTGCCAAATAAGAATAGGACTGTCAAGACGCCATTTTATACGCGCAAACTTCATTACCGAAGTGTATGGTGTGCAAAAACAATATATTCAGTTTAAATGTTTAATGTACGCTTTTTTTTGGTATTTCTAATACATTTCACGCCAAATTAATTATAAATGAGTAGGATTTCAAAGAAAAAGCATATTTATAAAAATAACAATAACAGGAAGTCCAATAGGCAACATATATAGGACACACGCGCGTATACACGAAAGCGTAGCTAACGGAGCATTGGTAGCTTCTCAATAGCGTCACAAAATTGCGTCATATTAAGGTGACCAGTAGCATTAACTGTGTATTTGTTCATTTTTTAAACTGTTTCCTTACAGTTCCATAATTAATTTATCCAAAATTATCCATTAATAAAAATCAAGAATAGTATTTATTAAATGAATATAATGGTTATACAATAATTAAATCTAAATCTATTAACAATAAAAAATATGTGAAATTTCTTTTTTGCACTTTTCTTTGCTAGCAGTACTACTTTGACAGTTATCGTGTGAAGTTGGCAGCAAACGCGATCCTATTCTTATTTGGCACGCATAGTAATTTGGGCAAAATAATTTGGCCACCCTGAAATTCGTTTAGTACATATACCCACCCTTGACCCACAATACCTCTTGTTACCCTTTAGAGACTGAAAATAATAGACGCACAACACTCACAACTTACTTTAGGCTGTCAAATAATTATTTTATGTGTATTGTTAATTAGTATTGACAAAATCTCTATAATAATTTATTTGCAATACAATATATTATACAAATATTTAAATGAAAAAATTACAGGTGCTCGATGGCTTGAAGACTGGAAATGCAGCACTCAAGAAAGTGCATGAAATATTGAATATAGATGAAATAGAAAAAATAATGGATGAGACACGAGAAGGAATTGATAAACAGAGAGAAATTGATGAAATCCTCTCTGGACAACTGACAGAAGATGATGAACAAGAAGTGGAAGATGAACTGGAACAACTTCTTGATGTCAAACATGAGTTGCCAGAAGTGCCCACTGATGAAGTACCAACAGTCACAGAAGATGAAGAGGAGAAAGTTGCAACTAAACGTCAAAAAGTAAAGACTGCAGCCAAAGTCGCAGTAGAAGCTTGAATGAAACAATGCATGTGATTGTATATAATGTATATTAAGCATATTTTCAGATTTTATTTCATTGTTAATATAATTTATATTCTGCTACAATGTTGTTGTATTTTTTCATAATGTCTGTTTCCACCACAAGCAACAGTGTGTAAGCACTGTTGTGTTTCGGTTTGAAGCACAATGAAGCCAGTGAAATTACTGGGCATTATGAGACTTAACATCTTATGTCTCGGAGTGATGAGCACAATTCAGTGCCATGCAGTGCTTTGTAATTCAAAGTTCTGTGTGGTGTTGTTTCTGTATATGGGCAGACATGGCGCTTAACATCAGGCAAGCGCCTTGCTCGTCTCGTCATTCAATTTAATAAAAATAAAAACATAGATGGGTCGACCAAGATTTTATCTATATAGTAAGCTTAAGTTCAATTCACAGTTTCAATAACTTCAGGCTAGCATGGTCGAGGGATGAATTTCTCTTGACGGTCGACATTGCATTATTATTAGGACTACACTGTACTTATAGTTACAGCTTCTGTGGTGCTGTGAGCGTGGAGCCAGCTGTAAAGCGAGAGCGCTGGTTCGATTCCCGCAGATAAAGATTTGTTTTGGGTCTGGGCGTGTTTTCTCCAGAGGAGTTAACGTCAGGCAGGCGCGACCGGTTGTACTTTTATTTCCAATGTTTTTTACAAGACAGAGTCAGGCTAATAGCTAGTTAAGTCATTAGTTCCACCTGCCGTTGCCACTCGCAGTGGGTTCGACGTAGCATGCTTTCTTTATGGTAGAGGAGCCCACGATGCTAAATGGGGATTTACTCGAGCGTCGTAGAGACCTATTGGGATGCAAAGCTTAGATGATATGAAGAAAAAAATGTTATATGATATATACCTTTACATCGGTGGGGGAAGCGGCTATAGATTTTTAAATATGTAAAAAAAAACTGTTGCATGGACATCCTCGAGCGCGTCAGATATTGATAGCATCAATGCCCTACGTATTTTTAATAACGTACGTATGTTAATCTGATCGTTTGCATGATGCGGGTGGTTGTATTTAAGAGTTGAAAATGAAAAAAAAAAAAAATTAATCGAGCGCGTCAGATTTTCTAAGGGAGTGTTAAGTGCACCAAAAAAAAGCTCTCATTCACTAATCTGATGATTTCGATGGGACGCAAGCTCGCGGCCATTTTCATAATGTGCAAAAAAAAATCGCCATTTTGAAATACTCAAGCGCGTCAGATTAAGATATATATAGTTCATCTTTATGTTCTAAACGTACTGTCTCATAATCTGACGATTATCTAGAGGGATTGGCCTGATCTGACAAAAAAAAATTAGAAAAACGGTTCACCTTAAAGGCCATCCCTGCAACTTCCCGCTAATTCCATTCCTGGGCTCTTAAAATTGTACTTATGACGTTTTTGAGCTCAAAATATAATTTATGTGATATTTTGAGCTTGCTGAGTTCAAAGAAATAATATTTCTATGCATTTGAGCTCTCCCAGCTCGAAAGTCTGATAGAAGTTTCATAGAACACTATTTTTGGAATTTTCAAACCGCAATAACTTTTGAATGGATCAACCGATTTTCACGCGGTTGGCGGCATTCGACGCAGTTTTATCATCCTCATAAGTAATTTTGCAATTTTAATTGATCGAACCACAAATTTCGGAGTAATCCCGAAAAAACACTTTTTCGGGTTTCTTTCGTTCACGATATCTCTCGAACGAATCAACCGCTTTTGACCAGCTTGGTGGCGATCGACGTGGTTTTTCAAGCTCAAAGGCGGATTAGTTTTTGAAGTTGATCGATAAAGCCGGTTAAAAGTTATTCCAAAAATTATATTGCAAACACGTTGTAAACAGTATGCCACGAGTCTTTATGATCAATGATGGCGTCATGGCAACAGAAACCAGAGTGGGGACGGAGTGAGAGAGTAATAGATAGAGAAAGAGTGAGAGAGGAATAGAAACGCGGAGAAGGAAATGTAGGCATCACGCAACTGCACGCATTTAACTTTATCGACGAATTTTTGTTATTTCGGCTTGCGGAAATCGTCAGATTATATATTTTTCATTATTCTTGAATTATTTCCTTCAAAATAAAAAAAAATTTAGCTACGCTCGAGAATGTCGAGATGACGTTTTTTTTTACAACTTTGTTGCCCTCCGCTTTTTTTACGTCACTCTCAAATTGTCAGATTAGTGGAATATACACTATTTAGGATGTAATTAACTCACCCTACCTTAATCTGACGCGCTCGAGAATTTCTGATGGTCAATTTTTTTTTACTAATCTGATCCTGTATCCTTCACGGGCGGCCTTATATATGGGCCTCATGTTTTGTGGAGGTACTTAACCGGGTACAAGGTATCCCCCTGTATATTAATCTGTCGCGCTTTAGTAAATCCCGAAATCCCCGCTTGGGCTCCCCTACCATTACACAATATGTTACAGCAGAAAGATATGGCTTGTAGTTATTACGACCGGCCGCTATAAATAAAATAATAAAACAACGTAATTTCTTTCACTTTTTAATCTCATTCATATCAAATTACTGAACATACTTTTTAGTATCTATTTATCTAAAAAATATGATACACTAAAATATAAGTTAGCGTGGCACCATTGTAGATAAGTTACCAAATGGCTGTGATAATAAATTATCTCAATGATTCATCGCACCTTAAAACATAAATCTTACTACTGGCGATTCTGAATCGTTTAATCCCATTTCATCAATAACATAGTCTACCCAGCAGGTACACCCTATTATATACTTTAATACAGTGTTAACGCTAAAAATACGGTACAACTATAAAATATTTACAACAAATTACAAAGCTATGTCGTTTTATAATCCGACACAATAGTGATTATAACATCACTTTGTGAGCTGATGGGATCGTGCTAAGCCAAGTATCAAAACCATCAGACTATACATAAAAATAATGATTTATCACACTTGTACTGTACATACATGGCAAAGTATAATTTTATCTAAGCTGGACCATGCTCAGTAGTGAGATACCAATGGATATTTTACATACAAATTAATGAAATCCAACAAATTATTTTAATCACAAATTTAAGGTCATATTTCGACATTAAAGGGCTCAGCAAGATGTTTTTATAACTTGTATCCTCACATTGAGATGGTCCCTGCTTTGTAAGTAAATAAAATAGTATATTATCTTATAAAAAAATAGATATGACAACATAAATATGTATTTCCTTTCGTAAAATATAATTACAAGGAACTCTTTAACACTAACATGTACATTAAACTCGTCATACGCAAATGTGTACAAAAAGTGCGTACGCAAATACATAATTTTTTTGTCAAATAACTAGTCAAAAAAGGAATGTAAACTACAGTGCAATTTTAGTAACAATTTAACAGTATTTTTGCTTATAATAACTCAAAGTTTCAGCGACCTTTATAAGTGCAGTGATTTCGTATGTTGATAATCAGTAACCATCTGGTAACTGTTTAAAACTAAGTCAAGTGCGTTTGATGTAATTTAAGTAATATATAATATGTGCACTAAAAGCATTTCAACCATGTTTTATTAACAAATAAGCTACAAACTAAAAAACTTATTTACCCTCTTTGCTTACAATATATTGAAAAAGGCATAAAAGCAATATTTTCTTATTTATACAATAAAATTTATATATTTACAAATTTTATATTACAATATAAAATGACCGCCGCTACCTCGAAAGCCATAAAAGATTATTGCATTTAAAAGCTCTAGTCACACAGACATGGTCAGAATTTAATATCACAAAGGGTGAATTACATATTAACAGTGCCTGTGTGCCTTGAACTATCAGTAATCTATTTCTAAACAGCCTTCGATACCCAGAGTGTAGTGTCAGGAACACTCTTAATAAGGGTTAAGGAAGAAATGTTCATCGTAATTTATTTATTGCTGTAAAACTTGATTATCTAAAAATGGAACCCATTGTATCACAATAATAATCCACACTCCAACATGATAGAACTCATAAACCAACTTAATGTCATAGTTAAATATTCAATTTGTATTTTATACTATACTAATTATATTCTTTGACATGATTTTAATATTTTTTTATTTAAATTAAACCTAAATATTTTACTAGATCTAAATAAACAAAATATCTAATCACAATCTTAGGTTGGCTTGTACGACAATAATCCATAATCGTATTTAACCACTAAATATGTTTAATAATGTCTACTTTTCATACGATTTCACATTTAGTGGCTAAATACGATTTAAGGATCGTCGTGCAAATCAGCCTTAGTCTTTGAATTAAAAATATTTAAAATATTCCAAAACAAAAAAAAAATGTATAAGAGTGTGATTTTATATCAAGGTTCCATTGTGAATTAAATCTGAATTACTTGGGCTAATCATTCTTGAATATAGTACAAATGCCATATTAATTCTCCCAGAGCAGATACTCTGCCAAAGTGCCTTGTTTAGAGCAACATTAGTGAAACAAGATAAAAGTATAATACGCACACATTAACAAGGCTGGGCTGAAGTATGTCACTTTACTTGTCTTCTATACCTCCCATCAGTCTTTCCCAAAACAATGGCTGTTACGCCGCTCATGATTAACTTCAGACCGGTCAAGATATTATGTACGTATTATACATATATGTAGTGGCACATTCAATTCAATAAACTTGTTGGCCGATTACTGGACAGGAAAATACTAAATAAATAAATTAATACACCCAACAGTCACATACATAGTCCTGACCCTACAGTAAGATACGAGTCTTGTGTCATGGGTATCAGGAACTACGAGAGACTTTCGGTCTCACAACACCCCCCCACAAGACTCCGAAACAAATATATGTGGATCACACAAACGTTTGTCTCGGTGCGGGGATCGAACCCGCGGCCTCTCGCTTCACAGCCGGCTACTCGCCTGCTGCGCTACGAAGGCTGTCGAAGTGCTACTAGTGGGTAAATAATAAAAATAGCATGATTTCATATTACGCTAGACAAAAAAATCAATCACAATACAATAAACCGTAATTACCACTATATTCGCTATGAAGTCGTTTCGTTAATTCAGTTAAAGTGGTATGGGTATTTGGTAGGAGGCGACAATGGCAGTATTGGTGCTGCCACACCGATGTTATAAAATGTTAACAAAAACATTTTCTAACATTTTTTAACATTTTCTAACATTTTATAACATTTGAAAACATGACAAACGACGGCTTCTTTGACGGCGCCGCTCTCAAAAGTACCGCCGCCCGCGGTTAAAAAATGTTAACAAATGTTACAAAATGTTTTAAATTGTTAAAAAATGTTTACTAAATGTTGCTGCCACACCGCTGTTATAAAATGTTATATAACATTTTCTAACACCGGTGTGGCAGCACCATATCGTGCGTTTGCTAGTAGTTGACGGTGACGGGATGGTGGGGTATGGGCGTGCCGGCGTGATGCTGCGTGTGTTGCGTATGCTGCGTGCTCGCCGTGTGAGTGAACGTGCCCGTCGTCACGCCTTGTGAACTCGTCGCAGTCACCGACCGGACCTGCTGTTCATACAACACAACCGTTAGCATTTTTGTATATCATGCTGTATGGGAAACGAAGACAGATGGTTGTGTTGGTCATTATGAAAACAAAGTCTTAAAAAAAAAATGGAATTATTTTTGAACATCATCATTTTCCGATTGAAATACGTGGTTGTTTTTATTTAAATAACTTGTTTGTGTTAGCACCTTTTTTGTGGTCAAAAATATTATGAATAAAACATCGAACATTCTCAAAAATTCAATGATAATGTTACTTAATATAAAATGTAATAATTTTTACCTGATTAACTTGATTGTTAATTTGCATAACAGCCGTGTTGGTTTGTGGAGGTTGCGGTACACTATTCTCAGCTGGCCTATTTTCAACTGCAGTTCTGTGAAGTGCAATGTGTTATTATGATTTCATTGTAATCCTCGATGTTGGAAAGAAATAAAACCGATCATGACAGCAATTATCCACAAACTGTACTTGTGGAAGTCTATATTCAACATTTATCAACATGACAGTCCATTTCAATAAAATTACAGTATTTTTTTTTGGTATTCAAGAATTTACTATTTCACTGGTGGGATGGTACCGGATAATTTTTGTACCTGTTTGGAAAAGACTACTTTTGGCTTATTTAAGCGAGTCACTTTCTGGGGTTCAGCTAATGTAATTTCAAGCCGGCATTATTCTGCCGACCGTCGAAATACGCAATGTCTCTTGACGGTCAACATCATATTTAGACTTCCAACAGGTACTGCATACTGCACCTTCTCACTTGGTCATGTCAGGAAAAAAATAGCCACCATTAAAAAAAGTAAAATTTCACTCTCTCTTCGACATTATAATCAAACTGCACTGTCCTTATAATCAGTTGCAACATTACTAGCTGGTACATGACACAGATTTATACACGACGAAGGCATTGTCTTGATGCTGTGAGTTGTATTCTGTGGTTAGCTAGTGTGTAGCCAGTTGGGTCAGGCCAGCATAATTCTGGCGACCATCAGGTGAAGAATGACACTCTTCTTTGTCCTGTTCTTCATCTATATTAGATAGAGTATTGTCATATTTTCGTGTCAGAATAAAAACAGAAAAAAATCTACGGTGTTCGAAAACCTATATGAATGAATACAGCAGATTATAATACCTGATATCGTGCTTTCTCTCGGGTACTTCGGCTTCGATCTTCACGCATTTGTTACAATCCGTGCAGTCTTCAGTCTCAGGCGGCGCCTCCCCGCTGGGCGGATTCTCACCCGCTTCGGCGTGCGTACGCCGGTGAGATACTAAATGACCTGTTAGGATACAAGATGTTGGTTATTATCAACCATTTAGAAATATTATACATATTCGGCTCAGTTTTGTATATTTTGCTATATGAACATGAGTTTGTAAATATGTGGTTTTGATTTGTGTGGTACTGACAAATCAAACATAATCCTTTACGTACTTATCGACAGGCACACCATTCATCATGTATATAAAGATATACATAGCACTACTATTGCCAATTTTAAAATGAATAAAATTCTATTTAAAGTGTGTACTAACCTTTACATAAGAAGTTTTTGGAACAGATATCGCATCGGTACGGCCGCGCACCTTTATTGTGTGACCGCTCATGGAACAGCAGGTTTCCTTTCAGTGGGAATGACTTGCCGCATTCGCCACAACTGTATGGCCTCTCTCCACAACTGTGCGATCTGAAAAAAATATCATAAATATATGTTATGATCATACATAAATATTTGTATCGCGTCTGTATGTAAGTTAAGTTCCTAGGATTCAGGTGTGATTGCTTGCCCCTAGAGTTTTTAAGTATTTTTAACTCATTTTTATCACTAAAACAAAATTCTAGGAAATAACAGGAAATAGGGAAAATCAATAATTTTCATACATGTTTTTACTCATAAATTTATGTTTGTGGTTGTAATTTATATTAAAAATATTATTATTGTAATTGCTATTCTATACCTACTTCACTCTAAGTATGTTCCGAACTGCGTTGCTTCGTTTCGGATTTATAGAATAGGGCCCAGGACTATGTGTGTGAATGCTGGATCTTACCTCATATGCGTAACAAGATGTTCCTTCCTCGTGAATGGCTTGGAGCATATCTTGCACGCATGCGCCGTGTCGCCCGTGTGCTGTTTCATATGATTCGTTAGGTGTTCCTTACGAGTGAACGTTTTCTGACAAAACTCGCAACGGTGCGGCGATTCGCCAGTGTGGATCCTGAAATACAAACCATAGTTTAATATAGCTGTTTGATAACGTATTACGTAACGTATATCTCTGAAAATTGATTAATTTATATTTCTATAGTAGGTCAACTCAAATATTTTTTTATTTGGGCTCAATATGTCTAGCAATTTCTGAGTGTGACACAGAAAAATCAAACATGGAACTAAAGTTTATTTTATTTTGAGAATGCAATAAATTTGCCAAATATTACCCACAATTACACTACAGCATTAGCAAAAAGTGTAAAAAGGTGCAAGTAAGCAAAATATTTTGAAAAAGTTTTTCTAAACTAATTACAGATCTGGTAGCAAAACATTCCATGATAAAAATCACACATATCTTGATAAAAATCAAATTGTATAAAATATTTACACTAAAAGAAGAAAAACATACCTAACATGGTTGGTAAGATGCTCCTTTCTTGAGAATGTTTTAGTACAGAAGGGGCATTTGTGTGGAGTCTCTCCTGTGTGGAGGTGTATATGATTTGTCAGGTGTTCTTTACGTGAAAATGATTTAGAGCAGTACGTGCATTTAAACGGTGTCTCGCCCGTGTGTTGTCTGCAACAAAAATGACAACGTGAAAATCCACTGTAAAAAGGTTTCCCATTCATACAAATAGCTGAATGCATTTTTATATTGACACAGTCGCCAACTCCATGCTGCAAAACACGTTATAACAACAAATGTATATGATATTACAGTAAGACAAAACAAGGGTGAACAGTACTATAAATCATTTGAACGTTTTTGAAGTGATAACTTCTTATGGGAGGGTAAACCGAAACGTTCCGTAACGCGAGCGGCGGCGAGCGGAAGGTTCCAGAATATTCGAGAACCTTCCGTGAGTCGTCACGCGGGCCAGTTGACCAGCTAGCGCTAGCCGACTTCCCTGAAACTTCGATAATTTCGAAGTCCCAGGTGGCGTCACACAGTGACCAATCGGATTGGACCGGACTTTGACCGGACTTTCACAGGACTTTGACCGGACTGTGTTCGTTTTTTTTATGGTGAATAGTTGTAACCGTAATTTAGTTTTTGATATTGATAATGACGGATATTTTACTTATTTTATAATTGGTACATGGTGCCGTAAAAAAAGTACCAGGTTCGCATAAACGCGAAGAGAGTAGAATGTACTTTTATCATGTCGAGTGGACATGTTGCCGTAATTTTGTATTCTCGCATCTTGTTTGGTAAGTTTTCACTTCTGTCGGCACTCCCGGAGTGCAACCCGTATTTTTTTATTAGCTTGAATGACGAGACGAACAAGTCGCTCGCCTGATGATTAAACATCATGCCTGGTCATAAATAGATGCAACACCACAACGAATTGCGTGGCAGTGGACTACGCTCGTCACTCTAACACATACAATTTTAAGTCTCAATGCATAAAAATAGTACTGGCTTAATTTTTTTAAAGCTGAAAAAACAGCGCTTAACACAATGTTGCTTGGGGGGATTATTTTTACAAGAATTTCTTATGTTAATTTTATCAAGTTTTAGTTCGCCATTCATAAGATAAAGATCGCCATAACTAAACGTCAGAATGGGTCGCGATGACCGAATGAATATGATTGGTTGTTTTAATCATGCAGAAAAATCGCGTCGACATTCGGCCAATAGTGATTTGTAGCAGCAAGTCTCGTTTATTGCAAACTGTTATTGATGACTCATAGTTGTTAGTCATAAGGAACCATTCCTTTACTTTGTCTTTATGTTCACATATAATCTGTGTAATTACACTCGGCCGGCCTGTAGTTAGTTACGAACAGCATTACGGTTATTGTTTTCAGTGATTAACACATGATAGGAGGCCCAAAGCTGGACCAGTTGGGTGCAAATCACACAGAAGACATATTATTAAGGCGACGCGAGGACTAGACGCGAATGCAACTTTCAATAGACAGGGCGAGGACTCGGCGGTCCTTGAAAGTTAAAAAATTTAAATATTTAATTTAATTTCATTAATTTTTAAACAAATACAATATAGTTAAAAAAAAAAAAAAACGATGCTAGCGACAAGTAAAGAGGGGACGCGGACGCGTGACGCATCGTTGTCTAAGCGTGTGATCTGCAACTTCACTGTATAGTATTTTCTATAAAGATATTTTGTAAGGAGTGTGCGTCCTCGCACGACGTTATATGTATGTGTATATGAGGCTGCTAGAACCAGAGTGGCCTAACGGCGTTTTAATGACTTTTGACCTATTTGTATTTTCGCCAATTTAAACCACGGCCGAAATGGACTTGTACTGCCATCTATGTCAAGATGATGTTACAAATATTAGGCCGGTCTGGTCTTGTAGATTAACATTTTTAAGTAACATTTTTGAGTAACAAACATACATCCATCCATACTTAGAAACTTTCGCGTTTATAATATTAGTAGGATAGGATTGTTAGTCTTTTTTCTTTTTTATTGCCTTCATAGGCAGACGAGCAAGCGGCCCGCCTGATGGTAAGTGGTCACAGCCAAGCCGCTGCCTACCGTTGAAGGAATACGCTTTTTAAGCCTCGTTTAAAGAAGGACATGTCATAGCGCTCGGGAAACACCGAGGCAGGGAGTTCATTCCAGAGCTTACAGAGTAGTTGCTGGATGGATGGTAGGGGTGCTCGATATGTATCGATATGTGATAAAATATCGATACATTTATTTGATATATCGAATCATTGAAGTCGATATATAATATCGATATATTTTATCCGATGTATCGAAATAAGGATATCGTAGAATATTTAGGAAAAATCATCATTACAGCATCTGAAAGATTTTTTTCTATCAGATGTAGCTAAAAAAAAACAACATCAAATACCAGAATAAGTATTGAATGTTGATTTTTTTTTAGCTATTCGATATTATTTTTGTTAATCATTTTCTAATAAAGTCTTTTCCTTCCTACAATTCGATATATCGAAAATATCGATATTTTTGACCGATATATCGCTAAATATCGATACAATATTTCGATATCTTATATCAGAAAAAATATCGATATTTTTTGTACATGAACATCACTAATGGATGGATGCGTGGTTATGCGTGGTTAGTTGTATACCTGACGTGGTTGACGAGATGCTCCTTGCGCGTGAAGGTCTTGGCGCAGTAGGTGCAGGCGTGCGGCGTGACGCCGGTGTGCTGGCGCACGTGGTTGTTGAGGTGCTCCTTGCGCGAGAACGCGCGCGGGCAGAACGTGCACTTGTGTGGAGTTTCGCCAGTGTGCTGTCTGCACAACACAGTACATTCCGATTTCAACGTCACCGTCACGTCAACATCACTCACGAACCTTATATGGTCCGGGTTCCCTGGGCCAGCTGATCCACTTGATTACTATCAAGCTAATTTTCCGTGAGTAGCTTCGTTTCGATGAGACGCCCAACAATTCCCTATTCTATCCCTATCCCTTCTATCCCTACCTCTGTTAGCTACCACAATAGAGAATTTTCGCATAGGGAATTGTTGGGCGTCTCATCGAAACGAAGCTACTCACGGAAAATTAGCTTGATAGTAATCAAGTGGAAAAATGGCCCAGGGAACCCGGATCAATAGGTCTATAATATCTCACTCAGATAAATCATTTACACTGAATGCCTTACATCATCTATTTTACTATGGTTTACCAGAATTTTATTGTTAATCCCACAATGTGTGGATAACCCGTTGCGCTTTTGGGATATCTTGTGCGACATTTTTTACACGGCAAATGTCAGAACACGGGAAAGACTACTCGGGTAAAGACACCCATATCGGAATGCACAATGCTGTGCTACATTTAATGGGGAAACCTCACACAAATGCCGTCTAAGACTTATCGGCAGGAGTCATAGGGCGCGGATGCTTATCGATAAAATTCATAACAAGAAATATCTTACCTTTGAAATTTCGAGGCATGCTAAATTCATGCAAACTAATCTGATACATGCTTAAAAAAAGTAGGACGAATCTAAATATACTGGCAATGAACCTTGTAGCACAGCATTGTTATTCTACTACTAATAATATAAAGGAAATATATTATTTATATGATGGTATTTTATGTTGAGATGTGGAATTGTTGGATGAACCAAACTGAATGTTCTAATAATTAATAATATTACATATTGATTGATTCATACAAATATATACTATAGGAAGTTATTCCTATAATACTTGTTAAAGTATTTCTGGCCCACCCAGGAATGTTACTGGCCCAGCCAAGAATCCCCCTAACAATCACTCCCAGATGTTTCAATCTACATCTATTTTTAATATCTCACATGGCTCAAATAGTATTTCCTCGGTATCGCAGTACACATGTCAACATAAAATACCTCATATACTATGATCATGATATACGCACCTGATATGATTGGTGAGGTGCTCCTTCCTGGTGAATGACTTGGCGCAGTAGGTGCAGCGGTGCGGCGACTCGCCGGTGTGTTGCCGCACGTGGTTGGTGAGGTGCTCCTTGCGCGTGAACGACTTGGTGCAGAACGAACACTTGTGCGGCGACTCGCCCGTGTGCTGGCGTACGTGGTTCACTGTCAACGAACAATTCACTATTATTATTTACTTGCTTTTGCTCGCGGCTCCCCGCCCGCGTGATCTGCTTTTTCCGGGATAAAAAGTAGCCTATCACCCAAGTCAGCTCATACCCTGTCTGTATACAACAAATTTCATCAAAATCCGTTAAGTAGTTTCAGCGTGATTGACGGACAAACATCCAAACATCTAAACAAACAAACTTTCACATTTATAATATTAGTAGGATGACCGGTCAAAAACCAATGTTTCACGGCGCTGTTTTTTTTGTTGTGCGGGGCGCTGTGCCCCACTCTCGTACCCCCGATATTAATTTTCAGGGCCCTTGTGCAGCTCTAAATTTCTTCCCCTGTATTGAGTTTTCTCTCATATTTTTTTTCTATTTCTTATATCTTATACAAATCTCATTATGTCCTATATCTTATATCCTATATTTTATATAAATCTCAATATATCCTATATCCTAAATTCTACTTTATATACATTCCTTAATACTATCTATTTTGTCGTCCTATTCTTCTATGCTCCTTCTCATACGTGATACTCTATCCGACTTTTCATGACTTCAACTTCTTGTCTCAATCCTTCTGCTATTCCTTTCTAATTGGTTCCTTTTTTCATATATATCACCATTCTACTTTGTACTATCATTATGTAACATCATGTTATATATTCTAGTACAATGCTACTTTTTTGTTCAATCACATACTTTCATCCTCATCTTTTCCGCTATTTGGTGTACTCTTCATAAGGTAGCGCCAACACAACCTTGCCGTTTCCTTTTGAGGCCAAGGTGTATTCGCAATGCCATTCGGTGTTCCGCTGTTCATCCTTAGCAGTATCCTATACTCGATCTTGCCAGTATATCCCATTTTTTCCATACTGGACACTCCTCACTATAAGTGTTGTAGCCTACGTCCGCGAGTTTCGCCCTTTGGCAGTTGCAGCAGGTCGATGGCCTTGCTGCAAGCCATTCCGCACACTCAGCTCTTTTGTGCGGCCCTACGCCTAGACTGCAGGCCTCCACAGAGTCGTGGCAGAACCGCCACCCGTGTCCATAGCCCAAACACTTTTTCACACGATTCGGTTCAGGCGGTTAGAGGCCTCCGCTGTCCTATCCCTCTAGGAGCCTTGTGGTTTCGGCTTGGGCATCATCCGCGCCTGCTCGACTGGCTTTGGGTTTGAGCTATGAAGCTACGACTCAATGCTAAGCCGAGCCTGCGCGACGGTTGCCCTGGCTGGCTCTTCGGGACTGGACTCCGGCGACAGTTGCCTGGCTGCGCCTCTCTTATATGGTGTCCCAAACACTGCTTATCGGGGGTACGCGTCGCCAGGTAAAATGTAAAACAGTATTATTTGAGGGTGTATGTGGCTCTCAAGTAGTCAAATATTAAAATTATAAAATTTCCAATAGTAATTGTCGTACAGTAAAATTTTTCGTCAATTGACGAAGTTAAAAATTTAAAATGACCTAGAGAGTGTACAATGCTCTCAATTGTCTTGGTCGGTCAAATAAAAACTTAAAAGTAGTGACTAGATTTGGTTAAGTCTTTCTGCCTCCGGTACGGAGCGGCGTGCGCGAATTTCTGACTGAGCAGAAATGTTGCCCTTGGTGAGCTCTATCCAATGAGCCCAAACTCGATAGCCTGGGATCAAAGTTGGCCGAGACAGGGTGAGGGGGGGTGAAGGAAAAATCAAGTTTGGGGAGGTGGTAGGCGTTGAATCGATGTGGGAGGGGGTGAAGGCGGGGAGGGGGGGGGATTTTCTTGGAGCTTCAACTCGAGGGTCAGCCTAGGATGATGGTCGCCAGCCTCACACGAACACCAGACCAAACTAGACTCGTCTCAGCCCGAAGATACGATGGTCTATTACGGCCCGTTCGGTTTACCCGGGTACACGTGTATGACGTCACCAGAAGGTCACGTGTCTGAAGCGTCTGCAAGTTATCATACAGACCACTTGATCACTTCTAAAGGTCCAGCTAGTTTGGCGCTGGTCAATTGTGACACGTCACACAACTCGCGAAGCGGGAATGCACTAGAACGTTTAAACACTAGGTAGCCGGCGTAGCCGGTGACGTATGTTGTTGACAACTTATTAAAATTAGTCGTCACGCTACGACGCAGTTCGCGTACTCAAATATGCTGTTTTGCTCCCCGGCCTTGAAATCCTCTGCCTTGGTTTTTTCACTGCAGAAAATCGAGTTCTCGCGTCAGCCCCGAATTTCTTATTGCTCAGAAGGTGTGGTGAGATAAGCCTTAAGATGGTATAAAGAAACTCTGGGGTCGCAGATCGTTTCGACTTCCTACAGGACTTCGAAGTGCACAGATTTTTTCAAGAACACGAAAAGCAAAATAGTCAAAAAGACTTACTGGTTTTTTAAAAACAGGAATCGGGAACTGTTCCAGCAGGCCTTCTTGGCTCTTGTACTCTTTATCCCGAGTTCCTGCGTCCAGTAATTCAGATTCTGAGCCGCAAAGCCAATCTGATTTTTTTTCCGTGTCTGGCTAAAGTGCTAGCCAGAAAACTCTGAAATCTTGGTCAAGTAAGGAGGGTACCAGCGCCCTCCTTTTGGCGTCTGCAGATGTTGGTGTCAAAGATCTCGTTTGACCAGCGTTCTCACTTTAAGTTTTGCTTTGCGGTTATCTCCCACAAACAGCGGCCTAGATCAGCCGTTTTTGGTCCGATTTCACTGATATTCACTGTGAGAGTAACCAGCACCTATTGGAGCACTATCACCAACTATCGCGACTATCGGAACACTTTGAACTATTTTCTCGATTTAAAAGGCCCGGAGCGGCTTAAAAACGATCCGCTCGTGGCAACGCGACACTTCACTGCGCTGTTAAAACAACCAACTGCGTATGCTGGTTTTAGAGGAAAAGTACATATATACGCACTCGCAGCTTTAATCCCAGAAGCGGTAGGCAGAGGTGTAACCAGTACACCAGAGCTTATTTCTGTTCTATGATATGATAGGTGGGGAGCGTATCGCTATAACAGGCACAATTCGAGATTCTGAGCCGATATTGAGTATTCCATGATATATTATGTGAAAACTCATTTTAAAACAGACAGCCTCCGTGGCGCAGTGGGTGAGTAGCCGACTGTGAAACGTGAGGCCGTGGGTTCGATTCCCGCACCGAGCAATATTTGTCTGATCCACAAAAATTTGTTTCGGGTCTGGGTGTTGTGAGACCAAAAAAGTCTCTCGTAGTTCCTGATACCCACGACAGACAGACTCGTATCTTACTGTGGGATCAGGGCTATGTGTGTGACTGTTGGGTGTTATTTAAGTTCGCTGAGAGATAGACTAGGCCACACTTGTAATTTAAAAACCATCCTTAACACTAATCATACCAACACTTATTAGATACCTAGTTTACCATAGCGGGTCAAATGACCCGAAATTTACGTTTCCTACTTTTATGTATGAATTATGGATGTTGGAAAGGAAATAAAAATATAATGATAATAAAATATGTATTATAATTATATGAAATAGTATTCTTACAATTTCTATTTCAAACGCAAAAAATAAGAGTTGTTTTTATACATCACATTTTTTACACATAAGTGTTTCCGTCGCACATGTCCCGCAAACAATTTTTTTACAATTGGAGCAAATTTTATTAGTTTTATTTTCTTTGCAGTATCCTATTTGACACCTCTTACGTTTATTAGAATCTGTAACAGGGTTAGGCAACGATCGTTTAGTATTTGCTTTTTCATTTGGTTGTTCACTGGCAACTCGAAAATCGTCGGCAAGTTCTACTGCTAGCTTGAGTAAAAAATCTTGTCTCGAGATATTATCTCCTGTCGTTTGCTTGTATAAAATCCAGGCATTTATACCAGCTAAATCAAGGATATTGAAAAAAACTTGGAGTGGCCATCTTTCAGAAAATTCATCTTCACCGATTTCCGAAAACTCTTCTCCAATATCATTTATATCTTCTAAGAATTTGGACTGTCTCGTTCGTTTCGACATTTGATGGGTAAATAGTTACCTGTATCACTAATAAAGCTATCAAAATAAAATAAAAACTATGTACCAAACTTTTCTTTTTTTGCTACCTTTTTTACACAAAAATCTAGTTTCAATCTAAAATTTTTATATTTTCTTGAATTATTCTCAGCTATTTTGATTGAACTACTTTACGTAACAGTCTTTGCATACATTTGCAGTTTACTGAATACAATAAGATAAGCAATATGTATTGATAAGCTTATAAAACAAAAAAAATGTTTTCCGGGTCAAATGACCCGATGTGGTAGACAACGGTATACGACAGTTATTACTCAAAATAAACAAAACAAAAAATTATAAAAATAGTACAGTAATACCCCGGACTTACGCGATAGGTGGGACCGAGCTATAACCGTGTAAGTCGAATTCGCGTAAGTCGGGGTATAACTTTGCATGCACTTTTGAGTGACATAATTTGAGTTTATCAATAAAACACAACGTACGTAAACAATTCAACGCGGAACACGTTCGAACCTGTCGTAAACGGACCACTAACATGGCGGAATAGGAGAGCTGACGCGCGCGGCTATCAAAAAGAAAAACCGCGTATCTCCGAATTCGCGTAAGTCGGGGTAGCGTAAGTCGGGGTATTACTGTATAAGAACAGTAGACTTAATTAGTCAGAAAAAGTCAGTAAGTTAAATTTGGAGAAGTAATAAGATAATACGTGCATTATCAATGCAAAAGTTCAAAATGGGTCAATTGACCCGTTATGGTATGATTAGTGTTAATATTCATGTTTTTAAAATGGTTGATCAACATTGTGGACAGTCTTGTGTACATTCTAAAGTGTTTATAGGAAACCGACATAAAGTAGCAGTTTGTTGCATTTCATTCTGTAAGTTCTCATTCTCATTTTCCACAGATCCAAATATTCTCCATCCAATCCCTATTCATTAAAATTAGCAACGCACCAATGATTCTTCTGGTATTGAAGACATTCTTATGCAATAGTCTTTACCATCACGTGACCCATCTGCTAGATAAAAAAAAGACGTGTGGCACTCGGAGACTGCCGCGGTAAAGCTATTGTATAGCATTTTTTATCAACTTATGTAATTATAATTATTTATTTATTTTATTTATGCAGTATTTTTTCCTTTGTTTTTAATTTTAATTTTGTGGGTCGAGGTCGGGGTCAAGGTCAAGGTCGGGGTCAAAGTCCGGTCAAAGTCTTGTGAAAGTCCGGTCCAAGCTGACTGGTCACTGTGTGACGCCAACTGGGACTTCGAAATCATCGATGTTCCAGGGAGGTCAGCTAACGCTGGCTGGTCGGAGTGGGGGGTGTTAGGTTTTTTCGTTACGGAATTTCTGTATTCGGTTTCGCCGCTCAAGGCCCGCGATAAAATCTGTGCAATAGCTTAAAACTGAGAACAAGACATAGAATAACTTAGGTAAGAAATATTATTATCGAAACACAAAAACACATTACCAAGGTGGTCCTTCCTGGTGAACGCTTTCGGGCAGTATCCACACTGGAAAGGCGTCTCTCCCGTGTGCTGCCTCACATGGTTGACGAGATGTTCTCTTCTCGTGAAAGATTTCGAACAGAAGTTACATCGATGGGGAGATTCGCCCGTATGTTGTCTCACGTGGTTTAGTAGATGCTCTTTACGCGTGAAGGTTTTCGAACAAAAGTCGCATCTGTGCGGTGTTTCGCCTGTAAGGATTGAATATGACTTCTTTTTTTATACTAAACTTTAGACTAAACGCTTGGTTTCACGCTGTCAAGTGTTAATATACATAGAAGAGTGTATGCTAAATTGGTAGTTAATAAATAGACTGTTAAATGCATATACACATAAAATTTAGACACGACATGAATCAGGCCGTAAGTAAAATGCATCACTTGTTATAATTTACAGGTTGTGGTCAGAGCATCGCGCGCGGGAATATATTTCTTACTCTTCCACCTTCCCTCATCTCCTCGCAATCGGGTCGGCGCAACATGCTTTTTAACAATTGTTGCAGAGTATTGGCTTGTAGTTTTTAAGACTGACCCCTTGTATGACGTCAACCCATCTGGGGAGTCTTGTTTTTACTGATCATATAATTTTATTATGATAAAAAATAGCCTTACAGCACTCAACAATAATATAGCTTCATTACGGCGAAAGAATTTTCAGCATAGGAGTTAAGGCCTAGAGAAAGTAGCAAACTTTACCTCTTTATAATATTAGTGATGGCAAACATAAAATTAAACTGAGTAGTAATAATTAAACAAATTGAAATTAACATGGAAATGTTAGTTTAATTACAGGAACTGTGAGTGATTTATTATAGTTAAAATGCAATGAAAACAGTAGGAAAATCCAAGCCTGACCACATGGTCGGTGATATAACACATTCAACACACATTGCACCTGATCATTGGAGTTTATCGGTAGTGGAGACGCGTATTGCGTTATTGGCGTTAATGTAAACAGTACTAACCCGTGTGCCACAATATGTGATTGGTGAAGTGTTCCTTTCTTGTAAACGACTTGCCGCACAGTTCGCAACGGAATGGAGTATCGTTCGTGTGCGATCTCATATGGTTCACTAAATGCTCCTTCCTAGTATACTTCTTTCCGCATATTTGACAATGGTGCGGCGTTTCACCTATTTGGGTGGGGCAGAAAATAAAAAACGTTAACATTCAATGATGCAACTATATTTTACTCGAAACGTTTAGTTTGTCTCTTGCTCAAATTGTTTACTCCCGATTTATGTTAACAAATTTTAGACAATATTTCGGGATATTTAATTGGGATGTTAATACAAAGTTTATAATATTTACTGTGTAAATAGTTGAATCATTCAAGTGTTTTTTCTACTTTCTGCACCACTGCAATTGCTACTAACAGTACTGGTGCAGGCTTGGGTTTCCATGTAAACTTATATAGAAAGAAAATATGTTACAAACTAAAAATTTCGAAAATAAATTACATAGATTAAATAGCTGCTATGTTTATAAAGATCCCCTTTCCACTTAACATTATAATTTTCATGCAGAATAATTAGTCAGTCCATCAACAATACACAACCATCATGTACACAAATTCGGGTGAAATAAACGCATGATACCTAATTGTATGACATTCGTATGCAAAGATGCAACCAATGCCGATACCCCTCGCCTGAAGGACGCCATCTTACGATTCACTTTTCGTTCACAGAGACTCCTTCATTTTCCTTTTTTAAATATAAATTGAACATCTCAGCACAAAATTTTAATAAAATAAAAGGAAAATGAAATTTCTCTCAAATGAATTCCGTGTGAACCATCTCTAATCGTACATAAACCCATTGATTTGGGTTTGCGAAATTGACACTCGATGTGGACGTTAAGTTACGTTAAAACTGCAGGTCTTATGCTATATAGACCACGACCACGACAACCCTATACAGGCCTTTTAGGCCATGAAATCTATTGTATGTGTGGAGTCATTATTAGTGTTATTCTATTTGGAGCCCATGACTTTTCTGGTATTGAAGACGTACATGGGCGGTGGAGATCACTTACCATCAGATGACCCACTTGCTCGTTTGCCGGTCTATGCTATAAAAAAAAAAAAGTTGTTAAGTTGGTACACACCTGTGTGCCACATGACATGGTTCATAAAGTGCTCTTTCCTAGTGAAGCTCTTTTTGCAGATGTCGCACCGATGCGGAGTCTCTCCCGTGTGTTTCCGCACGTGGTTCACCATGTGCTCCTTACGAGTGAACGTTTTGGCACAGAATTCACATCTATGGACAATAGAAATATTAAGCTAAGTTTTAGTATAATTTTTGTCCTAAAAACCTCCGATCATTACGCGATACGATAAATAATTAAATAATAAATACACCCAACAGTCACATATATAGTCCTGACCCCACACTAAGATACGAGTCTTGTGTCGTTGGTATCAGGAACTACGAGAGACTTTCGGTCTCACAACACCCAGACCCCGAGACAAATATCTGTGGATCACACAAATGTTTGTCTCGGTGCGGGCATCGAACCCGCGGCCTCTCGTTTCACAGCCGGCTACTCGCCCGCTGCGCCACGGAGGCTGTCGAACGATGCATTCGTTTATGACGCACAGTCAAGTGCATATTTGTACTACGTAAAACTATGGGAGACAAATCGTCGGTAGCATCACAAATGCATGATTTTCGCCGCAAGTTTGGAGGTTTCCTTTAACTTATTTTATTATATTCTAATATATCTAAGTACCTGTATGGAGTCTCTCCTGTGTGACTCCTCACATGATTGTCAAGATGTTCTTTCCTTGAAAATGTTTTATGACAAGCTGTGCATGCGTATGGTTTGTCTATCGTCGATCTTTTCGCGTGCCTCTCTGACGGATCACCGGCTGCAATAAACATTACTTTTTAACAAACTAAAACAACACCAACAAAACCAAAAGAGTACCTTTGTATTAGAGGGTTATAGTAATGTTACTGATTGTCTTCGAAATATCAAGCTGGCGTGAAGTTGGTCACGAGCGGCGTCGCGACAATTGTATTCAGAGATTAAAGGGTAGCGGGAGGAATAGTGGATGAATGAAGTGACCCACTTTGGGTGCAGCAAAATTTAACACGTATTATTTATCTTCAATGCGAAAGTGAATTGACAGACATTTTCAATTGAGTGATTTTTTTTAAAAATAAATTTTGATGTTATTTAGTATGAAGGTATTTTAACACCGAGGAAGAACATAAATGTTACTTTTTATCCTTGAAACACCTTCACACAGCGGCCGGAACCGCGAGCAAAAGCTGGTAATCCTGCATCATCATATTTTATAATATGGTTTTATTTTAGTTACTAGCTTTTGCTCGCGGCTACGCCCGCGTGATCTGCTTTTTCAGGGATAAAAAGTAGCTTATCACCCAAGTCAGCTCATACCCTGTCTGTATACCAAATTTCATCAAAATCCGTTCAGTAGTTTCAGCGTGATTGACGGACAAACAAACAAACTTTCACATTTAAAATACTAATATTATAAATGTGAAAGTTTGTGTAGGATGCTCTGGATTTTTATTACGCTTAAAAACAGATACAATACGCGAAGGATAACTTTGCCGGGCTGAAGTCCGTGACGACGCGACGCCACATGGTGCATTATTCTCACACACTACTGGTGGCGGAAGGCGTAGAGAACTGGTGAAGTGATTAACTTCAATCGAGTCAAGTTATTTTGCGTTTATTGTACATAATGTTATAATTCATTGATTAGCAGTAACATCTGTAGTTGATACATACCAAGATGACATTTCCCGTGTCTCGACAATTCGACGGGGTTGGCAAACGCTGAGCCGCACACTTGACACGTGAATGGCTTGCTCTCGCCGTGATAACGCCTGTACGTACAAACCCGTTATTAATTACATATAATAAGTATTATTTAAACAATGAAACATATTTTACAATGCCTGGCCTATATCGCCAGTGGTTTACATGCTTATAACAGCACAGAAATAAAGGTAGGTCAAAATATTTTATATGTACAAAATGGGCATCTCTATACTAAAAGTTGACATAGACTGCTAAACCATAACATCACACTTGAAACATTATCATTGAAAATTGGTTATTTGTGGCTGAGTCGATCTCAAGAGCTCAAAGTGCCACATGTAGCTCACGAGCCTCGGTTTACTGATCACTGCTATAAACAATCAATAGCTTGCAATTGTAATTCAATCAATGATGTTTAACGCATCAGTAAATTTTATAAACATAGATAATTTTATCTCGATAAATATATTTGTGTTGACCGTTTTACATAATACCTTTTCAAGTAAACATTTTGCAAATATATTCATAAAAACACACTGGTGTTAGGTTTAGTTAGTAATTGCGATGCTAGATGCGGCCGTAGCAAGGTTACGCGATGACGCAAACTTGGCAAACGACAGACCTTATTATCTTAGTACTTTGTATTTTCTACCTTTCTAACATTAACATATTAAGGGCATTATTCAATAGGGGCGTATGTACAAATCGTCCAATTAGGAAACAAAGTCGCATTAGCAAAATATAAACTTTTCAGTTCAGCAGTCAATTGCCCGGGGATACACTCTAATAACTTATTAAGTGTGACTAACCCTTATAATCACAAAATGGCCCGATATTTTACGGGCGAAGTGTGGAGAAAAGAAGCCCCCAATCAAGATCAAGAACCTCTATAATCGTAAACATTTTATGAGGTCCCATAGTGCGCGCGAACGCATAGCAGCGATTTGATTATACGTAATTGAAACACATTTGGCGCTAAAAAGTTTGGACCAATCACGTTATACTACAGCAATCAAGACTTAGCAAAGAGCTCACACACACAAGTATTATTTAAGTATTATTTTTGAATATGTTACATTAGTTATATTTTAATATTTACATTACAATAATGAAATATATACCAATCGATAGCGTTTTGTAAACTCGCATTTTCGACGCATGCGATAAAACATTTTCCAATGGGGCGAAATATGTAATTGTTTGTTATACATTCCATCGATTTGAGAGAGAAAGAAATATATCTGAAAAATTCTGATGGATCCTATATTTCACTAATTTGTTAATTTTTAGTACTTATCTAGTAGGGGTGCGATTTTGCGTACACGCTCGTATGAATTAATTTTACGAAAGTAGTTTAATTGTGTTCTAGTTACTTACCTGTGGACGATCAGTTGATATCGAAATTGGAATATTTTCCCACAAATGTCGCACGAATGATGTCCGGGCGAAGATTCCGGTTCCGACATGGCGGTGCTTGTACCTGCTTCTGCCTCAACCTCATTTATTACCTACAAAAATAAAACAAAAATACAGTAAACATCTTAGGTAATATTATGTGAAATATAACCAAAGTTAAAGGGCTTTCTTAGCATTGTTTTTTTTTAGTAATTTTAACAGAAATAAAATATATTTTTTTATATGCTTTTATGACAATTTGTAAGGTGAAAAAGTGTCTAGTTTTATCAATTAAAGCACTATAAAAATTTGAATAATTATATTTATAAATAAATACTCTGTTTAGATAAGTGAAAACTACACACGAGGGCAGCGGTCGCGACTCGGCAGAAAACTACATAACACGTCGCCCTTAGTAATTCTAATTTGCGACACATCGTGTTGTAACTATTCGATCTAAGTTCTTACCTTCGCCTGTTGTTGCGGTTGTCCTTCTGAATTCAATTTCCCAAACACTTCATGATAGGCCAACAGTTGTGACAGATCTTCGACATTCACTTTGTACATGGCGTGCATATCATGTTCTGATGCTCCGGCGGATATCTTCACTACTGCGCCCTCCATTCCCATTGCTCCTACAGTCTGTTGTAAGAAAGAGTGAGTGTTGTATAATCTTGAATTTATCTTAATAAATCATAGCGTGATAAATTAATTGCTGACCCAGACAAAAACTAATTGAAAAATGTTAGACCCATATTCATAAACCTTACATTATTTTATTAAACTGTTAAATTTGTTAATTTTCATTTTTTATATGTGATTGCGAGTGCCATGTATGTCGGGTATACTCAGGGCTATTTTCTCAAAAGGCCAATCCAGGATTTTCTGTACATTACACTCACACAACTTTGGAAAATCAATTCTCGCATTGAATTGAAATTTAAAATATGGAAATGCCTAGTTTTAAGGATTTTTTAGACTATTTTGTAATCATGTATGTAGGGTGACAACTTTGATGTTACATTACTTTAAAATTACATTGTCGCCACGATTTTTTTGGCATTGCTACTGTTCAACAAGAGTTGTTTATGGTCGATCTTTTACCATCATGACCAATGTGGTTGTATTATTTTATGTGTATAAACATGTATTGTATGTTACCTTCAAGTCGATGCCCTTGATATCCTTGATCTCAGCGGGTATGGCGAACTGTGCGTCTATTTTGGGTTGTTTGTTTTCGTCCTTGACGAGCGGCGCGTGTGAGGCGTGTGCGCCGTGTGAGGCATGAGTGGCGTGAGTCGCGTGAGTGGCGTGAGTCGCGTGAGTGGCGTGAGTGGCGTGCGGCGCGTGTTCGGCCGCGCTCGCCTCGATGGACGTGGTGCCGTCCGCGTTGTGCGTCACCAGTATGTTGGCGGGCTCGCCCGTCGCCTGCTCGATGCGCACCACGCTGTCGATCACCTGCACCACAACATGACAAACTAACTAATGGTGCTGCCACACCGATGTTATAAAATGTTTACAAACATTTTCTAACATTAAATCTAACATTTTATAACATTTCTTAACATTTTATAACATTTCTGAACATTCTTCTTTGACGGCTTCTTTGACGGCGCCGCTCTCAAAAGTACCGCCGCCTGCGGTTATAAAATGTTAAGAAATGTTACAAATTGTTACAAATTGTTAAGAAATGTTTACTAAATGATGCTGCCACACCAGTGTTATAAAATGTTATATAACATTTTCTAACACCGGTGTGGCAGCACCATAACTCAACGCGCATCGTAAAGATTACGTAAACAAACCCCTGCGAAGCGTGAGCAAGGGGATGCAGCGCTAGCGCCTTTGAACTTGACCCATTTATAACTATTCTAGCCGCCAGTCGCCTGTCATACAATCATTTTTTTTCATGAGTTATGTCCGAACTCGTAGAACAAAAGTTGTTCCTTATGGGGTTAACTATCTAATCCTGCGAGGTTGTTGGTGTTTTAAAAGTAACCCTGTATATTTTAATCATCTAACCCGAACCCCTAGCGCGTAACTTTATTATGACACATCATAAAAATTATTGGAGTGTAAGTGGGCCATCAACATCTTAGGCTCAGAACCTCACCTATATGTCAGTAAATCGATCAATATAGTCAGCAGAGTGTACATTGATGGACGAGATAATAGCGAAATTTTATTACAGTTGGGTCATTCCATATAAAATCGTCTGAAAATAAAAATAAAAATTCCCGACTAATTTTAGATTTTGGTGTAACTTTGAGAAACTCTACTCTAGGGTCCCAAAGAACAAAATTTACACAAGTTTCATTTTTACAAGCGCTTGTTTCCACCTATTTAAATATAGACTTTTAAAAATCGATCGACTGTGAATTCCGTCTTGATCATGCAGATAGCTTCAAACAGAAAAATTTCACAGCAAAAGTTTATAAGGTTGAAAAATATCGATTTTTAAAAGTCTATATTTAAATAGGCCAGAGCAAAGGAAAAAAAGATTTTATATAAATGAATAAAATAAAGAATAACTAGTAAAACCATACCTGCTGTCCAACAATCTGTTGTAACTGATGCACAGTGAGCGCATGGTCGCTCGGTATCTTAATGGCGTCGTGTAATTCCTCTTTATCTACCATTTTGCCACCGCCGGGCTCCACCACAGTCACTATGCCATCTTCACTTACTGTTAACTGTATCTGTTGGAACAAAAATATTGTTAACTGCTGTATGTACTCGGGGACTTCAATTATATAACTTTTATTGTCAATGAGTTGTATTAGAGTTATGTTATTTCCACATTCAGAGACTGCTAATGTAATATAGTCCGTTACTGAATACAGAAGTAATATTTGAAATCTCTGAGTGTCTTTGAGAGCAAATATGGCCTAATGATAATTTTATGTATAGAATTTAAATCGACATCTCATATTGTTAATGCAGATACTCGAGACTGATCTGAAATAACATGATTTTGTTTACTCTATTTCTCTTTATTTTTAATCAAATTAAAAAAGTATGTTCTAAATTCGATGAATATATTTTTTGTGTACCTTTTTCACTCATGAAAATAATATGTTCCGCGCATTTTTAAACGTCATTCAATATGTACAAAGTTGTGCGAACATGCCATATCTATAAGCGTTATAGATTGCACGACATAACATGAGCAAAATACATTTTTTTCTCATACAATCACTAAGTCATGTTCTTCAGTTCTTAGAATACATTTTTATTTGATTATCCTTATAACAAATAGTATAATAATTTAACTCTATTGTTCATAGAATTGAATTGGGTTTTACAAAAGTTTATGCACATTTTTTTACAGAAATATGATTATGACGCAAGGACAATAAAAACTAGCTGACGTCAAAAACAAAACGATGATTGAGTACTTGGATAAATTTACATAAACTATTTACACAGAATAATAATGAATTTGTATGTATAATGCACAACAAAACATAAATAAGAATAAGCCTACTATATTGTTTAGACTTTTCCACAGTGATCGGCAAGCTTATTAGACAAAAGAGCCAAAATAAATATCAAAAGTAAATGCATATAATTTCTCCGGAGCCAGAGTAAAATATAGTATCTAAAAAGAGAAAGGGTTGCCAAATTCGATACAAACAACGTTCAGGGTTGTCGCGTCGTCACCGATAAACGAATTAACATCTAGACAGGTACCAAGTTAATAGTTATAGAAATGGACAGCAATATTCATGGATTTCAAAGAAAAATGTTACTTTCACGAACTTAGTGGAGGCACTGTCGTGTTTTCATGTTTTGTAACTAGACATACCAAGCACATTTCATTTTCTAAATTGATAATGTGTGGCAGAGCCGCACTCACGGAGCCAAGAGTTGCATGTGGTGCGGTTGGTAGATAATCAGACTTTATAGTACGTTTATTATCACTAAAATGTCTCAAATGGTAGACTAACATCAATTGAATATTCAATAGAATAAGTGAAATATGGTTTAATTGAGCATTACTTTCATGGGGTTCTAAATACGGACAGGCTATAATGTTATATGGCTTATTAAGCATATTAATATTAAAGATCTTACCTCGCTAACCTGTTGAATGATGTAAAAAGCAGCGTGAATTACACGGATATAGTTTTACAAGTGCTTTATATATAAGCAATTATATATAAGCGTTTATGAGCTAAATTCAATAATTGATATACTACAGAAGTTACTAACTTGTTGATTTGGATGATCCTGCCGCGATGTAGCCATTAGCTGCTGTTGCATCATGTGTTGCTGTGAATGATGCCCCTAATGGAAAAAATAAGTAATTAATGGATTACTTATCAATTAAAGGAATAGTTTTTCTTTATGGAGTTATCATTATTTTTATTTTACTAGCATGTTTTTTTAATTTCTTTTGTGCATGTTAATTTCATTGTTAAAAGAAGACAATTATTATGATATGGGTCATCTAATCTTGGGTTAAATATTACATGATTATTTTAAGATTATACAACATTGAGAACAGAGAAAACGAGTGACATGCATACATTTTTTTTGTAGTCACAATAAAAATAATATTAAATTAAATTAACAAAAACTTACGATACATTTGACAAGAAGCAATAAATAATAGAAAAATGTACAGGTCATAGTATTCAGATCTGTTTTTGACTGACATGCATTTATCTACAAGATAAGGAAAAGAAGGTTCACTGTTTTTGAAGCTGATATTATGAACAAATGACCACTAAAATAAAGCAATGAAGTTAATCATTATTATGAAAGAGATTCGTTGAGATTAATTAGTTTAACAAATGTATTCTAGTAAATATAAAACTCCTCAACTAGAAATAGATTTTAAACATGGCTTAATCGTGTCGACGATACATAATTGATGATAGAAATTATATACAGTGGTAGAGTACTACTTAAGCTGTAAGCACTATTTATTACCTTAATTAGCTGCAGAGAAGAACCTAACTAACAATGGTAATCAAAATCTATCTAAACAAGTATAAGCTGGGTGAACCATCTTTATATGACGAACGTACATCTACCAACAACGAGAGCGGATCTATTATTGCATTCCGGCTAATAATCTGTGTGTTATCACGTGATTTACCATATCAATGTTATGGTGTTGTACAAACTCGACCCGATTATTGGGTACCTGCTGGTGCGAGGAGTGTGTCGCGCTGACTGACGCTGCACCCCCTCCCGCCTGCCCCGCCAGCTCCTGCGGCTGCCCGTGACCCACCAGCGCTTCTGCAACCAACCACACCGCACTGTACATCGCCACCGGCACCGGCAAACCACCACCACCGACCTGGCTCACTCGATTGGTAAGTGATCTCCCCCGCCCATGAACGCACACAACAACAGAATCATGGATGTGGGATAGGGAAGGGATAGGCGATTTGTGACTCCGGATAGTCACTTCACCCGAACTCTTATTTTTTCTTTATACACTCAACAGACACATAGTCCTGCGGGGTTAAAATTTGTCTTAAAAACACGACACTAACGTTGTTGCCGTTTGATTGTGATTGGTCGCTAGACCAAGGTGTGCTGTTTTCCGATACAAATCGATGCGTTGGAACGTTTAACACTTGATTAACCTGTATCGTGGGTATCAGGAACTACGCGGACTTGCGGTACCACAACAACTAGATCCGAAACAAATATTTGTGGAGCACACAAACATTCGTCTCGGTGCGGGAATCGAACCAATTCGGATTCATGCCTATAATCAGAAGTAGCACCACACAGAACTTTTAATAACAAAGCACTGAATGGTACTGTACTGGTAATGCGCAATGGTACTGCGTTCATTACCCCGTGACATAAGTTGGTGTCTCATAATGCCCAATAATTCCACTGGCTTCAATGTCTTATCAATGCGAAACATGACAACCCCAACACACTGCTGATTGGCATAAGAAATAAACAATACAATGGTACCAATCCAATAAATTACATCATGAATTCTTGAAATAAAACTAATTTAAACGGATTTTATCGCGGTTTTTTATTAATTTTGATCCCGACGTTTCGAAGACTTTTCAGCCTTCGTGGTCACGGGGAGGACTGAGGTGTAGGTTGTCCAAAAATGTTAATGTTACAGTATCTACCGTCAAATCCGTTTAAATTAGTTTTATTTCAATGAGTAACATTCGCGTAAACGTAAGAAATCATTATCATGAATTCTATTAACCCTGCATACATATTGCATTATTATGGGGTTTTTATAATAAAAGATGTTGAGAATTTTAGATGGGTAACATCTCTGAATAACAATATCAGAGGGACGAGAGTGGGGCATAGAGCACCACATAAAAAAAAAAACCTGCATACACACCATGCGATTGTCCAGACTGTGTGGCAATGATCTGCGACACTGGTATCTGCTGAGCTCCCGAAGCCGACACCGTAACTTGCGGTTGGCCTCCATGGTGTCCCAGTAATATGTTTGGATCACCATTGAGTATACTGGCATGGGCTTGTCCAAGATCCTGAAATTGAGTTATGGTTTAGACTCCGTACATAATACATTAAAGTAGTTGAGGCAATTAGTGAAAGTAACTTGTAATTGAAATGAGTTGGGATGTTGTAACTGTTAATAAATTGTATAGTTTAAAATGATGGACTAATTTTATAAGGCAATAGCTTTTACTCGCCGCTCCGCGCGCATGAATGTTTTTATCCGAAATAACTCCCGGCCTTTTAAAACAATTCACCCTCTAAGATAGTGGTCGTCACACTTTTCTAGTGAAGGACCACACAGTACCATGTGAAGTATCACTGCATATTTGTGGGTTAGGCAGTTTAACACCACCTATCAATTGACATATTATTTGAGTTTTTCGCATGTTTCAGTCTCGGGTTCCTGTATCTAGTTAACTTCATGTGCAAAATCAGTTTTGATAATATTGTCATTGTCTACTAAAATTGTTTTGCTATGTCGTGGGCCGCACAAATATCATCCAGGCCGCAGTTTGTCGGCCCCTGTTCTAAGATTATTTTCGAAAAATCGCGTAATACGTATATTAGAACCCCTATTTTATCCCATTTTAAATTAGGAATATACTTTCTTGTTCCTTGTACACACCATAAAGGGAACTGTTATGCAAAATTTCAGCTTTCTAGATGCAAAACTTTGGGCAGGGCATTGATGAGTCAGTGTGTGAGTCAGTCATTCAGAACTTATCTAGATTTCACCATGTAAGTACAATACACGCGAAATAATTTTGGCGGAATGAATTTCGGCACTTCACCCACTCTCTATACCTCTGTGATCCCTTAAGCCAACTTGCACAATGATTTTTAAATCATTTATTTAACCATTAAACATGTTAAGAAACGTCAAATTGTATGAAAAATTGACATACTATACTATACTACCAGTACACCCACGTTTGCAGATCCCCTTTTCATCTCATGAAGTGACAGAGGACGAGCCTATCGTCATATCAACAAATTCCAATATGCATTATTATTCATTTACATATGTAGTCGGTGACCATTGTGTATATTCTATTTTAAGCACAAATCCTTCATCACTACTACAAGGTCGTCATCTAATTTGTACTAAATTTTGATCATTGATAAGGTAGACCATGTAATTGATAGGTGCTATACAATTGTGAGAAATTAACCTTCATTTGATAAAACTCCACATTTGTGAAGGTTATATTATGAAAAGATACCAATTTTACAAGTTCATTCACTGTTTCAATATTCTAGTATGCATAAAAGATAATATGCCATTATTGGACATACATACTTAAGCTCATGCCTGTGTCTCTAAAAGGGTAGGTAAGTAGTAAGGGTAGGTAGGTAAGTGCGCAACTATTCCTGCACTCATGGTTCATCAATCTTATTTCAATCCCATGATGTGATAGTTGTGAGTTCTGTTATTAAAACAAAATTAGTTCAAAATATCAACTTCACTTACACAGCCTTAATGTAATTGCCAGACTTGAAATTTGGACCCAAAATTTTAGGGTTTGTCAGTATGGACTACCGCTACATCAATGAGGCAATTTCACATTATTGTAAGTATAATATAATTACTCACAACTATGCAATATTAAATTGATGAAATTAACTAAATAGGTAACTACTATCTAATTACATTTTTATATTTGGTTCAGTATGTTTTAATGTAGCATGGCAATGTGACTATACTGATGTGAAGTAAAATAAATATGTCCAAGTCACACACATAGTCCTGACCTCACATTAGGTTAACCTGTATCATGGGTATCAGGAACTATGTGGGAGTAGTGGTCCCACAACACCCAGACCCGAAACATATATTTGTCAATCATGTCATTTATCTAAGTGCTGGAATCAAATCCAAGGCCTCTTGCTTCACAGACGGCTCACCCACTGGGCCACAGAGGCTGTCAATATAATTGTTACATTGGCATTGATGTTCCAAGTTTATAACAGTCACAGCCATAGTATGAGCACATCCTTCACGTGCATGATCAAGTATAACTATAGACTATAGATACTATAGCATCTACATGCACTAGGATGACAATGTGTCTACATAGTAAAAAAATGGCATTCTTGGTATATGTCACATCTACAACATTTTGTATGATCTGTGATGCTTGTTATCTTTCATAATGATTCAAAACATATTTGCAGTACAATGTTCACTGAATAGGATATTTGCATAAATTATATTTGGCGGTATGTGTTTAGGTATGGCAGGATCATTATTTTTTATTTTATGTCAAACACACTGTTGCACAACCATTGTAAAACAAGTAGGTATTTAACAATGTACAGTTAAAAGTTAACCACCAATTAACATGACAGCAATTTTTGAAAATAATATGTCTTTCCCGCTAATTTTAGTTGATAATTCTATTATTTATGTACTAATAAAATTCATCGAAATTAACAATACTCACTTTTAAATTCCAAAAACATTCCAATATCTCAACGGTTGCCAATAATTTGTTGTCAATGGTGTCAAGTAATGCATTGTAGTTATTTTTTTTTTTGAAAATAAGTATCCGCATTATTTACATTACTGATGTTGTTTTATACACATTTTATTTAACTTAATATTATGTGTCTCCCTTTTTTTGTCACATACGTTAACCTTCTATATAGGTTGACTCCTTGACATCGGCTAAATTGTTGTTGACTATGAGACAGTCTAAATATAAAATTGGAATTTTTTAAATAACTTAGTAAACATCTTTATTTTGGCTTATATGTCAGTGTGACTTGTTGTATTAGAATATGGCATATTTTATTTGATATGTAGCACACAGGCGAAACAGCCGCGAAAACTAATTAGATTTAAAACACATGTTTCAATGTTCTATAACCACATACATGTACACTTTCAAAGTTCATAAATAGTATGTACGTAGCAGGTACCTACTTTTTTTATTGACTTGCCTTGTACATGAATCACTTGTATTGTGTTGATGATGAAATGATAATATTTGAATAGAAGGTTTGTGCAGAAAAATTAAAATCTAAGGCTGAGTAAATAATTACCTGGACTGGTTTTCCATTCTCAATTCTAGTTCCTGTGGGTAATCCGTAGACAGACACTTGTGGAATCGGGCCGGGAAATAAATTTGTAAACACCCAATATTTTGCAACGCTAGACAAAGCAACGTTCACGGCAGCAGAGTTCACTCGTAGGTCAGTTGCAGACGTGGTGGGCGTTAAATTGCTTTGTTGCTGTTGCTGTGTGGATTGCACTCTTTGATTCTGAGACTGAAACCATCATCAAAATCAGAATTCCAACGAGAAAAAAACGCTTTAGAAAAACTAACAATATATTCAAACCTCTGTACTTCCCGGAGGCTGGCCACCACCCGTATTTATATTATGGTGTTCTGGATTCATATTCAGTCCTTACAAAATCGTAAACAACTAACTTTAACGTAATTATTTACAAATACACAACATTTCCTAAACTTTACGTATCGGCATTGTCATAATTCGACTGTCATCGAAATGGAGGCGCGGGGGACGCGACGGGCCGCCATTATGAAACTTGGAGCACAATAACATTTTCGACAAATTTCGTTCCAAATGTATTCTTGCTATCGCGATTTTACATACATTTCGTATTAATGCAAACGAATAAATATTAGGCACTTAATTGCATGCAATTTACTTTGTTTTTTAATGGAATCAAGTTTCGAACACATTTCCATTACACACATCAACGAGCGAACGAAAGTTTTGTCACGGTCACAGTGCTGCCAACCGTAGCAATGATCTCCACATAATTTAACTATAGTACACAATATTTTTGAAAGCTATTCCGAGTTTGCAAAACAACTCGAATAAAATCTTCTAAAAATAAAGACAACAAATTATGTAAAAAAAATAATCACTACATAAAAGTACCACAAATCTAAAGTTAGTAATAGTTATGATTTATATTGGATAGATGTCGTTGTTTTCAATAAACAAAGGCATGATCGGTACTGGCAATATGACGGTGTTATAGATGCATTCATAAAATTTATTTATTTATTTAATGACTCTTCTTTTGTTCTTATTCATTTAGTATTCGGAGAATAAACATCGGACATAGTTGCATCAAATGACTTGTAATATCAAATAATGAATTAATTACTGATGAAGATACGACGAAATAAGTTTAAAAATTACTTAAAAATCGACTTCAAAATTCGAAATTAACAACAATCTTAACCAAAACATAGAAGGGCCTACATCGCAACTAAACTCTATCGAATATTTTTTTTTCCGGAATTAGTCCACCGAAAAATCGATGCATATACATAAAAAAAGTAAAAGAGGTAATGTTCGTGGTAATTATGCTATAGGTGAAAGAGGTAAGGTAAGGTAAAAGAGGTAATGTTCGCGGTAATTATGCTATAGGTGAAAGAGGTAAGGTAAGGTAAAAGAGGTAATGTTCGTGGTAATTATGCTATAGGTGAAAGAGGTAAGGTAAGGTAAAAGAGGTAATGTTCGTGGTAAATATGCTAATAAGAGGTAATTCTGTGGAGTTACTAGTGGACGCTGTGGACACTTCTTACGATCACTATTACTGTGGTATTGTAGGTTTTCACTGATGGTGGTGATCATTGAATAGCGTCGCCATCTTCTACGTTAGCTGGCCTTTGCCAATAAAACAAGTTAGGAGCGTCCCTGGGAAAACTGAGTTGTCTCTGTTTCATGATGTTAGTTGGTGAGCCTATTGTCATACATTTTCGAATCGAAAACTTAAACACAAATCTTGATTGCCCGATCTGAGATTTACCTCTGAAATGACCTAGAACAAACCGTCCTCAGTCTTAGTATGTTGCCACTAAACCAATGTGACGATTAGCATATTTATTAATTTACAATTCTGTAATTGTTTTAAATTGTTGTTCATAAAAATGTTAATTAAAATAAATCGGAAAGAATTGCACTGAAGAGTAAACATGAAAAGTAAAATAAATCGCAAAGAATTGTACTGAAGAATTATAAGCAGCGATCGCTCAGTGGGGAGTGATACGGATCGTAAACATAAAAGTAGTAGGTTCGAATCCAGCCCCAAGACACGTAACTCTGATTTTAAGAAGTTACATGTAGGTATATTCATTGTTAAATCATCGCTTGCTTTAACGGTGAAGTAGTCATCTTTTTCCGGGATAAAAAGTATCCTATCACCCAAGTCAGCTCATACCCTGTCTGTATACCAAATTTCATCAAAACCCGTTCAGTAGTTTCAGCGGGATTGACGGACAAACATCCAAACAAACAAACTTTCACATTTAGTAGGATTACGTCGCAAAGGCCGGTGAGCCAATTGTCTTTAAGCCGAACGACCGCTGGATCGGGTTTTTACCAAAATTCTCACTCTAATATACCAGCTAAAAATCCCGCGGTGGCCTTCTACTGCGCTAATGGGCTAGTCCCGGGGAATCCCGAGTGTAGTACTCTAGATTGGTGCTGGAACCGTCCATCCGCTGTGCCGCCTTGCGGCCCGAGCTCCTCATAATATTGACGCCTTTATATATATAACTTGCATCTCACCGTGCATCTTGGATCACCCGTAAAAATGTACATTAAGTACAAAGGCTGTCTATCCCCAGCTCCACGGCTGAGATTCCTGGTGGCCTCAGTTAGTGGTTTCCTACGACAAATAAGGTATACCGTGGTGGAATACTACAAAAGTTCTCAATTCATGCAGAAGGTGGTTTATCCTGTGGTATTGTCTCTGACAGCAAAAGTTGTTCCTTCACATCAATTTGTAATATTGGTCATGTTGTAAAGTGTAGACAAATCTTGCTATACCGCTGCTGTATCGCTCAGAAATAGAAAAACATAACAATTTGAGGCAGATATACTGAGCCCTCGTTTTAACGCATAGGGCAAGTGGGCAATAACATTATACTTTTGCGGGTTGTTTTATCGAAAATTACAACAAAATGTACTGCAGTTTCACAGGTTATATATTTTTAAGTAATAATAAAATGTAAAAGAATCAAACGCTCTTCAGGTAAAAGAGAAAAGTAGACAAAAGTTCCAAACATATTTACTATGAGTAAGTAGAAACCATTAAGTACCCTACTTGTTTTTAGATTAGAAACAGATAATTTATAAGTGATAGAGCCACGTCGTAGACAGTTTTGTCTATAGCATGAATTAGCCGGTTTCGCCTGCATGTTACCACTGTCTCATAGAAGTCCAAGGTGTAGTAGCAGTCTGCTATTGCGTTTCGTATGGCGAGTGATATACTCAGAGGCCCAAATTCCCCACCCCATCCCAATGCCTCAATAATTATTGTCCTTTTCCTTTATAGTCGATGACGCGTGCGTAATAATTGTGGTGTTGTGGGCGTTCACGGACGGTGACCATACATTACCATCAGCTGACCAACTTGCTAGTTAGCTGGCATCTGCTTTAAAAAGAAACAATTAATGTTCTAAGTTGTATAACAGACTTCGTTGCGCAGTAGGTTTTTGTATATTGGAATCCAATTGCCAGACCTCAAGACACTGTGAGATCTTTCTGCGTAGATTGGACCACCAACAAAATTTAAAAATATATTTTTTTACAATAATTGCAAACTTAAGGTAGGCATTGTAAAATTAGCTTTCCTGGACAACCTACAACTCCGTTAACCCCGCGACCACAAAGGCTGAAAAGCTTTCGAAAGGTCTGAATCAAAATGAAATAAAAACCGCGATAAAATCCGTTTAAATTAATTTTATTTCAATGTGTAACAATCGCGTAAACATAAGAATTCATTATGTATGTATTTATTTTATATTTTTAATTCAAGAGAGAAGTTTATTAGTAAGTACCCAATAAGAATAATTCTTAAATAACCTCGGTTCTCATATAAGCAAATTGCTTAGTAATAAATATTAAATTCCGCATAGCAAGTCAACAATTGAAAATATTTTAAAGTCAAATATTCTGTAGCTAACGTATTTTGTTCCACATACATCTAAGTAAAGTGCATTACCATCATGTCATGGTCATTTCTGTAGTCACCAAGACACCAAGTTTTATTCACGCATAAAGTAGACAATACACTATTAAACACAAGAAGTGATATAATCCTAACTATATAGTTATTTTAATAATAGGCCGTAGTAAATTCCTTCATGCCTTCCTCATATTTGCATACCAGTGTCATTTGCAGCAAAAAATAGTTAATTACTTATTACCGAGAGCATAAAAAGACATAAATAAAAACATTATTACTGCACAATCATTCCGTTTTAAAACGTGAATGGGATACAACCATTGAGAGTGAATGCGTAGTAAATGCGTCTCAATATTTATCAAGTTTTATCGAATGGACATTGATCACGACACCGGATGTTCTAGTCCTTGTAATATGGGACATTACGTTGCAATTCCTGGAGTAAGGATCGTATAAAGCAACTGGATAAATGTACACAATATACGTGTACGTTCTACGTAGCCGGATCCGGTGGAACTCGAAGCAAAATACGTTTCCACTCAGTAATAACTGTGAGGCTATACGGACCGCGCGCCTTTCTACTCGTCTCCCGCGTAAACCTTTACGTTAACTTTTAAAAACTTTATAAGATCGAATATTTATATTAAATTGTATGGGACTTATGAAAATATATGTTTTTGTTTGTCTGACTTGTGGCTGTACGTTTATATGAACTTTTATGACAGTAAAAACGAGGATAGAGTCAGCTGTCATTTGTTTTGATTAGGAAACGACTCAGTAGCGTTCATTTTGCCGCTGCCCGGTCATCTATTACAGGTATGTTAGTGTTAAAATGTGCTATATTAAAATGTCGGAGTCACAATACTGTTATATTGTTAGTTTCTATTATGTTCGATGTTTTTATTTTATTAGTGGCGAAATTAAATTCAAGACAAGGAAACCGTTGTGGTCTGTCACCACAACTTGGGAACAGAAAAGAAATTCAATTTGTTTAATGAGCACTGTTAAATAAACGATACAAAGCGATAATGCACACCGTAAATTGGAAACTGATTGATACAGCTATTTTGTTCAATTGGTTGTGATATCTGCGAAGAAGGAAATTATCAATGCATTGATAAGAATTTCTTATTACTGTACAAACTATGGAACTATTTGCCTGTGGTCGTCAAGTATGCAAATTAGGAACTAAGCTAATACCACGATACACTTGTGTACCTACACATCTCGATAGACATTTTGTTATTTATATTTAAACATAACTAACAATTTAAACTTTATTTGTAACACATTTAAAAGTTTGTTCAAGGCTGTGTTTATTGATAGATAACATGACATTTCATAACATTATTCAAATAAAGTTATATAAAGGCGAAAATATTTTTTGTGTTCGTACATGACTATGCAAGAAGTTACAGAATCACTTTTGTAATGTAAGTATTCGGTAGATACTTACATAAAAAATCAATTGTAAATAAAGATCAATATTATTTGTTATTATATTAACGTACATGATGTTTATAACTAGAGCGTTTTTAATTAGAAATATTAATTACTATATTATACACAATATAGATACTAATAAAGCAATTTACTCATGAAAAAGTCGAATAAGATTTGCGTTTTAAAATCTACAATACTTTTTTAATAATCATAAGGTTTCTTAAAATTTAACTGCTGCTTAACTCAAGGAAATTTATTTTGAACAATCATTACATTTGCCCCACTATTTGAACATTTAAAATGCGTAATATAGTAGCGTTTTAACGTAAAGGGAAAATACATACTGCATTGAGTCACGAGTGTAGGTACCTTTGGGCCAATGATATAAATATTTTTTCCCGTATCACCATTAATTATTACGAACCAACTGACACATGTTCATTCATAGTTCAATAAGGTGTTGTTTGCTACTTCTGTTTATGGATAAAAAAAAACTGTGTTTTTATTTTAAATATACCCAATAGTTCACAGTCGAGGTCAACTGACGAGGTAAATGAAGCGATATAAAAATATTTGTACACGTAATAAATAAACTATATTGTAATGAACGCAACTTATTATTTGCGAACTATTATAGTAATGACTATATTGGTTGCGACTATAGGTCATCTATTTGTAGAATACGGAATGCAGGGGCGCAGACCTTTCGCATTGCATTAAGGTTCATTACATATTACGGGTACCTACTATCCTTTCATATGACTCATTTCATTATTAATAATCAAGACTTACACATTATTAGGAATATCTGGGATATATATTTGAATGCTAACTAATATAGAATAATTATTAAACTGAGAAAATTATTATTAAACTTTTTTTTATAGTATAGACCGGCAAACGAGCAAGTGGGTCACGTGATGTTAAATGATCTCCACCGCCCATGTATGCCCATAATACTAGAAGAATCATAGGCGCATTGCTGATCTTAAAGGGAAAGGGATAATTAAGGGATTAGGAAGGGGAGAGGAATTTGGGCCTCCGAATATCTCACTCACTGTAGAAACGCAGCAGCAAGCCGCTACGTCGGTTTTCTGTGAAACAATGGTAACAGTCGAGCCGGCCCATTCATGATGTAGACAAAACTGTCTACGGTGTGGCTCTACCACTCATAAAACTTATTATTTAACTGGGAAATGTGCAGTTTTAGAGGCTTTCTCAAAATACAGTTGTAGTACTTTAAAGTTGGCGCTTTAGCATTCTTCGTTTTTTACGACTTAATAGGAAAGTTAAATGGAAATTACTGTACTTATTAGGTCCCGTATAGTAAATTTTCTGTGCCAAAATAAATAAAAATACCCGACCATTCCAACTTGGTCAGTCACGCAAGAGAATATTAAGTACATACATCATTTGTTATCATTGTATTCAGATCATCACGCGTTCGGATTTCCGAAATGTTGTTTGATCAGTCAAAAGACAATTATTTAGCAAAGCTAGAAAATATATTATTGTTTTTTTTCATAAATATGTAATATATTCATTTAAGATTGCGGATCTAATGAAATTAATTACAAACAACTATAATTTTGTATACACTAAATAAACATAATTAATATTTGCCGCCTGAATATCATATTTTTTTTTATTTAATTGAATGACGAGACGAGCAAGTCGCTCGTACGATAGTAAGCGCCATGCCTGCCCATAAACAGAAGCAACACTACACAGCACTTGCCGGCCTATGCTATAAAAAAAAAAGCACTTTGAGTTATGAAGCACTGCATGGCACTGAACTGGGCTCGTCATCCCGAGACATAAGATGTTAAGTCTCATAATGCCCAGTAATTTCACTGGTTTTAATGTTCTTCAAACCGAAACACAACACTTTTGTTTGACGGCAGAAATAGACAAAGCGGTGGTACCAACCCAGACGGCCTCTCGCATACGACCTTGTGAGTGTGTGACAATCTGTGTTTAAATACACAAAATAAAAATATGTGTTGTTAAAACATTGTACGTGATTTTCCATGTTCTCCACACACAGTTTTAAATGTTTGTGCAACAGTTTATGTTCAAACTAAATCGGCTAACATTATACACTTTACTACTTAGCATTGTCTTGTTTATAGAAGATAATTTATTTTTACAATCGTAAATTGGGAATTAAATGTTTTATTATAAATCCTAGACAGCGTCCGTGGTGCAGTAGACAAGTAGCCGACTGTGAAGCGAGAGGCGGCGGGCTCTATTCCTGCATCAAGATAAATATTTGTAGCGTAACTTCGCGTGACAGCTAGTTAGAAATAAATCATATAAAGAAAATGTAATTTAAAACGTAGAATTGGGCAAGTCTTCTGTGATTGTGTAAATATAGAATACTCATTCAACATGAAATAGTTTAACCGTCCAACCGTGGCAGTAACTCTATCTAGTGTGTAACCTAAGACGTAAGATCGTTATTGGTTGTCCGCATTGAAATTTACCAATCCAAAAGCATAATTTTATGTTTACTTTAGTGAGGTTAACGAACTCAGTGATGAGTTGTATGCTATTGATTACATGAAGTGTATTGACAAGTGCCGGTCACATTTCGCGGAGCGTACGAGTCTTCTGCGTATTTGTGTCTAGAAAGTCCATAGTATTTAATGTGGCTAATGCTGCACGTCGTAGAAGGATAGAACAATGGCATCTCGATGGGTTGCTGGCTGATTCATAACCTCCGATATGCTGATGATAATTGCTCAGAATAAAGAAGATATGGTAAATTTTATCCTAGTTCGTCTAAAAACGATCAGTTTACAATTCGGCCTTGCTGTTAACAGAAACAAGACTAAAACGATGATAGTGAACCCAGCAGAACATAGTAACCCATACCCACCTACTGAGCATAGCAAATCGTGAAGTAGTGCAAAGCTACAGATACCTTGATTCTACTATCTCAAATGAAGGAGGCCGCGAGGACGAGATTAGGCGACGATTTACCGTGTTGCTGGAATGGAATGTCCGATGCTGTGGAAATATTAAGGAAGATATGGAAAGAATTAAGGATGATCAGAAATACAAAGTTGCGACTGATGAGCTGTCTAGTTTTTCCAAATTTCTTTGAATATACTAAACTTTTTAACAAAAAATAAAACCAACTCATTTAAGACTAAGGCCGGCCTCCACAACAATCTTCAATTGTATTAACCTCTAAACATGTTTACTAATGTCAAACGATTTGACATTTCTGTAACATTCTACAAATCTAAAAAATAACCTAAACATTTTTTGATATTTTTTTTTATTTAAGAGTTAGAATTTGTTTTTAAATATTATTACACGTAAATTATAAAGTATTTTTTAATTTGATACTGAAATAAAAAATGTTTTCTACCTTCCGTATGCAAAAATATTCAAAAACAATTGTGATTTTTTTAATACAACAAAAGGAAAATTAAACTTTGGGATTGTAGTACAAATACACAGTATCGATTAAAGTTTGCGTAAACATTGTGTAATAATCGAACAAGATTATGATTATAGCGCGTAAAACTGCTAATGGCGTAACAGTGGCTCGTTGTGGTATTTTGATTTCAGACACAATACTGCTACATCTTCTAATATTTACCTAAGAGGTTATTTTACCCACGCTATTCGTAGTTATAGCTCTACGATTAAAGTAATGCAATCTCCGTTTTCTAGAATTTGCGAAACTTGGTTCCGGTTGCTGTTTGTGAGGGCCAGATAACGGGTCGCTCCACACAATACCAAATCCACCGCCAAATCATGATCACCGGGATAGCGCCAGGCAGAAATAAATAAATTTTATTACGAACTAGCTTTCGTCGCGGTCCCGCCCGCGTAATCTGCTTTTTCCGGGATAAAAAGTAGCCTATGCCCATCAGTGATAATGTAGCTTTTTAACGGCAAAAGAATTTTTGAAATCGGTCCAGTAGCTTATAAGTTTATTCGTTACATAAAAAATATAAATCTTTACTCTTTATAATATTAGTGTAGATATGCAAACAATGTCCGGCTTTCCGGGCCTCGTCAAGCACTTGAGATAAAATAATATATACATATCTGTTTTATCTGCTCGATATTGGACCATATCGTTTTCCGTGTTTTTCAAGATAGCCAAAGAAGCCGAAGCGCATAATTTAAATCATAGTATTCTACGAAAAATACATATTGTTAGCGATTGTTTATATATTCTGCTGGAAAAATAGGTTTTTTTTTATAGCATAGATCGGCAAACGAGCAAGTGGGTCACCTGATGATAAGTGATCTCCACTGCCCATGTATGCCCACAATATCAGAAGAATTATGGGCGCGTTCCCGACCTTAAAGGAAAGGGATAATTAGGGATTGGGAAGGGGAGGGGTATTTGGGCCTCCGGATATCTCACTCACCGTACGAAACGCAGCAGCAAGCCGCTACTTTACGTCGGTTTTCTGTGGGACAGTGGTAATGACCCGGTTGAGCCGGCCCAATCATGCTGAAGACAAACTGTCTACAGCGTGGCTCTACCACTCAGTAGCAAATATTACATAATAACCTATAATTATATACTGTAGATTGCACATTCTTTCTTTCTACCTGGCGTTATCCTGGATTAATGCCAAGTCCCGCTTTCCTTCATGATGATTTGACGGTTGATTTGGTATTATGGGCGACCCGCCGTCTGACCTCCACAGCTCTCAATGGGAACCAAGTTTCGCCATTGCATTATCCATTAATCAGCAGAGTGTACTGTGTCCACGTAGGGTGGCTTTGAGATGTTGGTGGCCCACTTACCACTCTTACTGTATAATGTACATTGTTAATCTGAGTGGTAGAGCCACGCTGTAGACAGTTTTGTCTACAGCATGAATGGGCTGGCTCGACCGGGTCGTTACCACTGTCTCACAGAAAACCGACGTAAAGTAGCGGCTTGCTGCTGTGTTTTGTACGGTGAGTGAGATATCCGGAAGCCCAAATCCCCTCCCCTTCCCAATCCCTAATAATCCCTTTCCTTTAAGGTCGGCAACGCGCCCATGATTCTTCTGGTGGTGGGCGTACACGGGCGGTGGCGATCACTTACCATCAGGTGACCCACTTGCTCGTTTGCCGGCCTATGCTATTAAAAAAAAAAACATACTAGGTATAAGTACAACTCAAGTTTACTTTGTAGACTCTTTTTAGTTTGGCCTTCAAAATCCTTTCCATCGCGTGGTTGCATTTATAAAACGTTCTAGCATATTTCAATAATATTACTCATATTAAAGCAAATATGTTGAACCTCAGATATGCCAACAACAAAATAAAGCAACATTAATTGGTGCAAAAAGTATATCGAAGTACCCAGCAATATAACCACCTTCAGTTAAAAGTAGCATTTCAATAATTAGTTACTATAAGTCATTGATCCCGGGCACGGCCTAAGTAGCGCTAGCTTGACGTATTAAACGTTTGTGGGAGACATAGAGAAGGCGGACCCTGGAATTATGCCAGAATTACGACTGGCAGAAAGAAAGACTAAATTGCAAGTCCCTTGTATAAGAGAGGCCGTCGGGTTAGGTACCACTGCTTTTCCTATCTCTGACGTGAAATAGCAGTGACTGTTGTGTTCCGAGTTAAAAGATATTGAAGCTAGTGAAGTTATAGAGCATTATGAGACTTATAACGCGGAGTGACGAGCGGAGTCCAATGCCATGCAGTAGGTACTTGAAAATTAACATTATGTGTGGAGTTGCTTCTGTTTATCAGCCTTGGCACTTATGATCAGGCGAGAGAACTCCTCATCTCGTCATATAGATTGATAAAAAAGAATCACGTTTATATGCAATATGTATTGGGTAAACCTACATAGACATATCTGATAACTAAATAGATGACTACATAAATTCAGATGACATCGTCACCCTAGTAGGTCCCTGAGGACCTGATCCCGTACTGCGAATTACACACTTACCGCCGCGTTTTAAGGGTTTCCATTAATACTGCCACTTCTTGGGATTTTGTTCCATAAATTTGTAATAATAAAATTTTAACCATCGCTACAAGAGCTCTACACCCACAGGGGTCTGTTATTGAGTGTACTATAGTGTATACAGGGAAAGCCTTTAGGTGGTGTCACACCACAATATTAGATTAAATTTGTCTAACGGGCCTCTACGTGTTGGCTTTGGCCCCATACACTCCTACCAATGGTCCGGAACGTGCTATAATCTCGCGAAAGTCATACATAATAATATAATAAATATTTTATTTATTCTTATAAATTCTTATAAATACATATATTTTTTTATTTCGTTTGAATTATTTATTTAAACATAACATCCGGGGCGGTCTAACAGCACGCATGTGGAGTATACTGCTTTCTAAAACTGTCTCATACTGTTTATTACAAACATTTATTACGCGTAGATCTAGATTTTTACGAAGAACGAAATATTTACCCCAGACATTGTGTACTGTATAAAATATGTAGGTGTTAAGAGTATTTACTTATTTATTTGTAAGTCAGTTCTCGGAAATAATCTCGCGATGACGCACGACGCAGTCGAAAACTATCGCAGTGATACTTATGGCGAAATCGAAATAAAAGTTTTAATTACTGTTATTTTATAGTCTACCCAAAATTTCTAGTGGATCGACATATCGATTAAAATGAATTAGTAACGAAAATAATCCTTAAGATCGAATAATGCGACGAATAACTTTTACAACATTCTAAACGTAAAGTTGAAATAAGAAATAAAAAAACTCTTCTGTCGCGCTGCATTTGGGTCGAGCGAAACCTCCATTCTGGTACATTTTTGTATGGCGCAAATCTGCAAGGTCATTGGCGCGGGTTACAGTCTTAAATGCGTGAGCATGCACTTTAAGTAATTGCGAAAATACTCTAGGAATCTTTTTAGATTGTGTGTAGTGCGAGTTTTTTCGTTACCTGTCATGCCATTCGTACACGTCAAATATGTATGAAATTTATGTGTTTTCAATATAATCCGCTAGAGGCGCTGTATGGTTCGGCATGAATATTTTCTTGAATAGAAGTTGATATTGTGACAGTTATCTAAAATCTCCCAAAATGTTTCATTATGGTCACAGATAATTGTTGAGTCTCTTCCGGCTTGATAGTTTTTCACCGACTACTGAAAACTTATCGTAGTTTAAATAAATACATCTGGGTGTCAATATTCGTACTTGCTTGTTGGTAAATAATAATCAAAGGTTATTTAATTGATTCTGCATATTGTTTATACTTAAGTAAGGCTAAAAAAAAGGTTGAATAGAATTACAATTAAATAAGCGCTGAGACGTTGATACGTTATCTATTCAACATTATTTATTTTATTCATTTGTTTTTATTATGAACTCGATTAAGCATACTAAAATTAAATTTATATTAAAACTAGCTTTCCCTCGCGGTTTTATCGCAGGGCTTTTACTGCTCGGCCCATGGGTCATAGCGTGATATACGTATTATTCTTTCAGAATTTCAATTCGTGAAATGATAGTGAAAACGATATTTAAGGTAACAACAACTTTGTAACATTGTAACATTGTAACATGTAACATTAACATTTTGGGACAACCTACACCTCAGTCCCCCCCGTGACCACAAAGGCTGAAAAGTCTTCGAAACGTCGGGATCAAAATTAATAAAAAACCGCGATAAAATCCGTTTAAATTAGTTTTATTTCAATGAGTAACATTCGCGTAAACGTAAGAAATCACAACAATATTTAAATTCGTTGCGTAGTTTATGAGAAATAATCTGCCGATCAGACAGACAGACGTAGATAGCGACTTAGTTTTATACTGAGATTTGATAATGGCATGCATAATGTATTGCAAAAGGTTGTCACATTATCGTCCTTATTAAAATAAAAATGTAAAATCGAGTTACAAAATATTTTTGTGTTCTTTTTAATTATGCGGTGCAGTCCGAGGTCTACTCCACCTTGACATTAGAAAAGGTTAATAGTCTATTAGTGGGGGTTTAAGTGGTTTTTATAAGTAGCAGAGAGACGCTGTACACAGTTTTGTCTACAGCATGAAAGGACCGGCTCGGTAGCTAACACTGTCTCACTGAAAATCAACGTGAGTACATAACTGATTGCTGTTGGATTTCGTACGGTGAGAGAGATATCTATAAACCCACATCCCCAATCCCTTAATTATCAATCGGCAACACGTCCATGATTCTTCTGACATTGTGGGTGTATATGGGTGGCGGAGATCCCTTATCATATGACCTACTTGATCGTTTGTCGGACCTATGCTATAAAAATATCGGATGTAGTTTAGTACAGTTTGCATTGCCATCATGTTACTATGTGCAAGGGTATTATTTTGAGGAATACTAATTACATTCAGTAAAATCTAACATTTCATAAATGAAGATAACAATAATTTATTTGGATAACATTGGACCGTAAAAGATAAAAATAAATGCCAGTGCTACGATTATAGTTATGCGCTTCAGCAATGTTAGTTTTTACGATTTAGTACGAATATGCAAATAATGTCCGGCTTTTTACTTGGTTAGTTACTCAAAATATTATAACAGAACTTTATTGGACCATCATCGTCGCCTTTCGTGTTTACGAAGATGAATAAATAAATAAAATAATTTATTATACAATATGGATTTTTTAAATGTTGAATTTATTACCATAGACGCGCCGTATTTTACGACCGAAATTCGAATATAAAATTGACTTGAATTGAAGGCTAACTTATGAAGGCTAAACTATTGAAGGCTACTTATTTTCTTACAATTTCGAAAGCTTAGAGTGCATATAAAATGTCGAAAACTGAATTGCGCTTCTGTATTCAGGCGTTAATCTTAATTATAAATATATTTATAATTCATTTGATTCAATTCAGTCATTTGAACTACAGCACAGACGCAGCAATAATATTAATTAATTAGTCTTAACTCATAATAAGCGATATAAATTTTGAAAAGACGAAGCTAAGACCTAAGAGTGTTATCGCCTTTGCTTCTTGTTATCGTCTATTGATTAAAAATCCGTCGGATGAGTGGAAATCAATTCAGCGAGAAAATCAACTCATAAATCGATATCGTACTTGTTGCTTTGTTTAAGCACATGCCATTGCGCAATCAAAATTATGTTGGTTACAATGGGCCTTATAAAGGCAGTTAAACACAACATTTCAGATGTTTACTAAATTACATTGCTGGCGATTACAACTGGAATTTTCCTTGCCTTTTTTTTACTTTTTTTCGTGTCGTTGGCGAGGCTTGTTACCTTTTTTATGAATTTTACGTCGCTTATCTAAATAGATAACTTATTATAGATGATGTTCCGTTGCTTCAAATGTAATATAGATACTGTTTATGATATTGGAAGTGGGTTAAAGTATGTATCATTCGAAATATCATTTAAAATTTTATTCGAACCGCATGTTTTTGTTACCACTACCAAAACTTTTTATACAGTGTGTGAGACAAAGATTCTGTAATTTGTATAATTTTTACTGCTTTCATAAGAATAGAAAATATATTGGCGTAAGCTAACTACAAATCGACACTGTGGTAGAACGCAGACGCTACTTTTTTGTAAAGCGCTTCAAACACCTTATTTATTATTTTATTTTATTTATGGCTCTTGCAGTACTATGCATTTAGCCAGTGTCAAGTACAATTCATTCTCAAGTTATTTTTGGAACGAAGTTCCTTACGGCAGGCTTGGAGGGGATAGGGATTTCGCTGCGTGACCGAACTGAAAAAAATGTGATAGTAAAACCGTAAGAAAAATGCGTGGAAAAAATGCGTGGAATAAAACCGTTAAATGAGACTTTTTTTAACTTAATTTGATATCTAGCACACAAAGTTAAAGTCGAAATTCCGTTAATAAAACAGTGTGAAACTTATGACATTTGGAAATGTAGACGCGGTTTGAAATTTGAATTTGAATTTTTGATTATAGAACACGGCCGTCCACCGTTTAGTAGCCAGTCTAAGTCTAAATTAATAAGTTGTTATTTATAATTACATAAGTTGATAAAAAATGCTATACAATAGCTTTACCGCGGCAGTCTCCGAGTGCTACACGTCTTTTTTTTATTTCTATTTTTCTATTCTATTTCTATGTAATTTTATGTTGTCAAACAAAAATAAAGAGACATATTTTGTTATTTTAGTTGATAATTTGTATTTTTTACAATTTGTGTCGATTCTACATTAGCCGAAGGAACTTCGTTCCTACCTGGTGTCCCACGACACACACCAATTTTTTATTTACAAGCACGATGAAACACGGGTGCGGTCGATTTCAAGGTCTTGTCGGAGTTTTGGTGTTAACTCCTTTCAGTACGATTCTTAATTCACTTATTTCAATGTTTCCATACACTGTTCATCACCGTCAAAGTTTATTGAACAAATCCATACCACTTTTATACAACAAACACAACTCTAAACTAGTTTATGAAATAAATTACAAGAAGCGAAGAACTGCACTGTCAGAATTCCCGCCAAAACTCTCTTCAAACACCTTTATATCCATTTAAATAAATTAAAAAAAATTAATAGCCTTTAGCATAACTAAACATACTGACCCTAAAACATAGCGAAAAATGATGTAGAACACTCTAGTGAAAAGTAGAAATGTATAAAAGAAATTTGCATTAAATGCAACATACAATTATTTTTAGTAGTAGGTACAATATTTATATTAAAACTGTGTTGTTCATTTTATGTTGCGTCAAAAAAGTTACTAAATGGAAACCTGAACCACTACCTACCTAAAAATATTTTCTTCGGAAATAGTAAAGTTTGTATTATTCTGTAACTGTAGCAATGGTTTTATATAGAAAAGCTAATAATTAATTATAAATAATTGAAGTCCAATCAGAGATTTAGATTTTACTATATACGATTATGTAACCGGATAAATTACTGTGAAAGCTTCATAATTATTGTGAATTAAATAAAAAAAAAACTGTTTTTAACAAAAAACTATTCCGATACCGGGAATCGAACCCGAGCCTCCTGGGTGAGAGCCAGGTATCCTAGCCACTAGACCATATCGGATGTTGAAAATGTCTTCTAAATTAAGTATCAAAATTAAAATAAGCGTAATTTCCTTTGAAAAGAAACTGTAATTATGAAAATGAAACATTACGACTAAAGATCAGAAAGTAACGTGCCAAATTTTCAAATCTTGGGACTACTATAAATTTCATTTCTATTATTTATAAACTTTTCGCGAAAATAGATCGTTACTGAAATGAGTTTTTTATTATGTTTTTAAAGAAGTTTAATAGTAAGAGCAGTATGGATACCAAAATGATTTCATTTTAATAATAGGTTGTTCATTATACATTATGTCATTAGTTTAGTGGCAGCTCACAAAGTCTGGGAACTGATAGGTACCCGGGTTTAATTATCAGGTCGTGCAATCACAATTTGTGTTTGAATTTTCGAAAAATAACATTAATTGGCCGGGAACGAGCGCCGTTATATTATGGTATGGAAATCAGCTCGGCGAGACGTGGGTTTGCTAGTTGCACCTCTGCCTACCCCTTCGGGGATAAAGCTGTGAGTCTATACACATACTGTTCATACTTGTATCTGGCTTACTCTGGCTTACTAAATATTATATTGATATAAAAATTTGAGTTAAATAATTTTACATGATTATAATTTATATTTTTTTTTCTTTATTACAGGTCTACGTTATTATTGATAAACATCGGTTAATAAAATGATCCCATAAAACGCTAAACTATCGAACGATACGGTTGTCACGCACACTAACCTCTGATCTTATCGTGTTAATTATACGCCACTAGTTTGAACTCCTGACATCTCATGCTTTTGAATAGTGGTTTCGAATCATAAACAATTAACTCAATAGTCCAATCGTACTAAAATTACTACCTGACAATATATTATGAAGCATTGTTATTTTTATTTAAGGTCATTGATATCATTTATGAAGCTTGGTTATTTTGCACCACACATCCAAATCCATTGAAAAAAACCCATATTTTTTTAGGCAACCCTATTGGTATGTGTTCAGCAACACATTTTATACCCTAAGATATATTTTTCATCCGGTAAACAGATGGGTGGAGGTCGATGTTACCCGGGATCTTAGACCATAAGAAAACATCCAAATCCATAAGTTCAGGCCTGTCTCGCCGGAGAGATAGGCACTACAGTTCTTTGAGTTCATTTACTTCTCATGATGTGATATAGTGTAAGTGGGTCCTAGTGGGTGTAAGTCCTAAGAGTGTAAGTGGACGACCAACATGTTAGGCCCAAAGCCAACCTCACCTGCACGTGGTCATAGATGAATTGGCTAAGACATGGTAAACTCTGCTGATTAACGTACGAGGTAATGGTGAAACTGAGATCCTGTTGCAGGTTGTGGGGAACAGACGGTGGGTCACTCCACATAATACCAAAATCACCGTCAAATCATTATGAGAAGGCGAACCCTAGGCGGACTTAAGCCTGGATAACTCTAGGCAGAAAGAAAGACTAAAGTCCCTACAGTCACACTCATAGTCTTGACCCCACAGTAAGATACGAGTCTTGTGTCGTGGGTATCAGGAACTACGAGAGACTGTCAGTCTCAAAACACCCAGATTTAAGGATTGAGAGCGCCTAAAGCGCTCACCCGAAAGTTCAGTGAAGCTATAAACTAGCGTCAGGTTTACAGCATACGTCCACAAAAAAAAACAACACAATATTTGTGGATCACACAAACGTTTGTCTTGATGCCGGGATCAAACCCGCGGACTCTAGTTCCACAGTCGGCTATTCGCCCGCTACGCTACGGAGGCTGTCCGGGCTGGCTGAAATTGAACCTCACTAGACGAATGAGACGAAGTACGAGTTGTTAGTGTTTGAAAGTGCGTCGTAGATATGTTGTATTTGATATACTCATAATACGAATTTAGGTAGTACTGAATGACGTTGAAAACTAATATTGACTTAAAACCACGTCATGCCCAACTGACAAAAAAAACCAACACGCCGATTTATTATCACAGTTGTTACACTGAATATTTATACTGCTATATTTCTATAAGTACAATAATTTTATTATACTAAAGGCCTAACCTCTGTCATTGAGTAAGGATGCCCAGAAGTGGGACGTGTATAATACATACTATTAAAGATATGACAATAAGTGTTAGAGCTACGTTGTAGACGATTTGTCCACAGCATAAAGAGGTCTGTTCGACCCCTATTTCACAGAAAATTGATATAATGTTACTTTGCGTTGCTTGCGGCTTGTTGGTACATTTTGTACGTTAAGTGAGATATCCGGATGCCCATATCCCCCTCCCTTTCCCAATCCCTTGATTATGTCTTTTCCTTAACGCGCCCACGATTGTTCTGATATTGTAAGCGTTCGTAGGCCGTTTCCTAGCATTAAGTTGGGAAAAAGCCAGACAGAAAGAAAAAAACGCGAAATCAATAGTAAACATATGGTAAATTGAGCCTGTGTTTGCATAAAAGGCAGCACCACCGACTACATTAAACGCAATGTATGCACTAACTATGCGTCTGACTTCAACTCGACTTTTATGTCTTCAATAGAGTTAACACGGAAGGCAAACTGAATACATATCGTGAGACTATAATGATGCCAGAAAGAGGGGGCCACGATATAAATTGACGTTTAATTTAATAGTTTTATGCTCTTCCTGTTGTCGAGAGTTAGAGCGCGGGAAATGTAAACGCAATCGTTTAGTTTCATTAAACTGTGTATAAAGAGTATTGGGGGCGAACACAAACTTTAACCATTTGGTATTTAAGAAAAAACAATTATATTTTAGCTTTCCGCTAGGCTCCGTTTTTTTTCCTTTAGGCGTTAAATTTTGTAACCATTACTAATTTTGAAGTAAATTAGAACAGAAAAAAAATATTTTTAATGAATACTGTCCATGCTCTTTTCAGTCCTTTAGGGGCGAAATATAAAAAAAAACCTTTCTTAGGTAGGAGTACGTTAAACTTTCTAGGTTCAGCAGTTTGGTGTGGACGTTAATAAATCAATGAAAATATTTTTTTACGCGAACTGAAAGAATGCAAGGAGACAAGTTTTAAAAAATAATATTTTTAAGATTTTTTAGACCTGATGTTATTACAGTAGTAATTTAATGACAAAGTACTTAATAACGAGGTTGCATAAAACTAGTATTTTTTCATGTTCCACTTCCTGCGAGAAAATGCACTGCCTCATGTAATTAGCATTGGGGTATACATTTAGTACCTGACGACACGGTGGAATGGCATAGAGCTGCTAGTTAATACAATTCAACCATGAAATACGTATGCGAGTAGAAAGTGCTGGTGTTATAAAAGAGAAAACAAAAAATGGAAAAATACGATAAGTTTACACAAAATTTAAAAAAACCTTAAATAAATACTGTAACGTCAAAAATAATAATTTCTAGAGATCTTTGTAGTGGTGGCTCCAAAAAGACTTCTAGAAATTGTTATTTGTTACTTTTCTTTGTAATTTTTTTGTATTTTTTTAAGTTTTGTTGAACATATTTTATTTTTTAATGGTTTCTTAAACATGTTGATTTCTATACAAAAACGCGGCGAGTGTAGTTATCCATACGTACGCCGTCATCAAATCTTAAGGAAGTTTATAGGGGATTATATTGCAGCTAAACTCTATCCAATATTTTTTTATCAAATTCAGTCCATAAGTGGCGGAGATGTCGTTGTACATCATAGAAAGCAAAAAAACGAAACCGGCCGATTGTGAAACTCTTCCCTTTTTAAGTCAGTAAATAAAACTGTCATTCGCTATTTTCAAATAGGCACTTTTATTATAGACCAAGTTAACCAATATAATTATGCAACCACAATTATTGTGCAAATAAGTCTTAATTAAACGTGTCCATAAAAACTGATCCAAAATTCTACAATCAATAGAAGTCAGTACAAAAAACCTCGTAAAACATTAATTAAAGCATGCACATTCTAAACAGGTCATTTCATAATTGCAATTAACAGATGCCAAGTATGGACGTGTTACAAAAAACAATTTCAAAATAAAGATCACTGGAACGACCGATCAATGCCGCCATTATGACAATGATGTGGTAGAGCGTCTAATCTAGATTAAAGTAGTTACAATGTTTTGCAAGTTTATCCGGCTGCCATTACTTGTTACTCGCGGCCAAGGTAAGCCTCGCACTATTACGACGCCGGGTAAGGCCACAAATTAGCTGTTATCTTTATGAAAATCATCTAAGTTTTTTGTATTATATTATGTGTTTTGTGAGAGCATTTTATAATCATTGAGATTCATTGTGATATTTGTCACGTTAAGTAGGTAGTATTTGTTATACCGTAGGACAGATTATAATAAAACGATTTACTAATAAACTAGCCTTTGCAGACAGCATGTATGTTTAGTATTTATACTGAGGTATTACAATTCGTATTTGTTTTCACAGCATTTCAATGTTAATGTAAACATTGCTCGGATTTGTGCAAATTGAATAATATTTCTTAATGTTACATGATGTCTATTGAAATATTTATATGTTTTATTTGGCATACATTCTACTTATCGTCATTGTCATGACATAAATAATCACAAAACAAACTATCTTTTCAACTCTACATTTGCATTCATCCAAGACAGTTTACGACATTTTGACAATGTAATAATAATGAGTGTATGAAATATTATTTCTCTGTTTCTACTTTTAGCATTATGTGGTTTAAAAATCCATCGACTTTTAATTGACCTTTAAGAGTACATTAAAGTAACTCTACTCAAGTATTAAAGTGGTATGATAACACATTTGAAAGATCATTCGGCAATAAATTTATGTATATATTACTCAATATTGTAATAACCCTTATCGTTAACAGCCTTATAAAATGTCTATATATTTTTAATGCAATATATGATTATTTCATTTAATATAAACTAGAATAATACTATAGCTATATAAATCATCGTACGCATTAATAGATTGGTAAAAGCAAAATCATTAACACTTTCAACATATCGCTTATCGTATAAGTTGTAGAGCCATGTTGTAGATTGTTTTGTCTACAGAATGAATGGGCTGGGTGGTCGATCGTGTCATCCGGGTTATTTCCACTGTTTCACAGAGACAGGTGTAAAGGTTATAACGGCGTATGCTTGCTGTTGCGTTTCGTACGATGAGGGAGACATCGGTAGGCACAAATCCTCCTCCCCTTCCTAATCTTTAAATTATGCTTTTCTATTAAGGTCGGCAATGCATCCATAATTTTTCTGATACTGTGGACTTATTCGTTTGCGTCCTCTGCTATAAAAAATCGCATAATTTAAGACGTAACATTATTACAGTATGTTAGTCTTTAAAAATCATACATACGTATATTTAATCTTTTACAGCAAATATCTTCGTAGTAAGTCGTTATGTGACTATTTACCAATAATAAAGAAAAAGATCCTGTAATAAAATTGTAGTACCATTTGGTCAGGGGGCCCTCGGGTAGCTGATCCACTTGATTACTATCAAGCTCATTTTCCGTGAGTAGCTTCGTTTCGATGAGACGACCAACAATTCCCTATGCGAAAATTCTCTATTGTGGTAGCTAACAGAGGTAGCAAGGATAGAATATTTCGATTTGATGATACTCAAAAAATTATTATTTTATTTGTAGGACAATATGACAGTTAAATTATATAAATATTAACTAAATAAAAACAAAAAAATCAGCTGGTTAGTAATCATTCTTATGACCTAGTTATCGATACCTATTGGAAGCCCCTCCTTCCAATAGGTATGATTACTAACCAGCTGATTTTTTTGTTTTTACTTAGTTAATATTTATATAATTTAACTGTCATATTGTCCTACAAATAAAATAATAATTTTTTGAGTATCATCAAATCGAAATATTCTATCCTTGCTACCTCTGTTAGCTACCACAATAGAGAATTTTCGCATAGGGAATTGTTGGTCGTCTCATCGAAACGAAGCTACTCACGGAAAATGAGCTTGATAGTAATCAAGTGGATCAGCTACCCGAGGGCCCCCTGACCAATTCTATTATTAACTTTTGTATTAAATGGAACATTTCACGTCCATCACATTATTATGATTCAAAACTAACATAACAGCCTATCGATTGTAATTAACGTAACACGATTAAACAAGTTTAACACATTTCAAAACAAGTTCCAGTTTGTAAATGAAGTAAAAAGTGTATATAATGCTGTAAAGTAAATTATATCACAGCCTATAAATCACATAGACGTCAAATCAATAATGAACAAGAAATAAAGCAGTATACAAATCGTATGAATAATTTTTCTTTTGTATATGTATGAGATTGCGTTATAATAGACTAGATATACTCAATTGATAGGATTTTGGTTCATGGACTTGCATTGGACCGGGAAGTTTGATATTATGGTCATCACGTTTTATCCCGCTTTTGTCTTATATTAAAGATTTAGTTTATTGTCATATAAAGTCCCGCAACATTCCCGCAGTTATGTTGCACGAGACACTAAAGCAAAAACACAGAAAACTGTCATTCACAAGGACGTGTCATAAGATCCTCATTTTCCTAAGTTTATAATAATATGGACTTGTTAATAGAAATATTCATTTGTAAATTCTTGCCTCGATCGTACAGTAATCTCTCTTTATTTTAATGGGCCTATATGGATTGGTTGTCGGATTTAATTAGACAGAGGGCCATTCTAATACAAGCTATATCCTAAAAGTTAACAAAAAGTATGTTTATGACAGCATAGTGTAATTAGGAAATGAATGTGCTAAAATGTCTTTTCTATTGAGAAAAGACATTTTAGCACCATTCATTTCCTAAAATCCATCTAAAATGTCTTTTCTATTGAGAAAAGACATTTTAGATGTTCGCGATACATTTCCATTAGACGATTATTATCAATCTAAACAAATGAGTTTAGATTTCATTAATTAAAACAACTTCAGCGTTTTTGTTCTTATTTATTATTTGCAACAGGCGTTAGTAATTTCACTGTTACGCAATTATACCGTAAATGATAAAAAGAGAAAAGCGATATTACGTTAGGTCAGAATCGGCACGAATCTTGTGGTCACGGTCAACTGATCGCTCTAATACTTGAATTATGATTTTAATCTTAAATGACGGACTGCGTAATGTTGGAATGGCGGACATTTGACCGGTTTCTTAATAGTAGCTGCGTGTCAAATAAAGATACAGATAATTAATAATATCATATATATTTCGTGGTAGAGCCACGCTGTAGACAGTTTTGTGTACAGCATGAATGGACCGGGACGACCGGGTCGTTACCATTGTCTCACAAAAAATCCACGTAAAGTAGCGGCTTGCTGCTGCGTTTCGTACGATGAGTGGGATAGCCGGAGGCCCAGATCCCCCTCCCCTTCCCAATCCCTAATTATCCCTTTTCTTTAAGGTCGACAACGCGCCCGTGATTCCTCTGGTACTGTACGCGTACATGGGCGGTGGAGACACGTTTGTGTGATCCACAAATATTCGTTTCGAGAATGGATGTGTTTTCTCCTAATACCGGGGCTGAAGTCAGGCCGGCGGCCGGTTGTAAAAACTACAAGGCAAATCTATACTAATATAATAAAGCTGTAGAGTTTGATTGTTTGTTTGTTTGAACGCGCTAATCTCAGGAACTACTGGTTCGAATTGAAAAAATATTTTTGTGTTGGATAGTCCATTTATCGAGGAAGGCTTTAGGCTATATAACATTACGCTGCGACCATTAGAAGCGAAGCATCAGTGAAAAATGTTGCAAAAACGGGGAAAATTTTTCATATTTGAAGGCTTCCGTTGCTAAGCTACCCTAATAATATTATTTGAAGGCTTCCGTTGCTAAGCTACCCTAATAATATTATTTGAAGGCTTCCGTTGCTAAGCTACCCAAATCTATACTAATATTATAAAGCTGTAGAGTTTGATTGTTTGTTTGTTTAATCACGCGGGCGGAGCCGCGAGCAAAAGCTAGTCTTTCTATAAAATTTGTTGTTGTTATTGCGCCGAACCCACTGCTAGTGGGAAAATGGCAGGTGGAAGAAGAGTTGCCGATCTATGCCGGCAAACTAACAAGTGCTTTACCGGATGGTAGGTGACGTTCACTGTACACGTATACTAGATTCATAGAGGCGTTGCTATGGTATGATACCAGCCACAAATACTCGAAGATTTTATGGATTAATTAGAGATTATTTCCTAATAAGTAACACAGTTAATGAATATTTATTCATCATTTACCTATACCAAATTTATATAGCATGTATTCAACATCGCGTGCGTAATGCACATGTTATGAACGTTGTATTGGGTTGCGCCCGTACATTGCAGCTTCCGCGTTAGTAAATCATACGAAACTGTGAGAATACTCAGTTGACATTTAAAATGTCAACTGTTTATAAAGGGCACGTTTAATATGCCTTTGCCAAACACAGCGACCAGAAGTCGTGGCGAAGCGAACCGAGAAAAATGTAAACGCTTCGCTTTTGCATTTCTATGTGACTTCATAGAAACGGCGCCATACATCCATACTCTTCTTTTTTATTTATGGCTTTCGCATTATTATGCATTTTGCCAGTGTCAAGTATAATTTATTTTCAAGTTATTTTTACAAGAACGATGAAACACGGGTGCGGTCGATTTCAAGGTTTTGGCGGAGTTTTGGTGTTAACTCCTTTCAGTACGATGCTTAATTCGCTTATTTGAATGTTTCCATACACTGTTCATCACCGTCAATGTTTATTGAACAAATCCACACCACTTTTATACAACAAACACAACTCTAAACTAGTTTATGAATTAAATTAAAATAAGCGATGAACTGCATTGTCAGAATTCCCGCCAAAACCCCCCATCCATACTCTATCTGTTTGTTACGTTTTCGCCGCTGTAACATTTAATCGATTTGATGAAATTTTGTACGAAGAAAGTTTGAATCCGAAATAGACTACATAAAAAGACCCAAAACCGGAATAAAGAACCCGAAACCCACGCGGGAGGAGTCGTGAACAAAAATTGAAACAAAATAAAAATGCCTCACAGCACCTTGGATCGCTATCTGTTTGTCTTTAGAGTTGACATACAACTAAACTCGTCACAAGAGCCGTACACGCAGCAGTCATAGAATTTTCGAGTTCATTGAATTTATGCAATTAGCTTACGCATATTTTATCCGCGCTCCTTATTCTTGTGTTCGGTTTGTCGAAACATGGAATATAGACTGATATAGTAGATAATGATTTGTATTTATTTGCTCTTGTATAGAAACACGCGAATGAGGGGATATTATTGAATATATTACCACGACATTCGCTAATTTTAAAGTTATGAAATGACTAAGCGTTAAATGTCAGTTTTAAAATGTACGATAATTTTAGATGAAACATTTCAATATTATGAAACATTTCTATCGATAAATATAGCGTCAATTTATTTTGCGTGAATGCGGGGGCGTGTTCGAAAATTGACTGACCGTACTCTCAGTACTGGATTATGATTCTAAAATACTTTCCAGTGCGGCTGGGGATACTGAAAAGTACCAGTGTTAAGTTGGATTTTAGTGCTACGGATTTACTGACTTTTATTTTTTTTTTCAAGTAAAGGCAGCACTGTCAGTAAAACCAGACACCCATTGTCTATATAGCCAACATTAGTACTGATATTACTATTGGTCATCCCATCCATAGTCCCGAACGCGGCCGAAGTTGATACTAGTATTTAAAAGTTGAATAATAATTTAAATGTTACAGTCGAACAATCGCATTGATTGTTTTCTAAAATACTCGATCAATGTAATCTACGAACGCTACGAATCAGCTAACCAAGGAGTTCTTTAAAGAATCAGATGCAATCGCCTTTTTAAAAACCACTACATTCTATAACCGTCTCGAATGAATTGTCTATAGCCGCAGCCGGCGCGAACAAATAACTGTGGGAAACGAACTATGTACGGCAGAACAGTTACAAGATTAAGTAATTTAAAACAAGATAAAATGTTAATTGAAATAATTTCGTTTCAAACTGGAATTCATGGTTTGCTACAAATTGGTTGGACATGTTAATTCGTTACTGATATTTTAAGATTCGTAAAGCTAACTCATGTTTAATGTAGTTCTCTCTTGTAGAGAATAGTTTGAATGAACTAAGGATACAGAACTTCAGGCAGGCATAAAAATTATACTAATCGGTGTTAAGTTTAATCGGTGGTAAGCTGTTTAATATTGAACATTGTATTTCAATTCATCACGGACGCGTTGCTGGCCTTAAATGAATGAGATTGCGAAGTAGAGAAAAGATTTGGGCCTCTAGCAATCTCACTTACCTTCCAAAATACAACTGCAAGCTGTTACTTCATGTCGGACTATATCGACCGAGTCAGACCATGGTCTATCCTTATTCCTTAAAGCCTGCAACGCGCCTTTAAACTCTTCGGAACACTGTAGGTGTTTAAGGGCGGTTCATTCACTAAAAGGTGAGAGACTTGTTCGTTTGCCGCCGTAGGTTATAAAAAAAACTCCCGTAATGCCAAATTAGACCAAATTGGCACCACTTGTCTTCCATGAGGCAAGTGAAGTGTTTATAAGGTTTTTAGATAAAGTAGACATTAGTCAGATCCGTTTTCAAATAAAGTATATTTGCCGTGCGAAATGGAGGCTACACATGGCATTACAAAACGACAGTCATGGTCATTGACGACACGTCATCATTGTCTGAATACTTTACTTGTTGTGCCGTATTGTATTTGTGCGCAAATGTTTAATTATTTTAACTTTTTTTGTTTTGTGTGTCTATTTATTTTAATGTTTTTTCTTCCCTAAATGAGCAAGTAAGTGGGCCACGTGATGATAAGTGGCCGTCGCTTAAAATGTACACCTACACCAGAATGAGTAGACGAGAGTGTGTTTGTTATCAATTTTTAAGGGTTAAGCAAAAGGAATGTGTAATTATAGGAAGGTGTAGGTATTAATTTCTTTTGGATTAGCTGTAGGTGTAGATAAATCGGCTCATTTGTGCAAGTCTTAATACGTTTACGTGAGCTTGTAAATAGGTACAGTACTACGATTAAAATGATGCACTTTTCGGATATTGCGAAAATTATTTTTGAATGGCAGAGCCACGCTGTAGACAGTTTGTCTACAGCATGAATGGGTTGGTTTGACCGTGTTGTAAGTACTGTCTTATAGAAAACTGACAAAAATAGGGGCGTGTTACTGTGATTCGTATGGTGAGTGAGATATCGATCATCGATAGTCGGCAACGCGTCCATGATTTTTGTGGTATTGCGGGCGTTCATGGGTGGTGGAGATCACTTATTATCAGGTGACCCACTTACTTGTTTGCCGGCATTTGCTGTAAAAATGTACGTAGGTACTTATTTTTACTGGAGTTACTGGCATTGATTGTATACTCGTGATAAATCGGAAAAAAGGTAAAAATGTTTGTTACTATTAGTAATTCTTTACAAAAAAAAATGTATTATTGTCAGTACTTTTTTTTGCGAGATTGTAGCTGTTAAGACCTTTATAACATCGCTTTATTCTTGTGCATGCCGTGGTCGCCTATAATTGTGACATTATTTAAATTAAGTATATTATTGATTAATGTATGATTACTAATGTTATTGTATGTCATGTTGGTGATCCTTAAATAAATAATAAAAAAAAAAAAGAATATTCCATCAATATGCGCATCATTTAAATTGTAAGTAGTACTTACTGTATTTTTATTCCTGTGGCAGTGACGCATCATTTATCGTCCTATACCTTTACAGATAAACAGTCATTGTGTTTATACAAACACATAACGCTCAATAAAGTAAGACGAGCACGATTGCTGGTGGTAGTAGAATATTTCTATCCGCCCGGATAGCGACCATCGTACAAATGGTGTTAAAAACTACCATAGTGACTGACTACCATAGTGACCACAGTGCCTGTATTGGTCATCCGCCTCTGGCCTCCCCGGGTTTGAAGAATCATTTATACAGAGTGGTATGATTCTAGTGACCACCGATAAACTCTTTGTTTATCACTAGTCGCTCGTTTTTTCTGTATATCTATAACTAAATTGTCAAACGTCAATAAGGACTTATTTACATTATAGGAATGTGCGTCATTGTGTTTGAGAGAATTGAGGTTAATTACTGGAGGTTTTCTGAGGATCTGTTTGTGAGAGATTGCAGATTATTTCTCTTAAAACCTTTGATTCTCTTGAAAGTTCTGTAATTATGTTTCATATTGTAATTATTTTTGTCACAATAAATCTCCTTAGAATATAATTGGCAGTGAAATAGTTACATTAATTAATATAAAGCTTAATGTTAAGATTAGAGTCTTGAAATAAACAATGCTATAAATAACTAAAGAAGAATATAATATATTTATACATGTGTTTTTCATTCAAATGGGGCAAGAGCAATGAAAAGATTTAATTGCGTATGCTGTTTTGCATTTTCCTATTACTACTACTAATATATAAATGCTTGCCATAATGGCCACTAATTTTAATCCCGGGCAATTCATGTGTGATTTTTTTTATCAAAAAATGAAACACATTGTGATTGCCCGACCTGGGAATTGAACCCAGGATCAATGTGAGTTGTAATAGTTTATATGTAATAGTTTTACCGTGGTCTGAGCTTGACCAATGAGGCTATAATAGGCGCAACAACGTTCCTTAATAAAATAGGAAAGTGCAGTGTTATTTTTTTTCCGGGTCGAATTAATTTTATACTGCAGCTCCCGATTGCTATAAGTAGGGAAAGACAAGTACTTCTAGGAGGCTTTTGGTTTGAGTCAAATTCAACTTACTACTCCAGCACACCAATGTGGTAAAAAAATTCTCATACATGTCAGAAGTTCAATGCTTTATGGCCGATTAGGTTACCAACTCAAGACCTTAACTTACCTTACCATGAGCATTAAATGCATTTGATCCCGATCGGTGACTTTAAAACCCCAATTATACGCAACAATGTCACCAAAAGACATTGAAAATAAATGCCAAACTCCATTCACGTTACAATAATCCCACGATTCTAATACAATGTCAATAGCATTGCTCACCATCAGGCGAAATAGTGGCCAAAAGCAAGCCTATTATGAATAAAAAAATGCATATAACAACTCGAATAACAAAGTCAGCCAGTCAATCGGGATGATATTCCAACGACAACCGCGACGAAATCACGATAGCGATCACTAAACGAGATGCGAAACTTTTTATCAAATGATTTTTATTCTTTTCAACTCCGCAAATGATGCTGAATTAATCTTATTGCATCAACTGTTTTAATGGCCGTTGAAAGGTTATGTGTCTATTTTTAAAAAGTTTGGAAAAGGTTTTGCAGTTTATATTTAATTTGGCCTCACAATTCTAAAGTGTGTGTTATCCGAGTATAAACTGTTTTTAAACATATATTTTGTACTTATATATTTTATGTAGTATTATTTCTCAAAAAACACTGCGATTTGAATTCAAACGAAGGCTAATAGGTAATCAATCATTACTTTGGTTAGTAAGAAAAACATATTTTTTTTGTAGCAGATCCACACTGTAGCATGAATGGGTCGGCTCTAAAAAAAGACTTTTCACCATTTCAAACAGTCTTAAATACTCTATTTGAATAGGAACTATTCATTTCAGCTACTGTTAATTTAAACTATCACTCTCAAATATTTAGTTCATATAATACCTATAAAATATAATGTATTATATAATGCCGTTTTGTCCGTTTTCATTCACGTAGAAAACGAAAGTCAATATTATTATCTAAGACCTACAGCTAGGTATAGTTAGTTAAAGTATTGTAACATAATTATTGTCTTCAGGAAAACTATTTCATTATAGAATGTATGATTGCATATTTGATGGGTTACAGGATTCTATTGGAGTTGATTCAAATACTTATTGTTGTCTCTACTCTTGTAATGATACGACAAAACATGTAATTTCTACGTTAATGTAGTATCGGCTTGCTGCTGCGTATCGTACGGGGTCTGAGATATCCGAAGACCCGAATCCCCCTCCCGTTCCAAATCCTTTAACTATATGTACCTTTCCTTTAAGGTCGGCAACGCGTTCATGATTCTTTGAATAATATGGGCAGTGGAGATCACTTACCATCAAGTGAACCACTCGCTCGTTTCGGCACATGTTATCACAAAAAGTTTATGCATTTATCTGTATTTTTTATTTTGAGACGACACTTACCCAATGAATTCATCTCGAAATTAGTCATCACCTATTCTTCTATTTATTTAGATAATACTTTTTAATCGGTTTCATTGCAGCGGAGTAAAATAGTTGTTGCGTATTTAAATTTTATTTAATAGGACTAATTCGATGTAGTCATCGTAATACGCTCACTACATAAACGGGTCAAATTAAGAAGGTACCCTTCATCTTCGTTTGAAAAACTAAATAATGAATACTCTCAACATTAAACCTGTTTTTCATCCATAGTACTTTATTCAAATTCTATATTTAAAAAAAAAACTCATAAATCGTATTTTTTTACCACTTTGCGACTTTTTAAAAACTAATTGTTTGCTCTTATTTTCTAGCAACTAGCAAATTTGGGTTATAAAGTTAAACAGAAGGCGCCTAAAGGAGTTTATAGACAAGATCATAGCATGTACATTAATTAGACTAATATGTTGTAGAGTTTCCATGATAGAAATAACTAGCTAAAGTACTTATCTTACTAACCTAGCCTTCTTCAATATAAACAGGACGATTTATACATTATTAAGATTTATAAAATAGCGTCTGTGTTCACATTACAAAACAGCACCGGAAAACGTGTTCAATACTAAGAAGTAGCCAATCGACAGCGTGGTGTGGGCTGTTTGTCAGTCTTGATGCGGGGTCATTTCGAGCCAATTGATTCACTGAGACATTGTTAATGACGTGGCCTATCATTTTCTATGCATAGCGCGTCATGGCGGATGATTTATGGTGCAGAATATAGCATGAGAGGTGTTTTTAATTTTAAAATAGTTTTTTTCGAATGACTATACCTATAACTGTCTATATTATTGTGGGGTTAGAAATAAAATAAGGGATATGTGTTTAAGTGAGTGCTCCTATGTTTTTTATTTAACTTCTTTTTACAGCAAAATGATTTATTACGAAAATTGCGCGTAGTATGTTGACCTTTGTATATTTATAACAATTAAAAAACTTGATTTTTTTATAATTAAAATGCAATCAACTCAAAGTTAAAAATAACAACTGTTTACCTACTCGCTTTATTTGATTTTTAATCACGTTTATTCTAAAGAGTTAATGAACAGGTATGTAAACTGCCTTTCCTTTATATTTATTTAAAAAAATGTCTATGGCAACATTTGACAATAACAATAAATCATGGCGTACGCATGTTCACGTTTACTTTAACATGGCAAAGGAAATTGTCGGACGGCTTGAATGGGACATTTAGCGAACGAATAGAATAAGTTAATGCGATTTATTTATTGTGTTAGCACGCACGGTGCACGCTTCTGCTTGCATAATGCGATCGTCTTATTGATCGGCTGATGTACGCCAACTTGATACAGCGATTCATAGTCAGGGATTGCAAATCCGTAATATGTTGTAAAAGGTTTTGTAAGGTGAAAGTTTTGACTTAAGCCATTTTTATTGAAAAATGTATTTTTTAGGATCCATGAATGTCTATCGTCGTATATGGTAGCTTAATACTAAACTAGTTGTAGTCACATTAATATATTTTTAATTTCGTCATATGAATGTAAGAAAAGAGCGAATAGGTGCCAAGACTCTGACTACATTTTCATTAAAGAAACTGAATCCGGGTTGTCTAAATTTTTAGATAGATATACATCGACACGGACCTTCTTAAATTTATGTCTATAAAAATATACATTTCAGTTGAATTAAAATTCAAGTACATCACAATTCGTGAACAAGTTGCATTTTTTGGACTTGAAGACGTGGTCGCGTCGTCATCTTTTGTGACATTACTATAATTTCACAAATTGGCTGCTTTTATTTTATGTTTTTAGTTTGTATTTGTGGTGTAGGTAGATAATAGTATAATTGAGGGTAATCAATAGGTATTTTATTGCGATTTATTATGCAAACATATTTGTTTAGAGCAAAGTTTTTAGTAGTGAGCGTAGTGGAGTAAACTTCGTTTAGTTTGAAACGTTCGGTTTATGAATAAAAATATTCATTTGTCGTCACTCAGGGCGTGTTCCGAGTTCCAACGTCACTAGCAGCAGAAATAGATGTGTTTTAAATAGTTCTGTAAAATATTTAATGTTTTCGCTTACAGTTACTTAAGCCTGTTTCACAATGTCCGTTTAAATTTTATTCGCCAATAGTTAATTGACGTAGTATCAATTTGACATACGCTTCTCTGTTGATATTGACAGCGTGATTATTTTGAACTTTCATGACTCATATTTTATCTGTAAAATAATGTTAGGAGATATAATTCTTTACTAGGTATATTGAACTGCCATTATATAAAAATTATTCAAATTTTAAGTATTCCATGGTTTATTACGACTGAGTAAAGAAAAATTAATTCAATTTATAATATACTAGCTTTTACTCGCGGCTCCGCCCGCGTGAACAGCATTTTCCGGGATAAAAGTAGCCTGTAACCGTCTCCAGGGTCCCATCTGTCTCTGTAGACAAATTCATTCAAATCGGTTCAGTGATTTAGGCGTGAAAGCGTAACAAACAAACTCGCTTTCGCATTTACTTTCATCCCTTATTAAATAAAATTTCCAAAATTCCTGAAACACGTATTTATTTGTTTTACGTCAATAACCGAAATACAAAATTTTGTTTATGTAACTTTCAAAATGACGGACTTTCATACATATTATCAACCCCTATTTTGACCCCTTTGGGGTGGAATTTTCTAAAATCCTTTCTTAGTGGGTGCCTACATAACAAATTGAATATACAGACCGAATTTCATGCTTGTAGCCTTGATAGTTTGCGCTCGGCGATGATGAATCAGTCAGTCAGTCAGGACATGTTATTTTATAAGTATAGATTAATGTTTAATTAATTAAGGTACCTTTAAAATATAACTTGTGAGTGTGACGTTGCAGAATGGAAAAACTAAGTTTATCATAAGAATATCAGCCATAAAGTCCTTCATCGATTCAACAGGTCCGCGGAGTTATTGTACAATGTACATGATCTCGTAATGTGGATACAGTCGACGGTTTAAGTATTATCTAATTCGTTGTGTATACAATTTTTAAACACGTAATATTTGTCAATTTATTTACAGTGGGTAATATGTAAAACTACTGATCCGATTCCAAAAATCTTAAAATAGGAAATGAAATTATCCCAGAGTAGTAATATTATCATCCGACAAAAGTGAGTTTTTATAAGAAATATATAGTATTAAAAAAATAAAGAACTGGATTAATTAGTTATACATTAAAATACCGCCTGATGGTAAGTGCCGCGCCTGCCTCTAAACAGAAGCAACATCACTCAGAAATTCGAAGTACTACTTGAAACTGCACTCTTCACCACAAAACGTAAGATGTTATGTCTCATAATGCCAAGTCGTTTTACAGGCTTTGATTTTCTTCAATCCGAAACACTAGTGCTTACATACTGCTGCTTGGCGGTAGAAATAGACAGTGTCGGTATCTACTCAAACGGCTTTTTGTATACGAGGGACTTACCTTCTAGTTATATTATTGTACCAGGTTTAAGGGGATCGCTTTATTATTTTCTATTGGAAACTGAATGTTTTTAAGTGACAATATGGTTTTACAGAAAGATATTAGATTTAGATAGGCAGTTAGGTAAACAGTCTATAGTATGAATGGGCCGGCTCGACCAAGTTTATTACCGCTGTCTCATAGAAAACTAAAGTGAAATTTGCTATTGCGTTTCGTACAATTAATGAGATATCCGGAGCCCGGAATCCTCCATCCCTTTTAATCCCTCAATGATAATTTCCCTTTAAGGTTTGCTTATGTTTATTAGCTGGCACGGCGCTTACAATCAGTCGAGCAACCTGATTCGTTTCGTCATTCAGGCTAATAAAAAAAATATGACATCTCTATGATTGCTATAAATTGTAGTAATCGATCTTAAGTAAGTCTATTACAAAATTTCGCTTCACAATGTCTTTCTTATCCCTTACGTTTGGTTCTCACAACTAACATTTAAGAGTATATGCTCAGGGATTTTTATGCCAACTGAGACTTTTTTATCCTGGCTCGGCAAAGTGACCACGTTACACCTGATGGTAAGTGAAGCGCAATCCAGGAATAGTGTCGACCAACGACAAACAATATGTCCATCGTAGGTCGGCAAGATCATGCCGGCCTGCCTTACTGCTTCTTCACACTCCGTTTAAAGAACCTTATATTAAAGGAAGGAGGAAACACATGTGCCGGCAAACTATTCCATAGCTTAACGGAGTCAGTGGCAAAACGATAAATATTAGTATTTTGTATTGCATTAGATCCACGTCAGACGATTTAACTCCGCAATACAACTTACGAGGTGAAGTAAACTAATTAATTTGCCATTTAGAGGTCAGGAGGAAGTGAAAAGATCTCTGTAAACGAAACCATAGTAGGTAGAGCGTTGTTAATGAGATTTTAACTCGTCCACAAGTTACCAGTATTATTATGTCGCATCCACTTGATTGCCATGATTGATGTTTTTATGATGAGTGTGCAAACATTGCTAATGGTTAATATGAAATTTTATTTTTTATATTAGTGACACTTTCTATTATAGGAGTGTAAGTGGGCCACCAACATCTTAGGCCCAAAGCCAATTTGCACGTGGTACACTCTGCTGGTTAACGGACGAGGCAATGGCGAAACTTGGTTCCCTTTACGGGTTGTGAGGGTCAGAAGGTGGGTCACATAATACTAATTAAATGTAGTTTTAGATTGATTTTATACTAACTATAACATTTTATACGAATACGTTACATTTTTATTACGGAGATTTTCTGGTACGACAAACGCACGAATATAGCAGAAAACCTTCACTTACGAAGTCGCATTATACGTTTTTTTTCAAACCGTATGACGCGGCCTCGTAAATATGTTTTTTTTTTATATACTCGCTTGTGTAATGTTATAAACTCTCTTCATGTAGATAGGGCTTTATAATTATGGTGTGTTCAAATAGCACAATTTCATTTTGTCCCCAAGAAAATGTGCAAGTAGTTTGAACTCAGTTAAATAGTATAGACCGGCTCGGAACTGCGCTCCAGTCTTACGACATTTCTAAAGGTGCATGAGCGGTTACGAATGGTAAAAGGTCACGGCGATAAAGAGCTGTTATATATAACAATTTTCATTGGTACACTTCAGTTACTCGATTTTTTATTCCATATAACAGTATAATTTATTTAAGTACCCACTTAAAATGTCTTTGAGTCATCAGACCGTCGCGTCGCGTCGGATAAATGCCAAAAACGTAATAAAGCTTCTGATAATAGCAGAGTATTTTAACACGAATTTAACTAAATATATATAACAGCTATGTTTGGAAGAAATTGATGAAAAATTGTTGTGAATATTTGCTGTGAATTTGACCTCAATCATTCTAAGTGTTAAAAATTTGTCATTTGGGTACATAGTGACGAAAAATTCATTCAGTTTTTATTTTCACTTGTAAAATCAAATCAAATCAAAAATATTTTTATTTTGTAGGCCCAAAAAGGCACTTAAAATCGTCAATACAAAAAAAATTGAATTGAATTTGTGGCAATCCCAAATTTATTTTACGTGGAAACTTTTTAGAACTTTAATTTACTCTTTCACTTACCCTCATCCCACTCGCATTGAGGTTGGCGTAATATACTGTTTAACAAGTCATGTTACAGAAAGATTTGGCTCGTAGTTTTTATAACTGGCCGTCTGCCTGACGTCAGTTTTTCTGGGGAGAGAACACATCCAGACCTTAAACAAGCATTGGTGTCTGTGCGGCAATCGAACCCACGGCCTCTAGCTACAGCCGGCTATTTGCCCATTTCACCATGGAGGCAGTTAAACCACAACGAACAAATAAAACAAAAAAGTATTACGCATACCCATTGTTCGAATCGTGTGTTATGTTCTTCAGTTTACCATGTTTTATGGTTTATTTCCCACAAATAAACCACTTCAAGATTTTCAGGAACTATTCCATTTTCTGGGCCACATTTCCAAGTTTTCCACTAAAATCCTTATTCGGATTATAACGAACAATATAAAAAATAGCCAAATCGGCCCAGCCGTTCGCATGTGATGCCTTTACCAACGAACTGCATTTCATTTCATTTAAATAGAACATCTCTCTAACAACTTAGATTTTCAAAGAATAGAGACACCAAATCGTGATCCGTGTACGTTGAGTTTTTCTATTAAGTAAAAAGATCGTAAAATTACAACACGCTATAAATATGGTTTAGTGCAAGTATTAGTTTTTCACTTATTTGTAAAATAAGTTAATAAAAGATTTACTTTATTTATAAAATTGTTGGTGTGTCTGTTTGTGATCGTGTTTCTATTGGATGACTTGACTGATTGGGGTTAGACATACATACATACATTAGTTTTGTCGAGATGATTCGTAGAGATCACGCTAGGATATACGGGATCGGATAATTAACATGCACCAGTGTGAAGCAAAGAGCTGGTATACAATACGTAAATCGTGTGCCAATCATATAAAAATATTCAATTTTCTGGATCATTAAATAAAAAAAAACGTATCAATATAAATAACCTTTACTCAATAACATCGGTGTTTGCTAAAATAAGAAAAACCTACGAATTAATCCCGTTATGCTATTTAAATAATTCTCATTTGCCTTGAACTTTTGTCAGTCACATAATTGATATATTTAGATTATTAAATGTCAAAGTATATTTAAAAGTAGACTTTTACCCGAATTTTTATACACAAAATACCATTTTATAGACAATGGAAACTCCCCACTACCATTTGTATAAAAATCCATTAATAGATTCAAGTCCTGTTAAAGTGTGTCTACTTATGTGACATTTCAACGCTATAAGACTCCGTGCCCGTGTCACAAGTCTGGACGGTTATCAAAGGTCACGACCTAATGTCATGAGGCGATCTGTTGTGACACCTCGTTGATAAAAAAAACATTTTGGCGAGTCATACTCATGTCACAACACTTATCCACATTAAGCGTAGCATTATGTGAGACTTCCAAAGACTGGGTGTGGATTTATTAAATGTCACAAATGTGGACACACTTTAAAAATATGTTTATTCATTCCGATAGTCTACGGTCTTCGATTGTTATAAGACGACGATTATACTGTATAGTGAAAGTTAATAGCAAACTTAGATTGCCTTAATAGAACAGTTGCAATCTTGCAGATTAGTAAAGGTCATTTTAATCCCAAATAAATTTAACATTATCTGACTATACGGAACATTCAATCGCAAAGAGAGTAACAAAATACCAAAGAGAGTAAAACCAAACTCAATGACATTTCGATAGAAAAAACATCTACGAAAGAGCCCAAAGCGATAGTCGAATGAAAAACGCATCAGTTCGTGTAACAGGAATAGATGAAACCTGAATTGAATTTCTTTGTAATGGTGATGGTAATTAGGAATTTTACGCGATCCAGTCGCCTTGCTCCGATGACACAGTGGCCAATCAACTTGGTCGCAGCAGGTGTGGTATAGGGCTGTCTATATTTTATTTTGTCTACATAAGTGACGTCATGATAGACCTTATTTGCAGATAGGATTAAGTGGCAAATATTAAGATTTGATATCAACGGTATATTTTTATAGCAGAGGTTGGCAAAGAAGTGAGTGGGCCACCTGAAGATAAGTGATCTCCACCGCCCAAGAATATCTATAATCATGAATGCGTTGCTGCCCTTAAAGGGAAGGGGCAATTAATGTATTGGGAAGGGAAGGTGCGTTTGGGCTCCCGGATATCCCACTATCTAACTATCTATCCCGTACATATATACATATAAAAACATATATACATATTTATGATATATTGAGTATATTAGCCAAGTTTTGAATAGGTGAATGTGTCCGTTAGCAAATTAGTATTTGATGACAATGTAGCTGAAAGTTATTTCGTAATAATATTTAATCAATGGAAATTTATGGTTAGGTTTTAATAATTTGACATAAATAGGTGAATCTCTCTTGGTATAAATTAAAACATGTTTAAATAATATTAACAAAATAAATATTTTTATAATCATAATGGTCTAAAGGTGGCAGCCCTACAAGAGTCGGGTCGTCCAATGCTAACCGGCCGAACAACTTTCGCGACTCGTCCCAATAGCGCTGGTAACAGTTACATCACACCATCTTTGCTGTCACTTAAATACGCAAAATGAAAAGGTAACAATGTAAGGCTTGCCATTTAGGTAGAGTTCGCTGACATGCAGTAACCCGATGACATATTAAAATAAAATATGACTTGACTTTTAAGATTTGTGTGTAATATGTTAATAAATCAATATAATTCATTTAGTAATTTTGCTTCCATTAACTTCGAAATGTATATCAATTAGGAACGAAAGAGTATGTTTAATTGATCGAAGTCAATGACGTATTTGAAAAATTATTATTTAATTGAATGTTTTTCTGAATGTCAATGATTCTCAGCGTCATGGACTGACGAATCGTCAATGTTTGTTTATTTATCGGAAAACGCATCCATTTTAAACATGAACTAATTTGTCGCTATAATCTAATTATTAAATGAATTGTTATTAGATGTGACAAATATTCAATATTGTCTAAATTGTTAATAACTGACAACTAGTCATATCAGTCAAGAAATGTTTGAGCGATAATTGTATGGAATTGTCCATTAGAGTGTTTTAAATAAAATATATCTCGATTTGAAAACATTATTCGCTCATTCATATGATAATATTGTAAGAATGTGGTTCACCTTAAAAATGCAATGGAGTGTTTAATTACATTTTGATGAAAATTAATTCGAGTATAATTCGGCAACGAATTAGCATTACGAACTTTTTTTGTATAAGTAAACAACATTAAATGGCTAAATTAAAGTGCGACCTTCGCCGAAGCCTTGAGTGTCTCTACATACATTTCTCATTTATTGCGTTTCATGAAATAAGTGAACGTTGGGCAACCTAATCTAAAATAGTTTGTTTATGATTCGAACTTTATGCTCGTCGATTTCGAAATTTTATAACCTCCGAACGATAAATTCCACCTGGAGTCTTAGTTTTGAGCAACCGTGTGAATTAATCTGTAAAAAAATCATTTAATACATTTTCTTAATAAGCTGAATTAATAATTTATGTTATGGATTACTTTTGTCTTATCGTTCTTAGCATTTAAATAAACTATTTTAGAAAAAGCATTACTGTTTGTGATCACATTACCACCTATTAATTATGTCTAGCGTTTATAAATTACTAAGGTATTATACAAACTGTATGACGAGTATTCTCAAACTACAAAAAAAAATAAAGTGAGTAAAAAATTCAATAATACAATTTGCAATACAGTTCACGGAATGCCACGCGCATATTTTTGCATGCGAAGTGTATTCTAGAACCATGCAACTGCCTTTTTGCTAACATAAATTAGAACAATATTCGTACATAGAAACACATACATTGGGCTGTTTTGCTATGTATTAAACATGGCACATACCTAAATATTATTAGCTTCGCATTCTTCATTCTTCTTGCACCTGTCCTTAGAGATAAGGAGAAGAGTGCAAACCCACCCTCGCAGTGGTATCGACGCAACATGCTTTTTAACACATGCGACATTTGACTTGTGGTTTTTACGACCAGCCGCCTGCTTGACGTCAACCCCTCTGGGCAGAAAATATGCGCAGACCCGAAAATATTTGTGGATCACACAAATATTTATATCGATGCAAGAATCGAACTCGTGATGTTTTGCTTCACAGCCGGCTACGGAGGCTGTCCTCTTGATCGTCCTCACGGATCTTCAAAAATTAGGAGATTCTCAATTCGTCTGTATTTATAGTACAAATTTATATACACGGATATTTCTGACACCCATTTGATGATTTTTTTATCATATGACAGAGTTTACACTGACAGTGGTCCCATCTAAATTTGGTTGAGATCTGATGACGGAGTAAGATAGAAAACAGGAAAGTCCTCAACGGATAACAGCAAACGTAGCGCGATTCAGATATTGACGCCGGTTTTTGAAGTATTTCAATTCTGTATATCGGTTAATTATTTTTAATTTGTTATATCAAATAAAAAACATAATTCTTAACTAGAACTCTTATTTCTTGTCTCCTATAACTCTACATAGTCTTTTGCTTAAAAACTTCCGTCTTTTTTGCTGTGTCCGATGTCGTTTAAATCTTCATCAGATAAAAACTATCCAAAAGGTATGTAGCACGAGTCGCGACCTTGTTTTTTGTGACAAAAGTTGGTAATTGAATCTTATAGATGGTATCACTAATCACAAACCTTTCTAATGACCTCGGTTACTTATAATTTAAACGTAAAAATCGATATTTAATTTACGAGATCGTATGAGCGTTGATATGACACCGGGTATTCCAGGCAACCTTGCCCCAGGGCCGGCGACAATCGGCATCTCGTTATAGACGCGCGGTATGCGTGGGCGCAAGATCTTTCTCTACTCTATACGTGATTTGCTCAAAACACTACACTCGCCTGCACTAGCGGATCGTTTTACACTCCGTGTTTATTTCTTAAATCGCGATTTCTGCTGTCAGTGGCCACTAATCCAAAATACTATTTGTGAAAGTCGAATAAGTGTTGGAATTTTTGTGAACAGTGATTTGTGATGAGATATTTTCAGTTTTGTTTGGTGTTACTGTATAGGTAAACTTTAATTATTTATACTGCTTATATTTAGCTGTTTTAATTTTTTGAGAATATTGTTAGTTATTTATTGGTAATAAATTTTACTCAGTTTTATATAGGAAAGAAAGGATTTGTTACGTCTGTTTCGTGGGTTTAATAGAAAGAGATAATAACTCCGTATTGTCTAGTCTAGAGTGTAGAACGTGCGAATATAATCGATAAATACAAATCTACCGCGTACTTACGTAAAGTGAACTAACATTTTATCGATAACAAGTAAATAGAATGAGGACTGTAGCTACATACTCTATTACCGCAGCTTTGAATTAAACTGTTATGCTTATCAGGAAGCAATTACTTCGTGTTTTTTTTATTATTGAATGAAATTACTAGTGCGCCATCAGTCTTATGCAATGATTTATTTGTGAACTTTTGACATGTTCCAAGAATCATGTTTAGGTTTATTATTCATGTCAGTTTTCATTATGAAAAATTTACTTTAAAAAGTATAAGTAAATATGTGTTAACGTTTCAGAGAAACGACGTATAAAACACTGATACAATGTAATAATGCCGGAATATTATTTGCATAGCAATTAGAATTTATTTTGACGCTTAGATATTACGTTTGTTATTTTTAATTATTATTTGAAAGTAGATATATAATACGCAAAGTATCGATACCACGTTTATAAAACGTTTAATAAAAAGTATGTAAATAATTTCGATTTAAAATTACTGTTGAAAATAATACATATCTGAGATACACAGCAAAGAACTTTTTTGTCATTACTATTTTATAGCTCATAATTGATTCTATTAAATTATGTACCATCGGTTGCTAACGAGTATTTTATCTGGTTCCAATGGCCTTCAAAAACAGGTTAGGTATATTAATTTATTTTTCGCATAGTGGTAAAGTGAAATGATAGGTTTGAAAAACTTGAAAATGAATTCAATCAGAACATGCCGTGATGTAACTGGTTTCTCAGAAGCCTAACAAATATATTTCTTTTAGTACTTCACACAATAATAACTACGGAAATCTTGCGTGTCTATAGTTTACATAGCACATACTTATGTATGTATAAGGGTACGTCTCGAATACGAATATGTCGCGCTGTTAAAATAAATGCATGATGCTTTTGGTGCGTCTTAAGCAAGACTTGCGACCTGCGTATGAACTGTGTGCGATCTATGAGTTCAGAACCCATGATGCTCACAACGTGATTAAATACTTACCAAGGATGATGATGAGACTTGATGCACGTGCGAAACATACGCCGTGCCGCTCGAGCGCAGTTGGTTTGATGATAGAGAAAACAAATTGCAGTACGCGCGTACTACGCGTTCTAGGCACCATCGTCAATCTGGATGCACCTTTACACGATGAAACTTATTACTGTTTAATATGCTAGAATCTAGATGGAGATCAATGAAATAAAACTTGACCATAGCGGAATAACATTTAAGGCTTTTAGTGTGGTTCTACACCTGTAATAAACTCTGACTGTAACAAATAGCGCTCGCTTTTTTTTTAGGATGGGCCTGTAAACGACCAAGTAGGTCACATGATGGTAAGTGATCTTCACAATATCAGAAGAATCAGAACGGTATAATTAAGGGATTGCTAAGATACAGGGGATTTGGGTCTCCGGATATCTCACTCACCACAAAAACGCTACCGGAAGTCGCTACTTTAAGTCAATTTTGCCATTTCAACCCACACATACTGTAGATAAAACTATTTACGGTGCGGCGTTGCTCTATCACTCGCAAAAGTCATTAGAAGTGATAGAACAAAGTAGAGCGAAAGCTTAACGCGTCGAAATCTATAATTGAATTTATGTCACTCTACAGTGGAATTACGTAATGTGTTTACTAACTGTTACCAATTCAGCCTTTTAGCAGACTAATATTTCAACATTAAAAAATAAGAAGCAAAAGCTGACAGCTTTTGTGTTGCTAAAAGTGCGTCTACACTTCCGTGATATTTCGCCGCACCGAGAGACGTGACTGTCACACGTAGTTGTTACGTTAATGTGAATAGATGTTACGAAATCATATTATGATATGCCAACTGTCATTTTGCCGGGACTTAAAACAAAAATGTCAACACCATCCATCCACCGTCTCAGTTCGGATCGCTCCATGACCTTACATCGTAACGTTTGACAACCATGTTCAGGGATTGTTATGCAAGACGTATAACAGTAACTCATCTCGGTGTGGCGAAATGTCACAAGTCAAAATGTGCTTTTAAATGAGTTGAAAACACAGTTGAAAACATTATTGGAGATGCAGCCTTTCTTGAAAATGGAGACTATAGCACCTTAAAAAAATGTGCAACTTCCAATTTAGTCATCACATTTCCTAATATGGAAAATAGAACAACCATAATACTAGGTCTGATTCTTATGCGGACTAAACTTTACACATACATACATAGGCTCGTGACTTTATCTCTGAAGAGAAAGGCAAAGGTGCCACCAGTACCCCTACGTTTCACCGAACTTATTTCCGTCCCATGATGTGGTGGAGGTGGAGGGCGAGCCTATCGCAATATCGTGCACAAATTCAAATCCCGGAAATTCATGTGTGATTTTTCGAATCCAAGCTCGAATAAAAGGTGACAGCCCGACTTGAGAACTAAACAATAACCTCACGGTTCATGTAATAGGATAGAAATACCGTTCGCAAATTTTTGTTATACTTGTGGCAATACTTTTGTTGTGACTAGCGAATAATAAATAGCAATTATACTATATTTTTTGATAATCTTAAAGCCCGACTCTATAATATTCTCACCTTTTTTGTTAAGATCATAAGTAAAATGTAATACAGACAAAAAAAATATAATACTTCGATGCCGCTTTCTCGCAGAACCTTATGAACTTTGTACCTTATACGATTCGATGCCATTCGCAGTTCTGACTTATTTGAAGGCATTTGAGGCCTGTCACGGATATGCAACATGTTGACAACTTTAAATATAGTTTTGGACTACATATTATGGTAAGATTGGACGGTTATTTTCAGTTCGTTTTGTCTTCTCTATAACCAAGTCTCAAATGGTACTTTTTCTTAATTTTATATTTTTTATTTTTTGATGCCAAATGTAATGTGTAAAATTGATTTGAGTATAGCGTCATTATAGTCTGTATTTTGGCCTGAAACCTCTAGAGGTTTAGACCCCTGAGAGGGAAAGGTGTCTAGATCCATTCTCTTTACTCTTATTCACGTTTCCATTTAGGTTATTCTATTGCCACGTGACTTCGTTATTCTCGTTGTATCAGATTCACTCAAAGTTATAAAAATTAATGATTACATACATATAATTTGGTTTTTGATTAAATGATGAACTCTAGAATTTTTTTTTAAATATCACTTTTTACTTTATTCTACCATGACCATATTTATTTATTTTTAAATTTACCCCGTGTCCGAATACTAATATATCATTTGCCACCACTTCACAGTCATTCACATCTATTCGAATAATCCTGATCACAAGTGGGAATGCAAGTGACCTCTATGTTGTAACAGTAATACGAGATATAAAGTTACGTATTTTTGCAATATTAAGAACTCGTTTCATTTCTGTTTGAGCGTCAAACCCGTCTACGACCTTGCCTTTTGAGCTGGCGGGTAAACCGGTACTTATATACCATGTAACTAGACCAGTGTCATGCGCCGACAATGTACTTGTATGGCGATATTGATTAAATGATATTCAATTTAAGGTCTCGGACTAAAGGTTGATGTATTCTTTATGATGAGTCATCGATGGTTTTGTATACTCCGATGTGTTTTGAAATATATCATTGGATTCATTCAAGAAATACGGTATAAGTTAAAGTAAACTTAATGAGATAAAATTTTGTTAGGTAATTTTTTTACAAATCTTAAAATATCTGCCTTTTTCTTTGATGCTACACACATCTACTAAAAGACTAAATTTTACTTGCTTGCCTGCGACTAAACAAATCAACATAATCGTGAAATGCGTTTAGCCGTTTTATTTGATACGCTATCAAATTAATAGATATATACTAAATCACCTTTTTAATAAACGTATTTTATCATACAATATGATTCATACTAGTACAATAACTATAAGAAAAAAAGGAAATAAAATGTTTTGATTGAGAAATATTGGATTTTATAAATTATTGAACTATACAATACACATGGGCATAGGTGACAAAATAGTTACATGGGCCGTTTGGTTTGCAATATGTTATAATGGCTTTAGATTGCCACACAATTTGCATAGCACGGAGTTCGGTACAGTACGAGCATAAACCAGTAACATCATATATAAGTATATTGATTAAAATATTAAGGCACTCGCCTGATGGTAAGCGCCACGCCTGTCCATAAACAGACGCTACACCACACAGAACTTTATATTGCAAAGCACTGCATGGCACTGAACTGCGCTCGTCACCCCTAGATATAAGATGTTGAGTCTTATAATGCCCAGTAATTTCAATGGCTTCAATGTCCTTCAAACCGATACACAGCAGTGCTTACACACTGTTGCTTGGCGGAAGAAAATTATTGGATATATTCTTTCGAGATATTCTCTACATTCTCCAGTGCGAGACTTTGCGACAACTAGCTCGTCATTTGTATACGAGAAAGATGTATGAACTTTTTTCAATACGATCCGCTAAGGCCAAATCCAAATCTGCACACATCATTTTGTCAATACGGATGGGGTGACAGCTATCGAACAACTAGCTACGTTTTGCACAAATTACAAGATAATTCGCCCTGTAGTATCATTGTACCTAATATTGCTCCTCGTGGCGGTGGAACAAAAATGTCGATAGATATAGTTAACCTTTTTTACTTCACGTTCCTAATCTAAAAGCCTTGGCAACCAGTATCATGATTAATTTAATTATACATTAAACTACTGTGATTAATTCGAGGAAGTTCTGTAATTATTTTAGCCTTAAATTTAAAAGGCCTGTGTTATAAATGAAAAAAAAAATCAGTAGCGTTATTAAATTCTTTGAATTTCGTTCATAAAGACATGTATCCAGAAAAAAAAAAATGTCAATGTCCATAAATAATTATGGTGTACAATAAAACTCAATTTTACTTTCAATGCTGCATACTACCTGCATTTTAATACGAATTATATTAATTAAATACGGTGGTTTTTTATTTGATTTTATTATCGTATCTGTATATTCATATAGGTACGAAAATATAGGCTAATTTGGTATAACATTGAAAAGATAATGAAAAGAAAATATTATAACATTGGTGTGATAATATTTTACTAAAAACATTAAAAATTATCAGTCATTTAACTATCTCATATTGCCGTATCAAATTAGTCCTGTTACATAGATTGCTAACGCGGTCATAGATAATAAGTCTCCCGGATCTAGGATATTCAGTACGATAGAAAATGAGAATATCCCAACATTTTTGGCTCAAACATGTTCACGGTATTTGCGTCATCCGTTATTTAACAAGTCTCCATCAGATTTTAATTACTTCTATTTTATTTTTTATGGACGGATTAATGAAATTCTTTCTGCAATAGGTTTTGGGTAATGTAAATCAAGTACCTTATTTCACTTCGGAAAACCCTTAACAATAAGACACGAATTAAATTATATAGGTAATATAATATTTTTATCAGACATTGTTCATATTAATTTCTTGGAATTAATTCAATTAGAAATCAAACCTAACAATAGCTGTGCTTATTTGAATATTATTTCTCCACTCCTCATTTAAAGCAGCGCGGCGGTCCTATTGTTTATTTGCCTGCCTTTACTTCAACTAAAGATATTATTTGTATACTCTTCGACAAACACACAATTTGTTGCGTATTTAATTTCTCCGTGGTATTTAAGTAGTTCAAAGGAATACACTTAAGCAATTAGGAACTTTCCAACTGACAGTTTGCAAGAGTTTTCGTTTGATTTTGAAATGTTTTCCCTACTAATGACCGATTCTAGCGTTTCGTTCTTTAATGGACGTCGTTTTGGTGTTTATTGGCATTTTGTGGTTATTAATATTTATTGACGCCGACATTTGATGTTTCTTTTATTTGCTTTATGCAGGAACATTTAGGGCAAATACATTTTTTGCCTTTATACATAATGTTGGTACTTCTAAATTGCGTTAAGTGAGTAAATAAGAAGTAAATCACATTTTATTATTTAGAAACACAAATCTTGTAGTATTATCATTCTATTGAACATATAAAATATAATTAAATTATCCTTAGTATTAAAATTAATTGGCTACTTAAGTTTCCTCATAGAAAGCATATATTTGCCATAGTAAAATTAAGCGGCGTTGTATACATTGCTTTAAATGCCTTCTTGAAACTCTTCACATCGCGGTTGCACCTCCACGGAAATACTTCAATTTACACCATATCTTACATAGAGATACCTGGAAATCGCACTATACTGAAAGCCTTTGGTTCTATACTGCATATGTATGTATATGTCATGTACCATTATATGATTCAAAGTGCACGCTTTCCTCGTTTCTCGTTGGTTTATTGTAAGATGCTCGTTCGGTTCGAAATGTGTTATGAAGTAAAATACATTTTAATTCCTTTATAAGTTATAAACTAATTAATTCGTGTATGATTTCAAATGATGTTATTATTATGGTTCAAACTCTAAAATATGGTAGTACATTTGCTACTTTTCACTTTAGCGCTTGACAGATCTATGATATGTGGGTTAATTTGTAATATAATATTGTGTTTGACTTACAAGTTACGTACGTATGTCCGTAGTAATTCATATTTATAAAAAGAGCGACATTCATAGTTAATAGTGATGGGATCGTCCTTATCGAAGTTAATAAATGAGCGTTTAAAATTTACCAGATTTTTAGGATATCTCGATTTTAAAAAGATCCGGTACATAATTACTCACTGTAACGAGTATTTAACGACTTTTAAATATGTCTACACTTTTTTGTAACACGTTGTATATTCACACAGGTGAATTGAGAACCTTTGTTTTTTTGAGGCGGTTAAAAAAACTTTATTGTAATGTTTGATGTAAAATATAGAATAATTTTTTATATGAGTTTAGTTCAATTGGCCTCGTTTAAAAGCTAAAAATAGACCAAGAATAAACGTATTGGAAAAAATGTAACATATATTAAATTTTCAGTGCCATATTATTTACAAGCGTATTAATAGTTTGCTGTATTATTATTTATTTAATTAACATTCTGGTAATGAATTAATATGTTCACTAACAAGTATTTCCTTTAACCTAGACATTAATTCGTTACAATAAAATTATAACGAGTTGTAGGGATCACTTAATGTAATTCAAGATTTAGTATTCAAATGTTTTACATTATTAATATTATTGTGGTGTATTTAAAACATAAAAAATTGTTTACGTCATCTATAACAATTAAGGATCTCTTATATAATTCAGATTTATGTCTCCCAATGGTCACAATGTTGCAACAAACACTCCACAACAAAACACTTCATTTGTACGTTTGGAAAGTTTTTCACAACTTCATAGAATATGTAAATATAGAAAATATATGATTTAACACCTACACGTTCGTTATCTTGTGTATTCACGTGCATTGAATTACCTGTTGCATACTTCCGCGCATTACTTACAGAAATATATATTCACTCATGTCATTATGTAGGTATTATTATTATCTTTGATATCTTACATTTACATTGTGTTAATATAGAGTTTATTTTATTTCCAGAAATTTGGGCGCAGCTGTCCTTTTTTGCAGTAGGTGAGTCTTTTATTATTTATTCATAATTTTTCTATGTTATCAGGAATTGTTAAATGCTTGAAGTCATTAGTAACCAGAATAGTTCATAGTGGCGAAGGTTGAAGGGAACCTGTCGCTGAGTTTTCAACTATCAATAAAATGTTTAATTATGTTGTAATGTCGTTAATATTGTTTATATAAAACATTAAAGTTCAAATACATAAATAAAACATTCTATAGGATATATTAAGCAAGAAGAAACTCGCTTCGGGCTTTGGCTTCGCTTCACTGTAGGCTACTAATATTTTTAAATTATCCAAGCACTGATTAGTTAAATTCTGTTTAACTCTAAGAACTATATGAGTATATACTCAACTATACTCGTAAGTGGTAGAGCCACGCTGTAGACAGTTTTGTCTACAGCATGAATGGGCTGGCTCGACCGGGTCGTTACCACTGTCTCACAGAAAACCAACATAAAGTAGCGGCTTGCTGCTGCGTTTCGTACGGTAAGTGAGATATCCGGAAGCCCAAATCCCCTCCCCTTCCCAATCCCTAATTAACCCTTTCCTTTAAGGCAACGCGCCCATTATTCTTCTGGTGGTGGGCGTACATGGGCGGTGGAGATCACTTACCATCAGGTGACCCACTTGCTCGTTTGCCGGCCTGTACTATAAAAAAAAAAAACTATATAAATGGCGTCGAGAAAATAGTCTATGTCTAATCAGTGCTTGGACAACCTTTATAAGTAAGGGTTATGCGTTCTTATAGGAATAGATTTAGGTGCTGTGTATCGAACATTATCTTAATAAGTCTCAAATAAGTTTTTTGCTGCGAGTCCTATCGCAGCGCCTGATTTTAGAAGGTAGCAATATGCATGCCTATAACAATATTACGTTAGTTCACAAATCGTAAAACAAATGAAAATCAATTAATGAAAAACAACAATAAATTAATTGTACCATTATGCGAAGACTGAGTACCAGCAGATAATAAACCATCATGTCAAGGATTGTGATTTGATTTAGCACATTCAAGTGTTGAATGTGTTGAATGCGGGTGATACGGTTAAGTAATGAGGTCGGTAACAGCACCCTTGCAGAACAATAACGGTTCTCACGACGCGACCCTGGTGGTGCTGCACGAGTTAAATTGATTCATATGAGGTTTCACTTGATTAAATTACGACGAAATTGGCACTTTTATTTGATTTTTTTTTACTAGCCCTGTATTATATATGTCCCACTGCTGGGCACGGGTCTCCTCTACTGAATGAGAGGGGTTAGGCCTTAGTCCACCACGCTGGCCTAATGCGGGTTGGCAGACTTCACATACCTTCGAAAAATCTTAGCGAGTTCTCAGGTATGCAGGTTTCCTCACGACGTTTCCTTCACCGTTAAAGCAATATAATTAACAATTAATATACACTTAACTTAGAAAAGTCAGTGGTGTATGCTCTTGGAGCTGGTTCCGAACCTGCGACTTTCGTCTCGACAGTCCGTACCACTCCCCGCTGAGCTATCGCTGCTTCTATTTGCATTTGCTATTTGTATTTGATTGATCGCCTTATTGTTGCTGCTTACTTTGGCTGTCGATCTGTAAGGTCCCGAGTTTCAATCTGCAATGACTTGTGTTTGATTCCCTTTCGATCGTGAGTCAACTGGGATTGGAATTTGTTCCCGGTATGGAGATTGGCGCATCTCTATCACATGATAGTTCTGAAATAAACACTGCCCGTGTTTCATTAATTCATTAATTGCACCCACTTATCTACCTATCTACCTCTTCGAGGATACAGACATGAGTTTAAGTATTTGATTCATGTCCTCACTGGCCAGCCTAGCTAAATTGATCCCGTCGTGGTTTTTTTTTCGCTTGATGTTGCCAGGAATGTTGCTATCAAGAAATCAACACGTCTTTACATTTTATTTTTAAAAACTTTGAAGTCTTCTATGTTTCGAAGGATAGTTGTTAGCTAATCGCTAATAATTGAAACACGTTGTTTTATATTGGCCCAAATGTTGTATAAACATAGAGCCTAATCATTTTAAGCAGTGCATTCGTGACCATGCAAATTGTTTGAGGTTTTGTCCAAATCAATAAAAGGTAGCGATTTTTTTCTTTAAATGTATGGCATCAGATACATAACTTTATTAAACCGGCTAGTTCTCTTATATTATTTATACTATTGATACAACTCACCTTCTATCACAATAGGTAACGTAAATATACTGTTGGTGACTTATTGTGGAATCTTTACACCTCTGCCTACCCGTTTTCAGATACAGGCATGGTGTTAACGTTCCGTGTTAATACAATTACATAAACAGTACGACTATTAAGCTATTTGCATGAGTGAAATGAAGTTGCGGTTGTAGATTACGACGCAGTGCGTATTACTGTTGTGGAAAGTCTACTATTATACGTGTGAGTGCATCGTGAAACTACTACGGCTTTCCATGTCTTTGGATTGCGCTGATTTTTTTTAAACCTTGATTTAAATACTAGTTACTAAAATTTTGGGCGATAGTTAAAGATTGAGGGGTTTGGTGTGTAAGAGTCATAGCAAACGAAAATTCATTGTCTCTGCCTACCCCTGTGGGAAATAGGCGTGAGTTTATGTTTGTATGGTAGACCATGACCTGGACACTCTTTATCCCAGTAGCTGTTTCATGCGGTTTTTTTGGTGGAAAATGTTAGGTATATGTACTTAGGTATTTATTGTATAAGGCACCAAACGAAATCACCTAATCAGAGCTGCTTTCAAAAGCTAATGTAAAAAACATTCATATCTGAAGTAATAAGAAGTTTTGGTGGTGATATGATTTTTTTTTATGGAAATGGGGGCAAACGGGCAGGAGGCTCACCTGATGGAAAGTGATCACCGCCGCCCATGAACACCTGCAACACCGGAGGTCTTGCAAATGCGGTGTGTTCATCAAAGATATAACACAGTTAGTATTATATATTATGTATAAACTTCCATAATTCAAACTTCAAGATAAATAACCGCAAGAACCCCATAAAGTCACCCGGCAAAGAGTTAAATTTAGATTTTGTCACACAAATCCACTGTTGATTTAACTACTTGGCACAGAATGAAAATAATATCTTAGTAGGTAGGTATTACTAAGAAATGGCGTAAACTGTAGATGTGTTTGTTTTGCTAACATTTTAATGTAATTTACTGGATTTACTTTTAACACGCTTTATTTCTAACCACTAGATATATGTTTAATAATGTCAAATTTTCATACAATTTGACGTATCCTAAACATAATTAGTGGCTAAATATATTTTAGCGTTGCTAGGCAAATGGGCTTTAGTATCAAACTGCATAAAACATTATTGGAACGAAGTTCCTTACGGCAGGCTTGGAGGGGATAGGGATTTCGCTGCGTGACCGAACTGAAAAAAATGTGATAGTAAAACCGTAAGAAAAATGCGTGGAAAAAATGCGTTAAATGAGACGTGCGCAGGCGCGACAGTCAATGTGTCAATTTTAATGTCAGTCATTTCTATGTAATTTTATGTTGTCAAACAAAAATAAAGAGACATATTTAAAATGAAATTAATTCAGCCAGTTATAATTGAAGTATATAAAAATACTCCTTCAATTTTTAAAAGATTACGCTAGCTCGTTATTATTTATAATTACATAAGTTGATAAAAAATGCTATACAATAGCTTTACCGCGGCAGTCTCCGAGCGCCACACGTCTTTTTTTTATTTCTATTTTTCTATTCTATTTCTATGTAATTTTATGTTGTCAAACAAAAATAAAGAGACATATTTTGTTATTTTAGTTGATAATTTGAATTTTTTGCAATTTGTGTCGATTGTACATTAGCCGAAGGAACTTCGTTCCTACCTGGTGTCCCACGACACACACCATTTTTTATCTGGCTTTATAAAAGAGGTTTTCAATTTTTCTGTTTTGATTTGATACTGATTATATGAATATAATCAGTATCATATATAATCAATATCAGTATCATGATGCTATTGATATCGATTACATCCTCCAAATATAAATAAGTAAATAAATACACCCAACAGTTACCCACGTAGTTCTGACCCTATACTAGATAAACTTGTATCGCGGATATCAGAAACTTTGAGATACTTGCGGTCCCACACCCAGATTCGAAACAAATATTCAATTTTATGGATCGCACAAACATTTGTTTCGGTGCGGGAATCGAACCCTCGGCCTCTGGGCGCAGCCGGCTACTCGCCCACTGCGCCACGGAGGCGGTTAAACCTAGAACTATAACGAACATTATTATTCTGTGTATTACGCATATTCACAAGTATTAAGTCCCATAATCCCCCGTAATTGTACTGGCTTCAATTCCAATAATACTATAACACATCAGTGCTAACACAATGCTGCTTGGCGGTATAAATAGACAAAGCGGTGGTACCAGACGGGCTCTTGCGTACAAGAGACCTACAACCTAGTGAAAGTGAATCCGTCGGCTTTACGTATGCGTCTACATATTATGCACCAACCATTTTTATTTTTAAACTTGACGATTGACCTTAACATTCTTTTTATAAATATATTTCATTCTTATTTTAAGTTCTTCGTGCTTGATAATTTTATTCTCAGTACACGTTATTTTTAACTTTTTTACTGCTATTTTTAGAACCGCCTTTTATATTCCCTTTGACTATAAATAGGGGATCTGAAAACATTTATACTTTCCTCGTTAACGCATAAACGTAATATATCAGATAAATTTTCGTACGTCGCATCGCGTGCGCACATACCGTTCCGCTTCCGATCGTAACGCCTACGTAACATAAACGTATATAAACAATTGATTTGTAAGAAGTATATAAACAATTGATTTGTAAGAACATTATTTATTATATCCTATACGCCTGTCATACGACGTTTATTACAGACTCAATATCTTTTTCATTGTCCAATCAGATAACTTGTTTAAGCGTTAACAATTATATTGACATAATTGTTAATTAAAATGTATTTATTATTTGTATGTAAAGTACGGAGCGTTGACCTGTTGACAATAAATGGATAAAATGTGTCGTAGTTTGGTCTCGCACCTTGGGAGGCGCTGAAGTATGATGCTTAAATAACTCCTAAATATTCAAAAAAGAAAGAGAGCAAATTTTTTTCTTTATTATAATCATTGATGTGTCTTGATTAACGGACGAGACAATGGCGAAACTTGGTTCCGGTTGCGGGTTTTGAACGCAGAATACAGGAATAAAGGTGTTATGGGCGTCAGACTACGAGTCGTACTACATAATCCACCATCAAATCGTGATGGTAAGGGGGACCCTAGCATATTAAGCCGGGATAGCGCCAGCCATAAAGAAATATAATCATTGGTGTGTCTGTTTGTATTCGTGTAGCCTTTTAAACGACTTGACCGATTGAGGTCACTTTATTCGCAACCTAATATGTTTGTTTTGTTAAGAAAATGGTTCAAAGTTATATGAGATCACGGTAACCGACCCACGGAATTGAAGAGCATGCCCGTGGGTTAAACTGCAAGGGACGGTTACTATTTTTATAAGTATGGATGTTATATCTTCTTAAATTTGCTCTTATCCCACTCGCAGTGGGTTTGGCGCAGCATTTTAACGACTCGGCTTTTTAACACATGTTACAGAAAGATTTGGCATGTAGTTTTTACGACAGGCTGCTTGCCTGAAACCCTTCTGAGGAAATAATATAGTTCTAGGAATTATTAATGATCAAATTTCTAAATTACGTAAATTCCTAAAATATACATCGAGCGATGGATTAACAAATTAGGTGCATATTCGTTTGACGCTGGTAAAAAATAATTTGGTGGTTGAATTGTTGGATAACATGCTTTCCGACAATTATAACTATACTTAAACGGAAAATTACTTGCTCCATTTAAACACATAATTTAACCAGTCCATAATGGACCGTGTTATCCCTGAGGTATATTATATTGTTCACGCCATATTTTCCGGCCCTGTGCAAATCTTGTGTACCAACAGAGAATTCGCGACCCTATATAAAACTTCATTGTTATAAACGAATAAATACCAACACGAAGATAAACCGTTGGTGGTTAATGAACGATAAAATCTAATCTCAGGTAGCTCAATGGAGTGTTGTGAAATAATATCGCGCTCCAATAAAAGTAATTACTGTGGACAAAATATACTTACATAACAATATTGAATGATAATATCTCCTTAGTGTAGATAGTCGAAAGGAATTATCACGACAGGGCGACAACACCTGTAGATTCGCTTGTCAAACCGGCATGCGGGAAAAGGATATGTATACACTACAGGAAGCTTTTATTCGATGGCCATATACTATGTATTTATAAGTAAAGAAGAACTGTTGGTGATGCACGTTTAATAAGTTTGCCGTGAGATCATGTTAATGGTCATGACATAATAAATTGAAGATTTTTAATCGCAAGCAAATATATATTATAATATCTTACCGTTAGTCGAACTGACTGTCTGATTTGTCTAATTGCAACGTATTAATAATGAGGAATCTCTTTCAAGTTGGCTCTATTAAGTCACGTAATCAAAATGATTTTGCAAAAAACGTGAGTTTCTCCAAGTGTAGTTGTGACCAATACGGCAATATGATCGTCACCTGTTACGTAATAATAAAAAAATCTCGGCATACTTACATGCACTAGTTACATCTCAGCCTAACTCTTAGTGTACAAAGTATTAACGAAACAGAGAGGTTTGTTACTATCATATTGAGTAAACCTTTCATAAATAAATAATAGCACGCTATTTTTGGATACAAATATTATTATGTGACAAAAATGATGTATGAGATATGTTAATTGAAACGCGGATACGTTAGGGAGTATATAGGCAATCTTTAATTCTGATCTCGGTAATTCGTGCGACAAGAATTACGATCGCTACTGATCTAATTCTTAGATACAACATTACAAATTGTAATTTTGTATCTAATTTTTAGATACAACATTACAATTCACGGGGGTTTCTTAAAACATGTTACTATGAGGATATTGAAGTGTTAAAATACTATATAAACTTAGTGGATGAGGCTGAAAGATGTTTGAAACCCATTTCAGGAAAAATATTTGTTAAATGTCCGTTTGTAGTGCGTTGTGGGACCAAAGTAGTTTTTAGTTTTCGAATCAGCGACCAAAGGAATCCTGATGTGCTTTCAAATCGGGTTCGTGAATTTAGCCCAGTATCCCGATAGGCTCATCCCCTATCATATCATGGGATGGAAATAAGCTCGGCGAAATGTGGGTGAACTGGTTACACCTCTGCCTACCGCTTCAGGGATTACAGGCGTGAGTGCATTATAACATTTTAAATACCAACACCAGAAACAAGGAATACCGATTGCCATACAAGCAGTAAAAGAGTAAAGCATGTAGCGTAAATAATAATTTTAACCAAAGCATAACGAAGAGCTTATTGTAGTATCATTACTGTGAAATATGCTTAGCGTAATTGTAGCATTTTAATGGCAATATTAACCACGGTATTGTGAGTTTGTTATTTTAACAATCCTTTGTTTACAGACCCTATAATTTAATACCTATGTTACATGGCGAACGTCTAGGATCAGTTTCAAGATCAGTTCTGTGTAATATAAAACGGATATCAATAAATAAATAAATACACCCAACAGTCACATACCTACATAGTCACCCACAGTAAGATACGAGTCTTGTGTCGTGGGTATCAGGGACTACGAGACGCTTTTGGTCTCACAACAACCAGACTCCGAAACAACTAAATGTGGTTCACAGAAACATTCGTCTCGGTGCGGGATCGAACCCGCGGCCTCTCGCTTCACACGGCTACTCGCCCGCTGTGCCATGGAGCCTGTCAATAATTTATAATAAATCAATAAATTATAAAATAACCGCTATTAGTTAGTTTAACCATTGAATTAAAAATATTCAACATCAAATATAAAAATATTTGTAGCTTTTAACGACTGAAAAGATGTTCTTTAACCATAATTAACACTTCTTCTAGATGTTAGGTCCCTCCTAAGCGAGAGGCTGTCTGGATTGGAACCACTGTTTTGTTTATTTCTGCCACCAAGCAGTATGTGTTAGCTTTGCTGTGTTTCGTTTCGAAGGACAATAAAACTACTGGGCATTATGAAACATAACATCCTATGACTCGGAGTGATAAGCGCAGTTAAGTGCCATGAAGTGGTATGTAAAATTCCAAAGTGCTGTGTTTTTCCATTTTTTTTTCTTTCTGTTAATGGGCAGTTGTGGCGGTTAACATCAGCGAGCGACCTGCTTGTTTCGTCATTCAAAGTAATAAAAAGAGCTAAGAATTATTTCGAATAAACCAGCTTTCAACAAACAAGTTGCTGCTTATAAACCCTTTTAAATCAGTTCATTCGTTTAGGCTCTATGATTTTACAAACAGATAAAGGGGTCATACTTATAACACTCCTCTTTTTATTGTAGGTTAAAATGAACTATGAAAGCAACAGTCGAACCCGCATTTACTTGGTTCGTTGTCAATTTACACGAGTTTAAAAGCGTTAACAGTATTTTACTCAATTATAATTTTAGCGGGTTGGGTTAACCTCAACACACACCTCCTCCCAAACTTTGGCAGGAACTAAATATTATATGAATGACATTTAGGGAACAAACATTTACTATTTCGATTCTTTTCTTTATTATGTCTATTATAAAATTAAATATCTATTTTAAAAGTCTGAAGACCTCAAAGATATTTTGATATTAGAATATTTGCCTTAATTTGATTTAAATTGGTTGGATGGCGTTAGAAATACGGTATTGTCTCTTGAATTCTTTCTTAGAAAATGCCATTAAAATCTAAAGACTTCGATTTAAAATGAGATTTTTTACGTTTCATGCGTGGCTGGATTTTGGCATTGGCAAATGTTACTATTGCTTTAAAAATGACAAAAAAAGATTATGTAGTATTTGTGTGCCCATTATGTGTAAATACGCATTTTCTCGGAAAACACGAATAACATCAAAAATAGTGACATGACGCACCGATTCCATTTTCACACATTTCTATATAGTAAAAAAACATTGTTTATTAGTATTGCTAGGTCAAGAGCTCGAGATAAAGAAGTTTGGCACTGAGCCCAGAGCATGCGTGCTTTTATCTTGCCTCTCTTTCTAAATAGGAAACGATGAAAGGGACATAATGTTTTGTAACTCATTAACGACCAGCGTCATCCCGAGTTATTTTGTAATAACAGATTTTCAGATCTGTTGTTAACATTGTTAAAACTTCAGATAGCGCGCAATATCTTGCAATAAAACAATTAGTGTACATAATTATGTTATAACTTGTTGTTTTATTCGAATAACTCGTAATAGTGTTATAAATATTTTACTTTATAGTAATGTGAGAGGTGTGTTTGCTATTGATCAGCGTTATAAACGATAAACGGGTTGTAAATAAAATGACAAAAATCCGCATTTTTTTTCTGTAATACATAAATAAGCAAAAACAATAAACATAATCTTTATATGTTTATTCGGTGGGCAGGTTATGTTTTTCTGGTTTTTATTCGGATCGAAGGAAAAAAAGCCATAAACATAATCCATTGAAACGACTTTAGATGTTACTTAACATTTTGTCTCAAGATGATGAGAGCACGATGAGAACTACCATGCAGTGCTTTGTAGTTTGTAGCTCAGTGGAGTTGTTACTGTCTATGGATAGGCAGTAACGCGAACGACTTTCGTGCTAAGCACGATGTCTTTCAAAAATGTTGTAACTCCTTTCTCGTAATGGCAAAGATAACCATTTTCTCCATGTCGTAGGGTATATGTTATAGTATACCAATCGATATCGATTAAGTTGTGGGATGGTCGTCTCGTCATTCAGTAGTAAAAAAATTGGTAATTGCTACTAATTTTGTATTAGGAACGTGAATTTTAATGAATTTCTGGAATCAAAACCGATCCTAGAAATCGATCTAACTCGGTGTATAGTTACACCCTTTTTTATTAGGCTAAATGATAAGATTAGCCTGACGGTACCTGCCCATACACAAAATCAACACACAAAATTTTGAATTACAAGTCACATGTAGTTTAAAACAACCAAATAAACGAACGATTCATGAAACTGACTAGAAGCCCGTAAGTCGGTTAATATTAATTGAATAATCATTACATAAACATTGTTTCGTTAAATATATCGATTTATAGGTAGGGTCTCTACCTCGTCTCTACCTCGTAGACGGGCGCCTATATTTAGATTGGGACTAATTAAGGTTAATCATAGTGGCACATCCATATGTGTGTGTTAATGTAAATAACCTGTGGGTGTGTCGAATCACCATAGTTGATGTTTTATCTTGGATAAATCTCTTTATAATGCACAGGAACGTATTGTAATAATTTATGCCAAATGTTAGGAACTCAAAACGATATTATTATATTAAGGCAATTTTAATTTCCTTTTTTTTTTAATAAAACAAGAGTATTGTTAATACATTTAGGCCGAATTCCATGACGATCCTTAAATCCTATTTAGCCACTAGATGTGTTTAGTAAAAGTCAAATCGTGTGAAAAATTGACATTAATAAACATGTTTAGTGGCTAAATACAATAAATTAAGGATTGTTGTGCAAGCTAGCCTTATTATGAACTTCTTGAAGTTGGAATTACAATATGTAAATATATTATGGTATCCTCCATCTTGCCGCGAAATAAAACGTTCCCAAAATCATACTTCTGCTGAAGCTGTGGAATAGTTTGCCAGCACACGTGTTTTCTTCCTTTAAGAATATTAGGCTGGCCGGATTAATTTGGCCTCCTCCGATAAATGTATTGTCTGTCGTTGGTCGACACTATTCTTGGATTGCGCTGCACTTACCATCGGTTAAGTAGTAGTTCGTAGTCAATTTGCCAAACCAGGATAAAATATAACATTTTGGCAATATAACAAAAATAAAACCAATTAAAAAAAACAAAACCCAGAAATAAGTATTGATTCGGTGCTATAACAGTTTAATTTGTCAATGAACACTGAATCACAGACTTAAAATAATAAAATATTTTAGTGTTTCGGGTTTTATTTTTAGTATAAGAATCATCAGAATCAGTGCATTAATGTCAACGCTTGTCTTTTATTTAAAATTTTATTTCCAAATTGATATGGGTTCAAAAACTTCATACTGAATTTTAATCTTATCCAACAAAGAAAAAATCATCAATGTCCCTTCACAATACGTTATATATGCGTGGTTAAATATAAAAAAAAAGATTTATGTCGAATTAAGAACTTGAACTTCTTTTTAAGGATATCAATAAAATTTAAATACCTTACAGTGTTAATATTATAAATCAGTTTGGTTATTTTTTTATAATACTTATATGATCATTTGATTTCTATTATGACCATTGATTCGAAATAGAAAACGTATAAAGAATAAAACCACGAAATTAGAATAATTCTATCTATAAAATATTTCATAATATATCTATAAGTGGATAATAAGCCAATAAAAATATTTCGCAAGCTACATCATTCAGAATATAATTATATGCATGGAAGGGTGACATATTTTTGTGATGTGATCATAACCTGAATTGTGAATGACAAGTTATTTACCAATCACGATCTATTCGAACGATGTAGCTGCACTGTAGACAGTTTTGTCTACAGTATGAATGGGCCGGTTCGAGCGAGTACTAGTACTCATTGTCTCACAGAAAATCGACTTGAAATGGCAGCTTGCGTTTCGTATGCAGAGCGTGATTTACGTATTCCCCTAATCCTTGACTTTACCACTGGAAAGATACCTACCGGCTACCCATGATTCTTCTCAGATTGTAGGTGTTCATGGACGATGGAGATAACTTGCCGGATTCCTTATTTTTGAGCTTATGGCATTAAAAGCGATACATACAAAATAACTGGATAAAAGCAAGCCTTAAATAAGAATTCCTACGTAAAATTCCCTTCCTCAAAGTGTTCCAAGATCTCGTGAATTAACTTTAATTTGATGGGTCAGTGTAGAGCATAGGTATAGATGTTACACATTTACCTACTACTGTATTTTGTTTAGATAGTTCGCCCATAAAAGCAACTGGTTGAATTTTTTTTTTACTAGCTTTATATTATATACGTCCCACTGCTGGGCACGGGCCTCCTCTACTGAATGAGAGGGATACCTGGAGGGGAACCTGCGACTTTCGTCTCGACAGTCCATACCACTAACCGCTGAGCTATCGCTGCTTCGATCGTTATTATCGTTGAAAATAACACCAATAAAAAATCCCAGAATTTGGAAATCAAGCATATTCAACATAACTGCGTCACTTAAGTCCTGCGGTCGATGGTGGCCGGTCATAGTTTCGTAACCTATTAGCACATTGACAAAGTGTTTGAGAAATAAGGCACTAAACCCTTGGAAACTGATATTTATCGTGAATATTTCATTCGGTAAATTAAGGTCGTGACAATTTGATTGTATCGCAACTAATTCTTATAATTTTAAACCCAATACCTATACCTGCAAAGATTGTAATAAATCTTTGATTTAATCAAGATAATCAAAGTACCTGTTTAAAGTATTGGTTTGTTTAAAAAGTCTGCCCGATCGTAAGTATCCCCTTCGTTCAATATTGAAAAATGTGTTGATTGCCTGACCTGGGCATCGACCTCGTAAGAGCTGGTTCCCACTTGTCGGGTGTCGGGTCCGAATATTAATCGGACGTCGGCGCCTTTGTTCACACTTCGGTTAATAATCGGATGTCGGCCGCGGCCGAAGCTAGTGCCAATTTTAAGCACTATACGCGAGGTGACTGTGCACGATGGACGTCGACGAAGATCTTGTTGTTATGTATTATTATTTAAGGAGAAAACAAAGAAAGAGAGCGAAGGAAAGAAAATATTGGGTGCACCCAATCCTGAGGGAACGATTTAGTTTGGGAACATTCCAGAACTTAATAACAGAATTGAGGAGTGACGAAATTAAGTTTTTCAATTATTTTAGGATGTCAATATCTACATTCAACGATCTACTGGCTCAAATATTAGTGAACATAAACTACAAAACGGCCCCGACACCCGACAAAGTGTGAACAGCGCTATTCTTACTTAAAGGCGAGCGAGATCCGACACGATTTTTTTCCGGGCGTAGAGGGCTGGCAAAACACCCGACATTTTCTGTCGGCGCCGACACAAAATCGGTTTCCGATAAGTGTGAATAGCTTCATATAAAATGCTGTGCTACTACAACCTCCGATTAATATTCGGATCCGACATCCGACAAGTGGGAACCAGCTCTAAGTCTACAATCGAAGTGCGCTACTATAGATTAATATAGTAAAGTATTTTTATTGTAAAATTGTGCTTCTATGACTAAAATTTTGCGCTTTTACGTTTTCCGTCTATTCTTCAAATATCTGGAATGAACGATAAACGGTAAAGAAGATGATTATGTTGTAATACAGACCTGTTGTATTGAATTACGTAGATTTCCTCTAGAGTGAATGACCACGGTCAAATGGCCGTACAGTTTATAGGTATATTAGTATTAATCCATAAAAAATTTAAACTTTCGAAACACTTAACTTTAGTCGTAATACGTTGTGTGTCAAATATCTGATTTTACACATATGAATAAATTTCCCCTTTTATTGTTGAGATAATGATTCTGTTTAAATGTTTTATTAATGCACTGTATCTGTAAATGTAGGTATTTAATTAGCAATACCGAGAATTTTAATATATAATTATTTATTAATAAGTACATGAACTTGTTGTTTTATAGCTTATTGGTGAGCATTCGTTTTTGACTCAAATCCAGTACTTAATCGAATACATTATTTAATTGTTTTGCGTATTTCCACAAGAGGTTATCACTAGTGATTTAATATTACATTCATATAATTGGATTTAAGTACCTATATTTCTTATAATTAATTACTCACTAGTCTTGTATCCAACCATCAGATGGTCTTTTTTTTCTAACATAGGCCGGCAAACGAGCAAGTGGGTCACCTGATGGTAAGTGATCGCTACCGCCCACCACCAGAAGAATCATGGGCGCGTTGCCGACCTTAAAGGAAAGGGATAATTAGGGACTGGGAAGGGGAGGGGATTTGGGCTTCCGGATATCTCACTCACCGTACGAAACGCAGCAGCAAGCCACTACTTTACGTCGGGTTTCTGTGAGACAGTGGTAACAAACCGGTCGAGCCAGCCCATTCATGCTGTAGACAAAACTGTCTACAGCGTGGCTCTACCACTCAAAAAGTCAGTTACAAATGTTGCGAATTTGCCTGAAATAAGAAAGTATGTATTTGACTCTAATATAAAGAAAAATGTGCTATCTCTATTTTTAGCGGAAGTAAATATTAAGATAGCTCGAAATTGAACGCGTAAATTGAGTTAATTCAATAAAATTGCTAAAACATTTTTTTTTTTTATGGCATAGGCCGGCAAACGAGCAAGTGGGTCACCTGATGGTAAGTGATCTCCACTGCCCATGTACGTCCATCACCAGAAGAATCATGGGCGCGTTGCCGACCATAAAGGAAAGGGATAATTAGGGATAGGGAAGGGGAGGGGATTTGGGCTTCCGGATATCTCACTCACCGTACGAAACGCAGCAGCAAGCCGCTACTTTACGTCGGTTTTCTGTGTGACAGTGGTAATGACCCGGGCGAGCCAGCCCATTCATGCTGTAGACAAAACTGTCTACAGCGTGGCTCTACCACTCACAATATATTATATTAACTCGATATTCAAGCTGAAGCTGTCATGGACAATATAACATACTGTTTATATTGTCCATGACAATCACTAAAGGCTTGGTGTAAAGTTGAATGAAAAAAAATGAAATCGTTTATGTATGTAGGTAATTTGAATTAAAATAGCGCATATTTTAAGTAAGTACAATACTTATAGGAAAGATACCAAAAATCATATCAAGTAGTGTCAACTTATGTACATAAACGTAACATTCATAGCATTATCAATACACTAGGCAATAAAATAATACTATTGTCGATAAATCGAACAAATTATTATGGCCGACCATATCAAATGTCATCGCGATGTTATAGGGTCGCGGATTTAAAAGTTAAGGTACTGTCTGATTTATACCAATAAATTTAGATTAACGTCATACAAAGATTGAAAAGGTTAAAGGATTCAGTTACAACATATACCTCTACAGAAATATAAATTATTTGCGTTAATGTACATATTGCAGTCTGCCTATCAAGGAAATAATAAAAAAAAAACAAATGATTGCTTCCTAAATTAGCTGCCTAATTTTGTTTTTTTGTGAATAACATTTTTTCATTAATAAAAGAGGTTAATTTATTTATATAATGCAGTATTCAAGAACGATATTTTCGTGGAAATTATACAAACATTACAAAAACCACACGGACCTCACAAATATTTATTTTCAGAACATGTACAAGTAATAAGAACATGTAAAGGCAGCTAATAAATATTACCCATGGCTAATACATAAAGGTGTTTTGAACGCACGGTTCTTTTATTTCAAAATAAGTTTTCCTTCTTATAGCAGGTTCGTATGAGTCGAATCGCTTTTAACAATATACTTGAATTAATTTGATTGAAAAGTTGCTCAGACAGTTCAAATCGCATGTGATTTAGCAGTTGATTAACTAAAAGCGAGTCGTGTGAACTTGCAATTAATTGGCTGAATTTTTGCCGAAGGAGCAGTCCATCTGCTTGACGACAGACTAATCTCATTCACTTGAACATCAACACACACACTCACGCCTGTAATCCCGATTGGGTAGGCAGAGGTGTACCTAGTACATTCATATTTCGCCTAGATTTTTTCCGTCCCGTGATGTGATAGGAGGCGGGCCTAGCGCCATACTGGACACAATTACAGACTGCGGACTCATTCAGAAAATAAAAAACCCAATGTCACTTTTACCCGGCCAGGGGATCAAACCCGAGATCTCAGTGAAAGTCAGAGAAAGTCCTACAAAATAACTTTCACGCTGCCCTACGAACAACGTCATCTTAGAAGGATATGCCACTCGTCAAATATCATGCTGAATGACCAATGGGTTATTTTATATTTGGGCCAAGGTTCTGATATTTTTACATGAAAACAACTGTCAAGAATATTTGAGGCGTATACTCCCATATGCTGGTGATTGAGCTGTATCATTCGAATGTAATGTAAAATGTTACAATGTGAGCATTCGAATAGTAAATACAGCAACACGAGCCACACAAGTACGCAGATTTTAACATACGCCGCAAGATAACACCCTCATCGCGACTGTTATTTTAACGATAAAATGTTATGATCAGTCGCTGTTACACAAATACTTTCATGTAACAATCGAAAGACTATCACCACCTACACAGACATGTACCCACATCCTGTAAAAAGCAATCGAAATCAAAGTTGAATTGCGAAAGAAACACAATTAACCATTCGACAATAAAAGTCAAATCAAAAGAGTTCGTATCGTGATCCGTATACACATAAATTCTCAATGAATATAAATCAATGTGTGCTTCATGGGCGCAATTTATTTTTTGTGTAACCTATTTTTTTTATAGCATTATATCTTTTATAGCGTTTATATGCTTATTAAAGAACGGATTATACCTTAAGAAATATTATTATTATTTCTCTATTTCTCTCATTGGTTGAATGACGAGCAATAAGCTCGCCTGATTGTAGCGCCGCGCCTGCCCATAAACAGAAGCGACACCAATTGGACATTTAAATTAAAAATCACTGCATGGCACTGAACTGCGCGCGTCACCCCGAGACATAAGATGTTAAGTCTCATTACTGGGTAATTTCACTGGCTTCAATGTCCTTCAAACCGAAACAGAATAGTACTTACACACCGTTGCTCGGCGGCAGAAATAGACAAAGCGGTGGTATCAACCCAGACGGCCTCTCGCATACGAGGGACCACTTTGTATTATTATTGTATTGTTGCTTTGTATGAAATATGATGAACAACTTTAGAATTTAGTGTATTTAGGCTTATTTACATAAAATCGAATATTCCACCTGACCTTATCCCACAATGTGGTCGGCGCAATATGCGTTTTATCACATGTTACAAAAATAATTGGCTTGTAGTTTTTACGACCGGCCGCCTGCCTGACGTCAACCCCTCTGGAGAGAAAACACCCAGACCCGAAACAAACATTTGTGAATCACACAAACATTTGTCTCGATGCGGGAACTACGCCCACTTACTCGCTCACTGCGCCATGAAGGCTGTCCTGTAATTCAAATCGAATAACAACATAAATACATAAGCTTTATAATTCAAACAGTTAAAATAAATGTGCTTAACAAATAAGTATGATATACACAGCTTCATTATCAAAGTAAGAAACTATGCCATTATCTGCCAATTATAATAAATCACAGCTACAGTTTATACAGCTATAGCCTATAAAACAATCAACTATCGCACCGTATGACCTTGATGTGTGGATTATCACAAATAATAGAACGTCCGCTGCACACCGTGATCTGCATCGCAATTAAATTCGTCTGTTTGATTGTCCTCAAGTGTGTCAGGTGGTTAATAAGGCAGTGAGTTGCTTGCCCGACCGTGTGATGCATGTAAATGTTGGGATATTATACGTTACTAGAGAAATTAGACTTTATCCCAATATAATAGAGTCGGAAATAGCTATGACTCGATTGCGCCAATGTAAAATTAGGGTTGTCAGGTCTGAGAGAAATATGTTTTTTAATTGTTTATCCAAGTATTAGGTACATGCATAAGGATGTTTTCCTGTATGTACATTAACAGCCTAAAAATAATTGATAACTGTAATCAATTAAACTCTTCTACTGACTGGGTGGCGCAGTTAAAATGCGTACGTGTTACGAATGTTGTGCTAAGGTCTGGTTGGGTAAAAGTGATATTTGTTTCTTCAACCACAAAATGCTCAGTATCAGCCCGGAGTCTAGAATTGTGCCCGGTATGACGAAAGGCTCGTTCCCTATCGTATTATGGGACGGAAATAAGCTCGACAAAATGTGGGTGTACTGTACACTTTTCCCTAACCCTCCGAGTATTACAGTGCGTGTGTATTTATATTAATATTTTGGAATAAAACTAATTTAAACGGATTTTATCGCCGATTTTTATTTTAATTTTGGTACCGACGAAAAGCTTCGAAAGCGGTCACGGGGTGATCCTCCCCGTAAGAGTGGACCCCGCAATGAGTAACATTCGCGTAAACGTAAGAAATCATTATGTTCATATACTTTTACAGTTTTATTTGGCCCTTGAACACATGCTATAACGGCTAATTTGATTGTCTGTAATTTTGTAATTATATTTGATTTTCCCTCCATATACTTTATTATTTACATAATGCTGAAGCCTGCAAAAATTCTTAATAATTATATAAAATATACTATCACTAGAAAGTTAATTACCATGACAGTCCTAGCCGATCCGGATCCAGGGTGTCGTGCCGGCGTGGTGGCAACCCTATAGTGTTGTTTATTTCACGGATATGCTTGTGTATGATCTTTATCGATGTCACGGTATGGAAATTCGGTGAAAACGACTTAAAAGAAAACTCTCTAGTGTTGGATCGTGTGTCGTTTGGGTAATAGCTATTGCTGGTGTCCTAAATAATGTTTTAGCATTCTTTGAACTGTACTGTATTATATTCGATTTTATTCTGGATATATCGTCATAGGCCATACTGTAGGGCGAGTGGTATTTGCATTATATCCTACCTTCTTCCGCTTGCCCTTATCCCACTTACAGTGGGGTCGGTGAAACATGCTTATACCTTTTACGAACGGACGCCTACTTGACCTCAACCTGCGGAGAAAACACACCCAGAACCGAAACAAATATCTGTGACAGCCGCCAAATGAAAAAAAAATACATAATTAACGCCTACTTGACCTCAACCTGCGGAGAAAACACACCCAGAACCGAAACAAATATTTGTGGCAGCCGCCACGTAGAAATGAAAAAAAAACATAATAATAAAACTAATATAAAATTTAGACATAAATTAAGCTTGAGCTAACGTTTCAGTCGATCTGTCTACGTAATAATCTCAATATAAACTTCGCCCTCCATTACTATTCACCCCGTTTTACGTATTTCGAGATATTTTACACAAGTAAGTCTTTTTGTTAAGATGTACGAATTGATTCATTAAAACCGCGATCCAAGTTACTTAAACAATCGTAATCATACGATTTGTAATAAATAAATTTCCTTATTATTATCAGTGGTAAGTCAATCAATTGGTATTTACATGGTGGAAGGTCCAGTATACAAGGGGCCGTCTGGGTTGGTAGTACCGCTTTGTCTATTTCTGCAACCAATCAGCAGTGTATGAGCACTGTTGTGTATCGGTTTGAAGGACATTAAAAACAGTGTAATTACTGGGCATTATGAGACTTTACATCTTATGTCTCGGGGTGACGAGCGCAGTTCAGTGCTACGTAATGCTTTGTAAGGCACAGTCCTGTGTAGTGTTATGGTGCTGCCACACCGATGTTATAAAATGTTAACAAAAACATTTTCTAACATTTTATAACATTTGAAAACATGACATCGGCCCTTCTTTGACGGCTTCTTTGACGGCGCCGCTATCAAAAGTACCGCCGCCCGCGGTTAAAAAATGTTACAAAATGTTACAAATTGTTAAGAAATGTTTACTAAATGATGCTGCCACACCGCTGTTATAGAATGTTATATAACATTTTCTAACACCGGTGTGGCAGCACCATTACTGTTTGCAACAGACGTTCGATCTCATTAATCAAGCAAACAAAAAACATTAAGTACAAAAATATAAGGTTATGTAACATCAAGGCATATTGATCTATTCCAGTAGCCTTATCTTCAATTGAAATATTATTTATTTAGTATTATTAAATAGAAACGGCCACGTTTTGAAGTACAAACTAAGTCGTCTAAAGACTACGTACGATAAGGTGTCGCTCCAGATTATAGTCAAATAATCGAATCAAACTGAATTCGTACATGAATTATTCGCCACGACTTTCTTCCTTTTATATACATGTAATCAAAACTGGTATTCATTTCGCTGACAAATTACTTCAAGCTATAATAAAAAATGAGTGATCATCACCATGATTAGTAATACTCGTAGATAATAAATAACAAATAAATAAATAAATAACACCCAACAGTCACACACATAGCCCTGACCCCACACTCCACAGTAAGATACGAATCTTGTGTCGTGGGTATCAGGAACTACGAGAGACATTTGGTCTCACAACACCCAGACCCCGAAACAAATATTTGTGGATCACACAAATATTTGCTCGGTGCGGGAATCAAACCCACGGCCTCACGTTTCACAGTCGGCTACTCGCCCACTGCGCCACGAAGGCAGTAAATATAATGGAATTAAAAACAATTTAAAGTTTTTTTGAACCAGACTAAAATTGCTTATACATTTCTGTTATTGTAGGCGTTCATGGGTGGTGGAGATCACTTACCATCAGGTGACCTTTTTGCGTGTCCCGCCCTCTGCTATAAAAATAGCCTGATAGACGTTACGATTGCTCACGCGATAGGTCAATAGGTATTGAATAAGCTAATTAACTTGAATGAAACTAGCTTGTACACGCGAGTTGGATGAACATTAAATATTTATCGCAATTTGTATCACGTTAGTCACCGACATAGCCCAGCGGATAAGCTCAAGTGGCAGTGGGCAGGTCACATAGCTCGCAGAACCGATAACCGATGGGGCAGAAAGGTTCTGGAATGGAGGCCACGCACTGGCAAACGCAGCGTTGGACGTCCGCCTACAAGGTGGACAGACGACATGATAAAGGTCGCAAGAAGTCGCTGTATGCAGGCCGCTTCTAACAGGTCGATTTGAAAATCTTTGGAGAAGGCCTATGTTCAGCAGTGGACGTCCTGTGGCTGATGTTGATGATGTATCAAGTTATGTGAAACTGTTCAACTAGTTGAATATAAATATACATACGCACTCACACCTAAGCGGTGGGCAGTGGTATAACCAGTAAAGTTAACTGCCGACCTTATTTCCGTTAGTTGATATAATAAGGGGAAAGCCTATCGCCATACCGGGCAGAATCTGGTTGGATTAAAAGCCGCGATGTTGCAATTCGAACCTGAACAATAAGCTGACCGCAGTTAATCATGCTGCATAGGAGTTTCATGTGTATAGGAATTTGGGCCTTGCCTTAAGTAAACTCATAATATAGCTTTTACCTTCAGCTCTGCCTTTATTAAAGTATCGGTTGGTTAGAACCATTTGATGTACGAGTAAAGATAGGAGTTCCGTGAAGGTACGGCGCAGGCGATAAATTTTAAAATAGATATTATACTAGCTTTTGCTCGCGGCTTCGCCCGCGTGAACGTTTAAAATTGATAAAGTTTCATACCAACCTTCATGCCCTATTTTATCCCCTTGGGGGTAGAATTTATCAAAATCCTTTCTTAGCAGATGCCTACGTCATAACATCTACCTGCATGCCAAATTTCAGCCCGATCCCTCCAGTGGTTTGGGCTGTGCGTTGATAGATCACTATGTCAGTCAGTCACCTTTGAGTTTTATAAATTTGTTAACCGATGGTCGCCAGCTTCCATAGCGCAGCGGGTGAGTAGCCGGTTGTAAAACGAGAACCCTGAGCACCGAGACAAATGTTTGTGTGTTCCACAAATATTTGCTACTGAAAAGGTTTTATTTCAATTAAAGGCGAGTCCTAACTTATGGCTAAGGAAACTTAGCGTAATACATGTACATTTTTTTTTATAGCATAGGCCGGCAAACGAGCCAGTGGGTCACCTGATGGTAAGTAATCTCCACCGCCCATGTACGCCCAGAAGAATCATGGGCGCGTTGTCGACCTCAAAGGAAAGGGATAATTAGGGATTGGGAAGGGGAGGGGATTTTGGTTTCCGGATATCTCACTCACCGTACGAAACGCAGCAGCAAGCCGCTACTTTACGTCGGTTTTCTGTGAGACAGTGGTAACGACCCGGTCGAGCCAGCCCATTCATGCTGTAGACAAAACTGTCTACAGCGTGGCTCTACCACTCGATATATTACTTAGTAAGTATGCTTATGTATAATACACATATTATACATATGCATACTTACCTACTTCAATACGTATGTAGGGCCGGCCCTTTATATAGGTGAACTAGGCGACGGCCTAAGGCGCTCGTATCAGGGGCCGGGCGGCGGCAAGAAGTAGCCGAAACAGTTCATTCTAAGGAGATGATTTCCACTTTTGCCAAAATTAAATATTACCTAACTTTATACTTCAGTGTTTTTTTAAGTTAAACTATTTTATACAGCAGAAAAGGTAAAAAGGTAGTTGTTATACATTTTTCCTTTATTTTAATAAATAAGTACAAAAAATTATACTCTAATATTAAATTATACTATTCTATATAATCTGTTTATCATCATCATCAGCCACAAGACGTCCACTGCTGAACATAGGCCTCTCCCAACGATTTCCAGACCGACCTGTTGGAAGCAGCCTGCATCCAGCGACTTCCTGCGACCTTTATCTGGTCGTATGTCCACCTTATAGCGGACGTCCAACGCTGCGCTTGCCAGTACGTGGCCTCCATTCCAGAACCTTTCTGTCCCATCGATATTATCGGTTCTGCGAGCTATGTTTAAACGTTAACAATAATTGTTTTATTTTGTCACGACAAAAATTCGGTAACAAAATTTTTACGATCACGATTTTTTTATTGTTTAAACGTTAACAATAATTGTTTTAATTACGCATGTAGTCTGTATTACGGGAACACCCAAATACTCCGAAATATTTTATTCCGAATTTCGATTTTCCGATGTTCAAAACTCCGAATTTCATAATACCTAAAAATTATAATGTCTATTATTCAAATATACGAAAATTATTTTACCGAAAGTTGTAAATACGATCTGTTTGTTTTCCGATTTTTATATCTTCGAAGAGTCAAATGCTCGATGGGTTCTCGGTCCGAAAAACGACATTCCGATTTTCAATATTCCGAATAAATTGCTAAAATTAGGATTTTGATTCAGTTAGTATAATCATTACATACATTTGGGTTAGGTTAGGTTAGAACTGTGACCATTAAAGCGCGAAGGCGAGCGAGCGCAGCGAGCGTGCCGCGGCAGCGGCCGCCGAGCGCCATATCCTCTCTATTGTTGGTGAATCATTTGGGTTAGGTTAGAATTGTGACCAGCGAAAAAAAAAAAAAAATTTTATTGGAAAGAAAATATTTTTAAAACGCATTTGACATTAGTTTTTTAAGTCTACCTCCTCATACTATTATACTTCTCTTTGACAAGCAATTATGTGTTGATTTTTCTTTCTATTCAGTTTTACAAGGCGTTTAGATTTCGGAATTTTAAATAATAGGTATTTTAATAATCGGAATTCGTATTTTTGATGTTTCGAATTATCATTAATTCGGACTTTTTGTTATTCGATCTATTGAAACTCGGTATTTTGAGAATCGTAATTATATACGTTAGGAATATTGATATTTCGGAATTATAAAAATAGGATAAATGATACATCGGAGTTGTTATATTCGGAATTTTAAACCATTCGGAATTATGAAAATCGGTATTTTGAAATTCGTATTTGTGACTGTCGGAATAAAGTTTGTCGTATTATTGTAGTGTACCCCTGTATTACACGTGTAATTTTTAATGGAAAAAATAGAGTACCTAATTATAAATGTATATTATAAATGAAGCAAACTACAAATGTTACCGCTGGTTTATTGAAATACATAATTAACAACCAGATCCATCTTGGTTAAGCCGTTATTTTGTTTTTAGATTAAAAAATTTAAAGGAGTTAAGTTTTTTAATTTAATAGGCATTGTTTTAATATTTCTTGGAGGATTAGTAATCGGTACCCTCTTTCTACTACTGGTTTCGGAACTATTTGGAGAGTTTTTTTTATTGGCTTGAATGACGAGACGAACTGTCCTTCGCCTGGTGGCAAGCGCCACGCCTGCCCATAAACAAGCAATACCATATAGAACTCTGATTTACAAAGGACTGCATGGCACTGGACTGCGCTCGTCACATCGAGACATTCGATGTTAGGTCTCGTAATGTACAAATGTTTCACTGGCTTCAATGTCCTTCAAACTGGAACACATAGTGCTGCTTGGCGGCAAGGATTGTCAAAGCGGTGGAAGCAACCCAGATGGGTTTTTCCTTATGAGGAACCTACCACCTACTTAGTAGGGTACCCACTACTTAGTAGGGTATACCATTTATTACCAGGATACCCTCCCTTTTCCCATGCTTGTTGGTGAGCCTTTTCCTGCCAGCCTTTATCGCGTCGGTTAGTCCAAAGTTCCCTTAATCTAAGTTAGTCATATTAATGACAAATGTTCTGTACTTGACCTGTCATAAGCGCTTTATTAGCCTACATCTATACTAATAATAAAGCTGTAGAGTTTGATTGTTTGTTTGTTTGAACGCGCTAATCTCAGGAACTACTGGTTCGAATTGAAAAAATTCTTTTTGTGTTGATATATAACATTACGCTGCGACCATTAGAAGCGAAGCATCAGTGAAAAATGTTGCAAAAACGGGGAAAATTATTCATATTTGAAGGCTTCCGTTGCTAAGCTACCCAAATAATATTATTTGAAGGCTTCCGTTGCTAAGCTACCCAAATCTATACTAATATTATAAAGCTGTAGAGTTTGATTGTTTGTTTGTTTGTTTGATCACGTGGGCGGAGCCGCGAGCAAAAGCTAGTCATTAATAAAGATTTTGATTTTGATTTTATTTATGCTTTGCTTTGTTAAACAACACCATCAAAGAATGTATTCAAACTATTGACTGCACCTACTTGTTTATATGGTGCTATTTAACACTCCAGAAAAGGTAATATTATGTCTCAATTTTCCACGCATTCACAAACGTGTGAGTTGGTATGAAGGTTTCTAGATGCTAACAAATTTGACTTTGATTCGGTACATCCTACACTGACATTGTATTTCGTCAATTTTTCAGTTACCGGACATGTGTGGATTTTCGACACGTATTAATTGGCGCTGTACCTAAAATTATACAATTATATCTTTCTGTTGCTTGGCGTTATTCTGGGCTTAATTATCCAGAATTGTAAGATTTTACTGTTCAGTAGCATAATCGATGGCCATTAATATGTTTTGGGCTGGCTTGATAGTCAACATACCTACCATCATTAGACTTTATTATGGCCAGGTTAACGAGTCCTTAAATCAGAAAGTAAGTTGAAATTTTACGACTAAACGTTCTTTCCCACCCGAAATCCTATCAAGAATAGGTACGGCTCGCACATGTTTCATGTTTCCAGACGTGTTTTCAATATTCCGCTATAACATGGTTGACAATAGTTTCGGATACTTATAAAATGATAACCGGAAATAAGCTATTAAGTGACACAGTAAATACTTCGTTAAACATTTTAAATTACAATAAAGAAGAATACAACTGTTAAACAATTTATATTTTAATGTATATGGAACTCGATTTGTATTGTCCCTGAGCCATTGTACTTCGTGCAGCCAATGTCAAACACTCAAGAGGTGACCAATGAGTTGGAGACTCTCTAATGTACTAGATATTCACGCGGCTCCGATTACTTTTTAACTGCGTTTTTAACTAGGGCAAGACATATCTAAATATTTAAATTTTCGTTTTTGTAACAAAACTTTCAATATGAATATTGATATATAATATTTAATCGTAGAAGTAAAAAAAGGACTTATTATTTAGTTTCAATACAAATAATAAAGACAACAATGAAGGTAAAAAGTGTTACAAAATGAAATAACTAAAAGCAATTTTTTCTTTAATCCAATCTGCTGAATAAAGCAAGAGAAACGTCGTCAAAACGATTTACATTGGCCATTTACTAGATTTTAATTTTATGCACACAAAACTAAAACCGTGAAAGAAACTTAAAAAGTAAAGCTTGGACTTCTGAAACACTCAGAAGTGGGAATGAGCTGTGGCTGAAAGAACCTCATTTCCGCACAGACTTTCTCTATACATTTTCATTTAAATACTTTTTCTAAAGCCGTCTAAATGCTGAGTGAGGGGTTTTAATTTCGCACGTTGCTATCTCATACGAGATGACGACAAGGAAACGCTTTCTGCTATCGAGGTTGCCTTCTCGAATGGTGCTGCTAACTCATGGGTACTCGCGTCTCGCATTGCGTTTCTAAAGACAATTTCCATTCACTTTTCATTTCTTTCATTGATTATTTCTTTAAAATTTTGATCAGAATGTTCTATATTTGTAGAATATTATTTTTATGAATAAGGTGAAACTACGTGTGAAGTAATAATAAGTAGGTAACAAATAAATAATTTAACTATTATGTGAATATATAATGATTATTTAATTGATGCAGTAATTAAAATATGATTCGTTTTATGTTTTATCAAAGAAGATGGTGCTTTATGGGTACTATAGAAATAGACCAATATTGCATTGTTTATTAATTGTTGATTAATAGAGCAATCTTTCAACAGTGTCGTGCTACAATTTAGTTGTTATCTATTTCGGTTATTGAGGTTAATTTCCAGCCTCGATAGTTTACTTTAATTTGATGATACCAATTAAACTGAAGAAGGGTTAATTACTATCAAGTACTTTTAGATAACTACATAACTACTTTAATTACTAAAGTATGTAGACTCTATTACATTCATAGTTATCATCATCACTATTATCATCAGCCACAAGACGTCCACTGCTGAACATAGGCCTCCCCCAAAGATTTCCAGACCAACCTGTTGGAAGCGGCCTGCATCTAGCGACTTCCTGCGATCTTTATCAGGTCGTCTGTCCACCTTGTAGGTGGACGTCCAACGCTGCGCTTACCAGTACGTGGTCTCCATTCCAGAACCTTTCTGTCCCATCGGTTATCGGTTCTGCGATATGTTCATAGTTATGCGACGCCCTAAAAGTAATAGCTAAAATTCGAAGAAATTGTACTTAACTAGCTGATAATTCTCACACGGTTTTTTTTATCCGAGCACGGCAAAGTGACTGCACTACATCTGATGGTAAGCGTATTGTAGGCGTACATGGGCGGTGGAGGACACTTACCATCAGGTGACCCACTTGTACGTTTGCCGGACTATACTATAGAAAGAAAAAAGAAACATCAGTGTAAACTATCGCGACGTAACAATAGACTTGATTAGATTCAAAGTTAGTTTTACCAAACCGGTATCTGAGGGAATGTTTCTAGTCAAATTGCATTTACACACATTATGCTACGGGCAGTGATTGTGACACCATTCTCAGAATTCGTTGTTATTATCATTTCGCAAATGCCTCGGAGCTGTTTGTTAATTTTATACTATTTTCTATTAATTCGATGTTTTATTTTGGAGGATGTTCGCCTCATAATATTAGTTATTAACTTGGTTTTGTTATATAATTAAAAACAAATTTAAATTAATTTATTGAGTCAAAGTTGTTTAAAGAAAACCAAAATGTATTTTGGTTATCTACACAGTAATTAATAAATTCATTTAGACATATTAAAATGATGATAATGATGTTCGCAATTTAAGTACTAGTTTTAACTTAGATACGCGGTTTCTTTCATAAAAACCGTTACATTTCGTACGGTGAGTGAGATTTCCAGAGGTACATTCGAAGGTCCGTGCAACCGGGAATTCCACACAGTCATACTCTTACCTTTCCTCATAACCTTTACTGTGCCTCCATTCCAGAACCTTTCTGTCCCATCGGTTATCGGTTCTGCGCATTTTGTCGCACGTCAAATAAATCTATACCTACTATTATTATAAAGCTGAAGAGTTTGTTTGTTTGAACCATTGATATACAAAAAAACGTTTGAACGCGCTAATCTCAGGAACTACTGGTTCGAATTGTTTTTTTTTTTGTGTTGGATAGTCCATTTATCGAGGAAGGCTTTAGGCTATATAACATTACGCTGCGACCATTAGGAGCGAAGCATCAGTGAAAAATGTTGCAAAAACGGGGAAAATTATTCATATTTGAAGGCTTCCGTTGATAAGCTACCCAAATAATATTATTTGAAGGCTTCCGTTGCTAAGCTACCCAAATCTATACTAATATTATAAAGCTGTAGAGTTTGATTGTTTGTTTGTTTGTTTGATCACGTGGGCGGAGCCGCGAGCAAAAGCTAGTATTTAATAAAATCATATTATTTTTTGTTTATTTATTGACGAGTAACACTCATGTAATGTTAGTAATGATGAAGTGGCGTGCCATAATGAGCGCAGTAAGAAAAACTTTATTCAGCATTTTTTTTTATTATACTGAATGACGAAATTCGCACTTGCCTGATGCTAAGTGCCACACCTGCTAGTAAACAGATGCAATACTACATTTGGAATCATAAATTTATAATACCAAATGAAGTATTGCATATAAAGTATAATTTCAATAATAAGTTCAAGTAAAAGTAGAGAGCAATAACTATTGCTTAAAACAATGCGGTCGAAGCAAAAACAAAATTCGCGAAGTACACGCACGTCGATCGAACACGCGTTTGTGAAAAACTGTCCCATTTCTCATCAGAGATTTTCCTCTTTATTGTTTACCTGTTCAATGTGATTGTATGTAACCATACTATATTACTCGCGAGTACGTTATGTGAATAACAACTTATATAAACTGAAAGTGGTGAAAATGAAGGTAGGGATCTTACATATTCCACTTGTCATACCGGTAGTGTTGATTATCTGATGTCAATTATATTAAATTGTACAGGAAAAGATGTAAGACCTCAACTGTGACAGTGGTGGATCAGGGATCGAAGCCACTTCACATGTCACCAACTACAAACATAGTTTAAAAGCTTTAAATCAAAGTCAGAATTCACAGCAACTAAAATTCATATTTTTTAATAAATCTAAACTACTTTACTGCAAGTACTACTTTGAATTTATCTTGTTCATCAAGTATGTATGATAATAATCTTACAGTTTACTTTTGGAATGCTCTGTCATATATTTTCACTTTCTTTAGGTGTTCGTATAATGTCTTGAAGAAATGAGGGCACATAAACATATGTATCATTTCTTCTAATGTTAATTGCCTCTTTAATGAGGAGTCAACGATAGTTTAAGTGGATAGATAAGATACGCACTACGTGTGAGTAAGCATGAAAATTGATATACTATTTCTTTTGTTATTTATAAGAATGTTTGAGTGAAGGTCCCAATGAAGGCAATGTAATACGCTTTATGCACCGAACCTACGGACCCGCCGACTGAGCCCGGCTTACATTTTTTATAAAATTACTAGTTTTTTCGCAGCTCTATTGCGACTGCGTGAATGTAATTTTTCGGCATAATAAGTAGCTTAGGTCATGATATAATTATAATGGTAATAATTCTTATCAGTCCCACATGATTATAAAAAGAATTAATTTAAATTAATTTATTTATATTAATTTATTATTATTTTAAAAGTTATATCTAGGCATGTCGTATGCGAGACTCCGTCGGGGTACTTATCACCACCTTGTGGTCCTGCTGACAAGCTGTAGCGCAGTGTTTCCCAACCTTTTTTGACCATGCCCCACCTCAACATTTTTTTTGTTAAATTTGTCACCGATATCTAGGATTGCATTTAAATAACCCAAAGCGAAGGGATTAAAGTCGTGTCGAGTCCATTTTTAAATTGCCCCCTTAACTATCAAATTGCCCCCCGGTGGGGCGTGGGCCCCACGTTGGGATACACTGCTATAGCGTGTTGGCGCTATTGTGTTCCGGTTTGAAGGATATTGAAGCAATTGAATTTACTGAGCATTACAAGATTTGACATCATAATATGTATCGGAGTGATGAGTGCAGTGCAAATGTAATTCGAAGTGCTTAATCGTGGTGCAATTGTTTATGAGCGTGAAGCTTACAATAAGATAAGCAACCTGCTTGTCTCATCATTCAATATAAAAAAGGCCAGGAAACATAATATTGAACGTTATTTCTAATCTCTGATGTGACAGGTAAACGCATCTTCTGATACACATTTATGATAGTACATTATCGTAGCGATAGAAAAATATATACGATTCAACTAATGACACAGCGATCAAGATGTTATCCGGCGAATGAGTGGATTCTTCCATTGTTTCGTTGAATGCCTAAAGAGATCATCGCGTGTTCTTCGTTCATGTTAGCTATGTACGAATCTTCTCTAATGTAAGATTTTGTTTTTTTTTGTGGACATTAATGTGGTAAAATCTACGCATTTTTTTATATTTTTGTACTTATACAATACTTTGGTTGGTAATTTTCCGGCCTCTGTTATATAAAAAGTAGTATGCTGTGTGGGCTGTAGCCCTGGCACTGCTGATGTCCATGTGCGACGATAACCACAGCATCAGGCGGCCTCAAACTCGTAGGAGTTAATAAAAAAAAATAGAGAGACAAACTAACTACTTTACCTCTACTATACTTAGTGTAAGGAAAACGCTTATAAAAGGTGATAGTGCTGGTGATTACAGACACGATACTACTAAAAAAATTACGAATGAAGTAAAATAACATGCAGTTTTGTTTGGGTAGAATAGCTCAATCTGGGTTCCAGTAATAGTTGAAGAAAAATTCCACCTTTAAGGGGATCAGGGATGAACTACTACAAATTCAATTACTTTGATGATTCTTTCACTAAAGGTAGTAAAAAAAAACTTTTTAACAATAATAAAACTGACGGAATACCATTTTCAGATGGTGTCATTAGTAATTGTTCATTAAACTTTAATCAAATTTAATTTTATTTTTTTTGGGTTAATTTTATTTTTATTATCAGTCAACAATTTCGCATATTGAAAACGTTGAGAACACATAAATCAAGTTATATCGTATCGGATTCAGGAAAGGGCTCGATGTTGAAACAGCAGTCGACGTTACTAGGACAATAGATAATGCGCGGGTGTGTACTCATGCAACCGGATAATAAGCAGTAATGCACATGCCGTGTAACAAATGCACAGCCATTGTGCAAATCGTTTCCCATAGGCTTTCATTTGAGGGAAGGCTGCACGTACGTGTGCGATTTATAGCAAGAGTAAAAGTTTGCTTAATAAGCCACATTGGTCTAGTGACAGCGTAGTTGGGCTGAGACTTGGGACAAAAGTACTGAACTACTTTAATACGTCGTATATTATAGTAATTTGAAATAGCTCAATACTATTATAAATGTAAAACTTAGGATGTTTGTTAATGTTTAACGGCTGAACGGTTTTGGATGAAATTAAGCACACATGTAGACTATGACCAGAATTAGTACATACGCTACTTTTTATCCCCCAAAAGGCAGCTCCCACGGGTGGAGTAGACAATAGCAAGAAGCTCAATAAAGTACAATGTCGGCGATGCTATATTTTAAAAATCGCACCGTTAATCTAGTTGCAGATTACTTAGGCTAAAAAAAGCCGGGAGGTTTTGAATTCAAACATGAAATGTGATTGCTAACAATCACATCAACCTGGGTAGATCTTCTTCAATTCGCAAAATCATTGGGACTGGAATTTGCGTTGCATATGGTGATAGACTCGCTCTCTATCATATCATGGGATAGAAATTAGCTCGGTGAACCTTCGGGGATACAGGCGTTGGCTTATGTTTCGATACCAGTAATATAATTTAAATGCAATTAACTAGTTTACTCAGCGATGAATATTTATTTATCAATTTGTTTTACAGTAGTTGAGCCACTTTGTAGGCTTTTTTGCCTATAGCGTCATGGGCCGGCTTATCCGGGTTGTTACCACTGTATTACAGAAATCCACAAATTCGGTGAATGAAATGAATTTGAAGTGGATATTGGACATTCGCTTGGTGGAGATAATTTAGCTCGCATGAACCATCACAGAAATAGTGATTAAATCCGATAATTTTTATCCTTTTAATGATCATCCGCGTTTTTGTACTTGAGATTTTTGTCATAACTTATAAGTAAGGTGTAGTATTAGTGTTGTTATTTTTAATTAACAGGTAATGGATACCCTTTACAGGATGTACTTCTGCGGTAGCTTTTTGCAATTAGTGATTGCGTTGCATTGACTGCAAACTGTAGGATTATTTTTTTGTTAAATCTGTCGTTGGGTTGGTAGAATCTGCGTCTTCTTATCTTAGTAGTATTAGCGATATGTGTGATTAGTGATCCTGCAATTAGATGAATGAGTCAAGAATTTGTATTTCGTTGTGAGTTTTATTTTAAGAATCTTATCTAGAGTTGATAAATATTACTCCACTACCACTCCCCGCTGAGTTATTGCATTTTTTATAAATAAATAAAATAATTGACTCTGAGAACTTATAGCAACTATGTAAAACTACCTCACACATTTTATAACTCAGCAAAACAGGTGATAATCTACCTCCACCTGCCAATAGCTTTAATTGACAATTGAAGTTGCGAATATGTAAATGACTACATAGATTGTGTTGCTCTCGCAAGTTGGATAATTGGAGGCTTTTTGTTTATCGAGTCGCGAGTGACACTTAGCAGTGTGACACATTGTAGTTTAATTAGCAATCTTTTGTTGTTTTCCAACCCACTTTAATTGGGAATATCATGATAGGCTCAATATACATATGCCAATTGCTACTCGCATTTTTATGTATATGTAATGTGTTTTTTATTAGATTGATTTGAACCAAGCAGGTCACTAGAGCCTGGTGGTAAGCACCTACCCTTAAAAAAAGTATCACTGTACAGAAATTTATATTACAAAACACTCAATGGCATTGGACCGCGCTCGTCACTCCGAGACATATACCTAGAAATTTCACTGGTTTTGAATGTCTATCAAACCGAAACACAACAGTGCTCTCACACTGCTATTTGGTGGCAAAAATAGCCAAAGCGGTGGTAACAGCCCAGACCGCCTTTCAAATACTTGTAAAACTATGGACAAGTAATTTCCTTTTATAGGTAAACGAGTGGGTGTGGGTCACATCATAGTAAGTGTTCACCGCCCACTAACACTTACAATATCAGAAAAATCAAAAAAAGAATCACGGACGCCTAACCGACCCTAAGGGCACGGAATGAGAATTGGGAAGAGGAGGGGAAATTGTATCTCCAAATATCTCGCTCACCGTACAAAACGTAACAGGATACTGCTACTTTCCATCAGTTTTCTGTGAGACAGTGGTAAAAATGCTGTCGACTCGACCCCTTCATCCTGTAGACAAAACTGTCTACAAGGTTGCTCTATCACCTAGAGAAATATATGGAGTACACATATTACATAGCCCATTATAAGTACAGCAGTTATAAAACACTATTTTAATACGTTGTATAAAGAACAAGTAAGCGTAGGCAGCACCTTTCAAAATATGTTTTGCTCGAAAGTTCCATTAATACATTCTTAGGGGTTAGATAAAAACATCGTTCAGTATAAAGGTGAAAATGACTCGATAGATTATGGCGCCCCTTTTAAAACAAGGTGGGTATCGCAAACTCATGCAGTTTTCACTATCGTCGGATCAGGCTGTATAATTTGAGTGCTGCCCACCTGTCTAGTGAGTAATGGCTAATGAATATGAATTAAACACCTGGGGATTAAAAATAATACACTTAAATATATAGGTAAGATACATAATTCTTGTCGTAAGAAATTACATATTGGCGACATGTGTTATATAGTAGGCTTGTTCCATGGGTAGTAGATAAGTACAGAATATAATTTAATAGGATTTATATGCATATAATATGATATTCTCCCCAGAAGCGTTGACGTCAGGCAGGCGGCCGATCGTAAAAATTAAAAGTCAAATCTCTCTGAAACAGGATTTAAAAATCATGTTGTGCCGATCCCGCTGGTGGTATAAGGGCAGTTGGAATCTAACCCTTAAAAGCCCTGGTGTTTCAGGGTTATAAAAAATATTACTAAACCGATGTATAATATACTATCAGCCCTGTATTATATTATCTCATTGCTGGGCTCGGGCCTTCTCTACGAATGAGAGGTTAGTCATTAGTCCACCACGCTGATCTGATGCGGGTTGGTAGATTTCACATACTTAAAAATTTCTTAGGTTTCTTCACTATGTTTTCTTCTCCATTGAAGCAAGTTATAAAGAACAATGAATAGACGTGTTAGTTAGGAAAAACAGAGAAGAGATCTTGGGACTGGTTTGTAACCTGCGACTCTGTTATAGCAGACCATACCACTGCCCGTTAAGTTATCGCTGCTTCGATGAAACCAGCATTCAAATAGAAAAAAGCTTCGTCCCTTTGCTTCGTTTAGGCGCCATGATATCATAGACAAAAAGATAAAGTAGCAAACATATATAACACGGTCTTTTGTCCGAGGTTTTATAAAATCGTCGTTGTTAAACGTATTAAGAAATACAAACATCTATTTATTGCACAGAATATTGTACATACTGGAATTATGTTGAAATGAAGTATTTCAGGCGTAGACGATGCTATTACTATTGTTTCGTTTAAAGCTCGAATAGCTCGTTCGAAGCTCGTCGACATGCGTCGGGTAAATGGAAAACAATGAAAAATCTTAAAATATGTAGGTTTTATTATAAATTTCCAAAACAAGTTCGCATCTGTTACCAGTCGCATGAAACTTTCAATAATGCTGAAATAGTGATTTTATTTCACTTTTACAAATGTTATAAAAACGAATCTAGGAACGTTCACCTAGAAGCTATAAAATTGCACGTACTGCGGCAATGTACTTGTAAAACTATTTTACTAAAAACAAGTTCCAAGTAATAAAAAAGATTATCATGCTGTCTTTATAGCTTCCGATGAAAAAGAGGGGTGTAAGATTGACCTTTTGTCTGTCTGTGCGCTTGAGTGCACACGCTTGTGTGTGTGCGTGCGTGGATACACGCAAAGGAACAGAATAACAAGACAGACACACATCTGTCTTCCTGTGGGATGCCACAAGTGGCCTCTACGATGGTAGTGCCTTAACGAATTGACCGATTAGAATGCATTTTTTGTTTGAAAGCTGGTTTAATCGGGATACAATATTTAGCTATGTTCGAAGAAAATCTATTCAACTGTTTAAAAGTATCAGATGTTTTTCTGATTAACGCCGGTGGTTTTCAATGTTTAGATTATAGAGAAGTTTCTAGTAGGAATATTAAACATTATTGTCTCTTTTTAGAAAATGACACAGTATTTTCGGTCAATAAGTCGGAAACCAAAGTTAAAGAACCTGTCGTTATAAGAAAATAAATACATAAAAACGAAGACCACATTAAAAAAGTCAACTCCTTAAACTTATGATAATGAGTCCTAAAAGGTTTTGATAATCCGATTTTAATGAGACATGGGTAATAAACACTGTCAAGGAGACCTAATAATTAATCAATCCCCAAATACATTTGAATGTTTGCTTTGTAATTGCTTTAAGTAAAATTTCAAATGTCATCGACTAATTGTCTGTTTAAAGTTTAAGATCCATTAACACCGTTAATTACAAGTCAGTTTCAAACTTGTTCCTTTAACGATCGCTTACATAAATTTGGAATGAGTCTACTATCCTTCAGATAGTAATAATTTGTGGCGACAATATTTGATTTTATAATGTGTAGAGTTCCTATTCCTATGCCATATCATCTGAGAGCGTCCACTACTGATCGACCGATTGATCGGTCGACTGTTGACTGCATCGTAAAGGTCACAGGGAGCGGTAAATGGAAACTGACTTCTTTAAACAATGTTGAAATAATTATTTATTTTATTTAACTAGCGTGTATTATATACAGCTGGGCACGGGTTTCCTCTACTGATGGGAGGTTGAGTCTTAGTCCACTACGTTCCTCTAGGCGGGTTTGCATACCTTCGAAATGCTTATTTAAAAATTCAGGTGTGTAGTTACTTTAAGAACTTAGAGTAGTGTGCCTTGGGGCTGGGTACTATCCCGCAGACTCTGTTTAACGTTTTTCGCAGAAGGTCGCCTGATGGTAAGCGCAATGCCTGATCATAAAAAGAAACAACACAACGCAAAACTTTTAATTACAAAGCACTGCATGGCACTGGACAGCTTTCGTCATCCGGGTCAGCCCGGGACAAAAGCGACCTTATTATAAAACGTAGACTATTTGTATAGACTAGTATGCTACACAGAACTAAATTGCATAATTACTTTAATATGTTAATTTAAGTAGAGCTATTAATTGTAGAATGAGAGATTTTTATCAAATATCCTCACTATTTTCTTTAATTTTATAATCTCATTCGTGTTTTTTCGTCGATTTAATAGAATTTATTGCTATCGATTAATATTAACGACCTACTGTCTAAAAAATGAAAAGTTTATCACTTAAATACTGTGCACATTCAAAACATCGTACAGTACCTATACATACAGCTTTATTGTCTATCTGTCACACAACTGACCTCGTGATAGATTTGAAATTACGCATTTTCAACAAGATAGGCATAAAATGTAATGAACAAACAAGATAGAATCGTAAATAAAGTGGAAAACTGTGACACGTGCAAATAAAATGTATTATGTACACTTAAACGCATAAAATATAATGTTATATATTCGTTATTGTTGTATATGTATCGGCTTGTATGCAAAAACGGAGTTAGTAAGATAATTAGGTTCTTCTATTTAATATAGAGGGTTATTTTTAAAACACTGACAACCTCGCAGGACTAGATTCCTAAGGTCATTTGCTACTACTTTTGTTCTACGACTTTTCATAATTTGTTAGATTTTATTCTCATACAAAAATAATTATGAATTTAATTTCCGTCTTGAAATTTACCTACGCTCAGATTACGTAATACACGCGGGCGCGTGCGTCAGTTCAATGACCGGCCGCGCCGTCTCCATCGATAATACCTACACTTAGACGTACGAACAAAAACACTACATAACAAAAACATGTAAAATCATTTTTTTTCTTATGTATTGAGTTATGTCCAAACTCGTAGAACAAAAGTTGTTCCTTATGGGGTCAGCTATATGGCCCTGCGAGGTTGTCAGTGTTTTAAAAATAACCCTGTATACCTCGAGTGATATGATTTTATATAATGATGATTTTATATTATGATATAATATTAACTAAGTAAAAACAAAAAAATCAGCTGGTTAGTAATCATACCTATTGGAAGGAGGGGCTTCCAATAGGTATCGATAACGAGGTCATAAAAAATGATTTGAATGAGCTGTTTTTTTTGTTTTTACTTAGTTAATATTCATATAATTTAACAGTCATATTGTCCTACAAATAAAATAATAAACTTTTGAGTACCATCAAATCAAAATATTCTATCCTTGCTACCTCTGTTAGCTACCACAATAGAGAATTTTCGCATAGGGAATTGTTGGGCGTCTCATCGAAACGAAGCTACTCACGGAAAATTAGCTTGATAGTAATCAAGTGGATCAGCTGGCCCAGGGACTCCGGACATTATCGGCCAAACGGATTTGGATGACATTTGGCACACAAGTAGACCATGAACTTGGATAGAACAAAGCGTAACTCCTTTTGTATCCTGGAAAGGCCATTCATGCGCGTGGAGCCAATGTTAGGTAGTAAATAAGCCAATTTAGATATGAGGTACATTTCTCGACACGAAATAATATGTATGTAGATTCTTTATGAGAAGAGGCAAAACCTTGACATATTATCTGAACACGGACATTTTTATAATAATAAAAGCGACTTACGTTTTGTTTAAGACTGTACTTGTGTTCGTATCATATTCTAGTTAAAGTTCACGACCCTCTTGATATTGCTTGCACCGTGTATACTTCGGACCACTCTGACGTAGTGTATGTCTGATACATCATTTTCTTTGACCCCTACCAGACTGTTATTTATTGCATTGCATACAATATTGTTTAGCGGGAAAAGCATGACCGCATGTCTCTCATAGTTTTCGATAACCAAGTTGCGTGAAGAAACCCTAATAGAGTATACAGATTTAATGGTCATACAAATTGTCTGCAGGAGTATTAGAAGGCCAATGTCGATACCTATGTGAAGTCTGTAGCCGAAACAAGCTGTTGACAATTCTTATTTTATGGTATTATTTATGTTAAGGAAAATTGTGTATTTATTAATCAATTGTACCTTAAGGCCTAAATAGATTTGTATTAAATTCGGCTCAGTTATAGACCATGACCTGAATTAGGACATAGAATATTTTTTTATCTCCTTAGTATGATTCCATGAGACATAATAAAAAAGTCGGACCGCCGAAGTCGCGAGCAAAATCTAGCAACTAATATTTTAATAAGTAAAATACCATGCCATAATCTTAGTGAAGACATAGTATAAAACCTTGAATAATAAACATTCTAGTTGATCCTGGTTTGAAATATATTTTTCCTATAGTGATCTCATCGTATTCCCTGTTTAATGGGCTAGTATTGCAAGAGATGTGACAAACAGATAACTAGCGGAAATAATTAGTTCTATATATAAAATATTGAATTGTCATGTTTTATCGCGCTTGCGTTTTGTATCCGAGGAATATTTTATGTATACACAGTGATTGAGACTGACATGCATCTGTCACAGATTGTTATTTCTTGACATTTTTGCATTATGAAGATAAAGTGCGACAATTGTAAGTAGGCAAGATAAGTGGCGCTGTTGTCAAATGCTCATTTTTCGATTTTAAATTTTGGCAGATTATTTTGTAATTTTTCAATTAGTTCTAAAACTTGCCATCGCCAACTTATAATTAATCACACTCCAATAATCGACTAAAACAATAATTATGCGCATGTTAAATTTTACATTTTTGCGCTTAGTGATGGGGAGTACGTGTATTATTTTGCTTAATCTAAAGCAACGTATTAATATTTATAAACTATATTTATTTAATTACTTAGTTTATAATGTAATCAATAGAGTAAGTAAACATTATAATTTGTAATCATTCGATACAATAAAGTGAAGAAACACCAGTACAAAATATGTAATATATTTGATATACAAAACATACTAGGAAGTCAATAAAAGATGCGCCAGGTAGTGCACCTAAATTTTATGGTAGTAGACTTCCGATGATGACGTCAGATGGACCACCAGATGGTGATCTTACCACCCATGAGCACCCACAATACCAGATAATTAATTATTTAGTCAACAAGTGATTAATTATACGCGGCGAATTAAGTAACCGTCTTAATTTTTTTAGTCGGTTAAAAATTGCTTCCTATTATATTTACCGGGTCATCTATGCAGTAAATCTGTCCTGCAACCGTCGTCCTTTACGCGTTTGTCATACGAATCATCCCATTACCATTGCTGCCAAGATTTTCCTTACACTCGTCCGTAAACCACAAACAGTGACGTAGAAATCAATTGACTAGCATCTTTCACATAAAAGGTGATAGTAATTATCAACCTAACTCTTATTAGTATGCGGTAGAGCTATAGATAGTTTTGTCTAAAAAAATGTAGTGGCCGGTTAACAGAAATTACTTCCACTATGGCACAGAAAACGACGTAGCAGATTGCTGTTGCATTTCGCATGATGAGTGAGATATTCGAAGGCCGAAATCTTCCCCTTTCCAATTATTTACAAGGTGGTAGGTCCCTCGTATGCGAGAGGCCGTCTGGGTGGGTACTAACACTTTGTCTATTTATGCCGCCAATCAACAGTGTGTAAGCACTGTTGTGTTTCGGTTTGAAGGGCGTTGAAGCCAGTGAAATTACTGCGTATTATGAGACTTAAACAAAAACAAAAATAGTTTTTTATCTCTCTCCCTTAGAACTTTTTTCTTTAAGGCCGACAACGCGTCCATTATTCTTCTGGTATAGTGGGTGTTTATGGGAGGTAGAAATCACTTATTATTACCAGACCTATTTTTTTTTTCATACAGGCCGGCAAACGAGCAAATGGGTCTTTTTTAAAATTTTATTTTTATAACATAGGCCGGCAAACGAGCAAGTGGGTCACCTGATGGTAAGTGATCTCCACCGCCCATGCACGCCCACCACCAGAAGAATCATGGGCGCGTTGCCGACCTTAAAGGAAAGGGATAATTAGGGATTGGTAAGGGGAGGGGATTTGGGCTTCCGGATATCTCACTCAGCGTACGAAACGCAGCAGCAAACCGCTACTTTACGTCGGTCTTCTGTGAGACAGTGGTCCGACCCGGTTGAGCCAGCCCATTCATGCTGTAGACAAAACTGTCTACAGCGTGGATCTCCTGATGGATCCTCCGTATATCATAATCACCATACAAAACGCAGCAGTAAGCTCACACAGCAACACGTTCGTAACCATCTTCGACTAAAAAGACAAATAGGGACATTAAAGGTTACATTTACCTCCAACCTAGCTTTCAACCCAATTGTATTGGTGAAAACGGTATTACCCAGATCAAACTTTCATCAATTAAATCAGTATTGCAAACATGTAGGCAATGATCTTGACCATCTCGAAGGCGACGTGAGGTCCGGTTAATAAATAAACACTTTCTTCGTTAATCGTGGCAACTACATACATTCACGTGCCACTTTTATTCGCGTTGTAGGTGCACCCATTTCGTTTCAATTGTCATTATATGGAACAAAGTGAGAGATCTTTGTTGTTTATACGTTTAGAATATGAATAATAATTTCATAATATAAGTTGAAAAAAATTGAATCGGTTGGCGTGATATTGAGTTATTCGTCCATTTGTTGCGCACATACTTAATATGCAAATTTAAAACTTATATGGTTTCCTCATGGATGCCATTGTCAGAACTGAAACGGGCCAAATTGAAACGGGAAGCACCAGCTTTCAAATAAAAAAAGAATCATCAAAATCGGTTCACCCAGTCAAAAGTTCTGAGGTAAAAAACATAAAAAAAAATACAGTCGAATTGAGAATCTCCTCCTTTTTTTGAAATCGGTTAATAACATCTTCATTCGCTGTACTCAGACACGTCAACTAAAGGAATTCAGGTGTGATTTTTAAAGCCCGTTTTGAGGTAAGGTTGCGATCGAGACAGGCAGGCGTGGTTGTCTCCATATAGTTTCATACAAAGTGAACGGGTCGCTATCACAAGCCTCGCGTCATGCAACGCTGTCTCCATATCGGTCTCATACTTCCTACCAGTCTTTCAGAATGAAATTCTATAAAACTGTAGAAATCGAAGCGACAAAGTTTGATAACATAGATCTAATGTAACATAGAATATCCATAGCAATAATAATATTTCTAATATAAAATACTGTGATTAAAACAGTCGGTAAAACATGTTTATAAACGAGAATATGTTTTATTATTGCAAAGTGTTATGTTGGAATTTTTATGTACTTTTTATTTCTTTTTAATCACTCATACAAAAATATTCTAGAAAACAACAATAAGCAGGAAGAATCTATTATTTTTCTTATACGCTTTTACTCACAAATTAATCTTTGTGGCAGAAACACAGCAACTACTTTACTGAATTCCTCCGAACTTCGTTGCTCCGTTTCGGATTTATAGAATAGGTGTACGGTTTATAACTTAAGTACTTACTTATAAAAATAGCGAATGAATAATAAATATTGATCGTTTATGTTCTTAACCTAGGAACATAATATCTTATTTCATAAATAGTTACTAATAAAGCATATCCTAAACAATATCCTACCGTCTAGGCATTGAACTTTGTCCAGGGGCGTCGTATTTCTAAACTGTACCATTTTACTGAGCCCACATGACACCGCATAGCTGGCAGTTGAGCAACGATAGAATTTCTGTTGACTGCATTATTGAACATTCTGCATTATACGACGCTTTTATTTTGCAATTTTATGTTTATTTGCATCCGTTTTTACATGAGTGCGCTCTTTGGGTTGCATGTTTTATTGCAAATGGCATTCGAATAACACAGTTTAGGCAAAGTCATTAAAAGTCTTATCAGATAATATTCTAATTTATGTTAATGTGTTTGGAACTGTCTAGAACTTTGATGTAGAGTTTAGAAGGAGACATGAGAGCCAAAGGTCTTATGAAAAATACTCAAGATCGGGTGAAGTGGAAGCGTCTAAGTAGAATGGCAGCCCTGGCAGTAGGCCGGGATAATTCTAGACAGAAAAAAGTTATTCAGGCAGTTATTTTAGCCTTTTACGGTTGACTGGCCATGTTCACTATCCATATTTAAAAAAAAATATTATTAATCGATAAGAGTTCAACATTAGTTCGGCTCATTTGACCAAATTTTGCTATTATGTGCTTCAAAATAGTAAGTCTACGTATCAAGTATAAAACGCCGGAAGACGGCTGGAGTTACACAAATTAAAATTATATATTTTCAAGCTCATGTACATATAGTAATACTTGCATAAACGAAGAGAAATGTCTATACAAATGCTAATTATATTCTTATTGACAGTGATTACTAGCATGGAGCAAAGATACGGCAAACGCTAAACTAACTCAAAATTATAATGTACAAACATTACTGTCTCACGCGATTCCAATGATACTGCAGTATATATACATTTAAAAAACTTATATCATTTTTAAGTATGTGAATACATTGTATAATTCTATAGGTATGGAATTTGATTTATGCTTATTTATATAACAATACCAAAAAATAACAATATATCTAGTGCATGTAAGCATTTAAAATAGCCACCTACGTATTTACTGGCTGGTGAGTTTGTTCTAACAGTAAGTTACGAAATATGACTTTTATAGGTAGTAAAATATTTTATATTGTTATTCGATGTGAATATGTTGTTAGGTAAATACTTTAGTTTAAAGTATTTGCTATTTTTTTTGTTTGTTATCCAAATATATATATATAACATATATAAAACTACTTAGAGTTAACTATTCAGATACGAGTACAAGTACATTTAGATGCAATTGTGTGGATTTTTACAAAAATTTTGGTATTCCATAAATATGTATAAGAAAAGTATGAAGTAATAGGCACAACGTTTAATGAATAAATTTAAATAAAATAACAACAATAACAATAAATAACCTAGCCTATTAAATTGTGACTGAGTCTATACAGCAAGAGTATATACATATGTTATAATAAAACATTAAATTTAAAATTATCTATGTTTTATTCGTATTTAATTTTTCTATGTGAAAAAAAAACAATTGAAACTTTATAACTATATAAATCTATACTAATAATAAAGCTGTAGAGTTTGATTGTTTGTTTGTTTGAACGCGCTAATCTCAGGAACTACTGGTTCGAATTGAAAAATTAGTTTTGTGTTGGATAGTCCATTTATCGAGGAAGGCTTTAGGATATATAACATTACGCTGCGACCATTAGAAGCGAAGCATCAGTGAAAAGTGTTGCAAAAACGGGGAAAATTATTCGTATTTGAAGGCTTCCGTTGCTAAGCTACCCAAATAATATTATTTGAAGGCTTCCGTTGCTAAGCTACCCAAATCTATACTAATATTATAAAGCTGTAGAGTTTGATTGTTTGTTTGTTTGTTTGATCACGTGGGCGGAGCCGCGAGCAAAAGCTAGTAAGTTATAATACTGTTGTGGTATTGTATAAAAGTGAGCCAACCAATATGCCACGTTAGCAGCTTTCAAAGAGAACTAGCGCAGCAATCAAAGAGTTATTCGTGTCATAAAACAGTAATAAAATTGCATTTAATTACACCGAAAGCAAAACAGCGTAGTAAAGCACGAACCCTACCACTCCGTAGCAAATATCACCCCCTGACTGAAAGTTTTGTTACAGCGTAAGCGGGTGGGCGCGTGCACGGTGGCGCGGGCGGCGCGGCGCGTTCGGCGCTACGTGCGCGCGCGACTGTAAACGGTCGCCGACGCCGCCGCCAGCCGGCCATGCGCGCAGTGACACCGCGCCGCGCCGCCACACCGCGCGCACCATGCTCAACATGAAGCTCAAGGAACGGCTGGCGCTCGCCGTCAGCGCCTTCCTCATACTCTTCACTCTCATGCTCGTCGTAGACCTCCAGATGGACTATGGCATCTCCGGACACAGGATACCTCTCCACGGACGAGTCAAGATAGGCGATGAAGAGGATAAAGGACGATCAGCCTACATCGAGTTTCGGAAAAGATTTCTGCAAAAAAGGTCGGTGTTGTGTTTGTGATTTATGTGTGTTGTGCACGACGAACATCACTATTTGGTATGTCATTTTTTAATCATAAAATTATGAATATAACTCGGTCACTCCTCGATACAAATAGGTACTTTATCTAAAGGTTTTTCTTTTTTATATAAACTTAAGCAATACGCTGTGGGGTGCGGTTATTATCTTAACTCAACAACAATGACCCTACGAATCTATGTTACTTAGGTATACATATAAAATTAAATAATAAGTAACTATAACAAATTAATAGCAATAAAATTAAACAACTCGTATAATCACCAGACCGGTATTCGAACATGATAACTATGTAACAGTATTGTAACCAAAACTGGATCTCATTCTTTATAGCAAAGCAATTTTGCGAAATAGTGATCGTGTTAAAATTCTTTTTTGTGTATTTGTGAATATTATATTAGTTTTATTGTTATCTGGTACCGTTATCGCTGTGTTTGCTGGTTTGACAGCGTCTTTAAAGATAACATACCGGGCAATACTCAGAAAGGACGTAAATACGTATATTGCTACCGATACATATTTGTCTTTTGATTACTACAATTTCTCTTGTCAGAAACATGTTTCAATTTTCATTTGATTATGCTTCTAGCCATATTATACAATTTTGTTGGACTCGATTTCATTATTTTAAATAAGCAATTTTATAGGGATGTTTTAATCATAAAAAAGCATGTTTAAAAACAAAACGGCACAATCATATTCCCGAACAATTTATTCTTATATGTATTAATTGTTAACTACTATATCATTTAACGGTGAAGGAAAACATCGTGAGGAAACCTACCTAACTATTTTATTTCGAAGGTATGTGAAGCCTATTAAACTGTATTCGCCCAGAGTCTAGAACTAAGGCCCAACCGCCCTCATGAAGATGCCATAATTTCCATAAAAAATAACTGTTTTTTTTTTTATCTAAATTATACATGTGAAAATGTAGGAGCAAATACTTTGCGAAAAATGTTGTCTAAGTATGCATAAGTAGATAAAATTCATATTGTTAAACAAACGTAACGACACAGTAATCTATTTCATCTTATCTCATTGTTTTTAATGTTATCAAGATATATCACGGGCCAATGTTTTTAATAAAAATTTAAATATACCTGAAAACATAGTTCTCTTCATGCTTTTCATTAAAAAAGTGTATGATCACAAAATAATGAACGACGCCTTATCCTATCCTACTAATATTATAAACGCGAATGTTTGTAAGTATGGATGGATGGATGTATATTTGTTACTCTTTCACGTAAAAACTACTGAATGGATTTTAATGAAACTTTACAATAATATAGCTTATACACCAGAATAAGACATAGGCTACTTTTTATCCCGGAAAAAGCAGATTACGCGGGCGGAGCCGCGAGCAAAAGCTAGTATTACATATACCAGTGTATAAGTGTAGTTATTCGTAATTAGTATAAAAATAGAGTAACTCTGAGGTGATCTGAGGGAAAATGTTGTTTTATTAGCTTCGATGACGAGACAATCTGGTCGCTCGCCTGATGGTAAGCGTCATGCCTCCCTGTATGGAGAGAAGCAATACCACACAGACCTTCAAATTATACAATGACTGTTTTGTCATGTAATGCAGAATGAGCTCGTAATCCCGCGACTTAAGATATAGTCTCATAATATCTAGTAATTTAATGTAATTTCACTGGCTCCATTGTCCTCCAAACCGAATGACAACAGTGCTTACACATTGCTGCTTAGGTAAAATATAGACAAAGCGGCAGTACCAATCGAGGCGGCCAATCGCATACGAAGCATCTATCATTTCATGATAGCTATTGAACGTACTTAATGCAATGGGCATTTATGCTAAAGAATAATAAAAGGAATTAATGATTTGCCTACGTTAAATTCCTTTTATTACAAATTTTCATATTTTGACCCGAAAAAATATTTCCCCTACAAACTTCGGCACCTTTTTTCCTTCTAGGAATTGAATTTAGGCAAATATTATAATTTCGCGTGAAATATAAAATCAATATGTACCTTTTCGAATTTTTGAATTTCCGTCTTTATGAGTTGAGGCTGAAAGCCTCCAGCGCTCACAAGTGGGCGTTATCGACCACTTTGAGAAAGACTAGTGACTGCGTACAAAGACTAGAAACAGTGAGGTTCTGGGTTCGATTCCCAAGTCGGGTCACCCAATTCATTAGATTTTTTCAATGCGAAATAACGTAAATAACTCTCCAAAATTGGATTTTTGGCCCGGGAGGGTGATATGTTCGCCCCTTATCAAATCATGGGACAAAAGCTAGCAGAAACGTGGGCGCATTAGTTGCACCTCTGCCTATCCCTTCGGGGATAAAGATGTGAGTTTATATTATGTACAGTCACGAGCATAAATATATGACCATGGACAGATCAGATCTTATATCACAATTCGTTCATATAGTTAAGTATCATTAAGAATATATACTATACTTTCAAGTTGTTTAGTGATAATTAATATTAAATGGTCATTGATGCTACTGGTTTTCAATAAATTATTATTATTATAAAGATTATAAATTATCTATGAATTCATAAACACGAACATCTGACCTCAAGATGAGAGCAAAAATATGTGACTATTGACCAATATATATAGGTATATATAGCGACACCATTATGTGACATTGAAGGAATGCTAAAACTATATATGACCCCACACGGCCACACCGGCTTCAAAAACGAATTGTGACACCTTTTTATGACGTGCAAAGTTAATTTAGGTTTTATCGGAAAAATCTCTTGAAGTTACGTTAACTAAGGTTTGAAACACTCACTGTTTTTATTCTATACTAGGTGTTCAGTGCGGTTTCATCCACGCGCATGTTACTCCACTGCTCCCCTGGATTATAAAGAAATACACCCAACAGTCACACACATTTCAACAAACACAATTTGAGTGGTAGAGCCACGCTGTAGACAGTTTTGTCTACAGCATGAATGGGCTGGCTCGATCGGGTCGTTACCACTGTCTCACGGAAAACTGACGTAAAGTAGCGGCTTGCTGCTGCGTTTCGTACTGTTATAAACCTCAACTGTACCCGCTTATGCTTACCCTATCCTCTATTCTGCTCCGTCAGCATTATCTTTACCCTAGTCGCTCCACACTTCCATCTACTAGCTTCAGTCTCCTTTCAATTCTCATCTCGGGCGGTTGTCTAAAACTCTATTTTTAGTTTTATTAAAATAATCCTTTTTTAAAAAGGGTAATCGCGGAGCCCTTATAACAGTACGGTGAGTGAGATATCCGGAAGCCCAATGGACCCCTCCCAATCCCTAATTATCACTTTTCTTTAAGGTCGGCAACGCGCCCATGATTCTTCTGGTGGTGGGCGTCCATGGGCGGTGGAGATCACTTACCATCAGGTGACCCACGTGCTCGTTTGCTGGCCTATGCTATAACAAAACACACTACACTATCAACACTCGGTTAACCTGTATCGTGGGTATTAGGAACTACAGGGAACTTATAGTTGCACAGTACTTAGACCAGAAACAAATATTTGATGACCACGCAAACATTTTCTCGGTGCGGGAATCGAACCCCGGCCTCTCATTTCAAAGCCGACTGCGCCACGGAGACTGTCAAAATATAAATACCAACCTTCTGGTACTAATGGTATAAATAATAACGATGACCATATTAATTTCAATTGCGTAGTTTAGAAGAATAAATCGAACAAACAAACAGACGCAGATAGCGACTTTATTATAAACTATTGTATAGGAAGATACTATGAATAAATATTAGTCTCGATAGAAGACGATTTGATGCGTGCACCCATATGATTTGTAAGTGATAGAATAATGGCGACGGGTCTCAATTTATTGAACTACATTATTAATCGGGGTGAAAATAATTTGAAACAATTGACTACCGTTTAGAATAAGATCCTTTATTGTACACTATCATTAAAAGTATGCGATTCGATAATCTTGGTTCTCGATTTAGCATGAATATGTAACCGATGTCCGACTTAATGACGAGAAGTACATAATCTAATGTTATGAATACTCCATATTGGATCATCGTCATCGTCGGTTTTCGTGTTTCCCAGAATAAACGAAGATTGCCGAAACACATAACAGAAATCGTAGTACTGTAAACGGATTTGTATACACGTTATCCATTACATAATACTTCCGGAAAAATCGGGAACATTATATTAAATATTTAGACAAAGCAAAATCCACAGTATCAGTCTTGTCATTGATGATAGGTTCAAACAATCCAAATCGCATGTCATTTGTAATAATAATAATAATAAATAATACCCAACAGTCACACACATAGCCCTGACCGCACAGTAAGATACGAGTCTTGGGTCGTAGGTATCAGGAACTACGAGAGACTTATGGTCTCACAACACCCAGACCCGAAACAAATATTTTTGGATCAGCCAAATATTTGCTCGGTGCGGGAATCGAACTATATCAGTCAGCTACTCGCCCACTGCGCCACAGAGGCTGTCAATATTTGTCATCTGAAATCAAACTGTATGAAATCACTATAAGGGACATGGCAGATATACCTACTATTATGTATAATAATCAAATTAAATTAATTATTCGGGAACAAAATATTGACATTATAGTTAAAGTATACACACATTATATACTTATTTATGTTATTACAAGAGTTTTTAAGGAAAATGTAATAGCCTTAACAATTGGAAATCCGTTCCAATAATCTATGTAGCATATCTTAAGTTATATTCATTAAACATAATGTTCATAGTTTCATACTTTGTTTTCGTTTGTTTGATGTCAGTTATTTTAAATAACAACATTATTATTTTTCTGAACTGAAAATGTAAAGCTATTGTATTTATCAATTATGTTCAAATAATTAAATTAAGAAAAAGAAAGAAATAAATTATACATTAGCATTGCACCAAATAATGCTCTAGTCACTAAAGCCTAGTCCATATGGATTGTGGTGCCCCCCATCAGGTGGTACTTTTGGCTTTAGAAAACTTGAAAGTGATGAGATGAAAAAAATATGGCTAAAAGTTACGTAGATATATTTAATTTCATGATATATCTTACCGCTGATTTATTTAAAATCGTGAAAATTTATATCAATAAAGCGCCAGAGGAATGCTTTTTGTATCAGGTGTTAATAAAATTAACGAATACAATATGTTGGAGCTGCGCTTTATTCGTTTGTCTTTTGTTATGTAACTGAAACGGAATTAAGATTAAATAAATTTTACAAATTCCAAAATTATTTTAAAAATTTGAAACAGTGGTGTAGTGGTGTGTGTGTTTGAAACACTTTTGTAGCGCGTCAAGTCTGTTTGCTGAAGCATGGGTTCCAGACTTCTTCGCTATTATAAGAACGCGGATAGCGTCTTTTTGGAATAGGCTGAGAATCTCGAAAAATGGCATTCTTCGGTGTACGTCTGACAATCTGTAAATCCAATGTATAGGTCCTGGCTCTCGATACATAGGAACAGGAATCTGAAGTAAATTGGTAAACTGATAATAGTGCTTCTATGCCTAAGATTTTGTTATGTTTTATTTTTACAAGTTCCACCTTAATTTATTTTATAAAATGGGTCCTGAAATAAAAGCTTTATATTTTTTTATTATTATTATTTGCTTTCGTTAGAGTTGATGTGTTATTATTAAAATGGCTCTCAGTAATTTTATACCAATGTAAATTCCGTAATATCCAACACCAAAATCAAACCTTATACCGACGTCATTTTTAGTAATTTAATCTATATCTGACCACCTGTCTAATAATGTATTTGGTTATCGCATAAATTTTAGAATAATTAATTATTAATTTATAGGAAACTAGATGACCCGGTGAACTTCGTATCACCTACATAATATATTTGTGTAAAATGTGGTCAAAACTTAATACAAATGTTTTATTTACATTAAATGCAATTAACTGAGGTACTGCGCCATTGCACGTGAGGTAGCCCGCCGCACATTTAATTGACTTCGACGACCTAAGTCAGGTCGTCTCCCACCTCCCTCCGGTTGGACAGTCCTGTCCCCGTCCCGTCCCCGTCCTGTCCCCGTCCTGTCCGCGTCCCGTCCCCGTCCTGTCCCCGTCCCGCCTCCTGTCCCTGTCCTGTCTTGTCTCACTGTCCTGTCTCACTGTCCTGTCTCTCTGTCATGTCTCTCTGTCCTGTCTCACTGTCCTGTCTCACTGTCCTGTCTCACTGTCCTGTCTCACTGTCCTGTCTCACTGTCCTGTCTCTCTGTCATGTCTCTCTGTCCTGTCTCACTGTCCTGTCTCACTGTCCTGTCTCACTGTCCTGTCTCACTGGCCTGTCTCACTGTCCTGTCTCACTGTCCTGTCTCACTGTCCTGTCTCACTGCCCGGTCTCACTGTCCTGTCTCACTGTCCTGTCTCACTGTCCTGTCTCACTGTCCTGCCTCACTGTCCTGTCTCACTGTCCTGTCTCACTGTCCTGTCTCACTGTCCTGTCTCACTGTCCTGTCTCACTGTCCTGTCTCACTGTCCTGTCTCACTGTCCTGTCTCACTGTCCTGTCTCTCTGTCCTGTCTCACTTTCCTGTCTCACTGTCCTGTCTCACTGTCCTGTCTCACTGTCCTGTCTCACTGTCCTGTCTCACTGTCTTGTCTCTCTGTCATGTCTCTCTGTCCTGTTTCACTGTCCTGTCTCACTGTCCTGTCTCACTGTCCTGTCTCACTGTCCTATCTCACTGTCCTGTCTCACTGTCCTGTCTCACTTTCCTGTCTCACTGTCCTGTCTCACTGTCCTGTCTCACTGTCCTGTCTCACTGTCCTGTCTCACTGTCCTGTCTCACTGTCCTGTCTCACTGTCCTGTCTCACTGTCCTGTCTCACTTTCCTGTCTCACTGTCCTGTCTCACTGTCCTGTCCCTGTCCAGTCTAGACGCTATACGACCCGTCATCACGGCAAGCTTCGCAACGACAACCATCCGGTTTATACTAAAACATTCCAAAATCAACAACTACTAATAAATTAAAAATTAATTAAAAAAACATTGTCCAGCGGACAAAATTGTGAATCTAAACCATTCTCAGATCCCCTTGAACACACACAAAAAATTTCATCAAAATCGGTCCAGTCGTTTAAGAGAAGTTCAGTGACATACACACTCACAGAAGAATTATATATATAAAGATTATCATAAAAAAATATTAAACGTTATTTATTCCGTATTTCCTTTGTCCTAGACAACAATTCATAACGCTTTGTTTATCCGCTTAACAAATCCTTGAGACTTATGAACCTTAATAGATCTTTCCTCTTTATGAGCTGCGAATTTAAATTATTTATTAGTACATTTACCAGGCGAGGGCAGATTTGATGCTATGATATTAAATAGACAGACATCCGTCTTTATAGAAGACATATAAAATATGTAACCAGTATAATATACTGTAACGTAATTTATGAATTATAATACGACATGACAGCCTCCGTGGCGCAGCAGGCGAGTAGCCGAGAGGCCGCGGGTTCGATCCCCGCACCGAGACAAATGTTTGTGTGATCCACAAATATTCGAGGTCGAAATTGCGAGGTGTGGGTCTTGTGAGACTGAAAGTCTGTCGTAGTTCCTGATACCCACGACACAAGACTCGTATCTTACTGTGGGGTCAGGACTATGTGTGTGACTGTTAGGTGTATTTATTTATTATTTTATTATAATATCTCTAGTTACTGAGATGTGCCTATATCACAATTTTAACATTATCGTACTATCGCAAAACAAACAAACGTCGAATTTATGTACATAATTATCTGTTATCGTAGGATTTTACATACGCAGATAAAGCAACTAATTTCGGCACTATCTGACTTGTCCAGAGGTGGTATCGTTATAATCGATTTATTTATCGCCACATTATTTGAAATCGAATATTATCGATTGTGGATATGCAATCATTTCCGTATTACTGTTACAGGTGCTGCACTTAATTGAATGCTCCTAAAATAAAAAAATAAATGGTATTGAATATCAATAATTTTGTCATATTATACAAGCTTATAAATATGTTCTTTTTTTCTAAAAGTTCGCATTCTTTCAAACGTGGTAGAGCCACGCTACGAACAAATTTTTCTATAGCACGAATGAGCTGGCTCGACTAGATTGGCTTAGTGACACTGCCTCACAGAAAATAAATGTCAATGAGTACGGTGAATGAGATTTCCGGAGGCGGAAATACCTCAAATTTTCCCCAACTCAATTTCTTCCATTTAAAGTCGACAACGCATTAGTGATTCGTCTAGTGTTGTACCTGCAATGGGTAGTGGATACTTACTTATGATGACAAAGCTACTCGTTGGCCAGCCTGTACTATAAAAAATATACGCCAACACGTAAACAATGTCATAAACAATATAATAATAATTTAAATTGAAGACCGCAATATCCTTCCCGCATAACAATAAAAACACCTCAACGTAACGTCTCATACGATTCATAATAATCTGCAAACATTATACGGATCGTCGTGTCATTCTACCCTTTATATGCCTCGTGCGAAATAATTTACCTGCGAAATAATCATTGCCCATTTACAAGACATTTGCAAAAATATCTCATACATTTCTAACGTATGTTTAATATTTGTCTTGTCAAGTTGTTCGTCGATAAATATGTTCACAAGCTTTCGTCACGCATTTGTTTAACTATAGCGATTTCATTAGCAACTATCAATAAGATTTTAATATAGTGAATGTGTTATACGCACAGACAAGCAGTAAATTCTACTTAAGACTTCTAAAACTTCTAGATAGGTAGGTCTCTCGTATGTGAAAAGGCGTTTGAGTATGTACCACCGCTTTGTCTATTTCCACCATCAAGCAACAGTGTGCAAGTAAAAGTAAAAGTAAAAGTATTGCCTTGTTAGGCAGACGAGCAAGCGGCCCGCCTGATGGTAAGCGGTCACCTCCGCTCATGGACATCGGCAATGCCAGGGGCACAGCCAAGTTGTTTGAAGAAACCTGAAGCCATTGAAACTCAAGGCATTATGAGACTGGTTCTTATGTCACGGGCTGACAAGCGCAGTCCAATGACATGCAGACTACTGCAATTAAATCAAATCAATCATCAATCTAATTATACAATTTGATTAATTAGGTTTTTCAGTAATAACTAGCCGTGATAATGAATATTTATTATTAAACGCTATGAAAAGCTGCTACTTTTAACCACTGCATTTTTACAAGCCGCAAAGAAAACAAATATTCCAATGAAGTTATTCCAGAGCTCTTATTATTTGAAACCGTTCTAAAGCTAATCAGAGGCCATTTTCATGTTGTGAGTCATTCCAAGAAGATCATAAAGCATCGTGATAGGCCTCATTTCTTCACTGTGTCATGCTAGCGTCCTCCATAGAGACCACAGTGCAAACAAACCCTCATTTCCTCACTTTTACGTCAATGCATCCATTTATTTAAAGAAAAGCTTTATAGCGTCTTTCATTAAAAGTGTCACTACCTTTTGTTGTAAGACAATACATTAATTAAATTGTCATCGCGTCGGCTTGGCAAATATGAATGTTAAATAAACGAAATCTGAGTCGGCTACTATGGCTATGAACAATACGTGTACAATTGGACGCTATTGTTCCATGGCAGTGCAAACAAAAAAGACGCAGAACACAGTCGTAAACACTCCTTATGCACGCTCTAACTTACCTACTTATGAATTAATCATATTTTTAGACTTTACACGTGATTTTGAGGTACGGATTCGGTAAAGATTGCTTTTAGGAAACCTAACAAAGTAAACCTTAAAATGCATCTCCACTTGTGATATTTCGCAGCAACGAGAAAGTTGACTGTGACAAATACGCGTGTCAATTTTCAAGTGTGAACGGTTGTCAAACGTTACGATTATGTCATGGAGCAATCCGCTCTGAAACTATGCAACATTTCACCGTGACATATCATAGAAGTATTGGTCATATTGTGTTTAAGTTGAACCAAAATTAAAATAAAAAAACCGCGATAAAATTAGTTTTATTTCAATGTGTAACATTCGCGTAAATGTAAGAAATCATTAAAATAACAGCATGTTACGACAACCGTCCACATAAACGTAACAAGTACGTGTGACAGCCACGCCGCGCTTCTCCGTGCAGTGCAATGCCGCGAAATGTTACGGAAGTGTAGACGAAGAACTTGACATTGACCTGATCGTGGACTTATCAGTTATTATCACACCGTTTCTGGCAAGGCTGGTAGCCTTTTGCAAGATGTCTGATTTTGCGAGATGAAAATACTGGGCATTATGAGACTTAACATATTATGTCTTGAGTGACGAGCGCAGTTCAGTGCAATTCAGCCCTTAGTAATTCAAAGTTCTCAGTGGTGTTGCTTCTGTTTATGGGCAAGCGTGGCGCTTACCATCAGGCGAGCGCCTTGCTCGTCTCGTCATTCAATCAAATAAAATAAAAAAAAATCACTTCACATGACATAGACGACATCCTCTGCAACGTAACGAGTGAGTAGCCGGCTGTGAATCGAGAGGCCGCGGGATCGATCCCCGTACCGAGACAAATGTTTGAGTGATCCATAAATATTTATTTTGGGTTTTGGTGTTGGGGGACCATAAGTCCCAAGTAGTTCCTTATACGCACGTTACACGTTAACCTAATGTGTTGTCAGAACTATGTATGTGACTGTTGGGTGTATTTATATATTTATCATAAGTGACAATTCAACTGTCTTGGATTACATGGTTCATTAGTTAATTTCTATAATAAATAAATAATAAGTTATGCCTGTATCCCCGAAGGATAGGTAGATGTGCATAATACCGTTCCATGCTGTTATAAGAAGGCATACGCCATACTAGGTACAAATTGCAATACTAGTCAACTTCTCATGTGATTCTTCGCATCAAAAACTCAAACACTAATTGTGATCGCCCGTCCTAGAATTTGATTCCGGGTCCTCAAGGCTTCTCAACCAAAATAGGCCACCACTAAACCAACAAGATGATTAAATTTATAGTAACTAAAATAAATAATTAGATCTCAACGACACGATTTGCCTATCCTTAGTTCGAAAAGATTTGCTTGCCCACTTTAAAACTTGTGAAGTAAAACAGAACTTATATTTTACGGAAACTATATAGGATGGACTAGCTATTGTGTTTTAGTACTTTATGGTCGCTTAGATTTTGGAGTTCCGTGACAAAAAGGTAAACATGAAACCTTAAAGATAAAGATTTCTCCTGAATATTCGCTGTTTGCTTTTCATAATAGTTGGTAAAATAATAAAAAAATTGTATTATTAATTGATTACTTTCTCATATAAAATAAATTTATTTTAGTGTTGCTAATTAATACGCTATTATAATATATTCAATATCAAGTTTTAAATAAAATATCAAGATAAGATCAATGTTAAATGTAAATTACGTACCTACTCGTATCTGATAAAAAGTTGTCTTCAAAATATTTTATTTCACATTGTATTGTCTTTGCATTGTTTATATTCCGTAGGGTGATTATACATTATTTTACTTTATTTAATGAAAACGTTACTTATAATTATAATGCAAAATAAAAAATAACAACAAGTTGTTGAACAAAATAATAATTTTGCTGGTGGGAGGATACTTGTATCCGACCGAATAGCGACCACCGTACACTGATGCTAAAACCTGCCATAGTGGCCCGCCTTGTGTGGGTCGCGTTCCAGGGTCAGCCAGTGTATATCCGGTTCTCCCCAGGGGGATTCTCCCCAGGGGGCTTGCCCCCTGATCCTAACCCTTTCCCCATCGCTTTTTCCTTCCCCTCCCCTTTGGCCCTTTGGCAGGCCGGCATGATCTTGCCGACCTACGATGGACACATTGTTTATCGTTGGTCGACACTATTCTTGGATTGCGCTACACTTACCATCAGGTGTAGCGTAGTCACTTTGCCGAGCCAGGATAAAAAAAAAATTAAGCAAATTCTCCGGGATTTACCACTCTTTAACCGACATAGTTACGTTTTCATATGTCAGTGAATAACAAACTATCTTGAATGAATATAATACAAGCCATATACCCTGCAAAAATATGCCAACGATAATAGTTACAAGTAAATAAAGTGATTATTTGACACAGACTCACAATTGCTGAATAGGCTACGAATAATTCTTTTCAATAGAAAAGATAAAGATCGCGGAATAACAGCGTTGGGAAAACGTAAGTTGTTCGCGATTGTCATGTTCATTGATTGTCGACTAATCATTGAGACAGGTGTATCCGTCGCTTAAATATGTTATTTAATACAGATTATCTCTTTTTCTTCCACCTGCCCTATCCCATCGCAGCGGGGTCGGCGCAATATGCTTTTTAACACATGTTGGATATATACACATATGGATATTTCGAAATAAAAGTTATTGTCATAAATATCGAACCCCTTTATCACTGCGGCATTATTGTCGAGAATAACACAAACAGAATACCTACTTACCAGTTACGTTAGTTTCACACATTATGTCACAAATAAACAATACGCTTCGTCGTCGTGTAAAAATTTCATACAATAGTTAAGACCTGCCGCGCATTAGCGACTTTTAGTTGGGTAAGAAAGTGTATATCTTATACTGACATTAATAATTAATAATGACATTAATAATAATTCAGAACCTTGGCCAATAAATAATGTATGTAATACAAGCATTTGTCTTGTATTCGTTCTTTTAAATAATATTGTCAGTGTACCTACAGATGATTAATCTATTAAAGTTAATTTAATCCTCTGACATAAAATAATGTATTTTTTGTCGTACCTAAAATTAATATTTAGAAATTGTTTATGGAATTATAACTCAATATAATATTCATAAAAAAGTATAAAACTTGAGATTCGACAGCCCAGTACCACTAGAAAATATTTTTATAACATGGCTAAATACCGGTAAAACGTTAATAAGACATTTTTATTTTATCTTACGAACTTTCTTTCTATTATTACCTCGGATTTATTAAAGTAGAACTTCTTACGAATTCAGGCCTGCATTTACATTCCTTTTTGAGAAAAGTATAAAAAATAGCTCAATATGCTCAATTATTTGAAAATACCAAAAACTATTTACGACAAAAATACGCCGGTACGCAACAGGCCTTAGATATATCACGATTATGACATTGTCCTCTAAATGTTAAGAGAATAACATTCGGCGTAGCCTTCGTAGAATTTCATAATTTTTATCAAAATTTTATGTCGTGTCACGTAGTTTCTTCTTGTTAGTACCGTATCTTATTTGGTAACGTTTTGTTATAGGCTAGTTGTGAATGATCATGTATTTATTTCTTATATTTTGAAGTGATAACTTCTTATGGGAGGTTAAACCGCTTCGTAACGTAACGCGTTACAGCGCCACTCTGTCTCGCTTCCCTTTCTCTCACGCATACGGCAGCAGTAGGCAGGCTCCTCCTCTCTCACTTTAACCCACATTAGTTTAAGTTATCACTTCTGTCGAGCGTCCCGAGACTCAAACGTTTTGTCACTTTTTTTATAGCTTGCGTGGTTACTTACGAATGGGTAAATAAAGGTGAACCACGATCCACATTGAAAATGCCAAGCAGTTGTGTCAGGTATTAACTATGCATTCATTGATTATATTGGCCTGCGACTTGATCATAAACTTTTATTATTCAGATGAAAGAGGTATTATCGTTCATTTGGAATGGCACATTGCCCTCATGGGCAACTTGTTCTAACCCTGAGTATATTTATTTTAAACTTAAAAGTGTGAAAGATTAAAAGTCTCTATTTATTTTGTGCCGGTCGACTCGTTATCTATTAAATCATGGGACGCAAATAAGTTCTGCAATCCGTGGATGTAGGTCTCGCTTTTTTTTTTATAGCATAGGCCGGCAAACGAGCAAGTGGGTCACCTGATGGTAAGTGATCTCCACCGCCCATGTACGCCCACCACCAGAAGAGTCATGGGCGCGTTGCTGACCTTACTCTGCCTACTCCCGCGGATATAGAGTCGTGATTATGTATAAAATATATGCTTATGTATAAAATCGATTCATTGAGCATTTCAACATAATAAAAAATAATAAGTACATGCTGGTGGTAGGATATTCATATTCGCGGCGACCACCGTATACATGGTGTTAAAACCTGCCATAATGACCCATACACCTTGTTTGCATCGCGGTTCAGGAACAGCTAGGGGTTATGGCTACAGCTATGGTATATCTGGTTCTCCCGACAGGCTTGGGGTATGACTTGATGGTTTGTTGGGATGGGTTTAGGGGTATCCTTGTATCCCTTTGCCTGCATCAGCCATGCGCCTGTCCTGTCGCAGGTCCCCCGATTTGCTTCTTTCCTCTTCAGAGTGTGAAAAAGCGAAACTAATAAACTATTTTTTTTTGTCGGTGATCGCTGTTTTTTTTGGACTGCACAATTCTTAACATCAGGTGTAGTACAGTAACTTTGCCGTACTCGGATACAAAAAAAATAATTCGACTCTTGTATGCAGAATGAAAATAAATTAATAATTACATTATTTTTTAATAATCGTTCATGTCTCGTAAGATATTTCTACGTTACTAAATCTTCGAACCGCAAGGTGGTAAAAATAAATTAGTCAGAACAATTGACATCATCTAGTGATTCATGTGCTATTTCATAAAAATATAAATAGGTATACAAGTATATTTCAGTGCACAATTTGTCTGCCCACTCGTAATGTAGCAATGTCAGTCTGACTTGATCTCTGCGCAAGTGTCCGAGGTAAATGTTTCGCTAGTTTGCTTAACTAATATGACCTTTCAGATTATGGAAATGCAGATTTTAAATAGACGCACTGTATTGAATACTAACTTTTCCTCGCGGCTCCGCCCGCGTGGTCTGCTTTTTCCGAGATAAAAAGTAGCCTATGTTACTCAGTGATAATGTAGCTTTCTAACGGCAAAAGGATTTTTGAAATAAGTCCAATAGTTTTTAAATTTTTGAATTTGAATCTTTAACATTGTTTTTCAAACACGCTGTATAACTAGTGGTCCGGATGGTATCCCCGCGGTGGTCCTTAAAACGTGCGCAGCCGAGTTGTCTCCTGTGCTGACGCGCCTATACCGCTCTTCCTTCCTCTCGGGTATTGTGCCCCAATCTTGGAGAGAGGCCAATGTGCAACCGATCCCAAAAAAAGGTGATCGGTCGGACCCTAACAACTACCGTCCAATCGCCATAACCTCAGTGATGTGCAAAGTAATGGAGCCGATCATAAATACACAGTTGATCCGCTACCTGGAGGATCACTCGCTGATCAGTGACCGACAATACGGCTTTCGGTCGAAACGATCAACGGGTGATCTTTTAGCGTACATGCTACATCGCTGGGGTGAGGCGGTTGATAAGCATGGCGAGGCTCTAGCCGTAAGTCTCGACATTGCTAAGGCATTTGATAGGGTCTGGCACCGTGGTCTTCTCTCCAAGCTTCCGGCATATGGGCTCCCCGACAACCTGTGCACGTGGATCTCCGGCTTTCTGCATGAGCGCAGAATGCGTGTCCTTGTCGAAGGACATGCTTCACGGCTCATGACAGTTAATGCCGGAGTCCCACAAGGCTCTGTACTTTCGCCCACCTTGTTTATTCTGCATATCAATGATATGTTACCACTCGGTAACATTCATTGCTATGCAGATGACAGCACAGTGCATGGGCGTTACTGCAGTAAGCCTCCAGGTAGCCGGGAAGTCACTGAGAGGGAGCGAGAGAATCTCGTCATTGAGCTTAGCCGGACCTTGGATCTCATTTCGGAATGGGGTGCAAGGAATCTGGTTGAGTTCAATGCCAAGAAAACACAGGTGTGCGCGTTCACGTGCAAGAAATCCCCGTTCTCTCCCCTCCCCAATCTTCGGGGTATCCCGCTCGCAATGCGGAATAGCCTTAATATCCTGGGTATGGATATTTGCTGCAATCTGAATCCAAGGAACCACATCGAGGGCGTAATATCCGCCACTTCACGCAGGGTCGGAATCCTGAACAGGGTGCGTCGGTTTTCTACTCCCGGTCAGCTTTACCGCTTATACAAAGCGCAAGCGCGGCCGGGTGTGGAGTACTGTTCGCACCTTTGGGACGGTTCCGCCCAATACTTACTCGATGCCTTGGACGGATTGCAGCGTCGGGCTGTCCGCATTGTGAATGATGCAGACGTTACAAGACACTTAGAACCGCTACAATTGCGGAGGGACATTGCCTCACTGAGCGTCTTGTACCGTCTGTATCACGGTGAATGCTCCGAAGAATTGTTTGACCTTATCCCATCCTCGCCTTTCCTTAACAGAACCACGAAGTGTATAATCTATGGAACCACGCGTGCTGGCTTGCGGAGCCACAGCTTCGTGGTCTCCTCCATCTCGGCTCGAACTAAAAAGTTCGCAAATTCGTACTTCTGCCGGACCATTAAGCTGTGGAATAGTTTGCCGGCACACGTGTTCCCTCCTTCCTATAATATTGGGTCCTTTAAACGGAGTGTGAAGAAGCAGTTAGGCAGGCCGGCCTGATTGTGCCGACCAACGATAGACACACTGTTTGTCTTTGGTCGACACTATTCCTGGATTGCGTTACACTTACCATCAGGTGTGGCGTAGTCATTTTGCCGAGCCAGGATAAAAAAAAAAAAAAAAAAAATAACATATAATAATTAAGTTGTAATTTAACGTATTAGATATTAAACCCATTTGCGGATGGTGGATTGAAATTTCATACATAAAATGTGACATTGTATCAAACTAAAGTAAAGAAAATGGATTGAGGTTATTATATCAAATGTTATTATTGTAGTCTTCCAATAATTGTAAATAATCTGAAATTCTCACATAATTGGATTTTTGTAGAATATTGATTGAGTTTTCTACGTTTAGAAATTTATTTAATATGCTTATATTTTGCATGGCATTTTTAAATGTACCGCCAATCTTAGGCGACGCGATGGTGCTACCTTTAAAATAATTTCTTATCTTCCCCGTACAAAAATAGTAATAGCTTGCCGCGAGCCTAAGGAATAATGAGACAAGGGAATATTAATATTCAATAAAATCTACAAAATACGACTTCAGTCCGTACGTTACAATGTCCCGTATTTTAGAGCGCATGATTATTAAAATAATTTTCTATATTAACATAACAGTTTATTATTGCATCCAATCATACACTTATATAAAAACTCTATACAATATTTTTTTACTCTTAAACACATGAGACGATATGGACCAGATAAATCTTGTCGATGTTACACAACACTGATTTTAGCGTTACAATGTAGACTAATCTACTCTGCATGACCTAAGGCAAATTACATTATTGATCCCAGAACAAAATATATAGCTCCTTATCATCGCTTAATAACACCAAGGGCGTTGCCAGGATTTCAATCAGCGCGAGATTTATTTTAAGGGGGGCAAAACCAGAGAATCTAAATTTCTATTTATTCTTCTATTATCCTACTGGATCAGTCAGTTACGTGGCATTGTTCACGCTCATTACGCGCCGATGATTCTAATTGCGTGAAGTAATTTGTAAAAGAATAATAATGTGCATTACCCCACAACGGGGCTAGTATGGGGCTAGTTTCCCACCGTTACTATGTCCCAGACAAGTACATATTTGTGGAACGGTACCTGATATTTTTTTGTACCCGGCCGAATAGCGACCATCGTACATATGATGAAAACCCCGCCACCATGGCTGATACAGTCGTCTCGAGTCATGTTCCGGGATCAGTCAGTGTATATCCAGTAACTTTAGCAAAGTTCTGCCGACCGTCGTCACACACACACACACACACACACAATATCTTGACAGTGTAGACATTATATTTGCACTTCACTACACTTACCATCAGGTTCGGTGTAGTTACTCTGGCTTGCTGGGATATAAATGATAAAATATTGGCCGTAAAAAATAATGAGTTATTCGTTAGAAAACTAAATGTGATTTTTGGGTGCAATTATTTTAACATCTATGTCACTTCAGTTCATTAATAACTGCGCGGTCTGACATGTGTCCGTGTTTTGTTATCTTATCTCCTCAAGTACAGTGAGTGACTCTACCTAACCTTTAGGTCATCAAGTGATCTTTGTTTCTATCAAGAAGCCCATGGTTAGTCCTACTTATCTATTCGAAACATTATCCTTCACTGAATAGTAATGTATCTGCTTTAACTGGCTTTCTGTGATATGCAGTGTTACTCAATAAAAACAAAGAAAGGCAGTTTAGGTACTGTTTAATACGTTTACCTCATAACAAAGTACATCCTTTCGTATACCCGCAATCTATTTTAATTCTTTGTTTTAAATATCAAATACTCAATAAAGGATTATTTGTTTGATTTCGTATTGAAATATATTAATTGACGAACTCCGTCTCGTAACCATCGAAATTCAAACAAATAATTATTTTAAACAATACTCGTTTTGTATTCACAATTGAATTGTGTTTTATCAAAAGACTTTCTCAACAAATAAGTGGTTAAGCGATTAGAGAGAAACGATCTTTTACAATATCTTAATTGGTGTGTACTTATTATTTTAAGATGTAAATTAATATCATAGGGTATATATTTATTTTAATAATAAAATTCCTAATAAAAATATTTATGTATCTATAATATAAAGTTAATACCCTCATAATCTTTTCATTATTGGGATAATACTTTTACTGGCACTATCCAGAAAATTAAAATAATATAAACTTTTTGATAATAAAGAAAATGTTTTAATGTCTAGCAACAAACTCGATAAATTTGAACATAAAATATTTATAATTTAAAGTTTTGTTTGAATTTAACGAGAGATTATTGATGAGAGTTTTTTTCTACAGCAATGGCAGCAACGGTTCCCGAGAGTACGAACAAACTGCACCGTCGGAAACTAGCGGTGTTGGTATCGACGTGGAACCGAAGACGCCAGCGCCACCTACCGACCGGTACGACGACCTGCAGCAAGTCATCTTCGCGCAACTGCAAGGCACTGCTGAAGACAATCCAGTCGTTATACCGCCACACAGAGATCTAAACGTTTTGAGGCCTGAGAATCCCACTATTGGGGAAATGGAAGACTTGGAACCGAGGTAGGTACAAAATAAAATATAAATTAAAAAGAAATAAAATCTGTAATTTTCCAAAGAAATATTAATAATAATCTTCAGTCTTAAATGGCATTACAAATAATGCGCGCACTGTACAAATAATACAACAAGAATATACAGCCGGTTAAGGAATATTAATTAAATGCGAAAAACGACGCGAAAAGGACATTACAAGGAAAATTCTCTAAGTTGCCGACAGCTGACATCCACAAGTACGATTTATGCAGCAAGGCGCGAGTCGCCAAATTAAATTGTTAGTTACTTCGTTATTACTGCAATTAAAGTTTGATAACAGGAACATCGCGTTCGCACAACTGTACAGTTATTACGAACCATCGTCGTCGTAAAGTTTGCTCTGCATTTCGTGGACAATATATTCCATATAGCGTGTTAGTTCACGTCGTGTAAGCTATACCTTTTCATCCGCCACGAGTGCTGCCGCAAAGCACTGAAGTATGCATCAAAATCAAACACGTAGGTCGCGGTCGGCCTCCGGTGGTTGACTTAATTTCACCAAAGCAAATGTTAGACCAAATCTCACAGGAACACGGCTGAAATAATGAAAATAATATGACATTTCATAATAAATACAATGTACAAATAATATCAACTGGTAACATTTTTGACACAACGGCGTAAAAAAGGATCATATCATACTTTCTGAACGGGCTGATTCTATATTATGAAACACGCGACCTTTCTTTATCTTGTATAAAGGCAAATTTCACAAGACCTACAAGGAATCTTATTTAAAATCCAGTTACGGGCCTCGGCGAGATAGGCGCGGGTCTTCGACAATAAAACTAAATGGAATGAATGCATGATGGTTTCCTTAAAACGGCGCTCGCGATATGACAGGACCTTTCATAACTGTATTCTTATGGAGAAGGGTTGGAGACATGAAAAATTTTGCTACATTCTTCGAAATTGCTGTAATTTTACGTGAATGTAAAAAGAAATGAACGACGAGATTCTTATGAGATTTTTTTTAAATTAAACATACTTTCTTTTTGCTGTATTGTAGGTTTTAAGATCCGACGGTGTTTATTTATATGTACTAAGATATTACGTGAAGAAGAGTAAACTTTCCAAATTGCCTGATCGACGTAAGGACAAAAGTGAAATTAAACATTATTTAAAACGATGAAAGTAAAAACTCACGTATTCATCGACAATGTTCACAACGGACACAAAAGTGAGTCAATAAATTTAAAATTTGCGAGTTGATTTCTAAATGCAGGTTATCGGAGCATGGCACAAATGGAGAACGTTATACGTAGGCTTTTTAGTATTCACATCGGCTCGCTCGGTGTCGCCTGGAGTGTCGTACCCACCGTGGCATCCAAATCACGTGTATGTACCACGTAACCAAAACCAACATTGCCGCCATTGGAAAATCTACCATGTAAATCTTGACGCTAACGACTAGGTTTAGGAGCGTGTGCGAAAAATTTCAAGTACCTCCTCGAACTTCTGTTATTTTCGCGTGTTATAATCGTTTTCATGAATTTTATATGATGTGTTTTGCTTAAGCATATAGGTGGGTTTTCTTTATCGACTTATTTTACTGACAACGTACTTATGTGAAACCGGTGAGGACAGTGGTTCGATTTCCAAGCTGGGCGATCCAGATTTATGTTTTTGATGTTCGAAGAATTCACGTGAGTTGCCCAGGATTGGAATTTGTGACCCGTAGTATGATAGGCTCGCCTATATCACATATCGCCATATCACATAAGGTGGTTTGCTGGTGGTAGGATATTCTTATCCGGCCGGATAGCGTCCACCTTACTCATGGTGTTAAAAACTGCTATCATGATCCACACCCCTTGTGTGGATCTCGTTCCAGGATCAGTCAGTGTATATCCGGTTCTCCCGAGGGGCTTGCTACCTGATTTGATGGTTGATTCGGGCGGTTATAGGGGTACATCCTTGTGTCACTGTACCTGCATCGGTCAACCGCCTGTCCGGTCGCAGGCCCCTCGATTTGCTTCTTCTTTCTCTGAAGAGGGAAGAAACAATTATACAAGCCGGCATGACTCTGGTGACCACCGATAAACTCATTGTTTGTCGGTGGTTGCTGATTTTTGGACTGCACTACGCTTACCATTAAGTGTAGTGCAGTCACTTTGCCGTGCTCGGATAAAAAAAAGAGACAAAAATAAGGTTGTCGAACTATGAATGCACTAGTTGTATGCCTGCTTACCCCTTTGGGAATAAAGACGTAAACTTGTTATAACGTTAAGAAGAAAATTTGTAGACGATTTTCTAGAACGATGTTTTGACAGAACACAGTAAAAAAGCTGTCGCTTCTGGGCCGCTATTCTATAAATCCGAAAAGAAGTTCGGTACATACATAGAGTAAAGTAGGTATAGAATAGCCATTAAAATAATAATTATTTTCATTTAAATCTCCACTACACAGACTAATGAAAAAGCGTGTATGAAAAATAATTGTTCCTATTTATTGTTTCCAAGTATAATTTTGTTTAAGGTAAAAAATACCTAAAACATAACATTTCTCAACATGTTTTACCGACTGCTTTATTTTAGTGTCAGTCTTTCTTTCTTTCTGCCTTGCGTTATTCCGGCTTAGTACCAGGGTCCTTCTTACTTAAACGCTTCCACTTCACCCGATCTTGAGCATCCTCTATAGTGAGACCATTAGCTCTCATGTCGCAGTATTTAAAAAAAAATTGTGGTGGATATTTCATATTATATTTTTCGAACTTCGTCGACAATTAAAAAAAAAATCAAAATTAACATGAATTTGGATCGAACAAAGTAAAGCTGACAGATTGTAGCAATATATTGTATATTTTTTTAATCAATATTTCTTTTTGCTGGGTGTATGGCCTTAAGACAAAGCTAACAAGCCTTGCGGGAACCATGCCCGCGTTATTTTATTGCTCAACTAGTTAATTGCTTGCGACGTCAGAGAATTCGTCACACTATCATTATAGTATTAGGCGGCTAACATAAAGCATATTGGCCATATTAAAAATGTACCTTTTCATATTAGATTCACTCCAATAAATGAGGTTTCCAATTAAAATATAGATTCGATAGTGAACTTTACCGTTAAGGTAATTAATAGGAAATTGTTATAATAGCTATCGACATTTTAACGGTCTATTAATATACAGTCGACTCTCGATAATTTGAAACTCAAGGAACCAGAGAAAAAGTTCAAATTACCAAGAGTTCAAAATAACAGGACTTAAATAACCACGAGGAGGAGGGGGGGACTCAACTAAATAAGAGTTTGATCAAAATTCATGATTTATATTATTTATTTATATTAAGCTATTGTATAGATATTATCGCGGGCCTTGAGCGGCGAACCGAATACAGAAATTCCGTAACGAAAAAACCTAACACCCCCCACTCCGACCAGCCAGCGTTAGCTGACCTCCCTGGAACATCGATAATCTCGAAGTCCCAGGTGGCGTCACACAGTGACCAGTCAGCTTGGACCGGACTTTCACAAGACTTTGACCCCGACCTTGACCTTGGCCTTGACCCCGACCTTAAAATTAAAATTAAAACAGGAAAAAAATACTGCATAAATAAATAATTATAATTACATAAGTTGATAAAAAATGCTATGCAATAGCTTTACCGCGGCAGTCTCCGAGTGCCACACGTCTTTTTTTTTATATTATTATGTTTAACAGTTTAAGGGCGCATTTATATGACAAGGAATCCCACCGCGTTGAGGCCGCGCGGCCGCGCTCGAATCACTCGAAAAACTAATGAAACTCTATTGACTAAGCCATAATGTTTAATACTTCGCAACGCTCCAACCACGCGGCGACTGCGCGATCGTGTAAACGGGAGCGCGACCGCCGCGCGGCCAACCGCGCGGCGGCCGCGCGGTTGGTTACTCACAAAGAATTTCAACGTTAAGTCCTAGTTAATAAAACATACATTTGCTATGACTGAAAAATTTCGTGCAGCCGCTGCGCGGCCGCACGAAATTTTTCGCGTCGTCTAAACGCAGCCTAATACAATAATACAATTATTCACAAATTTATTATTTCGAAAAGAAGTCAAACAATCGAGAGGTCTGTACATGATAATCGCTTCAAATTTTAGAGATTAGGTAAGGCTTGACTTCAAATTATCGCATATTGGCGAGCAAGATACTATTGGTCCGGAGTCCCTCGGCCAGTTGATCCACTTGATTACTATCAAGCTAATTTTCCGTGAGTAGCTTCGTTTCGATGAGACGCCCAACAATTCCCTATGCGAAAATTCTCTATTGTGGTAGCTAACAGAGGTAGCAAGGATAGAATATTTCGATTTGATGATACTCAAAAATTTATTATTTTATTTGTAGGACAATATGACTGTTAAATTATATGAATATTAACTAAGTAAAAACAAAAAATTGGCGGGTGGCATTACTCGGAATTATGAACAATGTATGAAATAAAATATCGAAGTTCATATTTAGCCTGCATAATAATATGTTCGATTCAGATGCCACCTCAGTTTGTCAACCGTTTATAGTATTTATAAGAATAATCTGATTTTTTAAATAAAGCTAATTAATAGTAGATATATTATGGTGAAATAAACAATTAAAGAACGTAAACTTCAGTCAATTATAGTTCAGAAATTAATAGAATTCATTGAAATCTTTACATAGAACAAAATAAAGTCGCTTCCGCTGTCTGTTCGCTTAGATCTTTTAAACTATTCAACGGATTTTAATGTAGTTTTCAGCAATAGATAATAGTGATTAATAAGGAAGGAGGAAAAAATTATATGTATAATACATACACAAACATGAAAAGAAAAGCCGAATAATTCAAAGATTTGTAATGTGATGTCGTAACAAACATATTTTTACCCGTGTGGAGTCGGCGCGGGTCGCTAGTTGTTAAATAATCGAACAAGTAGACTTGGCAAACTATAAATAATATAAAGTGACTTATACCTATTCAGACTAACCTAAATTCCTAGTATATCAAAGTATGCATATTTATAAGTATTTTATAAACAAGCGTTTTATAGAAATATTCTGATTCAGCAATTCACACAACACTATAAGACTATTTGGTATTAAAATTAAATATATTTACCACATTAAATGAAGCCTTGTTTAAAATCAAGCGACATTAAAAGTCACTTATCATTCACTCCATTTATTGACATTTAAATTAGAATAACAATCTTGAATCTAATGGCATAGAGTCTACACTTAAAATGTTATTACTTGAAATTGACATATCAATTAAGGGAGCATTTTCATTAGGTGACGCATGTTTTCGTGCATAACGACCCGTTGGATACCTGAGAAATGTCTGAACCCTAAAGAAATTATTTTAATAACTATACTAAAGTTGCTATGGGACCATTGAAGCGATTGTCATGAATTCGAAATAAATTAGTTAATAAATTCGCGTTTTTCAGGTCCAGCGATTATTTTGCACTTTATCAAAAAAAATATGGATGTGTCTCTTTGTCCGGACAATCCTTGGAAACGGTTGAACCGATTTTGATAGAACTCTCACTAACAGATTTAATTAATAATAATTAATTCCATAAATTAATCAAAAGACAATCTGTTTTTAAAGTTCACCTAGTTTTATTTTAATTTCTTTCGAGTAAAGTGTATTGTGTATTGTATTTACTAACTGCCGTACCATAAATTTTGCATTGCCATTTCATAAACCTTTACGTATCTAAATGAATATATAAATGGCAATTAATTATGATGCAGATTTAAAATTGCATTAAAAATGTTGAGGTAAATACTTTGTGTAGATCAACGAACAATTTGCATACATACGCACTCTGGCCTGTAATCTTCGAAGGCGGAGGTGTAACTAGTACACCCACATTTGTTCGAGCTTAATTGCGTCCCATGATGTGATAGGGAGGGAGCCTATCGCCATACCGGGAACAAATTCCAAACTCCGGGTTGATACTGACAATTTCGAGTTAGAAAGACTAAATATCACCTTTACCCGTCACGGGACCGAACCTGAAACCTCAGCACATGAAACAAATAACATGTTTTGTAATATAGAAGTTTTCGTATCTGATCACATACTTTGACATGTCCTATACATAAATTCGAAACTTTAAATTGAAAATTAGAAGACAATATGCATATATTTTATTGGATGTGTAGAATTTAATACAAAAAATTTAATGATTAAGAAAAACGAATTTAAACAATCGAATTAACCTTCTATTCAGTAGACACGACACATACTTTTTGGTTGGTGGGTGCAAGCTAAATAACAAATTAACATATTTATTGCTTTGAAGATGTTTATGAGAAAATCTTGAAAATATCAATAGTAATGCAAGTATTTATTTATACCTCTATGAGGAGATTAATATTTCTAACACAGGTTTCTAAGATAAATAGGTATAGTTTCGATTGTCTTCTAGAAAAATACAGCGATGCGTCTTTTAATACAAAGCCCAAACGACACAAGAAACAAGTCGCTCTAAAACCGGTAAATTAGAAGGTTCTATAAAACGGCACCTTAAATTTTTTACTTTGTTATTTAGATTATTTGTTAAGAATTCGTTGGGTAGCCTTCGTGGCGCAGCGGGCGAGTAGCCGGCTGTGAAGCGAGAGGCCGCGGGTTCGATCCCCGCACCGCGATAAATGTTTGTGGTGAGGTAGGTCCCTCGTATACGAGAGGCCGTCTGAGTTGGTAGCACTGTTTTGTCTATTTCTAGTCCCAATCAGCAGTGCTTAAATACAATGAGGCTAGTGAAATTACTTGGCATTATGAGACTTAACGTCTTACATCTACGAACGCAGTCCAGTACCATGCATTGATTTATAATTCAAAATTCGTGTGGTGTTTATGGTTACCTATCTGGCCGTTACTGCTCGTTTCGTCATTCAAGCTAATAAAAAAAAATAGTAGTTGTAGTCTGAGAGCTCTAGTCGTAGCTCTAGTCTGGATGTTTAATAAGGAAATCTTGGAAATACTATATCTTCCCCCCGATATTAGTGAGTCTCTAGGAAAGCTCTACAGGTTATCTTAAAACATAATTTATATCAAAAACAATATAAACTAACTACCTATAGTATGACATTGTTTAATTGTTTAAATTAATTATCACGTACTCACGAGGATCATCCATAAAAATAATTATAAATTCATTATTTTGTGTTATAATGTTCCTCATTGTCATAAATTAAGCTGCTCTATTTCTAACTCAAAATATATGGTATTAAATAAATAAATAAATACACCCAACAGTCACACACAGAGTCCTGACTCCACAGTAAGATACGAGTCTTGTGTCGTGGGTACCAGGAACTATGAGAGACTTTCGGTCTCATTATTAGTATGCAAATATTATAAATCAGTTTAGACAAAAACAATGTTAGATTTTCTTGCCCGGTCTTCACTAAGGAAACAGCCGAATTGGCGGTAAAGTAAAATTTTGCTAGCATTGTTAAAGTCTATGAGCAACGGTAACTATTTACTATCAGGTCGGCCATCAACTCAGTGGCCTTTGAAGGCCACAAGAATATAGAATGCTGTAGGGTGTCAGTAAAAGAAACGCTTGATATCGTTGTTTATATCTCTTTTCTCCTTTCCCACAATAATAGTCAACATTTAATTCCAGACAAGTATTATAAAACGTGTGATCAGCCGTTAGGTCGTTAAAACGCTCCTGTACGTTTTTTGGCGGGCTCTTGATCTGTCACGTCATTTTAGTGTTGCCCGCGCATACAAACTTAATATGTAAAATGGTGGGGAATGGCTGGCAATAATTAATTGACGACAATCCTCCACAAATGCAAAACAGAATTCAACAATTCCAATATTTTTGTTGCAGCATCAACGCATCGAACCTGGAAAAGTTCCAACTGAAGATAGCTCAACACGAGTTATATGAGGACGGTGAACCACTAGTTGATGCTGTTGTTAAGGATATGTCCACACTCCCTGTCATCCATGCTGGTTAGTATTTAGGGTATTACCATCATAGCGTGGATTTTTTCGTCAGCTACAGTTAAAGCGTTAGGAACATAGGTCACAATATTTTAAAGACATTTATTTTAGGCATTTCCGTACTAAAAAAAAGCTTTAAAATCTATAGAATACGTGAACTCTCGTTCTTATTACGTTTTGAGGCCTGCGACGCATGACGCGTGTCAGGCGAGGGCGCCAAGTCTGCATCCGCTTTGTATGAAATTATATTATGTTACAATTATTTTGGCTTATTCATTCCCTTGTCACAGATAATACTTAAACTAGTGTCCATAGACATTAAAGAGGCGTTCGGAAACGCTACACCGACGTTCGGGAACTCTACACATTGGTCGCACACCTCAAAACCTTGCTATACAATTGCATACAATTAAACTTGTCACTGTAGTCAAGCGATGCGATCTCTCGTTGTAATCGCGCTATTCAAGATGGACTTTTATGAAGGCTCTAACTATTTGTACCTACACCCTTAGACATACATTCGTCCACAGGCCGTACCGCTTGACTCACACGCGCCGCAGATATATTATAGTAATACACACATTGTTATGTTCATAGTTTGAACGAAGACTTATATCATTGAATTAATGATGAGGGTACATCTGCGTATTATACTTTTACATTTCCATAGGTTGGCTTCCAATCTTAGTAATTTTAAAAAGTTTTACTTGTGAAAAGTGTGTGTGTTTTTGTTTACTTTTTTCTTTTAGCATTTTTTAAAAAGTTGAATATAAAAATGCTTTCATTCTTTCGCCATAATATATTAGTATACAGGGTGTCCAGTAATTAATGGATAACCTTGAAATGTCTTATAGCAGAACGAATGGCCGTTCAGAGAAAAATATGAAAAAAAATATAACGTAAGTAGTACCTGAGGTACGTATTTTTTTTTAAAAAGTCGTAATTTTTTTGGTTTATTTTACTTTCTTGGACACTACAACCAGAAATGAAGGAAATCCATCGGTTTTTTGTTGTTTTATTATTATACACTAACTATACTAATAGATAGATAGTCAATAGTATGACAAGCTATTGCACTTTAAAAAAAAAATAAACATTCAAAACCATTTCTTTAGAAAAATTAGCAAAATTTTATTTTTAAACAATGTTTAAACCTCTTGGGTATAAAAAAAATGTATGAATACATGAGTGACCAAATTTTTTTAAATAATGTCGGTTTTAAGTAGATTTTATAATGGTATAATTCATTATTGTATCTACTGTAAATAGTGATTTATTGCTATTAATGTAAGAAAGGAGCTAATTTGAACAAATAACAAAAACAATATAATATGAGATACTTTTTAAAATAAAATTGTACTTGTCTAATGAGGTTTATTAAAACTAAGATTTGATGTTGATAAAAGATAAAAATGGCTTATTTAAACAAATTGAAACCAAATTATCAGAAATAAATTAACTTAAATTTAATACTCATAATGTTTAAAATGGTTATTTCATAAGCGTAAAATGTGTCATATGATCTCCATATTTGCTTCCTGCGCGCACGCCATTCCCCCCGTTTTTTGTGTTATGTTAGACAAGAAGGGTCTGAGTTGGCTATGTGCGAGTGAAAGGAACTTAAAGTAAAAAAATCCAACCCTGTCAACCAACCAACCCAACCAATCCAACCCTGTATTTAAATATTCCCGAACAGACACAGCATAATGCGCAGGGCAGCCGTCATTTTGCAACCAATGCGATTCCCTCAACTCCTCGGATACTCCTTCTCTAATAAAGTCGGCAGCTCATTTTGAAGAAATTCCAAATAACTTTGCCCAGTTAGAGTCCCGGTAATTAAAATGGGCCAATTATTTGTCCATTGGGTTGTCCATTGGGTTGGATGGACAGGGTTGGATTTTTTTACTTTAAGTTCCTTTCACTCGCATATAGCCAACTCAGACCCTACTTGTCTAACATAACACAAAAACCGGGGGGAATGACGTGCGCGCAGGAAGCAGATATGGAGATCATATGACACATTTTACGCTTATGAAGTAACCATTTTAAACATTATGAGTATTAAATTTAAGTTAATTTATTTCTGATAATTTGGTTTCTATTTGTTTGAATAAGCCATTTTTATCTTTTATCAACATCAAATCTTAGTTTTAATAAACCTCATTAGACAAGTACAATTTTATTTTAAAAAGTATCTCATATTATATTGTTTTTGTTATTTGTTCAAATTAGCTCCTTTCTTACATTAATAGCAATAAATCACTATTTACAGTAGATACAATAATGAATTATACCATTATAAAATCTACTTAAAACCGACATTATTTAAAAAATTTTGGTCACTCATGTATTCATACATTTTTTTTATACCCAAGAGGTTTAAACATTGTTTAAAAATAAAATTTTGCTAATTTTTCTAAAGAAATGGTTTTGAATGTTTATTTTTTTTTAAAAGTGCAATAGCTTCTCATACTATTGACTATCTATCTATTAGTATAGTTAGTGTATAATAATAAAACAACAAAAAGCCGATGGATTTCCTTCATTTCTGGTCGTAGTGTCCAAGAAAGTAAAATAAACCCAAAAAATTACGACTTTTTAAAAAAAAATACGTACCTCAGGTACTACTTACGTTATATTTTTTTTCGTATTTTTCTCTGAACGGCCATTCGTTCTGCTATAAGACATTTCAAGGTTATCCATTAATTACTGGACACCCTGTATATTTTTTTCCTTGCTATTCAAATAATAATGTTACATAACACTTGCCGATCTACATGTAAAGTATTTGTAAGCATGCACTCACCGTAAATCAATTTCAGTGGCCACAAGTCTATTTAAAGCCGATCTTAATTTAAGTATGTGGAACTATAGTAAAATATTCAAAGCTTTACATTTGGTCGAGCTAACAAAACCAATTACTATTAGACAACCTTTAGGCCGCCTACTCTATCTGGCTGGACGTTCATTGCTTATTCCAATTTGAGTCAAATGTCGAGACAATTATTATTCAAATACCGGTACTTATGTTTATTTCAATAAGTTGCATAATAATATCTAGATCAAGTGATATTTCGCCACCTTAGTCAATAATTTACTAATGTATTTTTTGTTGAAAGCTTTTTGACGTATGTACTGCTAAGTTATGACATGACATGTCTTTTATTTTGCTACTTTATTAATTATTTTTTTTCAAAATTGTTTTTTACACTTTATCTGTCATTAATATTAGATCTATTAAATAAAAGTACAAACTAAATTTACCTTCTGCGGTACGTTTTCAAAGAAGTATGACCTAATTTGAAGTTTCTTGAACCTGCTATTACATGTTAATCACAGATACAAAAACTGTCTGAAAGTAAAATTAGAGTAAGCTATTATTTTTCATCGCAATGAGGCTTTATTTTTATATTCGAAAGTGTTAAGCAGGTAGGTGTATGTATATTAGATGAAGTCGGGTCTGCAATCAGTTGCGGGGTTAGCGGTCCGACGGACAATTGTGCCACAACAATCTCGCCCTTTACTTCAAATTGGACTTAAATATTTAAACCACTTAAATGGATTTCATTGTTGATCCTATTTTATCGTATACTATCTGATACAAATTTAAATCTAGTAGCTCAGAGACAGGTTGATTATTGCGTTTGACTACATTCTAATGTCAACCAATATATCGCTCTGAAGGCTGTAGATTAGGGTGGTCCAAAAAATTTTTTTTTTTATTTTTCATTTGGCCACCCCGTTAGTTTGTTACATGTATTTATAGTTATAACATAGTAAAATTTCAGCAAGATAGCTCAAGTAGAAAAGGGTGCTCAATCAAGTGTTATTTTTGAATTTTTCGTGTAAAATGCTTAATTTTTACTTTTTGTTACAAGACAGTTTTGTGTGTTAAACTAGTAAATATATATTAAAATAAACATAAAACATATTAATTATACTTTATAAAGAGTTTTATAGACAAGTTTAAGCAGTTTTGATACTTATTTAGTAGACTGTGAAGTGAATCAGTGTAGTAAAATGTGATCATCTACTCGAAAAAAATATGTAATTTTTCTACTTGGGGTTTGAGATATTGAGCCATTGATGAGACTTAACCAACTCTCTACTCTTCGGCAAGTTTTACTACGTTATTACCACATATTAAATGAAACAAAGAATGTGAAAGATTCCGCGCATGTACTTATTCAAGAACTCTAGAAGTATGGAGTAAATATAGTATTCCGACCAGACAACAAAATCACTGTGTTAAAAAACTGATTAGGTTTCATAAGAACTGGCTGCTTTTAAAAAATAGAGGAAGAAATGCTGACGCAAAAAGAAAAGAGAATAGTTGTTTTCAAAAGAACTAGACAAACTTTTTGATTTTGGCCATGCAAGCGTTATGAATTTGATAAAAATTGCGGAAGACAGAACGTCTCTCATCTATCCAAGAGGAGAACGTAAGATGATTATGACCTCAATCGACAAGAAATTGGAAAAGGTCAAAGAACTTTATCTAAAACGGAAACAATGATCTGAAGAATTGAGAGAAATGACTGCTAAAAGTAATGCTTCATCTTCGGTGGTGTCGAGTCAAGAATTAAAACTTGAGTACAGCTTCAGTAGAAATTATAGTAATGCTAGCATCTAAAGATGAGTTTGTAGTGGCTGTACCAAAAAGGATTAAGAGTGCTTCTAGTTCCTGTGGCGTTGAGCCGCCTATTAGTGATATATTTACACAACACGTTATCAGTACACTTGTTCGTAACAATATCACCGATTGAGAAGCAATGCGACTGATTTTGTCTGCTGTCCCCGGTTGCAATCTTGCTTCACTACCAATCTCTCACAGCAGTATTAGACGCGTAAGAAAAAAAGCGAAAACAGAATACAACTTCAATATAAAAGAAATATTTGATATTGATTTTCCATTATTAATTTATTTATCATTAATTGAGACGGCAAACTAATCCCTTATATAACTTGCGATAAGAAAGTAGAGCGCCTTCCGATTCTTGTTTCTGGTAATGGTTCTGAAAACTATTAGGAGTACTTAAACTTACTGCAGGAACGGGGGAACAAATATGATGAGGGAAAAAATGACATAAATAAAGTCCAGGCTATGAGTTTTAACACTACTGCTTGTAACACCGGTACCAAGTGGTACCACTCGGTGGTGACTAGATTATTGGATTGCACTATGCTTACCATCAGGTGTAGTGTAGTCACTTTGCCGCGCTCGGATAAAAAAAAGAATGAGGAAGAAAAGCAATTTTTACTTCACATCGTTGAACAGAACAGAAAAATAATTTCTACTGAAAAAGCCAAAAAGGAGTTAACTAACATAGTTTTGAAGGATTGCGACTAATATTAAGTTAATTATTGCTTTGTTACAAAATGCTGATCATATTTAAATACTTTGTATACTTATTAGATTGAATTTTTTTTAATATTAATAAACCTTAAATATGTGTTTTACTTAAAATTCTGAACTTTTTGTTAAAACTTCTAATTCGATGAGCACCCCCTTATATATAAGATAGGGGGCTGAAATTTTTCACACATAATAGGAATGGATGGTGTAACAAATAAAGGGGGTGGCGACACATATATGTGAACTTTTTTTTTTCTCTATATGGGCTTGGACCACCCTACTGTAGATGTAATAAATTTTAATGCAGATAATTTCAAAGTCTAATCGTTCATATTGGTTGTAACAGAGCAAAAAGAGGGTGGAACCCAGCTGAAACTTATCATCGACTATCCAAACGGAGTGCAAGCTTTGTTCAAGCCAATGAGGTAAGATTACAAAGGATATTAAATAATTGTATTCAAATTGTCATACTAAAAATATCTCTTATTAAATATAAAGAAAATAGAAGATTAAGGCTGGATTGCACCATCTTACTTTAACAATAACAAATATGTTAAAGTACCGGTTAAGCAAAAAATGAGTTGCACCATTTGACAAATGTTAGATTACGTCATAACTTTAGCTGTTAACAGTAACTGCCAAAGATTCGCTGGTTAAAGCTATTGTTAAAGTTAAATAGCTGTCAGATGGTTCAATATGCTAAAGATGTTGTAGATAACTATGCCAAAGAATACGATGGTGGAACACATTCCGCAGTCATTGTTAAAGTCAGCGTTAATGTTATCGTCAAATTTGACATAAACCTTAGTTTTAACAGCTATCATGGTGCAATCCAGCCTTAGTCATAAATTTTTGTCGTTAGTTATCCCCTGTCTATTGCAGTATCAAAACTTTTATTTCACGTCAATAAGTTTTAGTTTAAGTGTAGTTTGGAGTGACCGTGCATAGTCCTAAAGGAGTTGCTCCAACTCGTCTGTCACCTCGTCGGAAGTGTTGTGCGTCGGTTCTATTCACAAAACTTCGCGAACATTCTTTCGCACGATCGGCTTAGCGGCTTGCCCACACTGTTCTCAACAAGTTCTAGAAGAGTAGTTTTCTTAAGTTCTCTTAGTTTCGTACTATTGTTGAAACTTGATTGTGTTTACCATTCAATACGACAAAGTACTCGTTTTCCCAAGTTCTTGCGTGGTTCGCTTCGAGGAAATGTTATTGGGGATAATTTATCTATATTAATATATGAAATAAATATGGCTAGTATCAATACTGTCATATCATATTCTATAACGCTTTCGCGTACAATTTTGTCATGACAAAGAATTCTGACGGGGCTTCCGAAAATTCACTCGTGGGAGTATCGTGATACTCCCATCGGAGTCGTATTTTGAGTGTCAGACGTCTTAGCACTTTGATCTCATTTTAACAGTATTGTATTCAAGTAAAATACGAGACAAATCTCTTGAGATGCTTTATAATAAAAATAAAAGTGTCGGTATGTAACCATTGGCGTAATTTTAGTTATTTGTTCTTCGGTAAATATTTATAAAACTATGTGCTTACAAAATACGAGATTAAGGAACAAGATTAAATGACAAAATATAAAAAATCTTCAAAACCACGACAGTTTTAGTAAATTTTGTATAATTTTTAATAAAATAATCCACTGGCACTTGGCACTTTCAATTTACACATTTTTATAAAGTAACTACGAAGTATCCAACTAGATTTTACTATTCAAGTTATGTACTCAAAGGTTTATCCCGACGACATACCAAGAAGACCTTACAGATCTCACGCGAATCGCTCGGGGGCTATAAATTAGCAAGCAGTCGATAGTCACCCTTCTCTGCGCGAGTTTTATCACCGTGTACATGCAAGTTAAGGTTATTGGGTTGGAGTATACAATTATTCCTTCTGTCGAAACTTGAGACTGCTGGTTTATTTTATGTGTTTTCGGATGAGTTCTTCAATGTCTACGTTGTATTATTTTAACATTGTTAACTTAATATTAGTAAATATGTTTTGTTCTAAAGACGTGACGGTAAAAGTGATTTTAGGTTCTACATATATCACATATAATAAGGTTAAAAGCAACATTATCTTACAATACAAACTCGATAAACGATCAAAATTAAACGGAAACGTCAACTCAAATTTATTTATCGATTAATGAATTGTAAAGCATAATAATATAAAAAAACGTTATAAATCGCAATTAAAATACCACCAAATAGCATTCCCATAAAGGATTTTTTCTCACGTAACATTTTAAAGACGTGATATCGTGCGACTCTTGCCGAGGACAATAAATCGGAAGCCGGTGCACTACATTACCGGAATAGCGCCTATCTAACCAGATTCACGATTTAAGAGCCACTTTAATCGTTTAGTTTCCGACAAATTGATAAAGCACCCACATCCGACTCAATAGACAATGGGGAACTTATACATTCAGATAACTTCATTCATGTGTACTTTATCATAAGTGCGTCATCTTCTTGGTAGTATTCCTTTAGTAGCTTTATCTTTCCTTTCTTCCACTTGCCCTTATTCCACTGGCAGTGGGGTCGGCGCAACATGCTTTTTTTAACTAATGTTACAGAAAGATTTGGCTTGTATATTTAATGACCTTTAGTAGCTTTATATGGAATCTGAATCAGTCGAGGGACCCCAATGTCTCTTGACGGCCAATATTATGTTTGGACTGCACTGTATTTAATATCAGGTCCAATGGAGTCGCTTTCCGTGACAGGTTAAAAAACATATTATTATACCCAACGTCAACATTTTTTGATAGCATATTATTGTCAGTTACAAGACGGTTAAGTACACATGGTGGTGATCACCACCAGCGGTTATACAATTGTATATGCTATCTTGCCTTTTAGTCCTTTACGGCTCAAACGGTTTGCTAGGTCGCGAATTTACCATTATTTTCACCTTAGTAATTAACTCCCTAGGTTGATAGTATACTCTGAATAATTTAAAAAGTATTTTAATTTTCTTTAAGTTGAGGCGTTTATCATCATTTGCCTCCTATAGTTTATATCCTATGTCCATAAACTAATTGCTTTCGTTTTGATACGTCACATTTCCATTACTTTAGATATTAACTAAGTGGTCTTATCGTGCTTTTTTACCATTCCATTCAACTCATGGATACAATTAATCTTTATACTGTTGGGTATATTTTTCGGTATCATAAATTTTATGAAACGTGGGTCTTTTATCAGGAGTCGATACTTGACACTACTTTAATGGATTTAAATTCGTTTTAAATTTTCTCTCGGAACGTAAATGAAATATTCAACTTCCCGTTTTACCTTTTGAGATAGAATTCACCTTGAACGTATTAATAAAAGCATGTCCTTCCTTAATAACTTGGTATTGATACATAGTTATTTACTGCCATTATCATATTCCATCTGGAGATATGCCCCGCATATTCATATCACAGATGAAATCACGGATAAGTGGGTGTTCTGGTTACGAGTTAAGATAACAATCATTCAGAAGCATCGAATCGTATGTGTAACATTTTTACTTGTCTAATCTACGAATTAGCAATGCCGACGATTTTCTGTATTTTTTGTATAATCATTATCTTTATAATCTAAGATAATAGCTGTTATATCGATTACTGATGAAACCGATTGCCGCGACGTGGGTGTCGAGCCAAGATCGTGATTTATCTTTAAAACTAAAATTTTCATCAAAAGGAACCTGTGTACTTTACGATAACTGATCTGCTTTGAAGGGATGTTTTGAACCGTACGTTATTGTAATGATATAAAATGAGAGATCATATAACATCTTTTATTAGTACAAATATGTACAACATTTTATTTATGAATAATATAACAAGAGATCAAGAATGTTAAGGGTGATTTTATCATTAACCCTTTCTATTTAATGTTATAAAAGTTTTGATAGATGTATCAACAGAGATGACGACAGAAGCTTAGAAAATCTTATGCAATATCTAGCTATTTATTTAGATATGTATATATTAAACAAATATTTTCTTTACAGATTTGCTCGAGACGTTCAAACATTACCAAATCATTTCTACTTTTCCGATTATGAACGGCATTACGCTGAAATAGCCGCATTTCATTTGGACAGGTGAGGTTATTTTTTAATTCGTTATATTGAACAAGTTGTATCTACTTGTTAATAATATGCAACTTTGCCTTGGCAAAGAGAGAAACATGTATTCATTCAGGATTTTCTAGATAAATAGAGATGATACCTAAAAGTTTATAGAACTATATTATTTTTGAAAATAGAATAACGTTTAGTAGTAACAAGAAAGAGAGAGAGTTTATCAATGCGTGCTTTGTAATGTTGTATGTAGACCACATTTATATAATTCATAAATTCAAGTGTGTAGTATGAAGTTTGTTCAGACCAGTACTTTAAAAGTAATATTTACTTTAAAATAAAACTAATTGAAATTGATTTTATCGCGGTTTATTTTTAATATTGGTCCCGACGTTTCGAAAGCTTTTCAGTCTTCGTGGTCAGAATTACCGCGATAAAATCCGTTTAAATTAGTTTTATTTCAATGTGTAATATTTGTAAAGTAAACATATTTATTTTACAAATATTTCACAATAAACCAGATGTAAAACATCTACTTAATCACTATTTACTTTTCGATAAGGAATGAGTTTATGAGAGTGAACAACTGATAAAAGCAGTTTCAGGAAGTCTACTATTTTCTTATAAATTGTTTTTTATGTCTCTATGGTAAGGATGTATGCAAAATACATTGAGTCACCTGTATGAGTCAACCGAAAGAAATGTAAGAATGAGTAGGCAGGCGTTTCTCCTAGCTGTCGAACAGCAGACAGGAATTTCGACTTTATCAGATCCTTTCTTTATATTTTAAATACAATGTAAACGATTTTATAAACATTATTTGAATTAAGCATTTAGGAATTGTACGAATACTCAAGGTACGTTTTGGAGTATGCGACAGGGAGGGAGCGACAAGTCAGGCGACAGCGACATGTTCGCTTTGTATAGAAAGGGTCACGCGCCGCGTTGGCCTTACTCGGTCACAATTCGCATAACATTTTTTTTACTGGTGGTTTTTTACCACCGTACAGATGGTGTTAAAACCTGCCAGAGTGATCCACACACCTTGTGTGGATTGTGGTCCAGGACCAGCCAGTGTATATCCGCTTCTTCCACGAGGCTTGCGACATGACTTGATTTGGTGCTAGGATAAAAAAAAACGTAGAAACCACAGGCTATAAAATATGTTACAATTGTATAAAAAACGGATGTGTCACTGTCGTCGTGAGATGCAGTCTCCTGTCTCGGTCGCGTATTTCAAAACGTGCCTTTACCACTGTGATGGATCGTTCAATCAACCTTTATATTATAATAAAACTGTAATCAGACATGACCTAGTTAATTTGTAACGATAAAAATATGATAATTACATTGATTTTCAATATTTTACAATCATTTGAAAAAAATAAAACCAAGTAAAATTTGTCCAACCCAAAAATCATTTGTGCAAAAAACAACAAGCTTTATTTATATAAACAACTATTTAGAATTCGACACTAAGAAAACTGCATCTGAACAATAGACGGGAAGAGGATTGTTAACTAAACGATTTCAATCCAGGATACTGGGTTTCCGCCGAGCCATGCCGGTCGTGGGCCGCGTCCTCAATATGACGACAGAAATATACGACGTCACCGAAGGTGATATCCTCAAGACCTTCTTTGTTTCGCCTGCGAATAACTTCTGCTTCCACGGCAAGTGTTCGTACTACTGCGACACTGGCCATGCGATTTGCGGCAACCCTGACATGTTGGAAGGAAGTTTTGCCGCGTTCTTACCTTCTTCTGACATTGCTGAGAGAAAGGTAACGCTAGTCTCATTTTTTATTTCATAATAACTCTTACAATATAGTGTAAGTTGTCATTTTTGACCCAATACTAACCTCACCTGTACGTGGTACGCTCTGCTCATTACCGGATGAGGCAATGGCGAAACTTTGTTACCTTTACGGGTTGTACGGGTAAAACGGCGGGTGGCCTCACGTAATACCTGGCATCCCTGGTGTTAAGCCGGGATAACACCAGGCAGAAACTACCGTTACAATGTAAGATTTTGAAATTACTGCGGTGGATGTACATCTAGATGGTATACGTAATAAGTACATCCGCGGTAGCCTTGGTGTCAGCGGCTTCGCAGATAAACTTCTGGGAAGTGCCTAAAGGTGATTCGTTTATGATTTGAGGAAACCACAGGCGTACATTACTGTACCGCACAGAGGTACCGATCTCACGGAGACGGTCCAGAAAGCGCTGGCTTGACGTATTAAGGGGTGCCATGAGAGCAAATGGTTTCACTACGGAGGGCTCAAGATCGCGCCATGTAAAGGCGTCTTAGTAGAAAGGCAGGCCCTGGCACTAAATCGGGATAACGCCAGGCAGAAAGAAAGTTTCAATGCTGTAAAATAAATCTAAACCTAAGGCAAAACTTTCCATGCTATAAAAATTGATAAAAGAATTGTTACGCTGTAATAGGAATAATTACAAGGCATTACCTCAATGACTTCTTTCTTGATAGTAGAAGCCGAGAAACAAGCCAGTGGGTCACTCAATATTAGTTGATATCTACCGTCTGTGAACACGTACGATAGAATTATGAATTCTGTACCGACTTTAAAGGAAAGAATGACGAAAGATAGTGAGTTTATAATTGTTAAATCGATTGAGATGCTTAGCGATCATATTGCGATCACCATAGACTTCCAGCAACATAGTTAACAGTAAATATGTTTACAGGTGTGGCGACATCCTTGGAGGAGATCGTACCACAAACGACGAAAAGCACAATGGGAGATACAGTCCGATTATTGTGATACGGTAATCATTTTGCACTTGACCTACTAACTCAGTGACTAATACTGCGATCACATACTGCGTGCATGACTTTAATTGCTATTAGATTTGGATTGTCATATGATATTTTGTTTCTGTTTATTATTTTGTTTATTCTTTATATACTAATGGTCAGGGGGCCCTCGGGTAGCTGATCCACTTGATTACTATCAAGCTCATTTTCCGTGAGAAGCTTCGTTTCGATGAGACGACCAACAATTCCCTATGCGAAAATTCTCTATTGTGGTAGCTAACAGAGGTAGCAAGGTAATCATTCTTATGACCTCGTTATCGATACCTATTGGAAGCCCCTCCTTCCAATAGGTATGATTACTAACCAGCTGATTTTTTTGTTTTTACTTAGTTAATATTTATATAATTTAACTGTCATATTTTCCTACAAATAAAATAATAATTTTTTGAGTATCATCAAATCGAAATATTCTATCCTTGTTACCTCTGTTAGCTACCACAATAGAGAATTTTCCCATAGGGAATTGTTGGTCGTCTCATCGAAACGAAGCTACTCACGGAAAATGAGCTTGATAGTAATCAAGTGGATCAGCTACCCGAGGGCTCCCTGTCCATAAGTAACGATGTTTCATTTAGGGCATCTTATAATAGTAGAACCATCGTTAGAAAGCAGGATGTTATCTACCCATAAAAGTACACTAATTTAGAAAATTCAACCGCAGATGGTATAAAACTAGCTGCTGGTGGTAGGATATTCATATTATAGTGATCCACACACCTTATGTGGATCGTGTTCCAGCATTCGTTCATTAGCCAAACACAGCGTACTGAGGTTGAGATACTGATAAGGTCCTGGGATCAAATTCCAGAATAGGCAATCATAAATTGTCTTTGAGTAATCGATTCTAACAAGCACACCAGCTGCCCGGGATTGTAATGTGTACCAAATTTTTCGATTGGCGTGTGGATTGTCTTGATAGACAAATGCTGAGATCAGCATGCGACGCAAAAAGTTTGGCGAACCATGTACGTACAATTTGCACTCCTCTGTCTACAGAGGGGACATAACTGATGCTATGTTATGAAAAAAAACAACACCTTAATGTTAATAATTCCATCATTTGATATTCCCATTTTTCACCAACTGGCGACGTATTTAATGGGTGATTCAACTGGCACAGAGTTTTAATTTATCTAATTGTAGGTGCGTACCACGCCGCCGTACGACTCAGGTCGCCGTCTCCTGGACCTCATGGATATGTCCATATTCGACTTCCTCACAGGAAACATGGACAGGCACCATTACGAGACCATCAAGTACGTTGTAATTGATGACATTATAATGAAGTGTAATTGACTTAATTTTAAGGACTTCCTGGATTGTTGAATGGTCTATTAAAAGAATGAAGTAGTTTTATGAACATACTAGCTTTTGCTCGCGGCTCCGCCCGCATGATCTGCTTTTTCCGGGATAAAAAGTAACCTATGTCCTATTCTGATGTATATAATCTATATTATTGTAAAGTTTCATTAAAATCCATCCAGTAGTTTTTACGTGAAAGAGTAACAAACATACATCCATCCATCCATACTTACAAACTTTCGCGTTTATAATATTAGTAGGATTTTTCGTATCTTAATGATTATAACGGACAGTCTTCGTGGCACAGTGGGCGAAAAGCCGACTGTGAATCGAGAGTCCGAAGGTTCAATTAATATATTGAGATAAATGTTTGTGAGACTCTTTATAATATTTCTTTTAGGTAATCGTGGGACTGATACCCACGATACTGGGTGTATTATATTATATTGTATCATAAAATTACTTGTACTATAAAATTACTAGTAAGGTACTACGATGAGAGTTATGCGCCTCAGCCATCTTCGATATCAGGAATTAAAATGGGTGTGCAATCATTATCCAGATATGAGCAGTCATTCCAGAGAAAAATACGTAGATATTCTACTAAGTCACTATCATCATGCCTTCATATTTCCAAAACAGACAAAGATTGCTAAAGCGTATAACTTTTTTTTATATAGCATAGACCAGCAAACGAGCAAGTAGGTCACCTGATGGTAAGTGATCGCCACCGCTCATGTACGCCCACAATACCAGAAGAATCATGGGTACGTTGCCGACCTTAAAGAAAAGGAATTAGGGATTAATTAATTAATTAGGAATTGGAAAGGGGAGGCGAATTTGGGCCTCCGGATATCTCACTCACCCTACGAAACGCAGCAGCAAGCCGCTACTTTACGTCGGTATTCTGTGAGGCAGTGATAACTATCTGGTCGAGCCGGCCCATTTATGCTGGTGAAAAATCCGTAAAAGTTAATAATTTCTCGGAGTTGTATTTCTATACTAGTCATTGTAAAATTAGATTGCATTTAGTGGGGTTTTTTATGAATAAAAGATTACTTCCAGAATGTTCGGCAATGAGACATTCACGTTGCACTTGGACCAAGGGCGTGCGTTCGGTAAAGCGTTTCACGACGAGCTGAGTATCCTGGCACCATTACTGCAGTGCTGTCTCGTCAGGCACACCACGCTCGCTACACTGCTCAAGTATGTATGAGTTAAATCAATTTTAATTTCTATCAAAGTTTCTAGAATGGTATTTCTTGCTTATACTTTATAATTTCCAATTCCCAAATTCTCCCTAACCTTCTATCTGATTAATTTCGTTGCGGGACAAAGACATTTATTATTATTCGTTTTGGTGTCGACAAAAATGCGTGCCACTGTTGATCCTGGTGCACAGGAGTTATAGTGGCGGGTGTGTGAGCGGTATAGTCTTTTATACTTTATAATTTATCATTTTAAATAGGGTTGTTTCTTTTAAGAGCTAGGCGTAGAAATTAACATTAGAACAGAGACTAACTCGTCTCTTCATTCAGTTTTGTAAAGAAAGTCAGCTAAGTGCGTGTCAGAACATATACTGTGAAGGGTTCCGTAATCAAAGTGAGCTAAGGACCACGAAAATAACTTTGTAATTCCCAAAAACACTGTATAATCCAGAGTAATTTTTGCGGTCGCTAAACTAAAACATTGTGTAACAATTTAAAATATCAATTCAATAAATTTTCGTTGGAAAATCATGTCAGTTATTAGTTAGGCCCAAAACCCCTTCCCTTCCCAATTCCTAATTATCCCTTTCCTTTAAGGTCGGCAACGCGCCCGTGATCCTTCTGGTATTGTGGGCGTACATGGGCGGTGGAGATCACTTACCATCAAGTGACCCACTTGCTCGTTAGCCGGCCTATGCTATATACAAAAAAAAAATATATTTTGAAGGGTCTATATATATCATATCACACATTCATATGTGCTATAGAAAAAATCATCCGCTAGATACTCTCAGTCTTCACGTTTGTTTGTTTGTTTGTTTTGTTTTGTTCACAGTTGTCATTATTGAGGCTATAATGAAGACTACACTAAATATAAACATATTTTTCACGTAACTTCCCGTTCACGTTTTATAAACGTATTTTTTGACATCTATCTAGCTAAATATTAATATGTTATATTCGTATAAATTATAATATCTTATATTCAATCCTTTCACAGATTCCACAACGGTATACCTCTATCAAAAACCTTACGCGAAGCAATGAAAGTTGATCCCGTCTCACCAATTCTCTGGGAACCACATTTGGCAGCCATAGACAGGCGAATTGTGACCGTCCTCGACGCAATAAGAAAATGCATTGAAAAATCAAACAATCCACTGCAAAATGAAGTGAACGATTTCGTATGACGGTTCGGGCGGATATGTGATAGAACTTATAGAAAATTGTACAAGAGATGGTGATGTAAATGTGATACGCGATTGTACGGAACACATAAGGGACGGTGCAATCAGTGAATTTTTGACTTGCTAGTCGAACTCTCTCATAATCCGTGACTTAAGATATATGTAGATTAAGTGAGTGTAATCAATGCAACATCCTGTCTTTGGTTCCGTTCAAGACTATTAGACGTAAGGTTTTCGTGCCAAAGAATGTCCAAATGAACGTGTTGTACACTTCGGATATAGAAGCATTCCAACTCTATAAATATATGCCAAATATAATAGTTACTGTCTCGGTTAGATTGATTAAATTGAAATTGTTTTGTTTGGAAATGTAAATTATAACAGTATTGAATTTAATATTTTGTAGATGTATTTACTTTCTGTATATTTTGAATATTGTAAACATTTTGTTTGGATAGTATTTGTATTTGATGAGACTTATATTGTAAGGGAAAATGCAATGATACTGTACATATTACTTGCAGTTTGCTTTAGTTTTAAGCGTTACTTTAAACATAAGACCCTCTGTATTTACTATCTTTATTGTGAAATTCGTTACCATGGCTAAGGGCTCAAGAAAAAACATATCATAAGTAAGCTCTGTATTGTGTGATAATTTTTTGACATCATATACCCATTTTATAGTTAATTTTACTGGGGTTATGAGGCTAGCATTTGCAATGAAATTCTCTCGCTTAGCATTTTTAGTATAACTACTTAAATATAAGCTAACATTATTTGATAATACGATTAGCAACATTATTGCTGATATGAAACAACTTTTGAGTTTCAGTCTTCACTTTTAATTTGACAGTCGTATTTGTAATGTTTAAGTAAGCAGTCACTTTCATGAAATTATGAAATGGGTTTTGAGTTAGTAGCTTTTACTTGTGGCTTCGCTTTTAACTTAATTAAATATCTTAGCTATTTTGAATCTAATATTATAAAGCTGGCAGTCTGATAGTTTACTTATATTTATTTTAGATTTTTAACGTTTATGATTCAATTAAATGATGAGAGAAAATAAAAAAAATAAACTAACTTATAAAAAAAATGTATATTGAAAAGCCTTTACAGATTAGGCATTAAATTATGATCTTTTAGTATATTTGTTAGCTATGGGATCTAAAACATTGCAACTAGAGTCGACTTGCCAAAGACGTACCTACCTAAAATAATATAATGTATAAAATGTTGTATAAAGAATGTGTGATGATAGTTTGTGTGTTTCTGTTGATTGTTAATAAAAATTAAAAGTGAAATAATAATTAAATATTGATGTTTCATTAGCGTTGCATTGTAGCTTTAATAAGTCTGAAACATAAGTGAAATATTGACAATTTGTCATAATAATTTATTACATTACAGTATTATATGAGCCCACTGTCGTGGAAGGGCTTCTTTTACTGATGAGAGGAGTTTGGCCTTTTGTACCACGCCTACCTCATGCTAGCTGGGAGACTTTACATATCATTCAAATTCTACTGGCGAACTCTCAGGTATACAGGTTTCATTACAATGTTTTCCTCCATTGTTCTATTCTAGATATTTTTTTTATTTGATTAGATAAAGAGACGAGCAAGGCGCTCGCCTGATGGTAGGCGCCACGCCTGCCCATAAACAGAAGCACAGAACGTTGAGTTACAAAGCACTGCATGACATTGAACTGCGCTCATCATCCTGAGTTATAAGATGTTAAGTCTCATAATACCCATTAATTTCACTGGCTTCAATGTCCTTCATACCGAAACCCAACAGTGCTCAAATACTGTTGCTTGGCGGCAGAAATAGGCAAAGATATAGATATTGAATGGTTAGTAGCGAACTTAGTATCAAAATCTGTTTGCAGGTCTCCGACTTGGCTTAACGTCTGCAGATACTTGATGACTGACTTTTTACGTGCCATCTGAAGCACGGAGACGCTTTGTTGAAAAACCACTAAATGATAACCAATCCATAAACTGACCGCGCCAAGGGTCGCTTAACTCGCTTATTGTTTATACTTTTTTGTATAAGTCATTACTTTGTGAGATATTCGTGTCCAAAGTCAAATAACTTAAATTTTAAAAGGTTACTTCAAACGAAAATTCGTTTCATTAATCTAGGTTGTATAGTTTTGAGACAGGGGATATTTTCGGTTACACTACGAAACCCTTCACGATGCGTGGTCTGACACGCACTCGGACGGTGTTTAATAATACTATAGGTACCCAACAGTTTTGCTTTTCATATCACAACACTATATACTGAGGCAATTTAAAAAAACAACCTAAATTATATTGACATAAAAATATGAACGAATTTGTCGGGTCAGTGTTCCTGAAATGTCACATAAAACCCTACAAAACAAGATACGTCCGTCCTCCATAAAACTAGAATATGAATAGTGCGGGTATTTGATATAACATTTTATAGCTTTACGGCACTTTTGTTGTATATTAAACAGATCACTGAATACGCATCACTTCTTGAAGATGTGTCACGTATTTGCTATGAAAATGTAACTGGACTTTGCGAGAATACAGTTTAATAATATTGTGTGGCACACAATATGTGCTTACTGATTTAATAAATCAAAAAAAGAAAAATAAAAAGATAAAGATCGCAAGAAGTCGCTGGATGGAGGCCGCTTCCAACAGGTCGGTCTGGAAATCTTTGGGAGAGGCCTATGTTCAGCAGTGGACGTCTTGTGGCTGATGATGATGATGATGATGATTTAATAAATGCAAAGAGAAGTCTTTAATTTTCTAAAGTACATCGACTTCGATGATGACAAATATTTTCAGGTTCCTAAAACTCGGTGTTATGATGCTCATGTCAAAGCGGTTTTAATTTTATCAAAACCTTAAGGAGTGGTATAGCCCTACTAGAACGATCTTTTTGAGTGGTAGAGCCACGCTTGAGACAGTTTTATCTACAGCTTAAATGGGCCGGCTCGACCTGGTCCTTAACACTGTCTCACAGAAAACCAACGCAAACTAATAGCTTGCTCGTGCGTTTCGTACGGTGAGTGGGATATCCGGAGGCCCAAATCTCCCTCCCCTTCCCAATCCTCCAATAATCCCTTTCCATTAAGGTCGGCAACACGCCCATGATTATTTTGTTATGGTGGGCATACATGGGCAGTAGAGATCACTGACCACCACATGACCCACTTGGTCGTTTGCCGGCCTATGCTATAAAATAACGACCTTATAGTATAATTGAGTTGGTTTATATCACAGTAATTAGTCGATATAAACCTAGTTCAAAATTAATCTACGTTTTATAATAATGCCGTAAAAGACAAACAGCACTGCAAATTGGGTACTACTTTAATTGAGTAAGGCCCACAGGCACGACGATTCTAATTTATTTGTCAAATTTTCATACGATTTTAAGTTTCTTACACAAGTTTAGTGGGTAAAACCGATTAGAGATAGTTATGCAAGTAGGCCCTAGAAAAAAATATTTAAAAACAAAATTTAATTAGTTTTACCATCGATGTTTATACTGTCGCATTTTGTAAGCCAATACCGTGTCTATACGTACTACAGCTATTTATATGGATATATTAATATTCGAGCTATAAAATTTACTGGATTTTTACGACGCGTTTTGTACAGGATGTGATGCCTACCACTATTTTATTGTACATGAAAAATGTTTAATCCTAGCACATCAAACGACGACTAAAATAAAACTTTACCGCTGAGGAATCGATTATAATTCGATCGATCGTTATAATTTAATATTGACAGTGATATTATATACTAATTAATATCTTCCTCAATGTATTTAGATTGTCAGTGAGACAATAATCACTATTGATTCCCTAGGTTTTATGAAAATCTCGGATATACATATATATGGGTCGAATGCAGAAACTGGAAATTAAGTTCGTTAAAAATATAAGTAACACTTTTAAGTCCCTGATAAAAAGGGAGTGTGTATCTGTCTGTGACATTGTAGCGCCTAAATAAATGGATCGAACTGGTGTGTTTTTTATTTTAACGATAATTAAACCAAGATGGACCAAGATTCTTAAAAGTTACAGATGAAAAGTCACACTCTGACATATAAACCGGTACAGTCTTTTCGTCATCATTATCGCATAACTTGAAAACAAAAGTCTTCAACCAGTGCATTCTACCAGTTATAGCATACGAGTTCGAGATGTGGACACTCACGGTTCGGCTAGTCCACAAATTCAAAGTCTCTCAGCGGGCTATTGAGCGACATAGCTCACAGGATTAGCACGTTGAAGTGGCAGTGGGCTGGTTGTCATAGAGCCGACAACCGCTGGAGTAGAAGCTTAAGTGGCGACCACGACTCGGTAGACGGAATATCTGATGCCCTGCAGCTAGGTAAAGCGACGACATACGCAAGGTGGCTGGTAGTAGTTGAATGATTATAGCCGTGAATTTTTTAAGAAGCCTATGTCCAGTAGTGGACTAACACAGGCTGATTGATGAAGATACGCTAATCATTGGTGCTCAATTGTTACTTAAATAATCTGAAAACCTAGTGTATTTCGTATGTTAGTAGAATTGTAGGTTCGTGCTGTTTACATCAACTATATTGATATTCTGTCGCGACGCGTCCGTACATTATATATTCGCATGAATATAGCGATCCCACTCAGCAATAAGCATTTCATATGCTGAATAACAAACGACTGAAGATGTTTCACATTTTACTAAACATAAATCTTTTACAAATGTGTTAGCTCCGTCTAGGAATCTAAGCCAATTGCGGAAATTTTCGAGTGTTACTTATGACAATTTACATATGTTTAGAATATGTTTCTTGTTTTGCAGTATAACATAAAAAGGTTTGAACTTGTTATGTTACAAAGTATCCATATACACGAGAAGGCAGTGCTTGCACAATACCTGAAAAGGTTAAGTAAAGGCTGAAAAGTCTTCGAAACGTCGGGATCAAAATTAATAAAAAACCGCGATAAAATCCGTTTAAATTAGTTTTATTTCAATGAGTAACATTCGCGTAAACGTAAGAAATCATTAAGTATCTTACTTGTGTAAGTTGTAACCTTCATTCATTACTCTCTACCGGATAAATACCTCGCGTCCATAACTTCACTGTGGAAAGTCGCGTTTGGATATTGAATAGTAATTTCCAATATGAAAAAAAAAACAATATACGCCTAATTTTTTTTCACTTATTAATCAATTATTATTTTAATTTCACAAGTTCATATCAGATTGAACTACCACGGAGACAGTGAAATATACTATATATACATTAGCTGTGGACATGATTGCTCTTAACTTCAACATTCAAGCAAATCAGAGTTGTGATCATAAAAATATGTTAAATTAATTGAATTTAATTTACTTTACGATGTATACCGTATTCAAAAAGCTAACTAAAAAAGATTACTCTAATACTCCTTTTTTATTATTACATTAATTAATAGCATCACTATAACAGAGCATGCCAATATTTAAATTAAATTTTTTTTTGTCAATTATTTTAATATACCCCTTTTTGTTCACGAATCAGATTTTCTTATTAAAACAAACATTATCGTCTCGAATATTTATATAAAAGAAGCAGTTGTATTAATAATTAAAAGACGGCCATCACGATTTAGACGAAAGGAATTATCGTGAAATTCGACGACAGTTGTCGACAGTTGGCCCAAAATTATTTTTGTTAACGCTCCAACAGATTGCGAGGGAAAATTAGTTCGAGTACAAGATGTAATTATGTGAGGCATTTTTACATTCCTTTTTGTGTTTTCGTTGTTATTGTTCAGTGAATTAAAATCGCTTAAAGTTTCGTCCGAATTTAATACAAATTATTATAAAATTTATACCAAGTAGAAGCAGTAATTATGAAGACTCAATGTTTCGTCTTCGTGAACTTTAAACCACGTTACGTAAGCAATAAGTGTAACAATACAATTCCTTGATTCCTAATATACCAACACCAATAAAGTAACACATAAATAAACAAAACAAAATCTATAGAAAATAGTAATTCTTTGCAAACATCATTTACTAGGATATGGAGGACATATTAAGGAATATATTATAATTAATGTGAAAGTGTGGATGTTTTTTAGTTTGTAAATTTGGATATTTGTTAATAAACAACACCTTAACGGCTGAAGAGATAGGGGCCGATAACACATGTATGGTTAACAAACATCCAAATACACAAAGTCACATACATCCAAACTTTCACATTTATATTATTAGTAGGATAGTAAGATTAGTAGGTTCCTTAATTGATGTCGAGGATGTTAATGGTTAGGTTTTAAATACAATGTATTTACGGGCAATCAATTGATTTCTAAAGTGATATTTAACTTTAAAATGTTAGGTGGCCTAACGCGTTATTCTTCACTGTATGCACATTTAATACAAATCATATCGGTAGGCTTTATTAACTATTTTTTTAATAACTTCCAACAGTTACAAACATAGATAGACATGATCCCAGTAAGATACGATTATCTTGTGTCGTGAGGTTCTACGATGGACTTTCGGCTTCACAACACCCAGACTCAAAACAAATATTTGTGGATCAGATAAATATCCGTCTCGATGGTAATTAGTGGTAATATTTACAAAGAATAATGTACATAGTGTTTAAAAATCATTGTTTTTTTATTTCCTTAACAATATACGTAGACTTCAAACAAATTAAACATACATTTCTTAAAAAAACGTTTTATTATATTTTTAACAAATCATTAACATAATGAGCTTCGGAATTACTTCGAGAACATTAAATTGAAGTCATTGTTTAACGGCTCGTTTAATTAATTTTCAAATGGTTTTGTTTAAACTCTGTTCAAATTTAATATTATGAAGTCAAAAATTTCAGCTAAGTTCGATGCAACCGTATGAAAGTTCCCATCACTTACACGCTTCCTAGTTGAACACATAGGCCAACAAGCCGTCTAAAGTTCAACTTGCACTCATCCAAACATAGTTCTAAAACAAATGCCAGCACCAGGATCTAATAAACAATGATTTTACTTTCATCTATGAACTATGTCTATGCAGCCTTATTCGTTCTCGTGTTTTACAGAATATTGCAAACACCACGATAAATGTTTGACCAATAATAAAATATAATAAAACCTGTGAAATTGAAAGCCCTAATATCAAAAAGAATTCACGATAGAATTGTACAGACTATCAAGAATAGGTTGGTTGCTTTAAAACATATCTACAATTATTAATCAATTCTCCACAAATTACCTAAAAAATGACTTATAAAAAGCATTATTTTAGCTTGCAACTAAAAAAATAATCAAAGTAATAAAATGTCTTAAATTTAACATTATTTAATTTACAAAAATCGTACGTTGAAACAATTCAAACGAAAACAACATTAATGGAAATACTACAAAGTGAAATAAAGCTTCATTTTCTTTCGCCGTATGTAGGGTATTATTTTAGCATAGTACGAGCTTGTCCATACGGCATGGTTCGCGTTAGTAAACTGACTGATTTATGCATGTCCGATGGTTCGATGTGGATTCAGAAACAAACTTCGCTTACACGAGTACACGCCACGTCTGTTGCTTTTACATGACCGTTTGCAAGTCTGTCGAATGTTCAACTAAGTTGTAATTACATACACAAATAATTGTTACGATAGATAGCTTATTATTGGCGGTAGACTAATGATACTAGAAGTTATCTAATCTTTAACAAGCTGAAAACTATTTACTGAATTTATTGTCTATACCTATACGGCCATGAGCGTCATACGCACTCATTTACTCACTTAATTGTGACACCTTATTTAAATATTAAACGGAGATAAACTTTAAAACTTGGCCCTCCACAGTCCCTACCTTCACCAAAAGATAGGCGTGAATTGATGTAAGTACCTATTAAATGTTATAAACAAACTAATATAATAGAATATTTACACAGAGCTAAATTAAAATGAAGTAAAGACAGCGCTGCGCGACGTCATGTGTTTTAAATGTGCCCCATCTTTTAGGCGCGCGCCTACTATGCTATTGTTTGTAGGAGATTTATCGCCGATGGTGTATAGGAGGCATAACAATTCACTTGGAGAACAACGTGTCCACTGATGGCGGAGCGGACGGCATTGTCCACTCATTGTGGTCTAAAGCTATTACAAATTAGGCGCGTGCTGAAAATGACTTGCCACGCTCGTATATCATTGTATCGATGGCATATACATTTAGCTTTTGAAACCCATGTGCATATATTTATTGAAATGTTACTAGTCGAAATGTAATGTAAAAAACAATGTATATGTCGGAAATATACACAACCTATACCTAACCTCACGACATCTACTAATATTATAAATGCTAGAGTGTGATTGCTGTTTGTTCTTTTGTTCTTCTTTTTCGCAGCAATGTAGATTTTATTTGCATAGATATGGGTCATATGTGATATCACAGAAATATGACAGAAAACCTTCGACGCGGGGGAAGCCATGCACAAAGGCTAGTTTAGTATAAATGACGAGGGTGCAATAAAACAAAAATCAGTAATATTCCTAAATATTTATTCGTAATGAAAAAGAACCATACATATTTAAGTAAGATAGCAATTACAACGAATCGCGCTCAATTAAGAGATTAATACGTGTATATCGGAATCGGGACGTTTGGAAGATCCTGTACCCGGTCCCTCAGAGGCTATTTAATTGTGTCGTAAGCGGGTGGGAGCCGGGCGGTCCTACTCCGGGAAACCTACTGTTACTGTGCCCCTATACAATCGACTTTCCAACTGTTCTACCAATAACCAAATAGGTAGTGCTAACGGAGTTGGATAGAGTGGATGCTAAATACTTTTTATCTCAACTGCTCAATTTAATATCCACAATACCAAAAACAAGGGTGCATTAGGTAAGGAATGAGGTTTAGGAAAGGAAAGGGGAGGCACAATTTAGGCCTCCGGAAATCTCGCTCACCGAATTCAACGCGTGGATAGAGCTACTATCAATGTTATATATAATGTCACCTCAGTCGTGGTAAATCATAATGAATTAAAGAAGAAAGGTAAGTTGGTAACCTTCTTTTTTTTTGTATTTTGAGAAAATATAATTTCTTTAAACTTCTTGATATCTAAAAGGTGATTTGAGTTTTCAGCATCCGGGTCGGTTGGAACATAAGTTGGGATGTTGGACGATTGTCTGGATGCACCATAAGAACTATCCACGGATTAGAATTTGTATATGTCCATATTATTTATTTGCTACTGACTTCTGCGTTTTTTCTTTTCTTACTACTTTAGTATTTAAATTGTACCTCTTTTGAAATACTATTCTTGTTTGTTTTTAAATAAATCAGCAAACCAAAATAACGCAAGATACTCTGCCGCAGATGTCTAAATGTATTCATCGATACATACATATTCTATTTAAAATGGAGTGATGGATGTATCCGTATTAAAATATGATGATTTTACTATTTGTGACATCTTTTCTAAAGCATGTTTTGTTGATAAACAGGACAAAAACGATAATATGACAGCAACGTGTCATCTTAAAATAGCTATCTTATAGTGCGTCTCCTATATTTCACCACATCCAGAGGCATACCTGACTTTCAAGTGTGGACGAAACAAACGCTAGTGAAACAAGCACGTGTGACAGCCACGACTCTTGGTGCAGCGGTGTCACGGCAGTGTGGATGCGCCTTAATTGGTGATTAAACCTTACTCAAACATTATGAAATAGGCCCCTAGCTAAATTGACAAGCTTTAACCACAAATGAATTATTTCAACTTTCCACTATTTATAAAATATAAAATATGACGATAATTTCTGGCTGCAAAATTGAAATGACATCCTGCGTTTTTTCTACGCAATAAATAATTGTTCGGCTCGATTTGTAGATTTATGGTTATTAAAGATACGTACCCGTGATAGCGATCCGTTTCAAAATTCATTTGCATGGAAATGTGCCCCCTCGATTCACGAAATTATTATTAGACCTATTGCGTAATATTGATGTTACATATTATTATGCTTGATTGGCACAGTTGTAATACGTATACGGTACGACTGCTGTGTTAAGGTCTCAGGTTCGATTGTCGGGACGGGTAATAGTGATATTGGATTTTTCTATCACGAAATGCTCAGTATCAGCCCGGAGCCTGGAATTGTACCCGGTAATAGGTTCGCCCCTTATCACATCATCGAACCGAAATAAACACAGCGAAATATGAGTATACTGGTTACAATCTGCCTACCCCTTCGACGATTACAGGCGTCATTACGTATTTATATACATATGCTTGATTGGTTTATAGTTATTACACTGTAACAATGTCAATATTTAGTAGTCCTTGAACTTGAAAACAATGACGTCACTTGAAAAAGACTTATGTCGAATAAACTAACTGCCTATACGACTTGGCTGCTTAAATCTGGGTAATAAGGAACGACTGACAGACAAGACAGACGGACGGCACGGTGTCGCCTTGGAAATAAGGTTCCTTAGGCTCCCTTCGTGCGCGGAACCCTGAATATAAGTAAACCCGCTCTTAACTGTATACCAATAGTTATATACAACGTGTTACAGATGTGGTTAAATTTAAGCAACTTATAGTTTATGTTACAAGTATTTCACCCCTCGTAGTACCAAATCTGATTAAATTGCTAGGATATAAATAAAGCATTTTCTTTTTTATCGAATGAGTAACGTGTATCGACACGTTACTCATTCGATATGCGACTTGTAACTTTGGACAACACTAGCATTATTTTACCTCTCCCTCTCTTGCATATTCAGTCATGTAGAGTTGGATTATTGCAATCTGCTCACTATCAGTAATTTCATACCAAATAGTACATTATACCGTTAAAGTTTATGTTTAATGGGACGTTTCTAATTTTGCGCGGACATTTAATATTAAAAATATTTCACTTATAAATTTACTAACATTTAAACTAGTCTTTGTAAACAATACTTAGATGACTCAATTATTACATTACCAAAGAACATATAAAACAATAAAATAACACCAAAAATACACGATATTCTATAACATGCTCTATACTACACGCTACTGTATCATCATTTTTATGACCTCGTTATTGATACCTATTGGAAGCCCCTCCTTCCAATAGGTATGATTACTAACCAGCAGATTTTTTTGTTTTTACTTAGTTAATATTTATATAATTTAACAGTCATATTGTCCTACAAATAAAATAACAAATTTTTGAGTATCATCAAATCGAAATATTCTATCCTTGCTACCTCTGTTAGCTACCACAATAGACAATTAGTCTCATCGAAACGAAACTACTCACGGAAAATTAGCTTGATAGTAATCAAGTAGAAAAATGGCTGAGGGATCCCTGACCATAAGTAAGTCTTTTACGTCACGTTTCAACGTTCAAAACTCGAACTGCGTGCGTTTGTTGCTTTCCGTTGAGGAATTTCCTCCATTTACCCCGTACTCTATCAGATATTAAGGAGCGAAAAAAATACATTTATAATATTTTAAGTGAAGATTGCAATTAAATCAAATTCAAAATTAAAAAATGATGTATGATGGTAACAAAAATGTTAGATCCGAGAATTTCCGAGCGGAACTTCCTCGGATTTTACAATTTATGGTTATCGAAGTCGTTGCAGATAACTCGGCTAACGGATGAGCTCGGAGCAAACGATCGCATACATTATTCTTATGTGAAACTACTCAAAATTAGATAGCATATTATAACTCTTTTTGGATTAAAAATGACCTGTACTTACGATAGAACTGGTAAATAATGGCGCTTTTATGCATTATGTATGTAAAATGCATATTTAAATTACGTACGCGGTACACCTATTGATCTCGGGTTCGATCCTTGGGTTGGGTAAAAGTTATATTGGGTTTTTCTATCATTAAATGCTCAGTATCAGCCCCGAGTCTGAAACTGGGCATGGTATGGCGTAGGTATCACATTATAGGATGAAAATAAGCCCGGCGAAATGTGGGCGACTGTTTCTACTGCTTACACCTTCAGGGATTACAGGCGTGAGTGAGCGTGTGTGTATAAAATGGTTCAAGAAGTTGAATAGCTCTGACTCTTACTCTTGTAATTTATTTATTATTTAATGTGATTGAATTGACATATTTTCGTGACCGTAGGTAATTAGCTATGAGCATTATGAGACTTCGCTCGAACATAAAACTAGGCCACATAGCTCGCAGAACCGATAACCGATGGGGCAGAAAGGTTCTGGAATGGAGGCCACGTACTGGCAAACGCAGCGTTGGACGTCCACCTACAAGGTGGACAGACGACCTGATAAAGGTCCAACAGATCGGTCTGGAAATCTTTGGAGGAGGCCTATGTTCAGCAGTGGACGTCTTGTGGCTGATGATGATGATGATGATGATTATGAGACTTCAAATTTTATGTCTCGGGGTGACACTGTGTCATGCAGTAATTGATACTTCAAGGTTCGGGGTGGTGTTGTGTTTATGGGCAGGCGTGGCGCTTGCCATCAGGCGAGGAGGCGAGAACCTGCTCGTCTCGTCATTTGGAATTATTGGAATTTTGAAAGACCACATAGTTTTGTGTTCATTATTATGGGTTGTTTACATTAGAATATATCTTTTTATTTAGATACCATCTACGTGACAATCCGCCTGGGTCGTACCATTTGTCTATTTCTGCCGCTAAGAGTTGTTTCTAGGTACCATTGTGTTCCGGTTTGGAAGAAATGGAAGCCAGTGGAATTACTGCGTGTTAGGTGACCAATCATCTTATGTATTGGGCTGTTGAGTTCAGTGTAGTACAATACAGTACAATTTCATCCACCATTTCTTAAGTTTTACATGTATATTTCAAGTAGGTGGACGCTTATTACATGATTTAATGTGCGTTGCACCAAACGTCAGTATATATTAAAATCATTATAAGAAGTACTGGTTGACGATATCTACGGAATTGACATATTGCTATAGCATAGGCCGGCAAACGAGCAAGTGGGTCACCTGATGGTAAGTGATCTCCACCGCCCATGTACGCCCACCACCAAAAGAATCATGGGCGCGTTGCCGACCTTAAAGGAAGGGGATAATTAGGGATTGGGAAGGGGAGGGGATTTGGGCTTCCGGATATCTCACTCACCGTACGAAACGCAGCAGCAAGCCGCTACTTTACGTCGGTTTTCTGTGAGACAGTGGTAACGACCCGGTCGAGCCAGCCCATTCATGCTGTAGACAAAACTGTCTACTATCTATTGAAAAGAAATGATACAATATTTGAATAACATTTTTAACATTGTTTATTACAATAATTTTAGCTTTAACCGATAGTGGGTGCAATTTACATCTAGAAATTAGAATGCAATAATACTCTGCCTGCTAAAAATAAACAAATAAAATACGAAGTTTATATACATTGTATCAGAATTCAGAATATCGAGATTATATTATTCCGTCGTCGAATATAAATCGTGAACAATGTGGGGTATCATTTACATATATTATGTTTGGTCAAACTGTAAACTTGATATTTTCTGCTTAAACGCAATTTTCCTAAGATGTAGAAAAAAAATAAAAACGTTTGACAAAATATTTGGAATGGGATATGACACGATCAACCTAGTTAACCCACAGTTGGTTTCCAAGTAATAAAAAACGGTATCACTACTGACTTGATTTAACTTTCGTTCGATAGGTCATAATAATACAATAAACATATTTGATTTAAATAAATTAGAAAATATTCCCAAATCAGTCGGGTGATAAACAAATTCGATGAAAATAATAAAATTGCTGTGGTATTAACTGTATTGTGATATTCTTGTTCTGCGGTGATCGTATCTCACTCTTTCTAAAGAAGAAACCATAGGTAGCTACTTCAAGAAATTAATTAAGCAACTACCTGAAGCTTCGAAATATGTCTTCGATTTGATTTCAATTTGATGTTTCTTTGAAATATTAGTCCATTTCCGAGTTGCAAGCAAATAGCTTCTCCTAAGATGTTCATCATTCAATTAAATTATGCAAGCTCGACAAGGTAAGTTCAGATTGGTTTGATCAAATGTGGTTTACCAATGTTTGCTTTTAATTGGGAAATGGAGTTGGCTCTTCTTGTGCTTTGTGTATGGACGATTCCACCTGGGTTTCTAATACAATTTGTCTGATTGCCGTCTATTATTATTTATGATTAATATTGCCTACGCATTGATGTTATTCATAACTAGCTTTTGTTCGTGGTTCCACTCTCGTGAAAATGTTTTATACATGTTTGATTTATTTTTTATTATCTAATATTGTCATTTCTAAACTTAAGAACTCGTAATCAACATATCTAATGCAACATTAGATATGTAACTACTCATTTTTTATGTGTGTGTAGCTGAATAAACACAGAGGGCCAGATTAAATGGTAATAAATTTGTAATACAGCCTAAAAACTACGTTTCTGGAAGCGTATTACTTACTAAACGTAATGAGTTCGTAATAAAAAACTATCATATTTTTATATTTATGTTTTTAATTAATTTATGGTTTTAAAACATAACGCTATAAAGAACTATATACATACAAACACAGCTGTGAAATATATTAACTTATTAAAGTAATAGCAAAATATAGCAGAAATAGAGAAGCTAAACATTTGACCGACTTGTCGCTCGCCACATGCGACGTCCCCTGAATATTTGAATACGTTGAAAACGCTCCACTAACAAAAAAATTGGAAAAAAAAACGTTGCTGCCTTAGCTGAATGTCTTTTATAAAACGAAATATACACACTATAAATCTACCAAATTAAATTATTTGTATTAGATTAATAGCAACAAGTCATAAAATAAACATAATTTTAAAATATTCGACGAAATCCACACAATAATAGTTAGCTAGAACCCAATTAGTCATGTCTATCAATCGAACTACCAAACCACACACAAACTATTTCAGATACCATTAACCCACACAAATATATATACAATAAGTTCCCAAATAGTGTCGTACAAATTTGTGTACAAAGACTCGCTAATGTAACGGGTCGTTTGTAATTATCCATTAACCTTGTACAAGATATAATAATACGAATCTTTATAAATAAAATGTTATTTCATTTTAATGTTATGTCGTTTTTTTTCATGGTAAGTGATCTGCACCGCTAAGAACAACTATGATACCAGAACAATCATGGACGCGTTGCTGACCTTAAAAGTAAGGGATAATTATGACATTGGGATGGGGAGAGAATTTAGGTTGAGGGGAAACGAAACAGCAAGCTGCTGCTTTAACGTCGGTTTACAGTGAGACATAGGTAACAACACGGTCGATTCAGTCCATTCATGCTTTAAGCAGACAAAACTAACTATAGCGTAGTTCTACCACTGAAATTGTAATAGGTTAATTCTATAGCAAAAATTATTGATGATATTATCCACACGACGATGAGGCCATAAAAACAAGCACTTAGCGTCAAAAAATCAAGAGGTGGGTGTATGTCTTCATCTTTATGACGGGTTATTACCCATTTATAGTAGTAATCTTTCATGACTTGCTCAGTAAGTCCGACTTCCATTATATATTGCGTGACAAGATCTACTTCTTTAGCGGCTGGCCAACCTGGTCGCATAAATATACAAGTTGCAGCTCGAGCTACAGGCTCATCTATAACTTGAACTTTAGCATCAAACTCTTGAACTAATAATACATCCGTAAGTATGAGGAACTTCTTTCCTGCTGCAATACTTTGAATATAAGGAGCTACTTCATTTACAGACAATATTTGAAAATTTTCTTCTAAAGATGTATTTTTGTAAAAGTTAGAGAACACTTCAAGACCCCCATATCCGTCAACGAATTTCAAAGCATTTTCTAATGTCCCTAATGCTGGTTCTTGAAGTGTTCGGTGCATTCCATGAATCAAATCACCCTGATAAGCTATACGAAAAACAAAGCAAAACCAAATCCACAGTACAAAAAGAGAATTTACCAAATATGATTTTGTTTCAAATCTTGTAAGTACTTGACCTATTAAAATTACATAAGTTTGAAAAATTACACTGTATTTTGTCGTAATTCGAGATACGCTACATTTCTTAGCTAGCACAGTAACGACTACAAACACAGGAAAAGTTAAAAACATATAGATTGTTATGTAGTCAAATAGTGGTAGGAGAATTTTGGCCCAGGTAAATATAATGCGTCTGCTTGGTGCACACCAGTGCACATCTAAAGTATCGTAAACGTGTGATATTTGGGCCATACTGTAACGTTTATAATCTATAATAGCAGCGGGTGCGATTATATCAACTTTTTTTAGAACAAGATCGCCAAAACAACCCTTTGGAGTGCCGTTTACAAAAGAGCCCATTCCGTCATGATCCTCTATTGATACGACAGTCATAGTAGCATTAAGCGTGTCTATTATGTGCAAAAGAATTCTTCCATCGACTCCATCAACTGATGTTACAGTGCCATTCATCATTTCGACTTTCAGATAAGGTACGAAATTCACGACTGCAGTTCTTATTGGACATCCGTAGAAATTACTGAATTTCTTTGGAAATAATACATCAGCATCAATTTTCAAAGCGACCGGAGTATAGTCACCACAGACTCCTTTTCTGTACGGAAAATATGTTGATAACGAAATATTACCATTTCTATTTTGATTTACGATAATTATATCAGCTACGTCATTTTCCCAAGCAGTCCGAGTTACCACAGAAAGGTCTTCAACGATCTTTGTTATAACTAGTACAAGCCGTATAGGTATTACTAAATCCAGATTAACTGATGTTATGAAATAAGCAAATTCTTCCACGGAACTAACAAATAGAACTGTTTGTTTATATCCAACGGCCTTGTTCAACCAACGCGTATTGTGGTTATTATTGATTTGTATTTCACTTGTTACAACAGAACCGTAGAAACGTTTCAAGAAATCCGTTACATCTTCTGATTGATTGCTTGACCATACTACCGAAGTCACGTACTGGGGTTTATATGCTGAGTTTGCAAGAAACGCTGCAACATCGCTTATAGGTAAATTCCCGTAAATGCTTTTTACAAAATTTAAAAGTAGGACAAATTGCCGAATGTTCATTTTTGTGCTTGCTACTGATTTAGACTTAACACTGTAATGTACTACTTTGGTTGATCACGGTGGCTTTTATATGATCATTGTTTTATTTACATTGTCCATATGAGAATGTTATTATAGGTTGTTGGTTGTCGTTACTAATGACTAAAAATTAGGGGTATCCAATACCAATAATATGATTTACGGCTATATTGTAAACGAAACGAGAACGCACAACATAATTTTCATTGTTTGCTATTTGGAACAAGGATCTAGATATATATATCTTACCGAAAAAGCATGTTGCGCCGACCCCACTGCCAGTGGGATAAGGGCAAGTGGAAGGGAACTTGTGATATTGCTTTTACAAAGTTTTCTTTGCCTTCGCGTACACCGCGTACAAGGTGGTAGGTTTTTTTTTTATAGCATAGGCCGGCAAACGAGCAAGTGGGTCACCTGATGGTAAGTGATCTCCACCGCCCATGTACGCCCACCATCAGAAGAATCATGGGCGCGTTGCCAACCTTAAAGGAAAGGGATAATTAGGGATTGGGAAGGGGAGAGGATTTGGGCTTCCGGATATCTCACTCACTGTACGAAACGCAGCAGCAAGCCGCTACTTTACGTCGGTTTTCTGGGAGACAGTGGTAACGACCCGGTCGAGCCAGCCTATTCATGCTGTAGACAAAACTGTCTACAGCGTGGCTCTACCACTCAAAAAGGTCCCTCGTATGCAAGAGGCCGTCTAGGTTGGTACCACCGCTTTGTCTAATTCAAGCAACAGTGTGTAAGCACTGTTGTGTTTCGATTTTAAGGACATTTAAGCCAGTGAAATTACTGGGCATTATGAGATTTAACATCTTATGTTTCGGGGTGACTCAGCTGCGCAGTTCGGTGCAATACAGTGCTTTGTAATTCAAAGTTCTGTGTGGTGTTGCTTCTGTTTATGGGCAGGCGGTGGCGTTTAGGGAGCGCCTTGCTCGTCTCGTCATTCAATCAAATATAAAAAATAAAAACACCATCAAAGTTACAATGAAGAGGTCATGTTGTGACTAATGATTATTTTCAACATATTTTGGATAGATATTTAAAGGGATCAATAAACAAATGTCTGAAATATATCTTTATTCAGAAATGTACAATAATGTGCGTACAAAAATGCAAATATATACGTGTATTTTGAATTATTAAAACACGACAAAAATATTTGAACGTCCTCACTTACATAATAAGCTCCGTATATTATTTTTGTTTTATATTACTAGAACTATACTAGGTCATATAAATTATATAATTCAGGTAGTTTGTATTGTTTTTATAGAAAAATAAATTATTAACTTACGCAGAGTCCATGTAACCAAATAATAAATATAAAAGTCGCTTATACTTCTTCTTATACTGCTTCTATTAAACGTGACATAACTTTGATATGATTAAAGTAGATGAAGTAGAACGTAGAAGAACTACTTTCGTAGTATGAGGTAAAACGACCGTGTAAAGTGGACATCTATATTCTTTGTCTACGCCTATGTATAAAGGCATGTATAGTTAAACTATATTCTGTCTTAAATGCAGTGTCTGCTTTTGCTGACGTAAAATAAATTTCTTGTGTAAATTAAACTCAGCCTTATTACAAAACGTAGACGTTTTTTTTTCTTTGCTAATGGTATCTGTTAAGCATTATGCCAGAAACGTAGACTTACAACCGTCCAGTTAATATAGGTTGTCAGAATGACTACTTGCTTATAAAACAAGACTAATGTTAGCCTAAGGTTTATAATAACTATTACAGAGTTATACCACGCTAATAAAGCGATAACATTCAAACATAACAACATATAACTTAATTGTAAAAATATAACCGTTCTGTATGTGAATTAGATCATGTTTTATCAATTATTAAACTGGATCTTATTATGTACTTTCAAAAAATTCAAACAAACGGTATGATGGGACATTTCTTCTTATAAATAGATTAAAATATTTTTATTTGTTTCACTTAAAATATAATGCCAGCTAGCGTACTGAAAATGACATTATAACTAGGAGCCCGCGCCGACTTCGCACGGGTAAAAATATGTTTGTTACAACATCACATTACAAATCTTTGACTTTTTTCGGCTTTTCTGTACTATAATATGTATGTATTACATTATACATTACATATAAACCTTCTTCATGAATCACTCTATCTATTTCTGAAAACTGCATTCAAATCCGTTGTATAGTTTAAAAGATATAAACGAACAGACAGCGGAAGCGACTTCATTTTATACTATATAAAGATTACTAAGTTGTACTTAAAATAACGGAGGTAATATTTTTATGTGTTTTATACCTTTTGGGAAGGTTTTGGTTGACATCATTATTTTATCATTGTATTATTTAATGATTATGAAACGCTCCTTGGCGTTTTGATAAGTAGATTCAATATTATGTCAATATATGGAACATTGTAATTTTCTCCAGAATGCTAATTAGAGATTTCGTATTGAATCGAGCAATAATAACCAAAAATAACTTAATTTGTTGTTAATTAAATCTAGTGACACCATAATGGTTACCATAAATTCTTTTAAAAAATATCCGAGTCACCACTTTTAACTAACTAACTAAACCTGGGGTGAGATGGCTTTGTTAGAGTAATTAACATGAACAGATGTTTTATGAAGTTAAAGTTTAGCCTCCTCGCTGCGTGAGAACGGCGTCGACAAGTAAAATTCCCCCGTTGATGATGGCCAATGACGCCTTCGCCAGGTTCTTGTCTTTCATGTCGCTTTTATACGCGTGTTGGTACCTGAAAACAGAACATACATCATCAATAATAACATTTTATAATATATCTATCTTAGAGTAAGTAGCGGTCATACTGCGTTCATTTTTTATTTCTCCATTACTATATCTAGTGGGATTTCCAGGTCTAGGTTTGAACTAGTGTCTTATTTTCCTGGCTTTTTCGTATTCCTGCGACCCCGGAATATATCAAAAGCTCACAATAAATCTGTTATAACAACGTATCACCTACATTTATAACTATTTATGTTATAGACGATGAATTTGAAATGGCTATTTTCCAAAACATGTTATGTTACACGGTGCATGATATAGAATTACCTACAAACATAATAACAAAATTTTCAGGTTTTTCAAAAGCATATTTTATTTATGTTTTCATTTGGTAGTGTAGCTACGAATATAGAATAAACTGTAAAAATGACAGTCACACGTCCAGCTTACCTAACCATAACTTTTAATACTTATGTGTAATTTTTATAAGTTCCTTGGCTATCCAATAGCATAAACTACACTTTTTGTAACAAGATATTATCACCTAACCCTTGAAAACCCTGGGCGTGAATCAAAAAATCTTAGTAACTTTTAAACGGCAAAACAGATTGTCTTCAAACATAGCTAAGAACCGACAAACAGCCTTCGTGGCGCAGTTGGCAGGTAGCCGGCTGTGAAGCTCGAGGCCGGGGGTTTGATTCCCACACCGAGACAAATGTTTGTGTGATTCACAAATATTTGTTTCGGTCTATGTTTTTTCGCCCCAGAGGGGTTTATGTCAGGCGGGCGGTATTGCCGGGAATGGGAGTATAAGACTATAACCCAGGATAAAACCCTAGCTTAACCCAGGACATCGCCGGAATTATACCAAGAACGTGGCTAGTAGACAAATGACGCGGTAAAACGAGGAGTTATACAAATCATATCAGTGATATAAATATGATTTAGAACAAAACAATAGGCAATACATATCATAGACAATACAAATACTCATATTTGAGTGGTAGAGCCACGCTGTAGACAGTTTTGTCTAGGCTATAAAAATAATAGACAAATTTAGAGCCAAAACTTTACGTACTGACCACTTACATCGACATATGCAATTTGAAAATAGTTATGTATTGTCAATTATATTTTATTTTCGAAATTCATTTGTTTTGCTTCGGCTACAAGTGATTTTCGTTTATGTTAGAGCAAGAGCCCGTGAGTGCCAGACCTTCGTATTTTAATAAAAGCTGAAAATTTTTCTATGTGTGTCCCTAGTACAGGTAAGAATGATCCCCACCCATGAAGCTGAGGCAGCGGTGGCTTTGGCAGGTAACAGGTGACAAAGGTGTATAAAATTCCATCTCAAATTTATCATAATATAAAACTGAATTTTTTAATATTTGATTCATAATAATATCAAAACTCGCGTTGCTCATTGCCAGACAGTTAGTATGGTTGCAACCCTCTGCCGGACACCCTTAAACTATTATAATTTATAATTATACTTACGTTATATTATAAAACCTAAATTTTATATATAATTTTTTGGGGGCCTATTAATCTATGTTTACATAATTGCCGGACAGTTTCGACGGTTCTATCATCTTGCCAGACGCATTCAAAGTCAAAGTTTCGGGGGGCAAGGAGCGTATACAGTAACTAGTGCGAGTGAGACAGAGCGCTTGGTCTATTGCGGCCCTTCACTGCGCATCAGCTGTTGTTTATTGTAACTATCTGGTGAACGGCTATGCTCATAATAAATGTATTATTTTTCTGTGCAGTTTATAAAATAAATGTGATCAGTTGTAATAAAGTGCTATTATGAGTGACGAAAAAATAGTTTGGTTTGTATGTAAGAAAAATGATGAACATATAATAATATTTTCTGAAGAAACTTTAAAAAAATGCCAGACTATTCTTAAATTACGAAAAATACATAACACAATGGCATGGCATATGGCAAATCTATACTTATAAAATTACATGTCCTGACTGACTGACTGATTTATCATCGCCGAGCGCAAACTATCAAGGCTACAAGCATGAAATTCGGACTGTATATTCATTTTATGATGTAGGCACCCACTAAAAAGGGATTTTAGAAAATTCCACCCCAAAGGGGTCAAAATAGAGGATGATAATATGTATGAAAGTCCGTCATTTTGAAAGTTACATAAACAAAATTTTGTATTTCGGTTATTGACGTAAAACAAATAAATACGTGTTTCAGGAATTTTGGAAATTTTAGTTAATAAGAGATGAAAAGGGGGGTAAAAGTTAATGCGAAAGTGAGTTTGTTTGTTACGCTTTCACGCCTAAATCACTGAACCAATTTTGATGAATTTATCTACAGGGATAGATGGGACCCTGGAGACGATTACAGGCTACTTTTATCCCGGAAAATGCTGTTCACGCGGGCGGAGCCGCGAGCAAAAGCTAGTACATAACATAGTACAATTCATTGGCTTTACAATTTTGATAGAATTGAAAATAATAAACTTCGTAAAAATGAAAAATAATATAAATAAAATTATTAGAGTTTCGATATGATTGAAGTTGTATTAGAACAATTTTACTGAGTATCGTTTTAAATATTTGTTATTCAAACTGTAAAAAATTATTTAATGAAATTTCTTGATTAAGAAAAAAATAAACTGCACAATTTGAACTTGATAACAGTGGATGCGCAGTGAAGGGCCGCAATAGACCAAGCGCTCTGTCTCACTCGCACTAGTTACTGTATACGCTCCTTGCTCCCCGAAACTTTGACTTTGAATGCGTCTGGCAAGATGATAGAACCGTCGAAACTGTCCGGCAATTATGTAAACATATATTAATAGGCCCCCAAAAAATTATATATAAAATTTAGGTTTTATAATATAACGTAAGTATAATTATAAATTATAATAGTTTAAGGGTGTCCGGCAGAGGGTTGCAACCATACTAACTGTCTGGCAATGAGCAACGCGAGTTTTGATATTATTATGAATCAAATATTAAAAAATTCAGTTTTATATTATGATAAATTTGAGATGGAATTTTATACACCTTTGTTACCTGTTAACTGCCAAAGCCACCGCTGCCTCAGCTTCATGGGTGGGGATAATTCTTACCTGTACTAGAGACACACATAGAAAATTTTTCAGCTTTTATTAAAATACGAAGGTCTGGCACTCACGGGCTCTTGGGCTATGTGTTCGTCTTGACTACTCATAACAGCAAGCGGAGGCAACACCAAGTACTGAGCCTACCTCCCGCATTAAAAAAGCTTCAGCATATTTACTTTTTTTTCTTAGAGGCTAAATTTGTAATTTTCACTAAAAACCAAGACTATTAACGGCATTATTACATAGTGTAATATTCTTAATGTAAGTATAACAAGCATTAAACATATTATTTTCAACTTAAAGTTATGAGTGTTTCTCTAAAATAGTCATTGTGATACATATAAACTAGCTACGCCACACGATAAGGATATTTTTTATTTTTAAACATTACTCGCCTGTCAATGATAACAGCACCGCTGGCGACGAATAGAGCAACACCGACCAATGAGTAAAATATATCGATGCGTTTGTGCGACGGTGTCTGCATAACGTAGCCTGGAAAAATATTTTTTTTAAATTAGTCATATTTTTGAAGTGATAACTTCTTATGGGAGGGTGAATCGAAACGTTCCGTAACGCGAGCGGTCCATCGACCAGCCAGCGTTAGCCGACCTCCCTGGAACATCGATTATTTCGAAGTCCCAGGTGGCGTCAAACAGTGACCAGTCAGCTTGGACCGGACTTTGACCGGACTTCAACCGGACTTGAACCGGACTTTGACCGGACTTTAACCGGACTTTGACCGGGCCATGACCGGACTTTGACAGGTATTTGACCGGATTTCCACCGGATTTTGACCGGACTTTAACCGGACTTCTACCGGACTTTGATAGGGCTTTGGCCGGATTTTGACAAACTTTGACAGGACTTTGATAGGGCTTTGACCGGACTTTGACAGGCCTTTGGCTGGGCTTTGACCGGATTTTGACCGGACTTTGACAGGCCTTTGGGTGGGGTTTTGACCGGATTTTGACAGGACTTTGACTGGTATTTGACCGGACTTCGACCGGATTTTGACAGGACTTTGACAGGTATTTGAGCGGACTTCGACTGGATTTCGACCGGACTTCGACCGGACTTTGACTGCACTTTGACCGGAATTTACAGGGCTTTGACAGGACTTCGACCGGACTTTGATAGGACTTGGCAGAAGTTTGATAGGGCTTTGACATGACTTTGACCGGACTTCGTAACGTAACGCGTTACGGCGCCACTCTGGCTTTCCTTTCTCTCACGCATAAGGCAGCAGTAGGCAGACTCCTCCGCTCTCACTTTAACCCACATTAGTTAAAGTTATCACTTCCGTCGAGCGTCCCGAGACGCACACTTTTTTTTTTTTTTTTTTTATAGCATAGGCCGGCAAACGAGCAAGTGCGTCACCTGATGGTAAGTGATCTCCACCGCCCATGTACGCCCACAACCAAAAGAATCATGGGCGCGTTGCCGACCTTAAAGGAAAGGGATAATTAGGGATTGGGAAGGGGAGGGGATTTGGGCTTCCGGATATCTCACTCACCGTACGAAACGCAGCAGCAAGCCGCTACTTTACGTCGGTTTTCTGTGAGACAGTGGTAACGACCCGGTCGAGCCAGCCCATTCATGCTGTAGACAAAACTGTCTACAGCGTGGATCTACCACTCATAAATATTGAAGACAAATAGAAATAAAATGAAAACAAGTCGTTTTTTGTCACCCGAGTAATTTTGAATTAGTGCTGCACACGCGTTTTAAAGAGGCACAGACAACTCTAAATTGTCTGAGTACTGATTATTTACATCCATGATGAAGCGAGCCTATCGCCATACTGGGTACAAATTTCAATCTCCGGCTCAAGTATACACTCTATAACATGGTTCTAACACTCATTACGAATTGATTACGTCAAATTCAGCAATATGTATGTTATGACCTAGCAAAACAGAGTTCAAAATCGTTTGCTCAAGCTCAAATAATATTTACCAGCGGCTGCGCCTGCGAAGATGATGAGGTATCCGACGAAGGTGCCAGTGACCAGCATGCCCAGGTCAGGCTCGCCATTGTAGCTGTGGTAGTGGAGCGCCACACAGGAACACGTCAGCGCCTGGAAAACAACAAATATTAACTATTGTTATTATCATCATCATCATCATCATCATCAGCCACAAGACGTCCACTGCTGAACATAGGCCTCTCCCAAAGATTTCCAGCCCGACCTGTTGGAAGCGGCCTGCATCCAGCGACTTCCTGCGATCTTTATCTTTAGCTGTGTTATTATACTGTTATACAATTGTTAACTACGAATAGCTCAACGGGGTGTGGTACGGTCTGTCGAAATTATACAGAAATATATACTGAGTAGAGGTAAGTTCAACTAGAATAGACTCACCTACTTTTTACTATTATTTGTTTCTTAATGTAGACGATTGTTAATCGGGTCTTATCCACTGAACGGATGCGGATAAAATTTGACACGTAGATAGACAATGAGCTGGATTAAAGGAAACTTTTATCCCGGTAGTGAGTTTGGTTCTCCTGTCAAGATCTTATTTATATTGTAAATAATTAATCATTTACAATATTAATAATATATATATATAATATAATAATATATATAATTTCTTATTTTAATTTATATCTTATTTATATTGCAGAACATGTATAAAATTTTCTTGTGTAGTATATAAGCTGTTGGATGTCCAAATAAATAAAATAAAATAAAATAAACAGTGTCCTTTAGGGTACCGTTAAACTAAGCGGAGCTAATAAAATATAATGATATTATACATAATATTATGCATTTCAGATAAGTTGGCCCCAAACTGCCAGTCATGAGTTTGGGTTACAATAACCGGTTACTTTTTCACATATGAATGGCTATAAAAATAAAAGCGTGTTAACAAACCGGTAGGTGTTTACTAATGACATTGAAATATCAAAATTGTTCGTAAATTATGTCATATCTTCGTTGATGACGTCATGCCTTATTTTTATCGCAAGATGACGTCGTCGGCATCATACCGGAACATTTCAATTCACTGTAGATGGAACGATGATGTCATATCACCGCTGCCTTCTACTGAGCCATTTGCGAGGCCACGCACACAGAGCTTGTATAAGGATGAGTTCATTAAAAATAGGGTCAAGATTTTTAATTGTAGTTTGCATGTGAACTTTTTTTTATCCGAACACGACAAAGTGCACTACACCTGATGTTAAGCGTAGGGCATCCCTAAAACTAGCGAACAACGACAAACAACGAGTTTATCGGTGGTCACCAGAATCATGCCGGCCTGTATAAATGCTTCTTCCCTCTTCGGAGAAGGAAGAACCAAATCGAGGGGCCTGCGACAAGACAGGCGGATGACCGATGTAGGCTCAAGGATACAGGTATGTACCCCTATATCCGCCCCAACCAACTATCAAGTCCAACCAAATCATTTAAAGATATATTCACTTGCATCCAAAATTGCTATCAGCCTTAACATCTCACTCCAATTAACACACTTATGTAGTAATTAACTCACATAAACATGCCTTATTGCGCAGGTGTTCCGAGGTTAATAGCAATGGCACTTTAGATACACATATCATGCTTGTAATTATATATTATGTGTGGTTTTCTTGCAATATGGGCAGATCAGTTATTTTATGTTGTAAGAATTTTAAACAATTCTACAAAACATATAATAAAGTTACAGCAAAAGGCACTGGACAAGATCGAATGTTAATTGTTCTATATTAAAAAGTATTTTACTAATGATAGCAATTGTTTTCATTACTCCTTCAGTGCGGTGTGAGACAGGGGAAACAAATTTCCCTGAATCTGTTCACCACCGTGCTTGGAATACGTCGTCAAGACACACTAGAATAGAAAAGACGAGGCATAAACGTGAATAAAGGGGACATGTTGCATTTTAGCTTTGCCGACCATATTATATTGACAGAACCGTTACAGGATTCTTTCAGACGCGTGGACCCAAGGATGAACTTGGACTAAATTATGATCATGTCAAAATATCACGTCATCCAAGGGCCAGTAACCGTCGACCTGCTTATAATGACGTCCGGTGACGAGACGTGGACTCACACAAAGGTTCTGATTCATCGTTTTAAGGCGAATCAAGGAGCTAAGAATCGGGCTATACTCTGTATTATATCTGATGGATATGATCCGAAATGAGGAAATCCATCGAAGAACTAAAACGGCGGACACAGCCCGCCGAACTAATAAGTTGTAGTGGCAGTAGGCTGACTATATTTGTCGTCGTATTGATAGCTCTTGGGACCGAACGGTATTGAATGGAGTGAACAGTACGTCTTTCTAAACCCATTGTAGGCGGACATCGTGCTCACTTATGACCTGACTGACGTTGAGGAAGGCAGAGGACCGTCAAGCGTGGTGTAATCTGAAAAAGGCGTGCCCGTAGTGGACAAGTACAGGCCGATGGATGACACTTTGCTTCTGCCACTTCTCCTCCTAATCCTACTTCAAATAAGTCGAGCTGTGTGCAGGCGAATGATGCGATCGGCACACAATCGTGCATGTTCGAATCTGGCAATATAAACGGTTTCAAGGTAGATCAAAAGGGATTGAATATATGAAAAAGATTATAACTTATATATACAGATACTCCCGGAAACGTAGTTGTCAGTACCGGTACTAGATAAAGTACTATCTAGATAAGAATCCCGAGAATTCCCGTAAATGTTTGTATTAGATCATCATCATCACGCGTACACGGCACATACACTCGCTACATGTTTTCGAAACAGGTGAACATTATGGTCAGGGGTCCCTCGGGTAGCTGATCCACTTCAACAAAAAAATCAGCTGGTTAGTAATCATTCTTATGACCTCGTTATCGATACCTATTGGAAGCCCCTCCTTCCAATATGATTATTACAGTATGATTACTAACCAGCTGATTTTTTTGTTTTTACTTAGTTAATGTTTATAATAATATAATTTAACTGTCATATTGTCCTACAAATAAAATAATAATTTTTTGAGTATCATCAAATCGAAATATTCTATCCTTGCTACCTCTGTTAGCTACCACAATAGAGAATTTTCGCATAGGGAATTGTTGGTCGTCTCATCGAAACGAAGCTACTCACGGAAAATGAGCTTGATAGTAATCAAGTGGATCAGCTACCTGAGGGACCCCTGACCATTAGGTACTGAAGTGCATGATTTTCATTTATCATATACCGAAGCGTGGTACTTGTACACTATTTTTAGTTAGTTCGTAATTACTCGAAATAATTACGAAGATTGAAAAATATTACTTATTCATTTAGCGACTCAACGCTAAATTTAAAAATGACATAATCCGAACGCGTCAACATATTAATTCGAGGGTCGGGTTCGCGACCTTGGGATAAATTTCTCGGTTTCGGTGTAGGCCATGCTAGGACTGAATAATACAACCAATAGCAGATTTACACTCGATTTTAGTTGATCAACTGCTAAATCGAGTGCGATTTGAATCATCGCATCGCATGAAATACGTATAAATCGTACACTATACGGTGCTTAAATTTGACCACATCTTCCTATAATATATCGTATATGACACACATTGCATGTAAAATCCACAGCGCAAGTAGTCTTACTCGCATTTAACTCGTTTTGATATAACAAGATACTTTGACTTAAGAATAGCTTGTGTAACTTAAGTGGTACACTAACTTAACATACATAACTCGCATTTAACCAGCGTGGTGAACTAATTCTTAAGGCCTCCCTTTTGTTAGTAATGGAGGTCCATGACCAAATACTTAAGTTATGTGCTTTTTGGGATAACTATTTATCTGCAGATTTCCAGCCAAATCAATCTAAACAAGATTACGGATAAAAACAAGCTAATAATACACGAAAGGTCAAAGTACCCGTTCTTGTATCAAATGAGTCACAATTCATCGAGTCTTGATGCTACTGATAATGTTTCGAATCACGCCATCACTATTAAACATATTTACAGAACTAAATACCTAGAATTGTTTGCGTGATTAATTTTAAAAGAACCCACTACCTAAGTGCCAGTGACACAATTAATACGTACACCTAACACTTTTCGCCATAAAAATATTTTTAATCCAGACTATTGCCTATCTATGTAACTAATTTCATTCAAATCGGTCCAGTAGTTTTTGCGTGATGAACGAACAAACAAGCACACAGTTATAATTATAGTTGGGATGTTACCACCGTTTTATTTGTATTTTTTTAAACAAACTACAAATCAAATAAAATGTGTAATATTTATGGCAACTTCATCAATTATTGTACTAGGTGAAAAATATCAACCGAAATTGACATCGTAATGTTTATTTTAAACATAAACACTTAATTAGTGTAATGAGCAGCCCGACATTTATTTTATAAATACACGAGTAAAATGGTTCCCAGATAAAAAACTTTGTGAGCTAATGTGTAATTTAATTAACACAGAGCAAAATGATGTCGAATAGGTTTGTTATGGTCAATGCACAGTTAACGTTTATATGTGGACGGTCATATAGCTATGGTTTGTTTAAGATTATTATTGGCACGGGATTGTATTATTGTTACTTCAACCAGATGCATTCTGATGACCATTATAATAAAGATGTTATATATAGTGCTGGTTGAATTTATATTACTATAGTGCTGGTTGAATCAGCTTATAATTAAAACATGATAGTAATAAATTCCCAAAAAATGTTCCGAAATGCAATATTGTGTCTTATATAAAAAATATACATAATATGTTTTCATGAATCTAAACTTGAACAAATAAATGATACATTTTCTTTTCTTCGAATCGAAGTATATGATCTACATTTAAATCAGTATGTGAATCAGTGATGATTTTTCTGCTAACCTTACTCCTCGTTTCCGGTTGCCATGACCATATTCATAGCCTTAACCAATCTAACGTGTAATGCGAGCTTAATATGATCGTCAATATTCTAACTACATCCTCTATTCGGATCCATTAATGAATGTCTTGTAGGCGTCGCGTTGGTTGGTGTGTTTTACAATATCATGCACAAAAAGGTTGTATTAGTTTTTGGAAAATAAAAGATATTTTGTGCTTCAAAAAAGAAGGAGATTCTTAATTAATTTAAAGATAAATTTTCTATTCCAAATATAGGCTGATTTTGATGTCTATTTTTGTATTTAATAGAGTTTGCATCGTCATAGAATTATGTTTGCAATGGTTATCATTTAATTAATATTCACGACCAAACCAAATTGTAACTTAGTGATTACATATTCCATAGCTTCTAGATCTAGAGCGATAACTCACGATTTATGACCTAATAGAAGTTATTGACACATTTACATACATATTGATTTGTTGCTCAATGATTTCTGTAGCGGAATGTTACCTAGTTACAATGACAGGATATAATGTACAATAACAAACAGAATAAACCATAATATTTGATACTTGGTTGAGTCACTATTTTGCTCGCGAGTGTAACCGGGTATAGTGCGCATGGATCGTAGGTATTGGTCAAGCTATAAAGCTAAGAATAGCTTACGAACACTGATGTAAGCGTGATATAAGCAGTTTGTACAGCGATTTAGAGAATTAGGTAGAATGACGAATGAGTGGAATGATATGGAGCTGTTAATTATAACAATATTTATTGAATTAGTTTCATGTTTTTATGAGATCATAAAAGAGAATTGTGATTTTTTTAATTCAATCACTGTATCGCGAGTCTCTATTGTATATTGTACTAGCTTTCGCTCGCGGCTCCGGCTGCGTTGAATGTCCTTTTCCGGGATAAAAAATAGCCCATTTTTAAATCCAGGTCATGGTCTAAATATGTTCCAGATTTCACCCAGGCCGGTCAGCCGTTAGGCGTGATGGGTTTACAAACATCCTAAGTCACAATTACATAAACGTCCAAACTTTCAAATTTATAATAGTAGTAGGATGATACATTTTCCGCTGTTGTAATGGAAGTCGTATTTATGCATTCACTGCACTACTAAGATCTATGAATCTGAGATCTGATATATACATACCCCAAAAATAAATCATGTATTATACATTATACTTTTCTTTCATTTCAAACAATTTGAGAGAAATCGATATTTCTAACTGAAACAAGATTTACCGAATTCTATTATGATCTACTTCAATTATTATTTTACCGTTCATCGTGCACGCGCGAGTTATGTTTGTAGTGTAGAGCCAATCGAGCTGTTTTATTGAAGAAAATCTCTGACGCCATTTTACAAATTTTTATTCACTATTAAGGCGTTATATTAGTGCTTAAAGTTAAAACGTCCGGGCGAGAGTGAAGTTAATTGTCTGTCTCTGTGTCATTCTTTATATAACACGCGTCATTCAATGAAGCCAAATATTGCTCATAGGTTCTTATAACGAAACGTTTGAATTTGATAACTTATTTCCTGTATTTTGTAGTCTAACGAATAAGTGTTGTGATTTCCATTGCCCATGAACACCTACAACGCCAGAAGATTGATGCGTGCTGGTGCATCGATGGTGTATATAATATATCCGACCTTTATGTTCTCTGAAAACAAATGTTTAACCATCATACCTACGCAACTTGAACTTGATAGCAGAGCTGACTCTACCTCTTTAATGGAAACTGAAGCGTAAAACAAAAATATATGAATAAATGATTCCGCAACCATATTTACAAAATTTAGACAGCGCCCCTCGGTTCTATGAGTTAGGGATGAGGTTATTTTACATTCGACCTAAATCGGCCACTCCCTAACTCTACCTAAGGGCCGGCCCTGCCTCGATTTATATACGGGTATGATGACAAGGCGTTTCTGGGAAATCATGTTGGAAGTGATGAACGTAATGAATACTCGGTCACATAAATCATCATTTATTAATTAATAAATAATGATTAATTAATTCCAGTAAACGTTTAGTCAACGATAAGACACGAATGACATCATACTGGTAAACCATTTGATACATTTCAGAAAAATCACGTAAGTTTGACATTTTAAGTTTTTTGCGATACCTACTAGTCATGAGATACGAAAATTATGTTTGGGGGTCATATACGGTTACACATATTAACGAAAATACGGGTGGTGTGGCAAAGTCGCACTAGGGCTACAGATAGTAGGCCCGTAGAATAAGATATTGCAAGATATTCAATAGCTATTACGTCATCTGTATTTAAGATTTAAAAGATTTTATTCCTAAAAAAGCTAAAGTCACTTACATGAGAATAACAATATAGCATAATATAAAAATATTAATATACAACATAATATAATATGGTCGCTACACTCATAAAATTTTTTTTTGTTGAGTTCGCAACCTATAGGAAAACAAATATGTGTACAATTCTTAAGTTACCAGAAAAGTAATGGATTTTCCTTTATGAGCTTTGGAAAGTTATTTTTACAGCCATTAAATGAGATTTCTTTTCTTATGTATTTACAAGGTATCTTTATATATATAATTCTTCTGTGAGTGTGTATGTCACTGAACTTCTCTTAAACGACTGGACCGATTTTGATGAAATTTTTTGTGTGTGTTCAAGGGGATCTGAGAATGGTTTAGATTCACAATTTTGTCCGCTGGACAATGTTTTTTTAATTAATTTTTAATTTATTAGTAGTTGTTGATTTTGGAATGTTTTTTTTAGCCGTGTTGAGCACTTTTTGGTAGAGGCTAAACTTTTGGTTTCGCGTCTGACTGGACTGGACTGGAGTGGAGTGGACTGGACTGGACTGGGCTGGACTGGGGTCCGGACTGGGGCCGGACTGGGGACCAGACTGGACTGGGGGCTTGACTGGATTGGGGACCGGACTGGACTGGAGACCGGACTGGACTGGGGACCGGACTTGCCTGGGGACCAGACTGGAGCCGGACTGGACTGGGGACCGGACATGACTGGGTACCGGACTGGGGACCTGACAGGACTGGGGACCGGACCGGACTGGGGCCTGGGACTGGAGCCGGACACGACTGGAGACTGGATAGGACTGGACTGAAGACCGGAGAGGACTGGGGACCGGATTAGACTGGGGACCCGGACTGAACTGGGGACCGGTTTGGACTGGGGACCCGGACTGAAATGGGGATCGGACTGGACTGGGGACCGAACTAGACTGGGGACCAGACAAGACTGGGGACCGGACAGGACTGGGGACCGGACCGGACCTGGGACCGGACTGGACTGGGGGTCGGACTGGGGACCGGACAGGACTGGGGATCGGACTGGACTGGAGACCCGACTGGACTGGAGACCTGACTGGACTGGGGACTTGACTGGACTGGGGATCGGACTGGACTGGGGACCGGACTGGACTGGGGCCGGACTGGACTGGGGACCGGACTGGGGACCGGACTGGACACCGGACTGGAGACCCGACAGGACTGGGGACCGGAATGGACTGGGCACCCGACTGGGGACCCGACAGGACTGGGGACCGGACTAGACTGGGGACCGGACTGGACAGGGCACCGTACTGGACTGGGGACCGGACTGAACTATAACTTATCGGCTGAATTGAGTAAGTATCCAATAGATGGCGCATACTGCATTGAATGGTTTACTACAATATAATTTAACATATACCTTAGGCACAGCAACGCGTGGCCGGGTCCGCTAGTTTTAATATAAATCTGCGCTCTTTTTAACACGCTTTTTTTCATAGTTTGTTCGTACTTTTGGCAGGACAAGTAAACTGAGCCGATGAGTATTGCGGTTAGTTATTGACGACATTTTATCGAATGGCAAATAACTATGGGTGGGTTAAAGATACAGCAGACACCTACACCTACCTACAGCGCTTTTAGCGGATCGTATTGTAAACTTATGAATATAGTTTATATTCATATTTTTTGTATATGAACATGACAACCATCGAAAACTCGCACCACAGATCTGATTCTGAAAATCCTTACACCAACGCGGTTTGAACCACAAGCAAAACCTATTGTTATTATTAAAGCATCGCACGCCCACCGTTGTAACACCATCTCTAGGGTAGGTGGCAAGGACAATAACAAACATTAAAACCAGTTATCAAACATGTTCTAAAAATGTATGCATCCAAAATCAAATGGGTGCAGGAATTTGAAATTTATGAACCTGTATTTTTCATTTTCATTGCCGTTGTACATTATTGTAGCGATTTTGATCTTAGAGTTACAATTACTGCCAATCTGTAACTAGTTGTCTCGACGATTTTATATTATATAATTTCAAGAAACTGCGAGACATAGCAGCAATCAACAGCAGTTTTCGATTGTTAAAGTTATTGCCTAATAACACATTTGCGATAAACAGTATTTTGAAAGCGAAACAAAACGTAATCGTCATATGCGTATGTATATTATGAAATTATATATATATATATATTTTTGTTAGACTGAATGTGGTGGTGAATGTGGTGTGGTGAATTAAAAGAAAAGCAGTACCGAAATTACTTAAAGTGTGGTATTTCAATCATTTGTTCGATGTCCATTGGCGCAAGCCACGACGCAACCTGAATTAATTTCGTTTTCACTGTTTAGAAAGTACATATTTTATGGATTTGTATACATAACACCATACGAACGTGTAATGAAATGAAATCGTTCATTGATAATGTAGGTACGCAATTTAAGTAGCGCATATGACAAGTCAGTAAAAAAATAAAAGAAAATGTTATACTAGAAATCATATTTTCAACTTATGTACCTATACATAGCATTAGCATCATCAACAATACACTAAACAGTACATTAAATCAGTTTATTTTTTTTACATTTCATATGTTTCATCTGAGTTCAGTAGTATAAATAAATAACTCATCAAACCATTCCTCAAAGTATAAATATTATGCTTCATAATCATATGTTTTCTTATTCTGTAGCGCAAGGTCATTGCAATTGTGTAACCGGTACGACTGCTGCGCTGAGGTCTTGAATTCGATCCCCGGCTTGTGTAAAAGTGATATTGGGTTTTTCTACCACGAAATGCTCAATATTAGCTCAAAGACTGGAATTTTGTCCGTTACGGCAATAGGCTCGCCCCCTATCACATCATGGAACGGAAAAAAGGTCGTCTAAATTTCGGTGTATTATGGTGCTGCCACACCGCTGTTATAAAATGTTTACAAAACATTATTAAACATTTGTTAACAAAAATTTGATACATTTTATCACAATGTTAGATAATGTTAGTAAATGTTTAATGTTAGAAAATGTTTGTAAACATTTTATAACACCGGTGTGGCAGCACCATTAGTTACACATCTGCCTACCCCTTCGGAGATTAAAGGCGTGAGTGCATCGAGAAGTTGTGATATGCGCGGAATTTTTAAGATGCCTCCCGTTTTCGGGGGAAGGAGGGATCGGTACGTCGAGTCGTCGGGATCAACAACCTAACGATCTCACATATCCTCAAGAGTTAAAGTGCAAGCGACTGAACCGAATCACCATTCTAGCCTAACTTATCGAGACTGGAATACATTTATTCCATAGCCCAGTTCAGGACAATACGGGCAAAATATCTAGTCAATCTGATTTTTTATAGCAAAGGTCGACAAACAAACAAGCGTGTCACCTGATGATAAATGATCTCGACCATACATAAACATCCACAATACCTGCGGAATCATGGATGCGTTGCCGACCTTAAAGGAAGGGGATAGTTAAGAGCTTGGGAAGGGGAGGGGGATTTGGGCTGGGCTATGGGATTCTACAGCGCGCACGGCATATACTGACGACTCCCTACGCCAATGGTCAGGATAAAAGGAACCCCAAGAACCTCGCTCACCTGAGATATCCGAAGGCTGTGAATCGCCGAATAGATTTCTATTCATGATACTGAGAAGACGTGTGTACCCGTTTACAAATCTAAATGATGAGAGACAAGACCAAACGAGACATAATGGGGGAGAACTTGACTTGATTGTTAATAATGTATCATTAAAGAAGAAAACACACTAATGCGTACACAGATTCATAATTTCGCCACGCGTCTGTGTAAACACGCTTTTTTGCTAGTAGCACCTATATATGTATAAATTAATTGACTTGATTGTTAATAATGTATCATTAAAGAAGAAAGCACACTAATGCGTACACAGATTCATAATCTCGCCATGCGTCTGTGTAAACACGCTTTTTTGCTAGTAGCACCTATATATGTATAAATTAAAAATGACATCACCTGTGCCAGGTATTTTAGTCACAATAAAATGTATTTGAAAATACCTAAATCTTTAAAGTAACAACAACAAGCTAGACAAACAACATATAAACTATCAAGGGAATGATGTCACTCGTATAGTCACTCCCTTAGACCTAGTTTGATAATAAAAACTACAATATTACTAGCTATTTAATCGAACCTATATTGTTGCAACAGTTATTAATAGACTTGTCGGAAGTACCTATAACATACAAATTTAATTGTGTATTAAGATGTTATATTAACTTCTATCCGTAATAAAATTCTAAGAAAGAAGGTCTAAAGAAACTGGATTACGATTTGCAACTAAACCAAGCACACGAACTAAAAGTAAACAGGATAAAATTATAAAGGCCATTCACGATTGGCTGGCAAGCTGGAGTACCTGTTCGTAGTTCCCGACGCTTCCGACGCCAAAACCTTCCCGGCGTTCTTTTTAAAACAATAATTGCTAACTATGAAAATAACTCACCAGCTCCAAAAACTTCACAATAGACAATCTGCTTACGGCCATGGTGATTCACTTCTATATTCGAAAAAGTACACGCAATTTTATATGTTTGTTTACACGCGAGCGTACAGCGTAACGGCTCCACTGAGACTGCGCGCGAGGTGTCGTAAGTCGCAACGCAACTCGCCCTAGTGAATGACAAACAAACGGACGATGAGATCATGCTTTAGTGTGGCCATAGTCTTTATCGCCGTAGGATATAAACAAATAAAAATAAAGCTGGAGTATTGCTTGCATTCGCATATAAGTTATTTGTGTACTATGAATAGTGGTATTGTATGGATGGTAATTAACTGTTTCGTATGTTTTTCAACATTTTAATTGCATTACATCGCTTTAGTCTCTTGATATACACCTGAGTTATGCCAAATTAAACCAGCTTGTTATCGACTGGCTTCCTCCAGGAGATTGACCCCCATAAGGAGTCTTTCGGAGACATATCCTGCAATCCCGTCTTATTTTGGCTACTGCAAAGTATTCCCTTCTGCCCCTCATTTATCATCATCAAGTAATAAATCGATAGTCTATACTTTCCTTGCGATTCATTACGATCATTGTACTATTTCGTTTTTTACCCCCGTCAAACAAGGGTTGTTATAAGCACAGAACATGTATATTATAAATTTGACACCTTATGTATGTATGCGGGTGCGTGTATGTGTATATATTTTGGACATCCTAGCATCCAAACGAATGGATAGATTTGAATGCGATTATTTAATTTAAAGCTGGTTTAATCGAGATTGTTTTTTCAATATGTTTGCAGAAAATGGGTTTTAGCTACGTATGTTACCGTTTTATTTAACGAATATGTTATATTATAACAGGAAAATCATTGTCATCAAGTGACTTTGTATTTGTCTACTTTCACTTTCATTATATCAGTCTGAGTTTTATCACTTTCCTTATCGCCAATGTAAGGACGTGACTATAAGTCCATTCGTATAAATTGCCTACACACTTTTATTTTCCGTTGATTGATATAAAAAAGTACCAGCGTTCACATTAAAAATAATTAGTTGTTATTAATAGGTTTGGTTTTTTTTATGATTTTAATTAAACGATTAGCTACATTGCCCATAGTTCATCGTAGAAAGATTTTATTAATCCCCTCAAAATTAATTAAGTTATAGACTATTTAAATCTGGTGAAGGGCATGATTTCGAATGACAATAAAAATATGCACCCCATATTCCATAATATATGATGACTTCAACCTATATCATGGTCATAACGCCGCGCACGCGTGCGAGGGTGATAGCGAGATAGTCCCACCATTCATTTTATTTCACATTCGTTTTCCCGCGTTTTATTTAATATTTGGGATATTAATTATGGTCTCATTTATCAACCAATTTTGATTTCGTAATAGGGTTTCTTTTTCTATAATTTTCTATTTTGTATCTTTTTTTGTCCGAGCACGGCAGAGTGACTACACTACACGGTACACCTTATGGTAAGCGTAGTGCAGACCAAAAACTAGCGACCACCGACAAACAATGAGTTTATCGGTGCTCACCAGAATCATGCCGTATTGTATAAATGCTTACTAGCTCCATTTTTATTGTCGATTAAAAACTGGATAAATGTGAATTAGATTCCGGGGGTTCCGGACCACGTCCCTTCAATGTTCACTATTGATTTTTTTATGTTTTTAATATTCGCCATTGTACAAAATCTGTGTTTTCTCAAGCTAAAAACGTTTATGACTAACTCGTAGGTACTTCAAATATAAACGATTATGTATTCATAAATATTTTGTATGTTCTCGATGTGTTCATTAGCATATTTATTTAAATTAAATTGGTTTTATGTGTAACTTCTATTTTAAAGTTTACAGTTTAGAACAATAACTCTACATAATTTCTAATTATAATTGTGTGGTAATAATTTACCTACTGGTGGATACGATCTTTTTGTGCCCGACTCAATAGCGATCACCGCACCCATGGAGAAAAACCCGCCATAGTGGCTCTTTCCAGCGAGTCAGGTTCGGTCATCAAATGTCCTAGTCCACAGTCATATCCAGTAACTTCGGCCAGCATAATTCTGGCGATCGTAGAGGGATGATGTCTCTTAAGGGTCGACGTTATATGTAGAATGCACCGTACTTAACATCAGGCCCAGTGTAGTCCATGTACCGAAATAGGATAAAAAATAAGGAAAAATATCTTTAAACGTTTTTTTGGTTACTACATTTTTTGTATATCAATGGTTACTACTAACCATTTTGTCACATGTAAAGTAAATGAGTAATAATGTGACAACAATAATTAATTGTACAATGTAAAAATGCGTATTATGGAATCTAAATATATAAAACTCAAAGGTGACTGACTGACATAGTGATCTATCAACACACAGCCCAAACCACTGGAGGGATCAGGCTGAAATTTGGCATGCAGGTAGATGTTATGACGTAAGGACTTTGATAAATTCTACCCCCAAGGGGATAAAATAGGGGATGAAAGTTTGTAGGAAAATCCCGCGGGCGGAGCCGCGAGCAAAAGCTAGTTATACCATAAATTCGTTGTTTACATAATATTATCTAAAATGGAAAGTTTTCTTTTACTTCATTAAAGGTCCCAAATTTTGTGGTCAGTGCCCTACATTGCCTACGCCGGCCCTGACGATGGCCAATAATAAAATCGGCCATTAGTCAATCTCTGCTAGATAGAGCTTAATTATAGCGTAAGAAATTAAACATCTAGCCATCATTCGCACTTCAAAAAACAACATGGTAAAGCAATATGCAAGTCACAAATACCAAGTTTAAACTTAGATCAAAATTATCTCATTCATCTTACGTAATACGATAAGTGATTCGTCCTTCGTCCTCCTTAACACACATTCTAGAAGTGAAGCGCGGTGTTTATGGGCCAATTAGCAACCAACTGATGTCTCTGTTTGGTGGATGCGTTCATTATTGGACTTTTTAACTAGATACAACGCAACATTTTTAATAGGCTGCGTGCATAACGTAGGTATATCTTTCTTTGTCTTGTTTTTATCCCCGAGCAGCGAGTTTTTATGTTTAAGACATAGTTTACGTTGCTTGGTTTCTAATTAGCCTGAATGACGAAACGAGCGGTTGCTCGCCTGATGGTAGGTACCGAAGCATAACGCGTGCCCATAAGCAGAAACAACAACACACAGAAGTTTACTTAACAAAGCACTGCATAGCACTGGACTGCGCTCGTCAGTCATCTCTCCGAGGCTCGACACTGAATAATAAACAAAAATTGACGAATTTGTGTACGTGATTGATCTATTTTTATTTAGCGCCAAAAACTAACCAATGACGTATAAAGAAGTCGGTACAATACGTTCGCGCCCACTATGAGGCCTAATAGTAAGGTTTATGAATAGAGGGGTTAAAATCCATAAATTTCACTGGCTTCAATGTCTTTCAAACCGAAACACAACAGTGCTTACACACTGTTACTTGATGGCAGAAATAGACAAAGCCGACTACCCAAACGGCCTCTCGCATACGAGGGACTTACCACCCAGTAGGATTCGAATGCTCGCTGCCTATAGTATCAAGGGAAGGAGATAAGCTTGACGCCTTCGCCTTGATTGCCTTTGTAGCACGTCTGGCTGGTTTCTTGACAATACAGAGCAGCAATTGTTGAAGTCCACATTCTGTTTACGTACTTTGAGCCTTGCCGGGGTACAAGGACTTTTTATTTCTAAATTGTATATACTCCATCTAGTAATATTTTTAAGAAACTGATACAATAAATGTATTCTTAGGAAAGTTACGTAACTATCAAACAAATTAATTCCGTACAGTTACGCTAGATGGCACTATAAAAAATAATTGGTTTTAATAGAGATTAAAAAATACCAATCTTATAATCGATCGTATATTTACCCAAAAAAATCGTCAAAAACTAAAAAGCTAAAAATAAAAGTAAACAATTTCGACTCTGTGGTCTATAGTTTAATAGATAGTCAATGATTGATAATCAGGCTCAAAATTGTTGTTTCATTATTAGTTTTTAGTTGGTTATATTTTTGTTAAAAAAATATGTTCTACTTTTTAGTAAAGCAATGATCAAAACCAGTGTATACATCAATGCATAAAGGTGTATGTCTTTCATTCTCGATTTCAACTAAGAGGTGGAATTATTTCTTATAATTTGGGACATTCACCGCTGTAAACCCTATCGAAAACAAAAAATAATAAATCAAATCGGTCCACAATAGGCGGGGATATACACGAATATAGATAAAAACTTTAAAAATAAAGTAAATGTAACCCTATAGGTATAGACGAATTGAACATATTTTTTATGTTCTATAATAAAATCGAAAAAATAGGCCAATCAATACAATTTACAATTTATTAACACTGATTCGTTTTTCTTTTAGTGCGTGTACTGGCATCGTCTCTGTGGGCTGAGCAGACGGCTAGCAACGCGTCTATGGTGAAGAGCGCGGCGGCTGCAAGGGCGCAAACAGCAGACGACTGCGCGTACGACCGACGTTGGCACGCGGGCACTTCCTTCCAATTACGAAACGTTAGAGCTCCACATGCCCCGAATAAAACTCCACCAGCCGCCGACCACCAACCGTCTACGTACGCGTCCGCCGCCGCAGATACCACCTCGCCTGCAGAGACATCATTTTAATGATGATTATGAGTGGTAGAGCCACGCTGTAGACAGTTTTGTCTACAGCATGAATGGGCTGGCTCGACCGGGTCGTTACCGTCTCACAGAAAACCGACGTAAAGTGGCGGCTTGCTGCTGTGTTTCGTACGGCGAGATATCCGGAAGCCCAAGGCCCCTCCCCTTCCCAATCCCTAATTATCGCTTTCCTTTAAGGTCGACAATGCGCCCATTATTCTTCTGGTGGTGGACGTACATGGGCGGTGGAGATCGCTCACCATCAGGTGACAAACTTGCTCGTTTGCCGACCTACACCATAAAAAAAAAACAGTCCGGTTGAATCCAATTTAAAAATAACATAATTTTCTATCTTCCTATTGACATTGTAAATGACATAAGCTTCATACACATTCGATATGCATAGGGTACTCGACCCAGATGTCATCCAAGTGACTGCCGGGTCGTCCAGAACTTTAATTTATAAATTACTGCATGACACGTCACCCCGAGATATAGGTAAGCTGTCACCATGTTGCGCAGACCCAACATTAAGTCCTAAAATTAAATGTATTGAATGTTATTCTTTTTGTTTTGTTTTCTTAGGTCGCCACGCCTACCCATAAACAAAATACCATAGGGTACTTTGAGTTTCAAAATACTGCAGGGCATCAAACTGGATGTTAAGTTTCACAATGCCCAGTAATTTTACTGGCTTCAATGTCCTTCAAACCGGAACACAACAGTGCTTACACACAGCTACTTGGCGGTAGAAATAGACAAAGCGGTGGTACCAACCCAGGTAGTTCTTGGACTGCACTGTACTAATTATCACGTACAGTTCATGCATACAAATTGATTTCGCATTTTTTATTGTTGTTAAATCATCGCTTATAAGTATTGTTCTAATACAAAATTAAATCAAAGTGTAAGCATTAGTACCTATACAGTAATACTGCTAACTAGTTCGCACCGCATTTATAATATACTAGCTTTTGCTCGCGGCTCCGCCCACGTGATCTGCTTTTTCCGGGATAAAAAGTAGCCTATGTCTTATTCTGATGTATAAGCTATATTATTGTAAAGTTTCATTAAAATCCATTCAGTAGTTTTTACGTGAAAGAGTAACAAACAATCCATCCAATATTATAATATTAGTAGGATTATTTATTTTACAAAATGTATTATACCTCACCTCACACGCTAGCCTCGTCATCATATTCCTCCGAGTCCAAATATGCGAGGCTCATATCGAATAGCATGAGGAAAGCGTTCAGTATTGCAAGTGAACCACCCAATAGAGCTGCGTTGCGGTCCCCTGTCCTTGGATATAAACTGTCTTTGACTCTGGCCGACAATATCATCCCACCGCTCACCGAGAATAAAGTGACTCCGAGTAAATCAAAGTATATGTCTTGGACGAGGTCTAGCGGTGCGAATATCATTTCACCTACAAGTATTAGTTATAGAATATAAGGAGTCTAAACAGTTTTACGAGTCAATACTAGAGTAATAAAATATACAATAAAAGACACCAACATTCGGGTTATAGTTCGGACGGCCAGAATTAAACCCTACACTTAATTTTATTCCAGTTTAAAGGACATTGTGATTAGTGTACATTATGAAACTCTACAATCTATATCTCAGGGTGACATGCATAGTACAGTGCCATGCATAATGCAGTACTTTGGTATTCGTATTTCTTGATGGTGTTGCTACTTTTTATGGACAGGCGTGACGCTTACCATAAGGCGAACGACTTGCTCGTCGTCATTCAGTGGTATAAAAAATAAGACCCATTTACACCCAGACAGAAAAGCGCCTCGTTATTTCTGTACAACTTTTCGTTCGTTACATAGTTTTTGGCTATAGCCTTTAAATGAAATGCCAATATATAAATTATATATGTGTAGTTTAGAATTCACGATGATTTAGAAGGCTATACACCAAACTGATATACAAATGCTTTTAATGAATGAAAAATTATAATTCGTAGAAATTATTAAATCTAGTTAGAACGCCTAGATATTATGAATTATGTGTTATAAATTTTCATTATACAAAAACCGTCCAACGGCTCCAAATAAATCATATTAAAATTGTTGTACTCTATTACTTCTAATTAATAATCTAGAGCTACCAAGAAAACTGTTATGTAATTCGAATATTTTTATACCAATGAAAATATTATACTATTTAATTTATCTTATATACTGCAAAAGCGTAATATTTACTTTCAATACATATTCGTTGAAGATAAAACGGATATCCAGCAAGTAACCGGTATCCCATTTATATATCCGGCCTAGATTAACTATGCGAAAAAGGGAAGTATCTCAATTCTTAAGCGGCTTTGCTCAAGTTTTTTATAACACATGATGAATTGTATAATGTAATCCAGAAATTATGTCGAATAATTATTAAATAGTAGCTTTTGCTGGCGACTCCCCCCACGTTTATGTATTTTCCGGGACAAAATTTATTTTCCCTCTGTCTCCAGAATTTAGCCTCTTCTTACCCAGTTTTATTTAAGACCGGTCACCCGCGTGTGTCTTCTACGGCGCATGGGTGTACGTTCACCCTGACCAGATGGAACAAGGATTGTTATTTATTATCGCATATACAATACATCCAGAAATAGTGTACAGCCAGAAAAGTAAAACATGCTACCGCACGGAAAAAATCATCAGTTACTCTTCTTTATATTATATTAAACCCGTCATAATTATAATATACATTCACAAATAATTTAGAGTAAGCCGCAGTTCTTTACTAATACAACACAATTTCCCACAAATTCAGCGCAGTTTTCAGTAAGTAATCATTGACTCACCGACGATCTCTCCAGAGAGCACCACTACGTAGCCGATGTAGGTCCCAGAACACAACATTAGAGTCGGCATGTCAGTTAAATCGTAGCTATAATGGTGAAGTGTGAGGCAGGATATTGTTAGTAACTGAAACACAACACACGTAGAAATGTGACTGAAACGGGTGAAGAAGGGCTGTTAGGCGTAGAGAGGTACTCCTAAATAGACTGGGTGGTACTAATACTAATCCAGATATACGCGAAATCCTTGTGTAGGATCCAGGAATAACTAGGATGTCTTGTCATTATCATCGTAGAAAAATTGGTTAGAACCCTGATCTAACAGTCGATTGGTAGGGCCGGCCGGTACGACCAGCGTAACTATCCCTCCACCCCCAATGTTGAGAAGATTTATAAGGTGGATTTATCCCGCAGCAAAAAAGATTCAGATATTTATTACTGACATATTTTTATATTTTATTTTCAGACTTAGTTCTGCTGTTAGTGGATAAACAGGTAGACTATGCTTTCGTAATTTTCCTATCCTAGCACTGCAATGACTAACTATATTTCTCCTGATGGTAAGTGCAGAGCAGTGGAAACATAATGACCAACATCAAGAGATAGAATGTTTCGACATTCGACATAACTATGCCAGTCTTGCAGCTTTTTCTACCAACGAACATTTCCTACCTACATTAGAAACCTGCACAATATAACCACTAAGCAACGTAAGTACTTAATATATGTATATCTAATGCGAGAATTGTTAGATATATTAAGCATAGATAAAAACAGAAACAATAAAATAAGAATCTCACTAATTCCATGAATTTGATTATACAGGTAGGTATCATCATATTGATTAACTATGATATAATAATGTAAAATATGTAATTAATTACAGTTAATAACAATAATCACACAGTAAATTATGACATGGCATCCCAAATTTGACTAAAACGTTGTTTGTCGGTGTTTATATTCTCTACGAATTTGACAGTGCTTCCAAAGATAATTTAAACAAGTTCATTTGTACATAAAACCTCTATAAACAAAATATTGTTAAATAACGAACTTGTACTATAATAATAGTACAAGTTATAATAATAGTACAAGTTCGTTTCGTTTTCTCTAATACTTTTGCATAATCCCTTACATACTAGGTATTATTTTTATTGCAAAGGCCTATAAATGAGTAAATGGCAAACTTCACGTCAACTTTCTGTGAGACAGTGGTACTACTTCTATATCAAACTGGTTACAACGTAGTACAAACTACATTATAACTTATACTTACATAAAATGAGTAAATCGCCCTATTAATTGTCGCACTATAGTGCTATATAGCTATAGCTAAACAGGCTTCAGACAGATCGATTCATTATAGAAAAAGTTTCGTTAAAACGGCAGTGTACAAAGATTACGTAGTAATGTCGGTACTAGTATCTATGCGTAGTAATAGTTAATAGTATTTAGTAAGGATTTGGAGACCAGGGGACGGTTGAGCAATGAGAATTATAAATTCACGCTTAGACAATGAATAGCACCGATGGGTAGTCATACTCCCGGAAGATTATCGGCACTAAACGAGGTCACTGTGCAGAGTTTTAAACACACAAACTATTATCAACTGAAATTTAATTAGACTAAATATATCATTATAGAAAAGATAATTTAGAGAGATGCAACGACTCGACATTCCATATTATGTTTGGATAGCGCTGTACAATTAACACATTGATGACTTAACATCGTACATCTGTACTTTGCCGCGGCAAAAAATAACTAACTGGGTAATACATTTTACAGAGGACGCAAAATGGTGCTAAATGTAATCTAAGCCGGCGGTAACAAATTTTCTCGTTCCAATAAGTGTAAATTGATATATAATATTGCAACGCAAACTAGCAAAAATCAGATTCACATAACCAAGGAAATTACAAACGATTTAACAAAAGGACTAAAATGTTAATTTGAACGAAGCAACTGCCCATTCCGTGATCGAAAGTTCAAGGAGTTTCTGCGGTGAATATTGCTTTTATTTCGTTTCCATTATCTTATTATTGGCCAATGCTAACCGTAAACATACTCTCGGTTTTATAAAATAATCATTTTATTGACAAAGTGTAGTTATTTAGATGGTTGTTATTGTTAAAACCTTTAAATCTTAAAACGTCGTTCTAAGTGATAGAGCCACACTGTAGATATTTTATATATTTGTCTACAGCAGCGGTCGGCAACTTTTGATCGGGCTCGAACCACATAGTGACAAAATATAAGAAAGGCGGGCTGCCCTTGATCAAGATTTTGTTAAAGCTGTTACGTACGACAATGACCTTAATGTTTTGAGCTATGCGCCCTCATATTTATTCTATGATTGACATGTAAAAGAGCCCTTCGTGGCCTACTTGCAAAATAAAGGTTTTTATTTAGAGTTACACATCCTCCGCTGCGCGCTGACCTTCCGTGGACCCCATAAATCGCCTGTTGCGACAAGCGCAGAATACAGTGCGGGAATCCTTCAAAAAACCCCGATTCACATGATGGATCAGTCGCCAACCCCGCACCTCTTTTTCGTTAGGTGTCGAGCGCGTTCAGTTCGTTCCCGATGACAGGTTCGCAGAAAGAGGCCATAGCTCGCCACAACCTCCGTCTGCCAACATCAGCCGTCGTAATACGGAGCGTATCCGTACAGCAGCCGTAAACGGCTAGCCGTAAATATGTAGATTATTTTTATTGGAACACAAAAGTTTTTTGGTTTAAAATAAGTCGATTCATTATTTAAATTAATTAAGATAGGAATACTAACACCTTAGTTGTTTTTCCAAGCACTTAGTATAAAAACATATCATGTGTAATTTCAATAAATTTTGCGGCTTATTAAGTCAATAAACAATTTAATTTTCTGCCCTGTTGTTTTTATACTTCAGGCTTATACAGTGACCGTAATAAAATGAAAAATTACATTTTTAATATTTCATTTGGTAGCTTGATTAAATTTGCCGCCAAAAAGCCACCAAGAGAGCAGAGCGACGATGAAATTTGCATAAAAAAGACCTCCGAATATTAGATTCCTCATTCTGTATTAACATAAATCTAGTGTCTCAAACTTTATTTCACACACACATAGTCACATGTGCACATATAAACAAATTAAGATTCAGTATATGTGGAAATATTTTCAGGAAACCACAGGAGTACGTCAGTCGTATATGCGTGTACCAGGAGTACGATCCGTCAGACAACTCAAAAAACACTGGCTTGATGTTTTAGAAGAAAACATGAGAGCCAATGGTCTTACTACAGAAGATGCTCAAGATCGGGAGAAGTGGAGGTGTCTTAGTAGGAAGGCGGACCCTGGCATCAGGATAACACCACGCAGAAAGAAAGAAACGTAACAAAAGGCAGCTTGTTATGCTATATGATCTTATAGATAAAGCACTTAAGCAATGAACACAGAAATCCGCATAAAACTCGTTTTAGGTATAAAAATTAAGGTTTTCATGTCGAGTGTAATGAAGAGGTATTCGTTCGATGGTAGATAGAAGGTACATACTTATCTGGATAGTAACCACCGTATACATGGTGAAAACATAATGGCTTGTTCTGGCGAGACGCGTTCCAAGGTCATCCATTGTATATTCAACTTCAGGCCGGAATAATTCTGGCAACCGACGCAACATCTTTCGACAGTCACCATCATATATGGGCCGAACTGTACTTACCATCAGATACTCAGTCATTTTGCTGTCCCAAGGTGAAAAAACACTTAAGAATTTAGACCTTTGAAACGTTTTATTCAAATGAATAGACCAAATAAATACAGAACTCTGCACATGAAACAATTTGCTTTCTTTACGGACCTCTGTGCGAAGACATCCCCAAACAATCCGATTTGCTCCAAATTTTACTAGGTGTGCGAACGGATAAATGGAATTATATCAATATTATTCCGAGATTGAATCTCTTCTTTTTTCGACGAAACCACTGGGGGTTGCAACAGTCTACAGTCGTAGATCCAAATAAATGCCGCAAACACTTCAATTAGTATGAAATAAATTGCGATATATTTTGGGTACCTGCTGTTGTCTAAAAAAGTCGTTAAAATGTTTTCAGTAATTTTTACAATACACGAAAGACATATTTCATAGATCTTGCTGGTGGGAGGATACTTGTATCCGACCGGATAGCGACCACCGTACACTGGTGCTAAAGTCTGCCATAGTGGCCCACCTTGTAGGGGTCGCTTTCCAGGGTCAGCCAGTGTATATCCGGTTCTCCACAGGGGGCTTGCCCCCTGATCCTAACCCTTTTCCCATCCCTTTTTCCTTCCCCTCCCCCTTGACCCTGGGATGAGATACTGCGGGGTCGCCAGTATCTCGTTAAAAAAAAAAACTCGTGCCTTTTACCCAAAAGGACAGGTAAAGTTGCAACTAGTGCTGCACCCATATTATTCGCTATTTCCGTCCCGTGATAGGGAGCAAGTCTATCACCATACCAGGCACAAATTTAAATCCCGGGCAGTTAATGTATGATTTTTCGTATCAAATACTCAAACACAAATTGTGTATACCCGACCTGCGAATTGAAGGTAGGACCAAACGGTTCTAAGCCTTAGTACGCTTTTTCATGTGTGCAGGTGTTGTTCTACTGCTGTATCGTCAAGAGCAGACTACAATTCAATCAAATAGGTACCTATGGCAAGGTCTCATAATTTCTAGACTTTTTTTATTTGCCTGAATGACGAGACGAGCAGTACGTTCGCCTGATGGTAAGCGCTGCCTACGCCTGCCCATAAACGGATGCAATTGCACACTGAACTTTGAATTAGAAACGATTGCATGACATTGGACTACGTTCGTCTCATAATGCCCAGTAATTTCACCGGCTTCAATGTCCTTTAGACGGACACACGGTGCTTCACACTGCTGCTTGGCAGCAGAAATAGACAAAGCGGTGGTACCAACCCAGACGGACTCTAGCATATGAGAGACCTATACACCTTGCGAAGTAGCTATACAGATACACTTGCGGCATCTATTAGGCCTATTTCTATGGTTATAACGTAAAGGTACTTTATTTAACTTTGGTTGTTTTGACACAATGATAATAATACTTACCATAAACAATTTTTTGTAATATATGATAAAGTTCTACATATTATAAAGTTCAATTGGAAAAAAAACACATATTACAGTTTTTTAAGTTTTATTACTGTATAATAAAACTTATTTTTGAAGTCGATTTAAATGTATATATATTTATGATAAAACTAGCGGACCCGGCCACGCGTTGCTGTGCCTAAGGTATAGGTTAAAATATATTGTAGTAAACCATTCAATACAGTATGCGCCATGTATTAGATACTTACTCAATTCAGCCGATAAATTACCTTACACCGCCATCTTTTAGAATCTTATGGAACTTACAGAATTAATTATAACTCATTTTTCATATACCAAAGTCCAGTCCAGTCCAACTCCAGTCCGGTCCCCAGTCCAGTCCGGCCCCAGTCCAGTCCGGCCCAAATCCAGTCCTGCTGCAGTCCGGTCCCCAGTCCAGTCCGGTCCCCAGTCCATTCAGTCACCAGACCAGTCAGTCCCCAGTCCAGTCCGGCCCCAGTCCAGTCTGGCTCCAGTCCGGTCCCGTCCAGTCAAGTCCCCAGTCCAGTCAGGTCCCCAGTCCAGTCAGATCCCCAGTTCAGTCAGGTCTACAGTCCAGTCAGGTCGCAGTCCAGTCAGGTCCCCATTCCAGTCCGGTCCCTAGTCCAGTCCTGTCCCCAGTCCAGTCCGCTCATCAGTCCACTCCGGTCTCTAGTCCAGTCCGGTCCCCAGTCCTGTCCGGTCCCAGTCCAGACCGGTCCCCAGCCCAGTATGGCCCCAGTCAAGTGCGGCACCAGACCGATCCCCAGTCCAGTCTGGCCCCAGTCCAGTCCGGCTGCAGTCCGGTCCCCATTCCAGTCCGGTCCCCAGTCCAGGCAGTCCCTAGTCCAGTTAGGTCTCCAGTCCCGTCAGGTCTCCAGTCCAGTCAGGTCCCCAGTCCAGTCCGGTCCCCAGTCCAGTCCGGTCCACAGTTCAGTCCCCAGTCCAGTCCGGTCCCCAGTCCAGTCCGGCCCCAGTCCAGTCCGGCTCCAGTCCGGTCCCGTCCAGTCAAGCCCCCAGTCCAGTGAGGTCCCCAGTCCAGTCAGGTCCCCAGTTCAGTCAGGTCCCCAGTCCAGTCAGGTCTCCAGTCCAGTCAGGTCTCCAGTCTAGTCAGGTCTCCAGTCCAGTCAGATCCCCAGTCCAGTCCTGTCCTGTCCTGTCCTGTCCTGTCCTGTCCTGTGTTTCATATCCAGGAGCAGTTTGTACTGGAAAATTAAGTTGTCATTTTTAGTGTTTTCCTTTACTTATTATCATACCCAGGAACAGTTTGTACTGGAAAATTAAGTTGTCGTTTTTAGTGTTTTCCTTTACTTATTATTAATGTTACTCATTTTTTCTCACCGGGTAAACCTTCCCTGAACTTCCACAAATATTTCAAGATCATAATTAGCCAAATCGGTACAGCCAGTCTCGAGTTTTGGCGAGACACACGCACAGCGATTCATTTTTATATATATAGATAAGTTTAACTAAACCTTGAAAAATTAACACTGGATAGTTATAAAGTAACAATAATTTCTACACTAATTTGCTGCGTGTTGTATGTTACACGGCCTAAAAAGACCTCTACTTTTCCGTGCTATTTTTTGAAGTCGGTATTTAAGTTTCATAATAATAATGGTTGAGTAACAGCCTCCATGGCACAGTTGGCGAGCAGCTGGCTGTGAAACGATAGGCCGCAGGTCCGATTCCCGCACCGAAACAAATGTTTGTGTTATCACCAAATATTCGTGCCGGGTCTGGGTATCTTTTCTCCCCAGAGAGGCAAGCGACTGGTCGTAAAAAGCATGTTGCGCCGACCCTACGAGTGTGATAAGGGCAGGTGTAAGGTAATAATAATAATAATACCACCTATTTTGTACGTCGGCCTGCTGGACACGAGCCTGCTCTACAAATGAGGGGGATTAAGTCTTACTCCACTTCGCTAGCCTAATGCAGAGTGGCAACATTTAAATTTTTATTATACTTTTTATTTTACAATATTTAGTAGTAGACAAACTACATATGGCATCTAAATTCTAAGACAATAACTCAACCGCCACGAGTGTCCGTTATTCGTTCAGGAGTTTGAGTTTTACTCCATCAGTTTAACCAAATTTATAAGGGGTATCACAGTTAAACACTATGGAACATTTTTTGTAAATAAAATATATTACGTCACATACCTTAAAATGCGTGATCGAACCCGTGATATCCGTGGACTTTTGAATTCCAGCTGGTAACTGGCTTATTTCGCTACAGTCGCTGTCATATCACTCAATATTTCAATACCTACGGTTCAACCAGAAAGCGATACAAACCAAAAGTCATAACGTGCAATGTTTTATAATCATAATATTTAATACACATCAAATAAATGCCTTCGCTTCTGTACCTAATTGTAAGTTATTTCACTGATGGATGTAAAATTGCTAGTTTCGCCGTCAACCGCTCAAATCGATATCTAGATTAAACTCGGCGTAACCTTCAATAAATATTATTGAAATCCAATCCTAGCGCATAACCACAGTGTTGATAGCATTCTTAGAATAAAGCTAGATAGACTCCGATGCGGGTCTCGGATTTACCATTTGATTGTCTTTTTATTGTTGTTGTGTGTTGTTGACTTGATAGAGATTTCAAAATCCAATAGAGTCAGGGTGGATAGGAAAAGATTTGTGTAATCAGATCTTTTATATCTAAGTTCAATTTATTTACATAACCTCTTGCTCTGTCTAGCACAAGCTTTGTTTTCTAAGGCTAGTGGCACACATGCAGCATTATTGTCAATAATAATGAGTGTGTGCGATTCGTTTCTTCATATTGATCAAAATCTTTACAAAATTCTGGACATTCTGATATATTTCGATAAAGCTTGTTACCGTATATGGCACAACAGGTCACAACCCAAATATTTTGGTGTTAAACAAACGAATTAATAATCATATTTTCACCTATATATAGTTTATTGATAACATTATGTTTTTCGTCATTTTTGAAATTGCATCTTTTTTTTATCCGAGCATGGCAAAGTGACTGCACTACACCTGATGGTAAGCGTAGATCAGTCCAAAAACCAGCGACCACCGACAAACAATGTGTTTTTCGGTGCTCACCAGAGTCATGCCGGGCTGTATAAATGCTTCTTCCTTCTTCGGAGAGGGAATTTTTATATTATTTAGTAAATTACTCCCATCTCCTTGGTAAAGGAGAACTGGGGGACTGTAGTATTAAGCACCTGGGCGCAGGGAAATATGGAACAGCAAATAACAATAAACAACAAATTAAATCGGACAATTATATGGAGATCTTCATAGGCCCGAAATAGATCAGCCTACCAGCCTATAATTTAAGGAACATCAGCTATAAATCATTTACGCACAAACCTAAGTCTCGTTTCTATGATTATGAAAATTATACAGGTGTGGTATTGGAATGTGTCTCATCGTGACAGTAAGTACTCGTTCGTGATGTTTGTTAACACCGATCGAAAATTATGGATTGCAATCAAGTTCGCAACTGCTATCGTAGCCTACAAGAGTCATAAATCTATGAACGCCTAGTATTTTGAATGGTAAGCAAATATATTTCTTAATTCATAGAATATTTAATCCCATCTGGACATTTTCGTTCTGAAATTCTGCATTCTCAAGCAATAAATTCAGGAAGTACCGATTTGACATGTACGCGCCACATGATAATATCATTATGTATAACTAGCTGTCCCTCGCGGTTTCACCTGCATGTTACTGCCCTACTCCCATGGGTCTTAACTTGATATACATATTCTTCCTCACGAAACACTCTATTCTGAAAACTGCATTAAAATCCGTTGAATAGTTTAAAAGATCTAAGCGAACAGACAGCGGAAGCGACTAAGATAGTAAATAAGATAATTTTGTCGTCAAAGTGTGTCTCTTGTGCGTTATTGTTGCAAACAAAATGGTTTGTGTTATTTAAAATTTATATAATATTTTGTTTTCAGTACGAACAAAATTAAAAATCTATAAGTATAACCTAAATTTTTCGATTATATTTAACCAACTTATTTTAACTATTAACTATTAACTGTTAAATACAAGGGCACATTACCCATATTTGTTTCAATTCTAAGCACTGTAGGATAAAAGTTCCTAACACCTACGAATTACGATACAACTTATATCATTACTAGATGACCCGGTGAACTTCGTATCACCTACATACATTTGTGTAAAATATGGTCAAAACTTAATACAAATGTTTCATTTACATTAAATGCAATTAAGTAAGGTACTGCACCATTGCACGTGAGGTAGCCCGTCGCACATTTAATCGTCTTCCACCTCCCCCCGGTGGGACAGTCCGGTCCCTGTTCCTGTCCGTGTCCTGTCCGTGTCCTGTCCGTGTCCTGTCCGTGTCCTGTCCGTGTCCTGTCCGTGTCCTGTCCGTGTCCTGTCCGTGTCCTGTCCGTGTCCTGTCCGTGTCCTGTCCGTGTCCTGTCCGTGTCCTGTCCGTGTCCTGTCCGTGTCCTGTCCTGTCCGTGTCCTGTCCGTGTCCTGTCCGTGTCCTGTCCGTGTCCTGTCCTGTCCGTGTCCTGTCCGTGTCCTGTCCGTGTCCTGTCCGTGTCCTGTCCGTGTCCTGTCCGTGTCCTGTCCGTGTCCTGTCCGTGTCCTGTCCGTGTCCTGTCCGTGTCCTGTCCGTGTCCTGTCCGTGTCCTGTCCGTGTCCTGTCCGTGTCCTGTCCGTGTCCTGTCCGTGTCCTGTCCGTGTCCTGTCCGTGTCCTGTCCGTGTCCTGTCCGTGTCCTGTCCGTGTCCTGTCCGTGTCCTGTCCGTGTCCTGTCCGTGTCCTGTCCGTGTCCTGTCCGTGTCCTGTCCGTGTCCTGTCCGTGTCCTGTCCGTGTCCTGTCCGTGTCCTGTCCGTGTCCTGTCCGTGTCCTGTCCGTGTCCTGTCCGTGTCCTGTCCGTGTCCTGTCCGTGTCCTGTCCGTGTCCTGTCCGTGTCCTGTCCGTGTCCTGTCCGTGTCCTGTCCGTGTCCTGTCCGTGTCCTGTCCGTGTCCTGTCCGTGTCCTGTCCGTGTCCTGTCCGTGTCCTGTCCGTGTCCTGTCCGTGTCCTGTCCGTGTCCTGTCCGTGTCCTGTCCGTGTCCTGTCCGTGTCCTGTCCGTGTCCTGTCCGTGTCCTGTCCGTGTCCTGTCCGTGTCCTGTCCGTGTCCTGTCCGTGTCCTGTCCGTGTCCTGTCCGTGTCCTGTCCGTGTCCTGTCCGTGTCCTGTCCGTGTCCTGTCCGTGTCCTGTCCGTGTCCTGTCCGTGTCCTGTCCGTGTCCTGTCCGTGTCCTGTCCGTGTCCTGTCCGTGTCCTGTCCGTGTCCTGTCCGTGTCCTGTCCGTGTCCTGTCCGTGTCCTGTCCGTGTCCTGTCCGTGTCCTGTCCGTGTCCTGTCCGTGTCCTGTCCGTGTCCTGTCCGTGTCCTGTCCGTGTCCTGTCCGTGTCCTGTCCGTGTCCTGTCCGTGTCCTGTCCGTGTCCTGTCCGTGTCCTGTCCGTGTCCTGTCCGTGTCCTGTCCGTGTCCTGTCCGTGTCCTGTCCGTGTCCTGTCCGTGTCCTGTCCGTGTCCTGTCCGTGTCCTGTCCGTGTCCTGTCCGTGTCCTGTCCGTGTCCTGTCCGTGTCCTGTCCGTGTCCTGTCCGTGTCCTGTCCGTGTCCTGTCCGTGTCCTGTCCGTGTCCTGTCCGTGTCCTGTCCGTGTCCTGTCCGTGTCCTGTCCGTGTCCTGTCCGTGTCCTGTCCGTGTCCTGTCCGTGTCCTGTCCGTGTCCTGTCCGTGTCCTGTCCGTGTCCTGTCCGTGTCCTGTCCGTGTCCTGTCCGTGTCCTGTCCGTGTCCTGTCCGTGTCCTGTCCGTGTCCTGTCCGTGTCCTGTCCGTGTCCTGTCCGTGTCCTGTCCGTGTCCTGTCCGTGTCCTGTCCGTGTCCTGTCCGTGTCCTGTCCGTGTCCTGTCCGTGTCCTGTCCGTGTCCTGTCCGTGTCCTGTCCGTGTCCTGTCCGTGTCCTGTCCGTGTCCTGTCCGTGTCCCGTCCCGTCCCGTCCCGTGCCGTGCCGTGCCGTGCCGTGCCGTCCCGTCCCGTCCCGTCCCGTCCCGTCCCGTCCCGTCCCGTCCCGTCCCGTCCCGTCCCGTCCCGTCCCGTCCCGTCCCGTCCCGTCCCGTCCCGTCCCGTCCCGTCCCGTCCCGTCCCGTCCCGTCCCGTCCCGTCCCGTCCCGTCCCGTCCCGTCCCGTCCCGTGCCGTGCCGTCCCGTGCCGTGCCGTGCCGTCCCGTCCCGTCCCGTCCCGTCCCGTGCCGTGCCGTGCCGTCCCGTCCCGTCCCGTGCCGTGCCGTCCCGTCCCGTCCCGTCCCGTCCCGTCCCGTCCCGTCCCGTGCCGTGCCGTGCCGTCCCGTCCCGTGCCGTGCCGTGCCGTGCCGTCCCGTCCCGTCCCGTGCCGTTACTCATTTTTTCTCACCGGGTAAACCTTCCCTGAACTTCCACAAATATTTCAAGATCAGAATTAGCCAAATCGGTACAGCCATTCTCGAGTTTTTGCGAGACACACGCACAGCGATAAATTAAAAATTAATTAAAAAAAAACATTGTCCAGCGGACAAAATTGTGAATCTAAACCATTCTCAGATCCCCTTGAACACACACAAAAAATTTCATCAAAATCGGTCCAGTCGTTTAAGAGAAGTTCAGTGACATACACACTCACAGAAGAATTATATATATAAAGATGTTGTCTGTGAAGTGTCTGTCTTCTGAAGCGTGAACACTGTTAGCAGGCCGGTTGTAATATACGAGAACGTTATATGCTATCAAATACGTCCTCAGTCATAATTTCGTAAGTAAACAGTTTGCAGTGGAAGGCTGGGATCGGAACAAGATCATTTCCAAGTAACAGTCGATGACACGAGAGGAGCGCCGCGCCGGGCCGGGCCGCTCTAATGGTCACGGACTTGAACTTCAATTGCAATGTGACATTTACACGACATCTCGCCACCTGTTTATATTGAAAGTTCCAAAAATGTTATTTTTATTTGATTGAATGACGAGACTAGCAAGCCGCTCGCCTGATGGTAAGCGTCACGCCTGCCCATAAATAGAAGCAACAGCACACAAAACTTTAAATTACAAAGCACTGCATGGCACTGAACTGCTTTCGTCACCTCGAGACATAAGATGCTAAGTCCCATAATGCCCTGTAATTTCACTGGCTTCAATGTACTTCAAACCGAAACACAACAATGCTTACACACTGTTGCTTGGCGGCAGAAATAGACAAAGCGAAAAATGTGGTACCAACCCAGACGACCTCTAGCATACGAGGGACCTACCACCTTGTAAAAATTAATGTGAATGTGAATTAAATGCAATACGTATTTTAACGTGGCAAACAAACTTCCATAGTATCGCTGAAGGAGGTTTAGTCACGATATGAGAAAATCCGCGAGAGTAAGTCGGTCGCAAATGCCTGATCCACATTGTACCAAAAGCAATAACTTAATGGTCGGCATTATGTTTAGACTATACTATACTTAACATTAGGTCCATTGTAGTAACTTTGCCGCGCCTGCATAAAAAATAGGGGGGAGTGCACATGGTGTTAAAACCTGCCATAGTGACGTACACACCATGTGTGGATCGCGTTCCAGGATTAGCCAGTGTATATGGGGCTCTCCCGAGGGGCTTGCGACATGACTTGATGGTTGGTTGGAGCGAGTATACGGATACCCTTATACATGTACATCCCTTATGATGTACATCCTTGTATCCCTCTGCATGCATCGGTCATCCGCCTATGCTGTCGCAGGCCTCTCGGTTTGTTTCTTCCTTATTCGTAGTTTGAAGAAGCATTTATACATGCCGGCATGATTCTAGTGACCACCAATAAACTCATTGTATGTTGGTGGTCGCTTGATTTTTGGAATGCACTCCGCTTAATATCAGTTGTAGCGCAGATACTTTGCCGTGATTGGATAAAAATAAATGTTCGTAGACAGTAGTTACTAATCCAAAGCCATAACGCTGGTTCTTTTAATGCCAAAATATTATATTAATTAAGAGGCATTACAGTATTCGGTAACAAGGAGAATTTAATTAGAATTGCCATATTTATGAGCGTTGGGTGTAACATGGGTCCGGAAGGTAACCTTTTTGAGACGCTTATGGATACATGATGCCTTAAATATATTAGTAATAAATATAAGCTAGTGCAGTGTACTGCTTACAGATAAATTGAGGTAGCCTTGAAAATGACTGAAGAGATTTTGATGGCATTAGGGATCAGTTAACTGTGGAAAATGTTAAAACAATATACACATAATTGTTCAAATCAACGACTTCAAATTGCTCATGAAACTATTTCCAACCAACTTTTGAGAAAATTAAGGCTTCAATTTAACAGGCAAATAGTAAAAACATAGACTGCCTTATCATAAAGAACTTTACCTAAAATAAGTATATTTGTACCTGTTACTTTGATAACTTATAATAAAGTAACCTTAAAAACCTAGTTTTTAAAGGTAAACTTTCCTTTGTAATGTATAATGTTTACAGAACTTTATAAACCAGAAATGGGTTTTTAAAATATGGAAATAATTTTAAAACGATCATACGACGCAAATTCAAAGAAAAATTAGTGGACCTCTTGGAGATATGAGAAAAAGAATGATATTGAAAGATTAGATTAATTATGGTCCCTTATTACCAGAATTAATCTACCTAAGTTTCTGATTGATTACATCCAATTTTCCGAAGTACTCCAACTCCTCCTGGCTACTACTAACTAACTAAGTACTATATAACTCCAAATCGGTGGAGTCTGCAATTTTAATGACAAGATTTAATCGTTAGTACATTATGTGAGTGAGATAGGCAATTTTATAAATTAGTTCAAACCTTGTTCACATTGACGAAACACGTCATCTATCACATGAATGAGGTGCAGCCTTATGAAATTGGGCAAAAAATCTGTACACATCCCTACGTTAGACTAACTAGTCTTAAATTATGATCATTATGGTATAGTAACATTAGAGGACTAATTATACAACGAAACACACCTAATAGAAGAAATAATGAACTCAAATGGCATAGACACTGCCCGCATTTGGGGCTTTCAAAGAGTTCAGGAAAGAGCCAACTTTATATCTTCTGCAGTTTTTATTGAAAACTTATTAACTCGATAAAATGCGGGATTTATTTACTTAATGTCTTTGTTTAAACCTTTGGGCGCAATGAACAAGTAACCGGCTTTGAAGTGTGATACCGCGGGTCAATTCCTGCAACGGGACAAATGTTTATATGAAATAAATTCGCCCAACAGTCACACAAATTATTTTGACCCCATAAATCTGTCTTGGCTAACCTGTCTCGTGGGTTTCAGGAACTACGAAGGACTTACGGTCCCACAACACCAACACGACGGATACGTCGTGTGGGAATTGAACCCGTTTCGTTTCACAGCCGGCTAACCCCCGCTGCGCCACAGAGGCTTTCGAGAAGCTATGTAGTAAATTGTTTTAGTGACAGAGCTCCATCGCTGGCCTATATTGCAAGGAAAGTTTATTGAAGATATTGAAACATCCCAACCTCAAAATACACGTCTGGTTGAAAGTTCCTGGGCCTGAGGCGTGGATGCACGGATCTCAATACCGCAGCACGCACAAGGTGAAGCAAGCGAGAAAGGGCAAATCGGAGCAATATAAAACGAGGCACATCTTCACTAACTGTATTCAACTGACAGCTGAACAACGAGCACTTGTCCTATTAGTACAAAACTATTCAAAATGGCAACTACTTTGGTGAGTCTAGTATAAGAATTATTTTTAATTCCAACTACAGATAATCATTTAGTAATATGAGATTTAATTTTCACATAGAAATCTTTGAATTTCTAATCTTTTTACTATTGGTGTAAATATATAATTGGTTAATTAGGATTGCATTATTTTTATCATCAAAATTTTGCTTGAAAGCAATCTTATAAGATCTACATTAAAATTAAATATCTGATGTATTAATATTTAGTGTTGGGATCTTATGAGTGGTAGAGCCAAGCTGTAGACAGTTTGTCTACAGCATGAATGGGCCGGCTTGACAGGGTCGTTACCACTGTCTCACAGAAAACCGATTTAAAGTAGCAGCTTGCTGCTGCGTTTCGTACGCGAGATATCCGGAGGCTAACATATAAGCTTACCATCAGGTGTGGTGCAGTCACTTTGCCGTGCTCGGATAAAAAAGGCCCAAACCTCCCCTTCCCAATTGTCCCTTTCCTTTAAGGTCGGCAGCGCGCCTGCTTCTGTTATTGTGGGCGTGTATGGTGGAGATCACTAACCATCAGGTGACCCACTTGCTTGTATGCCGGCATATGCTATAAAAAAAAATTGTAGTCAGCATCTAAGTCTAACAGTGTTACATAAAAATTGTAGATTCAGTTAAAGTATGAAAAAGTGCTATTAGTACGCATTTGTAACCTGTGACATTTTGTAACATTGTTTTGTTCCAATTAATTATTATTATTATTCTATTATTGTTGTATTATAATATATCTTTTCTGTATTATAATAATAAAACAATTCATCCTTCGACTCTAATGACATACTATATCATTGTTCCAGTTGATGTTATGTGCAGTCCTGATCGCCGTGGGCTCATGCGGCCGTCTGGAGCCACAATACCTTCCCCCTCGTCCGGGAAGTGGATTAGGCAGCGGTGGATTAGGTAGCGGTGGATTAGGCAGCGGTGGATTAGGCAGCGGTGGATTAGGCAGCGGTGGATTAGGCAGCGGCGGATTAGGCAGCGGTGGATTAGGCGGATCAGGCGCTGGGGGTTCTGGTGGATACGGAGGATCGGGCGCCGGTGGGGCTGGCGCCTACCATGGATCAGGCGGTTCCCATGGCGGTGCTCACATTCCAATCCTTAGTTTCGAGAATGTTAACAATGGTGATGGCACTTATCGTTTTAGGTGAGTAAAACTTTAGTTTATTACTGATGTAATACTGCAACAGCTAACAGCTTGATTCATTATCCACATCCATTAAAGACAGTCTGAACGTACTATAAAAAAACTATATTTATTTGTTACCCAAATAATTACTTATTCTTATATCATTAGTCTATGATTTACTTAACTGATAAATAGTAGAACCACGCTGTATACAGGTTTGTCTACAGTAAGAATAGGCCGGCTCAACTGCCTTGTTACTAGTGTCTCGCAGAAAACCGACATGAAGTAACAGCGTGGTATTACGTTTTGTACGATAAATTAAATTTACGGATACACAAATCTACTCAATCGCTCAAAAATTTAAATTGTAAAATTAAAATGTGGTGTTTCCAATAAAGCGCGCCCTTTATACTACAAATCCAGCACGTTATGGATTATCCATGAACATAAATGGATTTAAAAATCCCAGTAAAATAATGTAACTATATTTTTAACTCAGATTTGCAATGTTGTCCTTTTTCATCAACATCATCGTCATCAGCAACAGGACGCCCCTGCTGAACATAGGCCTCCCCCAAAGATTTCCAGACAGACCTGTTAGAAGCGGCCTAAATCCAGCGACTTCCAACCTTTATCAGGTTGTTGTTGTTGTTTTACCAAGCCTAAAATCAGGTACCCTTTTTTCAGCTATGAAACCGGCAACGGTATCTCAGCTCATGAAAGCGGGGCACCCCGTGCCCAAGGACCCGAAGGTCCTGCCGTAACAGCGGAAGGTGCGTTCTCTTACCGCACTCCTGACGGCCAGCAGATCGGCGTGACCTACACCGCCGACGAAAACGGCTTCCGCGCCTCTGGACCTCATCTCCCCACACCACCCCCAATCCCTGAGGAAATCCTTCGTTCTATTGAGTTCAACCAGCGTAATCCCTCATCGTAAGTATTATTTTAGCATAATTTTCGTGGAATTATTTAGTTATGAAACATTCTTAACAACTGGTAGGTAGCCACGTGACAATCTCTACAGGCATTTTTATAATTAATAGATAATAATAGTTGTCTCACGCATAACTTCGGTTGTATAGACAGTATTTTGCCTTTTCTGCTGCCAAGCAGCAGTGTGTTAGCACTGTTGTGATCCAATGTGCCAGGAAACCTACTGGGAATTATAAGTCTGAATGATGATGCTATGATGTTTATGGGCAGATATACTATCAGACGAGCAACCTGCTCGTCTCGTCATCCAGTTGTATCAGAAAATTTTCATCCAATTTATAAATAATATCAACGGCTCTAGATCACGATGAGTTCCCTTAATTCGCATGCCATTACGGTTTCTCATCGGATTCAGATAATATATAACTCCCGCGAATAAAGAATAAATTAAACACTGACGTTCTGTTTTCTGTAGGATGTTACACGGAAAAAGAGAGAAATAATGGCACTGAATGAAAGGAGCCTCAAATTTCACATTAATAACCTTTCCTCTGTTCCACAGTGAAGGCGCATACAGCGGCGGTTCCGGCGGATCCAGCGGCTACCACTACTAAAGCTATTACGACTTCATAAGACCTAATTTCGCTAAATCCCAGCAAAATCGCAAATAAAATCCTCAAACCTTAGATCTAAGATACGGACTTGGCCCACCCGACGTCCTTATTACTATATATACGAGTACAGCATATAATCAAACGCGAAAGGAAGCGACGTACATTCCGAAAGATATTCCAACTTGCTTCATAAAGTCAATATGTTCGAATAAAGATAGGGTCGGGGATTGGATATGTGTTTAAAGTCGGGTTTTATATGCGACTAGGCAACGATTTAGCAGAATTAAGATGCGGTCTTATCGCTGATAATGACTACGTCTTCGCGGAAACTGGAACTGTGATACCACGACGCAATGAACACTTTTACCTTAATTTATAATTAAATGTAATTTAACAATGTAAATAGGCATGAGTTATAAATAAACGAGCGTTTATAATTATATTTTGGCATTAGTTATATACGACTATACCTCGTGATTCCTCCTTTAATATAACTAAATATTTATTTAAAAACATATTATACACATTTTACGACACTAATTATATTAAAAACGTACAATTGGCGACCTTATCGCCTAAGTCAATCTCTTAAAAGCACCCATTGGGCTACTACTATATACTTACCCAATCAAAGTTTTTTTTAAATAAGTATCGTTTACCATTCACAAAGGGTAATAAAATTAATTCAATTTTAATTCTAATTTATTAAAATCACAAAAAAATTCTATTATTTTTTCATAAAGAAAAAGAAGTTTAATAAAAACATAAAAGCTGTATTGCATCGGCTCCAAAAATAACTCTAACGTTCTTCTTACGTTCTGTGTAACTTTGAATTACAAAGCACTACATGGCACTGAACTGCACTCGTCACCACGTGACTAAGATGTTAAGTCTCATAATGCCCAGTAATTTCACTGGCTTCAATGTCCTTTATACCGATATTCAATGTCTTTCATCCAAACAACTGCTCCGCTCTCGTAGGTCATAGAAATCGACCGACGGCCGTTTTTGGAAACTATTCTCTTGTCACCCGACTAAACTACAATTTTACACGATGAACAACTACAATAATACTTAAGTTAATAAACTAAAGTTAAAATAACGTTTTGTCACAACTAAATTAATTTCACAGATTACTTAAAAATGCTAATGAAAATTGTTGATGAATGAATGTATCTATAAAAATGAGTGCAACAGTTACGTCTTCTAAGGATCCGTGGTTCAGTAGCCAGCTGTAAGTAAATCTCACGAGACGGGTTCTATTCCCACATTGCCAGCATTGTAGTTTGTCTGTCTGTCTGTGGCATCCTAGAGCTTAAACGAATATAGCGATTTCGATGCGGTTTTTAAATATTGTATTTTAACAATGACAAAAATTCCAATCTAATATTATATTGATTATAAGAGATTTTTACTGCCTCCACATAAACAGACGCAACCACAACACAGAATTTTGAATTGTTAAGCACTGGGTGGCACGGAACTCCCGTTACTCCGAGACATAAGTTGTTAAGTCTTATATCATCATTATCGTCAGCCACAGGACGTCTACTGCTGAACATAGACCTCCCCCAAATGGTGCTGCCACACCGATGTTATAAAATGTTTACAAACATTTTCTAACATTAAATCTAACATTTTATAACATTTCTTAACATTTTATAACATTTCTTAACATTTTATAACATTTCTTAACATTTTATAACATTTCTTAACATTTTCTAACATTTCTGAACATTCTTCTTTGACGGCTTCTTTGACGGCGCCGCTCTCAAAAGTACCGCCGCCTGCGGTTATAAAATGTTAAGAAATGTTACAAATTGTTAAGAAATGTTTACTAAATGATGCTGCCACACCGGTGTTATAAAATGTTATATAACATTTTCTAACACCGGTGTGGCAGCACCAAAAGATTTCCAGACCGACCTGTTGGAAGCGGCCTGCATCCAGCGACTAATAAATAGTCTGATAATAAATAGTAATTTTATTGGCTTCTATGTTCCTCATATCGAACCTAAAGTGCTTAAAATTACTGCTTGGCGGCAAAAATAGACAAAGCGGTACCAACACAGACGGCCGCGGTCTTTCGCATACGAAGGACCTACCTTAGACTCATTGACAGCCCCCGTGGCACAGCAGGCGAGTAGCCGGCTGTGGAGCGAGAGGCCGCGGGTTTGATCTCCGCACATTCGTATGATCCACAAATATTTGTTTCGGGGTTGTGTTGTGAAACAGAAAGTCTCTCGTAGTTCCTGATAACCACGACACAAGACTCGTATCTTACTGTGGGATCAGGACTTTGTGTGTGTGACTGTTGGGTGTATTTATATTTAATTTAATTTAACTCTTGTTCCCAATACTAGCATCTCTTAGAAATTACTGTTAGGGCCGGCGCTCATAGACGGCATGGCACGGCATGGCACGGCAGGTCATGCTGCGGCATCCCGCGGCGTCCCGTGGCATGCCGTGGCATCCTGCTGAATGCCCAGCCACTCTCTCTCTCTCGCGCACCGCGGCAATCCGTGGAATGAAACGGCATGCCACGGGACGCCGCGGGATGCCGCGGCGCGTCGCGTCATGCCACAGCATCCCGCGGCACGTCGCGGCACTGTGGTATTGAAATAAAGTAACGTGAATTCTAAACTCGTGGCAATAAGATTCAAAATAACTTGATTAGTAATAAAATCCTTTGCCATGCCATGCCGTGCCATGCCGTCTATGAGCGCCGGCCATTAGACGATTATACAGAATAATTAGTGATACATGCCTGATGCTCAAATTCGACAGTAATTCATCATTTTTTATGTTTGAACGTTATTGAGGTTCGTTTGCTATATATTTATAATATTTTTATATTTCGTCAGCTCCGAGTATGTACTATAGGATAGTTTCCTATGATGAATATTATAGATTATTTTATATGCAACAAAGAATAATATGAAAAAGAAACCCTTTTGTTAAAACACAATCTAAATCGGTTCAAAAATGAGTCTGCAATTATGATTTTAAATATTGGTATGAGCAAAGGTGGGCGCGTAGTGAGGACATCTCACTATCTCGCTCGTTCGCGTACATCGTAATGTCCATTTGCCACGGTGACGTATTCAGATTTGAATGTCTTCTAATTTAATTTTTTGTGGGCAGATTAATAAAATTCTTTCTGCAATAGGTATTGGGTAAGGTAACTTATTGATTAAATTATTAAAAAATATCGAGTCAACTACCCTATTAAGTCATTAGTGTGACATACTATTACAATAATTATATAAATAAATAATAGCCTGGTATTTAACATTGGCAGTATGTTATATTTAATTTAATTCAATGTATTTGTAACACATACATACCTATTTTAATATATATATTTTAGCTTTCTTCTCTCCATCTCCATAAAAACTTTAACTATTAATGCAGTCATTTTAGCTTAAATTAGGTAAGAATCTCGGAATTCGAGATACCCGGCTGTAACTCTGTAAATACTTGTGTATTGACACCCTAAAAGTTGTCTCAAAACCTACATATGGTAGGGTGTGCGCAACTATTAAATTTCAAGGTCAAAGGTCACAAAAATCGCTTTTTTTGTAAATATCTCATTTCCTATGGGGTTTTTGCTATTTATATCCATTATCAATATTGTAGAATACAAAATTCTCTACAAATTTTGTTTAAAACTTTTTTTCATACGGTGAACCGTTTTCGAGATAGAGGGCGGAGAGCGCGCGGTCACAGGATCAGTTCAGGTCAAACGGTGCCTCCGGTCGAAAACGCGTCATATATGGTTGATGAACTATCCATAAATCAATGATTATAAATATTTGTCAATTTTTATTAACTATTATGTTATACTAGCTTTTGCTCGCGGCTCCGCCCGCGTGAACAGCATTTTCCGGGATAAAAGTAGCCTGTAACCGTCTGCAGGGCTCCATCTGTCTCTGTAGATAAATTCATCAAAATCGGTTTAGTGATTTAGGCGTGAAAGCGTGAAAACTTTCAGCCCCTTTTTCATCCCTTAATAAATAAAATTTCCAAAATTCCTGAAACACGTATTTATTTATTTTACGTCAATAACCGAAATACGAAATTTCGTTTATGTAACTTTCAAAATGACGGACTTGTGACCGCGCGCTCTCCGCCCTCTATCTCGAAAACGGTTCACCGTATGAAAAAAAGTTTTAAACAAAATTTGTAGAGAATTTTGTATTCTACAATATTGATAATGGATATAAATAGCAAAAAACCCATAGGAAATGAGATATTTACAAAGAAGCGATTTTTGTGACCTTTGACCTTGAAATTTAATAGTTGCGCACACCCTACCATATGTAGGTTTTGAGACAACTTTTAGGGTGTCAATACACAAGTATTTACAGAGTTACAGCCGGGTATCTCGAATTCCGAGGTGAACCTCCTAAAATGACTGGAGTATATGCCAAATCTCACACTCCTGCGTGCGCTCAATGTGCTTAATGAGGGTACAAAGATTTCTCTTCCCGTAATAATATATAAACAGATTGGTTTTTAGATTCATAACAAAGATAACATGTAAAAACTTGTTGGAATTCATAATGTTTGTGTAATTCGCACAAAATGTAATAAAATAGAGCAAAAGTACTGTATGTATCGCAATTAATTTACGCAGTAATGTGTGCATGCCGGATTTACCTCTCTATTTAGTTAATTAAATGAATGGTCATATTTTGAATGTATAATACATACATACACACACATTCACACCTGGAATCCCCAATGAAATATTTCGCCGAACGTATTTCCGTCCTATGATGATATAGGGGTCGAGCCTATCGCCATACCGGGCACAATTCCAGCGCTGATACTACTGATACATTTCGTGATAGAGAAACCCAAATATCACTATTATCTGACCCGGGGATCGAACCCGAGACCTCAGCTCAGCAGTCGTACTGAATGTATAAACAAATATAAAAAAAAATTGGTGTGTGTCGTGGGACACCAGGTAGGAACGAAGTTCCTTCGGCTAATGTAGAATCGACACAAATTGTAAAAAATACAAATTATCAACTAAAATAACAAAATATGTCTCTTTATTTTTGTTTGACAACATAAAATTACATAGAAATAGAATAGAAAAATAGAAATAAAAAAAAGACGTGTAGCACTCGGAGACTGCCGCGGTAAAGCTATTGTATAGCATTTTTTATCAACTTATGTAATTATAAATAAAAACTTATTAATTTAGACTTAGACTGGCTACTAAACGGTGGACGGCCGTGTTCTATAATCAAAAATTCAAATTCAAATTTCAAACCGCGTCTACATTTCCAAATGTCATAAGTTATCTATCTGTTTTATTAACGGAATTTCGACTTTAACTTTGTGTGCTAGATATCAAATTAAGGCCCTACATTGAAACAAATGGGACATTTCTATCTCGTGTATATAATTGTGTACGTGGAATAGAGATTTAATATTTTGGTATACGTTTTTTGACTTTCTGCTCTAGGATTGTTCAAAAGGAATACACGATTCAATGAAATTTTCTCGATAGAAAAAAATCGCAAAGTTGTATCTATTTTTTTACGTTTTTGGCTGCCGAAGCGTAACCCTCATGAATAAGACAATTAAATTTACTTTAAAACATGGAGAATTATCGTATGAAAGTTTGGTCAAAGCAGTTTTAGATTTAATAATGAGTTTTATTAGAAAACAAGAAAAATCGTTTTGGCACATACGTTGTTTTATTCTGAAAGTACACTCAATATAGCCATCTCTTATTTTGCATTTCAAAAGTAATTGCGTCACTTTCATTCCCTCAATAGATCAGTCGGCGGGAGCGCCTTATCGTGGACGGACCTATGCCGTTTTTTTGCATATCGGATTTTCGTAATTTCATGCATTAATATGATTTATTTACCCTCAAAGTCAATTTACATTTAATAATGCAAATAGTTATAGGATGTACGCATATATTATATTATTTTCACTTGTTAGATCTCATAATATCTTCAACCAAGCCACTTCCATCAATAGACTCATTTTACATAAATGAGTATCCATAGATGATGAGCGTAATGTCACAGTGTAAGAACATAATAAATATTTTTTCGTGCTAATATGCGTATATTTCTGTACCCTCTGTGAAAAGTGATACAAGTCTGAAAACCGAATTTTGAGAAAAAACTATTTAATGATATGATGCAACTTTTTTTTACTCTATTCTATTCTCAGGATGTTTTAACTTTGATGGATTGGGATTACTTGCTATTAACATAAATGTACTATGATTTTTGTTTATAGTAACAATAATAATATGAGATAATAAAAAGAAACTAAATTTATATCATTAGCCATATGTTATAGTAGTTAATATGTGTATAATGATAAATGCATGTGTTAAATAGCACAAGTTTTTTTAAAACTTCTATCTGATAGGGTTGGAGTTAAAATAATTAAAATGCTGGAAGTAAGTCTGTTTAGAAAATATTAAGATTTGATGGATATTATGTATTTTAGATGAGTTAAAAAAATCTAACTTGTATCAATTAACACCCATTAATTCACTCAGTGTTAATGGATTCATATTTAGTTATATTACATAAAATAGAAATATTTCCAGGTTTAAAGTAATATAAGTTTTAGTCAGGGATCCCGGGTCCATTTTTGCACTTGATTACTATCAAGCTAATTTTCCGTGAATAGCTTCGTTTCAATGAGACGCCCAACAATTTCCTGTGCGAAAATTCTTGATTGTGGTAGCTAACGGAGGTATCAAGGATAAAATATGTCGATTTGATGATTCAAAAAAAATTGTGTATTTGCATATTAAAAAAAAATAATTTTCATCAGATTCATCTGATAAATCTTCATTATCTACGCTTCTAACATAGCTGTCATCTTCATCTATTTCATTTTCCTCATTCGTCATATCTGACTTTGTAATAACATGAAAAAAATAAGTAAACTATATAATAATGAATACATGGTTAATTTTAAAACACCAGCAACCTCGCAGGACCAGATAGCTGACCCCATACGGAACAACTTTTGTTTTACGAGTTTGGATATAACTCAATATATTTAAAAATAACCCTGTATAATCAATCAATAAATAACAATATTTTTAATAGGGTACCTTGTATGTCAGAAGATAATTATTCAAAACATGGACTTAGGGGGCCATCAAACCAATAATATATGAATATTATATTTGTCATCAATTATTGTCTATCTGAAATTTTCTGGCAATTTTTCCGTGGGGCATGTGTACATTACACCATACATTACAAATGAATGCAGTTCTTTTAATTTGTTGCTACAATTCTTGTTTTGTTGGTGGCAAACTAATTTTCATTTTTGAAGTGATAACTTCTTATGGGAGGGTGAACCGATGCGTTCCGTAACACCAGCGGTCCATCGATCAACGGAAGGTTCGAGAATATTCGAGAACATTCCATGAGACGTCACGCGGGCCAGTTGACCAGCCAGCGTTAGCCGATCTCCCTGGATCTTTGAGAATTTTCGAAGTCTAAGGTGGTGTCACACGGTGACCAGTCTGCTTTGACCGGACTGTGACTGGACTTTGACCGGACTTTGACAGAACTATGACAGGACTTTGAACGGAATTCGACCGGACTTTAACTGGAGTTGACCGGACTTTGACCGGACTGTGACAGGACTATGACTGGAATGTGACCGGACTTTGACTGGACTTTGACAAGACTGACAGGACATTGACAGGACTCTGACAGGACTTTGACCAGAATTTGACCGGACTGTGACCGGACTTCAATTGGTTTTGACCAGACTGTGGCAGGACTTTGATCGGACTGTGACCGGACTTAACTGGATTTGACCGGACTTTGACCGGATTTTGAAAGGACTTTGACCGGACTTTGACACAACTTTGACCGGACTTTGACAAGACATTGACAGGACTCTGACCGGACTTTGACACTACTTTGACCGGACTTCGACCGGTCTTTGACCGCACTTTGACAGGATTTTATCAGGACTTTGACAGAACTTTGACTGGACTTTGACAGGACTTTGACCGGACTTTGACCGAACTTTGACCGGACTTTGACAAGACTATGAGCGAACTGTGACCGGACTTTGAACAGTATTGTGACCGGTCTGTGACCGGACTTAGAGTGGACTTTGACAGGACTTTGACCGAACTTTAACAGGAATTTGACCGGAATGTGACCGGATTGTGACCGGACTTTGACTGGACTTTGACTGGGCTTTGACCGGACTTTGACCGGACTTTGACAGGACTTTGACCGAACATTGACAGACCTATGACCGGACTTTGACCGGACTGCAATCCAATGAAGTGATAACTTATTATGGGAGGGTAAACCGCTTTGTAACAACGCGTTACGGACCCACTCTGTCTGGCTTGCCTTTCTCTCACGCATACGGCAGCAGTAAGCAGGCTTCTCCTCTCTAAATTCAACCCACATTAGTTTAAGTTATCACTTCTGTCGTGCGTCCCGAGACGCACACTTTTTTTTATTTTTATTTATTCCCTTATTCAAATCTATAAATCCTGGAACGGTCCTTGATCAAACCATACATTTTGTAGGAAAAATATTTTTTCAAATAATTTAGATAATTATCTAGAAATGTAACAAAAAAACCAGTTAGTATTAATTTTTTGAGTATCATCAAATCGACATATATTTATCCTTGCTACCTCTGTTACCACAATAAGTACCACAATCGAGAATTTTCGCACAGGAAATTGTTATGCGTCTCATCAAAACGAAGCTACTCACGGAAAATTAGCTTGATAGTAATCAAGTGCAGAAATGGACCCGGATACCTGACTATTTCATTTTCATTTCAAATGTATGAAAATGACAAATTTTTTTCTGTCATTCCATTATCCTTCAAAACCGACGAAGTGTGTGGTTTACTTACACATGACAAACTTAGGATTCCATAGTAAAGAATAAAATCTAAACAAAAGTGGAAAGTATTATGCTGGTGGTAGGATATCCATATCCGCCCGGATAGCCACCACCGTACACGCAGTGTTAAAACCTGCCATAGCGACTCACACCTTATGTGGATCGCGTTCCAGGATCAGCCAGTGTATATCCAGTTCTACCGAGGGGCTTGCGACACGAGTTGATAGTTGTTTGGGGTGCGTATAAGGGTCCAACATTGTATCCCTGTGCCTGCATTGGTCATTCGCCTGTCCTGTCGCTGGGTCCTCGATTTGATTGTTCCCTCTTCAGAGTATGAAGAAGCATTACCACCGATAAACTTATTGTTTGTCGATGGTCGCTGGTTTTTTGGACTGGACTGCGCTTTCCATCAGATTTAGTGTAGTCACTTTGCCGTGATCGGCTAAAAAAAAAATTATCTTATGAACACATTTTGTTCGATTAATATTACACTTTTTATACCTTTGAAAGCGATTATCTCACCATCTATTAACAAAAAAATTAATAGATGGTGATTGATTTTTGAACATCTATCCGAAACGTGAGGGATACACGCTTCTATCACGATTTTTTAAATGTTAGTGATCCAGTTGCATAATTTCTCTGGAAGCCCAAAGGAAGGTAGCTTTAAAGAAGTGCTTTGTGCCATACCCGATAAAAGGTCTTCGCTATGCCCCAATTGGCTGCAAGCGCCTCCCCCTTGGTCTCAGTTGCTTCTGTCCATCTATATGGCAGGTAAATTAGAAGATTACCAGCGAGCGACTCCGGCGAAAGACGTACTGGCGGTCGCTAATCAATCGGTACTCCTCTAGGTACAGCAGGAGCTGACAGTTGATAATTCCATTATCGTAGAGAACAAGGAGGCGATGGTTATAAGCTTGTAATTGGACGGATCTTAGCGCTTGCCTTTTTTAGGATCGGGTGCACTAAACCGGCCTTCCAGGATTTCGGGACTACCCCTAATGCATAGGAGTGCCGGAAAAGACACGTTAAAACCGGTGCCAACTCAGGAGCCCATGTCTGTAACACAATCGGAGGGATGCCATCGGGCCCACTTGACTTATGAGTAAACGGTGAATCTGTAGTAGGGATCTGGGAATCTGGGGAGGCTTGAAAATGGCGGATAGAAATGTGGTGGAAACCAAATTTATGGCCTACGGGAGTACGTGTCCATAACGTGCCAGGTAAACTCCAGTAATGTCGCTTAAGGTAATATTTTTACGTTTTAGAGAATCACAAAAGTACGTGGGTCACAAACACCCATGCTAAATCGTACCAAAGGTACGATGTGTTGGTATACTAGAGGAAGCTATTGACAGAGTCAATTGTCTTTATAAAAAGGATATTTAAGATACGGTGAAGTGGAAACATTCGTAAGTACTAGTCTAAGATAAACCCAGGCAGGACTGCTGGTGTCACTGGTGAGAGGGTAACCGATACATTTGGGTATCGATTGAATAGCGAAAACCGTACACATGGCGAAAAACTCACCATAGTGGTCTAATCAGACATGTCACACTTCAGGACTAGCCACTGTATATCCAGTAACTTCGGGCCCACATAATGCCGATGAGTAACAAAGTTAATCTTGTTGGTCGCAAATATATTTGAACTGGACTGTACTTAATACCAAGCCACTTTACTGTGTCAAGATAAAAAAAACTTCAATATCACCATTTTGCTTTGCTTTAATTGTATTATTGCGAACAAATCTGGCGTAATTAATTGTAAGTGTGTCTTATGTTACAAATTGTGATATAACAAATTAAACATATTTGCTTTAAAATAAGGCCTCAGTTCAATTTAATATTCCTAAAGTAATATCAGCATACACAATTTTTTTATCAAAATTGTCCAAAGGTGGTCCTTATATCATTGCGAACGAATTTTATTTTCCGTTTTATATCAGATACAGGAATACCGACTAGACCGAAAAAAATAAGCTTTTAGGCTTATATCACTTTGCACAGAGTGTACAGCTTTGTAATACGAGTTGATTTGCCCGCCGACAAACGAGCGCGGCTCGTCGCCCGAGCGCGTGCGATGCCTTCGGAGCTCCCCGCGAGCGGCTTCAAGCTCCGCCCACCAAACTACGGATTATTTTCGCTGTAGCCTCTTAAGTTTAAAAAAAGTCTCATTTAACGGTTTTATTCCACGCATTTTTTCCACGCATATTTCTTACGGTTTTACTATCACATTTTTTTCAGTTCGGTCACGCAGCGAAATCCCTATTCTCCAAGCCTGCCGTAAGGAACTTCGTTCCAATAAAAATATGTGTGCATAAAAAAGTAATACATCTAAATATTAATATGAGTAACGGTAGCTCAGCGGGGTGTTGTACGGACTGTCGATTCGAAAGTCACAGGTTCGAAACCAGCCCCAATACTACACACCTCAGACTTTAAGTATGTATGCATGGTTAATTATCGCCTTTTTTAACAATAAAGAAAATATCGTAAGGAAACCTGCATACCTCATGCTTCACAAGACTTTCAAAGTTATGTAAAGTATGTAAATCCGCATTAGGCCAGCATGGCGGAGTAAGGCCCAACCCTACGAATTCTCTTGTTCATAATAACAGATGGTGAGTCCCTCGTATGCACGAAGCCGGCTTTGTTCTTATTACCGCTTGGTCTATTCCTGCCACCAAGCAGAAGTATGTACGTACTGTTGCATTTCGGTTTGAAGGATATTAAAGCCAGTGAAATTTCTGAGACTTAACAACTGTCTGATGTGTCAAGATGTCTCCAGATGATGATCGCAGTCCAAAAACATATAGTGCATTGTAATTCAACGTTCTGTGTTGTGTTGTCTGTTTACGGACAGGCGCGGGGCTTTCCACTACGCGTGCGTCCTGTTCGTTTCGTCATGCGGGCTTATTAAAAACATCGTAGCGGAGATGCTCAGCAGGGGAACAGAAGAATAACACATGGCTAATAATATATTTATTATAATTATTTAAAAAAAAGAAAGCAGAAATCTACGAAAAGAATAATGTTGCTTCTTTCTTTATTATTATTTTAACAAAACATATTAGATTTTTTATTTAAATTTCAACAATATTAATTTTCTTTCAACGGGCTATGTATTCACGATGCTTTATGTATGTTATGTAAGCATAATATGATGACATACTTTCTAGCATCTATATAACTTTTTTTATTAAACTGCCATAAAATAAGAATCATTTATATATCTACATGATTAATAAACGAGTTTAAATAAATACATTTTCTGCCAACCATTGCGACTTTAGAAAAAAATTGGCTAAGTATGTGCAACAAAGGAAATATTTAATAATTTAAGTAGGTATACCAGACTTAAAAGTCAAATAGACTTTTACTGACCTTTATTAACCTGAGTCCCTCAAAAAATATCGTATTTAAGATGCTTAAAGAATACATTCAGAAAAGTTGTCTTAGCCTTGATCATTCATAATGTACGTACATACAATATTAAGATCTGTATCGAAACGAATTCCTAGCACGTTGCAACATACGTATTTTTATATCATATTAATAAAAAAAGCATAACACGGCGGCCTGGAATTCTAACTTCCCTTCCGTTAGCATCTCGATGGGTCGTGAGGTCTGCTTGAATGATTTTGAGTTATCCTCTCTGTTTTCTGTCGACAGTAAAGTACTTCCACTAATTATTTCGAAAAACCAACAAAACTTTTCCGGACCTCAGTGACCTGAACCTACAAGTGCTCGGGCCAGTGCGCTCAATAAATGCCGTATTTACTGCAACCTGTATGAAATCCGTGTGTCAATTATAATTATTACGTACACTGATGTTATCACTGCGGTGTGCACTCGATATAATATATAGTAATATGCATGTGCTGGGTCCTTCGTATAATAGAAGCCGCTGCAGCAACAAGCAGCAGCAGTGGGTAAGGACTGTTGTGTTTCGGTTCAATAATCCAGTGAAATTACTGGGCATTACGAGACTTATTATCTTACGTCTCGAGGTGATGAGTGAAATCCAGTGCCATGCAGTGCTTTCTAATACAAAGTTCTGTGTAGAGTTGCTTCTGTTTATGGGCAGGTTTAATATCAGGCAAACGACCTGCTCGTCTAGAGACATACGAGCAAATAAAAAACATAGTTGCGGATGAGCGCATCGCCTAATAAGTTGCTTAAAACGTTGGCTCATGCAGTAGGACATATTTCAACGTTTAATGAGGTGTTTGGTCCGTGTTCTAATGAACAGCAAGTTGAGCTCAGCTAGTGATAAACCAACATAATAAATCACTTTAAAAATTATCATTATATACAGATATTCTATTTGTGGCGTGGCCAGAGAATAGAGACCGATGAGGTTCAGAAAGGCTCAATGCCGCACTCAGCCTTTTTATTAGTTTGAAAGATGAGACGAACATGTCGCTCGCCTCATGGTAAGCGCAGCACCTGCCCATGAACAGAAGCTATACCATACAAAACTTTGAATCGCAAAGCACTATATGACACGCGGATGCACTCGTCACACTGTGACATAAGACGTTAAAACCCATAATGCCCAATAATCCACTGGCTTTAATGTCGTTCTAACCGACACGCAGCATTGCTCTCACACTACTACTTGGCGGCAGAAATAGACAAAGCAATATAGGCCACATCCCGTGTCAAGGGACCTACGTAGTAAAATAGTATAGTTGTAAGTAATAGTAGTCAATTATCTTTAATTGTCAATTATCCATATTTTAAAATGAACGGAGCATATCGTATTTTCTGTGCTTAGTAACGGAGAATATAGCATTAACTAGCTCTGGGTGTGGCTCTATAGAAATGACTAATTGATAATTAATATTAATTAACTCGACCTCATTGAATTAGCTTTCCTCATCGTGATTTAGTTTAGCTAAAAATAATATAAATAATAAATAAATAAATGATACCCAACGGTCACACACATATCCCTGACCCCACAGTAAGATACGAGTCTTGTGTCGTGGGTATCAGGAACTACGAGAGACCTTTGGTCTCACAACACCCAGAGCCGAAACAAATATTTAGGCATCACTCAAACATATGTTTCGGTGCGGGGATCGAACCCGCGGCCTCTCGTATCACAGCCGACCCGCCCGCTACGGCACGAAGGCTGTCTCTATTGCCAGGTTTATAATAGTCTATATCTAGAACAGTATTGTTCTTTGTTAGTGATATGGTATAAATCCTGCCAAGCATATCACGAACTATTGAATGACGTTCACCTTTAAACTATTTTGCAATAATTGCTCTAGAATTGTAACCACTTTTGAAGATACGAAAATAAGCATTCAAAATAATGTAATAATAAATGTTGCAATTTGTTAATACATCGGCCTTCGTAGCTCAATTGGCAAATTATACAGCTAATATAATATAAATCACAAATATCACTGAAATCAAACAAACACTGTTGGATAAAATATAAAATCCTTTTGTATCTAAAACACTTTAAGGCTACCTATTGGAAGGAGGGGCTTCCAATAGGTATCGATAACGAGGTCATAAGAATGATTACTAACCAGCTGATTTTTTTGTTTTTACTTAGTTAATATTTATATAATTTAACTGTCATATTGTCCTACAAATAAAATAATAATTTTTTGAGTATCATCAAATCGAAATATTCTATCCTTGCTACCTCTGTTAGCTACCACAATAGAGAATTTTCGCATAGGGAATTGTTGGTCGTCTCATCGAAACGAAGCTACTCACGGAAAATGAGCTTGATAGTAATCAAGTGGATCAGCTAGCCGAGGGACCCCTGACCATAACGTCATAACACTCAATAATTTCACTAGATCCAGTGTCTTTCAAACCGAAATACAAAAGCGCCCACACACTGCTGCTTGGTGGCAGAAATGGACAAAGCTGTGTACCAACCCAAATGGCATTTCGTTTACCTAGAAATTTGTGGAGAAATAAATCTTAACCAAAAAAGTCCTTGAGATTGAATAAAAAACGCTACATATACGGTATTTTCAATTTTTACAACATTCATAATGAAAATCTAATAAAAAAATATAATAAAAGGCTATAAAAACCATTAAAAACTCTGCAGCCACGCTGCGACCGCACATTACTTGGACATTTCAGCTTTTTCGTATGAGCTTCAAACGTAGGACCTTCAGGGTGAATAATTCTAAGTGGAGCGAGGCGACGCTGTACAGAGATTAGACGTAAAATATTAATCAAACTTTATATACATCTCGTCTCGCTCTGCTGTAGTGGAGAGGTGCCCTAATACTCTAATTTATTGATAAAGGGCAGCACTCCTTAAACTAATATTACAATTTCGCAAGCTGGTGTTTATAACCTTTTATCGGCACCACCCAGAACTTATAATTAAATTTTACTTGCAAAACATTTTGTTGTAGGTGCAATATGTTCGATAGTTTCAATATTATCAATGTATTGCAATCATTCTATACTTCGATCTTAATGTAAATGAAGTTTATTACTAAGATTATTTTTAACACGTAGGTGGATCTAGACAGTTGTTACTTGCAATTAATAGAGTATAATAATAGTAAATGCAACCAACAGTCCAATATATATCCCTCATCCCACACTAGCTTAATCTGTATAGTGGGTATTGGGAACTACGAGGCACTTGCAGTCACTCAACACCTAGACCCGAAATAAATATTTGTGGATCACACATGCTTTGTCTCAGTGCGGGAATCGAACCCACGGCCTCTCGCTTCGCAGATACTCGCCCACTGCCCACGCAGGCTGTCATATTAGAAAGATGAACGTTATATTATATTATAAAAGGAAATCTTATTGAAGACTACATTTTGCCTGTGGCTCCGCTTGCGTGTTTATATTTAACTGTACTCCAAGGAATGGTGTTCTACGCCATAAATATCTACACCCAACATTATAATTTAAAAAATATATTTTTCGAGAATCACTTCCACCACTGGCATAAATAGCACCCTATATTTAAATCCAGGGAAGAGTTTATCTCTGTGCCTATTGTCATTAAAGTCAGTCAAGTATTTTTTGCGTGATTGTTTGAAACATAAACATAGGAACAGATAGTTACTATTTAGTCAGGATAAATTTATCTGTAAATGATAGTAACATGTAAGTGAAGGTAAAAACATAGCCAACTAGAGTAACACTGATTGCGATGTCTGATAGCAACATTAGGTTAGGTATCTTATAAGTAAATGTCTTAACACGTAGCCTATCGCTTGAGAACGAGCCCTTCTCAGACCATACATTTCCACACACACTTGGACACAGCCGGTTGTCAGTAATTTCAGCAAATAACATAGTATCGCAACAACGTATGAAATGTGAACCAGAGTACATTTCTATAGTAGTAAATGTGGACATAATTATTGTTTAAAGTGTTTGATTATGTATCAATGTCCTTTATTTAGTATACCATGTCCAGCAGTTATATCCAGTTACACCTATAATTATTACAATAGTAATTCTTCTTACTCGTAACCTCATTTTACTAAGCCAGAACGCATATTTTTAATTAGAAAAACACAAGGTAAATCCTCATTTACACACACTACTATACGCAACAAAAGTAAAGCCTATATGTATGTTTCTTTATACGAAACCACAAAAAGCTTTTACAGCAGTTTATTACGCAATAGCACACCGTACTGCTGAACTACACTTTATTGCCTATACATTATACCCATTATATCTGTAATAATGAGAAATAATTAGTATCATTATCAATAATTATTTTATGAACATACCCATTAGAGAATCCGAACAATAAATGTCTACACGTCTAAGTTTTTTGAAGGCTCAAATTTAACTTGCCAAATTCGCAACATTGCTAACAATCGTTGATGCCCCGGGGGGTGATCTCTTCGGTATGCAATGTTCAGACACGCCCTACAATATCGGAGCAAGGTGACGGCATGGTAGGGTTGCATCCATATAAAAACGCACATTATGAAGAATTAAGCATCATTCATCTGACAGCATTCAGCAACAACGCCTAAACATGTCCGTTTTAAAGGTAAGTGGGCTCGCGCTTTTGTTCTGGTTTGCATAAGTGTTTTTAAAAAACTTGCATCCTTTTATCTCTATTAAATGTCCTTTCTACGTAATATTTAATATGTTCACAGTAATATCAGTACATACTTTTGACTATTGGACATGATTTTATTGTTATCATTTATTTTTCTGTTTATGGAGTATGCTCAAAATTGGGCGAAGTAAAGGCGTCTGAGTAGGAAGGCGGACCCTGGCACTAAGCCGGAATAACGCCAAGCTGAAAAAAGTATTTCTATTAACTTCAAAGATTTTTTCATATTACTTGCATGTTTACACTTAAAAAAAACCTACCTGTATGTCAAAGCTCATAAAGCGGCATATCGTTACAAAAAGCCATCAGATAAGTACTTGAAAATAATCCAGTGTGAACGTTTCGTAATATCTTTTTTAGTTAATATAATAACCAAGTTCTGACAATCCCATACTAGGTTCAGTGCAATCCAAAAAAAATTACAACAGAGTAAAATTTTTATATTAATTATAAAATATAAATTATAATATTTATCGATTTAATGTCATCTATATTACAGGATACTTCTAAAGTAACTTGTTTGTACAGCAACATTAACAGTAGTGTGTTTAATAGTCTGATTCTACAGGAATCTTTTCAACACACATACAAAGTCAATGCATGTTATATTGTATAATAGATTATTATCATAAATTTCGCAAAGAACTAAATATATCATAATGAATTAAGGACCAGAAACCTAATCCTGAACTTATTAGCGAGTACTTGTTTCGAAATCCTGAGTAATCCACATGGCTCGTCATAAAGAATTAAGACTTAAATCGCAGCTAGTTTTTAGAGTTCCGTAATCAGCTGGACCCTAATATTGTCTACCTAAGACGTCTGCCTGTCTGCTCTAAGCTAAAATACTCTATCTTTAGAACCGTAATAGATGAAATGTTCACATAATATTTATCATTATGACGGATATCTAAACAAATGTAAAAATTTAATAGCGTACAGTACAAATCCCTCGGTGCAATAGTTCGACTCGCACTTTGGCGATATTTCCAATAAGTATGTAATTATCCATACCCGGTATAAAATCTTACCGTATTTTTTCAGATCGCAGTTGCCCTCGCCGTAGTGACAATGGCCAATGCTGGTCATTTGGGACACCAGTTCTTTAGTTCCCACGCTGGCAGCTACAGTAACGCAGCAGCCTATAGTAGCGCGGCTGCATACAGCGGGTCTTATGGTGGTGCTAACATACCCATTCTGAGATACGAGAATGTCAACAATGGTGATGGAACATACAGATACAGGTAAGGTCCTGTCCTGATGAAGATTACTCACTTACTCGTTTGCCGGCCTAAAGTAATAAAAAAAGTACAGTTTTTTTTGCTTGCCACCGTCCCAGCACGTCTTTCCACCATGATTTGACGGTGGATTTGGCCTCATTTGGGGCGACTCGCCTAGCCCCAACCCGCAACGGGAACCAAATTTCGCCATCACTTCTTCCGCTACCTAATTATCAGGGTGTACCACGTGCAGGTGAGGATGGCTTTAGACCCAAGATGTCGGTCGTCCTCTTACACGGGTAACTACATTATTTCGAGTTAAATTATGCAAACTAATTAAGGTACAGTGTTGCCACTTTGCCAGGATATAAAAATTAGGTACCTTTTGCTAATATTAACTAATTATTTTAGCTACGAGACCGGTAACGGCATCGCAGCCCGTGAGAGTGGAGCTCCCCGTGCCGCAGGACCCGAAGGTCTCGCTGTTACTGCTGAAGGAGGATTCTCCTACCGCGCCCCCGATGGTCAACAAGTCGACCTCACCTACACTGCTGATGAGAATGGTTTCCATCCCATCGGTTCTCATATCCCCACTCCTCCCCCCATCCCAGAAGCCATCCTGCGCTCCATCGAGTTCAACAGGCAAAATCCTTCTTCGTAAGTTATTTTTTATAATAATTTAAGCGATCATAAGGTTATCCTTTTTATCATAAGTTACATAATATTTTAAACTAACTATTACCCGATATGCCTCTTCATTTTTTAAATTTCTTTTTGATTTGTTTTTCGTTAGAAGCTGATTCGTATAATGATATCTTGCATACTGTATAAACTCTCCAAACATTCAAATAAAACACTACTTAGCTTACGTGCCAAAAAAAATGTTGTCTTTGATTATATCTATATAAAAGTTTCACACGATTCGATTATACTTGATTATCTACCGAATAGTATGCGATTTGAATTTTGAACCGTCTGAACAAACTATCAATCGTATTAGTCGACAAAAACCTTACAATTTGTTATTTTATTATCTTTTCTTGAAAGTGATTCAACTCGTATGAACCTCTCATAATATTTATATCATTTCCAGTGGTGACGGTTCCTACAACGGCGGCAGATACCATCACAACGCCTACCACTACTGAGGAATTTAGCTGATCACTGACCTGCAACTGACTGGCATGTTAATGGTGTTTTGAGTTTGCCATTTATTTATTACAGTTTTGTTTGAAATTGTTAATATAATTTTATATCATGCTTTGTGAAATAAAACACTTCAAAATAAAATACATTACCTTTTATTGCTAAAATGTACAAAAACAATTTGATTCACACTATACAAACCTATAGTCATATGCCAAAAAAAATAACAGATCATTTGTTCAAAAAGATCATCACATTCGAAAGAAAATATGACCCTACAGAAAAAAAATCCGGATTTTTCTAGAATTCTGAATCATTGAACTCCATACAGAAAAACTTGATATGTTAGTGAAGTAGAATGGTATCAGATTCTGCACAAACTGTGTCCCTATTTACTACGACCTCACAACACTCTAGAATCAATAAAGGACAAGGATAATATAAAATTTTACTTCTGTCGGATCATAAGCTGTGGAATAGATTGCCGGCACACACGTTCCCTCCTTCCTACAACGTGGAATCCTTTCAACAGAGTGTATAATAGTAATTAGGCAGGTCGGCATAATTCTTTCTACGGTGCGACCCCAACGTCAGCGCGTTCTGCCGGAGACGCCTAATGGCGTCATAATTGTGAGGGTCTCTTGAGGCTGAAAATGCCAAATTAACACATATTCTATTAAAATTTTGAGTCGGCTATTATAGTTCTTAAGTAACAGATAAACATACAGAGTGACAGAGGGCAGAGGCTCTGTAATAAGGTTCCGCACCATAAAAAACGTGTATTGAAAGATCAAAGAGGAATTGATAATTAAAGAGAAGTGAATAGAATCGAAACTTCAAATACTTATTATTATTTTCTGGTAAACAACACCTGTCTAGAAATGGAAAAGTGCTACATATGTTAAACCGGCATGTGACAAAATTTGCAAGAATTGCTCTAAATATATTTTCTAAGGAGAAAAAACTTGTCCGATCGTTTTTGGCGCCTTTCTGATCATGAATAGCGATGGATTTTTGTTAGTAATTAATTACAATTAATTTCAAAATTTTTGAACTATGTAGTTATGTACCCTGCACCAGTTCATAACATGATTACAATTTGCTTGACATTCAAATGACCTTATTTACTAAAGTATGGGCTCTATGAAACTCTATCCATTGAAAACATGATATTTATTCGCTGAAAACATGTTGACTACAAATGTGCTGACTACTGTCTGGAAGGTAGCCTTGTTAAGATCAAAACTCCTAGAACTAAATTCGCCTTGTAAATAAGTTAAGAGTATAAATAAGGATTATTATTAATTTTAATTCAGTCTCAAATAAATCGTCATCGTGAAGAGTTGGACTCTACATTTTTGATTTAAAAACCTCTTGGCGCTCCCGCGTAACTTTTGTCTATGTTGATTTATGTTTTACTTGTTTGTAGTTTATTATATTTTTGGTCGAGCTTTCAAACAAATCGCCTGTAATTCATACACCAACCTGAGTACTTATTAATATTTAGCTTGTCTACCCACCCGCATTACGCTAGCGGAATAGATTAATCATTAAGGACTAATGCATCTTGTTAGTAGAGGAGGCTCGTGTCTAGCAGTGGAACAGGGCTGTTATGTACTCTTTATTTTAAAAGGTGCTTTAGCTGAATATGGCAAAGCTAAAGAGAAGGGTTATTTAGCAGTCTATGTATATAATTTAGCGGTATCAAGTTCGTAATCACCAACATTACCACTTGTCTTAGTTTTCAGAAGTTTCCGATATAGCCAGTATGTACCAGCACAATTTGACCTTCACCTGCGCGGCAGTTCATTTATAAGTCTGATTGGCAGAATGAAGAAGCGTTAGGCATAGACGCCTCACGTGATTGGCTTATCAAGCGATGCTCGTCGTCTTTCGGACTCTGAATCCCTCTACTATCTATCTATGCTCATGACCTGTGCCGGTTATTATAAAAGTATAGACAACTTTCCGTTATCGATCGCGTTCGTCGTTTTTGATTATTTTTCAGATTTCACGTGAAATCAATTATTAACCCACTTATACACAACGGCTTCATTAATTATGTTTTAAATATTCATAATTATCGAATGATACTGCGTTTATAAACATTTTTCTGAAGTAATTACAAAGAACAAGAAGAAGAATAATATTTTACTTGACGGTAAGGCCCTCGTATACCTCGTAAGCAGTCTGGGTTGGTACCATGGCTTGGTTTATTTCTGCCGGCAAGAAGCAGTGTGTTGCAGCGTTTTTGTGAAAATACAAATTAACGACTGTAAACTGTGGTTCCAAATTCGATACAAAGACATGAGTACGTACGAGTTCTTTGTGTGTGACTTAGCTGTTAGCTAACTATCAAAGAAGGGATGGAAATGCCGTCAGCAAATTGCAGATCCTGTATTTGTTACTCTCTCCAGCTTCTCGGAAAATAATTATACAGCATAATATATAATTCAATTCATTCATACACGTCCAGCTGTCTGTGTGTCTTTTAATAAGTAGGTATAGTCACACACACCTCCTGCTCGAATGTCCCATCCACGCAATGGACCGACATAAGTTAGAAATAGAAATAGAATATAAGCTAGACGTAGATAATATGCATATAATAGTTAGTAATAAGTACATAGTAAATAAGTTTATAAAATATTGTAAAGTTATAGTAAATAAGGTTAATAATAGAAATAGGTAGTAAGATTACACTAACTATATAAATTTAGTTTATGTAAGTTTAGTGTTAAGAAAATAGTTGTGTATATAATGTATAGAGTAAGATGAATAGATTTAAGATACAATAGGTAATGTATAATTTGTAAGGTAAAATAGAAATGTAAGTAGCTTATAAGAGATTATTAAGAAAAAACTGTAAAAAATAAACAAAAAAATGGACAATAAGTAGGTATAGTAGAACGCTGCACGATGACTAAATTCTCACTGTTACCATACTTACAATTACACATTTACAAGCTCACACATACACACATCTTTACATAGTATAAAATTAAGTCGCTTACGCTGTCTGTTCGCTTAGATCTTTTAAACTTTTCAACGGATTTTAACGCATCAGCAAGAGATAAAGTGATTGATGAGGAAGGTTTATATCTATATCACGCTATGACCTATGGGAGTAGGGCAGTAACATGCAGGTAAAACCGCGAAGGAGAGGTAGTATTAAAAAATTCACGAATGAACCGATTTATCACGTTATCTGACATTCATCTCTTTTGAGTTTATTTTTCATCGTCACCTAAACACCTGCCATGTACATCTCTGCATCATCCTAAGGTTGGCTGAGCGATAATGCTTATAGCATTAAGTCCGCCTTTATACACCATGTATATGAAGTGTTAAATAAATAATTCATATAGCTGCTCAATAAAAAAGACACATTTTGTATAGCATGACTTTATTATTTATGCATAAGTTACATATTCACATTATTGGCTACACATTTTATTCATTAAATCGATATCACAGTCCTTGCATATATTATGAGGTACGGCATACATATCCATAATCCGAATATAAACGTGCACTTTCTAGTAATGGTAGCCGTTACGACCTCCGTTGAAGGAGCCGGAACCGCTGTCGCTGAAACAAAAATACTATATTATAATATATCTTTTCTCATTCATTATTTGACAGCCTCCGTGGTGCAGCGGGCGGGTAGTCGGCTGTGACACGAGAGGCCGCGGGTACGATCCCCGCAGCGAGATAATGTTTGTGTTATCCACAAATATTTGTGTCGGGTCTGCGCCTTGAGACCGAAAGTCTCTAATAGTTCCTGATACCGACGACACAAGACTTGAATCATACTTTGGGGTCAGGGCTACGTGTGTGATTGTTGTATGTATAAAAAAAAAATTAAACATCAATAATCGACTTCGAAACTAGAACAGCAATGCATTGAAAATTTCCCCATTTTATTTCGTATCATATTATATTATTATATTCGAGATATTGTGTATCATACTCATAAAAAAATAGACTAATTGAGAACCTTTTCTCTCTCTTTGAAGTTAGTTGAAAACGTTATTTAAAAAAAAAATTGTCGAATTGAAATTCAAAAATCAATGCGAGTCGAAATAGCACAGTATAGCTATGGTATTATACTTCACAAATAGAGATGACTGGTATTATATTACACTTAGGTCTTAGCCGACATTAAAAAAACGAAGAGGTTAACTTAATGGGACGCGTTTTGGTTTATATGTTACGCAATATTTTCGCCTGAGGATTTTAACGATTCTGCTTATAGCCGATAGAGATTATCTAGGGTGGTCTCATATAAATCTGTATAAGATCTCAAGGCGGATTTCGAAGGAAAAATTAGGACTATTAATGAATAACAGCAAATAAAGAAGTTGGTGTTTAAGGATTAGTTAAACTTATGATCCCCAGTTAACTGCCTCGGTTAACACATATATATAGCTATCCGATTAGACCCAATAGTCATGAACTCCAAATATCCTGTTATACAGTCCTATTTGGATCAAAAAGCTTAGCATTCTGGGATAATTGATGTAATAACGCCTTCCAGATAGCGATAACCTGCATAACAATGAGGGCGGATTCGCGGGCAAACGCTAGTACATAACACTTTAACTTACGAGGAAGGATTTTGTCTATTAAATTCGATGGCACGTTGGATAGCTTCAGGGATTGGCGGGGGAGTGGGCAGATGCGCACCGACGGGGTGAAATCCATTCTCATCGGCTGTGTAAGTGAGTGATATCTGCTGGCCATCAGGAGTACGGTATGAGAAGCCACCTTCGGCAGTCACCGCGGGGCCTTCCGGTCCAGGGGCACGAGGAGCGCCGCTCTCGTGCGCAGAAATACCGTTTGGAGTATCATAGCTGAAAAAAAAACGTAATTATTTGGACAGGCCCTTTTGGCATACACAATTACCTACCACACACAATTACTACCACCTTGCTAGAGCCCTCGTATGCGAGAGGCTGTCTGGGTTAGTACCACCGCTTTGTCTATTTCTGCCGTCAAGCAACAGTATGTGTGTGTAAAATCTTATGTCTCGGGGTGACGAGCGCAGTTCAGCGTCATACAGTACTTTGTAATTCAAAGTGTGTGGTGTTGCTTCTGTTTATGGGCAGGGGTGTCGCCTACCATCAGGCGAGGGCTTGGCTCGTCTCGCCATTCAATCAAGTATCAAATAAAAAAACTACCTAACAACATAGAATACTTACTAAAATTACGAAATATGTATATGGCCATATTGTAAAAACAATTCAACTAGAAATAAAGCTAAATTTATTTGCAGTATTTAAATTTCCTTGAAGCTAGCATTTGTTGAATTGTCTAAACGGGCGGGTCGCGTGCAATAACATAAACATGCTCACCTAAATCGATACGTTCCATCGCCGTTGTTGACATTTTCAAAATGGAAAGGCGGCGAGGCTTGCCCTGCAGGACCGTTGAACGCGCCCGCGCTGGCTGGAGCATATCCTTGTGGAACTAGATGGTCGAGACGCTCCCCGCTCACAGCCACTAACAATGCCACAGCCACCGATAACGTCTGAAATTAAGTAATGTTTTTATACGCTGTAGACAGTTTTGTTTGAGTGGTAGAGCCACGCTGTAGACAGTTTTGTCTACAGCATGAATGGGCTGGCTCGCCCGGGTCATTACCACTGTCTCACAGAAAACCGACGTAAAGTAGCGGCTTGCTGCTGCGTTTCGTACGGTGAGTGAGATATCCGGAAGCCCAAATCCCCTCCTCTTCCCTATCCCTAATTACCCCTTTCCTTTATGGTCGGCAACGCGCCCATGATTCTCTGGTGGTGGGCTTACATGGGCGGTGGAGATAATTTAGCATCAGGTGACCCACTTGCTCGTTTGCCGGCTTATGCCATAAAAAAAAACATACAGAAATAAAATTCATTTAAAACCATGATAAAACATTGAAATAAAACTAATTTAAACGGATTGTACGGCGATAAAATCCGTTTAAATTAGTTTTATTTCAATGAGTAATATACGCGTAACCATAAGAAATCACCATGATAAAACATTAATGCGCCTGATGAAAATCTTGTATCAATGGTAACGCTTCACACATACGCGTACATGTACAATTAGGTAATTCTGTATAAATTTACACTGGCAACATCATCAAAACACTTTGCTGCGAAAAAGACACCGTGAAATTTGTTCATGTCACCAGTGGTATTTGAGTTACCTGGGAATTGCAGGTCGTGATTAACCGGATCACATTTTTCAGGTTTAAACTTATAAAATTCATATTTATATATTCATATTCATATTTTGTAATGTAGATCGAAACCAAGCGAAAGCAAAACAGCTATGATACTAACTCAAGTCTAAACTTTTAGTAGAACAATTCGCATTATAAATCCTTTTTTATACGCGCATACCTATAACAAAGACTGCGTATTGTAGTATATTTTTATCAAGTAATTCCTTACCAGTTTCGACATAATGTTAGAATCGTCGTGTTCTGCAGATGAAGCGTGTGCGATTGCTGCGAGCGATGCCGGAGACCGAGTACAGAATGCAGGGATGTTCACGTTTTATATCCGAATAGCTTGCCCTTTCGGCGGGTTGCCTCACCTTGCCCGTATTGTCGGTGCTTAGGTTATTGTGGTGCAAATGACGAGAGTCTCCTAAATAGCTCGAGGCACTTCAATTATATAAAAACTTTGCAAAAACATTATTTATCACGTAACCGATTAGGCATATTAAAGTCGATTTTCGAATTAATTTGAGTTTATTATAAAAGGAGGGAAGGTGAAATGGGAGCGATAGGGCAAATATGTGAAAAGGGTAAAGCGAACTGTAATGAGATGCAAGAGCAGGTAGAACAGGGAAGAAAGCAGGCATAAGCTGAACAAGTTGAAAGTGAATAATTTATTGGAAATTTCCCCGCAACCCTCACTGGCAAAACAGATACAGTCTCTAACTTAGCTCACCAGCTTACCCTTCCCAAGCCAAACTAACATCTTCCATTAGGCTTTTCCAATCCTCATACCATGCCTTAAAATTCAGCAACTTTTCTAGTTAAGCCAACAAACTAGAAAGAGAATAATCACCTGATCTGCCCATAAACTAAATTCAGTCAGTGTCTAAAAAAACATATCTTTTCATAAAGGATGCCTTTGAATTCGGCAGTGAAGAGGTTAGTGTGAACATGCTCCTGTCACTAGTTGAAAATTGTGCACTATAAGCAAGGCTCACATTCACCAACGTCCACTTTTCTTTGCTTTATCTTTTACCTTTTGAGGCAGTGAGCGTCATTGTCTACGTTACTGCGTGTTAGAACTACGCAGAATCTATCTATCCACCTTTAACTAGTATGCTAAAAATCAAATTTGGATGTTTGTGATTTTGTTATTCTATCACGGCTAAACTTTGTCATATACGATGGCATAAAATGTATGGATATGTGTATGTCATGCTCGCTTAAATGTCTGTGCTTGCGGCGGCGGCGTGTGCCGGTCACTTCCCTGTAACATAGTTGAGAAGGCCTACGGCTAACACACGCGTCATGCTCGTGAACGGGTGCTGCTTGTATGGACTGGTCCACTCGGACTGTTATTGCTTGTTATAGTTAATTTATCCATATTACTTGAGGATCATGCACAAAAAATATTATAATTTCATTAGTTTACTTTATAACGTTCCTCATTGGCATATATTGAGCTCTAATCTAAGCAAAAAATATTTCAGTGTAGTAAATCAGCTTAAAAAGCAGCAACGTTGAATTTCTTGCCCCTTCTTCTTTAACGAACCGTCATTCGGAACTGGCGGTAGAGATAAAATATTACTCAATCTAAATGAGTTTTGTCATTTTAAGGATTCAATAACTATTTGATAGATTTTTTTGATTTTAGAAGATGTTCATAGTGTCTCGGTCTCGGCTCAGCGTGCAGCGGTCGCCAAGATGTTTCCATGTAAAACCGGTAGGTCCAACATAACCTTCAGGCCTAGGCTTAGCTTCTCCACGTTAACAAAATTTAAGTATGTTTTACATATTAACATAATATGAGCTCAGTGTTACTTTGTCCTGCCCTTAAGTACAATTATGAGATAAGACAAACTTAGTTAGTTGCGCCATTTTCAACCAAAGTGTTTCAGACACACGAAGTTTTATTCAAAAGCATATATATTAAATAAAATAACATGAGAAATTAACGAGGACAAGAATCCCACAATGGTATGCTCTTTGAAGGAAAATGCCAAGAAAACATATAGGTGATTTAAGGTCACTGACTCACTAACGACACACCTACCGATTGATTCCTAGCAATCCCTCCCAAAATGGACTTTCCTTGTTGTGGGAACATTATGACCAATGAAATAAAATGATTATTATTTCATATTACACGAGTTTATTGATTACTGTACATTGTAACCATACGGCTAGTTTTTATTTTTTCTCTGGACGTAGCTTAGTACGTGTTGATGTGAATGATTGTATGAATGAAAAAAATCTAATGATACTAAAAAACCAAATACTAAAAACCTACATTTCACGATTTACATTAACAGCAATTTAAGTTGACCAACGCCCTTTAATTTCTATAGTTTATGTAAGAAATAAATGTTACTTATGACTTTGGCTTTAAAAGTGTTTTTTTTCAAGTTTGAGATAAACTTATTTTATTTATATGTACTCACCAATACAAAATCTATATAGCCATGTCTGCTATTGCTTGTGGAGCAGTTTCCAAAATTTCCCTTAAGCTCGGTTGCTTTATCGAATCTTAACCACGAGACCAAAATTGTACGAAACCACACTCGGAGTAAATCCTATCTAATATAAAAAAAATCATCAAAATGCAAATTCATTGGGCGGAGATGTAATATCATTATTATAACATTATAGTAACATGCATTATAAACGAATACAGATAAATTGAGAACATCCTTCTTTTTGAAGTCGTATAAAAAGTATCGTCGCATAACTTGCTGTATCGGGGCTTGAGAAAAATTACCCATATCCTCTACTCTTCTCAGTCCCCAATAATTTACGATTCCCTTATAATTTTAAGTGTTCAGGGATGACGGTGTTAAATTACTTTCAGATAACCCACATGCTTGTTTACCGACCTTGTAACAAATAACCGCTAACGCTTGTGCATTAAATATTAAAATATTTTGCGAACACGGCACTGATGGCCCGCGAGCTCCGCCCTACAACGTGCCAATCCTCAACACTCGATATAAACCATATCAAACGATATTAAACATTATAATTTGAGCGGAAGAGTTCAAATGGATGTAAACACTAGTACAATTCGAATATTATTTCAATTATATAAACAATTGCAGGAAAACCGCGGGCATCCAAAATTCTGTCACGATCACTTAAGATGTATTTGCGTGTTAACAATTTACATATGTTTCTTCACCTAAAAACATTGTCAATAAAGAAGTGGCAATAACTTCATTAAGGATTTTATAATACCCTGAATGACAAAATGAGTTGGACGTTCGCTTAACAGTAAGCGTCACGCCTGCTCATATACAGACGCAACACCACACAGAACTTTAGCACTGCATAGTATTGGGCAGCGCTCTTCACTCTAAAACGTAAATTGTTAAGTCCCATGATGCCCAGTAATTTCACTGGCTTCAATTTCCTTCAAATCGATACACAACAATCCTTATAATATATTGCTGCTTGGTGGCAGAAAGCACTAACCCAGACGACCCTCGCATACGTCTCTAGGAAGAGACGTAAATGCACTATTTAAAAAAATAATAATAGGGCAATTTTAATAGTTGAAATTGGAATATCATCTGCGAGCAATATGTCGTAGTATAGTAGGACTAAGGTCCTGCAGACCTAAAGAATTAAAGAGGATCAATAACACGGGTCAACACAAAATTTGACCTTGACTTTAAAGCATATTATTTCGATATTTTAGGTCTTAATTAGACGAAAAAAATATATATGACGTGAAAAAGTTTGCTTTTGTATTGAGGAGGCCGATTTAAGTATATCTTTCAAAATCTGTGGCTTTAATTTTTTATTGAAGATGAAAGGTTTCAAATAAATATTTTTATTATTATTTATTAAGTTTTATTATCAAAATAACTTATAATAAGTGGAAAATAATTTAAAAGTGCACGCTTTTACTTTTTCTTTTATGTTCATAAGTACTTTTTCTCACTAAACCCCAAATATATTCTCCCATCATCTTTTCATTGTATTGGCCTTGATATCGTTGTTCAAATCTCATAATGTCCTCATGAAAACCTTTTCCTTGCTCTTCTGAATACGCTCTCATGTTGTTTTTAAATGTATCTAAATGATAATGCAGCATATTTACTTTTAATGACATCCTACAGAGCATGGCCTTAATATTTTTTAGCATATCGTCAACTCCGTAGTTTTTAGCTTTGTTATTTCCTAAAAATCCAGAAACTACTGCTTTAAAATTACTCGCTTTTTGAATACGATTCAGCAACGTTAGAAATAAAACAAATCGCCTTTTGAGTACGATTCAGCAACGTTTGAAATAAAACAAATCGCTTTTTGAGTACGATTCAGCAACGTTGAAAATTTTTCATCGGCGAAAATCTGTCTAATTTGCGGACCATCAAAAACCCCAGCTTTAACTTTTGCTTCTGACTTGTAATCTATCTCATTCTCCCGTAGGCTAAATCCTATTTTTGTATATGTATGTCTTTGTCGTGACGCATTTTCGTTTCATCGAGTTTCAAAGCACAACGATTCTAAAGAAGTTTCACTTCAATAAAAAATTATATATCTATCACATTTGATTCACTGCTTAATTAAAAATTGCTTACCTTCCAAATATCTTTTACAATAACTACAAGCAAAATGTGGAGCCCATGGCTTGTCTTGATGCCGAACAAGACAGTCAAAATATGCTTTGTAGGCTTCACAGAAAACGTCAGATGTATTTAGTTCGTATTTTACATCGCAAACTTTAATAGATTGACCATATATATATAAAAAAATGCATCAGCATCATATTTACTCTTTCGCGACGATATTTTTAGACTTGTACAAAACACCTAATCGTTGTTTATCACTCGAGTGCCATCTAGCGGCACTTTTTGAACGTAAAAACCCCATTCTGATCGCGCAGTAGTTTTAAATGTATTAAAATTTATGAAAAAATCAAAAATGAGTATTATTACTACAACTATCACAAAAGCAAAAGTTTATTGCGGTTTTGTGCATAATTAACCGAAAAATCATAAAATAAACTTTAGGACAAAGAACGAAATTTTTTTTGTGGACCCGTGTAATTAATAATTTATTTTAGATTTGTAAGTATTGTGCCCTGTTTTATTTTCTATTTTTCTATTGTCACCGTGATGATAAAAAAGCTAACTAAAACGTTTCTTTCTTTGTGTCTGATACCATTCTAGTTGCTATTAATGCCGCCTTCCCATCATGATTAGACGGTGGATTTGATATGTTGGGCGAATAAACTAACTTTTTTTATTTATTTTAAATTTTAGTTAAATAAAAAAGCTTACAATAATTATTACATATATATAAAATTTAAGCAGTTTGCCTGATATGTTAGTGAAATAATATATGAACATTTTCCTTCAACCGTAAAAACGATCAGTATAAATATACAAGAAAACAAGCGTTCTTTACCGACTAATCTATACTCCATAAGATATTCGTAAAATAAAATCGATTGATGTTACAATAGATTAGAAATATGCAGTTAGTGCATAGTTATTTGACAAGATCATCAGCAGACGCAGAATTCGAATTGCAATATAAATGCCCCATCCGTGCTAACGTCGATTTGTATCTTGTATAATTCAACAAAGACCTTTTTGTTCTTAGGCAACTACAAAACGCATAGGTATAGTAAATTAGCATTTGCTTGCGACACCATCTACGCGAATATCTTTTACCGGGATAATAAGTAGCCTATCTCCTATTTCTGGTCTTGATCTACCTGTGAGGCAAATTTCATCCAAATTCGTTCAGCCGTTAGTTAGGGCGTGATTAATTAAGAAAACTCACAAATATCTAAACTTTAACATTTATTCTATTAGTGGGAAGCAAGACTGGTAAGATAGTAAGGAGTAAAATCAGTATGATAGTTAGGAAGAAGAATTAATAAGATTAGTAGGAAGTAGGATTAGGAGAATAACAGGCAGTAGAATTAGTAGAATAGTAGAAACTAGGATTAATAGAATAGCAGAAAGTAGGATTAGTAACTTTATAGATAATAAAATTATATGGGTGAATTCTAAACCTTATTTTTAAGAAAAAAAAATATTTTCAACAGTTTTACTATTGGCACTAATTACTAATATTATTGACAAAAATGTTCCAAACAAAAAATGTGAAACATGATTAATTGCATATGATGACGTAGCCGATTATTTTCACGCGGACTCGCACATCGATTCTCAAGTTAACACAACAGTAATTGTTACACTAATTGTTGCAGGCAACAAAATGTGTTATTACTGCACAGTGCACTGTTCGCCAGGCATTCTGCCAAAGCTAAACATCTATGCAATAAAACAATATCTATCTAATTGAGCGACGAAGATGCGTGGAAGATTTCTACCGGTGGACCAGATTAATGCGTGGCGCACGCTCAGTATTGCCGAGCGAGGGATGATGATGAAAAAACAACATTAAAACCCTTATTCCACAATATTCGAGTAAGTTTTACCCACAAATTAAGGATTTACTGCCACACGCAGACACGTCAAATAACTTTAATTATCACATTCTTCATTTCTTAAAATTTGTTTCTTTCTACACCCATAGCCAGATAATGCTTTATGGTCCGTTACTGAATACATAAAATACCAAAAACCTCGTTATTTAGTATAGAAATAATCTTAATTGACGTCTTGGTGAAATAATTAGTTCATAAGAAATGGCATAATGGAAATTTAGGTAAGTTAATTGAAGTCTCTGAGTGCGGTAGTTAGAAAACTAGTATTTAATGTAAGCAGTAAATATCTTTGTTCCGGTATATATGGCTTCTTCTTCACAGGCAAGGTAAATATTATTATGTCAGGTATATATGACTTTTGTATTTTACGTGTCATATTTAATTTTGTTTATTGTTAATTAAATGTAATCTTACTACCTATATGTACGGTTACGCATATTCAGTCAGTAGTGATCTAATCAAAATACGTAATTTGAGCAATCCATTTTAATGAATCGTAATCATATAGAACTTTGCTCTGATTTGAATCTTATCAACTCTACTTTTAGAGGGAATTTCAAAGATTTTTACGCCATTCAAGGAGCGAAACAAAACATACGGTGATGCATTTGCATTTGAAAAATATAGAAAATTCCGTATAGAAAATTCTATCAGGGGACCTGATGGTTAGTGATCACCACCATTTCTAGGTTCCTTATATGTGAGAGGCTATCTGGGTTGGTACCACGGCTTTGTCTTTTTCTGCCGCCAAGCAGTAGTGTGTAAGCACTGTTGTGTTTTGATTTGAAGGATATAAAAGCCATCTTATGACTCGGAACGACAAGCGCAGTCCTATGGCATTGCAGTGGTTTGCCATGTCTGAGTGATGCTGTATCGGTTTATGGATAGGTGTGGTGCTTACTATCAGGCGAGCGACCTGCCCGTTTCGTCATTTAGACAAATAAAAAACGATTCCTGCGTGAATAGCCAGGGGAATTGATATAATGCGTTACCGATGTTTAAGGAAAGGATTGTGAAGTGCGGAGTGCTTAGGAAGAATTTCTTAATCACCTGACAATCTTAAAATCTATCCGCATTTTATATATAAAATACCCGCTCCCCACACTGAACTACAAACACCAGCTGTTTGCCAGTATACAATATCCCAACGTTGATGTTTGTAAAGCCCATTTAATGCTATAGTCAACTAGATTTGTAAATCTCAAACTCAAATTCATCATGTAAGCACGTGGCGGTATAATCAAATTGGGGCCCCGATAGGGTTTTTTTTTTCTTTGCTCGGCTATGACATGGGCTAAATAAAATGGCGTCGTTCGCGGGTAATTTTAGTATGCTTAAGATTATGCGATTGCATTTGATGTCGGTAGCAAACTGCCTTTTATTTTATAAACATAATATCTTGGCCATAGTTTGCATTGGAACTATCCTCGAGATTTGCGCCCCCCTAGGATCGGGAACCCGGGACGGACTGTCCCACTTTGTCCACTACTGATGCAAATTATACTACGAAGTAGTAAATTACTCTAAAATCTTGATAAAATTACAACTACGAAATCTCAAACGTACGAATATCGAAAATGTTATAGCGTAGTAATATGAAGCATTTTGGCCGCTCTCCAATAAAACAATCAGGCGTAACGAATTAAAGTACACAAACACAAAGTAAAATTTATTGAGATCCATCCAGACGCGCTTTTTACATACATCTCTTATTTCATTTAATGTATACCGTTTATTTGGTTTGTTCGATCTGCCGTACTTGCCAATGTGTACACGAACTTCCACTGTTTATTGCACCTGGCGATCGATTCAAAACATGTCATTTATCTGATTGCAAGTGTGTAGTACTGTTAATGTCTATTACAAATCCCGCCAAACAAGTTGTTAGGCGAATTAACATTTTCATTTTACTGCTAAATCAGGTTGCGTGGAATTTTTTTACTCGTCTGGTAACACGGTCGCTGTCCACAAGTGATGTTTTCGATTTTAAACCCCTGATAAGTCATAAGTGTAACGCTTAAAATTCTGATTTGCAGTTATGTTTTATAGCGACCACATGACGCAAAACATACTATAGCAACTCTCTCAGGCGAGTTTAGGGGTCAGTGCATATAGTTAAGTTCAGGCCGGCATAATTCTGCCGACTATCGAGGGACGCAATGTCACTCCACGGTCGACATTATATTTGGACTGCATTGTACTGCATCACATATCATATCAGTGTGATCACTTTGCTGTGCCACGTTTAAAAAAAAGCTGATGTCCGAAACAATATACCTCCTATCTCAAGTGCTTGTCTATTATTTCCTTATTAACAACTTTCTGGTTTCAGTTCTATTTTATTTATTTTATAGCAGCCGAAGGTAAGCTAACTAACATAATATAACATTGAAGGCATAAATATAGCTTTAAATATTTATCTAAAAGATACCTATATTGAATGCTAACTAATCCTTTTAAATAAATTTGTATAAATACTAGCTTTTTCTCGCGGCTCCGCCCGCGTGATCTGCTTTTTCCGGGATAAAAAGTCGCCTATGTTACTCAGTGTTAATGTAGCTTTCTAACCGCAAAAGAATTTTTGAAATCGGTCCAGTAGTTTTTAAGTTTATTCATTACATATAAAAATAAAAATCTTTCCTCTTTATAATATTAGTGTATAAATAATAAATACACCCAACAGTAACACACATAGTCCTGATCCTACACTACGTTAACCTGCATCATGGGTATCATGAAACGAAGGGCGTTCAGTCCAACAATTTATTGAAGTGAAACTTTTTATCGGCGTTGGAAAAAATAAATGTCCACACATTTTTCGGTTACGTCAGATTTTACGGTTACGCGTCAGATTTTTATTTATAATATGATTCGTCTTTTAATCAGTCAATCAGAGACAGAATAAACCTCAAACATACTTTACAAACGAAACAAACACATTCCTAAAGCTAAATGCCACACTAACAATAGTCAATTTACTTGTTAAACGTTAACAATATTTAAAGGCATCAAAATAATCGGCGAATCACCTTGACATGCCATTTCGATGCCGAACCATGATATAACTGAATCCTTGATTTACTGACGTGTGTTACTTTCTTATGTCACAATTTTAAGGTTTATCGAAGCCCTATATTTTGATGAGTAATGTTATATTGAGAAATATGCAATTTATCATGACTTGCGTTTATTTATTTTTTATTTGCCCGAATGATGAAATAAGCAGGTCACTTGCTTGATGGTAACCGCCACGGCTGCCCATAAACAGATCCAAAATCATACTGAACTTTCTATAACAAAGCACTACATGGCACTGGACTACGTTCATCGCCCAGAGACTGCTTACGCACTGCTGCTTAGCCGCAGGATTAGACAAAGCAGTGGTACTAATCCAAGCCGTCCCTCGCATACGACGGACCTACCACTTGTTTGATTGCATCGAGTTGCGGTTCGACTTTTAAGGTATAAACACCTACAATATCTGTAGAAAAAGCTGTCTAGATTCACTGTGACTCGACCACTCAGTTAATTAGAAAGAAAGAAATATAATTTATTTACCAGAAGGCGACATAAATAAATGTACAACATATGAAACATACGACACAAAGCGCTTGTTACGCAACGCCCAAGTAAAAATTACTTAAAAAATAAAATAATTATGAAAGCGTATGTCACAGTGGTAGTTCCTAAATTGGCCGTTATTACATGGACCGGATTTAAACGGACATTACAAAACAGGTTTTTATTTTAACTAGGCTTTTTCACGTCTTAGTTATTAGCAAGTGGCAAATGACTAAAACTCTTTTCATGTTTCAGTTTTAATGTTACTCATAAAGACTACGTTATTTTTTTTTATTTCGTTTAAAATATCTAATCATATTATTCATCCTTTGGTTTTGTGAAAACCCCGTTAGTGTATATACAATTACTACAGGCCGGCACAATATTGAGGACCAATGAGAACGCAAATTCTCTAGACGATTGACATTATATTGAACTGCAAGGTACAAAGAACTTGTTGTACAAGGTACTTGTAATTGTTGTAGCTTGATGCTACAAAATAATCACTATGCGGTGCCGATATGGTATAACAAGTTTTTTTTTATAATATTCGAACAAAAATATTTTGGAAACGAAAGTATGAGGCGAGAGGGAATCTAAACTCATACTGATTACTGTCGTCGTTAATCCAAGCAATAAGCAAGACTTACATACACAATACCTGACGAATCCTGCGTGCACTACCGACCTAAAAGGAAAGAGATGATTAAGGGATTGGAGAGGGGAAGGGGATTTGGGCCTCCGAGAATCTCACTCACTGTACGAAACGCAGCAGCAAGCTGCAGCAACTTTACTTGGTTTTTTCGATACTAAAAAAATAAAGCGATATTAAAAACGATCTTTGATTCAACCCGGGACATCCATATCTACAGTCCGTTGAATGTCATGTGTACAATATGTATTTGGTATGTTATGAAAAATATAGCTAAAAATAATGATATTATTAAACTTCAAACTAAAGAGATTTTCTTGAAACAAGAGGATTTCTCGAGTAAAGTTTTCTATGCTGCAAAAGCTTTTTAATCAAATTACTTGAGAGGATGTGAAAACTTTGTGGCTAAACTATGTCTCTTGTATGTACGGAAACCAGAAATTTCATTACGTTACCTGTTAGGTACAAGTAAAGGACGGAAAAATCAAATTTTAATCTGTTTCATAGATAAGGAGATCGTCGTGACAACGTCTATTAATGTGATTGGATTACGAACTTACCAAAATAAACCCTCAGCCTTACTTGTCAAAAGCCACAACTAGGTTTTTCCCGGGTTCCCGTTACCAAAATATACCACCGGAATCGGATATCAGAAACGGATAACTAAATAATAAACTAAGTTGAAAATAACATTTACCAATTTTGAGTCAGTGCTTTTGCAATGTAAACATCAATTTAAATGGGACTTTCAAATAAAAAAGAGCATCAAAATCGGTTCACTCTATAATTAATTAAATGCAATTATGAAGACATACCAAGTGCCAACCTAACAAAATTTGTAAAAATGAATTTCATAAAATGTTACAAAATAAATGTAAAATAGTCAATCAAGTCAAGTTGTAAAGTCAATGCGACTTTCACAAATGCTGTTATTCTCCAAAAGAATATTAATATTTATTTATTTAATAAAGGGCTATTTCACAAGTGTTACGAGAAATGAAAGGTCCACATGTTTGCGGGCTGCGGACTGTGGCCGCGATTGTCGCGACATTGTCAAGGCCGCGGAGACGGCGCCACTACGCATGGGCACTGGCATGGGCACGCGACGCCATCGACGCACGCGATCCGAACACACGGGACGATTACATAGAAAATATTATTTGTTTTTTGGATTAATAAAATAGATACAGAAAATTAAATACATACATGTTTTAGTACTTTTCTAAGTCACGTGTATATTAATTGTTAATTATCGCTTGCTTTAACGGTGAAGGAAACATCGTGAGGAAACCTGCATACCTGAGAACTCGATAAGATTTTCGAAGGTATGTGAAGTCTACCAAGCCGCATTAGGCCAGCGTGGTGGACTAAGGCCTAACCCCTCTCATTCAGTAGAGGAGGCCCGTGCCCAGCAGTGGGACATGTATAATACAGGGCTAGCAAAAAAAAAAGTACTTAGACTTTGGCCGAGATCGTGCTTATTATACTTATGTCGCATTTATGATATTCATATGGCTAATCCATAGTGACTCTCTCTGATATGATGATGCTAAACCACTACACCGATTCGGGCTTCTTTTTATCCCAAAAAAAGACTGACGTGAGCGGTGCCACGGGTATAAGCTATAAATTCATTGAATTCGAAATCAATTAAGTAATTTTTACCCTCTTGTTCTTATTTTAAATTACACGTTTCGTAAAAAAACGACTTATTTTCTTAAGCCCAATGACATAATTATATCAATAAAGAGACGTAAAGCCAATATAAAATTGCTGTTACGTTTGTCTTAACATTATAAATATTGTACAAATTGCGAACGGCATCGGCTTTGTTCTACTTTTTATAAAAACCATTATGAGATAACCGATGCGTATCGGAATACCGGATGCTTTGCGGATATTGAAAATTTCCCCAATATTTGCCCCTAAAACATTCCACATAGTGTAAGCAGACGATGCAACAGCTTACATAAGGCGAATGTATTGCGCAAACGCGTCCGGGTGCCGTAACGGTGCATGGACAATCCGGAATGCCGCCGATTTGACGCGCGTTGCCTCATCGCATAACCCATTTGCCGCTGAAGGTCGTTGAGAATGTGGACACAGCCTTATCAATCAATTTTTAAAAAATGCGTTGATAAGTTTCACATCATTAATGACATCTTTACGACATTTTTTAAGCTCAATTAGTTTACAGTTATCTTGTTTAAAGTGTACCCTTCGTTCAAGCGAGACTGGTGAACCTAATTAAGCATAATAATAATCCCACATAACACAACAAAGGAAACCCTGTATGGAATCATGTGTACAGTGATTTTACGATAGGTACTCTTTTAATTATAGCAAGTTTTAAAACCTTCAAACGAGTTATAAGACTGGTAGTCGGACATCGCTCATCGACCTCAAATTACACTTAGTACATGACTATAAGAGCTAGTTGTACTTAGGATTATGATGTCGAAATCTGATCAAATTCAATGCGTAAACGCTGGTATCGGCATGCTACTAATGGACGCAATATGTCGTCATAAATTTGCGTCATTTAAGTAAGTTATTAAAAAGGCCCTACCTCGCGTAGTAATATGACGACAATTCCGGATAGAGGCTTCAGTGTGTGTGTTCGGAGATTCAGAGATCGAGATTGAGTGACGGTCAAAATGTGGTTTTAGCCGGTAACAATATGACAAATCCCTTTTACTTTAAAACACAAGCTTTACCTTTACCTTTGTGCCCCAAGAGTTTCCCCAAACCCATAAAATATATTTTTTTTTTGTGTTTTTTATTTTAACTGCAGTTTTTGTGAAGCTTATTATTATATTTTTTATGTAGCAACTACTATTAACTTATATTTAATTGTCGAGCATTCGGAAATACAGTATGTTCATTGTTCATATATGTCGTACTATCGCAATAACCTTCGTGCCTTCATTTCTATACTAGACATGATAAGGTCGGCATTATATTGTCCTTAGGGTGGTTACATATAACATTCTGTGAACTAGGTTTATTAAAATCACACCGCGTCTTCAAAAAAGAGATTGTAAACAGATGTAACATAATATAATCTGTAAGAGGTACAAAGTTTTTTGTGTAAGGCAATGGTACCGCCTCGGTCGAGCTGGTCCATTCATGCTCTAGAGCAGGGATTCCCAAAGGGGTCGATGTATAACGAAACCCGCATAGTTTTTAAATTGGTAAGTATTTTGTATCGATAGGAAAATAACTAGAGATAGGATTTTTGGTTATAGTTTGGGAATCCCTGCTCTAGACAAAACTGTGTACAGCGTGGCTCTACTACATATAATACTTACATTTTAATGCGTATTTCATGGTGTTTTTTTTTATTACAGAGGGCGACAAACGAGGATGTGGTATACCTGATGGTAAGTGATCACCGCCGCTCATGAACACCCCGAGGAATCATGGACGCGCTGCCAATCTAAAGGATAGGTAAAATTAAGAGATTGGGAAGGGGTGGGGGATTTGAGCCTCCGGATATCTCCCTCCCTATATGCAACGCAACATCAAGCTGCTTCTTCACGTTAATTTTCTGTGATACATTGGTAGCGACCTGGTCGAGCTGGCCCATTTATGCTGTAGACAAAACTATCTACAGCGTAGCTCTACCACTTTCAATATACTAATATGGACTGTATTGTCAAAGGTACTAACAACGTTAAATGCAATGGAGGAAATTGTAACTATCCGAACTCTTACTATACAACTTTTCCCTTTCAGATAAAAAATACAAGTCTTCTCATCCAGCAGTGCACAGATTGTGTACAGATCTTTACAATCGATGATTGACCTTCCGGTATACAAGCCACTACGTCAAGCTAATGATACGTCATCGACGAGAGCACATAATAGTTTAATTAGGTGTTGACTAACTCGGTCAGTCCAAGCTTGTGCGCGTCAAACTGCAAAACCAATAAAGCCAATAGTAGGGACTGCTTAATATTGTAATGCCACGAATCTGGACTGGTACTTCGCCCAGAAGTAAGCCTGGTAAAGATAACATAAGAATATAAGTTAAGTTTTAAATACCTCAATATTAATTTGTCAATGTAAAATCATCTTTTTTTCTAATACAATTATCAAATCAGATATATTTTAATTAAGTCACGATCATGATCTGATACATGGTTAACAACATTAAATAGCTAATAAGTTTGCATCAAACATTCCTTGTTGCTAACAAATCGATCAATGTTACAAGATGTGACCCAACGAACGTTGTTCTTGTTACCTACTTATTATTAAAATGTTAAACAATGCCATTTACAATAGGTAACGGGATAAATCGGGTTTGCATTATGTAGGTATGTAGTGAAATGTGCCGTTGACCGTTGGCGTCGTACAAAAAACGCAATAAGCTATCCTCTTTCAGCAATTGACAGCTATTAACAGCAATGACTTGACAGACTCAGGTGTTACCCGACACCTGTTAACAACGGATGCTAAAGGTACAGCACGTATACCTCATATAGATCTTTAACAGAAGTAGTGTCCACTAAAAGGTTTTTTTATAGCAGACGCCGGCAATTAGATTCCCGAATGGTAACTAATGACCATTGCCCATAAACACATGCAATAACCGAAGAATCATGGATGTGTTGCGATATAGACAAGGGCTGTAGAATGAGAGATGGGATTTGGGCCTCCATATATCTTATTAGATACCATAATAAACGCAACAAAAATCTGTCATATCACGTCAGTGTTCTGTGTGACAGGCGTAACATCTCGTTCGAGCCGGCCTAATCATATTGTAGACAAAACTGTCTGCAACGTGACTACCAATTCCAAGTAGAAACAGCTCAAAATATTAGAAGTTCTTATGAATAGAATTATTAATGAGAGCATCGTAAATAAATGATACATTTAGAATATTGGGGCACCGATTGCTAGTACGAAACAGGTGTATAATAATGAATAATTCATTGCATTTATCTTTTTTTTTCTGGGACGATAATGTTGAAATGTTTTATTAAGTTCATATTCTTTTTCCCCTATCTATCGTATGTTTGAGAAACATCATTCGATCATTGTTTAAAAGTAGATCGGTGTGACTTACAAAGTGTCTGCCTAAGTGCCTAGCGCCGCGCTGTACAAAGTACCGTTAATAAAATTAAAACAGATTGTAATACATATCTTCATCAGTCATGGTCTGCTTATCAAAGTAATACATTCGACATTATTGTATTGAATTACAAACATCATAATCCGGACTTGCTAAGAATGATAAATGAATTGAATTAAGTTTTATGAAATTTTGTAACAATAGCTTGATTTTCATTTGAAGAAATGATTTACTATAAAAATTTTATAGAATTTTAGTGGTAGTGAATATACTAAGTATAGAATATAAAAGTTCATTTTCTCGAACAATACCGTAAGTGTATAGCGTAAATAATAAAATTAAATATGCACATCTTTTGCAAAATGCTGCAGTATAAATAAATATTAGTATCGGAAAAATTAAAAATTCTGCATCAAACAGCAATAACGGAAGAAGATAGTACCCAGTTTCCATTTTATGAAAATGGCACAGCCAGCAGCGCAGCAGTAACCACAGAATATCAAAAAATACTGCTTACTTGTACGAAGATATGTGTATAATAAACTTTTTACTTCCCTAATTATTTCGTTTAAAAGTTCCCGGGAGCGGTTCAAAGTAAGTTTTTAAAAATACTTAACTACTTACTACGTATGGTTATTCTTATACAACACATAACCTAAATTTACTGTATTCATGGCATATGTGTAATAAAAGACTAGCTTATTGCATAATTTCGAAAGTAATAATACTTCGGAGTGTAGCAGTCAATATTAGAGTTTCTAAGTATATTAGTAAATCACTGTAGTGACATGACGACAAATATAAACAACTAATGATCATCAAGATTTTAAAAAATATATCCCATTTATTATCTCATTCCAGCTTTTTTGCTTCACCTGTTATACTCCTTTTACATTACTTTGTCACATCGGTAACTATGATTGCCATTAAGTTATTTAAAAATCCGTTCTCGACTTCCCGCAATTTTCCACCATAAAATTTCCGAACCGACATGTTTAAAGCCTCATTTAGATGGAGAGATTTTTGAGATGTGGTAGTCACGCTGTAGACAGCTTTGTCCATAGCATGAAAAGGCCACCTTGACCAGGTTGTTAAGAATGTTTCACAGGATACCGATGTAAAATAACGGTTTGCTATTGAGTTACGGTGAGTAAGATATCCGGAAGCCCAAATTCCTCTTTCCTTCCCAATCCCTATTTTTAAGGTCGGCAACGCGCCCATAATTCTTTCGTTTTGTGAGCGTACACGGGCGATGGAGATCACAAGCTGCATGTTACAAGTCTCTTATATAACAGTTTTCTGTTATATTGTTGCCTCTGACATATGATACACTGATACACTGTCTCCGTATATAGTCCGGCTTTATTTTACAGAAATGTTCGAAACCGACAATTTTAGACAAATTAATTTATAGCAAGTTCTATATTTTGATCCCATTTGATTTTATTGATAATCGCTAACAGTATGTACCTCATCGTTCGAATTACGAAAAAGTTTTAACCTGTATCTTAGGGCTGAGTTTCAAACTAATTAAACGTAAATGTTCCTTCAATGTTAACAGTGTAAATATTGCAAGCAATAATAATTTGCTAGGCTAGTCTTTTATTTATTCCTTTAGGTTAGACAATTACGTTTGCATATTTGTGAGTTTGTAGAAACGGATTTTAAAGAACTTATCGGCATTTCCGTTGTTTAGCCTCGGCAAAATAAGGGATGTTATAAGTTTGAGCCATTTGTCTATTTTTCTGTCTGTCTTTCTATTTGCGCTCAAATGAATAGACTTTAAGAAATCTGTTCAGCGTATATAAATTACAGATCTTTGAGGTTAGGTTATTTGATTCCGTGGTTTCAGCGCCAGCAAGTAACATGACAAACCAATGTTGCAAATAAAATTACCTCAGCGAACAGCGTAAAGCTCGTGTCTAGGGTTACCAGACCGTAGGATTTGTATTGAAACATCAGAAATATCAGGCACTTGTTACGATTTTGGCTGGACTTTGATAAAGTCAGAATTTTTGTGTAATGGAAAAAATATAAAATTGAAAGTGCTATTCTCTTCTTTTGGGAAACTATCAACTTTTAATTGACTTAATTAATCAGCACTTTTTAAATAAATCAGGACTTTTAAATTTTTCATCTGATAACCCTACTTGTGCCGGCACTTGTACCGCCAGGAAGGCGTCTCGCGCGTTGCTTACACGACCCATCTCGTTCGCTCCAGATCCTAATGCGATTACTTGCATACTATTTCCTACTCGATAATGCGTAGGGTTTAACGCAAAGAACACACAGATGGCATATCGTATGTCCTATGAGATGATCGCAGCCATTTAATACTCTTAAAGAAATGAGTAGAGTTGGTTCTGATTTGGTTATTAAAAAATTGGTGTGTGTCGTGGGACACCAGGTAGGAACGAAGTTCCTTCGGCTAATGTAGAATCGACACAAATTGCAAAAAATTCAAATTATCAACTAAAATAACAAAATATGTCTCTTTATTTTTGTTTGACAACATAAAATTACATAGAAATAGAATAGAAAAATAGAAATTAAAAAAAGACGTGTGGCACTCGGAGACTGCCGCGGTAAAGCTATTGTATAGCATTTTTTATCAACTTATGTAATTATAAATAATAACGAGCTAGCGTAATCTTTTAAAAATCGAAGGAGATATAAAAATACTTCAAGTATAACTGGCTGAATGAATTTCATTTTAATAAAGGAACTAACGCTGGCTGGTTATGCGACTGTCGCGCTTTAACGCTTTTTTCTTACGCTTTTTTCTTACGGTTTTACTATCACATTTTTTTCAGTTCGGTCACGCAGCGAAATCCCTATCCCCTCCAAGCCTGCCGTAAGGAACTTCGTTCCAAAAATATTCTGGGTAAGACTATCCCATCTACATGTATTGTGGATGTTCATCGGTGGTGGATAATCACTACCATCTACTAGTTTTATGTTTGGCAGACAGCAGCTAGACGGTTTCTACTGTAAAATAAAAAAGGCAGCAATTTGAACGCCCCAGAGAATTTAGCTTGAAACTCCGAAAACAAGTAGGTATTGCAGGAAATAGAAACATAAAATCGTTTCAACCGTGCATTTTGCTCAGGCAGTCATTCATATCTGGCTGAGAAACTATTACGGTGCAATAATCCGAATGTTCAGCATGCGATGATTTAAAATCTAGAATAAATCCTCTATTAGACAAAAAATTGTCTGTTTACTCAAAGTAGTATGCTATTTGAAATATAATCGTAAGAGTTCTTTATGTCCATTGTTTTTGTTTATGGATTTTTAAAGAAGCGTATCAATAAATAATATGAGACTTCCGATCGCGTGCCGCACTTAGGAACTGTTTTGAATACGAAATAATCTTATTCCGGCGCGATGTCTTACAGGAAACGCGTTTCGTGTTCGATGTATGTCAAATTATATTGATCAACGGCTTTAAGTGACAGCAGCTATACAATTTCCGCCGATTATCGTATAATCTGGCTGACTGATTGATTGATTGACTGTTTGAACGAATGATTATATTTAAGATTGCGAATGTATGGCATGTGATTTTGGAAATTATAGCGCAAAATTATAGCGCGTGTGCAACGGTAGCGTGTTTGCATTTGGATATTTTCGTTGATAGAGATGAATAAATATTTTGTGATTGAGCTGTGATTATGTGGAATGGTTTACATAATGATTTTAATTGCCCTTACTTTAAAATCTTTTCTCTACTAAGATCAAACACCAAACACAGTATTTGTGAAAAACATATTAATGATTAAGAATTTTATCAAGTATAATATATACTATGAGTGTTATAGCAATATTTTTTTGGATTTAGTAGATTATAGATAAAAAAAGAACCCTACGCATACGTAGTCGCACGCACTTGGCAAATTTTACTATGATTAAAATTGTTAAAGCTTTCCGACTACTTAAAACTTTACTTTTTGGCATAAGCCTAATGCCTTAAATTATTTATTTTTTGCTTCGTATAAATTATTTCAAGTATCTCCAAAAAATGGAACTAAAATTTATCTTTTCACAACAAAAATTAAGTGAGGCAATATTCATTATAATTCAATAATCATGCGCTTCGGTATTATTCATTCATCTTGGGAAACACGAAGGGTGATTATACTGATTCATTCATTATAGAACAGTTAGGGATAAAAGGCAAGCCAGACTGTGTTCACGTATTCGTATAAATTCGTAAAAAACTAAGGTTCCCGGAGCGCATCAAGAAATTATAGTAATGGTCTGATGCAGCGCACAAACAGTCTTAATATAATGTTCGCATGTCTTGATTCCGAGCAATAGTAAATCAATTATTGGTTTACAGTTTTAAATCATAAAATAATTTAAAGCAGGAAATTCACGCTCATATAAATTGCCAAGTGAGATGTAAGGACAGCAATTGTTGGGGTAATAAATAGCTCGTAGCAATCCTGAACAACCCATTCCAATGTATCTATACATACATTCCTCACATACTACACGCTTTAATGAAATCGACCGCACTGTTATAGGAATGCACTATGGAATTTTGGGATACGAACCGTAAAATCGATTTAAGTTTAAATCTCAATATTTGAATGATAAGTCTCGGTCATATTCTAATTGGGTGCGTGAGAATGTTTATGCGATGAGCGTTATTTATGCATTATTAAATAAAAATAAATATTCTCCATTTGATTATAGTATTGGAATATTATGGTCGATTTAATTGAGAATCTCATACTACCGAATACTAACTACGATACCATAATTAATGTGCATTACGAGACTTTTAAGGCGTGGTGTGACGAGCCCAATCCAATGCCATGTAGTGTTTAGTGACTTTCCTTGTTCCAGCCTAATTTAAAAAAAGTCCAAATTTTATAAGAGTAGTTTATTGATAACACAATTCAGTAAGATAATAATAGATTTATACACATTTTTAATCTTTAGACATATTAAGAAAAAGCGTCGCCTTCCTCTCTCACTTCACCCTTGCAATCAACATTTTAGATTGACCCAATTCTCCTATGAGTCTATATTACCGCTAGGTTAAAGTCGATGGGAGATAATTTAGTAAAAGCCCGAAGCGGAGTTTGCAAATAGAACCAACAACGGAAGCACGCAAATTAGTATTTATACAGGTTTGATAGCGTCGCTGACGCGGGACTAATAGGCTTTTTATAGTCTTAGGATTCCGTACCCAAAGGGCCCCAATGCAACCTACCAACCTTACTAACCAACCTTATTACAAAACATACGCTGGCTGTCTATCACTCTTACGTTTAAAAAGCTTTATCTTTTAAGTTATAATAGTTAGGCGGCTTAAAATTTTCACATAATATAAAGACAGCCAACTGTTACACACATAGTCTTGATCCTACACTAGGTTAATCTATATCGTGGGTATCAAAAACTATGAGACTTGCGGTCCCACAACACCCAGACTTGGAACAAATATTTGAAGGTGACACAAATATTTGTCTCGTCCATACAAACATATGTTCAATTATGGCAGAATTCATAAAAAAAGAAAATTTAAGAGTGGGTATAAAGCCTTCGGCGCGAGAGCCCAGTTCGCACTTGAGTCTTTATTACAACATGCCCTAAGGTGCGTCCACACTTCGTGGCATTTCGCCGCACCGAGAGGTGTGGCTGATGTCGAAACATACACTGTCGAATTTTGCGGTGACTTAAATAAACAATGTCAAATTTTAAATGACATATTACAGGGTCTCAGAGTGGATCACCCATGACCATATGTCGTAACATTTGACAATTTCTGTCCACACTTGAGTGTTGGTCACACGTGTTTATCGCAGTCACGGTTCTCAGCCTTTGGTGTGGTGAAATGTCATTAATCACAGACAACTTAAGCTAGGTTTAGTTGTCTGTGTCATTAATGAAGACGCACTTTTATTCGCACTTATTCGAGTTTCATCAAGATTCAAGATCAAGATTTCAAATTAAGACAAATTATAAACAAATTGTATTAAGAACAATAAATCAGGAAAATAAATGTACCGCATTAGACGCAATTAAGTTATCTTTAGATGGTTTTAATCACAAGAGGTACATTAATTATTATTACTGATATCGGGACCAGGTGCCAAGGCAGCCAATTAACTAATGACTTAAGTTGGAAATCCACGCTTTATGAGTCACGGCAGTTAGCATAGATTTCGAACCTTTTGTAACGATACGGTAACGAGGTACAAACTCCTTGGACAACCTTAATAGCTTAAGCAGAACCCTGTATGTATGGAAAAACTTCTCTTATGACACAGGCGAAAATATCACAGAAAACTGTTATTTGTGAGGACGCGGCATGAGGTTCTTATTTTTAAATTGCGGGTTGTGGGATGCGTCGCGTTAATGACAGTTTTGTCTAAAGCATGAATATGCCGGCTCGGCTAGGGTACTCTATGTTAGGCTATAGAGAAAATACGTAGATCTTAATAAAAATATATTTGGAAAATTGTACACAACAGAAAACAAACACACGACGGGTACGTTATATAATAACAATCAATACGAATAAAGGAAGTGTCATATCATTACAAAGTAACATATTACCACTGTCGCAAAGAAACTAACATGACGTGGCAGCTTGCAGTTGCGTTTCGTATGGTGGGTGAGATCCCATTCCATTCCCAATCTCCATTCCTTTAATTTAAGCTTTACTAACACATCCGTGATTCTACTAGTATTGTAGATGTTTATAGTGGGCGGTAGAGATCAGGGGACTTGCTCGGTTACGTGTATCTGCTATACAAATACTAAATAAATATAGTCATGATGATACATTTAAAGTTGCCTCTAAACAAAACAATAACTCATTGAAAGTGTTCAATTACGTAACTAAAGTTTTGACGTGAATTGAAGTTTAATTAAAACAATAAATTATTATAAATTTAAAGAGATCTTCCCCGATGATTTTTACATCCATCATTCGTAGTCTAATCTTAACTGCGAGCTTTTTTATTTTGAAAAAGGGGGCAAACGAACAAGCGGGTCACCTGATTGTAAGTGATCACTATGGACACACACAATATCAGGGGAAGACTCACAACTGCGACCCAGATGTCAAAAAAATATTTAATACACAGTATTCATTTTAACATTTTCATATGAAATATTACCCAAGAAATCAACACAAGAAATAAAATTACCCACAAAGAGCTTTCGTAGCATAAAGACAGACACTTCGGGATTTTCTTTCTGGCCGAACTCTAAAATCCATTTTTGTCCGCTTTGTATCATTAGGCGAGCGAAAAAGAGACTCAAACGAATGGTAAAAGATACGTACCTGTAACACCTCGAGTGGTGAGTCAGATTATCTGGAAAATCTACGCTGGAATAAATAGTTTAGAAACATTGAAATTGATAATGAAATAGATTTATTGCCAAGTGAATGTTGATTTGCTATTCCTACGTTTCGGTTTATATTTTTTATTTTATTTAATCGAATACATAGTGTTAGTCATGATTTTTTTTTGATTTATGACTATTCTCAATATTTTTTCTATTTAAATATTGCTCTTTTTTATGTTAACTATCGTTAACACTATTATATTGATTGATACACATTCTAACCTCCTTTATAATAAAGACAAAAGCAAATTATTGGCTTACTATTGAATACTATACCTATCTTATTTAAGATTATGATAGCAAATATGGCGAAGTAATGCGTGATATTACGAGAAAACAGAAATGTAGTAAGTATAGACACAATAATTATTATTCCTAACAAATCACAATGAAACATTACCTGTTTCGCTGAAAGACTAACTGCGCTGATAGTATTTAATGTTGTTGTGTGAAGTGATACGCTCGGATATCAGCGACTGATACATAGTAATCAACACGAGTGAATTGTTTTTATTGGCAAACTCCTCCAACAAATGGCCCCGAACCGTCTGGCTTACAATGTTTACAGTTTTTTTCCAGTTTCCCACATGTACAAAACGCCAATGTTTCTTGTCACTGCCATATTCATGTACTTATTCTTAATTGCTTCTATGGAAGATTCTGGAAATAATCACCTTGCTTATATTTTCAACCGAACAAATAGATGTCTTCCATCAAATGTCATTGAGGTAACATTGAAAAACTGGTTACAAAACTGGTGGAAGGAATTAACAAAACATTCAACAGAGTTTAAACCTCCTCGGTGGCGCAGTTGTATTGCGTACGCGGTACGAATGCTGTGGTGAAATCTCGGGTTCGATCCGCGGGTAAAAAGTGATATAGGGTTTTTCTATCACGAAACGCTCAATATCAGCTCGGAGTCTGGAATTTGTGTCCAATATGGCGATAGGCTCACCCCATATCACATCATGGAATGGAAATAGACTCGGCGAAATGTGGGTGTACTGGTTACACCTCTGCCTAACCCTTTGGAGATTACAGGCCTGAATGCGTATATATGTACAACAAAGTTTTAATAATTTATATAATTTATATATAATAATAATTTATATTTTTTTGAATATCTTTATCTGTATAACTATCTTTACCACTGTTTTGTACGCGATTTTTTTCCTAAAAGTGTGTCCTTCATAATTTAGGACAGGCAGCATCTTTCAGTGAGAAGTTATTACGATTAGTAATGGTCGACCGTTTACTGCGCAAAGTATCTATCTTCATCGATGCGTCATGTGGCAGGAACCACCTGTCATTAGTCGCAAATACATTGTATCATTCCGCTGCAATGTGCTCGTTAAGGCATTTTAGCGACTCACTTTTGTGTTTTATATATGGATTATAAAATACATAAAAAAAAACACGATTAAATACAGTAATACCCCGGACTTACGCGATAGGTGGGACCGAGCTATAACCGTGTAATTCGAATTAAGTAAGTCGGGGTACAACTTTGCATGCACTTTTGAGTGACATAATTTGAGGTTATCAACGTAACGTACGTACGTACGTAAAACAATTCAACGCGGAACACGTTCGAACCTGTCGTAAACGGACCACTAACATGGTGGAATATGAGAGCTGACGCGCGCGGCCATCAAAAAGAATAACCGCGTATCTCCGAATACGCGTAAAACGGGGTAGCGTAAGTCGGGGTATTACTGTATATTATTTCCTGGTGTTATTGAAATGGTTGTCGAATACAATAATTACTTTTAGTGCATTATTAGCTCTTTGTCTTGTCTACTCCAAATTGTGTTTAATTTTATTTTCTATTATCGAATTCAAGTAAAGGCTAATCAAAATGTAAAAAGTTTAACGTATACAGTTTTTGTATTTTTATTATTATAAACACAAGAAATTCCTTTTATAATTGAATTTAAAAATAAATAAAAGTAATTTCTTTAGTAAAAGTTAATCAAATAATTCATTTATACAACATATCTCTTGTAATACTTGTGTATAAGGCGGGAATTCAAGATTTCGGAAAGGCAGTTATTTTCAAATACGACGACGGAAGGCAATTTCTGTTCGATTTTAGCTAGTGTTTTGGTACTGGAAATATTTTGAATTGTAAAAAAAACTATTACTGGCGTGAAAAATATAATGATATAATACTCGTTACTAACCTAAAAATAATAAAGAGTACAGACAGAGCTCAAAACCCTTCGTCCTTTTTTGGCGTGTTAAAAATGTGGCAGTATAACATCGTTATTGAGGTTACATTCTCAATTTCCATAAATTTACTAAAGAACGTTCAGCGGTTTTACTCCTACACCCTTCTGAACGGGCGCCGAATAGGAATACACATTTTCACCTTAGAAACATAGGGACGTAATTCGTCTATAACTTATATAAACTTACGCCTGTTTGCTTATGAGGTGATGAAATACAAATCTTACAACCCATAATTAAGAATCAAAGGAAAAAAGATATAAACCAAGAGATATTATCAGCAAAAATAACCAGGAAATGACGTCTATATTTACGACGTCTTTGATTTTTTCTCTACAATTTGAATTGATCATTTTACACATGAATATATTTAAGAGTTGTTATAACAAATGATCACCATAACATGAGATATAATTTCTCGCTAATGATCAAGAAAAATATACAGGGGAAAAATACACATTGTATTACATTACATACTTCAAAAGACCTTGTCATTATACAAAGTAAAGGTTTTGGTGTAAATAAAATAAAATATACTCGTATACAAAGCCCAAACGAATCCGTTTAAGCACGTTTTCAAACCTACAAAGATAATACTTACAAATTAGTTTAAATGTGATTATTTAACATAATATAAGCTCATGCCTGCCTCCCCGAAGGAGTAGATAGAGGTGTGGGTAGTACACCCACGGTTTGCCGAGATGATTTTCGTCCCAAAGTTGGTGAGCCTATCGCCATATGGGTCACAATTTCCAATCCCATGCAAATCATGGTTTTACGAAGCAATAGCTCTAACACACATTGTGATTGACCGAACTGGAATTTGTATCTAGGATCTCGCAATTTTATAGCCTAAGTATGCTGACACTAAAGATACATGAGCAGATTCGGCGAAGTGATAATTTTATGTCTTTGAAATAAAACTAATTTAAACGGATTTTATCGCGGTTTTTACTAGTCCACCCCGTGACCACGAAGGTAGAAAAGCTTTCGAAACGTCGGGATCAAAATTAATAAAAAAACCCCGATAAAATCCGTTTCAATTGGTTTTATTTTATTGTAATACTTATTAGTAATATTCACGTAAGCATAAGAAATCATAATTTTATGTCTTACAACTCTGCATTTACGGTTACATATTCTTTGAACTTTAAATAATATGTTTACGTCATTTTTACAATATAAGCTAGTTGCGAAAGCAAAAAAAATATGAATAACTCATACACATACTTCAACATACATACAATTACCAATCTGATGGGCAAAAAACAATTATAATTTTACTAATGTAATTCAAAAAGTTGCTGCAGAGTATCAATATAATTTCATGTGGAATATTCGTTCCCTCAGTAAACTCTACGCAACAAGTGAGGCGGCCCTTGTATGAGGATTTGTTTCACTTGTTGATTTATCACAATGTTGGCTTTAACACGCTGAACATAATCCGATTAACAAATTCAGAAGGGTGCTCGCAGTTTACAATCATTTAATACATAGATTTGCATGTTATTACACGGTTATTGGTGTAGGCGAAAAACATGTATTATGTTTAACATTTTTTTTTTTGGTTGGGACTTGGGGGCGACATTTATAGCATAATACGCGCAAAATACCTTAAAAGGTATGAAGTTAGTCACGATCGCCGTCGCGGCTATTGTTTTTAGAAATTAAAGTGAGGACAAACCTTGGCTGAATTCGTTCCGTCTAAGTTATTTTGCTCCTATTGTATTTTGTTGTTTGTTGAATTCAATATTTAGATGAAACTTATATATATGTCCGAAAACATATCAAATGTACAAAACATTGACATAGATTAGCTATTCACCATATAATCGCCATTTTGTACTTTTTGTACTAGCATTTTTTTCGCAGCTCCCCGGCGTGGAAATTTTGGGTTGGGCGGAAACTTTACCATAAATCAATACACTGGGCGCCAGCTTCCTTAATAATGCCTATGCTAAAACAAATGCATGGTCAGTCATGCATGACTGTCATACTACAAGACCAAGATTTCTCTACGCTCTCTCCATTCATCCTCGTGGTTATACTACGACAGCTCAGTTGTTTAGTGGGAGTCAAGCTGGTCTCTTTGCCGAATGAGCAATTTGGCCGCCGACAGAACTTTCACTAACCAAGATAGATCTTGTTGAAATAAAACTAATTTAATCGGATTTTATCGCGGTTTTTCATTAATTTTGATCCTGACGTTTCGAAAGCTTTTCAGCCTTCGTGGTCACTTAGTCCACCCAGTGTGTAATATTCGTATAAACATAAGAAATCATCAAGATAGATCTTTCAAGTGATCGTGATCTTTCAAGTGTATTTGATGTGTCTTTCAAGAGTATTTGTTTTGTCGCGTCCCGAAAAAGACTATTTGACCCTAATAATTATACTCACGGTTGTAAAGACTCCCTCCGCCATCTATCCCCATCTCTAATTGCTGCGCTTTTTTTGCGATATGTTGATCTTTTGTTTGCCCAATTTCGAGTCTTGCAGGGTGAAGTTTCTTGATCATAAGGACTCCCTCGTGAGAACATTTAAGGTGTTTCAACACCTTCTGTGATGTTAGGAGTTTATATAACATTGCAATATCGTCCTGCTTGAAACTCCCATTTAATTTTTACGTATGGTTCGAAGTTTTGGATTTAAATAAGAGAAGCTGTAATTGATTTGGGGTAATATGTTACAGTAATTGAATGTAAATTGGTTTCTACATCTTCGTTTCGAAAACACACGATATTTTCCCCTATCAAGATGATAAGAAAATGTAATGCTGGGATTTTAATCATTGCAATTTTATAGATGCCACATGATAAAACCTTTTATAGAGCTAAAATAAATTGTACGCAAACTAGACCGGTGATTATCCGGTTGAAAATGGTAAAAATAGAAACAAATTTATAGTAGAATTAAACCCATTGTAAAAGCAAGAGAATACAACAAAATTGATAGGAAAAATAAATTAACGGCGATCTGAGGTCGGGAAGTGGGAAGGGGGGGGCTTTTAAGGGTAAAAAACGGTTTATCTCGATTTCCGGAAAAACTACAAGTCCTATGGAAAAAATTCAAATCGCAAAGTTGTAGGTAATAAAAAGATCTACAACTTTTGTATACACACTCTCTTCACATAACCTCAAAATATATGTGAAAAATTCAAATAACCAAGTTTTTTGTTTTTATTTTTATCTATTATAATAAATCATTTTTTTTCACGAAATTTCGTGAAAACTTACCTTTTTGTATCCCAAATACACTGTAATTTTTTTGATTTAAAATATTTTTTTTTTTTTTTTTTTTTTTTTTATCCTGGCTCGGCAAAGTGACTACGCTACACCTGATGGTAAGTGTAGCGCAATCCAAGAATAGTGTCGACCAACGATAAACAATGTGTCCATCGTTGGTCGGCAAGATCATGCCGGCCTGCCAAAGGACCAAGGGGGAGGGGATGGAAAAGGGATGGGAAATGGGTTAGGATCAGGGGGCAAGCCCCCTGGGGAAAACCGGATATACACTGGCTGACCCTGGAACGCGACCCACACAAGGTGGGCCACTATGGCAGGTTTTAGCACCAGTGTACGGTGGTCGCTATCCGGTCGGATACAAGTATCCTCCCACCAGCAATATTTATTTTTGCACCTTATTTTGACTTAATATCGAAAAAGCAGCCTAATTTTCAAACGAAAATTCTCACGTCAAAATATGAGCTTTTTTAAAAAAGTCTATTGGTTTCTTGTTCATTGAATTCTCTACTTTCTGATGGTGTAAAAAAATATATACATTACTATGGTTAATGTGCTCAGAAAATGTAAAGTTATAAGTTAATATTTAATAAGACATATCTACAATATTTTGAGAAAGTTGTAGAATCTTCTTTAAATTATATGCGTAGATGCCTCTTTATTGTTATTTTAATATAACTTATATACCTGAGTGATCTACGGAAAATTTTAGCCCATCATAAAGAAGTGGGGAAGGGGCTAGGTGGGTCTGGGCCTTACTACCTGTTATTTAGTAGTTCGTTTCTTTGCATTTTCTGAGCACATTTACCATAGTAATGTATATATTTTTTTACACCATCAGAAAGTAGAGAATTCAATGAACAAGAAACCAACAGACTTTTTTAAAAAAGCTGATATTTTGACGTGAGATTTTTCGTTTGAAAATTAGGCTGCTTTTTCGATATTAAGTCAAAATAAGGTGAAACAATGAATATTTTAGATCAAAAAAATTACAGTGTATTTGGGATATAATAAGGTAAGTTTTCACGAAATTTCGTGAAAAAAAATTATGTTTTCTAAAAGATAAAAATAAAAAACTAAAAACTTGGTTTTTTGAATTTTTAACATAAATTTTGAGGTTATGTGAAAAAAGTATGTATACAAAAGTTGTAGATGTTTTTATTACCTACAACTTTGCGATTTAAATTTTTTCCATAGGACTTGTAGTTTTTCTGGAAATCGAGATAAACCGTTTTTTACCCTTAAAAGCCCCCCCCCCCTTCCCACTTCCCGACCTCAGATCGCCGTTAATTTATTTTTCCTATCAATTTTGTTGTATTCTCTTCCTTTTACAATTGGTTTAATTCTACTATAATTTATTTATGTTTCAAAATGGATAATCACCGGTCTAAACGTATTAAGTTTTTCTTGAGTTTCTAATCAGTTTTTTTTATTTAAAGTAAAGAGCTTAAATGGCAATTTATATTGCGCTAACTTAAGCCGGTTTCAAGTTGCGATGCCTTACGAAAATACTTTATACTACTGGTCACCCTTTATATTCCAACGTATTAAATATATAAAAATATAGACCCATACCAAAATTATGCCATTTTCGGCCAAAAAAAATCCAAAATCGCTCCAATCTGGTATATTTACTCATTGTCAAACTCTGCATACATTCTATAATTAACACGTTTGTCTTCTACACCATCGAAATTTAGATATAACTATAGAAGAACGCACTTATAAACCACTACCTAACTTAGACATCACAATATACCTAATTCATACGGGATACAAACAATTCACATCGCACTTCGAGTTAAATAGATAAACAGTTATAGTTAATTGGTGGTGTCGACGGTGAAAAATCACCAAGATTTAATCAAATCAATCAATTGGAGTAAAGCCAGAACATTACAAGGAATAACTTTCACTCAGTAGGTAGTAAAAACTTTCAAAAGAGGTACCTCCTTTAATTTTGATAATAATAAAATAAATATTATTGTTTTTAGTTTAAACTTAGAAATTCTAGATTTTGCACTCTTATTACCTTTTATCCTGGTTCGAGTAACTACGCTACACCTATTAGTCTAAGAATAGTGGCGAAAAACAATAAACATCGGGGCGACAGCTGGGCTGAGTCACTAACACTATATATACACCCTCTGCCGGCAATACCAACTAAAAACCCCGAGGTGGCCTTCTTCGGCGCATGCAAAGCGGCCTTAGGATATCCTTAGATAGGCTAAGGATTGCTGCCGGAACCGCCCCTGCGAAGTGCCGCCATGGAGACCGACTCCTTGTGGGGGCATTCAGAAGGCCTCGCGCAGCTTTACCTATTTTTTCAATGTTATATTTTGGCGCTATTTAGCTAATTCTGAATCATGTGAATCAATGTAAATTATGTACTGTAAAAAATAATTCGCAAGTTAATATTAGTTTTGATACTTAGGTAATTGGATGGGTTGCGACAGCGGCCAGCAAACATCAGAGTCAAATAAATCCTAATGATATAATTGCATTGGTTAATTTGTAGCTCACTTTATGGTAAGAATAGTTTATTTCGATTTCCTCAAATACGGCATTATGTTGTATCAGAAGTAACATAGTTGTGATCGGAAAACAAAACTCTACCCTGTACATCCTTTTTTCATCCCAAAATCGAAATCCCTGTTTCTAGATCCGTTCATTGTTTCATCCGTTCATTGTTGGGACTTTTCTCATTGTACGACTTTTATATCGGTAATCCGTACCACTCCCCGCTGAGCTATCGCTGCTATTATCAACCAATATTAATAATAAGAAATAAATGATGTATAGAACAGGATACTAACCAATAAAGCACGAAGCCTGCGACTGAAGTGGTCACGTGGGCTGTTCACGTTGTATGCTCGGTCGTACCTCTCAGCCTCAGTGCCTACTTCAGATGTTCAGTTCGTTTCATTAGTTTACAACATTTCCAACTAAAATATCAAGTCGGAAAGTTTCGAACAGTTTTAGCCACATGTCTAAGTATTTAGATGAGGGTACTTCGATATTTATAAAACGTAGGTATACAAACCAAGTGTGCCACATCTTTGGCGGACATTACAAGAGCAATTTATTTATTAAAATAACGTTAAATCAATTATGAAGAGTTTTAACTTGAAAAGGCATTTTTGTATACTCCGGTCAGGTCTTAGTGCGGAAACGTCGAAAGTGCACTTAATTGAAGTACGCGTGATTTTAACTTGCCCAAGATTTCATATATATGATATATACTTGTATACAAACTCACGCCGGCATCGTACTAGTGTAGGCAGGGATTACGAGTGCCAGAAATTATGTTCCTGAGACCTTTTTCGCCCATGAGCATGCATGAGCATGTTCACTTATTTTTCGTCGAATATCTAATGACACTTGTTCATCAGTATTTGGTTACGATTCGCAACCCGCAATATGGGTTAACTATATAGCCCATGAATAATACGCATAAATTATTTAAAAGTAAGTTGTAGAGCCACGCTGTCTATTGTCTACAGAATTGACCGGGATTATACCACTGTCTGACAGAAAACCGATGGAAAATTAAAGCTTGCTGTTGCGTTTCTTACGATGTTTGAGTTTTCCGGAGGGCCAAATTCCTCCTTCTCTCCTCTCCAATCCCCATTTCTATGCACTTTTTACTTTCACGCTGATTCTTCTGGCATTATGGGTGTTTAAGGAAACTGAGCATCACTTAACATCAGGCAGTCCACTTGCTGATATAACAAATCCAATTTTTAATTGCGTTTTTTATTCATATGATATTCACGCTACAGCCACAGACAAAAAGCGTAAAAGTATTATAATTTTAAAACCAAATGCATAACACATTGTATATTGGACTGTCATTTTATTTTGCTTTAATTAGATGTCTAGATGCGCGTAGGTGCTGATATACGTTTGACATGTGATCTTTAAGAGAAAGTCCATATGAGTCAGGACCGACAAATCAATGAACACTCGAAATATAAATGACAGAGCCATGCTCTAGACAGCTTTGTCTATGGTACGAATGGACAGGATCGACCAGGGCATTATCACTGGTCAGAGACCGGAAATGTGATATTTTCGGAGACGCAAACCGCCTACCTAATCCTTATAACGATCTTTTAAGATCTGCAATGCATTTATAATTCGTCTGATATTTACTTCGGGTGATTCGACGTTGATTTACAAAAAAATGCAAACTTAGACAATATCTGATAAAGCGTTATCTGCTTTTGCTCATAATCATCTCATAAGAATAATGAATTACAAACAACAACTCATAAAAAGTCGTAATCGTAATTTTTCGTTTCGCAATTATCCTTCTTTGGCGAATTTAGAAATGACAAAATGATCTATAAATAATTACTCATGGAAAAGGGAGGTATTGCAATTGCCCTATTGTCAGTGAGTGAGTGTGTTTATGTGCGTATGCGTGTGTGCATATGTGCACGCCTAAGTGTGTGTTTACGTGGGTACGTGTGTACGTGTAAAGCAAGAAATTCATTCACATTTATATTATTAAAAACAACACTCCTGCATCTCGCTTGAAAACTTTTTCATTAAATAATAACTTACTGGCAATCGGTGCCTAAAACATACATAAAAAATACATAAAAATACTGGTACGTATAAAAGAATACTTGACTTTGAAAACAAACGAAAAACAAACAATTTACAAAAAGGTGAGTTCGAAATACAAACAGTTGATGGAACAAGCTCGTAAAAGGATTGAGACGTATTGCGGCCACGCTGTCACGTTTGCAGCTCTGTTTATCAAACATCAGTCACGTGACTGTTGTAAGGTTCAACTCGCGTGCCTAATATTAATAATATGTTACGTACATGCCACTATTATTAGTATTGCTTCGGTATGTAACGAAGGAATTCGGCTGCTCTATTAATAAATGTACCTATCCTTTGTTATTAGAATCGCCTCATTGGTCTAAAACAGTTGGAACTTTGAATCGTGGATTGCTAGGTTCGATTCTACTGTCAGAAAATACCTTGCCTCTACCCCTTCGACGCACCTACCATAGAGTATAGTCATGACAAACTTGCGTCTCTACGGGTTTTAATTGCAGAGGGGTGTTACGTAGATGACCTCTCGTAACTTGAGATCATCTACGTAATATTATATTCTTATTTATAACCTTATTAAAATATTATTAAAATATACTGGTATAGAAGTATTTTTCTTTGCTGGCAACAAATTTTTATAGTAAAATGCATATAGAAAATAAATCATTTAACTCATTTGTGAAAACAAAACAGATTACCCTTTTCAAACAAGTTCCAAACGTAACCTCTTTATAATATTAATGTAGAAAACGTAAAACAAGAGTAGTAGGTACAGTAGAATCCCGATTATCCGGACATCGATTATCCGGCGGGCCAATTCTGGTAATTAAAAATGTTCAAAATATCATTCCGATCTAGTTTCAGTGCCAAGAAAGTTGCAAGTGGCATTCCGTAAACCATTAAAACTCTAATGCAATCAAAAGTATATTGCAAGTTGACTAAATTGACATCGCAATGTAACTGAAATGATATTGTGAATTAACTAAAATATAGTCAATCATATCGATATTTGTTTATATGCATGGGTAATATTCTATGTAAATATGTAACAATCAAATCACAAAGTCGTAAGGAAACATTATATATTAACAATAAAAATACAAAACACTATTACATACACACACATATTACACATTGCAGCTGAATCCATGTTTATTGCACTGTGTGAACATAACCTTTTGGATAATACACTGTCCTTCCTCCTTCAGAGTCGGCTCAAGGTCTAGAATTGGTGATCCGAATTGCTTCAGTGAAATCCACAAACAGTTCTAATTGTTTAGTCATTGTTTCACCAACACTTTACTAACAGTCCACTAATAATTAACTCACGATATTGTTTCAACTTTCAATTAGTATTTATCGCGCGCAATGGATAATCATAATTAACTTATTATAGAAATTGAAAGATACGTACTTAAATAACATACACAACAAAATTAAATCACGGAACAATAACAATAGACATTCTTTTTAAATAAAAATTTTACGGCTCTCGATCTTAGTACTTTGAGCCTACAATAACAAAGGTGTAATCACTGGGTGACCCACCACGACAATAAATTAACGCATATGTTTTCACTCACAATTCACAGAAATCCGAAAATAACGGGTTTTCAATTTAGGGGAAACATGAGAAATTACCTAATCAATTAATAAATTATAAAATCTATTAATCAAATTTTAAATTAATAACTTCGTGCTAGAGTAATAACTTTTCCATCCAATGCAAATCGCCAAAATTACTCACAATGCCAATATATTTTGTCCGCTGGCAACTTTATTATAACATTCGCTTTACATTTTTTATAATTTAGTCTGTGGTGGCTGACATTAGTTTGGAATTGAAATGATATCAAATTGACATCATAATGCTACCGGAATGATATTGGAACTTTAAGCGGAGCAGAATGCCACATTTTATTCAATTCGTAGTCTAATCTCAGTTTGGTTAAAGTTCAGTCTCAGTTAATGTTAAATACGAGAATTGGCCCGCGGATATCCGATTATCCGGACTCATTCTTCACGGCTCTAATTACCGCCGTAAAAATGATTTGACAGCGCAACGAGACATATTACGACGAGTTTTTTTCCTTCCTCTGAAGTGTAGTGCTGCTCTCATTTGTGTGCGCGATAGTGTTTGCTATTATTTCATTTTAATTGATAGCATCCAACTAATAGGTTGTATTTTTTTACATTTCTGTTTACATTTTGCGTTAGAAATCTACAATGTCTAAGCGAAAAAGAGCAATGACTGCCCTGAATTCCACATTTTAACTGATGAAGAACTCATTAACAATAATTTGAAAAGTAACGATAAAGAAGATGAAGAAGAGACTGAAACTGGTGATGTATGTGAAGCTATTGGAGCTCTAGCGCTTTTAAATGGTTTGAAAGACAGGACAAATTGGATCCCATACAGTTATTACAACTGAAGCGTATTTTTTTTTTATCCGAGCACGGCAAAGTGACTGCACTACACCTGATGGTAAGCGTAGTGCAGTCCAAAAAACCAGCGACCACCGACAAACAATGAGTTTATCGGTGGTCAACAGAATCATACCGGCCTGTATAATGCTTCTTCCCTCTTCGGAGGGAAGAAGCAAATCGAGAGGCCTGCGACAGGACAGGCGGATGACCGATGGCAGGCACAATAATACAAGAATGTACCACTGTACCCGCCCCAACCAACCATCAAGTCATGTCGCAAGCCCCTCGGCAGAACCGGATATACACTGGCTGACCCTGGAACGCGACCCACACAAGGTGGGCCACTATGGCAGGTTTTAACATCAGTGTACGGTGGTCGCTATCCGGTCGGGTATGAATATCCTCCCATCAGCAAAGTATCAGGTACTTGGCCGCAATGCAAAGATTTTTTTATTTGATTGAATGACGAGACGAGCAAGGCGCTCGCCTGATGGTAAGAGCCACGCCTACCTATAAGTAGAAGCAACACCACACAGAACTTTGAATTACAAAGCACTGGATGGTGCTGAACTGCGCTCGTCACCCCAAGACATAAGATGTTGAGTTTCATAATGCCCAGTAATTTCATTGTCTTCAATATCCTTTAAACCGAAACACAACAGTGCTTACACACTGTTACTTGGCGGCAGGAATAGACAAAGCGGTAGTACCAACCCAGATGGCCTCTCGCATACGAGGGATCTACCACCTTATAAAATGTGATTCATTACGTCAAAGATTAATCACAAATTATTTCCAACAAACATTTTAAATTACATAGGCTACTCGATTTTTTTTATATGTATGTCCCTTTCTATAACAAAAAAGTTATTAAAAATTGATTATTGTTTTATTTGACTTTGAAATCGATTATCCGGATTTTCGATTATCCGGAATACCCCTGGTTTTAATTGATCCGGATAATCGGGATTCTACTGTACTAGTAACCACCAACATTCCACATGACTGTGTTGTATGAGGTTCAGAAATTAGAGAATAAGCCGCTAATGAACGTGTTATATAGTCCTGACCCCAAGGTGAAGGTAATTGCTCCGTTATTCGGCCATCAACTTGAAAGAGTCTTGTACTCTTACAGTAACATGCGTAACACCTAGTTTAAAATTAGGAATACACCGTAAGTCTTACCTAAGTATTTGTTCTTTATCTATACTTATAAAATAACATGTCCTGACTGACTGACTAATTCATCATCGCCGAGCGCAAACTATCAAGGCTACAAGCATGGAATTCGGACTGTATATTCATTTTGTCATGTAGGCACCCACTAAGAAAATATTTTAGAAAATTCCACCCCAAAGGGGTCAAAATGGGGGATGATAATATGTATAAAAGTCCGTCATTTTGAAAGTTACTTAAACAGAATTTTGTATTTCGGTTATTGACGTAAAACAAATAAATAGGTGTTTCAGGAATATTGGAAATTTTATTTAATAAGGGATGAAAAAGGGGGTGAAAGTAAATGTGAAAGTGAGTTTGTTTGTTACGCTTTCACGCCTAAATCACTGAACCGATTTTGATGAATTTATCTACAGATGGGACCCTGGAGACGGTTACAGGCTACTTTTATCCCGGAAAATGCTGTTCACGCGGGCGGAGCCGCGACCAAAAGCTAGTTATAAATAAACTAATAAATCAATCAGTTTGATCGTCATGCTCTCTCAGACTAACTGGTTTATTTCAGATTTTGATCTGAAGATTTGGATAACAATATATATCAGGGCCGTAAGTTGTTAGCTAATCAACTCATTTAATTCCGCAATCACGCAAACTGCTGTTCGAGATTTCAATTCTAAATAAGTATTTTTATCTGGATCAGATTTCTGGTTGATAATACATGAACTACTTAAAGAAAACAATCTACTGTCTACAAATATTACGTAATTATGCCTTTAAAATTATTTTCGTCTCAATAAAAGTGATGGTAATAATTGGATATATGAATGTATTACTATCTTCCGCATTTAGGAGTTTTAAAACATAAACTAAATACATATTTTAAAGCGTAATACTAAATTTTATATAGAACTTGGTTAATTATTATTTCTAACACGTAAATCCTTTTAACCACCTCAGTGTTCCAACTTTCATCTTATGATCTTCCACAGATAAAATACCTATTATAAAGTCGTAAAGCTATACATGTAAGGATGAAAACAAGTGAAGTGAAGAGGGGAATGACCTACTGTTATAACGTCTCATGATTTTTTTATTTATGAATAATTCGTGTTATTATAGGAATGCAAATCGTAAGCCTGTTAAGACCACGACTTAACAACGCAAAATGTTAAAAGGTCAACACGTGGCAGTCTACTTAAAGTTTCATATTGATATTGCTCTAAACGGTAAAGTATTTGCTCTACCTTTATGATGTACTTACAACTATCTACTTATAACATTTAGGACCTTATTTAACAATAATAAATATTTATGACGTAATAAAAGGCTGATTTATAGTTGATAATTTAACATAAATATTAGGAATACTACAAAGTAGTTGGTCACTGTACATAGTAAGTTATTTCTCTATGAAATTAATAATAACGAAACTATAATAGAATTACTTCCCCACAAGTGTTATGACAGATTTCGTGACGCAGTGGACGATTAACCAGCATGAGGCAACAGGTTCGATCCTCGTAGAAAAGTTTGTGTGATCCGTTAAAATTTGTTTCAGGCCTGGGTGTTGTGAGGCTGAAAATCGTTAATCACGAATTAAAAATCACTTTTATATTATGTACTTACGACCGCACTTCATATGTTTAAAATGTGTTCCATATTATGTTTATAAACAAGTAAAAGCATGTTAATTAGTCCCGGCCCCGCCTGCCAGTGACTCAAGTCATCCGGATTCTCACCGAATATGATTCATAGATACTGATCTCCGCGCCTTCACAATGAGTCGGCGCGGCGTTAGCGATGGGACGTGTAGTATCAAATGTCAATCGATTCGATATATCGATGATAATAACATCGTAGATATTTGAAATAATTCATAGAAGATTAAATTAAAAAAACTCTGTCTGGAATGAATTAGTGTTCGATTTATTTCAATAAAAAATAAATAAAATGTTTTGGATACATTAGATCGGTTGAGGTCTTATCAAACAAATAGCGAATTAAAAGTGTGGCGAAAGCGAACCGAGGCAAATTAATGGTTCAACACGCTTCGCTTACTTATAATTCGACAGTGGAAAGGCAAAAATGCTAAAACGCCAATACGTAAACTTTGCGGTAGGGCATTTTATTGTAATTGCTTTTAATGTAAAAAAAAAACATATCAATACTGTAGATCACGCATCGGCCTTATAAGCCATTTTCGTAAGTGCCGAGCATCTCTAATTGACGCTGTTTAAATCGTCTTTTATAGATGTAAGAGGCCAATCATCATCATCACTTAAGATAATGAACGGCGATGATGATTCAATATACATCAGTTATCTATAACATTAGATTATTTTGAATACCTAAAGGAGCAAACGTAATTTGCATATTCGTAAATTGTAAAATATATATTGATACGCATAACTTTATTCGTAGATACTGTACCACTGAGGCTACTTTTCAATCTAAATGGATAATAAATTATCTTGTTTGTTCCAAAAATGAAACCAACTATACCTTTCTGATACAAATATTTAGAGCGAGACCAACTAGCCCAATTGAACTGTGGACACTCTCCAAGACGAACTTGTTACATTTGATGAACTGCTGAACCACGGTAATTATGTCTTCCGAATAAAATATATTTAGCTGCTGTGGTGTGCTGGGAGGGTACGTGGTATTTTTGTTCTATATATTCATGGTATTGATGAAAATCTCGCTATAGTGGCTCATTCTCCCCAGTCTCGTTCCTTTAGGGTTGAGAGCGCCTAAAGCGTTTGCCCGAAAGTCCGGTGAAGCTGTAGAAAGCCGACTCTCGTCAGGCGAACAGCATAAATGCCAAACAGTAAAAAAAAACAAAACAGTCGCGTTCCGGGGTCAGCCAGTGTATAAGTAACGTCAGCCTGACGATAATTCTGACGATCGTTGAGATGTGTAATGTCTACCAATGGTCGCCATAATATTTCTACTGCACTGTATTCTCCACCAGGTCCATTATAATACTTATTTACTTTGTAGTACCTACCTACTATACTTTGTCATGCCAAGATTACAAATTATATTTACAGATTGTATTAAAAATATTGGTATAATGTTTTTTTATAATTAGGTATAAGTATAAATATTCAAGAATTTAATAAAATTCTTGAATTATAAATACCTATGCTTTTATACCTAATAAAAAAGAGGGGTGTTATATGTTGCCCTCTATGTCTGTCTATCTGTGACATCGAAGCAATTAAACGAACGGACCGTTTTGGACAAAGACTTTTTTTATTTCAAACTTAATTTAATATAGAGAGTGTAAGTGGGCCACCAACATCTTAGGCCAAAAGCCAACCTCACCTACACGTGGTAGAGGTGAACAGTGCTGGTTAACAAACGACGCAATGGCGAAACTTGGCTCTCGTTACGGGTTGTAGGGGTAAACCGAACAGCATTTAATCATGATGGCAAGGAGGGCCCTGTCATTAAGCCGGGACTAAGCCAAACAGAAAGAAGAAAAAGTACAGTATTAATATTTTACCGATATTATCGACAACGCAACCCCTTTTTTTTTACTAGCCCTGTATTATATACGTCCCACTGCTGGGCACGGGCCTCCTCTACTGAATGAGAGGGATTAGGCCGTAGTCCACCACGCTGGCCTAATGCGGGTTGGCAGACTTCACATACCTTCGAAAAATCTTATCGAGCAAACGCAACCACTAGTAACAACATAATGAAAATGTGCGAGTATGATTAGCTCTCGGCGCAGGCGCATGCACATGCACATGCGACGCGGCCCCATGTAATACCGAACCGCGTTAAATCATGGTGGCAAGGAGGATCCTGTTATTAAGCCGGGAATAAGCCAGACAGAAAGAAGGAAAAAGTATAGTATTAATATATTACCGATATTATCGACAACGCAACCACTAGTAACAACATAATGAAAATGTGCGGGTATGATTAGCTCTCGGCGCAGGCGCATGTGCATATGCGACGCACGGTGCGTTATCACGCGTGCCGCGCCGCCCGAGTGCCCCGACACGCCGAACCACGTGACTTCGAGGAAGTTGCATGCTTGCTCAATTCATTAACTTTTTGCAAACATCGATGCCTTATCATAACTTTTAAGTATTTTCTATATGTATATCGTATCGTAGGTACGTGTTATTAAGTTAAGCTGATTTTGATGATTATCGATAATTATAAAAATATATTTTATTTTAGTAAAATTAGTCATTAAGTGAAATTAGAATAAAAAAACATGTTGGTCGAAGTAGGTAAAGGTGCAATTAGTGCCAACAGTTCCTTGAGCTTATTTGCATTCCAAGATGTGACAGGTTCCAATATCAGAAATCAATTTGAATCAAACTGAACACATTATGATGGTCCACTCGGGAATCGAATCAAGAACCTCACCGAACTTCATACTTTTGACCTAGGGCTACCTCACGTATATCAACACCACCTATCGCCGTGCCGGTCAAGATTCCAGACTCTGATATCACATTTACCCGACTCGGGGATCAAACCCGAGACTTCAGCACAACAGTCGTACCGCGTACGCAATAGAACGACGCCACCGAGACAGTCTAGGACTGTCTAGCTGTTTTCATAGCTATTTTTATAGCTAAGGACGGAAAACGAGCAAGCGGCTTACCTGATGGTAAGTGATCTCCGCCCACGAACACCCACAAAAAGAATCATAGACACGTTGCCGACCTTAAAAGAACAGTATTTGAGCCTAAATTAAAAAACCCTACGACCTAGATCACCTCAACACGCTTTGTATCCAAAAATACAAGGATAAGCGATAAACCTCCACACGCGAACGAAGCCACGACCGTAACCTGGTCCACGATTGTTCCTGTTACATAATCATGCAAACATTTATTACAAAGTAAACTTCCTTACAGTAATTGCTTCCGAGAACTTTACCGAAAACCAATATTATACTACTGATACCACAAACAGGATAACCGGTGTACTTACAGTTATGCAAGACCAATTAATTTATAGCGCATCAAATAACGTTCGGGAAGAGAATATTAAAGTACAAAAAATAAATACCGGCACGGCAAAGTTAGGACCTTGCGAGGTAATGTACAGTGCAGTCCAAATATAATGTCAGTCTCCGACAGTTTACAAATTCGATAGTTTACAAATTTATGCCACCTGAAATAACTAGATAGATATACACTAGTTGATCCTCCAACGTTACTCGCCTTAACAAGCTACTATGATAGCTTTTTCAAAATGTGTACGGTTTTCACTATCCAGTAGGGGACAAAAATATATCTATGTACATTGTACAGGGTACAAAAGTATATCAGCATCACAATATTTTTGTTAAAACTAGAAATTTTCTAAAGACTGAAATGTCTTTAGTTCTTGGCGAAAATTTCTAGCCACTGAATAGAAAATATTAAAATACATTGTTCACTATTCTTATGACTAATTTATTGTATGATGCTGTTTCGGGCAATTCATTGTGATATTTTTAGAGAACTATTATACATTACGCAGTTATATAAAATAACCTACATCTACTCAAATCACACAAGTTTTAAGCAAATTATTATTGGAAACAAAAAATATGCTACACACTGAAACCGTCGATCCGCCGGCACAACTCAGCTTCTTGTTGTTTTCGGCGACCTTATTTGATAGAATCATTTCGATTACGTCTGTAAGCTCAGTTGATATCTTTACATCTTTAATCACTATCTGCCCAGATAAAATTGATCGTCTGTTACCATTGACAAAGTTTGCTGCTTTGAAACAACATGGAGTCACCGAATGCCCCACTAAAAACAACATACACTGACATGGGTTGGTGAGTCTGTGGGTTGAGTGTGTAGAGTGCTTACCAAGTCTTAATAAAATAAATAGAGGTTTTCAATTTAACAATTAGAATAATATTATTATTGAAATAATATAACCTTTGTAGAAAATTTAATGTAGGCTACACAGTGTTTAATCGGATCGGACCAAACCATAAAAAAAAATAACATTAACATTTTTGGACAACCTACACCTTAGTCCCCCCCGTGACCACGAAGGCTGAAGTCTTCGAAACGTCGGGATCAAAATTAATAAAAAACCGCGATAAAATCCGTTTAAATTAGCATTATTTCAAAGTGTTTAATAGTTTTAATATTTTAAAATATGGAAACGCTATTCTCTAGATCTGTTTTTGTATCTTTGTAGTGGTCACTCCACAGAGTACATTATTATATAACTGGTCACTCGTTTAATGTTTCTCTTGCCGTGTTGTTCTATGAAATATATTATATTCTTTTATTGTATAAAAATCATTTTATTATTGAATAACCCAAAAATTATTATACCAACCCGTATTAGGCCAACGCGTTGGACGAACCCCTATCATTCCGTAAAGGAGGTCTGTGCCCAGCGGTGAGATATATATAATACAGGGTCAGTATTGGTTGGACCTAGCACTCGGGGACGTAGGGTCGCTACTCTCCAACAGCTCGCCACAACCTGCCTTGCGGTTAGACTAAAAGAAAGAAAGAAAATTTATTTGGCCATTGTTTATGGACCAGATGGCAGTAAATTGCAAATTACAAAGATATGTTCGAATTAAAATCGTTTCTATCATTTTACTCAAATAAGAGTACCATTTTGAAATTGCATTTTATGGAGCATCCGGAATGAGAACAAACCAATAAAAGTTTAACACGGAATTTATTTACCAACTAGCAGCGATTTCATACGTGCAATAATTTAAATTTTTTAACCCTTTTACTTTCGTAGATGCTGTAAAAACTGGGATATGTAATGTCTTAAGAACCCTTTATCGACTTATTAGATGTAAATCAATCAATTAGAAATATCAATCAAAAACATATTATTGCTCTTTATTAGGATTATAATATACACTGGCTTATTTTTCTTTTATTTTCATACTATTTGCGTGAATCTACTAGAGTCAATTAGGATGAAAACGACTCATTAAAAATTTAACTAAATGAGTTAATGTCGCTAAAAGACAACGCATAACTTAATTCATCTTTATCTGCCGCCAAACCATACGATCGCGTTATTTTTCACAATTGAATTAATTGTTTGAATTCTTTTCGTCCTAATTATGCGTAGTAACCCCTTGTACTATATCAAACAAAAACCTGATTACAGTATATATGCAAATGCAGCGGCATAAAATATATTCATACTTTTTTTTAAATTTTAATGGAGATTTAAAAGTACACAAAGAATAAATTTCACCAAGCGGATTGATTTCATGAACTGAATTTGAATAATTAAGTTCACAGTGTACAAGTACCTTATAGCAATAACATTTTATGATGAGTCGCCACCATTGAGCAAACAATAACTTGTGTACGTGCATATTTATGATATGACAATATCTGAGACTCTCACTTCAGTTTATATCCTATAAAACTAATTGAGATAAACGATACTGACCAATAATGGCCATCGTAATGTTGGCGCCATATAAAATTCCGAATAAGTATATAGATTACTGTCGTATAAAGATTAGAGGAATACTATCGAATAATAGAAACTTAATACTTCTTATAGTTGACTGGAATGATATTAACACAATCCGAACTGATGACTCATGGTGTATGACCGTATACAATGTCAACCTTAAAGCTAGGGGCTTAACGCATCGGTTTCTTCAATAAGGCAATGAATAGTTGGTTATAAAAATTATGAAAGTGAAATGAAATAAGTCTGTTAAGCAAATTTAAGATAAAGCGAGACTTTTTATAGGAAGATCGTAACTTAAGGCGCCAGTTAGAAGATCTTTGTTCAAAAGGTATGTTACTTATATATTACGTAAATATTTCTACTACACGGTCGAAAACTGATAAAAATGTATCATAAATTATAATTATTACACCACCTCCGATTATCACATCCATATAAATTGCATTAAATAACATTAAGTAGGAAACGCACACAAAATTAAAATACTTAAAAATGAATACAAAAGTGCAGAGTTCGTTAAAATTAAGTAAAAATGCTGCAGACTGAATTGAAAAAGCATAAAAAGTCCCTTTGCGATGTCGGTGCCACGTAAACGTGCAAAAAGCTGCTATTAAGCTTTTATGACTAAAATATGTAGCTGTACAGTTATTGTCGATGTTTATTTTTGGATTTAATTTTAAAATGTGCTTTATTTATACTATCGTCAAAGGGGTGCCTGGACATTTTAACGGTGGTGCAATCTTGGACACGCCTGTCTACCAGTGTCCAGTGGACAAATGCAGTTTGATGGTTGGATGTGCTGATACGTACGATAGATATAAATAGAGGTTAACCTGTCTAAAATAGTAACAACATGCATAACTTCATTACAGCCACTAAAGAAGTATAGCATAAAATATAGCTAATACTGTAGATGTCATATAATGCGGAAATATAAGAACACTAGCTTTTGCTCGCGGCTCCGCCCACGTGATCAAACAAACAAACAAACAATCAAACTCTACAGCTTTATAATATATGTATAGATTAGGGTAGCTTAGCAACGGAAGCCTTCAAATAATATTATTTCGGTAGCTTAGCAACGGAAGCCTTCAAATATGAATAATTTTCCCCGTTTTTGCAACATTTTTCACTGATGCTTCGCTTCTAATGGTCGCAGCGTAATGTTATATAGCCTAAAGCCTTCCTCGATAAATGGACTATCCAACACAAAAAGAATATTTCAATTCAAACCAGTAGTTCCTGAGATTAGCCCGTTCAAACAAACAAACAAACAAACAATCAAACTCTACAGCTTTATTATTCGTATAGATTTACATGAAATGAAGCGAGTCCGAGCAGAGATTAGATATCGGTGCTGGTCGTCGTTACATATTTTCTCCCATAATGAAACATACAAATATTTATTGATAATAATTGGTAGGCCGCTCTTATTCGAGAGTGCACCTGGGTAAGTACCACCATACCGATGAGCAAAAGGGGTAAAATAAGGAACGAAAGTTTGTAAGGAAAGTACGAATTATTTTAGGTTAGGAAATTTTACTTAGACTTTTGAAGAACTTCCTTCCTTCAGCAGTACATACATCCTACTTACTTATCCTATTCTACTTACTACTATTCAACTATTATTATGAATGTGAAAGTTTGGATGTTTGTGCGTTTATGAATTTGGGTGTTTGTTTCTCAGTCACGTATTACCGAGTGAACAATATTGTATGCAGATTTTTATAAACCCTTATGCCAAATGAAATTCTAAATATTTATAACTCGAACGCTCATATCGTAAATATGAAACTAAGCCAATGCTTATTGAGGCTTCCTCAATTGATAAATTGGCCTGTCACAAATGTGTATATTCTCTTCATATATGTGTAAAAGTGATTCACGCCTCCGGACTCCGTGCTCCAGCCTCTATAATCTAAAACAGGCATACGATACTTTAAACGATAGTTCAGCGGACTGTGGAACTTGTAGGATTCGAACAATCAAATAATTCAATCATCGTTTGGAATATAGGGTCTATGTCACCTGACATAAACATGTACATGTATGCGGACAAGTTAAATAGTATCGGTATCTGTAATTGCTCTTACTTCATTGTGATAAACAAACTTTAATATTTTCTTATTTCTATTTTCTGATGATACAAATTAAATGGACGTGGTGTGATTACGTTCATGCATACTATTTAGAATAATTCATTTCAAGGTCAAGGGGACCGATTCAAGATTAACCATCTTGAATCGGTCCCCTTAAAAATCGCATTGTAATTCATTGATCTAAAAAACCATCAGATCTTATAAATTTTAAACGATTTCAATGAATATCGATTCACAATATGCATCCCCAGTAGATAAAGTTATTATATCAGTTCTAGCGTGTTTCTCGTTGAAAATAAATTGGAGAAATTAAACTAACGACAAAGCGAAGACGCAGAGGGCGAGTAGCCGGCTGTGAAGCGAGAGGCCGCGGGTTCGATTCCCACATCGAGACAAATTTGTGTGATCATCAAATTCGTGTTTCGGCTCGGGGTGTTGTGGGACCGCACGTCCCTCGTAGTTCCTGATACCCACAACATAGGTTTAACATAGTTTGGGGTCAAGACTATATGTGTGACGGTTGTAAAAAAAAATATTTATCGTAGGTAAAGTCTGTTTAGGATTCCTTATCCAAAAATTATAGTTTCCGTTACAGCGTCATCAAGTGATAAACATCTAAAGCTTTAAGATGTATACTCGCATAATAATATGTCTATACATTGTTATTCAAACTTTGATATATGCGAAAACATGTCTTAATAATCTCAAGCGACATTTTGATACATTTACGCCCGCGCATTACCTACCGCTTGTTAAATGAAAGCTTTTATGGAAATAGATGTGTCATTTTAGTCGTTGTTTATTGACCTTGTCAGTTTATGTTACCAGTGCTAAATAAATGTAACTGGCGTGAATATTGTAGCCAGTGAACTGTGCTATGTGAAAAATAGAAACACTAAGTCGTTAATTTATTTTATAAATTTTGTAGAGTCCGTATGCGAGTCCATCTAGCTATCACCGCAGTCTTCCGCCGAACTGGAGTGCAAGCACATTATGTTCTTGTTTGAAGGATATTGAAGCCAATAAAATTAATTGACATTATGAAACTAATGACCGTTCCATATGTTATACTTGTAGATTTTTTTTTTACTAGCCCTGTATTATACATGTCCCATTGCTGGGCACGGGCCTCCTCTACTGAATGAGAGGGGTTAGGCCTTAGTCCAAATATATTTGCTTACTATCCATAGTGTGTTGGCAGATCTGCCATCCAAAAAGTTTGCTTTTAAATTCTCAATCACAATTTCGAGGATATTTGAATTCTGCCAACCCGCATTAAGTCAGCGTGGTGGTATAAGGCCTTACCCCTCTAATTCAGCAGAGGAGGCCCATGGCCAGTAATGGAACGTGTATAATACAGGGCTAGTATTGACTAGTAGAGTTTGTCTGCGGTTTGCTCCGAAAACCTGTCACATTGACTCATCCCTGTGAATCACACTGGAGGCCAGATAGTATATGCAGGTTTTCCTACGCTCAAGGTGACGTATAAGATTCTAATACCTATGACTCGTGTTATTTTTGTGCGGTCGGTATATTCACTATCAAGTTCTAAATCTAAAACATATTTCTAATTTATTAAAGTAATATATAAACTACAAATTTCGTTTTCAACAAACAAATATAGCTTACCATCAAATCGTTAAGGTTAATCAACCGATTCGCGCTAATCGGCAGGGATTTCATATCCATTATACAAGTCCTTGACATTACATGATAATCCTCGTTACATTCTGCCTAAGCCTTTTTATCACAGTCCTTGTACCAACACGTGTGAAGGGTGACGCTGACAAATTGACAGGTTTACGAGTTTGCCCTTGGTAATTGAGACTCCGCATTGTACGGGCACGTTTTTACACCATCGCGTAACTTAAGGTTCGCGCATATTGCAGCGAAACGCATCGATTCAGGTCGCAGCGCTAATCCAAATAGCTTCTATATAATTTATATGAACTATGGTTTACTATTCCGGAGCGGCTCGTACTATTTATTACGCAGCGGTTTTCGCCCGTGTGATGCGGCCGGCTCCGCCCTGCTTCAGCCAGATGCAATGTGCGCTTACCTTTAATATCGTCATACTTTATACTGTTTCATAGTTTCACAATTTAATTCTAGTAAAACGCAACATTGTATTAAAAGAGTAGAATACTGAAAGAATGGTAAGCGCTCACTTATAGAGGCCTACTTCATTCTCAACAGAGAATAATATGCTGAGATAAAATGAGACTACGTAACCCAGTCACCCTCTCATAACCCATAGGTACAAAATAATTACAGAACCGCCATACCATTTATTTTATCCTGGTACGGCAAAGTGATTACAGTGGACCTACTGTTAAGTACAATGCAGTCCAAACATAATGTCGACATTCAAGAGACATTAAGTCCCTCGACGGTCGGTAGAATTATGCCGGCCTGAAGTTTATGTAAATACATTGGCTGTTGCCGGAACAAGACTTGCTTGAACGAGCCACTATGGCGGGTATTTCACCATGTGTACGGTGGTCGCTATTCAGTCTGGTACCAAAATATCAGGTATATACCGAGTTTTGTCAAACGTTGACGTCGAGTGAATACTCGATAATGTGAGAACTGTTACAGTAGTAATCATAATATATTTGTGTTTCGTGTTTTAAATCTAATTTTAAGTTCTGAGTATTATTGCTTCTGTTTATGGACAAGTTGGATACCATAAAGCGAGCGATCGGCTCACCTCATCATGCACGCAAATAAAATCGACCATTACTCTGCCTCGGTGGCGCAGTTGTATTGCGTATTCAGTACGACTGCTGTGCTGAGGTCTCGGGTTTGATCCCTGGGCCGGGTAAGGTGTCAGTGTCAGCCCGTGGTCTGAAATAGTGCCCGGTGTGGCGATAGGCCCGATCACATCATGGTACGGAGATACGCTCGGCGAAATTTGGATATACTGGGTTCACCAGTATAGTACAATTACCTTGTCAGATATGAGTTCTATTCTCGATTTCGAGACAGAAGCTATAACTTCAAGTATTTTCCTGAGATAAGCATCATACATGCGAAGTATTTTTTAACTTATGTAAAATATATCACAATTAATTGTACATTTTACTTATACACGATTATGTACAACTCCAATGCAATTTTCCCAAATAAGTTTCATAGCTTCCTATTAATTGCATAGCAGTCTCACATATTTCCTTACACATCGGTGTAAATAAAAAGCACTGTCGACTTTAAAAGCTTAAAGATAAAATTGAGGCGCGCTTTAGCAAAAATTGTACTTTATTATACGTGATAAACTTGTAGCATACATTTTAGTGTCATGGAGATATATACATAGCTCACAACGGATGTGTAAATGGTTGTATAATATTTTTATTATTCTTTTACGTTACATCCTCCTCTTTTTTCAAACAGTGTGAATGAGTCATGGACACGTATAAATTAGATACTTAATATATGCGCCTTTATCAAGTGTTTGTTTTTGTCTTTACGCTAACTTACTTTACTTAACTAAAGACCTGTGAACGTTTGGCTAGTACATTGATATCAAAATCATAGGATGAATAATAATGAAATAATAAATTGTATATTAATTGTAATAATATAATGAGGAGATCCGTAGAAGAACGAAAGTCGCCGACATAGCCCAGCGGATTAGCAAGCTGAAATGGCAGTGGGCAGGCCACTTAGCTCGCAGAACCGATAACCGATGGGGCAGAAAGGTTCTGGAATGGAGGCCACGTACTAGCAAGCGCAGCGTTGGACGTCCACCTACAAGGTGGACAGACGACCTGATAAAGGTCGCAGGATGTCGCTGGATGCAGGCCGCTTCCAACAGGTTGGTCTGGAAATCTTTGGGGGAGGCCTATGTTCAGCAGTGGACGTCTTGTGGCTGATGATGATGATATTAATTGTTATAATAGATTGAAAAAGATGCCAGGTAGCGGATGTATGCGGGATGCTCAAGATCACAGCCTCTGCGGCGCAGTGGGCGAGTAGCCAACTGTGAAGCGAGAGGCCGCGAGTTTGAACCCGCACCGAGAAAAATGTTTGTATGATCCACAAATATTTAATTCAGGTTTGGATGCATTTTCTCCCTAGAGAGATTGACATCAGGCAGGCGGCTGATCGTAAAAACTACAAGAAAAGTTTTTCTGTGACATGTGTTAAAAATAATATTGCGTCAACCCTACTGCAAGTGGGATAAGGACAGATGGAAGAGAAGAAGAATCAACTATTACGTACGTTGTTCGTCAGGGTTACCACAGAATATTTAATAGTATTACGTGCACCTCAGCATATTCATATCGTTATTAAAGCAATTACCTGTTTTTATCCAAGTGGGTTAAGGGTTCACAAGCCATGAAAATATTTAAATATTGGAATTAATTTCAATATCAATAAGCTCGCCCAAATGACTCTTAATTGCTGGAATGTTTCATGAGTATGTTGTGTTAAGGCAAGGTTTTGCAACGTGTAATTAAAATGGCCTCTTGTTATAATATAAATTATTGAACATTATAAGTGGCTGACAATTATTTACAGCATGAATGAGCCGGTTCAGCCGGGTTATTACCACTCTCTCATAGAAAACCGACGTGAGTTGACACTTCACACAAATCTCGCTCAATATTACACAGTGCAACATCATTGAATGCGATTTCCGGAGGGCCAATTCCGCGCTTCCCTTCCCAATACCATCCCTTTCCTTTAAGATCGGTAACGCTTTTATGATTCTTCTGGTACTGTAGGTCTTCATGTCTAGTAGAGATTGCTTACCGTCAGCTGAACTACTTGCTCCTTTGCTGGTCAGTGCTATAAAAAAACAATTTTTCGTGCTACTGTGATTCGCAAATATGCAACGTGTTGCAGAATATTTAAGACTCGTTATATACACCTGACAGTGAATGTTTATGTACCGGTTTTATTAAATAGATAAATAAATACACCCAACAGTCACACACATAGTCCTGACCCCACACTTGGTTAACCTGTATCGTGGGATAAAATAAATAGGGGATGGATAGTGGGATAAATATCTGTGGATCACACAAATATCAGTCTCAGTGCGGATGCGATGCAGATGCGAACCCACAGCGTCTCGTTTCGCAGCCCACTACCTACTCGCCCACTTCGCCACGGAGGCTGTCAAATTCTGGAAATCCTAATATATCACGCAAGTTTTAATCACTCATTTATTGTGATATATGTGAAATCAACTTTGTTCGTAACTTATTTTGGTATATTTCAAAATTAATAATTATAAAAAAACGCATTTGTAGATATATGCATAAACTCAATGTCACATCTGAACTGATGAACTTAAAAATTATATGCGTTACATATTATATGCGTTGATACTTACAACATGCATTTTTTGTGCACAACACACAATTAGTTAGCAATAGTTAGCAATAAAAAGTTAATTTTCCAAGAACATAAAATTTTCTACATCGCACAAAATGTTCCATCATCGGTATTGTAATATTAGCTAAAACTACCGCAGGCTGACATTTGCCCACTCACTCTAATTACAAACACTGCTGAATACCACAAGTCTACGTCAAAGGGGCATCCGAACATCATTTATTAAATTGCGTATTTATATACGTGTTCCACATCTGTAGGTACTAAACTGTACCAGCTTGTAATCTAAAGTTCCTCACTTCTCGTTCAAATCCCAGGAGATATATAGTTGTTTCCTAAACCCCTTACTTTATGAATTAACCTTGTGTCCGTAACTTTCTTACAGCGCTGTCTTGTTGAATTACGGTCCTAAAACTGTTTATTAAGAAAAACCTCAAATCCGTCTAAAGGTAGACATGTAGGCTAAAAAGAATGGTGTCTTATAAATAATTCACATAACTATATAAACATATATTTAAAAACAATGGAAATAAATTTCTGTAAATAATTTCAAGGTCTATGGCAGATTTTAACACCATGTGTACAGTGGTCGCTAACTGGGCGGATATGAATATGTAGTGAAGTGTATATGAGATTAAGACTGAATACTGAATTTCACATCAAATAAAATAATAGTTAAATGTCATTTATATTAAGCCCACAGAGCAGAAAGCTCGACGTTGACAAACAGTGATCAGATTAAAATCACAAGAAACAAGTCGAGGTACGCATAAAATGACCAATACTAAAGCAGATTTTATGAAGTTTAACATTAAAGACATAAGATCAAAGGATATACTGACCATATTAAAACAAAGTAACAAAAATGTAACCTTAAAATACAAATGGCAGTTGTGTGTAAAAGTCTTGACCTAGAAGATGAACAAAGAGCTAGTTTCAAAGAAGGTGAAATAATTATCTCTCAACATAATTTAAAAACATACATAATATGGTGGTAATTAAGTTATGCAATATAATTTAATACATACCAAAACCTTCATTAGAGTATGTAGATTATGTCAGTGAACAATCATCAATATATTAACTTATTTTTTTTAATTCGGTGAATTAAAAACTGCTCATAAAGGTGTGACTATCATTTAATGTACGCTTGGAGCGTATCATATATTTCAGCTACAAAACAAGCATAAATGCGAATGTAAGTTAAGTATGTAACATTTCTACAATCTTCTCAAAAAACGATATAGGTAATCAACCATATCGTTGCGTTGTGCCAAAAAAACCTGCCTTTCATTGCTTATTAAAGTAATGTATATGTTTAAATAAAACATAAAACCGACTTCAGATACTAACAATGAAACTTCCAAAAGGACCACTATACACTTATGACCTAAGTCGGATTTTAAGTTTCCTTTAAACTTATTTTATTTTGATTTTTTTGTAAATATAGCTAGGGCATGTAAGTTCTTATACAATTAAACAGTTACGACGAATGTACTGTTATCCGTTCAGGAGTTTCGTATTTTACTCCGTTCCTGCTCCACATATAAATGAATTTTGAAATATAAATAAACAAATTTCAACTAGGCCTGATTATAATAAGTCGGTTTAAAAATTGGTTCTGTGTCCTATGAGACGATCATAGAATACCAACCCCTCTATACTATTAACATTGTGAGCCCAAGGGATTCTGAGTGATCAGAGAGTAGTGGGCAGTAATGCTTGACAGCCTTAAGCACGGTAGAACACGCAATTTTTCGATTCACTCCCATGATGATATAGCGTTCCGATGTATTCAGCAATCCAATTATACTGTAGGAGGCGTACCTACTGTATAGTGTATACTATACTCATTAGGTGGTGTAGGACAGACACATTTCATTCAACAGCGATAAAAACTTTCAACTAAAACTCTCCCAAATTTCCAAACTAACTGTCAGAATATTTACGCATTACTTACATCCGATTAGAATTTAGCTCGAATTAAACAAACCTCGATCCGAAGACCTTAATACTATTATTTGAAAATAGAATGAAATGATAATATGTTCAAAAGACCACGGTTGACTATCTATTTGATGCTACTTCTCAGTATCTAAAAGTTCTGATTTTGAATTATTTTATGGGTTGCGTTACTAAATCCGACTATCCGATATCGGTTAATTTCGGATGTCTGACATATCCTTAGTCAGGATTCGGATTTGAAATGGATTGGGTATAAATGGAGTTTATATACACTAACGGCCTTACTTATGAACGTCACTTAAGCAATGCTCAATTAAACACTCTTGGTCTTTCTCTGTCAACCCGACTTATTAAGGGGGTAGAAAGAGGCGAAAATATTGTCTTAACTAAGCAGTGCTAAGAAAATTTATAAGTAACGCCGTAAGTATCTTTAGAAAACAAAATAAAAGATTACATCTAAAGCAAGTTTATTTCTATCCCATGATATGATAAGTGCCGAGACTATCGCCATACTGAGCACAATACCAGACTCCAAGCTGATACAGAGCATTTGGTGATAGAAAAAGTCCAAATTCACTTTTACCCAACCGAGGGATCGAACCCGAGACCTCAGCACAGCAGTTCTACCGCGTTCCAATTACAACTCCACCATCGAGGTAGTCAAAAACGTTATTAAAAACAATGTACTTATTATTCTAAAACTCTCATTTAAAAGTTCTTGCTGCAGGAAGTTACGTACATACAGTATAAAGATACAACTTTTAAAAGCTTTTTGCGAAAATTATTCTTTATAGACAAGTAGGTAAGTGCAGCTGGGCAAACATTATATTAGAGGTTTGTAATTATGCACGCCTATTTTGCCGGATAATGTGTTTACAGTAGTACTTTACAGTTACTTGCTAAAGAAGAAAATGTTTTGCTAATCTTAAATACCAACGTCATGGTTCTATTAAATTATAATCGGTTGTGGTTATACTGTGTGAAAATTCTCTTATGCGTATAGTATACGTGAGCTAGAAACCGTGAGATCTTGGGTTTGATTTCCAGGTCGCGAAACCCTTTTTATGAATTTTCACCCAGAATGTAATCTTGTCCGATATACTGCCAAGTGAAGCTCATTTGATCTTAATCTCCTGCTGTGTCTTGGAATAGAACCTAACACACTCACAAACCTAAACACAATATATAAAACATAAATTTAAATGATTTGACTAATAAATATTCGACAGCCTCCGTGGCGCAGCATGTTTGTGTGATCCACATTTATTTGTTTCGGGGTCTGGGTGTTGTGAGACCGAAAGTCTCTCGTAGTTCCTGATACCCACGACACAAGACTCATATCTTACTGTGGGGTCAAGACTATGTGTGTGACTGTTGGGTGTATTTATTTATTTATTAAATATCGAATATTGTCCCTTTTAAATCCCTGACATAAAAGTGCAGTTTTATAAATCTGACCCGTACATCTTCGATTAGATCCATTTGAACGCGGTTTTTTTAACATCATATCGAACAAAATTATAATTGGTCTGCACTGTACCTACTTACCGCCACGAGCGGATTCATTTAAGCTAATTTCATCGAAATAATTTTAAATATGCTGGAACAAAATTTGTTCAGCAATTTAATTAGAAATTACAGAATATTATGTTTTTCTAATTTATATCTCTTTTAACAGTTATTTTATTAACTACTCACTTTTAATTCTGACGTAAATATGCTATGGATGAGCATATGCATTTAAAGCTTTGCATCCGCACTAATTAAAACATTTTTCATCTCCATATTTCCACTTATAAGTCTGCTTCAATCGTTTACCCTCAGCGCTTATTCCGCCCATTTTACGTTACCAAAGTAAAGCTCTTACCTCTTATGACTGGCTGGCAATTTAAATGAAGTCGGATTGTAGACCTCCTTGGATAGATTATGAATAAAAACACTATAGTTTATAATCTTTGTAAGACAATTGATCAATAGAATGACTACAAAAGAATAGGATCGGCGACGATCACAACGACAACGACCAATGAGACTTGAAAAACTCTTATGAGTCGATTTATCTACACGTACAAAACCCCTAATTCAATAAAAAACATATGTAATTTCTAATAGGCTGAAAAAAAAATTCTTTAACATCACCATCTCGCTGAAATCAGCTTTAAAACAAAAAACGCATTCAAAGCGGTCCATTCGTTAGGCGCTACGATACACAGACATAAAAGTTCAAACTTGCAATACCCTTTTTGTCGGTGGTCAAAATGTAACTGCATGTAGGTGAACTCCGGATATTCTAAAACGTGACTCGCAAGTAACATTAGTTTTTCTTCGTCGTTATCCAGTGATACAAGTGCTCTGACGTCGAACGAGCAAAACTTAAACTCCTTATAAAAGTTTCAGGCAAGAGGCAAATGCGCCAATAACCATAAATGTGTGCTTTATTCGACCGCTGAAGAAATTAAAGCAATCCAACAATCCTACTCGCGACAGTAAACGGAAAGCTTACTTCATTGTTTATTGGTGAGACAGCGGTACCATCCCGATAGATCTACTCTCATGCTTTTAAAAAACTGATTGCAGCGCGAATATACACTCACTAGAAAGAAAGGAAACATTTATTCAACACAGACCGATTTACACTTATTAAATACTACTCCACACTTACGATCTTCCTATTTTATCTGAGTTCAAAGACACTACTGTCAAGCGAATACGTCGCTACCTTTCTCTTTGATATTTCTTTGTACACCGCAGATATAAGTCGCGGTCAATTTTATGGGCTAAATAACACTCTGATGTGTAATAACGTAAAGTAAATGACCCAAGCTTTCGTTCCTCACAATGTATTTTTATGTACGACCGTAAAGCAAAAAATATCTGACACGGCATTGTCACTTTCACACGCAAGTTAACATAACATTCATGCAATGTTACCACAATGATAATACTCAAGTCACTTCATCGGTCTAGTGGCAGCGTATTTATGCTGAAAAACAGTGAGATCCTATGTTCAAATCCCAGGTCCAGCAATCATTTGTTATAAAGTTTACGATTCGAAAACCACATAAGAGTTGTCCGGAACTAGAATTTTTCCGGCATGCAAATTATTGTAGATGTATTAGTTGCGCGTCTGCATATCCTTTTGGAATTACAGGCGTGAGCTTATGTATGTATTGATAATGAAAGCAGTGATAGCTCAGTAGGGAGTGGTACGGACGGTCGAGACGAAGGGGCAGAGTCAAAACCAGCCTCACGAGCATACATCTCTGACTTTACGTATACATTAGTTGTTAATTATCGCTTGCTGTAAACTTGCATACTGGTGCAAACCAGCGCGGTGAACTAAGGTTTGACCCCACTCATTGAGTAGACGTGCCGTAAGTACCATCAAATAATGATGGAAAGGCGGACCCTGACATTAGGCTGTTATAAGACTAGACAAAAAGATTAGAGTCTATGCTATCTTTGTAAAATCGTTCGCGCATTACCTAAACCTATTGAATGCTTTTCGATGCAGATTTCAATATAATGCCAAACGAAGCGCAAACAAACATATAGGCGATAAAAACGATTTACTTTTTATTTCAGAAAATAACTTTGGGGGTGGAGCCGAAAGAATAAACTAGTAACTATTTTTTTTTTATAGCATAGGCCCGCAAACGAGCAAGTGGGTCGCCTGATGGTAAGTGATCTCCACCGCCTATGTACGTCCACCACCAGAAGAATCATGGGCGCGTTGCCGACCTTAAAGGAAAGGGATAATTAGGGATTGGGAAGGGGAAGGATTTGGGCTTCCGGATATCTCACTCACTCAAGCCGCTACGCTACTTTACGTCGGTTTTTCTGCGAGACAGTGGTAACGACCCGGTCGAGCCAGCCCACTCATGCTGTAGACATAACTGTTTACAGCGTGGCTCTACCACGCAAAGTAGATATGCATATACCAGTGGTTGCCGAGAATAACAAATAGAAAATAAATAAAATATCCCTACAGCAGTGCTAGCGTTATTTTCCGAACAGTTTTCAATGTTCATATTTTCTTAATCAAAATGTTTGAATACAATGGCCATGCTCCGGCCGTCGCGTCATCGCTACGTTGCGAAGTGGTGTTCAGTAGAGAATCGAGCAAATCAGCACGTATATATTTTATTTTGCTTTTATTACAACATATTTTCTGCCTGCGACAGCTTACTGGCAAGTCATGGTATGAGTGGTAGAGCCACACTGTAGACAGTTTTGTCTACAGCATGAATGGGCTGGCTCAACCGGGTCGTTACCACTGTTTCACAGAAAACCGACGTAAAGTAGCGGCTTGCTGCTGCGTTTCGTACTGTGAGTGAGATATGCGGAAGCCCAAATCACCTCCCCTTCCCAATCCCTTATTATCCCTTTCCTGTAAGGTCGGCAACACGCCCATGATTCTCTTGGTGGTGGGCGTACATGGGCGGTGGAGATCACTTACCATCAGGTGACCCACTTGCTCGTTTGCCGACCTATGCTATATAAAATCAAAAAAAAATCTGAAATAGGGATCACGGGTTTAATTCCAGAACACAAACTTTAAGAAAACATCGTGTGCATACTAACTGTATGCAGTTGGTATGCCTAAGAATTCTAAATAAGAATTTCGAAGATGTGTGAAGGCTACAAGCCCGTATTAGATCGACGTGATAGACTAAGGTCCAACCCTCTTATTAGTAGAGGTGGCCGTGCGCAGCAGTAACAACATAATACCGAGTTGATATTACTTGTCTCATGTTAGTTTATGACAATTATAATTCCCCTTCCGACACCTCTCTTTTGCCAGTATTCCATCCGAAGATTGTCTGGAAGAGATCGCTTTCAGCGATAAGACCGCCGATTGTTACACATATGTTTGTAATTATTTTGTTTCTTATTGTAAATCTCATTAGTGGTGTACAATAAAGAGTTATCAATCAATCAATCAACTATAATTCGTATGAGTATTTTCGAAAATACAATGAACCATTTCAGGATTACTGCTGTATCAAAGAAAAGGCATCGTTTATACGCCTACATAGTTGCCGCTTACTTACTTTAGACCGTAATGTTACTTATTTGCGGAATGGACTAATCGAAGCAATTCCCTTAATATGAGGTAAGCCCGGTTAATGTCAGACGGTACAGTTACGGTAGTTCCGTGTTAACAATCTTGCGCCATAGTTCAACATAAACTAACGCGGATAAGTGTCTCCTAAGCACTTTTAATGACAATCAAATGTGCTTATAGAGAGTTCCACCTTTTATGTAGGAAGTTTGTTATTTTTATATATTGCTCACGCTGGTATGTCCAAAAGTTAGGCAGACGTGGTAGGACGCGAGCCTAGAAGATACACATTCTGCATCAAGGGTCAATAAAATGCATTACTGATACGGGAATAATTTCATTTCTACGGGAAAACCCGCGTACCACGAGCGCAATCACAATGTATTAACATTATTGTCATAATTCTTAATAAAACAGAAGGTTAGAATCTCATCTTGCTTTAGATACATCATAATTAATAAAACACAATGTAGGTACAACAACTAGCTTTTATGACATTTTTTATTAACGTTAATGTCAAGACGAGCAGGTCGCTCGCCTGATGGTATTAGAACTTTGAATTATGAAGTTTGTACTTCATGCCACTGGCTTGCGGAAGTCACGAGGAATAAGACGTTAGCTTTGATGTCGCTCCCTTCAGACTTTGCTGAACAGATGTTATCTAACTTCTCTTAGATAGAGGTCTTAATATTTATGACTGCTCTGAAGTGAGTCACTTCTCCCACCCTCTACATCCTTGTCACTCTAAATGCTACATCATTTGTGACTAACTTCAGCGGCCATAAAAGTTGACAAGACCCCTAAAAAGTCTGCCAGTCTATTTCTGACTGTTCTGTTCTTCAAACTAATACAACTACTGGCAATTAGGACAAAAATTAAACTCTCTTTTATTAAAACGGCAGGTTATGACCGTCTAGGACCATAAAATAATTGCATTTGAATACATACGAATTAATAACACACCATCATTCCTTGACTTAAATATGATGAACCACTTACACAAGCATTTAAGCGATATTTGTATTATTTAACAAGCCAACAATTCCACCCACACTAAAGCAAATCAAAGCATGAATATTAAACATGTCAATAAATGTAAATGTATGTCAGACGATGGCAGCGGTGGTTATGCTCCTCACCGGATGCCGGCAGATCTGCGATTATATGCATATTACCGCGCAATTTTCTTTTGCACCACATCGTCGTACGGAAACGGAGTGTCTGCACTCTGCAGTGTGGAGGAGCGGAGCGGGTGAGACGAGCCTCGAGGTAAGGACCAGCAGCGAGCAGCGAGTAGCGGGTGCGGGTGCCGGGTAGCCACCTCCCAAGCGAGAGGTGTCCGCTGCCGCTGAGCAATGAGCATTCGACTCGAGACCGCCGAGCGCACTGCACGCACACGCGTTCGCTCCCTGCAGCGAAACTTTTCACGTCCGACACAGTTCGGACAACGTGTTACAAAGTGGTGTTTTTGACATATAGTACGTTGGTTCGTCGCGTACACTTTCATTTCACGCTTGACAGTTTTGGTTTTTGTGTTGTTTATTTTGTTTTGTGACCCGCACGTTGGAGGTGATCGGTTTATTTTCAATACGGCCGTGTGTTTACGGTGAGTACGCGTTGAATTTTAATTTATTTATGTAGGAACCTCGTCCAGCTGATTTATACCGCGAGAGGAGATCGCGAACCGCCTTACCGAACGAAGGTCGCGCGATTTACTGCATTCGAAACGATTTCTATGCCACTGTTTGTATTGGGTCAAAGAGATTCATTTATCGGCCTATTATATACTCACATTGATTAATTAGTCGACCCTATTTGATTTTCTTGTTTAGTCGTTTGCATCGATCATGTAATTTAGTATCCTAGATATCTTTGTGTAATTTACATTTGTTAAATGCATTCCTGATAAAGGTATTACATTCCTGTTATAGACAACATTAGATGTTCAATAGTCTAATTACATGAACACAATAGCTTAATTACATACATTAATAATTAATCCCTACAAAAATCAATCTACCTGCTTTGAACCGATTGCGTTTAAACACCTGCACATTAATTGATCAATATTAAATTATATCTACTTTGACACATAGTATAGAAATAGTAAATTGTTATAAGATTACTAAAGTAAAAGACTGTTAAAAATCGACCATAATTTTATTTTAACGACGTATCGTTAGTTACTTGCGTTGAAATCTTTTACAAGCGACGAAAAATAGGCACTCTCGTCTATAACCTTATGACTGAGTAGTCGATTACAACATTGTGTAATTATTACATTGAAACAACTGCTATGAAGACCACAAATTTAATATTTCCACTGTTATTAGATGGACAAGTCAACATTTGTGTCCGAGATTACGATTTGTGTAAATATTGTGAGCGGAGTTATCGTCGGTTGTCTTGTCCCTTCACTCATTGTACAGGGTCCTTTGGCGCCCACATACTCATGTTTTTGTATCCGCTGCATTTTTAACACATTAACACATGATTTATGCAAACCTCTCTTATGATACGACTAAGGTGAACCTATCACCAAGTTCACATATATACGTTCTTTTACAAATACATCGGTTGCGGTTGCGGCTTTAATATTAATCACATATACTGACGCGTTATTCAATGTTACATGTCAAAATGACTCACGTACAAATGTGGAAATCAATTTCATAAAATAATTTCCTGTCCAATAAATAAACGCTATTACCAAATACCTATATCACATGACTCCATTTAACCGACATCTTCTGATCGTCACAAAACTATACTTGTCACAATACTAAGGGCCTGTTTCACCACCTCTGAGTATAGCTACTTACCCAATAAAATATTATACGTTCAAATACAAAAGTTACAATACAACATATACACGGACAGAAAGATGTCTATTAAGTACTTTTAAAACTAGCTGTCGTATTCACTAAATTGGTGGTTAAACCTTACTCGAATATTGTGGAACAGACCCCCAGACTACCCAGTTAGTAGTCCCGTTACTGACCTTTACGCAATTGTATAATTCAAAATCGCGAGTTGTGTGGCCGTTCGAAACACTCGTGACCTTTTCCAAATTTGATAAACGAACTCTTACCTAGATTGTCCACTCAATATAGGACAACAAATAAATTAAGCACTTATTTGAATATCGAATGCATTAAAATTACGCCTTAGAACAATACCCATATTTCATTTTATGAGTTATGAATCATGTATCATGGGGTGGAGAGGAATCATGTCCATATGCAACGTTTCATCTCCATCAGTTATATCGTGACGGCAAGATTGAGCAACAAATAAACAGAACACGCATTCCGATTTATTATATTAATGGGATAAATGAAATCATTGCTTCAAGTACAATTGACCGCGTGCACATATTTCCCGAACGTAAACACTACACGCTTGTTTGTTGATATTAACAATCAAATGAGAAGTTGACAAAATAAATAAATAACAATCATTTGCTAATATGCCATCTTGTAGCAAGTAAGTAGTTCAGTGTAAAAATAATAGTGTACAAATGTCAAGTTAACGCTAAATGCTTGGCGATGACCTCTTTCACACTGTCCGTCAAATAAATTGTTCACCCGAACAGACTTGTCTGACGCGGAGTAAATAAGTGGGACACGTGTCCCCGTTACTGCCATCAGTCTAGAAAATGTCATATATTTTTTAAATTAACATTAAAAAGTGTAATAAAACAAGCTTAACATGGTTTATAAATCTCTTACGTCGCACGCACAAAGTAAAACCACAATTCAATTGTCTTTGCCACTCGGCTTACACCTATTTTATGAGATTACGTTTTCTTTGAAATCTTCCCAATCCCATGCTTCTAAAGTCTGAACATCTTTTTTATCTATTTGTTGTATTCTTTTATATGTAATTATGTACACTAGATTACTCTGTCTTGCAAGTTAGTATGAAACTTTTTAATATTTTTTTACGTATATGAAACTTTTGAATAAAAGACATGTATCACAATTATGCCGGCAAAAGACTTTCACGCGGGCGAAACCGCGTAAAAAACTAGTGAGTCGTATATCTAAATGGCAGTTGTATATATGTATCAGGTTCACGTTACCAACATTATGATAAAATATCTGTTGTGTATTTTTGTATACCTTATTCTACTGGTTTACATAAATCCTTTAAGTTCTTTGTGCAATTTATCATAATGGAAGCATCTGTGGTAATGACATTCCTATAGTTTATATAATTTCATGTTCATTCAAGGGATTGTTGAAATATGTAATTTATTATAATATAACTAAAGTTTAATATCGTGCCTAATATGATAGGCAAAATAATATTTTATAAGCTTAGCATAATCCATCTCAACACATTGTTACGTCGATGAATCCTCTATTCATCTTCGTTCAATTATGCTTTTCAATAGGATCTAGCCTTCTTTTCAAACGAGATTGACGACTAAACGAACGTTATAGATATTATGTATATTAAAAATTTTGAGTAAATGCTACTTAGCAAATAAAATATAACAGGTTCATTTATGACAGAAGAAATACATCTACTAAGTACTTAAAGAAATGCTGTCTTATACGTTAATTTGTGGTTAAATCATACTCGAGCATTGTGAAATAAACCCTCAATATCATTAAAGCACAAATGCATTAAAATAAACGGAATAAATAAACAAAATGCCATCTTGTATGTGATACGGGCATAAATTGTAATAAACACAAACAATTTTATGATTATATCTGTGATAAAATGTTCTTAAGTATTATATCTACTTAACAAGTCGTATTCTTAGCAAGTACTTGTATTTTAAATTAAGACATGACACATTTTGATTCCGCATACAAAATAAAAGAATCAAGAACGTAAACTAACGTTAAAATGTATTCAACTGTTATTCAAACAACTTTGACGCAGAAACTTAATGCATGCTGTAAGTTACGACTACTCTATAAAGATCTTTCACAAAATAGGTGTATATTAAATGCGTGAATTTATTTCGTTTTACTGATCTCCTTTTTCTTTTATGTGATGGAACTACTATATGACTAATATGCTATACAGTACCTTAACCTTATCATAGCCCCCTCCTTTGGCTGCGCGGTCGTTGGATATATGATTATCCAAATTTAAATTAAATAAATAAAAAAATAATAAATATTATACACTTTCCTATGCAAGACATTATATAGCCTCGTGATAATTCAATAATCGCTCACCAATATTTCTGTTTGGGACGTTTCTGTTAGGGAGGTATTTTCTTCGTACAAATCCCATTTCGTTAATTTTATTCGAACTAAAATGTGTATATTTAAATCAGTGTTAATATCTATGGTTTAAAATCTTTTTTTCACAACTTAAATTCACAAAATAAAAACATATACATTATAAATATACATACGGTTACATACGATGGAAAGTATATAATTTTATTGACAATATATATAATATGATCAACATATATAATTGAATGGTTCAATTATGTAAAACGACGCGATGGTATATAGACACCAAGGCCGTGTAATATTGATGTTCACATTGACATTGGTGACTGAGAGTGCCTCAGGCGTCGGAACTTGAAGCGAAATCACCCGCCACTGCGCCAGCGCACGCCGCACCTGCCCGACACACAAACCTAGCTGATCAATGGTGATCAAGTTTTAACAACTGTGCCGAGTGAAATTTAAATTCGGAATTAGTAACACTACTATGTCTGTCTTTTACTATAATAATTATCTTTTAGGAACTCATAAAGTCACTGCTTTATTGTGCGCAACGCTCTTTGATGTCGACGACTGTGATTTGTATAATTACTACATGTGAAATGAAATCGTGTTGTTTATGCAATATTACACTTAGCTGTACGCGAGTGCCATCTCATGAATTGCTTCGTAATGCATATGACACAATATATGTTGATCTTTTCGTCAATGGACGGAAAGGCCCCGTATATCGTTGTAACATCAAAGTACTGATGACTTGCCTGTGACTTAAGTGAAAACACACTTAGTTTAATGGGAGTACAACACCGCAAGATTAACGATCTAAATTTCCAAGCGAAACGAGATATCATTCCAGTCGTCTATAACGCGTAATTCATTAATGTATGTGAATAGTGTGTTGAATGAAGCATTTTCAATCTCTAAGAGTCTAACAATTTATTTTTTGCCATCAAGAACATGTGAACAGGTCCATAAAGCGACAGTTTCCCGCGGCGGAGCAGGTCGCTCCCGCGCGTCGTGTTTGCTACTTACTCCCACGACTCCAGCCTTCCGTCTTCGCCGCGCGGACGCACAATAGCTACGTTACCGCTTATTTTTTCCAGCTTTGTTGTTTACTTTAATGATTACCGCGCCTCAAGAATTCCTGGAAGAGAAACTTACCTTTTTCTTACGTTTTATAGAATTGAGATGGCTTCCGCGTATCAAGTTTTTGCCATTGACGGCGTCGATAGCAGTCCTTTAGGACTGGCGCCGACCTGATCCAATTCTGATGTGGAACACGTCGTGCGATATTATACTTTGTCCGCTCGTAAGTCGAGTGCGTACTCGAGGCTGACGAATCATCGGGAAGTCCTTTCGTCCGTCCTAGTTTTAAATTGCTGTGACTAATTACTGAACGTCTTAAGTGAACCCATGGTCTAATTGTAATTGTTTGTGCCACTGTGTGCAGTAAACGCGTTATTAATGTCGCCGCACATCGTCACTTGCTTTTATAATATTGTTTAGAAACAGCCAAACAGCTTCGCTTCATCGCGAAAAACTGTGCCATGTGTGTGCATTATAGGTGACGCCCGTCCGAGTTCAGTTATTTATTATCCTTTTAAAGCACACACGGCACCACTTATGACTTTTTGCCTGTTATTTTTTGCACGATTCGCATTTAACACTCGTGTTAGCCGAGATAAAATCAGTTGCGTTGTTACGTTATGCATTAGGACGTTGACTCTATCTTGCATTTCAGTCGCGGCTTAGTTTTAATTATCATCGAACGATCTACGGTTCCATCTGGCGTATCCGCGGTGGCTTACCGTGGAGTCGGGGTTTCGACCTTAGGCCGCGAACAAAGATTACCGTTGCTCGCTGTCTTTTTTACTTTATTTAATTCCGCGAAGTGGTGTAACGGTGTCGCGTACATTTGTTTTGGTTCGCGTTCGCCACCGGCTTGCGCCACGCTTGTCACTTACTAGGTTACATCAAACTGTGTATGCACAGTGCACACCCGCATGTATTATATCATTACGTCCTCTCAGAATTAATGACATTAAGAAAACGATTACTCGCAACACAATTACTTATACAGTGATCATATGGCCAGAACAATATTGTGTTATACTTCACATGTTACATTAGGCATTGTGAACATTTTTATCTCTTTCTAACACGCATTAAGAATAAGAGAACATACATTTAGGCTAGTCGTTCGCTTCGGTTAGCACCGCGGGGTAGAAGGTAAGGCCGTGGGAAAATGTTTGTCCCGATGCAGAAGGAATTCACCGACACAGAAACGTGACCACAGAGCGAGGACACGTGGCTACCTGCCTACCCTTTACGCATTGTGTCTCATGACTTGGTGCAATTGAATATTACTTTGAAACTTAAGTCTTGGGTTATGGTCACCCGACCATAACCCAAGAGTTAAGGCGCAGTAGGCCCCGCGGAATTCCGCTGCGACGTGCCGCAGCCGTATACTCTAACCGTGGTTATCCACCAGATGGAAGGATAACGTCTATTATTAGTTTCGGATCGTTTCCTTTGATTTACTTAAATAGATTCCCCTGGGAGATTTATAGGCGGCTACGCATTATATAACGTTAAACAATTCACACACTTGAATTCACAATGAATCACAACTCGCATTGTTATTTTTCGCCTTTTGGTAAATGTTAAGCAACTAATAATTATAATTTCTAGAATCATATACTTTTCTAGTGGCGTCGAACTTAGGCTGAAAAAAACCATGGTCCTGGGTTTAATCCCAAGTTCGGAATTTACAATTTGTTTTGGTGGTTTCGATTCGATGAGTTGCCTGGTATTTGAACTGCTCGGCATGGCGATAAGCTGGCTCTATAACATCACGAAAATAAACTCAGCGAACCGTAGGTGCACTGGTTCCACCTTATGTACGTATATATGCTTAACTATGTACCAGATAAGAGTATGTACATTTAATCACTAACGAGGTCACTAAATCGTTTATTCATTTACTCCATATAACAAGACTAAAGACGCATAGAAGCTGTTGCAATGCTAACACGATTCCCAACCTCATTTCATTTGGTAAATACTGATTTAATTGGTATTAAAGTACTTACAATTGTATTGGAATAATAGTAGACAGTTGAACAAACCGTATTTCAAATATAATTAATAATAGCGAAGGTTATCAATTAATGATGATGACATTAACGAGTGTGCATCCATCTGTATAGACGTGACTGACAAGTAATTGAATTACATAAACATTTAAGTCCTATATCAAAATATCAGTAACGCTAGTAAAGCATTAATGGACCGGCTCGACCGGGTTATTACTATTGTCTCACAGAAAATCGACGTGAAGTAGTAGCTGTTGCATTTTGTACGGAGAGTGAGATATCTGAAGGCCCATATCCATATCCCCGTCCCAGTCCCAGTCAGTTAGTACTTCCTAAATCGATTCTTTAATTCGCAATCTGTCGAATAAAATTTATTCGGACATTTATAAATGCCTTATGGGCTATTTCATAATGTACTATTAATTGTTAACTGCCAGTTAACACAAAACACACCCAATTTAGAAGTAGCGATTTGACATAATATATACGCTCCTCTATTGTGTATATTTTGTCTTATGTTTTATTTGATAAGTAACGTTTACATTGCGTAATTACAAGCGCGTAATTTTATATGAAAGAAAAAATAATCTCCAAGTGCTAGCGAATACTAGAACACATCATGTTATGACTGGCAACTTAAATAACTACCTACTAAGATTCGGTCTTCCTTACTCGGTTTAAAAGTAAACAACAAATCCACTTTTTGTACTTCATATTCTTGTACATAATGTATAAAAACCAAATGTAGTAAATCTATTTGTGCAAAATTGCTTTGTGTATGACTTTCTGTATAATTTTTTAACATGTGTTTGTTTTGATTACATAAGTTGAGTTGTTTTGATTACATTGATAAATGAGTTAGTGATTTATTATTACTAAAATTGTGATTGGTCCACCTCGACTTAATCTAAGTAAGAAAAAACTAACTATAGTAAGATTACAAACTATAAATAACACAGAAAAAGTTATAATTAAATATGACTGTTGCGTGCTTACTTGTTGAAAATGATTACGATTGCTACAAGTCGTGTTTTATTTTTATTTTAAACAACAACATAATTTGACGTCGCCGAGCATAGAAAGTCTATGCAAAATCATTACATCAACCACATTTAGTTGTCATAGAACATTAATTGCGATCAAATAGATATTAATTCGTATATTAGTTTACCATGGAAAGCGGAGTGCTAACTTGTGTTTAGTTCCGCTTGACAGATTTAAAGCCGCATATGCAAATTTTGAATGTTAGCTGCAGCGTCGTAAGCTGCAATCGTAGTTAGTACACAGGCGACCCGCGACAGGACACGGTGCGGCGACACGAAGTGACGACATGCCAGAGAGAAATGAAAGTAATAAGCTGTTTGCTAGATTTAGATTAGATTTAGATTTTGCTAACACTTGTTCGGAATAGAAGCAAACACTACTAAAACTGGTGTCCACTTTACATCGATGGCCGGACCGCCTAGCTATTTATATCGCTGCAGACGAAGATCTGACTCCATCTAAGGCAAACTAGATACATTGCCTCTAGGCAATTAACCGTGCTTTGTGTCCACTCAAACGTTCACTCCCTTCCTTTGTTCCAAATGAATTATCGTCGAACAACTCGTCACCGACATTTTTTTCACGCACTTCATTTTACGCGGGGTCGTCGAACCTCTTAGGAACCTTTGTCGGCAAACAAAATGAGATTTGAGAGTGTTTGCGGTCAAAGTTTACTGAAACAATTTCTACCGTCCCTCCTTTATGTGCATCGATTCGATAAACTAGACGCATCGTGCCCACCGGCTCGCTAATAGAAACAGGAAATCGAATTTCGCGGCTGTGACCTGCCACGGAACCAACTCAATAAAGATGGATATTTTAGTACATCAGGTCATGTTCAAAACAATGAACCCCGTAAATGGAGCAGTTGATAGTCGGACGGATGATTGAGTCGGTGACGACTGACGGGTGAGAGCGACCAATTGAGCTTGTGCCTAATACAATCGGATGTGGCACTCAAAGTGTTGGAAGGGACGCGGACGCATCAATGGGAAAAAGTCTCAAAACGGTTTTTTTTTATTGGTGATGCTTGTAAGGAAAAACATCAGAACAAACAAGCTAGGAACCATTAAATATGAAAGGACGTAGGATATTAATCTCAATTCAATACATTGCTGTCCCACGGATTTGTAAACTAAAATACACATAATAAAAGTAAAGCTGAGTGAGCGAGGGTTCAATAATAATCACAACTACCAAGTGAAACGGAATGCTCCATGTATTGAAATAATTTCGATTTCCTTTTATAGAAAGTAAGATCAGTCGATAGGTGGGCACCAGGCGCTATAACAACCAACTAATTCGCCAGGAAACCTGTTCAGTAACTCGAAAGACATTATCTGAAGAAATTCTTCTACTATTCATGGTTACGAAATGTTTTATTCTCAAACAAGGATTTTTTTAATAAAAAAATGATGTCATGATATGTATCATTTTCATTTTCAAAAATCAATGTATGTTGAAATGTAAAAATCATGTATTAAAAACTCACTGAGTTGAGAATCTCCTCCTTTTTTGAAGTCGGTTAAAATAATATCAAATTTAAAAAAGGCATCTTGACTGTTAATTAAAATCTTTTAGACCTTGTCACAACGACCTTCTAATACACGTAAATAACCTATAATAGGTACCTATCCAGAGAAGCTTGTTGGTTGTATTATAAAAAACTGGCAAGCTGATTGCTTAAATACCTCGTATGTACATTTACGAGCATAGTAGGTATCTATAAAGTTAATAAACATTGGGTATATAATTCCATTAAAAAACACCAACAAGAATTTACACAAAAACGAATCTGGCGGTATGGTCTTCTATACCAGAGATGCTACGGTACAATAAATATTAAGAAGCCTCACGATTATCTGATAATACTGCTGCTAAATACAATTATTGTCTAGTTGCTTTTTTTGACGCTTTTGCTGATAGCTCGACTCGAAACGGCTGTTTTCATCTTCACCGGACTGATTTTTTTCATGAGCTTTAGACGCCCTTAACCCGTTATACAGCAGTCTACCTATATAGCCAGTATAAAACACGGTGTTGCCACAAAATGTATTTTGTGGTCACTAGAGTGGTAAACACAGAGTCCTTTAATTGTAATCTATTATGTTGCTAAATTCAACCAATCCGCGGGCACTTCATCATGTCTACATAAAGTATAATTAACGAGCATATAAAATTACACGCGGAAGTATTATACATTTGGCCAATAATTTATTCTATAGAAATATATGATTAATATATTACCCGAGTCGTTTCAAAGGCAATCAACTGCGTAAATACAGGGTTTTAAGCCTTATTTCATGCTGTCTTCGCTTTTACGAGTTTTACTAAATCCCCTTGCGGAGGTTGGATTTCATTGCAAAATATATTCCCATTCACACACAAGCGCGGCGGTAATAAAATTGATTTTAAACGTAACTAATTTAATTTTATGACGGGCCACTGCACACAGTACGTTGTTCATTGGATGCCTTTAAAAATACCACTGTTGCGATATGAATAACTGGCGTTTTCTGTTTGTAAATGATCAATTATTAATTTATTGGTAAACATGTCTGAACATGGTCTTTAATATAAAAATTAAAAACTGATTCCCAAGATTACTGCAATCTATCTAAGTTCTTTAAAAATAAAGCTGCTGTTTATGTGCCAAAATTACTAATACATTGTTAATTGTGTGATTATAAACTAAACCTCAAACTTATAATACATAATCTACTCGTGTCTAATGACGGATGATAACGAACTAAAAGGACGGGATTTTGCTTATTTTAGTTTAACAGGACTGACATACGCTGTCGATTGGTTTTAAACTAAATATGGTTTTAAACTAATCTGGATTAATTAAAATAAAAACAATACATTCCTTTGTGGTTTTTGTGTTTTTAACACGCTTTTTTTCAAAAATTCTTTTGCCGCTAGAAAGCTACATCAACTGAGTAACATAAGCTGCTTTTTATCCCGGAAAAGGCAGATCACGCGGGTGGAGCCGCGAGAAAAAACTAATATTTAATAAAACAAACGTCATGATTAATTACATGATTTTACAACAAAACTGACCTGCCTGTGTCGGCGTATAGTTATATCAAATATTCATTAACGTATTCAGCTTAACCGCTCATTCCCTTTCCAGGAACGAACCCTCCTAGACAGCAGACACCCTTCGATGTACCCACACGTACTAAGTTACTACATCTACAACGATATCTTTATATGGACATCTCACGACCCCATAGGCTGTTTAAATATAATTAAACACCTTCTATTAATGCATGTATATTGTATGTATATAAGCAGCCTAAAAATATGATAATTTTACGTGTTAATAAAATTGTCAATTTAAGCGTAGTATTAGAAAGAAAAATGGATATTTAAATCAAACTCAAATAAACATTATTTTTATATTAGATATATTTATTTCATCAGTACAAACTAATGATGTGGGTTTAAGAATCATAGAAATGCTGCAGTATTAGAAAAGTAAATTAAACTTACTGCCTAAAATTGTAAGCAGTACGCCTGCCCCATAACACAGTAGTTTACTAATGAACAACTTAGGTGAACAAAACAAAATGCTATCCGTTACAAGCGAGTGTGCAAGCTCCCTCGAGAAAATTTCTTAGTTTTCCTCCATCTCGTGCGCTTCCCTGCAGTTAATGGCAGCTTGCGAGACAGGAAAGCGTCTAACTGGGGTGAATACACCTTAATTGGTATCTGTGATGATAAAACTAACCTACCTTGTTATTGCCTCACACAAGGGCTTTGAAGTATATTGAGATTAGTTTCGTGTACTTATTTATGTTTTGATAAAATATTTTATGAAGTTGCTACAATTACTTTATTTGATTACAATAATTTAATTTGGGCTATAATTCTTCCGCTTACCATAGTCACAGCTTAGTACCATTTGCCACATTGGAAACCTTCGAAAGGAAGCAAAAGTAGCACATTTGTAGTCCGTATTATGTAAAAATATTCGCTAAAATTAAAAAAACAAAATAGAAGTCAAAGAAAAGTCAAAATTATATTAATTTCTAGAGGTTTTTTTGGAGTCAGTGCCAGTGCCGCGTCGGTCAACTGATATTGAACCCCAGTGAATGGATGCAATATAAATAGGCAAACGTAGTGTAGGGCGCCCGGCTACACGGTAGACCGACGACTTGAAAAAGATGGCAGGTAGCGGATGGATGCGGGTTGCCCAAGACCGGGATGGTTGGCGCTTACTTGGGGAGGCTTACGTCCAACAGTGGACGACAATAAGCTGAGATGATGATGATGAATGGATACATCATCCTCTTTGAGCATCAGCTAAACACTTTTTTCAAATCTCGGTAGGTCTTAAGGTATCGCCAATACCTATTACTATTTTCCAGAAAAGTCCTTAAATGTTTTTTAAACTAGCCATATATCTCGATTAAATCAATGTCCAACCTCATTTGGTCGTGACATTTAGAACTTAGTCAACAAAAATATAGGAGCTTGTGTATTGAAATTACTCGATAGTTCAATTTGCATTTGCAAATATCCGGCCGGTGGTCGGCCGTGCCAACAATGGCATCATATTTCGCTTCTCGCAATACGTAATAGACCGCACGTTTTCATTAGAACTGAATTTATTCGTTTCATGGAATTCAGGGGATACCTGATTGAGTTAAACTGTTGCCCCAATTAATAATGATGACCCTTTTCTGGATTTGCTACCGCGCAGTGTTATTTGAATTATACCATATTCAAACAAACGTGTTCATACAAAATCTATGCTCGGAGAAAAGGCTTATAAATTCATGTTTGACTAATGGCCTATCGTATATCCCTACTAAAGCAAAACATAGGTGAACATTGTTACATAGGTGAAGTTAAAAAAGCCATATGCTTAGCGAAGGCAACTTATTTCTGTCAATAACAAAAAGTAAGCATTGCTTAAAATCGTAATTGATTCGTAAATGCCTGAGATTGAAATTATTATTTACACCCGATATAGTTATGTTTGCCCCCTATAGCCCTCCATAGAAATAAACACGGTAAATAATTACTAATTGTACCTCTGCCTGCCGCTACGGCGAAATAGACCTGAGCTTATGTTATGTTAATGAAAAAATAATGTTAAGAATATCTCCCTATTTACGGCACCATAGATCACGATGACTTTTTGGACATTGACACTCATTTAAGGTGCTTTCCATGTCATATAAGCCAACACAGAACTTTTATACCTATATTTTTCGCTTTATCTTATCACGCTCTTCTAACCACATTTTTTTACTGGCAATAGCGCTGTTCTGTGCCTTTAAGGTCGTCGACATATAAAACCACTTCTTGTCTCTACATGTCGCTACCAAAACCGGCCTCCAACAATAACAGAAATCAATCATTGACGTTGTCCGCTTAGCATCAGACTCATTGACAAGCACCCTCGTCAAGTCACGTCCATCAATCAAATGAATATTCTATAGGTAGTATGCCGGTCCGCTTTACCGCACACGGATTTGTCAATTGTCAATAAGTATGACTAGCGGAGGACACTTCGCCTTGAAAGTCCTTTACGTATTGCCGTCTCAACATATACCTATACAATACAAAGGAGTTCGTTGATAAAGGTAAAGAGAACGAATCCGACCTTCCTGTATATCTCTCCATCTCTATTTCAACGAAGGAATGCTGACTATAAGTTAAAAACTATGAAATCGTCTTCGAAACTGAAATCTTGATACATGGTATGTTCCGTGGGGAGTATTGCATCATCAAATCTTAACGAAAACTATAAGGTACCACTAAACCCCTCTTCGTGCACCTGCTCTTGCATGCTCGTGCATCCTCCTCGCAATGGGGTCACCGTAATATTTTTTCTACTCTATTGAACATATAAAAAAATCATTATAAATCGGTCCACATTTGGCGGGAACATTGCATAACATAATACACAGAAAATACAGACAAACTGAATAAATCCTCGTATTAAAGTCAGTTGCAGTTTGCAAGTCAACATAGCCCTAGAAGACGTATTAATCTCTGCCAGCAGCAGGCTTACACCAAAATGTCAAACACAGATGTCGAAATAAATTTAATAAGGAAGCTAATTTGTATCGGGTTGGAATGTAGAGTTCGTAACATTTGTATTGTAAACAACCACCAAAACAATTACTTTAATAAAGTTAACATTCCTTATTTTGGATGTATTTGTGATTTTTTTATATTATTGATATAGTTAGAGTTTATCAAATAAATATTGAGAAGAATCATATAATAATACTCATATAAGTAATGATGAGTACCCTGACGAACGACCTCATAAAGGTAGCAGGAAGTCGCTGGATGCAGGCCGCTTCCAATAGGTCGGTCTGGAAATCTTTGGGGGTGGCCTATGTTCAGCTGTGGACGTCTTGTGGCTGATGATGATGATGATGATGAAATAATGATGGATCATTGAATTTTTAAGTATGTATTAAGGTAATATTAAGGTGTGAATGACTAACAAACATACAAATTCACAAACATCCAAACATTTACATTTATAATAGTAGTAGGTTCCAGGCAACCTTTCAAAGGTTGCCTGGAAGAAATTGCCGTTAGCAATAAGGCCGCCAATTGTACTTCCTTTTTATTCTTAGATGTCTATTGTATATTTTTTTAATACTTCATGTTGTGATGTACAATAAAGATATAAATAAATAAAAATAGGATAAATATTGTAACACGGAGTTATGTGTACTTAAATAAACAATACAACATTAACAATAAGTTAACGTTTGTAACGTGCATGTAAACAAACTATATAAAACTGATCACCCACTCCTCAATTGTTGGAGTTTCGCACGAAGACTATTCTTGGTTGACTTAGCAATTACTCGCTGTGTCAGAATATAATTACATGCCTAATTGTTTGCCTACGGAATACAAATCGATATTTATTGTTATCGCTATACTTACCGCTATTATAATAGTATTACTCTGTTCGAGTTTCAAACTCACAGTTGCATCGTTTACCGTTATGGGCGAAATGCCAATATTAACACTTAAACCTCTTGCAAAATAGAAGATTGTGACAAATACCTCAGTCGCAATTCTATTTTAGATACTAACCATAGAGAATCATCGGCATTTATGGTCAGGTTAAATCTATCAACAAATTTATTTTGTAACGTTTACAATTTGAGCAAGCATAATTAGGTAAAAAACAAATATTGCTATCATACTAAACGTAAACATTTCGCTATCAAAATAGCCACTAACTACCTTTTTGGTCAACATACATGACGCTTGAGGAATAAACAAATAGTTTACGAATATAAAATGCTTTGTAGTTATGGGCGCCATTTTGTCGAAGAATCCGTTATGCAGAGTATGGCACACTAAAGGAACCGTATCAAATATTATACCTCACGATCGACTTCTTACTAATTGTCTATCAAACAGTGATGGCAAACAATCAACACTGTTGTCTGAATGAACAGAAAAGAGCAAGGAATCGAGTGACAAAGGCAGACGTGTTTCACGGAGGTAAAAGTGCGAACAAACAATGGTACCGATGCCTATTTGATTCCGTGCTTTCCCTTTTGTCAAATATGCTTGAGCGAATTTTCGTAATAAATTTGTTCCGCTAGAGAATTTGTATGTTATTTGGTTTATTTCCAACCTTACTCTGGTGAAATCGAACAATGAATCTGAATATGTTTACATAGCATGGTGCCACTATAATAAATAATAATACAGCCAACAGTTACACACATAGTCTTGACCCCACATTATGTCAAACCTGAATCGTGGATATCAGGAACTTGCGAAGGACTTGCCGTCCCACAACACCCAGACCCAAAACACGTATTTGTGGATCACACCAACATTTCTCTCGGTGCAGGAATCGAGCACGCGGCTTCTCGCTTCACAACCGGCTACTCGCCTACTACGTCATGGAGACTGTCAAAATTATAAATCATAATATAATAATATGTTGCGCATTAAGCCAATCTAGGAAACGACGCGACGATGGTACGACCTAAACAGAGTTCTCAGAAATAACTTCTATATTACGGTCTGATCACTTTTGAACAATAAAAATGTATGTTATATATTTCACAAATTTTAATAAAACTTATTTATGTGTACCTATTATGTTTATATAGTTGATAGAGCTATAAAATTTAAAGTTTAAATGAATGTAGAATAGGCTTTGAAAACATAAGACATCTGAAATACATTTTTTTAAACACCCTTTGGTACGATCACGGAACTGTTTGTGGATCATTGCCATAGAGTTGTACGGAAGAGTCTCACATATATCTCGATAAGAACAAGGTGTCTTACTTATCACTTATTATGACGTTTTGGCTGACGTACTAATACGTAAAAGATTGATAAATTGAAATCCTAATGCCACTGAACTTTAAGTGGAGCACGTTACATCCTTGAATAGAATACCGTGTCTATATTCTATTCCTTTTCAAAGTATTTATTTTCTAGGTCTTCATTTTTATAAATCTATATATGTCCTATGGTAAAACAATTTAATCCAAAGATATTCGTCATCGAAAAAATAATAAAAAAAAACAAATAATCCTTGAATTTTTTCAAGGATTATTTGTTTTTTTTTACGACCACAAACAGCGGAAAATACGTAAGGGTACTTGGAAAGTTTAATTCAAACAAAACATAAAGTTTGAGTAGCATGAGTTGTAATATCAAATTCGATGTGTAGTCTTTGCCCCCTCTTCGTCTTTCTTTCTTTTTTATTTATGGCTTTCGCAGTATTATGCATTTAGCCAGTGTCAAGTATAATATATTCTCAAGTTATTTTTACAAGACTGATGAAACACGGGTGCGGTCGATTTCAAGGTCTTGTCGGAGTTTTGGTGTTAACTCCTTTCAGTACGATTCTTAATTCACTTATTTCAATGTTTCTATACACTGTTCATCACCGTCAATGTTTATTGAACAAATCCACACCACTTTTATACAACAAACACAACTCTAAACTAGTTTATGAAATAAATTAAAATAAGCGATGAAGTGCACTGTCAGAATTCCCGCCAAAACTCCCTCTTCGTCTTGTAAACTATGTATGATTCCTAGTGAGTAGTCACTAATAGAAGTCATAGATAATAACACAGAGTTCAATGAGTGTCCAATAGATAAAATAAAAGTTTATAAATTTAGTTTACAAACTGTACTTGTCATTGACATACCATTGACAATAGATATTACATTTGAGGCACACATAGGTAAGATGAATAGCCGTAACTTTTAATAGAATAAATAGACTGATGATATCACAATTAGGAAGAATTTAGAATAATGAAGGTATAACATACATTTCAAGTGTGCACAATTTAAAAAGGCAGCATCTGTTCACTTGTCCGTTTTTATTCACTACAGTGGCTAATAGACTTTATTTTCTATTATAAACTTCTCGTTTTCTGCAATATTTCTTCTTTATTAGCAAGCGATTGCTTTTCCGTGCCAGGTAATCCATAAAAAGGTGTATAGACTAAATTTAAACGGAAGTGTAAATCACTCTTTTAGCGACGTTGACCATTAAAGATTGTTGATTATTTTGTGTTCAAACACATTTTAGTATTAAAATGTAATTTAATATATCTAATTCTACGTCCGACCGCAGCATAGTGGTAAAAAACAGCCGATTTAATAATAAATCATAAACTGGTTATACGAATGGTCGGTTAAACACTGGTTGATTAATTTGTTTGTGAAACGCCTGTTAATTACTTTCCGAAGAGAAAAAATTGTCTACGTACCTATTGCAATATTGACTTCTACGACAAGAACTGACAACGAAATGACAAATGAAATTTAAATGGCCTAGCCGTTTTATGGCAGTAAAATATTGCTTTACATCATTGTATTACATAAAGATTTGAAGAAATGTATTTATCAATTTCTTAATTTAATTATAATTATTTATATTATAAACATACATTATAGATAATAATAATACTACTAGCTCTGTTGTACTATACATGTTCCACTGCTGGGCACGGGCCTTCTCTACTGAATGAGAGTGGTTAGGCCTTAGTCCACTACGCTGGCCTGGTGCGGGTTGGCGGACTTCACATGCCTTCGAAATTCTTATGAATTCTCAGGTGTGCAGGTTTTCTCACGTTGTTTCCTTCACCGTTAAAGCAAGCGATAATTAATAACTAATACATTGCGTAACTAACAAAAGTCTGTCATTATAGTTTTACAAAAATAGTTCTAAGTGGCATACCATTCGTTTATATTGTTTATATAGTCCTTAAATACTTCGTTTAAAACAATCGCATTAACTTATTACATAACGTCACAAAACTTTTTTGAAAAATACAGCGACACGTGCGTTACAAATTCAGTTAACGTTATCAATGCAGCAATACATAAATCAAGTCACGCTAATAAACTCTCAAATTATAATGGTGCTGAACGAAAGCAGAACCACCGTCGAGGCACAATCTATAATAAGTCGTAATCATTCGTAAAAACTTATGTATTTACAGCGTCGTGTATAGTATACACACGAATAAAATGCGCCCCTTCCGACGCCGCCCTCGCGCTATCAAAACGTTGACTGCAATGTTGTAATGAGGCACAATTATTTAATGTTGTATCCACATGTAAGGAATGTCTAAATCATAAAAGAGCTTCGAAGGTATGTGAAGTTTGCCAACCCACATTAGGCCAGCATGGTGGACTAAGATGTAATCACTCTCATTCGTAGAGGACGCGCATAACCAGCGTTGGGACACTATAGTACAGAGCTGGTATGATTAGAGTGCCTTTATTTAATGCTGTTAGATATGGCTACTTTATGTCCACTGACATTTTAAACCACAAGTAATATTTTTATCAACCACATTCATTAGCATATCTCTAGACGTGACGCCTGCCCGTATCTTAAGTGCTTATCCTATTTTGTTCACTACACCGTGGACATGTGAACCGTAAAATAACGTAACAGTAAGATATGTGTACGCTGACCACAAGACATCAGCCATCAACAGTCCCGGTATACAAACTTACCAGATATACCGTCGATGTACATTATAAACGTTTCGCAAACTATCAGCATAAATCTGCCTTTTTTATAGCGGCCAGTAAACGAGTAACTGCGTCACCTGATCGTATCGTCAACACCGCATATGAACATTTATAATGCCAAGAATCGTGGGTGCATTAACGACCTTTGAGGAAAGAAAAGGTGCAGGGATTTTTTATTTTTTAGACCTACGGCAATTTTCATGAGCGGTAGATATCACTTACCGACGATGGTGACCCACTTGCTGGTTTGCCGGAGACTACTATACAAAAAAAACCTCTGGCCATATAAAACACATCTTTTCGTCAGCTACTTTTCGTCTGTTTTCTGTTCAACAAATTTAGGACAAAACTGACAATAACCAGACTCTGCCAATTTACAAGTATCTAATTACATGTAGAAAAACAACACAAAAGTCCAACAAGATGTCTTTTAAATAAAACTTTAAATTAACTTACTGTAAATCTCTCTTCTGTGGACTAAACTATCATGTCCGAAGTAGGTAATTGTTTGTATAATAATATTATTTTAATCTATGCCACTACCGGTTTACGAAATACAGGTAGATAAATATGCATTGCAGCCTTAATGACCTGTGTCCTAAATATGTACGCCTCTACCACCTCGTAGGCACTTAATCACGTTACATTACAATACTATACACCATTTTCCTGTTACGTATATTTGTAGAGATAAAATAATAATATATTAATTGTTTTCGATAACTATATACACATTAAATCTCGATGAATTGTAATTGTAACGATTTAATGTCTCGTATATGCAAAGGGCAACACGTTTTACTTTTTCGAAGCAATTAAATGGAGGCTTGTTAAAATTAACTTTATTTTCGAATTAACAGAGTTAAATAAATTATAGAAGACTTGCTTTGCTGCCGATATTTTTTGATAAACGGTATACTTTGCGTTCTCTTAAAATTTCGCTGACAAAAAAGAGGATTGTATAATTTAGGCCTCGTTGTTTATGTGTGTGTATCTGTATGTAGGATCCTAGCGCCTTATCGAATAGACTAATTTTTATTGTTTTTTTTATTTGGAACCATAAACAAATTTGATGGTTCCTTTCCATGTTTGAATTAAGTTTGTTCAGTCATTTCAGATCCATCCCTAAAAGATGCAGAGGTTGTTTAACGGCTAGATTATTCATTTTAAATTTCCACGTAGGTACAAAAGTTATCTTCTTAGTTCTTACAAATATATGTAGTTTCAAAGCTATAATAGTACGCACGCACGGATTCACCCCTGTAATCCTCGAAGGATAGACAGAGTTCTAACCAATACATCCAAATTTCGCCGAGCTTATTACCGTCCCATGATGTGATAGGGGGCAAACCTATCGCCATACCGGGAACAAATCCAGACTCCGAACTTATATTGAGCATTCCCAATATGACTTTTACCCGACCCGGGAGCGAACCCGAGATCTCAGCATAACAGTCATACCACGTATGCGTTACAATTACGCCACCGAGGCAGTCCATCTATAATATATACTGTCACTCAATAAATAAATTATAGAGTACTAGCTTTTGCTCGCGGCTCCGCCCGCGTGAACAGCATTTTCCGGGATAAAAGTAGCCTGTAACCATCTCCAGGGTCTTATCTATCCCTGTAGATAAATTCATCAAAATAGGTTCAGTGATTTAGGCGTGAAAGCGTAACAAACAAACTCACTTTCGCATTAACTTACACCCCCCTTTTCATCTCTTATTAACTAAAATTTCTAAAATTCCTGAAACACGTATTTATTTGTTTTACGTCAATAACCGAAATACAAAATTTTGTTTATGTAACTTTGAAAATGACGGAATTTCATACATATTATCATCATTCATCATTATCATTTTGACCCCTTTGGGGTGGAATTTTCTAAAATCCTTTCTTAGTGGGTGCCTACATAACAAAATGAATATACAGTCCAAATTTCATGCTTGTAGCCTTAATAGTTTGCGCTCGGCGATGATGAATCAGTCAGTCAGTCAGGACATGTTATTTTATAAGTATAGATTGAATGTATGTAAAACAAAGTAAAATAAGTTTATCATGTGATACGCGTAAAGTAACAGTTCCTATCCTTCTTATTTCTTTATTTATTAGTTCCTAAAGAAATGTAAGACTTTTGACTTTCTAAGGGCCTGTTTTAATGTACGCGACCGAGAGAGGGTGACCGCGACACGTAACGCGATCAGGTGACAGCGACAAGTCCGCTTTGTATGAAATTGTATGGAAACGGTCTCGTCCTAGCTCGGTCGCAAACCTAAAACGTACCTACACAATTGCATACTGTATCGCCTGTTTCGTTCACTAAAAGAGCCTTATGAATATGAATAATTTCATTAGATTGGTAGAGCCATGCTTTTGACATTTTTGTCTACAGCATGAATGAGCCAGCTCGATCGGGTCGTTACCACTGTCTCACAGATATCCGGCGTAAAGTAGCGGCTTGCTGCTGCGTTTCGTACGGTGAATGGGAAATCCCGAAGCCCAAATCTCCCCCCCCCCTTCCCTTCCTTTGGGAAGGGAATTCATTATCCCTTTTCTTTAAGGTCAGCACCACGCTCATAATTCTTCTGGTATTGTGGGCGTACATGGGCTGTGAAAATCAATTACCATCAGGTGACCCACTTGCTAGTTTACCGGTCTATTGTATAAAAATTAACTTAAGGACTGTTACTCATAATGTATTTTTCCAACTTTAATTACATATTACGTGGTCTATTATATGTAGTTAGTTACAAAGTGCATTATCCTAAAGAAATAATAAGTCGCCTCTGAACCATATTCCTCATAGCATAAATCACACTTAGCCCAAAAGGCTTAGCAAAACATGACACGCGACATGTTCTGAAGTAGCGATAAAAGTTGCCTCAAAAAAACACAAATAAACATGTCTACAGTTAAGGCACTTAAATGATGTTCAAACCAATCATAACATTCTAAACAAGATGGATGTTATGAAACTATAATAACAATGTGGAACATAATAGCGTCCGTTTAGTGTATCGCGTGCCGGCGCGCGGCCCGCTGCACCGCCGCGCCTGCCCGCACCACTTGATATGTTGATTGACAGCGCCGCGGATCTGTAACGCCTTATCCGTTCGTATCTACGTAAAGATGTAAATACCTAACTTCGTTATCTATTTGTTCATTTCTATTCATATAGAGATGAGAGTACCAAACTTGTTTGGTCAAACGTAGATTCTACAGGGTGTCCCAAAACTCAACGTCAAGCCGAAACGGGGTGACAGTATTGATTGTAACCATCATGGGAAAAATCAGAAAAAAAAGCTATCCCATGCAGTTTGGAAATTATGGGCATTTAAGAAAAACCTAGAAATTTGATCAAACTGTAGCCATTTTTCGGTTATTGTGATTAATTTTTAATATTTTTGTTCATTTAAACTTTGGAACCGTAGCCCTAAATAACATTCCTAGAATCACAGTCAAAAATAATGACACAATTGCCCCAAATTTCCTAGAATTAAGACTATTTGTTAAACTATGAATTTAAAATTTTCCAAATTTGTCGACTTTGAAAGGCCCTCCTTTAAAAAAAAAGTACTAGAGTGCCATGGCACGTGCCATTAAAAGGTGGCGCATTTAATCAGGATTTTAAAATGGTGCAATACTTGTTAGTTTCATATTAAAAAAAACGAGTAAAAAAATAAAAACCTCAAGTAACCCGATTTTTCCTAACCCATTTTACTCAGTTAAAATGTTTTTTATTCGCACAATCTTTTGGTAGGTTCCTAATTTTATGGCAAAATGATGAGAGAGATGGATAGTGGAAATGTTTGCCATGAGTAAGAGAGACAGATAGTGACGCCACTGTTACCAAAGTCAACAAAAATAAGTAAAATTCATAAAATAATGAAAAATCTTGACCTAGTTTAGGTTTATTTGAATAAAAGTCAGATACATAGGGAAACAACATTTTTTATTACAGCAAATGCTCAAATTGTTTGCCTTCAGCCTCAATACACGCCAGATACTGCGATTACTGCGATACAAAAGCGATACTGGGATCTGTCTTCTCGAATTAAATGTGGATTCTCCACACTTTTTTAAGAAGATGTAGGGCGTGTATTGAGGCTGAAGGCAAACAATTTGAGCATTTGCTGTAACAAAAAAAAATATTTCCCTATGTATCTGACTTTTATTCAAACAAACCTAAACTAGGTCAAGATTTTTCATTATTTTATGAATTTTACTTATTTTTGTTGACTTTGGTAACAGTGGCGTCACTATCTGTCTCTCTTACTCATGGCAAACATGTCCACTATCCATCTCTCTCATCATTTTGCCATAAAATTAAGAACCTACCAAAAGATTGTGCGAATAAAAAACATTTTAACTGATTAAAATGGGTTAGGAAAAATCGGGTTACTTGAGGTTTTTATTTTTTTACTCGTTTTTTTTAGTATGAAACTAACAAGTATTGCACTATTTTACAATCCTGATTAAATGCGCCAACTTTTAATGGCACGTGCCAAGGCACTCTAGTACATTTTTTTTTAAATGAGGGCCTTTCAAAGTCGACAAATTTGGAAAATTTTAATTTCATAGTTTAACAAATAGTCTTAATTCTAGGAAATTTGGGGCAATTGTGTCATTATTTTTTACTGTAATTTTAGGAATGTTATTTAGGGTTACGGTTTCAAAGTTTAAATGAACAAAAATAATAAAAATTCATCACAATAACCGAAAAATGGCTACAGTTTGACCAAATTTCTGGGTTTTTCTTAAATGCCCATAATTTCCAAACTGCATGGGATAGATTTTTTTTCTAATTTTTCCCATGATGGTTACAATCAATACTGTCACCCCGTTTCGGCTTGACGTTGAGTTTTGGGACACCCTGTATAGAAATCTATCTTTCCTGTTACAAAAATGTAAGTGTTTCTTCCGGCATCACACAAAAACTACTGGACCGGTTTTAAAAAAACTTTTGTGTTTAGAAGCTTAAAAAAGTAAGTATATATCCATTACAAAATTAGTATACATATATTTAAGCAGCATGTTAAATTCTCGCGGCGCGGCGTGGAAAATATTTTATAGAGGAAAATGTTGAGTAGGTGTATTTAATTATTGTATAGGGTCCCATCCGCTAGGGTAGGGTTGGCAGGACTGATATACTCTTTAGATTGACCAGCCCCGGATCTATATTTTTTTCGATGCCAAGAAACTTGACATTGGTGCCTCTCTCTTCGAAATCAACTCAAGATGCGTTCAAAAATCAATTTAGAATGCGTTCTATCGGCAAATGAGCAATCAGTAACAAGTACAATGCGCTCTGGTTACTGGGCACCTTAGTGAAACAATTTGGTGGTGAGAGGATACCTGATCATCATTGTACCCGACTGAATAGCGACCGCCGTGCACGTGATGAAAATGTTCAAGTCCCGAGGTGCGCCACGGTATATCCAGTAACTTAGGCCAGCATAATGCTGCCGACAATGGGGTACAATGTTTCTTGACGATCGACACTATATTTAGACTGAACTGTACTTAACATCAAGTCCAGTGTAGTCACTTTGCCGTACTAGGATGAACACAATTATTTTTTCAAATATGTCAATTTAGCGCCCCCATAAAATGGTGCCCGGAACAAATAGACCTGAGATTAAACACAAGACACTGTCAATTAACTTTAAACTACAATTAATATATTGAAAATTCCTTAATATAGTTCTATTTAGTCGGTGACAACAGTATAGGTACTTTTAACTGCTATCTGTCACTACTCATTGCACCTTGCTAAGGTATAATACCGCTAAAACAACATTGCGTTTTTGACACCCTTTATTTGCACGCGCACGCATACGTTTCCTGTTCTCACGCAAACACAACATTAGACAAAAATTAACATATTTGTTATTTATACATGAAAATGTTCTCGTAATGCCAACATGTAATGTGATGTTATTAAAAACGGCGACCAATTTCCAATCTCGAACTGTTTTGGTGTCATGTGGTGAGGAGTTATCCATTTACCTTCGTACTCTTGTCAAATCGATCCGTATTTAGAGGGTTTATACATGAACATACATAATAAACATGTTCAGCGACGAATTGAGAACCTATCCTTTTTAAATTCAGTTAAAAAGGACAGGATCTCTTGACTCCAAAAAGGTTTTTTTTATCTCAGCACGGCAAAGTCACGGCGCTAACCTGGTGGAAGAAAGCGTAGTGCAGTCCAAAACCCCAGCGACCACTGAATTAATGAGTTCATAGGTAGTGACCAGAGTCATGCCGGAGAGGCAGGAAGCAAGCATTTCTGTGTAAATTGCTGGCTATATCTTTTCTAAAATCGGTGAATGCAAATCACAATATATATGTTAAAGTTATGAACAGTGTCTTAAAACCGTTTTCCTATAACTACAACAGATATAATATAGTAACTACCCGTACCGCTCAAATCAAAAATCCAACCTGTACCTGCGTCCTGCTTATATTGTATTAGTAAAAATTATGGACAAAATTCAACCTGTATCCTGTACTTAGAACTATCTTACTCCTTCTTTCCTTCCAACTGACTTTATCCTACTCGCATTAGAGGCGGCGCAACATGCTTTTTAACACGTGTTACAGAAAGATTTGCTTGTAGTTTTTACCACCGGCCACCTGCCTGACGTCAACCCCTCTGTGGAACTTATCTTGCTAATGTTGTTAATATGTTTTTTTTATTTTTTATGACTTTGTAGAATTGGATGTTTGTTAATTAATAAATAATCACGCCTTAACGGCTGAGTGAATTTGGATAAAATTTGTCATAATAGTAAATAAGTCTGGATTCAGACAAACACTTTCCCAGAAGAATATAAGTATTCACGACTACGGAGCTGAGAGCAAATGTCAGTAAGTTACGCAAAATTATTATTTATTTTATTTATTTATTACTTTATTGTATCAACATCACAACAAAAAGTATTAATAATACACAAAAGACATCTAAAAATAATAAAAAGAAGTACAATTGGCGGCCTTATTGCTAACGGCAATTTCTTCCAGGCAACCTTTGGATGGACTGTATTGATATTTACATCCTACGGCGTAACTTGTTAATCTTATCATATATTCATACTTATTCTCACACGTACAATAGTTTCAAAGAATATCATGCATATGGAAAAGCATTAAAACTTACACTACAAAATACAATTAATAATTCTATACATATCTACGATTTACTATTCACTTCCACATAACTATTGACTAATGAATATTCATGAAACAAACTATGTAGCATATTTTAAAGATTTTCATTCATTCTATTCATTCATATATGAGTAAATAACCGTAAAATAATGTTACAATAATTGCCAAATTACGCGCCTTATTGATGTACCTAGGCAGGGGATCTAATAAAAACCTGGGTTCAAATTCCAAGTCGGCCAATGACAATTTGTCTATGATTTTTTAATTCAAAGAATCACACATGATTTGAATTGGAATTTGTATAGCGATATCACTATATCACGGAACGGATAGTCGCTTGGCGAACGGTGGGTATACTAGTTTCACCTCTGCCTATTACAAAATACAGGTAATAACGTAAGTAATAGTATGTCTGCTCAAAGCAACGTAATACTATTATTACGGTTCGTAAGAATAAAAAAAACAATTATCAAAATTGGTAAAATAATGCAGCATTTAACATATCAAATATTTCTATGAGACAGAATGGGAGTTTAGTCTGTAGGAAGTAGCGCTATCACCCTCGCACGCTTTTTATCACACCTCTATTTTCTATCATTATACAATTGCTTGTTCTGCCAAACGCGAAAAGTTTCGAATTTATTTCTATTTAAAAAAAAATATTTTTTAATATTAAAGTGTATTTATTATAAATTATTGTAAATAATAATAATAGCTGTCCTATTATTTTAAAGGAGTCTTATAAGAGTGGACCATGGTCAATGGTCACATACACACTACTCGTACTTAGTTAGAACCGAAGCAAAACACGGAAGGAAGTTCAAACCCACTGTAGAATACTGAGTGGCTACTTAATATATATAATTTAATGTCAGTCTGTGAATCGAACTACATTACAACTCTTCCTACTTAGACTTTACACGTTTATCTTTTTGCATACCTACACTACCATTTCGTATGATGCATAGAACAAAAACTAACTACGTAAAAAAGGAATCAGTGAAAGTGGACATTAAGCACCCACGCGTATAAGTACAATTAGAGAAATTTAAAATTAAAATCAACAGCAAATATAATTAATTACATTGAAGTGCACTCATTATGTTATTATGTTGCAAAGAATAGAAAGTAAAGCGGCTTGCACACTTGTAGCGCAACCGCGCATTCGTCAAGGGACGGCCGTAGTAATGCGGAAGCTGCGACGTGACTCCTGCCCGCGGGCGGAATTGTTAATCGCCTCATTTATCATTGCAGACGAAAGTGAAAACGGGCTACTGTTTAACAATCGTATACTCACCTTTATAACTTAGTTACGCTTTTACACTCTGAATACGCTTGCGTTATAATGAAATGACGTAAACGTAATAAAATAATATCAAAATCACATTTACTATCTAGAGAGCGCAGTTGAATGACCTGCCAAATTTTTAACCATTCATCATTTTTTTGTGATTTTTATTTTATTTACAGCGTCATCCATTGCTTGTCCATTGAATTGATGAGACACTTTGAGATTTAAAATCATAATATTAATATAATATTAACCAATATTGAAATGTGCTTTGTATACCGTTATAATGCAGTATCATAAAGATTATCTAAAGAAACACCTCTAAAGAAACAAAACAATATCCAAAACCTAACTGGCATTAAACCTTCCATTGCAACATGGTTATCTAAGTGGTAGAGCCACACCATAGACAGTTTTGTCTACAGCATGAATGGGCTGGCTCTACCTATATCACAGAAAACCTACGTGATGTAGAGGCTTGCTGTTGTGTTTCGTATAGTAGGTGAGATAACCGGAGGCCTAAATCCCCTTCCCCTTCCCTATCCTTAAATCATCCCTTTCCTTTAAGGTCGGCAACACGTCCATAATTCTTCACATACTGTAGATGTTCCTGGGCGGTGGAGATCAGTAACCATCAGATGACCCACGTGCTCCTTTTTTCGTTGTTATAAAAATCATAACAAATTGTATAAACATATAAACGCTTGTATGTATGAAGCGATAGATAGAAATGCAATTAGTGCGCCCACGGCTCACCAACATTATTTCAATCAATTCATAACTCTCCATTATATTTCGCAAGCAGCCCATCCGTGACAATACGAATGACATAATGTATTGTGTCGAGCTGTACGAGTAAAAGTGAACCGTTCCGAAGTGTATAACCACGCCTCTTACGGCGCGTCGGTCACCACGATCTATGTCCTAATACCGCTAACACGCAGCTGTGTCATCGTCGATTCATCATCATCATCATCATCATCAGCCACAAGACGTGCACTTCTGAACATAGGCCTCCCCCAAAGATTTCCAGACCGACCTGTTGGAAGCGGCCTGCATCCAGCGACATCCTGCTACCTTTATCAGGTCGTCTGTCCACTATTATTTAAAGGGAATAACCAATAGACAAAACGGTCTCCATCGTGGCTCTACCACTCAAAACATACATGCAACTGAGGGATATACAACTTGCTAGTTCAAAGAGCACGAGTGTGGACATAGCTTATAGTCGAATATCATCTTTAAGGCCAAACCCACATTGAAAATATCTCTTAGAAAATTTATAACGTTTTCCAAAAAGCACTCATGCATACATACATTGTATTTGACCTCACGGCAAAATTTTGACAATATAATACCATTCCCATAAACATTTCCGAGCTTACTTGTGTGGAAATCACAACTCACTACAATAATATAACTAAAGAAATAAATGACTTAAAATTCATTCGAATGAAAGAACAAATTTTCCACAAGGAAGAACAATAGTTCGTTTCTAATATTCCATGGGGTACAATTATGATAGATAAAATATGCAAATAATTTTACATTCACAACAAAAACCATACATACATATGAATAATTTAAAATTCGTTCGAATGAAAGAACAAATTTTCCACAAGGAAGAGCAATATTTCGTTTCTAATATTCCGTGGGGTACAATTACGATAGATACAACATGCAAATCATTTTACATTCACAACAAAAACCATACATCCATCGTAATCCATACAATGTTACAATTCTACGAAGATTTTTATCAATACACAAATTACAGACAAAGTCCGTACATAAACAGTTATTTTAAAATCGTACTGCCTGCATAATATCATTCACAAGTGAATATGTTTTTTGTTTGATCGTTCATTCCGTGAAATGTGAAGCACTCCAGTTTATTGACACATATCTACTCGTTTGTTTAAACATCAATAGTTTATCTTCTTTCAAAACGTACACCGATTGTTTTATAGCGATATATCTGAGTCAATAATTATTATACATTTCGTCTTAACCTGCGATAGACTCGGATTCCAACTCAGTCTGTAAGGAATATGCTCTGAGGTGTGACTTTTTGAAATAAAGTGTGCATTTAATAGCAATTGCAGCACTTTTTAATAATGAGAAGAAACATAGTGACAGCCTCCGTGGCGCAGCAGGCGAGTAGCCGGCTGTGAAGCGAGAGGCCGCGGGTTCGATCCCCGCATCGAGACAGATGTTTGTGTGATCCACAAATATTTGTCTCGGGGTCTGGGTGTTGTGAGACCGAAAGTCTCTCGTTGTTCCTGATACCCACGACACAAGACTCGTATCTTACTGTGGGGTCAGGACTATGTATGTGACTGTTGGGTGTATTTATTTATTTATAGTGGTAAACCAGCATGTCCGAGAGCTCTCCGTAAATTATTAATATTTGTGAAGACACTACCAACACGCAATTATAGGCCGTCACTAGGGCCTAACGTGGCTTGACGCAGTCGTTGGTAACCTAAGTTTGGGTTAAATAGGTCACAAGTACAACAACTACAACGTGTGAAGAATAAAGATTTAAAAGTCAAACGTGATAGGTGACATCTGTAGTAAATGAAGCTTTATGAGCTTTACTTAAACTTGGACTTTTAGGGTTATGACGACAATTCCCTCACCCATTTCATGTAAGGATATAAGTTTATATCACACTGTACATGACATAGTTATGACCTATTATTACCTTCGGGATTTTAATTCAAATCATATGTTGTGATGATTTAGAGACTATATGTCAAAGAAAAAAAAATATAGCTTTTTTGGAAGAACCCCTAAAAAAGGGTTTAGTAACCCCTGGTACTAAACCCTAGGTTACACCGCGTCATCTATTTCTCCGTCTCCTATTTTAAAAGTACCTCTATCTTTGAACCGACTGAAATTTTCAGAATAAGTTCACTATTGACCGCATGGCGTAGTTGCCGAGTAGCCGACTGTGAAACAAGAGGCTAAGGGTTTGATCCCCATTTTTGTGACCCACAAATATTTATTTCGGGTCTGGATGTTGAGACCGCAAGTCTTTCGTAGTTCCTGGTTTCCACGATACAAGACTCGTATCCTACTGTGGACTCAGGACTATCTGCATGTGACTATTGGGTGTACGACTCACGCTTGGCTGTTTTTTATAATTACGTTAGATCGCCTCACAGTTTCTACAAATCACGAGTATCACATATGTTCTCAATTAAGTAACAAACATAGTAAACAAGGTCACGTGAAAACTTTAATTAACGCATGCGGTGTCAGTGGCGTTTCGAGTTTTCTTTAAACCTTATTTTAAAACGTAAACATTAGCGGCGTCCAGGGCCGAATTTTGGGAAGGGCAACGGGGCAGGGTCCAATGTGCCACAAGAGAAGGTGGGGGTAAGATACAATAACGTTTATTGTTATGCAGGTTTCCTCACGATGTTTCCTTCACCGTTAAAGCAAACGATAATTAACAATTAATATACACGTAAATTAGAAAACTCAGTGGTGTATGCTCTTGGGGCTGGTTTCGAACCTGCGAATTTCGTCTCGGCAGTCCATACCACTCCCCGCTGTACACCTACAATAGCAATGCTTTATTATTAAAATACAAAATAACAATACGAAATAGGATTTTTCATATACATTACTCTACTTTGATCGGTCCCGACTTCGTAGTCCTAGGCCCTCCATACCTCTAAATCCGGCCCTGATGGTCTCGTATCTCAGTATACACCTACTTCGCCGCACCGAAGTGGCGCCAACTGGCATTCTTGTCTCAGCCGGGAGCAACTTTCATGAATAGTTAACTGACTAGTTTTAGTTCTAGTACTACACTTTGCAATGTAAACACAGGGCCCGATCGAATGCGATTCGAATACACAGCGAAGTGCCTACTTGTCTTTTTCGAATTATGTAGAAAAACGATGTTTATTTCATGACCAGCTTTGACGTAATGTTGGGACAGTTTTAATACAAAACTCTGCATTAATAAAATATAAGTGTGCCTACAAAATCTTCATACACTATCCGCCGCTTTATTCAGTATGCACATTATAATGTTGACTAAGTACGATACTCAATTCTGTATGAGCTTCCCATCTAAATATACACATACATAGTGCACGCCTGTATCTCCGCAGGCGTAAGCAGAGGTGCAACTTGTCCTGTACCCACGTTTCGCCGAGCTTATTGTCGTCCCATGATACGATACGAGTGGGCGAGTCTGTCAGCATACTGGGCGACATAATTCCTATACCGCGCAATTTATTAACGAATTTTCGAGTCCAAAACTCAAATTAAATTGTGATTGTTCTACCTGGAAATTGCACCCAGGACTTCACGGTTTTCAGCCTTATTACGCTGCCACTAAACCAATGAGGCAACAATATATTAGGTACATACATATTATAGCCGCCGCGATTGCCCCACTACACAGCGAAGGCCTCCATGTATCGCTGTTCAAAGCTTTGTGCGGCCAGTCTATTCAATACAAGTCTGTAAACACAAGTAACAAATACATAAAACTCCTTTATGTAAATCAAGTTAACGCATGTATGTAATGAAAAAAAAACTATGCAATATTTTTCAAACGATGCACAGTTGCAACTGCAAATAATATCGCAAAGACGACAATAAATTGCACACTTCGCCTATATGATTATGTTGTTATATCGAGATATACCTCACCTTAATTACAGAATGTTAGATTAAAGAACGGCGACTTACGTTAACCTTCTTGCAAAGTTCACAAACTCCATTATACTCGTTACTTTGATGTAAACATGTTGACCATAACCCATCATTTGCTGTTCGAAATTCAAGTTTATATGAAAGTTTTCTCTATATTTCTCTATCTATAGGTATCTCATATTACACCAGTCATACTTTCATACTCTTTTAAATATATATCAATGACCCTATAACAAAGATTTAGGTATACGTCATTTGAAAGGAAAATAAAAAGTTAAAGACCTAAACCTTGGCTACACTATCATGTATTTCAAGCTGATGTAATAAAAAGTAATGTCGACATTGCGAAAAATAACAGTGCCATAACAATCAACAGTGAATTTTTTACGACGATACGCCAATCAAATACATAAATATTTTACATCCCTCGTATCATTTCGAACGATAAAATAAAACTCAATGAATAGGTCCTCTAAGTGCGTTTGTCTAATACTGAAATGAAGTACTTGAAAAATTAGTCATTATTACAAATGTACTGCAATTGTATATTAGTTATACATTGAATTCTACAAGCAACTTGATATCAAGTGGAAAAATATAGTGATAATTACAAATACAATGACCAAGGATGTACAAGTGATATCACAACAATAATACACGGGTCATGCGGAATTCTCAGGGCATGCCGTGACGCGTCGATTATACTTCGTACCACTACGTTTAGTTCATCTATTACGCCAAGCACGTTTCCTACCGGTGAAGCTTTTGTATGATAAAATACAAGTACTGTTTTATCATTATCAATTAAATACTATGTAGGTATATGTATTTCTAGATTCTTATCTAAGGCACCAATTACTCATCCAAAGGTTTCCTTGTCCGCTACATTAGTCTTTCTGTTTCAATGAGTACGTTATTAACCACGTGGTACTAATGTTTTTCTTGATTTATTAAATATTATCAATTAACCTTTTGCTCGCATCTTATCATTCAATTAAGTTGCTTGTTTAATATAACAAATTTCGTATCTACGAGCCACCCATACAGCTCCTCTCGTTGACGTGATTTGCTACATAGCGCGTAAATTACGGATATGAGGTATATTTCCAATAGACAAGTTTACCAATAACAATATTTTATAGTTAATTGATGTCTAATCTACTACCATAATAAAATCTGATCTTGATGTGATACTACCAACTGATCTGATCATTGCAATAAACCACTTGAGTGAAACATAAAACGTATGAGAAATAAGACTTGCTATAAAGACAATAGCTCTTCAATGTTCTAGAAATGAAAGTATCAAACTAGTTGCACGACGTAGACTTGGCGAAATCACATTTAACACACGTGCCTTGATTACACACAGGAGAACATGATGCAAAATATTGCCTTTTTGTAAACAAAGGTGAGTAACTTGGCAGATATTTCTCAGCATCATCTTACTCTTTATATGAGTCCAATCCCATTTGTGGAGGCGTATTAACAGTATTAGAATTCCCCGCTGCATGGGGCGCTTCGTTCGACTTGATCTAAGTTTTCTTTCTTATAAGGTTCTTGTCGATATTTTCAATGTTAAGACCAGTGCACGGCCAGAAATCACCTTGGTCCAGTCACGACGTCTGTCTAAGAAAATCGAAGTGATGGGCACAGCTTTATTACAACAAATAGGTACATTGAATGCTCCAGGTGTGCGAACAATAAATAATATCGACACAAAATGCATAAATAACCAGTGTACGAGTAGTCGTATTTGGTTTTATCGACATAAATTTACACACAATGTTTAGAAACAAACCGCATCAATGTTTTGCTTTCACGGCTCATGGCTGAGAATGATTGTACTGTTATTATACACACTTGAATTATTCAAAGGTTTTTTATGTGCGCGAAGTTGTATTAAACGTCAGTAAAACATTTTACAAATAATTAAGGTTAAATACATCTTACCGGTTGATTAACATAACCTCAGATAAAGTATATTTAGTTACACAATGCTATAACATGACGTTTAAGGCCTTATTACAGAAAGTAGTCTAACTTTAAACTAGGTTTATATCTATAGGTGACTATGTCAGTTTCAAGTTTGACTACATTTTGTAATAATAACATTAAGTTTAAACACTTTTTATCTATAAATGACAAAAACGATTATAACTTTGATTATCAAACTGATATTTTAATAAATAAATGAGGGCACGTTAAAAATACGCAACTTGTCTTCAGAAATGGATTTTGAGCCACGCTGTATTTTGTAAACAAATGCCACACACAAACACACGAAATGTTCAGACGGACATTGAACGGACAATGGACTGGGGTCGTACCAATGACTTATAGAAAATCGACATGAAGCTCTGTGCTGTTGCATCCTAAATCCGGATGTTTAATAAATTTCTTCTTCCTCCTAAATTCCCACTCTTTTCCTTAAAGATAGGCAAAACACCCCACCTTTCCTCTAGTATTAATGGTGTACATAGACGATAGTGATCACTTATTATTGACCCACCTGCACTTACGCGTATTTTCTGCTTTAAAAAACAAATGTCTCCATTGACCTACATTCGCGAGTCGCGAGTACCAGACAAGATTTTTAATAAACCCAATAATGTATAATCGAGGACAGGTAACATATAATACCAGTTCTATGAAAGCTTTAAGAAAAACGGTCTTTGTTCCTGAAACAATCGAAGCGGTATAACGTGCGGTTAAAGAATGGCGCGCAGTCGGATTCTCGGGAGTCGATCATTCGAGTAGTCCAGTGTTTGCCGGCCGGGGGACACGCAGACCAATATTGACATTCTCATTGTCTGCTAACTGACGGCTAATCTCTTTGTGCGGCGATATTCTTTTGTGTTTCGTAATATCGACGTATGCCTTTGATCATCTTGATGCGGGATTATATTTAATGCTGTCTTTGGTATCGCAGATATCATATTACACTAAATAAAGCACATTTACCTACCCAAATTGTTATATAAAAAAAGTTGATTTTTCTTCAAGAACGTTAATACCTACAATTGATCATTTGCATACAAATAGTTACGAATCTAACAACCTTCACTGTTTAAACCGTAAATAATTAATTACAAAATGTACATTCAACATAATTGTACAATAAAATATCTATATTTTATTTCTCAATATCTTTCCAAACAAAGCCAAGTGTGGTTTAAAGATTTTACCATATATTATTAAAAATTCAAATCTTATGTAATCCTAGGCTGTGTCGAAGTTTGTATCATTCTGACGTATGTATATTAGACCCACCCAACACCCAAACAATATGTACTCAATACATAAAAGTAATAACCTAATATTCCATGTTTTAATTTAAGTTTTATGTTAATCACGGCTTTTATTCAAAGGGTTTTAAATTGTACTAAATAAAATTTGCTTCTAACTTGCCTAGATCGTGATCTTTCGCTATCGTGTAATTTGAAGATACAAAATAAACAGGTTCAATAAACGACGACGCATAAATTGCATCGTAAGAGACTGCAATAAGTCAAAATTAAGAAGGGCCTGCTAGTTTCCTACATCTAGTTATAAATTGCGTTGGCCCGTCGGTCCACTTTCGTTCAGTTTGTGTGCCGGCGCCTGCGGAGCGTACACGCACCGCGCTCCGACTGATACATACATCACAAATATATTGATAGAAAGTGCGTCTCAGGCGAACCATGTCTCTGGGACGCGAAGACAGGAACTTGAAGTCTGCGGTCTCAGCAAATAATAAAGAAAGTAATAAATTGCAACGTAGCAAAACCTGTGCTTAACAAGCCTGCCTACTTTATGATTGAATTATATAAGTTCGTTTCTTTATAACACTTAGGTCCACTTGCACAACGCCACTAAACGTGTTTAAGAAATGTCAAATCGTATGAAAAGTTGTTTAGCGGTTAAATACGATTAAGGATCGAGGTGCAAGATCTTAGAATTTACCAATTAATAGCAAAAATTTCACCTAATATGAAAGTTATAATTATATATTTAATATGAAATTTTACTGTAAATTTTAATTAACTCTTCACGGACTTTATCATAAATTCCCATTTGCTAGGTAAATCGATGGCAAGGTATCTGAGCTTCACTTAACTCAGCACTAGTGACCGACCACCGCGCCGGGTCCGAAAAGCTAGCCAGTTTATATTTCAATGAAGAACCAATTACTTCAAGTTCTTGTGTGTGGCTTGAAGATGCATTTAAAATGTCTACTTTATATACGTCAAAGTCGCGATGACCTAAGCTAATTTTTCTCATGAGTAGATTAGGTACTTATAAACCACTGACTATATAATATACTTTAGGTACAGTATTACCCACGGGTGCGCCTTTCAGTCATCTCGTTCAATTAATTATTAGCCTAGCTCACATAGAAACTGAATTTCGGCAACTGTCAACATCTACAAAGTTTAGCCACTTGAGACTAATTTCATTTTAATTATTCTTAACAGTGACCAGGCCAACCGCCAGACCTCAAGACACTGTGAGCGCTTTCTGCGTAGATCGGATCATTAACAAAAGTTCATTATTTTAAACTGAAAGTAGACAATGTAACACTAACATTTCGACACAACCTACATCTCAGTCCACCCCGTGACCACGAAGGCTGAAAAGCTTTCGAAACGTCGGAACCAAAATTAAAATAAAAAATCACGATAAAATCTGTTTAAATTATTTTTATTTTAATGTGTAACATTCGCGTAAACATAATGAATCATAATGTAGATTTTTTTTTTTTTTTTTTTTTTGTGGGGCTCTATGCCCCACTCTCGTGCCTCTGATACTATTTTCAGAGTATTTTTGGTAACACCTAAAAATGCACATGCCTTTATTTAAAAATTTACACTTAAAAACTCTGTTAATAAAATCGCTTACTTAGAATACTAAGTTTATCACAGTCAATACACATACACGCGATTTGTAAAAGAATCTTGTCATAACATTTTTTAAAAACATAAATCTAATTTACATATTCTTACACATATAATATTGTAGGCGTGCCTTCTTCACAAAATCCAGCTTTTCCGTGGCAACTAGAAGCGTGTAGTCTTATATTACACGCTGTAGTTGCCCCGTTCATTTATTCCGCTTCAAGACGCTACACGCCACATGTTTACAATATTTTAAAAACTTATGTCTAACATCAACATTTTCCAACATACCGCTTAGGTTACTACTATTTACACAGATATTGTTCTCAATCTCGAAGTTTGTTCGCTCATACAGGTATATTGGGCATTCCGTCAACACGTGTAAAACGTCTTCGTTCTTCGCAGGGTCACAGATACATGAGGGGCTCTCCTTGCACTTGAAGCGATTCAAGTACTCAGAGAATCCTCCATTGCCCGTGAAGACCTGCGTGAGAACGTAATCCACTGGCAACTTCCTAATAATCTTAAATGCTTTCCTGGCGTCAGGGAAAAACAGCTTCGTAACCGCCGCTGTTTCTCCTGCCCTGTATCGCTCATCCCATTCGTCAATCGACTCCTGACGGATTTGTCGCTTGACGAACGAGATGGGACATCGGTCATAATCGGGCCGCCTTTTAAGGGTGGTAGCCGCCGCCTTCGCGAGCTCGTCCGCGCGTTCATTCCCTTCCAACCCCACGTGCGCTTTAACCCAAAAGAGGTTAATGGTCTTGCCGCGCTCTTCGGTCTCGTTCAACATCTTGGTGATGTCGAACGCTATGGGGTGGAGCGAATTTCCGCGCGCGACGGTCTCGAGAGCGGCTCGTGAGTCGCAAAAGATGCTGTACTTATGGAATTTGTCGTTTGAGACTATTTGCACGGCCTTGCGCAAGGCCAGCAGCTCTGCCTGGTAAACGGTGCAGAACGATTCCAGCTTGATCTTGGTGGCTTTCGTCTCGGCATCGCCATCCCATAAGGATACCGATGCTCCGACTCGGCCACTGATTTTGCTGCCGTCAGTAAACACTCGACGAGTGTTGGCAGCGCACCGGTCAAGTTCTTCACCGTTCACCACGCATTCGAACTGCAAGGCCTTGCGCCTGGCTGGATGTTCCAAGTTGGCAAAGGGCACAGGACATTCCACGTCCCAGTCACCCACTACGTGCCGAGTGTGTCCCCTTTTCACTTCGTAAAGAAGCGCCGCTTCTCGGACACGAATGTCTAGCGGTAAGATCCCGGCAAGTAGCAGGGCCGAGTTCATCATAATGTAGATTAACCTACCGTAAAAACCCGACAACAAATACAAAAACATCTGAAATTGACTAAACAGATTTTCTTCATCTTCATTCATAAAAATCTGGATTGAACCAGCTTTCAAACCTATTCATATGTTTAGGCGCTGTGTGCCACATAAGGACATAGAATTTAAAGTGAACTTAGCTAGATACTCATAGGAATGTTACACAATATTTTTATACGCACGTTCTTTGTCTAATATACTATGATAGCAAATATGAAGATAAGTTAGTGTGTTAAGATAGCTTCAATTAACAATGATTTCCTGGTTTCAGGGCAACACCAGGCGAGAGCGGCCGCGCGTTATAATGTAAGCGACGCACGTCGACGCCCGCCTGCCTTCAAGGTGAGCATCCTCTCTCCGTTCTACCAATGCATTTCTTTAACGTGGATAAACGCTGCACTTATTGGCCTTAACCTATTTACCAAACCGTGTATTGCACTTTAAAGAATAGCTTCCTTTTTAATGCACTTTCAGAGTGTTTATTTTTGGCTGGTGGACGAGCGTAAGATGATTGTGAATGAAAAGGGCGCGTGACCGAGGCTAATATGATATAATGTGAAACATCTGTTGTATTAAATTCATATTGCGGCACTGTCTTTACCGTATAAGAATGTACTAAAATCCACAATATATAACTTGTCACAATTGACATAAATTATCGAAGAATTTACAACATAACAGAATGTTAAGAATATTTCTTGCGAGTTTATTGACAAACCTTATACCTATTGCCTACTACAAAACGGCACTTGCGGATACCATGAAATATTTATTGCTGAAAGAAAGACAAACTTAAACACACGGCTTTGAAGTGGTAGAGTCTCATTGTAGAGAGTCGACACTCGTATGCTACACAAATCTGTTAAATAGTTTATAGACAATATTCTGACCCCTTCGGTAAAAACATATAAATCGTAAGTCAGCAATTAAGATTATGCGGATTATTAATATTTATTATTATTATTTTTCACATACTTACAACATATCTGACAACTGAAATCGTTTCATGGCTGGAGACATCTTCAAAAAGGTAACAAGTTGGTTCGACACTAAATCAATTCTCAAAGAGTTAATTCGCGGTACATAGGTATTGTAAATTACACAATTCACACAGCAATTTTCATAGTGGAAATAGGGACGCGACGTAATAAGTTGCCACTTGGATTCCACTTAAACAGCGTTGTTTCATCCACAAACGAATGATTTCCGCAACTGGGCAGCATCACTTTTATCACAGAAATCAATGTAGAAACAGCTTTGCCGTTCCATATCATATAGTTAGTGAGATTGATGGAGGCCTAAGCCAAAATCTTGATTTCCTTTCCTTAAAGTTCGCAACGCTCCCAAAATTTCCTTAGTGTGCTGAGTATTCATGAGCGGCGCTGATCTCTTCTATCAAATGTTTTGCTTTTTCTATTGTCCTCGTGTTCTATGAACAACACTTACAAAATGTAATATTAAACACCTATATTTGTGTAGGCTACTTTATTATCTACAGAATTATGTTTATCAGAACATGCAATGAACAGTAAAACATAATTACCGGTAGGTACACCATTGTCCATATGTCAACAATGTAGTGGCTGATTCTAAAAAGAGATAAAACCAAATATGGCAGAATAAAGAATTTTAACACCCGCAGAGATAAATTATGTCGATCGTGTAGCTATGATCTAGTTTAGATTTAACATCCATTAACATCATAGAAAAACGCAATGCACTTTAATTACCTAAACATCTCCTTGACTCTTTTTATTAATAATTTGTTTTGATTAATAACTTAATGACGGTTGTTGCTACCGGTGTGATAAATTATATTAGTGATCTAATCTATCTAATATTAATCTATTACTAATCGAATTCTTAATTAAACCAATATATCAACACAGTATGTTAGTCGCAAAAATTAAAATTAACAACCGAAACAGCAAAACAAAACGTGATCCTTATTAAAGTAATACGAGTCAAGTAAGAAGGTATATTCAATATACGACATGCTCAGATACAAATTAAGTAAAAGCCGAAAAGAGCGCGTCGCGGCCCAGTGCAAGGCAGGGCGCAGGACGCGGCGCGGGCACAGTATCGCCGCTCGCACAGCGCGGCCGTGAATCGTAATATATTGTTATTCACGAACAAGATGTCGCCGGCTTCCGTCAAAGCAGTTTGTTTCCCTTCCAAAAATACACAGATTATATTCCAAACGCATCCGTGTCGGTACGCTGAATACATTTCGCACACTCCGTGCAGACTTACATTGGTTTTAGAATATTTTGTCTAATTAGAGTGAAAAATGGGCCCTTAGAAATTCGAAACCGGTTTCCTGTTTAACGTGTCCGTTGACATTTGACAACAAAAATCACACGTTTTTCTGGAACTTGTTTATTCAGATTGTGGCCGTGATGTTGACGAGAGATGGATGGAATCCAGAAATGTATTAAATTACTTGATGAAGTAGTTTAAATGATTACAAAATACTGAGTATGATACGATCTCATCCTTTCCGTGGACATGATCTTAAAAAAATTGCGTTCCTACTTTTTCTTACAATATGTTTTTAATAATCGTTTTCATTACATTTTTTATATTATGTAGAGCTTCATGGCGAATAAAATAAAACATAATTAAGACCTCTTTATAAATAAACACAATTTACCGGATGTACCACATGCGTCTGTCTGCATTTGGAGACTAATTGAATGGTGTATAAGCTCAAACATAGAATATGAATGTAACATTAAAATCTCATCAAACAAGTAAAGTTTACGCATCTTACAATCAATAACTAATTGCTAGGATATATGTATCTACCTACAAAATCCTTAGCGGTCTATGTCAGTAATTATTAAATTTATTGAGTTTTATTTGGATATTAAACACAGTGGGCCTTATTACAAATCGTATTCTAACTTTAAACTAAGTTTCTAACCACTAGTAACTATAGTAATCCATACAAGCTAGCCAATATAAATCTAGTTTAAAGTCAGAATACGATTTTTAATAAGACCGTATATGTTACGCACTGAATAATTATACGAAAGAACACTAGATTATAGTGTTAGATATACAATGTGTTTGATGAATCATTAACACGTAAAGGTAACGTAAAGGTAAAAGCATTCGAGATATAGGAATGATAGTGAAATGTCTCGCGACATGTTAATCACTGGAGTCAGTAGGTCAGCCACTGCTCTCAGCGACACACTTGCCCACTGCTTGACAGAAATGCTTGTAAAACTGTATCGCAATTAGTTACATGGGCGGAACTCCAATAAACACTTGTACAAGTTCACGGTTCATAATCCATGGTTAGCTAGTGCTAATTTGTTGACTTCAGCGCCTCAAATTACGTAAACCAAATCTTTACTAAAAGATTCAATGTATATGCATACAGAGGTCAACGGATCAAACTATAGTTTATTGAGTTCAAAACCTTCTAATCAATATTTTATTACCAGTCTAAATGTAATAAATAAAAATGTCCACTACTAAAACAATATAATAAAATAAATAAATAAGTAAATAATAATATTGGTATTTAACTTTTACGCTTAGGAAAAATATACATATGAGTATACAGTAATACCCCGGACTTATGCGATAGGTGGGACCGAGCTATAACCGTGTAAGTCGAATTCGCGTAAGTCGGGGTACAACTTTGCATGCACTTTTGAGTGACATAATTTGAGGTTATCAATAAAACACAACGTACGTAAAACAATTCAACGCGGAACACGTTCGAACCTGTCGTAAACGGACCACTAACATGGCGAAATAGGAGAGCTGACGCGATCGGCCATCAAAAAGAATAACCGCGTATCTCCGAATTCGCGTAAAACGGGGTAGTGTAAGTCGGGGTATTACTGTATTTATCTGATGCCACAGACGTTACAGAATTCGACTTATATTTTTTAAATATGTGGCATGGTGGAATTAAACAGTGAAGTGCCATTTAATTCTACCTTCATACCATATTATAGAAGTACGTCGTTTTTTATTTGGTTCCTACTTGCGTAAAATGCCGTGACATAGGCATCGGTGTCTTATCAACACAATACGGTGTTATGTTCTTAACGTTACACACACATTAGACTATTCATTTTGGGCTTATTTCACAAGATTTAAACACCATTTTAACATTTAAGACTGCTATATTAAAAAAGTACCTAGTGGACATATTTCTTGCGATCTATTATGTCAGAATGTGACTATTTAAAAACATGTCATAAGTGTTTTGTTTGGCAAGTAAAATAGAGGTTGAAATAGGCTCCTATTCTCATAACTCTTACGTCAGTCGTTCCAAATCGTTACAAGAACCTAGAGACAATTTCAATGACACTTAGGTAAGTAATTATAACGGTAGTCTATTAGTAACAAATGTTTTGTTTCCTTTAATGGATGCTAGACAAACAAATGGACAATACAAACTCGAAGTCAATCGGACCATGAACTGATCAAAATAAAATAGGTCGAATTCCAAAGAGCTCACAGTGCTTCTCTAATTATTTATGTTTTTAACACGCTTTTATTATTTAAACTTTCTTTTACTAATGTCTACCGTAAATTCGTTACACTGCATATTATTACAAACGGAATTGAGACAATAAACTTGCATGTAGATATTAATAACGTAGGTATTATCTATGAGTAAGAATGTATTCGCTCAATAAATAATTCTCTTTTAAAATGTTTAATCAAATATAAACAACCATATAACACATTAGGTAGTAAATTTAGTAAGTACCATTTCGACATATGCTTCTCTATTTAAATTGACAGCAGGTTTTGTATTGTTTTATGATTTATCAGCTAAATAACGGTAACTTGGACAATGTGCAGCAGGCCATAGAATAACATTACCTAATATATTTGTAAAGTGTTAAGGATAATAGCCATGCTGTAAGTTTTTCTATCTCTAAGTGAAGTCGGAATCCTGTTCACAATGCGTGGATCAGCAGTTACCTAATATGCAAATACGGGCGTCATCGTGCCCGCGTATTTAGCGATAACACTTTCTCGACGACGCGACGCAGCCGATTGCCATTACCACACAATAGATTTTAATGGTCATCACACCGAGCATTACACATGGATCCAGATACAATAAGTCACGCATTTCCGCAAAATATTCTAACACGATTACTGTCGAACAGCGCCTAACAATGTTTATTTAAGCCCAAAAGAAAAACGTGTAATCAATCACGCTTCCCATTATTTTTATTTCATAGCTCTTTAGGCTTAATCATTTACCGTAATTTCTATTTAACATTAGTTAAAATTCCATGCATGCTCTTGTAAATCGTATTATTAGTTGTAAACTTTGTGATTCACGACTGTTACTATAAGCTTCAGTGCACTTGCTTTGAATAAATACAGATTAAAATAATGGTATTTATGCTGGCTAGATTTATTTTTTCCTTTAATAACGCCTGTTAGTCCTTGGAGGGGTGACGCGTCATGCGTAACCGTAGAGTCAAGAACGGGCGCTTCTCTTAAAACTTGTTAATTCATACGAATCAATTAGAAAAGCTGAACAAGGAGAAATATATTCAGAACATTTATTTCTAAACATAGAGCAAGGCAATTTGAACTAAACATAAAGTTGAATTTATTAAGATATGCATTCACAACGTTTTGTGTTCACATCGGCAGCATCAGACACATCGAGTATTCTCAGAAGCACTCGAGTCGAGTTGACTGGAAAGCTATTTGTGTGCAACCCTGCGCCGGCACACCTCCGTTCCGCGACACTCTCGTCTCGTTCTCGCATACATGTCAAGGTAGGGTTCAACATTCGAGGATTTGGTACGCGAAGATAATAATACATCGAAACGGAATACCCGACGTGTCTGTTTTATGTAAACAGAATGATCTCATTAGGTCAGACGCGGTCTCGAGAATATTAAAGCTTCATAAACCCATGAGAACGGCGTGCGTTCTTTCTTCACACCGCAGGGCTCATAGGGTGAAAATCCCGATCGGACAACATTCACCGATCTCGACGGCACTTTCTAATCCTTTTCACGCAAGTGAATGCGGTGAAATAAGCTTCAATCAAGCACCCATTGAAACACGGTCAATTCCCGCGAGGCGCTTCCGCGTGCGCTTGCGGACTGCGGCACGGCGCCTGAAGCGAGATCATTGCCAGATGCTGTCGACTGCCGAGTGTAGTGTAGATAGATCGCGACGGGGTCAACAGCCATTGCCCTTGTTTTGCGCACTACATTATTTACTCGGGTGTACACACAACCACCATGGGCATGCTTCACTCGTAACTAGGGTCAATCAATTACAACATTGCTGTTTAGATTAAGCAAGACTGCTTAATAGTTATGCAATTTATAATATTCATATTAGAAGAACTTGAACTTTACTTAAACTTGTAACTATAAACTATACATTCTGATATAGGACATATTGATTGAATTTCATTTTTGGTTTTTAATTGTGCTCTTTAATAATGTTGACTTCGACGAGTCTCCGAACTTAACGGCTTGCGGCTGCGCCTATCTATACATATCTATTTATTATGAATAAAGTTTAGGTGTCTGTGATTTCGTAATAAAAACAATACTTAAGCTAACTGTTTATTTGCACCTTATTGTAGCCTAAAGATCTTTACAAAAATATATTTGTTTATCCGAGCTAATCACAGAAACGGCTGAACCTATTTTAACGGGGCTCAATGACAGATTCAATCAGAGAGTAATGTTTCGAGTTCCTGTGGTAGCGAAGCAGTAAATACACATGAGTGAAACCGCGGGCAAATCTAATAATCCAATGTAGTCAATCAAATATGAGCTGTTACTTATTTACAGGTACAGTGCAAAAGAAAACGTAGCATAATTTTTATCATAATAAAGTTTTCCATTGCACGTTTTTCAACACTTATCTATCAAGCAACAATGTTTGTTTAGAAATTCAAAAAGATTGTGTTAGTGCAAAAAGAAACAAACCATTTTGCATGTCGATCTGCCAAATATAACAACCTTACAATTATTTCTTTTGCTTTCTCATCATAACTACTTAAAAAACAAAATAGGTATAAAATACTGCGTTTTATTTGTATATCCCGCACCAGACTTTAGAGTTAGCTCTATAGTAGGTACACAACATCTTTACAACCTATTTCTCGAGTCTAGGTATAAAACAAAATCGAACAATTTGCAATATTACTTTGCCGAAAGACCCAATCAACAATTATAATGAAATGTAATAATTTAAGTAGCAAATTTTAAAAGCGAGTAAAAAGTGAGTGCGACGTCGAAACATAAGGGTCTATTTATGGTTAAGTCGCTTTCACTTTCTCGGATGATGAAGGGCTTCATGGCCAGAATAAAAGAATTTGGACCACAATTTGGTCCATCTTATAATTAATTCCAAACTTTTTAAAGATTCACAATCAACGTCATGAACCGGCTCTTTAATATGCTAAAGTAATAATGTCGTCTGTTATAGGTACGATCGGTATAAATGAATGTACTTTTCCGATGAATAAACGATCGTTGCGCGCTCAAGCTATTGAACTAATGGATGAGGCCAAACCTTGATCTACTTGACATCACAGTTTCTGGACTCGTGCACAATCCATCTTCTATCCTTGAATTCTAAATTTAAGTATGGAACCTACTAACGTTCCGACATCTTATTATATTCAAAAATACCTAAATTGAAAATAAAATTGCGGACATCAAATAACTTTTTCCGTAGTATTTAACTCCCAACAGAAATCTTACTTCTTTTTAAATTATAATAATTCTAAATACTAATTAAATTGTTCAACATTGTCGGTAGGTGTTTGCGATGTGGTACACGTGGACGCTATTGCTGGTGTCAAGCGCACTAGTGAAGGCGGCAGAGGTCGAGGTAACTACAACAGAGACGGCCATATCGGTGGCGACTACCCGCGCGCCGCCACGCACCCTCGATCGACAAGCCGCCGAGCTCGCCTTCCAGTCCTGGCTACGAAGCCCTGAGAGCGGCAACCAAAATGCTCCACCCAGAAGAATTACCACTAAGTCGTTGTTCATAACGCCCTTCGTCTGCCCGAAAGGACAACGACTGGACAGGAATGGTTGCGTTCAGGTAATTTATTACTTTACACCATCTTGACTCCCGACATATGATAAAAACATTACAGCGCCGACTCGAGGCAAATTTGATAATGGAACTAGATCAAAATACCATACCCATCGGCCCATAATGTTTATTAGGATTCTGTGCCCAAAGGTTACCACCGTAACCTTATTGCAGAACTTACGCCACCGGTCTGTTAGTCTCTCCGTTGTACCTTTAAAAGACTATGTTCTGAACTTGTATTGATTCATAAATATTTGTTTCGGGTCTTGGTGTGTTTTCCCCTCATAGGGGTTGATGTCAGGCAGGTGGCCGGTTGTAAAAACTATAAGCCAAATGGTTCTGTAGCATGTGTCTCAAAAGCATGTTGTGCCGACCCCACTGCGAGCGGGATAAGGGTAGGTGGAAGAACTAAATACTAAGCTGACTGATATTGTCCATTGACAGGTGGTGACAGTAAATAAAGATGAACACGAACGCATTCTGCTGGAGCAATTGAATGCACTGTTCACCTCGGCTCCTAGCGGCGACAACGTGTTGTACGACTACGGCGACGACGAACCCGGCCCTCTGCAGCTTTCTATACCTATTGGCTTAGATCCTCAAGCGGCGCCCTTCCAGGGCCAGGAGCCATCTGGACAGGTAAGGAGACAACATTTTAAAATTGTCATCATAATTATAACCTATGACAATATTACCATATGGGCCTATTTCACAATGTCCCGTCAACATTTTATCCGCCGAATAATCATACAAGTTTATAAAGGACTGATTTTCATGCGGTTTTTTGTATTTAGAAGTAAATCGCATCGAGAGGTCTCTTGCTAGGTAACCTTCCAACTTTTCGATAGTTAATAGCAGATATATCATATTTGCGCTCGATATTCTAAATAGATGCCATAAGTAGGGTAGACCGGGGACAATTGTAACATATTTTGGTTAGCGTTAAATTTTGAGTTTATTATTAATATTGTGTCAAAAGTGTCAATAACCATTGATACGTAGTTTATTCGGCTATAAGTTCGCATTATCTTTAGACGTGTAGGAATAATACAATCATAGATATTAAGCATTAAAGCGGACTGGGTGAACTGGTACAAATGTCCCCGCCAGTGGGTTAATTGTACCAGCGATGTAATTTAATAAAACTCAGTGTTATCATTACATAAATATACTTCTCTAAATGGTAATATCCCAACAGAATAGCTTGTAATCTAATGACAAACAAAATACAGTTAACTTCGTAAGGTTAATCAATATAAAAATTAAAAACATAAAACAATAGTTTTCTCACCCTAAACGATAATAACTAAATTAAAGATTACAACAAAGTATTCTTATAAGTTCTTATTAAGTATTGACCATCATATTTGTGGTGTCGTATACTTATAATTAGTCAAAAACAACGAAAATCACAAATCAAAATATTGTATGGTAAAGCATTTGGAACGATTGTCCCCATGGTACAATTGTCCCTTGCATACTTAATTTTATCAATTTTTTTATTATGTATAGCTACTCAGTCCAGCACAATTTTATCCCATCGATGCCAAAGCTCCGGGTGTGGATTTTTCGCTTTTCTTTTTATATCTAATTAGAGAAACATGGCACAACCTAAACATAGACCTAAACATAGCTGTGTGTATAGGTTTTCCGGTTTGGATTTCCTAATATGCTTTTTCGTAGAAAAGTATCTTTCGACGTTCTATCAGTCTTTCTTGTTCTATAACGCGGCATCTGTTAAAAAATAAACTTTATGAATAACAATGGAAAGCATAGTTCAGCCATTTTTTTATTTAAGTTTTAACTTGAACAATTCTTAAGACGACATGATACCAATACCCAAACCGAATGCAACCATTTTTCATAAATTCGTCAAAAAATTTCGTCATAAATTCCAAACCACTCCTATGAAAGACACGTAGTCCGATTTGTGTCGTGTGCTTCGTGTAGATGGCGCTAAACTAAACTACACAACAATTATTTATAATTATTAATCACAATTTGCAATACTTTTTATATATATATATATATATATATATATATATATATATATATATATATATATATATAATATTGCATTGTCATCGGTCCTTGATAAGTATGCCAAATTTCAATTTAATCCGACGTTTTAAAGGAGGTCAAAATCACGTTCAAAGACAAGTTACAGACAAACATACCAACATACCAACCTACCAACATACCTACGTCTGAAGCTAATAAAAGCGTGTTAAAAAAAGACTATTATCGCTGAATTGCGTCTCTTAATACTGCAGTTCTCAATTGTTAACAATAAGTACAGTTACACATGTTTAATCCCAATGATCTTTATCTTCTAAATTCTAACTGCTGGTGTGCCTGTCTCGGTCATCCGCCTGTCCTGTCGCATGCCTTTCTATTTGTTTCTGCCCTCTTCGGAGTGTGAAGAAGCATTTCTACAGGCCGGCATGATTTTGATGACCGCCGATAAACTCATTATTGTCGGTTGCCGCTGGTCTTTTTGGAATGCGCTTCACTTACCATTAAGTGCAGCGCAGACACTTTACCGTGCTCGCTAAAAATATAGTTAATTAATTTATGAATTAAAGTTATAGTTAAAATAAATATATATTATAAATAAATATATATATTATAAATAAATATATATATAATATGGGGTCAATTTTACCACGGGGACAATTGTACCGTTACAAACGTCCCCGAAATATTGCTACAATTGTCCCCATATACTCATTTCATGGATAATATAAAAAATCTCCTAAATTTAAACTTGAATCTAAATAAATACGTTTACAAATAAGAGATACAATAGTGAGAAATGTTTAAACTTACACTGAGTTAAAAATGATGTTTTGATTTCCTGCTATGACCAATGATAATAGATGGAAAAAACTTACTTTGACTGCACCAAAATTTCATCTCGCCGTCATAAGCGTCTGCGTCGAGCCACACGCGCGAGCAGCTGATAGTTAGTCGGCAAGCAACCAAGGGGGGCGCCAAGGGGAATGGAATGTGTGTGAGAGGTGTAGTTAAAAAAATATTCCCCTTGGTACTACCGTACCCTGCTACAAATGTACCCGGTCTACCCTACTTAACTCCTCAAGAGCAATTTAATAATGAGAAACACGCTTCAAACACTTGACGAGTTTACACAATATATTAGATATATAGACAATTGCGGAAGCTATAAGATCTCTGTCTGTAGTCAGTTTATACAAATACCTATATCAGCTATATTATATTTTATCATCGCCGCAAATCTATATAATATTTATTATAAGGAAGTATGTTTATATTCCAGGCCCAAGATCTACAAGGAAATTACGCTAATGTTGACAAGAAAGATACAAATAAACCAAACGGTGACGCCAGTGTAGAAGCTGAATTAGAAATCTTAAAACTTCAAAACTCTCGTAACGACACGGCTATGTCCGAGGGAGCGGGTGTGTTGAATCACAACGTATTGACTAACTTACACTACCCAGAGAAACCAAAACGTGACAGTCCTCTCAACATTACTGATATTGAAGTTCTAAACGTAACCACTGAAGAAGGTCAAAAAGAGTTCGTGTATGGACAAGTTAACGTTGACCCTGTTGTTTACACTGGAAATCAATATCAAGAAACTCAAGAAATAAAGGATCAACCCACCAATTTACTCCAAGCAAAAATCAACATAACGTCCTCAAATAGTTCTATAAACGAAAATTCTACCGAAGTTAAAATCAACCCATCATCTCATGTACTTAAAAAAGATGGAGATCAGTCTAAACTCAATCCAGAAAATGATTATTCAGACATTGGTGAGGCTATAAAATTAATAAGTCGATATGCTGAAGTGACTACTGATGACAACTTTACCAAAGATCTAAAGAATACTGCGACAAAGGAAGATAGCGTGTTGGGCACCCGCACCAAGCTTCAGCATCGTCGCAATAAACCAAAACCCACAGAGACAAAGGAATCTGCACCAGCTGTAATGCCACAGGACTCGAGCCACAAAAACAAATTACCATCATACGGCGATCTAGTTAACGACGGTGTTATATACAGATACCCTTGGCCTAGCCAGAACGCTCAGTCACCACCACCTGGATATCCGTTCCGCCATTTACAGGACTACTGGCCCGGACAAAGCAAAGTGGGAGGGCTGTACAATACTCATGAGAATCCCCGGCGTCACCATCATTCATACCCTCATAATTTCCGACCTCACAATTATCCTTATTACGGTGTTTACCCCGGACCACAAGATAACTATCCCGAACAGCTCAAGCGGTACATTCACAGAGTAGCTCAACATCATGCCAGTCCTTTGCGATCTCACACGAACAACCAAGACCTTTACAGCCTTCTCGGACTGAGGCACTGGTTCAGCAGCGAAGGCACTGCTAAGAGATAGCTTGTTTCTGATGCATTAGACAATTCGATGTTACCCGACGATGTATGCTGAAAGCTATGGCGAAATAAAAGAAAACACACAATTCAATTAAAGGCTATGTGCATACATAGCTACCGATCAATATGTTATTATGAATCGGAACTGTAATCCAGTAATCGTCACACAAATTTACTAAATACTTCTAATATACATACCTACTTATAATAATATAATATGAACATCTAACTCAAATCCGGTTTGATTTTTTTCTATAGCTTTCAACATACTAGGTTATTTATTTCAAAGCCAAATAATACAGTCATAGTTAATTTTTTGCTAGATGTTTTAAGTTCTGTAAATACCTTTTAATTTAAGTGTTTTATTTTTGCAGCTAAAATTGTTCACATAGTATTATCATTGTTTTATACTTATTATGTTAATGTAAAATTGTTTTAATTAATCACTGATTTATATTTATTCGATGTATATTTTTATCAAAAAATGGAATGTAGTTAACATCAATGGTTTATTTGTTTGAATACAATTTATACATGAAATTGGCACTGGCTTGCCGTGAACTTATCCTAAACGTATTATAACATTATTACTGAATACTCTGTGAATCTAATCTATTATTTGTTTATGATGTGTGTAGATATAGCTAGTAGAAATATGTACCTATTATTAATTGAAGACCATAACCAAATGCAACATCGGACACTCAAAACCCACCTTTAAAAATTTGAGCGCATTATTGTATTCTTGTTAAAGCCTCATATATTTCTCATTTGGCTTGTAGAGCCTGTATAAACTTGCCTTTTTATTAATTTTAGAGAAATGGAATAATGTATCTACTAAATCATGCGATCGAGGATTGAGCTGTCGAGTGGCATAAAGACTTGGTGAATGCATTGTTATGCTTTTGTAAGGGCTGGACCTGCATTACCGAACTATTACACATTAACGATCCCACCAAAGCTTAGTTTAAGTTTTTAGTTGTACCTATACATAATAAACTTTGGAAACTATCTAGACGGTAGACGAGCTAGATATATTTTTTCTAATTGATTAATTAGTTACTAGTATATCAAATGATTATTAAATTAAAAGATAAAAGTTTAAATAATCATTTATCACCATAAAATATTCGAAAGTACTTACTTTGCCACATTGGATATACTTAGGTCATAAATAAAAATATTTTCTTTATTCAAAATTTTTAGAGAACGTAATTTTATCTTATGTATTTAGATGAAATAAAGATTTAGCCAATTTTAACGATGATAAGCGACGTTTTCATATAAGTATATCATGAATATTTGAAAACCAGTGTTTTATGAAATGGTTAGTTTAAATATATATCAATAAGAAATTTTAAATTTATCCACTAACCATGTGTCATAAGCTAATAATTACTAAAAGTACAAATCGGCGTAATTAATGCCGGCAAAATCTTCCTCGTGATGAAATAGCATAAAAATAAATATGCCGCTTTTGTACTGTATAACATTCTTTTTACAAATGTCTTTGTGAGGAAATCTTCTATACGGTAACGAAATATCGAGAAAACTATTGTACAAATATTTTAAGAATTTAGTCAAATAGAATTACGCGTCAAAACATCTTAATATTTGATATATTATACCTGTGAAGTATTACTAAAACTTCGCTTATTTACTGTTAAACTCAGCAACACACAAAATTCATGAATTATCAATGCCAGTATTTTATTGTAAATAAATGTGTTACATTAAAAATGAAATGTATACAAAACTCGTTTTATTTCTCACCAATAAAATTAAACTCAAGTTGTTGATGTTGAGACATTTTATTGAAAAAAAATATTTTTTATTGATATTAATAACATTATTTGATCAATAACTTCTACAATATTGTATAGAACCAAATCTATTTTGTCAAAAAAAAGAGATTCCCTGTACTTGCACATACTTCAGCTTACTCTCTACAAAGTAGATAATAAAACCAACAAATATTATAATTTATAGTCTTAAAAAAACAGTATATCATAGCGATAGCAACCAAACAATACTTACACACAATTTGTACAAACTATCACAATACAACACATAACATTATCAAGAAACTTCATACACATAATTGCCTCAATAATGCTCACTCCAAACATACCCAGTGGGACAAACAGTCCAGTAGGCAGTATTACAAAATTATATAAACAAAAGTTAAAATAATAATGTTTACTGATTTTTAACAACCAAAACAGCTCTACTCGATAAAGTATATGCAAGAACAGATTACAATATTGTTCAAAACAGCAAGTTAAATCATATCTCTGGTTTTATTCCAATCAAGATCAATAACTAATTTTATTCCTGACATCTTTGTCTTAAATTACTGAAGAAACTTAACATTGGCAATATTTTTACATCAACTGAAGATACAATGTTTCAATCAAGTAAGTACTAGCGGGCACAATTATAAATCCATGTTCAAAGTTTCCACTCGGTTATTTCATCTGAACTCATAAATTTGTATGCTGTGTTCGGGAACATGGCTTAAAGTGAGAGATTGATACCTGAAAATCAATATGATTCAAATTTACAAAACAATGTTCTGTACCTTATCCCGCTCTATAGAGGATATAACAGGAACATTGGAATCAGTAGTTAAGCTTTTATAGAACACTTATGCATAAAAGACATCAGCGAGGGAGAGTGTGTTACAAGCCCCAAGCAAACTTCAGTAATGTATTACAAAGTTGTTCTACTTGTTGTACCTACATTGTAGCAATACAAATTCCTTGCTATAACTATATTGATGAAATATATTTCGCCTTTAAATTAGATCTCATTATTTCAGCCAGAAATACAAAGAAACATGTTGAGTAAATTTCCACAACCACATTAATTTGTTCTGTCTTAAATAAACAGTCTACAGGTGTAATAAACAATTCTTCATTTAATTTCATTAATACCTTTCACAATTTATTAACTCAAATCAAGACTTTAAACCAATGACTCAACATTAATATAGTATGTATTTTATTCTCAACATTAATATTTTTTTAGGATATTATGTAAATAACAGCAGATTATAATGCTATTGAGGTGTGCTTTGAAATCAATAATATCAGTGCCCCTTACATTGACAATAGAAAGAAAATGGAATCTATTTAATCAAGAGATAAATTAAGTCATTGGGTCTATGATCAAACAAAAGAAATTTCAATAATAAGACATTATTTTTAAATATATCTAATATTATTTTACTGTTTGCCACATATCACAGCTCAAGCCCAAAAATACTATTATGAATCAGTTTACAAATATTAAGATAAAAATAAAATATAGTATCTGATTTTCTTGATCCATATACTTGTAATAAATTATAGTATTTTTAGATTGTGGCTAACTAAGGAACTATGATAAATGTATTAACAGATTAAGATTGATGTTCAAACTCACCATTCAGAACTCCGATGGTAGTAGTAACCTTCAATTGTGGCTGCAGACTTGTGAAAACATATGTAATAAAAACCAGCAAAGGAAGCACCATTAATATCCTTTATTGTATGGTCGGGCACTAAAAAGTGTTCTTTCCACCTCATAAATACATAGTCAGCCTTTGCAAGAGACTCATAATCAAATGAATCTGAATTAAAAGTCTTCAAATATGGTACAAACAAGTCGAACTTACTCTAAAAAAAATATATATTATAAACATTTGGTAAATATAAACAATATGCAAGGTTACTTATTGAATGTTTACTCACCCAATGTTTCCTGTCAACATCTTCATCAGCATCCCATTTTCTTGTAAGGAAAGGATATTTTGCTGATATAATTTCACCATCAAAAAATGTTGTTAGTGTCGGGAATTCCTCAGTTAAACCTTTAATCTTTAAATATCCACAAAGGTATGAATTTTCTTCATCAACATGCTGTAAAATAAAGTTATGTAAGGTCATTGTCAGAAAATTTTGTATAAAAAGATATAACTAAAAAAATTATAATAGCTAAATTGACTACACTCGACACAATAATTTGACAATTTGTAGGAATTATTCTTTAGTAACAAAGCTGGGGCATTGCGATTATTTAAAACATTATCATATTGCGTACTTTGTTTTTGTTACTAACCTGTAAAACCACTTCGACCTCATATGAATTTCCTTTGCTTTTTTGGTGCCCTTGAAATTTTGAACCATTGTAAAGGAGAGACTTTGTAACGCCAGGTTGTTTTGAATTCGCTGGAGGAGGCGGTGTAATGTCGACTTTTACGGGCATTATTGTTCCATTAAAAACAATGTCCCAGATATTACGAATGACAGGTGGATGATAAGTAATTCTTCGGCGACGAACGCCTTTTGACAGATCGTCTTTTCCAGTAAATTCTATAACTAAACTTTTTTATTACTAGATAACTAATAGTTGCAATGGGATTAAACGAGAATTTAAAAGTATATGGTCTAGTTTTGCCGCTAATTTACTTTTATAAAAAAAGAAGTGAAAGTTAAAAACTCTAATATTATGGGTCATAGACATTCCAATTTCCATCACATTTCCATACTCCTGTGTCAATCATGAATGATTCGGACATTTGAGCCGAATCGATTAAATACTGACGATTGCAATAATTTGTTTCGACTGATCCGGATCCCTATGATTGAGATTGCGAGTGTCTTTTTTTGGTACACTGTCCCGGTTTCCCGGGAAAACTGGGACGCAGAATTATCCCGTTTTTAACAAATTTAAAAAGCAGTTGATATAGTTGATTTAAAAAGGGACATGGATTTTAATCACACTAATATTATAAATGTGAACGTTTGTTTGTTTGGATGTTTGTCCGTCAATCACGCTGAAACTACTGAACGGTTTTTGATTAAATTTGGTATACAGACAGGGTATGAGCTGACTTGGGTGATAGGATACTTTTTATCACGGAAAAGCAGATCACGCGGGCGGAGCCACGAGGAAAAGCTAGTAAATATATAAAATCACCAACAATATTAAAATAAATTTTAATATGTGCATCAGTAAAATAATAAAACAATTAGGATTTCCTTATTATTTCATTACCTTGGTGTTTTTATTGTATTTATTATTTTTATAAATATAATATATTCTCTACAGTTTTTTAATTTAACATAATAACTGTCGCCGTAATTATCAAAACACCAATTTTGATAAAAAAATAAAAACAGTCATGATATGTATTGCTAATCGATAGATGGTATTGATAATAAACTAAAGCCACACAATACACATGAATGATCAATTGACTGATTGAAATAATCTGGGTCGCGGCGCAAACATAAATTTGAACGAACGGGTAATTGAAAATGAATGATTGACTCAGGACTATTGAATCCAAACTTTTATTAAAATTTATTTCGTGACCATGGATACAGATAACAAACATCGTCTGAGTGCTGCCAACTCGCCTATAACAAAATATACTAGCAGCAGCGATGTTAAAGTGAATATGATAATTTTATTTTTGAAGTGCCTAAAATTGGAAACTTAATATAAATGTTTTACTCTTCTTATGCTGCATTGCTCTCTTATATTCTATTGATTAATTATGATACCGAAAACGAAACAATAATTCTGAAATAACGTCGCTCTTAGAAAACGATTTTGTCGAACCGTTTTCATCGAGCTACCAGTATTTAAAATCTCTTTCTTGAAATTGATAATATTTCTTTTATAACCTAGCACGGTAAAGTGACTTCACTGAACATGGTGTTAAAAAACAGTGTAGTACAAAATACATAATGTCGATCGTCAAGAAACATTGCAACCTTCGACGGTCTTTTTTTTGCTCTTTGATGTTATACTGTTAGCCTGAAGCGAGTTGGCTGTTTACGCTTTAGGCGCTCTCAACCCTTACATTTAAGCTACCTCACTGAGGGCACCCCCTGTGGGGTACGAACCTTGACTTAGGGTGGTTACTGGGGGAGGACAGTCAAACAATCGCAGAGACATCTGCGATTGTTGGTTTGGGAGATTTATTTACTACTTATGATTGGTCATCATCGGCTCGCGGGCACCGGCCCGCCTAGTACCGATTAGGGTCGGGGTTACGGGGAACGCGGTGAGGTCCTCGGCGCGCGAGGATGGTACAACGGTCGTGTGGAGTGTAATTGTGTCATGACTTCCTCCCTCCTTCGGATGACCAGAGTGGTCGCATCGTCTGGATCGGTGAGGACGTTACGCGGTCTTCTCCACTTTGCTCGATCAAAGGGAGTGTATAATTCCGCTTTGCGGATAAAAATAGCGAATAAACATGTAATAGTTTACATGCGAATAGTGTTTTCCTGTCATTTATTATTTACATCGATAAATCAAAACTATATTAAGTATCAGATTACATAAATGATTTTTTTTTAGATTGCCCAGAAATATAAGCAAAAGGAACACATGGCTGAATAGAATTGGACAAGAAAATATCTCACTCCCCGTTCGGAATTCCGGAACACCGAGTGCCCATCCCATTTTCGGTTATCTAAAGACAAATACTATGCGTGCCAAATAAGAATAGGATCGCGTTTGCTGCCAACTTCACATGATAACTGTCAAAGTAATACTGCTAGCAAAAAAAGTGCAAAAAAGAAATTTCATATATTTTTTATTGTTAATAGATATAGATTTAATTATTGTATAATCATTATATTCATTTAATAAATACTATTCTTGAATTTTATTAATGGATAATTTTGGATAAATTAATTATGGAACTGTATAGAAACAGTTTAAAAAATGAACATATACGCAGTTAATGCTACTATCACCCTAATATGACGCAATTTTGTGACGCTATTGAGAAGCTACCAGTGTGCCGTTAGCTACGCTTTCGTGTATACGCACGTGTGTCGTATATCTGTTGCCTACTGGACTTCTTTGTTATTGGTATTTTTATAAATATGCTTTTTCTTTGAAATCCTACTCATTTATAAATAATTTGGCGTGAAATGTATTAGAAATACCAAAAAAGCGTACAGTAAACATTTAAACTGAATATAATTTGTTTACTGATTTTTTTGCACACCATACACTTTGGTAATGAAGTTTGCGCGTATTGCTGAACAAAATGGCGTCTTGACAGTCCTATTCTTATTTGGCACGCATAGTACAATAGCTATAGGTACTAAAATAAATATGTACCTATAAAAAGCTTAGCCTTACACAGAAAAAATATCTTTATATTAAATTACAAGTTTTAATACAAATTATTGATATAAATGATTAAACTCAGTAATACCTACTGTTTCAATTTCAATTATTATTTTTTTAATTTATATAAATAAATTTATGTTTACCTATCAGGTTTTTTCCTTGGTTACGCCAAGTCCTTATCTAAAATTCTTTGATCATTAGTGTTAGCGCCATAGTCAGCCCAAGGAGTAAAATTGCAGTTTTTAAAATAATATTATTGTATTTGAAAAAGCAAAAATTCTACTTTTCTATATGTTGAATAATAATTTTTACTTATTCCAACATAAATAATAAAAAAAATATAATATACATATTCATTTATAATATTAGTCCATGGCCATCATGTCTTTCTGACTCTTTCTTTAATCTATGGTGTAATGGTAGGATTTCGTCGTTTCGTTGGTTTCGTTGAATGACCGACTTGTGTAAATTGTTTTGTTTTGTGATTCATTTCATTTTTACTATAAAATTAAATGTTTGAACATAATGTTTTTATATATCATCTCAAAAACTGTTAGTGTTGACAAATATTGCATCGGGGCAAGTATTTTGTGACCTACAAGCAATAGCAGTATTATTTTCCCACATAATTATGGTTAACTGACAGACTGTGCATCCTCAATTATGGCAGACCCAGGTTATTATCACAGTGATTATATTAGACACCCTATTCTGCACGAGCTCGGCGTCAAATACGGAATAAAGACGGAATGTATTCCAGAAATAGCATTGCCGACTAAGTTGGAGGAGCTCAAGGATGTCATACGTAGAGAGATACGTAAAGAACTTAAAATAAAAGAGGGTGCTGAGAAACTGCGTGAGGTAGCCACCGACAGGCGGTCGCTTTCTGACGTTGCCAATATCGTTAAAAAAGCTAATATAAAACTAAATGAGTTGAAATCGGACCTGCAAGAGTTGGAATCTCAACTGTTGTTGTCTCGTGGTCAGTCTACACCCACGTCGCCGGAAGACTTATCGTACGATGAAGAAATCATCTTGGCTTCGGAGGCAGCGCAGCAGCAGCGGCAGCTTGGCGAGGCCACAACTGACAGAAAACTCGCATCTCTCGAAAAGCAGCTAAACATTGAACTCAAAGTCAAGCAAGGCGCCGAAAATATGATACAAAGTATAAGTACCAGTAACCAATCAAGAGATAAAAAACTTTTAGCTGAAGCTCATCAGATGCTTGCAGATTCTAAAGACAAAATTGAATATTTAAAGTTGCGTATATCCAGATTGACAAAGCAACAAAAAGGTGACAATGCTGGATCAAATGGTGATGGCAGAGGCCCCGATGCAACTGGAGTTGATTCATTGTTAGATGAAAGAATAGCAGAACTAAGAAACCGTCTTCGTATTGAGGCAGCTGTAGTGGAAGGCTCAAAAAATGCCATAAGACTTTTGCAAAGTGACAAAAAAGTGACTGACAAGAAAGCATTGCAAGAAGCTCAAACAAGCCTTCTGGAGTCAACACAGAAACTAGATTTACTCCGTAGGTCACTGGACATGCGTAGACAAGAGCTTCCAGCAGAAAGTGCCGCTTTTGTAGAACTTGGCCATGAGTTACGCAGTACAGGATCAAGCCCTGGCTACGTGAGTCTGTCTGGTGGTAGTGGTTCAAGAGCTCCATTCCTATCACCAGCTCCTATGATCAGTCCATGTGTACAGGTTACTGGTACACTGGAGGTTCGATTAATGGGCTGTCAGGATCTCCTGGAAGATGTGCCTGGTCGCAGTCGCCGTGATCCTCTAGCCAGTCCCTCAGATTTAAAATCCTTTGTCAAGGGGGTGACAATACGTAATTCTATGAAATATACTTACAGCATTAAAGAAGACACTAGCAATGAGATAATGGCAGTATTAAAGCTTGACAACCACACTGTAGCCCAGACTAGTTGGAGACCATGCTCGCAACAAGCATGGGATCAGAGGTGAGATATTACACACTGCCTTATAATATTCTACTTTGGTACAGTATAAGTTATATGTTTTGACAATGTTAATTTTTACAAATTGGAAGAAATATGCAGTTAATATTTGGCTTTCTGAGCATGATCAGGCAAGAGATAATAATAAAATACAAGACATAATAGGTAAAATTTTATGTAATGTAATAGGTCTATTAGGTCGGATGACCCAATAATATAACTTAATGATCATCACACATGCATATTTCTATATTGGACAGATTGCTAAAGGGCATAACTTTTATTGTAGTAGGATATTTAAATAAATTAATTTGCTTCAATAATTACAACTTTGATTACTTTAAATTTTAATACATTCAATACTGGTAATCATTGAATAGGATTGTGTAATAATCAAAAAACTTAATTGTATTTATCTTATGTATCTGCTTCCTTGAATTACAATCTTTATGATTCCTTGGGTGTTACTCATTATCTTATCTGTGTCAATAGGCACATATTTACATTGTGACTAAAACTGTAACCAACAGCATGAGTGCTGTCTTACATATATATGGCTCTTATTAACATGTTTTGCACCCTTTAAAAAACATAACCCACATTTTATATGCTTAAGTTGTAATTCTCTACAGACAAAATAATTTTAAATACTTAGATGTGTTTGATCTCACAGAATTTATTACAAAAACTTGCCTTAGCATGGAAGAAAAATTTATATAATTTTTTTGTACTGGGAATTGAATTATTTTAACTTTGTTCCACTTTCTAGACCCTACATTGTTGTAGAGTCTTGATCTGTATATTCATATCTTGTGGATGACTAATACATAAAAATACATTTTATCAATTAAGTTTTTAAAGTACATTGTATAGCAATATGGTTGTTCCATTCATGAAATATCTGTAAAATAATAATTTATATTTCAGATTCACTATGAAGTTGGATAAATCAAGAGAACTTGAAATTGGAATACATTGGAAAGATTGGAGGGGATTATGTGCTGTTAAGTTCTTAAGATTGGAAGAATTCATTGATGACATCCGTCACGGTATGGCCTTGGAACTTGAGCCACAAGGTCTTTTGTTTGCTGAAATAAAATTCTTAAATCCAATAATATCTAGAAAGCCAAAACTACAACGCCAGAGGAAGATTTTTAAACAACAAGGCAAAAATATTCCAAGACCATCTTATGGAGAAATGCATATACCAGCTGTTGTATTGGGTAGACTGTTAAAACGATCCTCACCTTCCATTCAAAACATTCAAACGGCACACATAACTCCTCCACAACAGCACAGCTTTGAATCGGCATCTATTGATAACAGAGAAATTGAGAATCCTAATGTCACACTTGGGGGCATGGCAGGAGTGAGGCCATTGGGTCTACCTTCTACTCCAACTACACCACAAGTGGCAAGCACTCCTCCACCCAAACCAACTTTACCTATTCAACCACCTCCCAATGTGTCTACTCTCAGAATGGAGAAAGAACTTCAAGAAGCCTTTGCATTTTTAGAAGATTCCTATACAAAAGATAATTATGTCACAAAAGAACCACAAACACCATCTTGTGACACTCCTTTGGTAGAGTATCCTCCATCGCCATCCCCAAAGTTGGTCTTGGAGTATCCAAGCAATGAGGACCAGATTGTTGAAGTTACAAGTAATATGAGATTGTCTTCATCTCGATCTTCATCAGTTATAGAAACCATGGATAAAGAACAAGATTCTAGACGGCAATCTGGTGAAATGTCAATGGAAAGTTTCAGATTGTTGAGTGTTCTTGGGAGAGGCCACTTTGGCAAAGTAATCTTGTCTCAATATAGACCAACAAATGAATACTTCGCAATAAAAGCTTTAAAAAAAGGTGATATTATAGCAAGAGATGAAGTAGATTCTTTATTGTCTGAAAAAAGAATATTTGAGGTTGCAAATGCTATCAGACATCCATTTTTGGTAAATTTATTTGCTTGTTTCCAGACAGATCAACATGTTTGTTTTGTAATGGAGTATGCAGCTGGAGGTGATCTTATGATGCATATACATGCCGATGTGTTCACTGAACCAAGGGCAGTATTTTATGCAGCTTGTGTAGTATTAGGCCTACAGTATTTACATGAAAATAATATTATTTATAGAGATTTAAAATTAGACAACTTACTTTTAGATACTGAGGGCTATGTTAAGATAGCTGATTTTGGTCTTTGCAAGGAAGGTATGGGGTGGGGTGACCGTACAGGCACATTCTGCGGGACACCTGAATTTCTTGCTCCAGAGGTTTTAACTGAAACATCCTACACTCGAGCTGTTGACTGGTGGGGCCTGGGTGTTTTAATTTTTGAAATGTTAGTTGGTGAATCACCTTTTCCTGGTGAAGATGAAGGTGAAGTGTTTGACTCTATTGTTAATGATGAAGTTCGCTATCCGAGAACTTTATCATTAGAAGCCATAGCGCTAATGCGCCGACTGCTGAGAAAAAACCCTGAACGACGTTTAGGCTCTTCTGAAAGAGATGCTGAAGATGTGAAGAAGCAGGCATTCTTCCGTAATGTAGATTGGGAGCAATTATTGCTTCGTAAAGTGAAACCACCCTTTGTGCCAACAATAAAGAACCTGGAGGATGTAAGCAACTTTGACAGTGAGTTCACGTCAGAGGCAGCCGTGCTCACGCCGCCGAAGGAACCGCGACCACTCAGTGCCACAGATCATAAGCTGTTCCATGACTTCACCTACATGGCAGATTGGTGCTAAGCCTCTAATGTGACTAATGATAATAATGCAACTAGATTTTAATTTTACACAATAAACCCCCTATTGCCTTACAAAATGTGTGAAATTTTTTCTGTATTTTGATAATAACAGTGTTATCTCTAATGAAGACTTGAACAGTTCATCTTGTTAACTCGTATTTAATGCAGTTAAATGCAATATTTTATAATAAATTGTGTAATTAAGTTTTAAATAGTGCTAATGTTTATTTTTTTAATAAAAAAACATTGTGTTATAGATTTATATATTGTGTAGTTATGAAATTAACTTGGATAACAAATATGTATAAGTAAAGGTGTGTCAAATCATAAATTATGTTTTCAGTCAATTGTTTACTTATTCAAGAAATAAAGGTATCAACATTAAACATGTATCATTTCATCAAAATATCAATCGGGCAATAAAACAACTATTGGAATCATAAGTTTCTATTATTACATATTTTCATAAATGAGCATAATATCTGGAATTGATTATTACTGATGCAAGGAATTATTATGTTTTTGAATTACTAGGTTTATATTTACAAGATATTTCATTTATAAAGAATCTTTAAATTAGGAAGCAGTACTTGTGTAAAAAACTTGCTTAATCAACTGGAAATCACAATTGGTTCAGCATTTATTGGCATATAAAACTAGTGTCCACATTGAAACTTTACAACAAAGAATAGCACACTGTCCTTTGGACTTTTATCTTGTTACTTTATGTATTGTTTCATTTAAGTAATCAGCATTGTCAACTATATTTAACATTTTACTAAAGTCAAAGTTATAATAAAAAAAATATACAAAAGTTCTATGACTTTCTCCTAACTATATCATACTGAGTATTTGTCCTAATTTTCACACTTTTCAATATGTATAGAAGACTCATGCCAGTTACTGCTCAAATAACTACTCTCAAACAGTATTGCTTAAGCTGATCTAAGGGAATAAAAGATACTTAGTAATGTAGAAATGAAATTATTGCCAGACTGTTTACACTCTAAAAAATATGTACACAATTCACACACAGAGCTAACAGTCTCAAAAATCATATGTAATACACAATGTATGGAAAGCTCACATTCGTGAGCCTTTTTGTTGAAGCACCTTAGCACGGTCTGTGGGTTCGATGTCATTGCTGTTGAGAGAACTGCCACACTCTCGGCTCACTACACAAAGGAATTCAGCATGCTCTTCATTGCCATAGTTGTATTGTGATCCAATGTTAATCAACTGCTCAAACTTCCATCCATCTGACATTGTCGACACCATCTGTGTTAACTCTTCTTCGTGAAACTGTAAGACTCTGTAAACATGTTTCTTTGAGTCCTTCAGTGGTCGTCGCTCCCTAAGGCATATTCTTTCCTTAACTAATCTTATGAGCTCAGTTATATTATAAAACTCCGCCTCTTCCAAAACTCCTTCCTCGGCGATATCATTGTTGATGACCAATTTGCCATGGCGAAGGTAATTCAGTACTGGTGAGAAATACGTCGGGTCTCTGTCTATTAAGTAAGCGCCTGTTTCGTCCTAAAATAAAATTAATAAATTCATTACTTATACTACGTAAAAGGTGGTACTTATTAGCATACAAAAAGACAATGAAAAATCATACAAACCCTGTCCGAAATCAAATCACTGTCTTCTTGAACTAATCGATATAAAAATGAATTAGGGTCCCTAGATAAAGTGGTCTTGGTTGTCAGAAAATATGTCCCACCAACGTTCAGCTTCACCCACTGCTTACTGCTCCGTCTTTCATTATTAAATTTTTGTACATCCTCGTCCAAAAAATCACAGTCACCAATTCGCTCCGCCATGGTTCACCATAAACAATACAAACATTTTTTTTTTATTTATATTCGATTTTGGATGTTTGTTTGGTTCGTAGGGTCGTCACTCTAAGTATGTAGATATATCTTCTAACATAATATCTTGATCTTTAGATTAACATTAATATTTTTATTATTTGAGTCAAAAAATAAAATGACAAAAATAATTAAAGAAAATGAAAATGCTATAGAAATAAAGAGTAGTTACGTATTTTAATACACTATTTTATTTCAACTAAATAATAATATAATGATTTCTTACGTTTACGGGAATGTTAATCATTGAAATAAAACTAACCCCGTGACCACAAAGGCTGAAAAAGTCTTCGAAACGTCGGGATCAAAATTAATATAAAATCGTGATAAAATCCGTTTAAATTAGTTTAATTTCAATAAATAATAATGTAATATACATTATATACTATATAGGGTACTGATGAATTTCGATATTTACTCAGTATCAGTGATGAAAAGGTTCAAATCAATATTAAATTATGAAGATACCTTTGGATACAAATGTCCATGATGATAAATGAATGATGGCCATGGGTGGCGGTGTTCTCTTACCATCAGGTGACCCGCTTGCTCTGTTGCCCCAACTCTTATACAAAAAATCTGTACTAGCCAGTTGCCCTGCAGTAATTCCTCGTATTTATTTTTGTGCTCGGAATGTTCACGGCAAATATTCAGCATGTGATATACATACAATATATACACCTACCAACATGACGTTTTTATTTGTAACATATAAAATACTTTCTTTCTTTCGGCCCTGACATTATCCAGGGTTCACCTTCCCGTCACGATTTGACGAAGGATTTTGTACCAAGTGGAGCGACCCGCAACAAAAACCAAGTTTCGCCATTGCCTCGTCCATTAATCAGCAAAGTTCTGCTGGTGAGGTTGGCTTTAAGATGTTAATAATCCCCTTACACTCCAAACTTAACTTGTAGAATACACAATGAAAACATATATTATATATATATTTTTTAATTTGGAGCCATTTTTTATTTAAATTAAGCAACAATATCCGCTTTTGACTATTAAAGTCAGTTAATCGACCAAAACTGAACCATGTGAACGCGTTATAATAAGTTGTGTCCAAACTCAAGCCTAGGCATAAGGCATTAAGGTATAATGTGGGTAACGTTATACATTAGTAATAAGTTCATCCAACTAATCATTGAATATTTGTTTTCACTTGATATCGATATTCAATTATAGAGGCTCTGAATCCAAATCATAAGTTTGTCTATGATTATAAATGTTGCCAGTAGAAAACAAAGATTCAGAAAATTATGTCAAAAAATCTGGATGTCAAAGAAGATAAAATTTTAATATAAATTTTATCATTTTTGGAAAACAGTATTAGCAAAACGTGCAAAGGCAGCCTTTGGAAGGTTCCAGAAGCTTGCCAAGCCTTAGCAGTTTCCAACAATGGAATCTGTTGTTTGGCTTTAATTTTTTAAGTGTATAAGGCGCGGTGCGACATGCTGCACTGGTTCGAGTTGCAATGAGTGTTGATTTTGTGATACAAAACAAAGGAAGATTGTGCGTTTGCTGAAGCATCTACAACCTTGCGGAGTATTAGCAAATATATTGACCAAGCATGATGCGATGAGTAAGATGAAGGGGAGACTTAAGTTTTAATAGAATACATTTAGCTAGTTAATTTAATTTTAGGGTAGTCATAACCGTTGACTAGTTTATGATTCCAAAATTGTGCAGACACATAACGTATTAATCGCTATTATTCAAAATTTTGTTAAATAAAGGAACAAAAGAGGAGCTTCTGGTTGTATTGAGTAACTTCTATTTGCCTTTTTTTCAGCAAAGGTTGGAAACATATCTAGTGTTTCGTTGGCAATGATAGTCTTTAATCATTGTTTGTAGGAATCGTAGGTCACACTAGTCCAAGAGTTTTATATTCCTTGCACTAGTCACTGGTCACACTACTGTCATGTCTACTGTCATTCATTAGTGTCATTTTTCAATTTCACAAATTCCTAGAGCTTTCATAGCTTGTAACATATTGCTGTTTGCTGTTTTTCTTCTGAGAAACAAACCACAATAGTGATCAGTGTTCTTAATATTCATGATGATTGTTTGAAAAAGCTATACAGTCAGAATGAGTAATAATTTGGACGGCGACAGGTCGATCACGACTGGCAAAATGTATCCAATAGATTTAGCGCCTCAAAAAATAACAATAGTTAAAAGCGTGTCTAATACTGAGGTAAAAATGGCCCTGATCCCCGGCCAGTCGAAGAATTCTGGTACGAATCAGATATTAGGACATACGGGTCCTGGATCAGGTTTGATGCGCCCAGGTCTTGCACAAATTATTTCTCCAAGCGTCGCGTCACAGGTGAGCATTTATTAAAAAGTCGCGGTTACATAGTGATTTTCATATTCTCCACATATTTATTACAATGATTTTGGACTTAGACACCTTTATTTTAGTGAAAATGTTTTAGCCATATATAGGAGATGTTTCAGGCCTGTAAAAGGCCTGGGCCAGGTCATGGTACATAAATTAGAAATGTAGCGAAAATATGTAGAAACCTTGCTTACTATCTATTTTCTGATATATTGCATTTGCTCCACCACGCAAAAAGAGCTGTCATAAAGCAATAAAAATCATTCTATAAATAATTGTACTTATTAAATATTTTAATTCATTATCAAACAAATTTAACTACATATATTTTAAAGACTGCCTTAATTTGAATTTTTTTTGGTATACTGTACATGACTTGGCCCAAAATGAAACAGCTCCTTTGCTATTATTCCTATTCAAAATTATTTTAGATGGAATTCTATGCAACAAATTTAAAATTATATTATAAATATTAAAATTATGAAAATCTTGAATGATATTATTTTTACAAGTTATATAATTTCCACTTGACAATATTAAAAACACCAAAAGTTTGTTGTCAAAGAGTCCATATATAAAGATTCCACCAGTGGCGTGCACTTCATATAGGCAAAAAGGCACTGCCTACCCTACCAGACAACACCGTTTTAATAATGTAAAAATAAAGCAAATATGTTATTAAGCAAATTTGTTTACTGAGTGGTAGAGCCACGCTGTAGACAGCATTTTGTCTACAGCATGAATGGGCTGGCTCAATTGGATTGTTGCCACTGTCTCACAGAAAACCGACGTAAAGTAGCGGCTCGCTGCTGCGTTTCGTACGGTGAGTGAGATAACAGGAAGCCCAAATCCCCTCCCCTTCCCAATCCCTAATTATCCCTTTCCTTTAAGGTCGGCAACGCGCCTATGATTCTTCTGGTGGTGGGCGTACATGGGCGGTGGAGATCACTTACCATCAGGTGACCCACTTGCTCGTATGCCGGCCTATGCTATTTAAAAAAAATAATAATAATACAATACGTATTTAAAAAGTTAAAACTCGGTACGAAAATCAATGCAAACATGCATTGGTGTGCATGATTTATTGGTGTGCATATGAAGAGTATGGATGAAAGAGCACTTACGAAAGATATTTATCGTGTGAATGTGAATAGGAGGGTCGAAAGAGGGTGCCAGAGGAGAACATATGCATGCGTATGTATGGATCATCAATTAAATGACCTCCGAAAAGGGCATGTTACGAGTACCCTCAACCATCGAATATCAAGTCAACCTCAAGGTGGTAGGTCCTTCGTATGCGAGAGACCATCTAGGTCTGAGAATATAACATATTTCATATAATTATCTAATCATCAATGTTATGTGGAACCTTTCAGCCTCAAATGATTGTAAGCGGATCACCAATATTGCAGGGGACACAAATAGTCAGCCAAGGTTCACAAATTATTGGTCAGAGCTCCCAGATAATATCACAGTCGCAATTAATCACCCCAAGTGGGCAAATAATCAGTCCGGCTACGCAGATCATAAGCCAAGGAACACAGCTCTCAGCTCCTGTATCCAGCTCAAATAATACCATCAACTGTCAAACAAGTGTTGCAACGTCTGTGAGCGGCACCCAGGTGCTAAATGTCACTGGACAGTTAGTCAGTGGAAGTGGCAACCTCGTGGTCAATTCAGCGATGAGGACTTTGCCTCAGACTGTACGAGTTCTTCCACCTTTACAGCATCATAACCGGCCAGGTAAGATTTACATGCATGCCAAAAAATGTTTAATTGTAGGATTCAAACCGCAGAACAACAATCTAAATAAGACAGTGTAAGTACTTCAATTTGAATGCAAATCAAACAGACCAATGTCTTAGATTGTAGATAAATAGATTTTGGGGATCGGAATTTGTTAATTAAAATAATATAAATATGGTAATCTTGCTCCATTTTCGCGATAATAACATCCTTAATCCGTAACAGGGCGACCAAAGCTAACTGCATCTTTCAAATTTTCTGACTGAAAATGCTAAACCAACTTATTAATCTCATACTGACACTGCATTAGGCTCATAGACGACACAATTTATTTCGCTTGTGTCTCATTTTTTCCTTTTTGTAATGATAGTTCAAAATATAAATACAAAGACTCCTAAACGAAATCCTAAAGTAAATATCCCAATAAACTTGGTAAAACCATGCTGAAGACAGTTATCTACAGCATGAAAGGGTGGACTCGAATAAATAGTTACTAGCCTCGTACGGTGGGTGAGATTTCCGCAGGTCGCAAGCCCTTCCCATTCCCAATCTACATTCCTTACCTTAAAAAACGGGCGGTGAAGATCTCTTACTCTCTAACCTTGGCTATAAAAAAATACCTTATTTATTTTTTTGTTTAAGCAGCAGTGCAACTCTCTAGTGTGAACGTGAGCACTGCAGGTGGAGTGCTTGTCAGTAAAAGTGTTGGGGTTGGTGTGACGAGCCACGTGCCGCGTGGACTTGCCGCCGGCGCCTCTCTCGCCGTGCGTCCCGTAGCACCGCCAACTTCCCAACCCGTAGGAGGCGCTCAAGGTATTACAGAGAAATAAATAAAATAAATAAATACACCCAACAGTCACATACACAGTAAGATACGAGTCTTGTGTCGTGGGTATCAGGAACTACGAGAGACTTTCGGTCTCACAACATCCAGACCCCGAAACAAATCAATGTGGATCACACAAACATTTGTCTCGGTGCGGGGATCGAACCCGCGGCCTCTCGCTTCACAGCCGGCTACTCGCCCCCTGTGCCACGGAGGCTGTCTAATATATAAATATAATTCTAATGTAAATATGATGTGGTTTAACATGTAATGTTTTGTTTTGTATGTCAGGTGGTGCATGGTCGAGCACCGGCCGCGGTGGCCGTGGTGCGTTGGTGTACGGAGCCCGCGGCGCCGCCCCGCGCGCGTCCCCGCCGGCGCCCGCCACCGCCACCTCGCCCCACTCCACCATACTCACGCTGCCTACCACTTCAGTGCTCAACTGTATATCACATTTATTCTCACTACACAATTGACAACATTTCATTTTTTCAACATACCTCTATTAATAGATTAAATTAAATTAGATTCAAATTAAAGTGACACATTTCTTTCCTTTTTTCCGAAATCGACTGTTTTCATTCATGAATTCTCTTTTGAATTGTATTTCATTCGAAACAGATGTAAACGCCAAATGACGTCATATTTACGGCATGACGGTGTTTATACCTTTAATTTACCTTTAAACAAAACTGTTAGTTGACGCTATTGGATTTTTTGGGTGTGTTTAAAAATGACATTTGTGACATTATCGAGTAATATTAATGTAGTTTTATTTTTCACTTATGGATAGAGGACAAACGTCATTCAACCGTATATGTGACGTCATCACACGTTTTTTGGTTTTTATTTTTTTACTCCGAAACTAACTAGTAATAAAAAAATTAAAAAATTTAGTCGAACTTAGGATAGCAAAATAAAGAAACGGTATTTTTGTTTTAGGCACTTTTGGTTTTTGAAATGTTGTCAATTAAAATCATGAAATTGCCATGTACTGCAAGAAACATTGTATTTAAAAGTTACCCGTAGACAATGTATAAAATATTTAGCGGAGTTTTAAGATTGCGTAGTAATATAATGACAAATATTATTTTCGCATCGCGTTTTGAGATTACCAAGGGGCATATCCAATTGTTAAGGAATTATCATTATTCATTGTAGTTTTTGTGTCGATCGTACTTAACCATTATTCTATATGTTCACATTAAGTGTGATTACGTAAGGTTCCACTTATGTGAGCTGACCACTATAAATATAATAAAAAACCGCGATAAAATCCGTTTATATCGTCACATTTAGTTAGTTATCTAAAATACCAATACCCTATAGTTACAGTAAATACCTATATTTTTTCACAAAATTGTAATAATATTGTTTTTTGCCAGCGAGTGGTGTGATATCTGGCACAGTACGTGGTGTATCGCCGCGCACGCCGACGCCCACACCGGTGCCGGTCACTTCCACGGTCCGCCCCTTGCCACTCTTGCAAAGAAACTATCAACCTGCTAAGGTAAAACATATTGTCATTTGCTCATTAATTTCACCACGGACCTAATACTATATCCTGTTTGACAGGATATAGTATTAAATCCTGTGAAGCGTGAGGCCTCGAGTTCCATCCCCGCACCGAGACAAATGTTTGTGTGATCCACAAATATTTGTTTCGGGGTCTGGGTGTTGTGAGATCGAAAGTCTCTCATAGTTCCTGATACCCACGACACAAGACTCGTATCTTACTGTGGGGTCAGGACTATGTGTGTGTATTTATTATTATATATTTTGACATTTTAACCAATTAACAACAGGTGGTGGGTGTGGCGAGCGTGGGAGTGCGCGGCGTGGTCGGCAACAGTGCGCCCGCGCAGCTGTACTACGAGGTGCCGCGGCCGCAGCCCCCCGCCCCGGCCCCCGCGGCCCCCGCCCCCGCCGCCGCCCTCGCCGCCGCACCACCCGCGCCCCTCGCGCCCCTCGCGCTGCACACACAGCACAGGTCCCACGCCCCCCTGCATACACTAGCGCACGCGACCGCCGCGGCAGGGGTGGGCGGTGCGGGGAACGTGGGCGGCAACGCGCTCACGCACGCACACCGACCCCTCGCCTCCTACGCGCACGCACACACGCACGCACACACACCCACGCAATGTAAGTTAAATATAATATATATCTTCACCCCATACTTGATATAATAACATATATTTGTTCTATTTTATTAGCCTCAATGACGAGACTCGCCTGACGGTAGGCAACACCACCCAGGACTTAAAATTACAAAGTACTGAGTAATAATTAATACTAAAAAGTATTTTTTATAACAGAGGCCGACATACGAGCAAGTGGGTCACCTGATCATAAATTACCTCTAGCATGAACATCCATAATACCCGAGAATTGAATCTGTTATTATTAACCTATGTCTACCATAGCCACATTACTCATAGTTTTTGAAGTTATACTTCTTTAGGCGCGTTATGAAAAAATGATGAGAGTGAAATTTTAAGATGCGCGCGCACCTGTGACACAAAAAATTAACAGTATGAAGTTAGGCGCGTGAGAGCAGTATGAAGTTAGGCGCGTTATGAAAAAATGATGAGAGTGAAATAAAAAAATAAATAAATAAATATAAATAAATAAATATAAATATATATATATATATATAATTATATATAGATGCGGTTATTATTTTATAATTTGGAACATGGTGCCGTAAAAAAAGTACCAGGTTCGCATAAACGCGAAGAGAGTAGAATGTCCATTTTTCATGGCGAGTAGCCGTAATTAATAAACAAATGACGATTTGGACAAAGACAAACTCTTTAGGTTTTTTTCTTATTCGGAACAAGTACCAGGCTCGCATAAACGCGAAGAGAGTAGAATGTACTTCTATCATGTCGAGTGGATATGTTGATATAAATTAAAATACTTTTATTTAATATAATTAACACTAAATATTATTAAATTATTTTTAGCTCTTCGATATTATTTTTGTTAATCATTTACTAAGAAAGTCTTTTCCTTCCTACAATTCGATATATCGAAAATATCGATATTTTTGACCGATATATCGCTATATATCGATACAATATTTCGATATATTATATCGGAAAAAATATCGATATTTTTGAAGTTATACTTCTTTAGGCGCGTTATGAAAAAATGATGAGAGTGAAATTTTAAGATGCGCGCGCACCTGTGACACAAAAAATTAACAGTATGAAGTTAGGCGCGTGAGAGCAGTATGAAGTTAGGCGCGTTATGAAAAAATGATGAGAGTGAAATAAAAAAATAAATAAATAAATATAAATAAATAAATATAAATATATATATATATATATAATTATATATAGATGCGGTTATTATTTTATAATTTGGAACATGGTGCCGTAAAAAAAGTACCAGGTTCGCATAAACGCGAAGAGAGTAGAATGTCCATTTTTCATGGCGAGTAGCCGTAATTAATAAACAAATGACGATTTGGACAAAGACAAACTCTTTAGGTTTTTTTCTTATTCGGAACAAGTACCAGGCTCGCATAAACGCGAAGAGAGTAGAATGTACTTCTATCATGTCGAGTGGATATGTTGATATAAATTAAAATACTTTTATTTAATATAATTAACACTAAATATTATTAAATTATTTTTAGCTCTTCGATATTATTTTTGTTAATCATTTACTAAGAAAGTCTTTTCCTTCCTACAATTCGATATATCGAAAATATCGATATTTTTGACCGATATATCGCTATATATCGATACAATATTTCGATATATTATATCGGAAAAAATATCGATATTTTTTGTACACGATATATTATATCGGAAAAAATATCGATGTTTGTACACGATATATTATATCGGAAAAAATATCGATGTTTTTGAAGTGATAACTTCTTATGGGAGGGTGAACCGAAACGTTCCGTAACGCGAGCGGTCCATCGACCAGCCAGCGTAAGCCGACCTCCCTGGAACATCGATAATTTCGAAGTCCCAGGTGTCGTCACACAGTGACCAGTCAGCTTGGACCGGACTTTGACCAGACTTCAACCGGACTTTGACCGGACTTCGACTGGGCTTTAACCGAACTTCGACTGGGGTTTAACCGGACTTCGACCGGACTTTAATAGGGCTTTGACCAGGCTTTAACCGGATTTTGACAGGGCTTTGACTGGACTTTGACCGGATTAAGACAGGACTTTGACCGGTATTTGACCGGACTTCGACTGGGCTTTAACCGGACTACGACTGGGGTTTGACCGGACTTCGACCGGACTTTAATAGGGCTTTGACCAGGCTTTAACCGGATTTTGACAAGACTGACAGGACTTTAACCGGATTTTGGCAGGACTTAGACCGGTATTTGACCGGACTTTGACCGGGCTTTGACCGGATTTTGACAGGGCTTTGACCGGATTTTGGCAGGGCTTTGACTGGACTTTGACCGGATTTAGACAGGACTTTTACCGGTATTTGCCCGGACTTCGACTGGACTTTAACCGGACTTCGACTGGGGTTTAACCGGACTTCGACCGGACTTTAATAGGGCTTTGACCAGGCTTTAACCGGATTTTGACAAGACTGACAGGGCTTTAACCGGATTTTGGCAGGACTTAGACCGGTATTTGACCGGACTTTGACCGGGCTTTGACCGGATTTTGACAGGGCTTTGACTGGACTTTGACCGGATTTAGACAGGACTTTTACCGATATTTGACCGGACTTCGACTGGACTTTAACCGGACTTCGACTGGGGTTTAACCGACTTCGACCGGACTTTAATAGGGCTTTGACCAGGCTTTAACCGGATTTTGACAAGACTGACAGGACTTTAACCGGATTTTGGCAGGACTTAGACCGGTATTTGACCGGACTTTGACAGGACTTTGACCTGGCTTTGACCGGATTTTGACAGGGCTTTGACTAGACTATAACCGGATTTTGGCAGGACTTAGACCGGTATTTGACCGGACTTTGACCGGATTTTGACAGGGCTTTGACTGGACTTTGACCGGATTTAGACAGGACTTTGACCGGTATTTGACCGGACTTCGACTGGGCTTTAACCGGACTTCGACTGGGGTTTAACCGGACTTCGACTGGACTTCAACCGGACTTTGGCCGGACTTCAACCGGTATTTGACCGGACTTCGACCGGACTTTGACCGGACTTTAACCGGACTTCGACCGGACTTTGACAGGACTTTTATAGGGCTTTGACCGGGTTATGACAAACTTCGACAGGACTTTAACCGGATTTTGGCAGGACTTAGACCGGTATTTGTCCGGACTTTGACCGGGCTTTGACCGGATTTTGACTGGACTTTGACCGGATTTAGACAGGACTTTGACCGGTATTTGACCGGACTTCGACTGGGCTTTAACCGGACTTCGACTGGGGTTTAACCGGACTTCGACCGGACTTTAATAGGGCTTTGGCCAGGCTTTAACCGGATTTTGACAAGACTGACAGGACTTTAACCGGATTTTGGCAGGACTTAGACCGGTATTTGACCGGACTTTGACCGGGCTTTGACCGGATTTTGACAGGGCTTTGACTGGACTTTGACCGGATTTAGACAGGACTTTTACCGGTATTTGACCGGACTTCGACTGGACTTTAACCGGACTTCGACTGGGGTTTAACCGGACTTCGACCGGACTTTAATAGGGCTTTGACCAGGCTTTAACCGGATTTTGACAAGACTGACAGGACTTTAACCGGATTTTGGCAGGACTTAGACCGGTATTTGACCGGACTTTGACAGGACTTTGACCTGGCTTTGACCGGATTTTGACAGGGCTTTGACTGAACTATAACCGGATTTTGGCAGGACTTAGACCGGTATTTGACCGGACTTTGACCGGGCTTTGACCGGATTTTGACAGGGCTTTGACTGGATTTAGACAGGACTTTGACCGGTATTTGACCGGACTTCGACTGGGCTTTAACCGGACTTCGACTGGGGTTTAACCGGACTTCGACTGGACTTCAACCGGACTTTGGCCGGACTTCAACCGGTATTTGACCGGAATTCGACCGGACTTTGACCGGACTTTAACCGGACTTCGACCGGACTTTGACAGGACTTTTATAGGGCTTTGACCGGGTTATGACAAACTTCGACAAGACTTTAACCGGATTTTGGCAGGACTTAGACCGGTATTTGACCGGACTTTGACCGGGCTTTGACCGGATTTTGACTGGACTTTGACCGGATTTAGACAGGACTTTGACCGGTATTTGACCGGACTTCGACTGGGCTTTAACCGGACTTTGACTGGGGTTTAACCGGACTTCGACCGGACTTTAATAGGGCTTTGACCAGGCTTTAACCGGATTTTGACAAGACTGACAGGACTTAACCGGATTTTGGCAGGACTTAGACCGGTATTTGACCGGACTTTGATAGGGCTTTAACCGGATTTTGACTGGACTTTGACCGGATTTTGACAGGACTTTGACCGGTATTTGACCGGACTTCGACCGGACTTTGACCGGACTTTAACCGTAATTTGACCGGACTTTCACAGGACTTTGACCGGACTTTGACAGAAGTTTGATAGGGCTTTGACATGACTTTGACCGGACTTCGTAACGTAACGCGTTACGGCGCCACTCTGGCTTCCCTTTCTATCACGCATACGGCAGCAGTAGGCAGGCTCCTCCGCTCTCACTTTAACCCACATTAGTTTAAGTTATCACTTCTGTCGAGCGTCCCGCGACGCACACTTTTTTGTACATGAACATCACTAGCCGTCTGCTTAACCGCTCATTAAGTCTCGAAAAAAAAGCTACCAACAAAATAGGAATTGAACCTCGATATTAGTCGCGCATGTTGGTACGCTCGTCACCTCTGATCACTGTTTTCATATTTATAATATTTATCAACATGTCTCTAATTTATATTTTAATGATGCCAAAGAAGTATAACTTCTCACGCGCGTACATAAGTACACGCACCCATTTTTTTGTACACGATATATTATATCGGAAAAAATATCGATGTTTGTACACGATATATTATATCGGAAAAAATATCGATGTTTTTGAAGTGATAACTTCTTATGGGAGGGTGAACCGAAACGTTCCGTAACGCGAGCGGTCCATCGACCAGCCAGCGTAAGCCGACCTCCCTGGAACATCGATAATTTCGAAGTCCCAGGTGTCGTCACACAGTGACCAGTCAGCTTGGACCGGACTTTGACCAGACTTCAACCGGACTTTGACCGGACTTCGACTGGGCTTTAACCGAACTTCGACTGGGGTTTAACCGGACTTCGACCGGACTTTAATAGGGCTTTGACCAGGCTTTAACCGGATTTTGACAGGGCTTTGACTGGACTTTGACCGGATTAAGACAGGACTTTGACCGGTATTTGACCGGACTTCGACTGGGCTTTAACCGGACTACGACTGGGGTTTGACCGGACTTCGACCGGACTTTAATAGGGCTTTGACCAGGCTTTAACCGGATTTTGACAAGACTGACAGGACTTTAACCGGATTTTGGCAGGACTTAGACCGGTATTTGACCGGACTTTGACCGGGCTTTGACCGGATTTTGACAGGGCTTTGACCGGATTTTGGCAGGGCTTTGACTGGACTTTGACCGGATTTAGACAGGACTTTTACCGGTATTTGCCCGGACTTCGACTGGACTTTAACCGGACTTCGACTGGGGTTTAACCGGACTTCGACCGGACTTTAATAGGGCTTTGACCAGGCTTTAACCGGATTTTGACAAGACTGACAGGGCTTTAACCGGATTTTGGCAGGACTTAGACCGGTATTTGACCGGACTTTGACCGGGCTTTGACCGGATTTTGACAGGGCTTTGACTGGACTTTGACCGGATTTAGACAGGACTTTTACCGATATTTGACCGGACTTCGACTGGACTTTAACCGGACTTCGACTGGGGTTTAACCGACTTCGACCGGACTTTAATAGGGCTTTGACCAGGCTTTAACCGGATTTTGACAAGACTGACAGGACTTTAACCGGATTTTGGCAGGACTTAGACCGGTATTTGACCGGACTTTGACAGGACTTTGACCTGGCTTTGACCGGATTTTGACAGGGCTTTGACTAGACTATAACCGGATTTTGGCAGGACTTAGACCGGTATTTGACCGGACTTTGACCGGATTTTGACAGGGCTTTGACTGGACTTTGACCGGATTTAGACAGGACTTTGACCGGTATTTGACCGGACTTCGACTGGGCTTTAACCGGACTTCGACTGGGGTTTAACCGGACTTCGACTGGACTTCAACCGGACTTTGGCCGGACTTCAACCGGTATTTGACCGGACTTCGACCGGACTTTGACCGGACTTTAACCGGACTTCGACCGGACTTTGACAGGACTTTTATAGGGCTTTGACCGGGTTATGACAAACTTCGACAGGACTTTAACCGGATTTTGGCAGGACTTAGACCGGTATTTGTCCGGACTTTGACCGGGCTTTGACCGGATTTTGACTGGACTTTGACCGGATTTAGACAGGACTTTGACCGGTATTTGACCGGACTTCGACTGGGCTTTAACCGGACTTCGACTGGGGTTTAACCGGACTTCGACCGGACTTTAATAGGGCTTTGGCCAGGCTTTAACCGGATTTTGACAAGACTGACAGGACTTTAACCGGATTTTGGCAGGACTTAGACCGGTATTTGACCGGACTTTGACCGGGCTTTGACCGGATTTTGACAGGGCTTTGACTGGACTTTGACCGGATTTAGACAGGACTTTTACCGGTATTTGACCGGACTTCGACTGGACTTTAACCGGACTTCGACTGGGGTTTAACCGGACTTCGACCGGACTTTAATAGGGCTTTGACCAGGCTTTAACCGGATTTTGACAAGACTGACAGGACTTTAACCGGATTTTGGCAGGACTTAGACCGGTATTTGACCGGACTTTGACAGGACTTTGACCTGGCTTTGACCGGATTTTGACAGGGCTTTGACTGAACTATAACCGGATTTTGGCAGGACTTAGACCGGTATTTGACCGGACTTTGACCGGGCTTTGACCGGATTTTGACAGGGCTTTGACTGGATTTAGACAGGACTTTGACCGGTATTTGACCGGACTTCGACTGGGCTTTAACCGGACTTCGACTGGGGTTTAACCGGACTTCGACTGGACTTCAACCGGACTTTGGCCGGACTTCAACCGGTATTTGACCGGAATTCGACCGGACTTTGACCGGACTTTAACCGGACTTCGACCGGACTTTGACAGGACTTTTATAGGGCTTTGACCGGGTTATGACAAACTTCGACAAGACTTTAACCGGATTTTGGCAGGACTTAGACCGGTATTTGACCGGACTTTGACCGGGCTTTGACCGGATTTTGACTGGACTTTGACCGGATTTAGACAGGACTTTGACCGGTATTTGACCGGACTTCGACTGGGCTTTAACCGGACTTTGACTGGGGTTTAACCGGACTTCGACCGGACTTTAATAGGGCTTTGACCAGGCTTTAACCGGATTTTGACAAGACTGACAGGACTTAACCGGATTTTGGCAGGACTTAGACCGGTATTTGACCGGACTTTGATAGGGCTTTAACCGGATTTTGACTGGACTTTGACCGGATTTTGACAGGACTTTGACCGGTATTTGACCGGACTTCGACCGGACTTTGACCGGACTTTAACCGTAATTTGACCGGACTTTCACAGGACTTTGACCGGACTTTGACAGAAGTTTGATAGGGCTTTGACATGACTTTGACCGGACTTCGTAACGTAACGCGTTACGGCGCCACTCTGGCTTCCCTTTCTATCACGCATACGGCAGCAGTAGGCAGGCTCCTCCGCTCTCACTTTAACCCACATTAGTTTAAGTTATCACTTCTGTCGAGCGTCCCGCGACGCACACTTTTTTGTACATGAACATCACTAGCCGTCTGCTTAACCGCTCATTAAGTCTCGAAAAAAAAGCTACCAACAAAATAGGAATTGAACCTCGATATTAGTCGCGCATGTTGGTACGCTCGTCACCTCTGATCACTGTTTTCATATTTATAATATTTATCAACATGTCTCTAATTTATATTTTAATGATGCCAAAGAAGTATAACTTCTCACGCGCGTACATAAGTACACGCACCCATTTTTTTTTTTTTATTCGATGAAAATAACTATAACATTTAATTTTAATCCACAGTGAACATAGTAAACACCAGTCTGCCGTTACAGGAGACACGACCGACTTCCGTGTCTATTTCCTCAACGCCATTACTACCTCGACCGTCTATATTGAGAAAACGGGATGTCGATGGGTAACTATTCCTTAACATGGCCATTGATATTGTTTTGTAGCTCGACAATAATATATCTATGTGTATATTAAAATGATGCGCACACGACTGCCTTAGTGGCGCAGCTGTAAAATCCGTACGCGTTACGACTGCTGTGCTGATGTCTCAGGTTCGATCCTCGGGTCTGGTAAAAGTGTTATTGGATTTTTCTGTCACGATATGTTCAGCACGGATTCAGGAATTGTGTCCAGTATGGTGAGAGGATCGCCCGCTATCACATCATGGGATGGAAAGAAACCCAATAAAATGTGGGTGTAATATTTACACCTCTGCCTACCCATTCAGGAATAATAGGTGTGAAAGCGTATGTGTGTATATATGTATTTATTTGCTTTTGCAATGTTGGTATATTCTGAGAATTAGAACGCGTGATAATCTAATTTAACAGCCTCTATGGCGTAGTGGGCGAGTAAGCGGATGTGAATGGTGAAGCTGTGGGTAAGGACATTTACAACTGGAGAAGCCAGTAAAGCACCACGAATGTCATTAAGTTGGTCCTATAATTCAGGTGTAGGTAAATCAAGACACCAAACCGATGTAATGCAATTGATAGAGCTGGTAAAAATGATAAAATGTTAGTGTAAGTAATCCGTGATGTGGTGTCAGGTCGCCGACGAAGAGTCCGGGCGTGACGTTCGTGCGTATCGGCACCACCGGGTGGGAGGACGTGCCGGCGGGGGAGGGCGGGTCGGGCTCCACCACCATCTCCGCGTCGTCCTCGCCCGCGCCCGACACCGAGCCCGACCCGCCGCGCCTCCCCTCCCCGCACCCGCACCCAGACCTCTCGCCGAGGAAGAAGCCCAGGAAGCAAACGTAACGTACCATATTTTTTAAATGCACGTTTTGCTGGTGGGAGGATACTTGTATCCGACCGGATAGCGACCACCGTACACTGGTGCTAAAACCTGCCATAGTGGCCCACCTTGTGTGGGTCGCGTTCCAGGGTCAGCCAGTGTATATCCGGCTTGCCCCCTGATCCTAATCCTTTTCCCATTCCTTTTTCCTTCCCCTCCCCCTTGGCCCTTTGGCAGGCCGGCATGATCTTGCTGACCGACGATGGACACATTGTTTATCGTTGGTCGACACTATTCTTGGATTGCGCTACACTTACCATCAGGTGTAGCGTAGTCACTCTGCCGAGCCAGGATAAAAAAAAAAAACTTGCAAGCAATGGTATCGATGGCATACAGCCGCTCATACACAATTGCACTCACTGATCGGTAAATGATTAAAGAGTTTAGCAACTCTTTGAGCGATCAGTCTATGGATGAGTACCTATAACAAGGTGGTAGGTCCCTCGTATGCGAGAGGCCGTCTGGGTTGGTTCCACCGCTTTGTCTATTTCTGCCGCCAAGCAACAGTGTGTAAGCATTGTTGTGTTTCAGATTGAAGGACATTAAAGCCAGTGCAACTACTGGGCATTATGAGACTTAACATCTTATGTCTCGGGCTGACGAGCGCAGTTCAGTGCCATGCAATGCTTTGTAATTCAAAGTTTTGTGGTGTTGCTTCTTTTTATGGGCAGGCGTGGCGCTTACCAACAGGCGAGCGCCTTGCTCGTCTCGTCATTCGCTATTAAGGAAAAATCAGCCCTTAGAACAATCGTTTATATTAAAGTTGAATATGTTTCATATTTATTTACAGCCTTATCAATGAAGTGAGACAATGTGATTACCAACCTGAAGATTCACCACCGTCGCCACAGTCAGTGACAATCAAAACGCCTAAACGTGAGTAAATAAATTAATTACGTTGTAAGGTCAACGCTACACCATAAGTTAGACGTTTAATGATAAGAGGTCACCGGTACCCAAACGTTCCACCGAGCGAGTGATGTGGCCAAGACCACAACATGAAGTGTGTTGGTTCATGTAAGCTAGCAACTAAGCAAAAATATGCAAAAATTCAAAAACTAAACGTTCCACCACGTGTCGGGTTTGTGTCGGATAACATGACACGTTGGTCTCTCGAGCAATCACAATTCATAAATGTTCAACAAGTATGCATATGCATAATTATTTCCTTTATTATTTCTTTAGTAGATTTAGATTTTTATTTATTTTATTATGCACCTGCCTCAATTATGATCTCCACCATCCTAAGGTCGACTAGGAAAAAATGCCTAAGGCATTAAAGTGCGCCTGCATACCATATACTTGCTGATGTTAGGATATTCATATCCGCCCGGATAGCGACCACCGTACACATGGTGTTAAAACCTGCCATAGTGATCCATACGTCTTGCGTGGATCGCGTTCTAGGATCAGCTTGTGTATATCCGGTTCTTCCGAGGGGCATGCGACATGACTTGATGATTGATTGGGGCGGGTACATCCGGTACATCCTTGTATTACTGTGCCTGCATCGGTCATCTGCCTATCCTGTCGCAGGCTCTCGATTTGCTTCTTTCCTCTCCGAAGAGGGAAGAAGCATTAATTATACACTCAGCATTAATTATGACTCTGGTGACTACCGATAAACTCATTGTTTGTTGGTGGTCGCTGGTGTTTTTCACTACGCTTACCATCAGGTGTAGTGCAGTCACTTTGCCGTGCTCGGATAAAAAAAAAACAAAATGTGTACAAAGTGTAATCCTACTAATATTATAAACGCGAAAGTTTGTAAGTACGGATTTATGTTTATATTCTTTCACGTAAAAACTACTGAATGGATTTTAATGAAACTTTACAATAATATAGCTTATACATCAGAGTAAGACATACTTTTTATCTCGGAAAAAGCAGACCACGCGGGCGGAGTCGCGAGCAAAAGCTAGTAACTAAATAAATAGAGTGCGCACTACGCAGGTCCGGTGCTGAGGTCGAGCTACTCGTGCTCGTGGCGCAGCACGGCGCTGCACTTCGTGCGGCCCGCGGACGTGCGCCGCCGCGAGCCGCGCGCGCGCGACATCCTCGCCATCGCCGGCCAGAAGCACGTGCTCACCAGCGCCGACGGGTGGAAGGTGCACCACCTCACCGCGCAGATGGACGACTTGGTAACATACAAACACTTATTTTATTTATTTGTCATGGGCCGTCCCCAATAAGCGATCTTGGTTTGACTATTCAGATAGATCACGGAAATCAACCAATTGAAAGAAGTTATTTGTACGGGTGACTTTTAAACTGTATTCTGATTGGCGCATTTGTGCTAGCTATTTGAAGAATTAAACTATGTTTTTGAAGTGATAACTTCTTATGGGAGGGTGAACCGAAACGTTCCGTAACGCGAGCGCTCCATCGACCAGCCACTGTTAGCCGACCTCCCTGGAACATCAATAATTTCGAATCCCAGGTGGCGCCACACAGTGACCAGTCGGCTTGGACTTTGAGACGACTTTGACACGACTTTGACACGACTTCGACTAGACTTTGATACGACTTTGACACGACTTTGATACGACTTTGACACGACTTCGACACGACTTTGACACGACTTTGACACGACTTTGACACGACTTCGACACGACTTTGACACGACTTCGACACGACTTTGACACGACTTTGACACGACTTCGATACGACTTTGACACGACTTTGACACGGCTTCGACACGGCTTCGACACGACTTTGACACGACTTTGATACGACTTTGGCACGACTTTGACACGACTTCGACACGACTTTGACACGACTTTGACACGACTTCGATACGACTTTGACACGACTTTGACACGGCTTCGACACGGCTTCGACACGAGTTTGACGCGACTTTGATACGACTTTGACAGGGCTTTGACCGGACTTCGTAACGTAACGCGTTAAGGGAAGCCAGACAGAGTGGCGCCGTAACGTAACGCTTTACGGCGCCACTCTGTCTGGCTTCCCTCTCTCTCACGCATACGGTAGCAGTAGGCAGGCTCCTCCGCTCTCACTTTAACCCACATTAGTTTAAGTTATCACTTCTGTCGAGCGTCCCGGGACGCACACTTTTTTTTTTTTACGCTTGCTGTAAGCCTGATTCTAGTCGGCTGTATACAGCTTCACCAGACTTTCGGGTGAGCGCTTTAGGCGCTCTCAACTCTTAAAACTATGATCGTTTATTTGCACCGGCCGTAATTTTTCCTATTTTTCCTGGGTCGGTACTGCTTTGTCAATTCCTGCTACAGAAAGCAACAGTGTTGAATAATCGTATGTGGTATCCTTCAAAATAGTTTGCAAGGTGTTTAATGTGTGTATATAGTATGAGTGAGTTGTGGTGCAGGTGTCGCTGGAGTCGGACGTGGGCTCGCAGCTGTCGCGGCTGCTGCGCGCGCTGGACGGGGCGCCGGCGCGCGCAGCAAGATGTTTAATGTGTGTATATAGTATGAGTGAGTTGTGGTGCAGGTGTCGCTGGAGTCGGACGTGGGCTCGCAGCTGTCGCGGCTGCTGCGCGCGCTGGACGGGGCGCCGGCGCGCGCAGCAAGATGTTTAATGTGTGTATATAGTATGAGTGAGTTGTGGTGCAGGTGTCGCTGGAGTCGGACGTGGGCTCGCAGCTGTCGCGGCTGCTGCGCGCGCTGGACGGGGCGCCGGCGCCGGCGCGCGCAGCAAGATGTTTAATGTGTGTATATAGTATGAGTGAGTTGTGGTGCAGGTGTCGCTGGAGTCGGACGTGGGCTCGCAGCTGTCGCGGCTGCTGCGCGCGCTGGACGGGGCGCCGGCGCGCGCAGCAAGATGTTTAATGTGTGTATATAGTATGAGTGAGTTGTGGTGCAGGTGTCGCTGGAGTCGGACGTGGGCTCGCAGCTGTCGCGGCTGCTGCGCGCGCTGGACGGGGCGCCGGCGCGCGCAGCAAGATGTTTAATGTGTGTATATAGTATGAGTGAGTTGTGGTGCAGGTGTCGCTGGAGTCGGACGTGGGCTCGCAGCTGTCGCGGCTGCTGCGCGCGCTGGACGGGGCGCCGGCGCGCGCAGCAAGATGTTTAATGTGTGTATATAGTATGAGTGAGTTGTGGTGCAGGTGTCGCTGGAGTCGGACGTGGGCTCGCAGCTGTCGCGGCTGCTGCGCGCGCTGGACGGGGCGCCGGCGCGCGCAGCAAGATGTTTAATGTGTGTATATAGTATGAGTGAGTTGTGGTGCAGGTGTCGCTGGAGTCGGACGTGGGCTCGCAGCTGTCGCGGCTGCTGCGCGCGCTGGACGGGGCGCCGGCGCCGGCGCGCGCAGCAAGATGTTTAATGTGTGTATATAGTATGAGTGAGTTGTGGTGCAGGTGTCGCTGGAGTCGGACGTGGGCTCGCAGCTGTCGCGGCTGCTGCGCGCGCTGGACGGGGCGCCGGCGCGCGCAGCAAGATGTTTAATGTGTGTATATAGTATGAGTGAGTTGTGGTGCAGGTGTCGCTGGAGTCGGACGTGGGCTCGCAGCTGTCGCGGCTGCTGCGCGCGCTGGACGGGGCGCCGGCGCGCGCAGCAAGATGTTTAATGTGTGTATATAGTATGAGTGAGTTGTGGTGCAGGTGTCGCTGGAGTCGGACGTGGGCTCGCAGCTGTCGCGGCTGCTGCGCGCGCTGGACGGGGCGCCGGCGCGCGCAGCAAGATGTTTAATGTGTGTATATAGTATGAGTGAGTTGTGGTGCAGGTGTCGCTGGAGTCGGACGTGGGCTCGCAGCTGTCGCGGCTGCTGCGCGCGCTGGACGGGGCGCCGGCGCCGGCGCGCGCAGCAAGATGTTTAATGTGTGTATATAGTATGAGTGAGTTGTGGTGCAGGTGTCGCTGGAGTCGGACGTGGGCTCGCAGCTGTCGCGGCTGCTGCGCGCGCTGGACGGGGCGCCGGCGCCGGCGCGCGCAGCAAGATGTTTAATGTGTGTATATAGTATGAGTGAGTTGTGGTGCAGGTGTCGCTGGAGTCGGACGTGGGCTCGCAGCTGTCGCGGCTGCTGCGCGCGCTGGACGGGGCGCCGGCGCGCGCAGCAAGATGTTTAATGTGTGTATATAGTATGAGTGAGTTGTGGTGCAGGTGTCGCTGGAGTCGGACGTGGGCTCGCAGCTGTCGCGGCTGCTGCGCGCGCTGGACGGGGCGCCGGCGCGCGCAGCAAGATGTTTAATGTGTGTATATAGTATGAGTGAGTTGTGGTGCAGGTGTCGCTGGAGTCGGACGTGGGCTCGCAGCTGTCGCGGCTGCTGCGCGCGCTGGACGGGGCGCCGGCGCCGGCGCGCGCAGCAAGATGTTTAATGTGTGTATATAGTATGAGTGAGTTGTGGTGCAGGTGTCGCTGGAGTCGGACGTGGGCTCGCAGCTGTCGCGGCTGCTGCGCGCGCTGGACGGGGCGCCGGCGCGCGCAGCAAGATGTTTAATGTGTGTATATAGTATGAGTGAGTTGTGGTGCAGGTGTCGCTGGAGTCGGACGTGGGCTCGCAGCTGTCGCGGCTGCTGCGCGCGCTGGACGGGGCGCCGGCGCCGGCGCGCGCAGCAAGATGTTTAATGTGTGTATATAGTATGAGTGAGTTGTGGTGCAGGTGTCGCTGGAGTCGGACGTGGGCTCGCAGCTGTCGCGGCTGCTGCGCGCGCTGGACGGGGCGCCGGCGCGCGCAGCAAGATGTTTAATGTGTGTATATAGTATGAGTGAGTTGTGGTGCAGGTGTCGCTGGAGTCGGACGTGGGCTCGCAGCTGTCGCGGCTGCTGCGCGCGCTGGACGGGGCGCCGGCGCGCGCAGCAAGATGTTTAATGTGTGTATATAGTATGAGTGAGTTGTGGTGCAGGTGTCGCTGGAGTCGGACGTGGGCTCGCAGCTGTCGCGGCTGCTGCGCGCGCTGGACGGGGCGCCGGCGCGCGCAGCAAGATGTTTAATGTGTGTATATAGTATGAGTGAGTTGTGGTGCAGGTGTCGCTGGAGTCGGACGTGGGCTCGCAGCTGTCGCGGCTGCTGCGCGCGCTGGACGGGGCGCCGGCGCGCGCAGCAAGATGTTTAATGTGTGTATATAGTATGAGTGAGTTGTGGTGCAGGTGTCGCTGGAGTCGGACGTGGGCTCGCAGCTGTCGCGGCTGCTGCGCGCGCTGGACGGGGCGCCGGCGCGCGCAGCAAGATGTTTAATGTGTGTATATAGTATGAGTGAGTTGTGGTGCAGGTGTCGCTGGAGTCGGACGTGGGCTCGCAGCTGTCGCGGCTGCTGCGCGCGCTGGACGGGGCGCCGGCGCGCGCAGCAAGATGTTTAATGTGTGTATATAGTATGAGTGAGTTGTGGTGCAGGTGTCGCTGGAGTCGGACGTGGGCTCGCAGCTGTCGCGGCTGCTGCGCGCGCTGGACGGGGCGCCGGCGCGCGCAGCAAGATGTTTAATGTGTGTATATAGTATGAGTGAGTTGTGGTGCAGGTGTCGCTGGAGTCGGACGTGGGCTCGCAGCTGTCGCGGCTGCTGCGCGCGCTGGACGGGGCGCCGGCGCGCGCAGCAAGATGTTTAATGTGTGTATATAGTATGAGTGAGTTGTGGTGCAGGTGTCGCTGGAGTCGGACGTGGGCTCGCAGCTGTCGCGGCTGCTGCGCGCGCTGGACGGGGCGCCGGCGCCGGCGCGCGCAGCAAGATGTTTAATGTGTGTATATAGTATGAGTGAGTTGTGGTGCAGGTGTCGCTGGAGTCGGACGTGGGCTCGCAGCTGTCGCGGCTGCTGCGCGCGCTGGACGGGGCGCCGGCGCGCGCAGCAAGATGTTTAATGTGTGTATATAGTATGAGTGAGTTGTGGTGCAGGTGTCGCTGGAGTCGGACGTGGGCTCGCAGCTGTCGCGGCTGCTGCGCGCGCTGGACGGGGCGCCGGCGCCGGCGCGCGCAGCAAGATGTTTAATGTGTGTATATAGTATGAGTGAGTTGTGGTGCAGGTGTCGCTGGAGTCGGACGTGGGCTCGCAGCTGTCGCGGCTGCTGCGCGCGCTGGACGGGGCGCCGGCGCCGGCGCGCGCAGCAAGATGTTTAATGTGTGTATATAGTATGAGTGAGTTGTGGTGCAGGTGTCGCTGGAGTCGGACGTGGGCTCGCAGCTGTCGCGGCTGCTGCGCGCGCTGGACGGGGCGCCGGCGCGCGCAGCAAGATGTTTAATGTGTGTATATAGTATGAGTGAGTTGTGGTGCAGGTGTCGCTGGAGTCGGACGTGGGCTCGCAGCTGTCGCGGCTGCTGCGCGCGCTGGACGGGGCGCCGGCGCGCGCAGCAAGATGTTTAATGTGTGTATATAGTATGAGTGAGTTGTGGTGCAGGTGTCGCTGGAGTCGGACGTGGGCTCGCAGCTGTCGCGGCTGCTGCGCGCGCTGGACGGGGCGCCGGCGCGCGCAGCAAGATGTTTAATGTGTGTATATAGTATGAGTGAGTTGTGGTGCAGGTGTCGCTGGAGTCGGACGTGGGCTCGCAGCTGTCGCGGCTGCTGCGCGCGCTGGACGGGGCGCCGGCGCGCGCAGCAAGATGTTTAATGTGTGTATATAGTATGAGTGAGTTGTGGTGCAGGTGTCGCTGGAGTCGGACGTGGGCTCGCAGCTGTCGCGGCTGCTGCGCGCGCTGGACGGGGCGCCGGCGCCGGCGCGCGCAGCAAGATGTTTAATGTGTGTATATAGTATGAGTGAGTTGTGGTGCAGGTGTCGCTGGAGTCGGACGTGGGCTCGCAGCTGTCGCGGCTGCTGCGCGCGCTGGACGGGGCGCCGGCGCGCGCAGCAAGATGTTTAATGTGTGTATATAGTATGAGTGAGTTGTGGTGCAGGTGTCGCTGGAGTCGGACGTGGGCTCGCAGCTGTCGCGGCTGCTGCGCGCGCTGGACGGGGCGCCGGCGCGCGCAGCAAGATGTTTAATGTGTGTATATAGTATGAGTGAGTTGTGGTGCAGGTGTCGCTGGAGTCGGACGTGGGCTCGCAGCTGTCGCGGCTGCTGCGCGCGCTGGACGGGGCGCCGGCGCCGGCGCGCGCAGCAAGATGTTTAATGTGTGTATATAGTATGAGTGAGTTGTGGTGCAGGTGTCGCTGGAGTCGGACGTGGGCTCGCAGCTGTCGCGGCTGCTGCGCGCGCTGGACGGGGCGCCGGCGCGCGCAGCAAGATGTTTAATGTGTGTATATAGTATGAGTGAGTTGTGGTGCAGGTGTCGCTGGAGTCGGACGTGGGCTCGCAGCTGTCGCGGCTGCTGCGCGCGCTGGACGGGGCGCCGGCGCGCGCAGCAAGATGTTTAATGTGTGTATATAGTATGAGTGAGTTGTGGTGCAGGTGTCGCTGGAGTCGGACGTGGGCTCGCAGCTGTCGCGGCTGCTGCGCGCGCTGGACGGGGCGCCGGCGCGCGCAGCAAGATGTTTAATGTGTGTATATAGTATGAGTGAGTTGTGGTGCAGGTGTCGCTGGAGTCGGACGTGGGCTCGCAGCTGTCGCGGCTGCTGCGCGCGCTGGACGGGGCGCCGGCGCCGGCGCGCGCAGCAAGATGTTTAATGTGTGTATATAGTATGAGTGAGTTGTGGTGCAGGTGTCGCTGGAGTCGGACGTGGGCTCGCAGCTGTCGCGGCTGCTGCGCGCGCTGGACGGGGCGCCGGCGCCGGCGCGCGCAGCAAGATGTTTAATGTGTGTATATAGTATGAGTGAGTTGTGGTGCAGGTGTCGCTGGAGTCGGACGTGGGCTCGCAGCTGTCGCGGCTGCTGCGCGCGCTGGACGGGGCGCCGGCGCCGGCGCGCGCAGCAAGATGTTTAATGTGTGTATATAGTATGAGTGAGTTGTGGTGCAGGTGTCGCTGGAGTCGGACGTGGGCTCGCAGCTGTCGCGGCTGCTGCGCGCGCTGGACGGGGCGCCGGCGCGCGCGCTGCACGCGCTGCAGCCGCACGAGCACGCCATACTGGAACTGCTCAAGGTACCACTACACACACACACACACACACACACACAACCACACACACACAACTACACACACACACACACAACTACACACACACACACACACACACACACACACCAGTGGCGTGCACAGGGTTTTGTGACAGGGTAGGCATAGTTATATTTCTACTTTTTCAAATGTTTGCAAGACGTCATAGAATGGGTCTAGATTTTTCCTAGGCTTCTAAAAGTCATGTAAAACATCTCTCTCCCGTAAAAAAAAACGTTTAATTAAGCCTTATTAGCACAAAAAAATATTATATGAAATTAAGTACTCACGATCATCAAGTGTCAAGGTCGAAAAAAGGCCCTATTTCATGGGATTCGCATATATGAATATATTTAATAAGAAAACTACGAATGGCTAATGAAATGGAGCTATGGAAACATAAACTGGCTGTTAATACTCTTTTCAATTCGAGAATGACCAAATGTATTTAACTTTAAGCAAGCGTCCATATGGTTTCTTGTAAGGTCATGCTTTTTTGCAGTGGTATGGAAATTATGCAAACCTAAATATCCTTTATTATTCCACATTGAACTTTATTTATTTAACAAGCACACTTTGTCAACACAAGCCTCATAGTAAAATAACATTTTGAATAAAATAGGTAAATATACGATTGAAACAGACAATAAATACACTAATTGGAGTACATATTAAACAAACAAACTACTATATTTATACTAATTCACGTGTTAAAACGGCTTATTTTAATTATATGCAATAAAATCAAAACAAAAACAAAGAATGCGTGTCTCATTTAAATAATATGGTTTCTTTTTCTAATAATTTGTTGTGCAACGTCCAACATCAGCGTTTATCGATGTCGATAATCGATTTCAAGGAAACATACTACTTGCAATAACTTTATTTTCCATAATTGATAATTACCATTTATTATTGTTAATATTCTGTTTGTACTTATTTATTAGTGATAAATTATTTAAAAAATGAAAAACATAATAGTAATTTCTTACTTTTTATGGTAATAACTGTCTGATAAACTACTTTATAATGTTCACTATTTTCATTGTGATAAATAAATATAACTTACATCATTCTTGACACTCTAGAATTAAAAAATGAGCAATCTAAAATTACCTTAATTTTATTACCAATAAATAAAATCGATATCGACAAGTTACGCAGTATGCAGTGTCAATTCCCTAAGAAAGGCCACCATTTTTTTTATGAAATGCGTCATGATTTCCAACATAATAGCACTGAGCACTGAACTGTGATTGGTCCTCCTGCCGCAGGAGTTGTCATTCATAATCGCGTATGGTATTTACACATTTTTGGTAGATAAAGTCGAAAATCGTTCACTTTTGCGTCAATTTATGAATGGACTGGAGGCACCGTAGCTCGATGCCTTAGAAGTTTGCATTGCTTGTAGCTCGCGTTTTTAACACGCTTTTATTATATTTTCGCACCGAGTTTGAACTTTTTAACTACGTATTGTATTATTTTATTAACTAGTGAATGGATTTGCTTTATTTTTAATTTTATTTTTACATTATTAAAACCGTGTACCCTACCAGGGTAGGCAGTGCCTTTTTGCCTATATGGAGTGCACGCCACTGACACACACACACACAACTACACACACACACACACACACACACAACTACACACACACACACAACTACACACACACACACACGCACAACTACACACACACACAACCCATCCAACTAATGCTTTTCTCTATTTATCTGTCCATATCAAATGGTTACTGGCCAGTCTAGTCTCAAAGTTGGCGTAACGACTGCTGTCAGTTGATAACAGCCAAGACCCACTCTGAAACACAGGGATACTCAGTTGAAATACCTCTAATGGCCGTTCCCTATACACTTTTGAAAAGTAAATTTGCTTCTTACCAATATTGTTTCGACAAAAGTTCAATACAAAATGTATAAAAAAATTAGTCCTAGTAAGCAAATCTGTCAGTAAAAAGAATATTGGGAACAGCCATAAGTGGTCATCAATCCATAGTCTGACTGTGCCAACTGCCAAGGGTTATTTATTTAACTTGATAAACTTTTATTGCTTAGTGAGTGCTTCAAATAGTTTCATAATATGGTAATATTATTTAGAATTATTTGTCAACAGGGTAATATACAGCGAAGTAAAATCGTGTGTGAAGGTGTTCAGGAAGCTCGTGAAGATATTCTTCGTGTATTCACACATAGAAAATTCGTGTCTGATATTTTAACTCGACAAGCTGACAAAAGGTGTTTCAGAAAACACCGTTCCCAGTCATAGCACTCATATATTGTGATGGAATCTCAAGCAATGTCTAAGAAAGTATTAAGCTGAATTGATGAAATGGAAAATATTCATTCCAATCCTGCCACATTGTTTTTTTTTTATGCTAAATGGAATATACTAAACCCGTTAGCAGGGTTACTTCGCATTTCAATTTGACAAAATTAGTTTGTCGTAAAATGTGTGTGTCGTATATATGAAATTGAAGGTTCTATTATAATAAGTACATCATTGTAAATAACTAGTGTATATTGTGCAATGATAAGAGCATGTATTTAAGTTGAGAGAAGAATACGAATGAGTTTATTTTTGACCACTTTTATTTAGAAAATAAAGGATTTCTTACATATTATTAATAATTATTTTTATTACATCATACATGTGTGCGAAGAGTAGAATAATACTATGTGAAACATGTGTGAGATCTTTGGTTTCATTCCTACGGCAGGCAACTCCGAAGCATTGCTTTCTAGACCAAAGGCAATTTAATAAAAGAGTCCACAGTATGCTGTGGCTTTCTATTACGGTCTATATCTACGTCCGCGGGCTGTGGTCGGCTGCTTATTTACTCAATAAAAATATAAAAGGCCCTGGGTTTGACTATCATGGCGAATGACAAGAATTGAGTTGCTATGCTTCGCCAATTATGTGAATTATTAGTTTGATGAGGCGTCTCAGTCCCACTAGTAGCTGGTACCCCAATCAATCCGTTTTGTCTCTACTTTGTCAGTGGAAATACGGTCCGTCTTGCCTACGCGTTTTAACTGCATAATCTAATTTGCACTAAATGCGTGCGTGGGAACGGCATGACGGTAGCTCATGCAAATTTTTTGCTTCAATATATTATGTTTTATGTATGTATTTATGTCACTAAATTTCTATGCTAATCTAGCAAACTTGTTTATATTAATTTGTGCTGACACAGCACGCAGCAGAGACAAATAAACTAGAGCGCGCAGTAGGGGTGCTCGATATGTATCGATATGTGATAAAATATCGATACATTTATTTGATATATCGAATCAATGCGATATTATCGAATCATTGAAGTCGATATATAATATCGATATATTTTATCCGATATATCGAAATAAGGATATCGTAGAATATTTAGGAAAAATCATCATTACAGCATCTGAAAGACTTTTTTCTATCGGATGTAGCTAAAAAAAAAACAACATCAAATACCAGAATAAGTATTGAATGTTGTTTTTTTTTTTAGCTATTCGATATTATTTTAGTTAATTATTTTCTAATAAAGTCTTTTCCTTCCTACAATTCGATATATCGAAAATATCAATATTTTTGACCGATATATCGCTAAATATCGATACAATATTTCGATATATTATATCGGAAAAAATATCGATATTTTTTGTACATGAACATCACTAGCGCACAGTTAAGCGGCCATGCGGAACGTGTGGACAGAGCATTTAGCACTGCTGGCAGTTTGGGTTAATTTCGCGATTTAAGGGAAAAAATCATCGTTGACAAAATTTTGGAGAAATTAAATAAATGGGGAAGTTTTTGGGGTAAATAAATTATGCATGGGGATACTTTGAGGTTATTTTGAATGTTGGAGTAATTTTAATTTGTTATTGACTGATACACATGAATCGCTTAGATAATCGGGAAATTTAACGTTGGAAATTCCCAAGCATGGCACCTCATATTTAGACAAATTTTTCTCAGTCCATGGCGCTCGCCTGTGGAATGAAACTCCGTTGTGAGCAAGACAGGCCAAATCCCTACATGTTTTAAAAAAACTGCTTAGATGACACTATACGGCACTATAAAATTAAAATCCTCTAAATTATCTAGTTATTATTAATTTGATATTGAGGAATGTCATCTATCGCTGTAGCTAGTTGACTGCAACCTTATCCACTGTTCTTGTATAGTATCTAATCTGCCGACAACGTGTGACATAACGAAAAATACCCAATTAAAAAAAATGCACATTTTCATAAAAATAATAATCCTTTTTTCCATGTCCATGAGTGTAATTTCATATCTTTCAATTTGGTTTAATTCCTGTTTAAAAATATGGGGAAATTTGGGGACAAATATATATGAAAATAGGGAAAAGTTTGAAACTCTATCTAGCAACCCTGGGTAAACTTTTAACTATGGTTGTAAACGCCATTTTGATTTGCGTTTAATGTTTTGCCTTGGTTAATTTTTAGTGTGTGATTATTACGACCTTTTGTATTGTTTAAAACGGCAAAAATGGGAGAAGATAAAGGTAACTATCTTATTTTCTTGCATATATTTTTTTAAACACTGCCTAATTTGGATGATTATCTTTTAGTAGAACGTCGACGCCGATCACGCTCAAGGGAAAGAAGACCCCGATCTAGATCCCGATCAAGAGAGCGTCGTGAAAAGAAGCGAAGCAGATCAAGGTCTCCTAACAAACGGTCCCGCCGAAGAAAACCTTCTCTATATTGGGATGTCCCGCCACCTGGCTTCGAGCATATCACGCCATTACAGTATAAAGCGATGCAAGCGGCCGGACAGATACCGGCCAATATCGTTGCAGATACACCTCAGGCTGCCGTGCCTGTGGTCGGATCCACTATAACACGTCAAGCACGTCGCTTGTACGTTGGAAACATACCGTTCGGTGTGACGGAAGAAGAAACAATGGAGTTCTTCAACCAACAAATGCATCTGTCCGGTTTGGCACAAGCCGCCGGCAATCCTGTACTTGCGTGTCAAATTAACTTGGACAAAAACTTTGCATTCCTTGAATTTAGATCAATAGATGAAACCACACAAGCTATGGCATTTGACGGTATTAACTTTAAGGGACAGAGTTTGAAGATTCGCCGGCCACATGATTACCAGCCCATGCCAGGAACTGAAAATCCTGCTATTAATGTTCCAGGCGAGTCATTATTTACCTTACTAATATTTATAAATGTAAATGCTATGTTGGATGTTGGGAGTTTGTGAATTAATCATGTCTTAACGGCTAAGTGGATTTTAATTAAGTTTGGCACACAGACACCATGACCTCAATCAGAACATAGGCTACTTATTATGCAGGAAAGACTGGGTTGTGTATGAAGCTTCTAGGAAAAACTTATTACATTAATGGCAATGTGTGCTTCTCTGCATATATCTCCCGATTCTCTTGAACTATAGAATCTCTGTAACTAGACTTCTGTAATTGTATAAAAGATCCTTGGTACTAGCAACATGGGTGCTTACTACCTTTCTATGCACAGTTGTCTTTATTAGCTTGGATGAAGAAAAGAACAGGCTACTCACCTGATGGTATGTACCACACCTACCCATCAGTTATTTTAATTAGCTCGGATGATGAAACAAGCAGCCTTGTATGATGGTAAGCTCAGCAAGACACAGTGACAATACCACACTGAACTTTAAATTACAAAGCAGTCCACGAGATTGCATTTATACCAAGAAGTTATTAAGTTCTATGATTCTGAGTAATTTCACTGACTTCAATGTTACAGTTGAGTTTTGTAAAGTAAATTTCATGAGATAGTCTAGTTATTTTGTGGAAATTTAGCTTTAAATCATCAATTTTATTTAACTATATGTAAATTGAAAGTAGAATATTGCTCACATGTATGTCATTTTTTTACATGTTTTGTTTTACAGCTGGTGTTATCAGCACTGTGGTACCAGATTCGCCACACAAGATATTTATTGGTGGTTTGCCAAATTATTTGAATGAAGATCAAGTAAGTTCATGTAATGTTTTTAATAGTATTGCATTTGAGCCTCTATGAACCACAAGTTTTATGATTTATTTGTGTTTGCCATAGATCTTCAGTAAACCGTCAAATTAAATAAAAAAAATATAATCTTGTATTGAATTGATCATAAACTAGTGTTTCATTGAGTTTTTAATGACATGTTATTAAAGGAATGGGTTTTAGTTATTTTATTCGCAATTTCTTACAATCATTCTTGACCATTAATTATGGTAAATATTTAATTAAAACTTAAACAGTAAATATTTTCTTCAACATTCATATTATATATATGCAAATTGAAAATTCATAAATAATACAAATTTGTTTTGCGCACACATGATTTTGTTCAGGAATTCCCAAAAAATTATAGAATAATACATTCCTGATCTAAAAATCTTATGAAATTCTTTTATGCATGTGTGTGCACATGTTTATGAAATTCATATTGATTTTAAATTGTATTTTGCAGGTTGTATCCAAAGTGTCTAAAGAAAACATCTTAACCCTATTCCTGTACATTCCCAATCTGGATTAGGAATTATATTTTTATTTAGCTATAGGTCCCCAAAACAGCACTCAAAGCATGTTCTAGGAATATGGCTAAAAACATTTTTTTTGTATAACAAATCATTTAAATTTGTTACAATAGCCTATGTTCTGATTAGCCAATGGAGTCTAGACATTAGTTCCCATTAGGTAGGATAGTTGCCGCAGCTATTTCAGGGCGAGATTCAACAGTTGACAGGGCACAGGGCTTCGGTGGCGCCAGCACAGTGCCGGGATATATTTTTGGTCCGTTTCAGGTATTTTCAGGTACCCATAGCTGGGACGAGCGTGCACTCTTCACGCTCGAAACATTCTTAAACAACTCACTGATAAAGTTTGCTTTCTGCCCCTCCCTAGCATAGATTTGGCACATTCGCGGCCCGCGTGTCACTGTTGTCTCTCATTCTCACCTATACGTCTTGTACTTGAACGAGACGTCGGCACTTCAAGGCAAGTCTCCTCCATTCACATCTGATTCTATCATGCGGCTAGATACAGGTCAGATTCAATTCATTTATGTATTTGCTGCATTTTGCTGAGCAAATTTTATGGGAACAATAGAACTTGTGTGCAATAGACAACTACATTATATTTATATCTGTAATAATGTTTATTTAACTTACTCTAGGTCTTTTTTATACCATACTAACTGTTTTCTGATGTATAGGTAAAGGAACTCTTGATGTCATTTGGTCAACTGCGAGCTTTCAATTTGGTGAAAGACTCATCTACGGGATTAAGCAAAGGTTACGCCTTTGCGGAATATGTTGACATTTCTATGACTGATCAGGTGAGTGAAATATATCAAAAGCCATTAATTAATCAGCATGCAATAAAAGGCCATGTTCATTAAAATATTTTCTCATCTTCAACAGGCAATAGCTGGTCTTAATGGAATGCAGTTGGGCGACAAGAAACTAATCGTACAACGAGCCAGTATTGGTGCTAAGAATTCGACCTTAGGTAAACATTTTAAACTATTGTTAGATATATACATGAGGTACATACAGAGGTGATACTAGTACACCCACATTTCGCCAAGTGTATTATCGTCCCATATATTCGTTATGTGATAGATAGTGAGCCTATCGCAATACCGGGTTCGATTACAGAATCCGGTCCGAATCAATCGAAATCGAAGCCCAATATCATTTGACCCGACCCTGGGATTGAACCCTCAACATAGCAGTCGTACCGCGTACGCATTACAACTGCGCCACCGAGGCAGTATTGTAGTGAGAATGTATTTATGTTTTAACACTAGAACACAGTAATTATAATATTTGAGTGGTTTTTGAAAATAAAATTTTTAAAGTCATACAACATACATAAAAACATTGTCAGTTGAAAGTTTCCACAATTGCAAAACAGTAATGGTTTTTTTTTTTATTCTACAATTTTTAGGGACTTTTGGTCTCCATGGACCATGGCAGCCCCATCGTACCCTATTTTGGTGTTACTCCAACAGGCTCTTTAACAATAAAAAGGCAGCATAGGAATGAGGCTCAGATAGAATGCTTTGGAATACACCAACATCCATAACAATTCTTGTCCTGACACATTCCACCAACAAGTGAAGTTAGTAATGTTTGCGATTGATTGTTTTATAGCAATGACTGGTGCGGCGCCGGTGCAGCTTCAAGTGGCGGGACTCACGCTGGCGGGCGCCGGACCGCCCACCGAGGTGCTCTGTTTGTTGAACATGGTCACACCGGACGAGCTGCGTGATGAAGAGGAATACGAAGACATTCTGGAGGACATCAAGTATGAATATTATAACTAACAACAACTTTGAATCCACTCAACTTACTGATTATGAGCCTTCAGTTTTTAGTCTTTCAGTGGTAGAGCCACGCTGTAGACAGTTTTGTCTACAGCATGAATGGGCTGGCTCGACCGGGTCGTTACCACTGTCTCACAGTAAACCGACGTAAAGTAGCGGCTTGCTGCTGCGTTTCGTACGGTGAGTGAGATATCCGGAAGCCCAAATCGCCTCCCCTTCCCAATCCCTAATTATCCCTTTCCTTTAAGGTCGGCAACAGGCCCATGATTCTTCTGGTGGTGGGTGTACGGTGGAGATCACTTACCATCAGGTAACTCACTTGCTCGTTTGCCGAAAGTTAAAGTTCTGAATGGTGCTGCTAATGTTTGTGAGTAAGCAACCTGCTTATCCTATTCAAGCTTATAAAAAAAACTAAATATCACTGCAAATATTTTGATTATCAGAATTATGACATTGTACTTGTTTTCAGGGAGGAGTGCAATAAGTATGGTTGTGTACGCAGTATAGAAATTCCAAGACCTATTGAAGGTGTTGAAGTACCTGGCTGTGGAAAGGTAATGTCCTTCAACCTGGTGGGATTTTTTGTAATAACCACAGACAAAGATTTAATAAATGCCACAAATTTACATATTTTGTCTGTACAATGCAATCTTGGTTTTCATACAGATTGAAATAATTTCTGACCCCTCGTGACCACGAAGGCTGAAAAGTCTTCGAAACGTCGGGATCAAAATTAATAAAAAACCGCGATAAAATCCGTTTAAATTAGTTTTATTTCAATGAAATAATTTCTTTATCTATTTAAATCTGTGTCTATCATAGTAAATAAGTAGTAACTCGCAGATTTTATTGAAATGCTCCTTCAAAGTACCTTCATTTATTGAACAGTATGGCGTCGACATAAATTAGGTACTTCTGCAATATATGATTTTTAGTAATTAGTACGAATATGCATTAATCGCGAGCGACCCGTTTTTGGTCAGTTACTCAACAAAACAATCAGTACAGAATATAAAATTGTAACATGGGATTATAAGTGAAATGGTTCTACTAACGTGCGTAAGCCGATCACCCGTCTGTGCAAGATGTCCCCAATATAAAATTGTAACGGGTTTGTAGTGGTCATTATCACATATCCGTATTTTTGGAGAATTCGAAGTTTGCCGAAGCGCATAAATTAAATAGTAGTATTGTATCTAAATTTCCACTTTACAGGTATTCGTCGAGTTCAACAGCATTGCGGATTGTCAGAAAGCTCAGCAGACCCTTACGGGACGTAAATTCAGTAACAGAGTGGTCGTCACTTCTTACTTTGATCCGGACAAGTACCATCGTAGAGAATTCTAGAATTACTACTGCTTCCTCATATTGAGCTATTAATTTTTTCTGAATTATTAAAACCAATCTCAAAAAATGACATATTCTTTTTAGCGGATTTGAAAAGTATGCCCTATTGTCTTTATTATAATATAATAACAGCTGAGAATAAAGTAAATTGTATTTCGAAATGTTTTTATTACTTAATAACTAAACAGATACAATAAGTTTACGATTAATGCACTGAAAAGTAATCGTGAGATACAATATGTTTACACAATAAAGATCCCCATTATATCCTCGACAAACGAAAGGTCCGATTGGACAGCTATAAACTCATACAATATTGTCAGTTTGTGAGTATTTTATCGGATCTATTAAATTGTCGAATGTATAGAAAAAATAATAGATTTAACACAATAAAATAAAAATCGATTTTCGCACCGAAAACGAATCGTTATAATAGTAAAAGTTTTGAAACCTGCTATATGCGCAAAATAATCTATAATTTCTAAACATCTTGCTGCATTGCCGGTTGATAGGTATTTAGGGAACCCGTTTCCGAAGAGAGTACAAGCTTCCTCATCACCACATATAATACTCCGCCAATAAGTAACATTCCAATACCAGCCATCAAACTGATTGCCCAGGCAGGAACTGCATTGCCTCCTGAAATTGAGAATTACATAAGTAGAATATAAAATGAAAATTTTAATTTGCGCGTATTATAGGTATGTCTGTGATTATCAGATTCGTCTTGGCCATGGAGCACATAAAAGCAATTAACAAAGTTGCACTTTTTTATGTGAACTAGGTTGCATAAGATATTTTAAACTAGCATTTGCTCGCGGCTTCGTCCGCGTGAAATTCTGCACCGTCATATTTCCGGCATACTTCCATACAACCGACATCCCTTATTTTACCCCCTCAGGGGTGACATTTCCAAAAATCCTTCCTTGATGCTTGCATCATGAAACGCGTCAACTGATAAAATGTCAAGCTTGTAGCCAGTTTAGGCTCTTGCCTTGATGAATCACTCAGTCGGTCAGTCAATCAGGACAAGTAATTATACTATAAGTATTGCTTTTGAATATAAAATACAGTTATCGGGTTTGTGTATTTCAGGGTTCCTTCAGTCCCTATTGTCCGTTCAACGCATGTTTCTCCTATGACTGTAAAACTATATAGCTATTATTCTAGTCCATAGCAATAGAAATAACGGAAGTAGAGTAGATAGTGTATAGAATCGCGTGTTCGTGAAATGAATATACTTAGTTTATTAGTAGAAATAGATACTTACGGTAGTACGTGCGCGTCATAACACGTCTTCCTCTTAGGATTCTTCGCCTTGCCTCGGCTTCATGTGTAAGTATGCTCAGGATTACTGTAATGGATGATAACTATACTTAGAGACAACAAGTTATGGCACAAGAGGAACACACAGGTAGTTTTTGGCAGATACACGGGCCATACAATGTGCAATTCAGTGTTCTCAATTAAATCACAATAGTTTATGTAATAGGACGACGATAACTGATACTACTAGGCTGCGGACTCGAAGTCAGCGGCGTCGGCGCGGGAGAGGAGCGGCGTGCATTGACGTAGTGTTGTGTATTTTCAAAAATGCCCGCAGACGTGGTGGAGCGAATTATTTCAATGATTTTTTGTATGGAACATCATATTCACATCAATTTCGTTCGCGAACAGACACTATGAGAAATAGCACAACACTACGCCGCTCTAGCGCCGCGCGATGTGCCCGCTGGCTTCAAGACCGTGTCTCCGCCGCTCCCGTGCCGCCACCGCTGCCGCCCCGCACCCGCTGACTTCGTGTCCGCAGCCTTCTATTCTCTAAGAAAGCCTAAGTGATCGAAGGTATGGTAGGGAACCAACCCGAGATATACCTAATCGACCGGCCCAAATGCTAGTTAACTTGCCTCTGAAAACTTGTTAGTCACAAAATAATAACATTATTTTAATTGGCTCTGCCAATAAATATCCGCTGGGCCTTCCGTCCGCATACCACATCGACATACACAACCACAACAGTGTCAACTAGTATTTGTTTTTACACGAGTCGATGACTAGAGTATATACTTTTCTGGTGAATAATATAGGTTAGGTTCCGCATAATGCGGCCCGACATATTGTCGGCTTACCATAAATTAAATCTTCCCATATAACCTAACCAAGAAAGACAATACCTACTTATTGAACACACGACACACCTGGGTATGAATAGAACTTGAATTACTAAGAACTGCATGACACTGCTCTGCGCTTATTATCCCGAGACATACCTAAGATGTTACGCATAAACTCCAGTAAATCGGACAGAATGATCCAAACACACTGCTACTTGGTGACAAAAAGTTTTGAGCCGACCTAGTCATGCTGTAGATAGTTTTGTACAGTATTAATTTGGCCAGCTCGACCGGGTAGTTACCAGTGAGCCACAGAAAAGTAGCAGCTTGCTGTTTCATTTTGTTCTCTATATGTACATAAGTTTCTTTATTTTTGTACTGACTTGTCATAAGCGCTATTTAAACTGCCTATATGATTTACCAACTATTTCACTTCATTCCCTTTTATAGGCAAAGCATCGATTATTCCTCAGGTATTGTGAATGTCCATGGCCGGTGGAGTCTGGAGATCACTTTCCATCAAGATACGCATTTGGTCGTTTGCTGGCCTGTGCCTTAAGAAAAAAAAAAAAAGTGTGCGTCTCGGGACGCTCGACAGAAGTGATAACTTAAACTAATGTGGGTTAAAGTGAGAGAGAAGGAGTCTGCCTACTGCTGCCGTATGCATGAGAGAAAGGGAAGCCAGAGTGGCGCCGTGACGCGTTACGTTACGAAGTCCGGTCAAAATCCGGTCAAAGCCCTGTCAAAGTCCGGTCAAAGTCCGGTCAAAGTCCGGTCGAATTCCGGTCAAATACCGGTCGAAGTCCGGTTAAAGCCCGGTCAAAGTCATGTCAAACTTCTGTCTAAGTCCGGTCAAAGTCCTGTCAAAGTCCGGTCAAAATCCGGTCAAAGTCCGGTCGAAGTCCGGTCAAAGTCCTGTAAAAGTCTGATCAAAGTCCTATCAAAGTTCGGTCAAAATCCGGTCAAATACCGGTCAAAGTCCAGCCAAAATCCGGTTAAAGTCCAGTCAAAGTCCTGTCAAAATCCGGTCGAAGTCCGGTTAAAGTCCTGTCAAAGTTTGTCAAAATCCGGTCAAAGCCCTGTCAAAGTCCGGTCAAAGTCCGGTCGAAGTCCGATCGAAGTCCGGTCAAATACCAGTCGAAGTCCGGTCAAAGTCCGGTCTAAGTCCAGCCAAAGACCTGTCCAAGTCCGATCATAGCCCGGTCAAAGTCTGGTTATAGTCCGGTCAAGGTCCGGTTGAAGTCCGGTCAAAGTCCGGTCAAAGTCCGGTTGAAGTCCGGATAAAGTCCGGTCCAAGCCGACTGGTCACTGTGTAACGCCACCTGGGACTTCGAAATTATCGATGTTCCAGGGAGGTCAGCTAACGCTGGCTGTTCGACGGACCGCTCGCGTTACGGAACGTTTCGGTTCACCCTCCCATAAGAAGTTATCACTTCAAAATACACAAAATAGTTGTATACTGCATACTAAGGCGAACTTTGTACCACTTAGTGCCACAAATTAGTATCACCTAAACCCAAGGTGCGACTATATTGTAATGACATCAACCCACGTATAAGTAGTTATAACTACCTACTTACAAATAGGTATTTATATTCCTTTGTAATAGTAGATTGTTATAAAATGCACTTACCCAATATAACCGCAAAGTAATACAGCAGTGGCTTCCTCAGTGCCATTTTGTGCGTTTACACTAAAACAATTTGAAAAACAAATCAACACTGTGCTGTGGATGACACACTAAAACCAAAGGCATAGGTGTGTTCTTTTGCGTGGTGCCCTTATCAGCTTGAGATAAGATAAATGATTACTAATGCGTAGATATACTTTCAGCGTCTATATAATATGTCCTGAATAACAATGAGTAAGTATGTAGACGGTGAAATTCTGAATACTTGGAAATGAGGACCTGAAGATTTTATTTCCGTTACTAGGAATTTGTTTTTATACCAGCCATGTATTACACACGTTCCACTGCTCGGCACGGGCATCCTCTAATGAAGTCTAATTAATAGAAGGACTTAGCCCTTAGTCCGCAACGATGGTCTAATGCGATATTGTGGATTTCATAATCTTTCTAAATTCTTACTGAGGACCTCTCAGATAGGTATACCGCTTTCCTCACGATGCAATTTTTCCTCAATGAACAGACACGTAGGTAACTTAGAAAAGTCAGAGGTGGATGCTCTTGGGACTGGTTGATGTCCTGCGACACAGTGCGTATCACTCACTTCCCGTTTAGATACCGTTTCTGTTAAGAATTTGTTTAAATTACATTTTTTCCACAGCCCCAAGACGTTGTGGCTTGTAGGCGACAAGCCGTCTGTAAAAGGACCGTGGGTTCGATCTCCACCGATATAAATATATATTGTGTGAACCCTAAATATTTCATTTAGAATTCTGAGTTCGAAATTTTTAGATACTGCGACAAAAAATATCATTATCTTATTGTGTGATCAGGACCATAGAATATTTTTTTTCTGATGCCAGAGCCAGGACTGTGTGTGGCTGTTGGCCGTTGGGTGTTTTTATTTATAATAGTGCTTATTCAACAGTTATAATGGAATTTAATGTCGATGCATGGATTTATTATGAGAATCCAAGCTGAAATTTCTCGATTCTCAGTTGATATATAAATTCTATGCGCCTTACTTATAAACGTTATTTAAGAGGGTTTAACTAAACACTCTCTTGTAAGCAATGGTTAAATAACGTTTAACATCATAGAGTGTTTAACTAAACACTTTCCTGTCTTTCTCTGTTAAGGCAATTTATAGAGTAAGTAGGTAAAAAGAGATAAAAATAGTGTTTTAACCAAGTAGTGCTAAAAAAGTTTATAAGTAAGGCCCTATATTTATCGTTATTCAATAATCTAATACTTTCTCGCCAATCGTGCCTAATTTGAGGGACACAGGGGTGCCTGTATGTCAAACACAGCGAAAATAATCCGTAGTTTGGTGGGCGGGGCTTGCAGCCGCTCGCGGGGAGCTCCGAAGGCATCGCACGCGCTCGGGCGACGAGCCGCGCTCGTTTGTCGTCGGGCGAATCGACTCGTATTACACAGCTGTACACTCAAGTCTAAAAGCTTATTTTTTTCGGTCTAGTCGGTATTCCTGTATCTGATATAAAACGGAAAATAAAATTCGTTCGCAATGATATAAGGACCACCTTTGGACAATTTTGATAAAAAAATTGTGTATGCTGATATTACTTTAGGAATATTAAATTGAACTGAGGCCTTATTTTAAAGCAAATATGTTTAATTTGTTATATCTCAATTTGTAACATAAGACACACTTAGAATTAATTACGTCAGATTTGTTAGCAATAATACAATTAAAGCAGAGCAAAATGGTGATATTGAAGTTTTTTTATCTTGACACAGTAAAGTGACATGGTATTAAGTACAGTCCAGTTCAAATATATTTGCGACCAACAAGATTAACTTTGTTACTCATCGGCATTATGTGGGCCCGAAGTTACTGGATATACAGTGGCTAGTCCTGAAGTGTGGCATGTCTGATTAGACCACTATGGTGAGTTTTTCGCCATGTGTACGGTTTTCGCTATTCAATCGATACCCAAATGTATCGGTTACCCTCTGACCAGTGACACCAGCAGTCCTGCCTGGGTTTATCTTAGACTAGTACTTACGAATGTTTCCACTTCACCGAATCTTAAATATCCTTTTTATAATGACAATTGACTCTCATAGCTTCCTCTAGTATACCAACACATCGTACCTTTGGTACGATTTAGCATGGGTGTTTGTGACCCACGTACTTTTGTGATTCTCTAAAACGTAAAAATATTACCTTAAGCGACATTACAAACATTACAAAGCGGTTTACCCTCCCATAATAAGTTATCACTTCATTGGATTGCTCTGCACTGCCCTGCACTGCACTCCAGTCCGGTCAAAGTCCTGTCAAAGTCCGGTCATAGTTATGTCAATGTTCGGACAAAGTCCTGTCAAAGTCCGGTCAAAGCCCAGTCAAAGTCCAGTCAAAGTCCGGTCACAATCCGGTCACATTCCAGTCAAAGTCCTGTTAAAGTTCGGTCAAAGTCCTGTCAAAGTCCACTCTAAGTCCGGTCACAGACCGGTCACAATACTGTTCAAAGTCCGGTCATAGTTCGCTCATAGTCCTGTCAAAGTCTGTCAAAGTCCAGTCAAAGTCCTGATAAAATCCTGTCAAAGTCCGGTCAAAGACCGGTCGAAGTCCGGTCAAAGTCGCGTCAAAGTCCGGTCAGAGTCCTGTCAATGTCTTGTCAAAGTCCGGTCAAAGTCGTGTCAAAGTCCGGTCAAAGTCCTTTCAAAGTCCTGCCACAGTCTGGTCAAAACCAGTTGAAGTCCGGTCACAGTCCGGTCAAAGTACTGTCAGAGTCCTGTCAATGTCTTGTCAGTCTTGTCAAAGTCCGGTCAAAGTCCGGTCAAAGTCCTTTCAATGTCCTGTCAGTCTTGTCAAAGTCCAGTCAAAGTCCGGTCACATTCCAGTATAGTCCTGTCACAGTCCGGTCAAAGTCCGGTCAACTCCAGTTAAAGTCCGGTCGAATTCCGGTCAAAGTCCTGTCATAGTTCTGTCAAAGTCCGGTCAAAGTCCAGTCACAGTCCGGTCAAAGCAGACTGGGCACCGTGTGACACCACCTTAGACTTGAAAATTCTCAAAGATCCAGGGAGATCGGCTAACGCTGGCTGGTCAACTAGCCCGCGTGACGTCTCATGGAATGTTCTCGAATATTCTCGAACCTTCCGTTGATCGATGGACCGCTGGTGTTACGGAACGCATCGGTTCACCCTCCCCTAAGAAGTTATCACTTCAAAAATGAAAATTAGTTTGCCACCAACAAAACAAGAATTGTAGCAACACATTAAAAGAACTGCATTCATTTGTAATGTATGGTGTGGGGAACCGGGCTAGCGCATTTGACCTTGAACTCCCGAGCAGCTGACCGGCGCCTTTGCTGTCGTGCGCGCAAGCCGCGCCGCGCCGCAGTCTACGAAGAAAAACACTACACAACAAAACTTGTAAAATCATTTTTTTTAGTTATATCCAAACTCGTAGAACAAAAGTTGTTCCGTATGGGGTCAGTTATCTGGTCCTGCGAGGTTGCTGGTGTTTTAAAATTAACCCTGTATTCATTATTATATAATTTACTTAATTTTTTCATGTTATTCCAAAGTCAGATATGACGAATGAGGAAAATGAAATAGATGAAGATGACAGCTATGTTAGAAGCGTAGATAATGAAGATTTATCAGATGAATCTGATGATTTTTTTTTTTTTTAATATGCAAATACACAATTTTTTTATAATCATCAAATCGACATACTCTATCCTTGATACCTCCGTTAGCTACCACATTCAAGAATTTTCGCACAGGAAATTGTTGGGCGTCTCATCGAAACGAAGCTACTCACGGAAAATTAGCTTGATAGTAATAAAGTGCAAAAATGGACCCGGGATCCCTGACTAAAACTTATATTACTTTAAACCTGGAAATATTTCTATTTTATGTAATATAACTAAATATGAATCCATTAACACTGAGTGAATTAATGGGTGTTAATTGATACAAGTTAGATTTTTTTAACTCATCCAAAATACATAATATCCATCAAATCTTAATATTTTCTAAACAGACTTACTTCCAGCATTTTAATTATTTTAACTCCAACCCTATCAGATAGAAGTTTTAAAAAAACTTGTGCCATTTAACACATGCATTTATCATTATACACATATTAACTACTATAACATATCGTCGATGAAGTACCAATACCTCCTAAGTGTTGAGAATCTAATTTTACACCAGACTGTTTAAAATAAGGTTTTATTTTACAAAAACTGTTTAAAATAAGGTTTTATTTATTTTGATGAACTATTGATAGTAAATAGTTTCCAATTCATTACCTTTTTATTAGTTACTAAGGGATGTGGTTTATGTTTACGTCTATTGTAATAAAAAAGTAATTTTGGACTAAATTGTCAGGAGGTATTGGTACTTCATCGACGATATGGCTAATGATATAAATTTAGTTTCTTTTTATTATCTCATATTATTATTGTTACTATAAACAAAAATCATAGTACATTTATGTTAATAGCAAGTAATCCCAATCCATCAAAGTTAAAACATCTTGAGAATAGAATAGCGTAAAAAAAAGGTAGGCGAATTTTAAAAATAGCATCATATCATTAAATCGTTTTTCTCAAAATTCGGTTTTCAGACTTGTATCACTTTTCACAGAGGGTACAAAAATATACGCATATTAGGACGAAAAAATATTTATTATGTACTTACACTGTGACATTACGCTCATCATCTATGGATACTCATTTATGTTAAATGAGTCTATTGATGGAAGTGGCTTGGTTGAAGATATTATGAGATCGAACAAGTGAAAATAATATAATATATGCGTACATCCTATAACTATTTGCATTATTAAATGTAAATTGACTTTGAGGGTAAATAAAATCATATTAATGCATGAAGTCACGAAAATCCGATCTGCAAAAAAACGGCATAGATCCGTCCATGATAAGGCGCTCCCGCCGACTGATCTATTGAGGGAATGAAAGTGACGCAATTACTTTTGAAATGCAAAATAAGAGATGGCTATAGGGAGTGTACGTTCAGAATAAAACAACGTATGTGCCAAAACGATTTTTCTTATTTTCTAATAAAACTCATTATTAAATCTAAAACTGCTTTGAGCAAACTTTCATACGATAATTCTCCATGTTTTAAAGTAAATTTAATTGTCTTATTCATGAGGGTTACGCTTCGGCAGCCAAAAACGTAAAAAAATAGATACAACTTTGCGATTTTTTTTCTATCGAGAAAATTTCATTGAATCGTGTATTCCTTTTGAACAATCCTAGAGCAGAAAGTCAAAAAACGTATACCAAAATATTAAATCTCTATTCCACGTACACATTTATATACACGAGATAGAAATGTCCCATTTGTTTCAATGTAGCACCTTAAACTGGTAATTTAGATGCATTCAATAACTCTAGAAGCAATATAGGTATATAGTTTTCATTGTTATTATTTTATGTATCCATTGTGATTATGGTCAGGGGGCCCTCGGGTAGCTGATCCACTTGACTACTATCAAGTTCATTTTCCGTGAGTAGCTTCGTTTCGATGAGACGACCAACAATTCCCTATGCGAAAATTCTCTATTGTGGTAGCTAACAGAGGCAAGGATAGAATATTTCGATTTGATGATACTCAAAAAATTATTATTTTATTTGTAGGACAATATGACAGTTAAATTATATAAATATTAACTAAGTAAAAACAAAAAAATCAGCTGGTTAGTAATCATACCTATTGGAAGGAGGGGCTTCCAATAGGTATTGATAACGAGGTCATAAGAATGATTTTTGATTTTTTAGTTAATATTTATATAATTTAACTGTCATATTGTCCTACAAATAAAATAATAATTTTTTGAGTATCATCAAATTGAAATATTCTATCCTTGCTACCTCTGTTAGCTACCACAATAGAGAATTTTCGCATAGAGAATTGTTGGTCGTCTCATCGAAACGAAGCTACTCACGGAAAATGAGCTTGATAGTAGTCAAGTGGATCAGCTACCCGAGGGCCCCCTGACCATTACTGAAAACAAAAGTGGGCAGGCGTTAATGTTCGACGACAGATCTGTCATGTCCCACTCAGCACTCAGTTTGATAACTGCTCAAATTACTTGCATTAGATACTGGGATTAAGGGTGAAATCGTTCCACTAATGCGAACTGATCGCTCGTCTGTGCAACTCGCAGACATACTCCACATAAATGCAATGTATAACAGCAAACAAAAAAAAATCAGCGTTTACGGCCGTTTTTGTAAGCCCCTTCATCCATGCCAGGCCCATGCTGTCTTTTAAATAGGCTGAATATGTACTTGTGTACCTACCTACCTGATATTATAGTGGACACGCCCAAAATAAATTGGCCCACCAGAAGTTAGTCATAAGCAGCGTAGTGACCATTGTTTTTGGGGTCTAAAGGTGATACGTATGTGGTACCACTTATGTGCTGAGGTCTCGGGTTCGATCCCCAGGTCGGATAAAAAGTGAGACTGGTTACATCCCTGGTTTCACACCGGCTATAGGTGTTATTATAATTATGCTATGTACAATACCCGTAAAATAACTTGGCCGGGCTAAAGTTAGTCACTTTACCCTCATCCAGCACTTGGTATCGGTGCAACTCCCGACAACTTTTCGTCACTGAAAACAATTACTGCGACGCCGCTTATGAATAACGCCAGCCAGGTCAAGTTACTTTGAGCGTACCTATTGTTTCTATGCCAAAGTCTTTATACTTTCTAAATAATTTATTTATTTCTACTAAAACTAATTTATAATGTGTTTGAAAACAATGCTACATACTACTATTCTTTAAAAATATTTTTTATATCTGCCTCTGCTAACACTTGCGCAGTAACAGAATCGGGATTTTTCACGCTGGTTTTTGAGATCTCGGTTTGGCGTTCACTCGCTACTAATGATACTGATTTCTCAATTATTTCATTTTCTGGTACACCATCGGATTGTAATTTTTTGTATTGCTGGATAAGTCGCTTTGTTTGTGTTTCGGTTGTTTGACTAAGAAGATTAACTGCAGTCAGGCCATGACCTTTAGAATGAAATTTTCTGTAAGAAAAGTCAATAATTATGTTTAAACAATATAGATGTAACAAGATATGTTGTAATAGATATAGTACTCGTAAAACAGCTTGACTGGCCTAATGTTAGTCACGAGGAGTACTAAAGCTCTTGTTTTCATAATGTGAAAGGTAGCGGAAAACGTCGAAGGCGAGTGAAGTGACTAAAGGAGACCGCCATAATTGGGCTAAACTATGTACAGTAACGATATATATATGTAAAAATACTAGATTTTTTACTGATTAAAAATAACATATAACAATAATAACTTTCTACCGGAATAAGCTAAAAAATATAATTTAAAATATGGTTTAGAATGGTATGTAATTCTGTAAGTAGCTTCGTAAACAAGCTTGTCATGTCATTCAGGTCCTTTTAAGCTCGTTCTAAAATAGATAGTTTTATGGGAATGATTATATAAAAGTCATCATAATCTTGTTTTACTATATTTATCGCGAGCATTATGAGAATTGATAAAAGAAAACATGAAATCGTTTGAAATCATTGTTGTTTTTGTAATAATTATTTATTTATTTCACAATAACAACGATCAAATTGTCTATCGGGTGATTGTTTCAAAACGAAAAAATATTGACATCTGTCAAAAAACAATGTCACGTCATATTTTGCGTGATCGCGTCAATCATTCCGTTCATTTATTTATATATATTATTTTATTATATATAAAATAATATATATAAATAAATATATTTATATTAATTGTAATTGCATTGTGGGCAGGCGAACAGTAGGTTGCTGTGCACATGTAATGGTGGTAATCTGGTACCTTAGTTGGGCAAGGGACCAAAATAGATTGATTGATTGAAGTTGCCATAACAAAGGAGTTAAGAAAAATAAAAGAAGGTTTTTTTTCAATATTTTATTCACCTTCATTTTCATACTCAATTAATACACTATCGAGGAATGTTGCAGGAGCGTGATGGTATTTTACAACGCCATTGTATAATGGCTTCTTTATCTGCAACAGAACTGTCAACTAAATATAAATAAAATATATTTTCCACTTATATGTATTAAATGAGGTCTACGTCTATTCAAATTATATTGCTGCACAACATAGGCCAAATTGTTATTGAGATACATTTTCTCGTTGATTATGTTTAGTATTCCCACAGCATCAGGACGGTCTAATAGGAGGGTGAAATCTATTCATGAGAGCTATGGCAACTTCAAAATGTTTCATTAAATATTTACTTGACATATTAAAATGGAGCTGGAGAAGTTTATAATCCCTTTTAAAGCACCCATTCACCACTTCTACAACCCATCGACAAATGGTTTCTGATCTTGATTTATTCGCTTCTAATGTAGACATTTATGTTTCACCCAACTGTAACAACTAGGCACAAATGTTCTGTAACCACAGTCATTTAATATGGGCAAGGCGTCTCTAAATCCTCTAAACTAAATGCATCACCAGGTCTAAAGGATTCTTTTAATTCAGAATTTGGTTTTTCAACCTCATTTAATTATATCAGCATCTAATGTGGTTGTGGGATAGGGACCTAAAACATCAATGATGTGGCCATTTGTACATACTATCATAAAATATGGTTTCACCAGAATGGTATTTATGTAGACTATATGTTTCTTTTATATGAATAATTGGAACTTTTTTCTACATATATATATTCCATCAAAAATCGTCACTGACCTTTCCTGTCCCTCGAAGTTCCCAAACATACCCTTCGGAATCAGAAGTATTCTATTTAATAATTGTTGCCCATTTAAATGGTGAAAACCTAAATGGTGTGGCACAAAATATTCAGTTAGGATATCACGTGCCTGTCCCATTAATACTTTCAGTGAACTCCTCGTAATTTTAAACATTGTTGCAATACGATCATAAGAATCTCCAGTTCTTAATTTCATTAAATAAACAACCAGTGCAGTACATCCCTTTAACGTTACTAAATGGTGTAACCTCATTAAATAAACTATTGTATTGCTGTTTAGCCCAGTCCAAAAAGGAACAGTGCCATCATCAAATCAAAAGTGTATTGAGTATGAAAATGAAGGTGAATAAAATATTGAAAAAAAACCCTTTTTTTATTTTACTTAACTCCTTTGTTATGCATGCTGGTGGGAGGATACTAGTATCCGACCGGATAGCGACCACCATACACTGGTGCTAAAACCTGTCATAGTGGCCCACCGTATGTAGGTCGCGTTCCAGGGTCAGCCAGTGTATATCCGGTTTTCCCAAGGGGTTTGCCCCCTGATCCTAACCCTTTTCCCATCCCTTTTCCTTCCCTTCCCCCTTGGCCCTTTGGCAGGCCGGCATGTTCTTGCCGACCTTCGATGGACACATTGTTTATCGTTGGTCGACACTATTCTTGGATTGCGCTACACTTACCATCAGGTGTAGCGTAGCCACTTTGCCGAGCCAGTATTAAAAAAAAAGTGTGCGTCTCGGGACGCTCGACAGAAGTGATAACTTAAACTAATGTGGGTTAAAGTGGGAGCAGAGGAACCTGCCTAAGAGTGGGAGCACACAATGCGTTGCAGCGCCGCACCGCAAAGATTTCACCGTATCAGCGGGCACACGAGCGGTGCGGCGCCGCAACGTTGTTATGTCGCAGCATCGCCGTCGCCCCAGCAGCGTTGGACAGTCTGTTAATAAAATGGACAACTGTGCGGTGCCGCTCCGACGTCGCAGCGCATTCACCCCTCCCCGCCTCGTCTCGGTGGTTGCAAGTCCGGTGCGGCGCTGGGGCGCATCGTGTCACATGCCACAATTATTTCTATGTAAAACGACGCAGCGACATCGCTCCGGCGCCGCACCGCCGCCACAACGCAACGTGGGCCCCCGCTCTGAGAGAAAAGGAAGCCAGACAGAGTGGCGCCGCTCGCGTTACGGAACGTTTCGGTTCACCCTCCCATAAGAAGTTATCACTTCAAAAAAATGCTAACGGTGGCATATAATGATAAGAAATATGCTAAAGCAACGGGCAAATATGTTTTTAAACAATGTATCCTTCTGATTATGGTCTTTACAATACATTTTTCCTTAATCAATACAATTATTACAATCTGCCGCATAACCTAACTTTAGTCTACCAAAAACTTATTTGCTCCCAATTCCCATAGAATTTTGAAAAAAATCTTTTTGATATTAATTGGCATGTGTGTTATCTATTAAATAACACATAAATTATTATTGTACTACATGGGCCCAATGATGTATGGATTTCTGGCGGTCTCCTTTAGAGACCAGCCAATATATTTTGTGCGTAATGGTGCTGCCACACCGGTGTTATAAAATGTTATATAACATTTTCTAACATTAAACATTTATTAACATTATCTAACATTGTGATAAAATGTTAGAAAATGTTTGTTAACAAATGTTGTATAACATTTTATAACATCGGTGTGGCAGCACCATTTAGTAAACATTTCTTAACAATTTGTAACATTTTTGAACATTCTTTAACCGCGGGCGGCGGTACTTTTGAGAGCGGCGCCGTCAAAGAAGAAGGGCCGATGTCATGTTTTCAAATGTTATAAAATGTTGGAAAATGTTAAAAAATGTTAGAAAATGTTTGCAAACATTTTCCGTCGGTGTGTCAACATTTTATAACATCGGTGTGGCAGCACCATAAGTATTGTATGGTAGTTGTAAATAAACTTACGCTCTGATAGCATCTTCTTTGTAAAGTATTGGTTTAATGGGTTTGATTTCTGGTTTTGGTTTAGCGAACTTAGGTTCCGAGTTGGGCGGGAATGCTCTGTAGACATCGAACCACAGCGGTCTATCGTCAGGTTTCAATGCGCCTCTAGTGAGAAGACCTTCCACCCTATATTTATAAAAAGAAAATACTTTTATGAAATTTAACGATAATGCGGGCTCCGCGTAGTGGCTACCATTATCAAAGAGTAAAACACCCGCTGAACACAATTCGTTACTCGCTACTTGTCGCCGGTGAGTCAAGGGCCTTATGGTGGTACATATACCATTATTTATGTAACTTTGTTCAATGTCCATTATAATATCAAAGAAATTAAATTATATTATACGAGATGAAAGCTTTCGACACAAAATGAATCTTTAGAAATAAGTTTGATCAAGTAGGTTTATTTACGACTGCGTTTCGTCGACCTTCGAGTTAGTCGACACTACGCAACGACGAAATTTAGGTACATTTAGCTGCCCTTCCCATCCAGTAGATGGGATAGATAGAATATCAGAATGATGTGTGGTAACATTTCTATTGTCATTTAATTTAATCACATTGATTCTGTCTCTTATTCTTTAAATATAGCCAGTGTGTCTACGTATATGTAGCAGGCTAGTAAATAATCTATAATTAAATACTTTAAATATACAGAACTAGCTGTCCCGCGCGGCTCCGCCCGCGTGATCTGTATTTTCCGGGATAAAAGTAGCCTAACAGTGGCGCCATCTGTCAGCAATGTGTCACGCACCGACGCCATCTACTTAAAATATTGGTTTGTAGTACATGCTATGTATCAGAGATGGCGCTGTATTTAAAAAATGATTTTCCCTATTTTCCCGCTTTTCTATTGAAATTTTTCCTAGATTTTCGTTGCTATAAACCTCACGGAGCCAGAGACCTTTCCAACGAATGCAAAACCGTGGAAATCGGTTCGTGCGTTCTGGAGTTATATCGTCAGGAAGGAAAACCCGACTTATTTTTATATAATAGATAAAAAGGCTTTTGTGAACATATGTATTTATTTTTTCTCCATTAATATTAATAAATTTATAGTAGTTTATATAGTATTACAATTCTCAAGTATTATCTTCAACTTACTTGTGGGAACAAACTCAGTATGAAATGGCCTCATCAACAATTATTTAGAAACATAAATCACTGTACTTCTTAAGTAGTACATAATATAATAGGAGTTTATGCATTGTAAAATGTTTAGTTAAAAACAAACATACTTCATTTATTGTTCATATTAAGTACCCAAATATAAATTATAAACATTTAAGCACTTGTCAGTCAAAAAATATCATTTAAATTACACTATAAGTAAATCATAAGAGTTAAAGACAGCTCAAAATTCATTCTGAATTGCATGGAATATTGTCCTTCTCATAGCTTCCCATCCACTGCGCTTAGTATCTTGCACCAGTTTTTGTTGTAGTTTTTTAATGTCCTCTTCTAATTCATTCGCCAATTGGTCAGTTTCTGCCTTTTGTTCTGATTGCATATTATCACACCTTTAAAAAAATAAAAGATTTAATACAAGATTTTAACAATTTTAAATAGTAATAGTTGAAAAATATTTTAAAAAATGTCAAAATTACTGTTTCTTAAAAGTATCATGGATTTCCTTTAGGGCTTTCAATTTTTGTTTATGTGCTATTGTCGCCTGTTGAATGCATTTCATAAGAGCCCCTGTTAATTGCTCTAGTTTTTGTTCATTTTCTTTCATAACACTATGGTCCGCTTCTAACTGTGTTGTAAGTTCAGATAAACACCTAAGGAGAGTGTCATTGCTTTGGCTCCTGGAAATATTAAATAACAAGTATTATTTCTATAAGTAACAACAAAATAATATTATTTTCAATTAAAATTGTAAATACAATCATGCATGCAGAACTGTAACCAATTATACCCACATTTATTCTATCACAGTAACAGGCACAATTCCAGATACTGTGAATTCTAAGATAGAAAAACCCAATATTACTTTTAAGCGACCCAGGGAATGAACACCACATCTTAGCACAGCAGTTTGACCGCATATGCAATACAACTGCGACACCGGAGCCACCATATTGCCACTTTCATTGTCTAATAAATATTGTAAAATTAAAAGTACCTGGCAATTAATTGTTGATCCATAACTTCAATAATTTTTTGACGAGATTGTTTACCAGCCTCAATGTTTGCTTCTAATTTCTTCTTTTTACCACTTACTTGTATTGATATAGGAATATCATCATCTTCGGTTATATCCACTTTTGAACGCTTTTGGTTTTTTCTATTTAAAGGTGATTCGTTGAGAAATTGTGAACTATTCATCAATTGATTTATGTCTTCAGATATGAATTTGGATTTATTGCCTTTCTTTGCAGATGCCATAGCTGGTAATTGCAATATTACTCTGAATGTACAATTTACTGAGGTACTGTAAGTATTTTCCCGCCGAAAATGACCGGATATCGAAAACGTGTTTTCGAAATTCAAACAAAACCATAAATCGCTACCATTACCTTTTTCATAACACAGGGGCCAATGCAAATTCTTTTCAAAAAACTAACCTCGTGTAGATAGTTCCAATTCTCTCCAATCTGCTGCTCGCCATAGTTTAATTAGTATCACGAACTTATTGAAACCATTTACATCTATTACATAAAAAAATGCTTCTAACGACAAAACAATAACGTTGCCGCCACTGTTGATTTCTTTTTTTAAATATAATTCTAGTGGTTAAATTCTTGAATAAAATTTATCATAATTTAGACCGAGAAATTTGGCATGAAGTTTCAATCATCAATGTGACAAGCTGACAATTAGAAATCACTCCAAATCCTGCTAAATGTCAGTCGAAACTGTAAAATAATTCGTGATCAATGTCTTGCCCATATGTATAACTGTCTCAAAGAACAAGCATCTACAGCAGTAAAGTTATTAAAAAAAAAACGTATGTGTCTCGGGACGCTCGACAGAAGTGATAACTTAAAGTAATATGGGTTAAAGTGAGAGAGGAGGAGCCTGCCTACTGCTGCCGTATGCGTGAGAGAAAGGGAAGCCAGAGTGGCGCCGTAACGCGTTACGTTACCAAGCGGTTTACATTCCCATAAGAAGTTATCACTTCATATCATTGCTCTGCACTGCACTCCAGTCCGGTCAAATTCCGCTCAAAGTCCGCTCAACATCCGGTCAAAGTCCGCTCAAATTCCTGTCAAAGTTCGGTCAAAGCCGACTGGTTACTGTCTGACGTCACCCGGGACTTCGAAAGTTCCCGAAGTTTTAAAAGAAGAAGCAGCAAGCTCTTAAAAGGGGCAACAATACTTGATATGACTTTGAACCAAATATTATTATGGTAAAAAGAATGAACGCTTGTTTTTATAAAAAAATATCGTCCAGTGTAGTCATTGAAAGCAACACTGAATAATATAAAGTATTGAAATTAAATTTTGTTTTTGTTGGTATCAATAATCAATTTATTAAGCCGCATAGTAGGAAAATTTTACCGTAAATCTACCGTATTTCTGTAAGCTGGATCACCGTATTTCAGATAAATTTGACCAACTGTGCACCGTAATATTGTTTTGTCCATTACACGTAAGACGGCAGTATGCTCGAAAGACTATAGCCCATCTCTTAGACTAATTAAAAAAAAAAATATATTGCCCATCTGGCAACACTGGGAGCGAGGCTAGTCAAAAAGTGAAAGTTTATTAATTATTCAATTCAGTTTAAATTTGTTATTTATCTCGATGGCTCGTCGTTTTCGGTGGATTATTATAACATAACTAATAAATTTTACGAGATGGTACGTTTCTCATAGTTATTCATTCATAAATAAAAGTTTCGGCGATTGTATTATTTTGTAGGTACCAATTTATTTTATTTTTTTATAAGAAAATATTTTCATTTTGTCTTGTTTTAGGACCATGAAGACAGTAATGGGCTGTTAAAGAAAAGGTCTAATAAACTTGTGAATCAAATTATCGAAGAAAAAGTTACTAAAAATTACAAAATGAAAAGTTTGGGCAAGTCAAATTCAAAAATTATCGCACTTATTTTCGTGTCATTGTTATTGGATCTTCTGGCGTTTACAATGATTTTGCCTCTTCTCCCTTCGTTGCTCGACTATTATAATAGAGAAGAGGGTCAAGGGAACAGTTTATACGCCTCATTATTGAAAACAGTTCAAGGGTTCCAGAAGCTAACTGGTGTTCCTGATCGGTTTGCGTCAGTACTGTTTGGAGGGGCGCTGGGTTCCATGTATAGTTTTCTGCAGTTTTTGACGAGCCCTATAGTTGGCAGTCTTTCTGATGCATATGGTAGAAAACCCATGCTCCTTATTTGTTTGGTAAGTTTCTTAGTGTTATTATTAAATTTCAATTAAAAAAGAAAACATGCTTTATGAGATGATTTATTTCAAATACCATAATCAAATGGCATACTTACTAGTGTAATAACATAAAGTATTGTGTTATTAATTTTGATGGTTTATTAAATTATTATTTATTTAAACACAGTAGACAGACTAATGTCAAAGCCCTGCCATTTGTAGAGGGACTTATGCTCAGCAAAGGGATAGAGTAATACAGAGCTAATAAATACTTTATTTGTTTCTCAAACTCATCACTCATGATCTTATCAAAACTAGATCATGATAAATCCCACTACAAGTATTGTATATCTAATGTGATAAAAAAGGACAATATGTCAATTCTCAAGTGTTTTGTTGAAATTACATATTTAAAATTTTATTAATATTTAGGGTACCCTACGTTATAAACCACATGTGTCAATAGAAAACATGTTTTTTTATGTTACTGCCAATATACATATTCAGGGAATCCAGTTGAATTAGCACTAAGCAATAAGCTATCAGTGTAGCAAAATCCTGAACTGATGTCCATTTGGTGCAAGCATACTAACTATCATATATCTATCTCTATCACTATCTATCTCTTCATTTGTATAAGCTTTTTGTTATCTTTTATGTGTGCACATTTTTTCTTTGTTCCTTTTAGTTATTTTAATTATTCATTCTGGTTGATAACATAGTCATTGCACTTGTCATGTCCCTTTTCCAACGTTGTGAATCATAACAATAACAATTGTTGATTTAAAAATACCTTTTATTTTTGAAGGGAGCCAATAGTTAAAACATTTGGAAGTATAGAAAATAATTATGTTATGAGTATAATACAAAAACCTCTTCTGTGTAGGGAAATTCTATATAATTAGTTTTTATTTTACATTTTAAAAGAGATTTTATCCAACAAATATTTTTACTTATTGGTAGTATGTATGCTTGAACATTAAAGTTATTATCATTTATCATAATTAAATGTGCTGGTATTTTTCATGTCATGTCAATATAATGAAATACTGTATACTGCACAAGCTACATGAAATTACAATATTAGCTGTAACACGTAGCATTTATTCAAGTGTTCTTTAGTTATACTCAAGGTTGCTGTAGAAATTAATACCTCCTGTTTTAAAACTAACAAGAGTTAAATACTCAATTATATTATCAAGTTGATGAATAATTTAAAGGCAATGTCTAGATAGATTACTCAATAAAAACAAATTGACTTTTAATTAATGATGAACTAACTTGATGATTAAAATACTTAGTGATTATATTCTTTCACATTACTATAATTTGAAACTTTTTAGATGCCATATTTTTTACAGTTCGCGCGCAAGTACTAGTCGGCACCTAGGGTAGGTATGTGCTTTGTGCGACTGAGTATAGCGCGCCAAGGATACTGCGCGATACGGTAATTACAATACGCGCAAAATATCTTATCCTGCCCTAAGTTAGTGAAGGCCTGTCGGGTGGCATTCCAGCTATTGTTTATAAAGATTGATAGTAGGCGTAACGGTCGAATGAAGTGACATACTTCAGACCAGCCAAGTTATTTTCCACGCGTATTGTATCAACATCACTGTCCTCTGCTGCCGTCATACAGAACGAGGCGACTAGCATTTGCACATGAACAATAATCTTAAATACATTAGATGAGCTTTACACGATATTGTAGAAGCCATGATGTAAGATTCGTTGAATGATTTTACATAAAAAAATGCATTGATTAAATCTTAACAAACTTGATATTATTCAACTATCCCTCAGATATTTTACTAACCTTGACATTCAGTGTTCCTAATAGTTCATTAAGTTGTTTATTTATTAGGATAATTATTGATAATGTATTATTTATGAATAATTCATTGTTATATTTTCTGTATTACAAAGTACGTACAAGTAATAATTACGGCTTGTAAATTTTACTACCAACTTATTTCATTAATTTAGTCATCAAAGTTTTCAGTTATTTTACGCCAAAAGAATTTGGAAACTTAAGCAAAAAAGCATTTAATAGATACTTGTTTCCAAGAGTGTCACGTGGGCGACTATGCCCATCTTCATCATAATAATATTCACTCGCGCGCGTCTCTTCTATTCGCATCTCCCACTACGTTGATAACTCCAACGCTACGCTTGGACACATTTCCGAATTGAAATTAGGATCCCTGTCCGCTTAACGTGCGGATCTACATTCATTCCTCATGAGAGATCCGGGACCACGGAACCGGCATCCGGACCTACCCAGTTTTAATACAGTGACTAATAAAATAAGCGTCTTAGAAGCTACACCTCCTTAGACAATGGGCCTATGCCTTCACTTGCATACCTACATTATGTAGTTCTACAAAGCATTCTGTGGCTAAACTCGATTCTGTGAGTCGCGGGTTAGCCGGTACTTAGATTAGTATGTATTTACCTACAAATTATATCGAAACAGTCCAACACAAGTATATGAATTTCACTTTATTCCCTTATAAAGTGTACCGTTATGTAACCGACATATTTCATTATAACATTTGTTTCAGAGTGGTATAACAGTATCTCACGGGCTATGGTGCAGTGCAAGCACGTTCAGTTTATTTGTATTAGCTCGTTTTATCGGAGGTTTGAGCAAAGCCAACGTGAGCCTCAGCATGGCTGTTGTAGCTGATGCTTCGGATGAAAAAAATAGGGCGAAAGGAATGGTAACTATTTTTTTTTATGGACAAAAGGGGACACACGTTCAGGAGGCTCACCTGATGAAAAGTGATCACCGCTGCTTATGACCACCTGCAATACCGAAGGGCTTACAAATGCTTTGCCAGCGTTTCAGGGAAGAATATACTTTCGGCTTGAAGGTTCCCATGTCATAACGGTTCGGAAAGACCGCCGGCGGCAACTAATGTTAATTGTTATAATAATGGGGTTTTGTCACACTATAGCCGTTATAGTGTTACTTCGATTTGTAACGAGTCGGCTGACGTCACGTGGGAAAGTTATTTTTCTGTGTCATGTGGCGAAAATTTTAAAATGCTGATAATTAGAGGAGATAACATAGTGGGAAGAGGAACAGACTACCGATGCAGAGGTTCGATCTAAGACTTCAGGACACATTGGATCTTTTCGAAATTATGTGTAATACTGGTACACAAATTATCATTTAAACTCTTGTATGTGAAGCCGTACCGGCCCCCGGTGTAGAACATTTCTTCTACAAGTAAACACACATGTTAAACAGTGAAGGAAAACATGAATTATGTATCACCAACAACATAACTAATATTATAAATACGAAAGTGTGTTTGTTTGTTTGGTTACGCTTTCACTCGCTGAACCGCTTTTGATGAAGTCTAGTGATGTCTACAAGACGTCTCAAGTCTACAGAGACTGATGGGACCCTGGAGACGGTTATAGGCTATTTTTTTCCCGCAAAATGCTCTTCACGCGGGCGGGGCCGCGAACAAAGGCTAGTTCTCTATAAGTATTACAAAGGTATGTGAGACCATACAGTATTAAGCCAGAGGAGGCTCGTGCCCAACAGTGGGACATTTCCTATAGAATACAGGGATAATATAATATTTATTTTATTTTATACTACTAAGTGGTTTTTGTTGCAGGCGCTCATAGGGCTGGCATTTTCCATAGCATTTATAATAGGACCATTAGCTGGAGCGTGGATCGCTAAAACTAGCGATCTATCCACGGGTCTATGGGGAGAGCGACCCGCCTTTTACGCAGTGTGTCTTTCCTTCGCGAATATTCTACTAGTATTATTTTTTATACCAGAAACGTTGCCTAAGGTAAGTGTAAATATGCTACAATAAACCTTGCATGAAAATTTCTTGACCACAATGATTCATAGTAATTATATTACAATTTACAAACAATAAGGACTGAGGCTATGAGTAAACTTAGGTTATTTTCTATTTGGTCCTTCTATTAAATATAGCTGTTACCCGCGTGTACTGTACTGTACTTCGTCCGCGTGGTATTTAACAAACAATTTTTTTTTCTAAAATAGAAATAGCCTAAGTTACTCCTTGTTAAATCAGCTATCTGCCAGTGAAAGTCCCGTCAAAATCGGTCCAGCCATTTCAGAAATTAGCCGAAACAAACAGACAAAAATTGTAATACATTTAGTAAAAAGTGGTTATTTTAAGATTACAAACAGACACTTCAATTTTATTTATTTGTATAGACTAATGAAAAATTCGGTATTAATCATGTTCTTCCACCTGCCCTTATCCCACTCGCAGTGGGGTCGGCACAACATGCTTTTTAACACATGTTACAGAACGATTTGACTTGTAGTTTTTACGACCGGCCACCTGCCTGTCGTCAACCCCTCTAGGGAGAAAGCACACCCGGACCCGAAACAAATATTTGTGGATCACACAAACATTTGTTTCGGCGCGGGAAGTGAACCCGCCGTCTCACTTCGCTACTCGCCCGATGCACCATGGTGGTTGTCGGTATTTTATTACCTAACTTCATAATACATACATAAATACGTAAAAACGTCATGCTTGTATTGCATAATACGTAGGCAGATTGGTGACAACACAGTCTTAATAATGTGCCCACAGTTTCCCAACCCATAATGTGAAAGGGCCTACCTATCGCCAACCAGCCATAGTTCCATACAAGGTGGTAGGTCTCTCGTATACGAAAGGCCGTCTGGGATGGTGCGACTGTTTTGTTTATTTCTGCCGTCAAGTAGCAGTGTGTAAGCATTTATGTTTCGGTTTGAAAGACACTGAAGCCACTAAAATTACTGGGCATTATGAGATTTAATATTTTACGACTCGGGATGACGAGCGCAGTCCAGTGTCATGCAGTGTTTGGTAATTCAAGATTATGTGTGGAGTTGCTTCTGTTTATGGGCAGTCGTGGCGCTCACCATCAGACGAGCAACCTGCTCGTCTCGTCAAATAAAATAAAAAGTTCATAATTCAGAACGATAAGCTCATACAATTTTTTATTTACCTGTCTTGGGGATCTAGCCCAAGACCTACCTCGACAGATCCACGGTACAAGTCGGTATAACACGCAGAAGTTAACTAGGCACCTCGGTGTAATGACGTCATAGGAATGTACTAACTGCATAAAAAATTCAAGTACCCTTATAAGACCCATCGATACAAGTTATTGTGACTGCGAATGTGGATGGGGACGTTTTCAAGCGAAGTTTACGGGCGCGGGTTCGCGTGCGTACCTACTAAATTGGTTACTAAAATATGTTTTGTCTCATTCTCACTCTGACAGATGACAAATAATAATTAATCAATAGACTGACGCTAAACATATAATAATTAATCAATAGATACCTACTCAGCGTTTATCAATAAGGGGGTTAAATGTAGGTATATTTTTTGGTAACAGTTCTATATCCATAAAAATAACAATAATAACAACGAAAAAAACACGAAGGAGGCGCGTGCGTAACAGCGGTTACGCACTACATCCGATCCGAACCCGTGAAAATAGGGTCCGGCGTAGGCGTAGAACTATTTCTATGGTAATTTACGCACTAGATCCGATTTCCGTCATCCGATTTTTCTAGAATCTCCATCCCGGAGATAATTTTGACGGACCGAAGTAGCCATAGTATTATTTTTATGGACGCTCGCGCACTGCGTCCGACTTGAATCCGAACTGCGTACGAGCAGAGAGGCAGCGGGGCGGGGGGTGTATGCGGCGGGGTGGGTGACGTACGTATAGTAGTATTGCCAGAAGTTGACGTCGATTGAAAGGACTCATGATCAACGACGTGAACACTTTGCTGTGGCTCCGAGTAAAATGACTTATGCCGAATGGTGGCTTGGATTGGTATCAGAGATCGGACTAGTGCGTAAGGGATATCCGAATTCGGTCAGAGTTTTCTAGATCCATATTTTCACGGGGTCGGATCGGATTCGAATCGGATGTAGTGCGTAACCGCTCTAACGGTAGTATTTAATTTACTGACCGTAATGACGCGTCGAGGGCGAGAGCGGTAGGCGGTGGGGTGTAGTGGGAGGGGACGCGCATTCCACTGAGGTGCCAAGTTGATTTCTGTGTGTTATACCTACGTTGCCAATTGCCATTATTTTACCTACTCCAACCAGACATTAAAGTTATTAACAAACAGTATCTACCTAATTGTTTTTTTTTTATCGTTCTAGACCGGCTTTATTAACAAACAGTTGTGTTTTTATCATTCTAGACCGGTTTGCAAATTAAATATCGCACGTGTAAACATGTTGCCTTAATTAAAATTCATATATTTGTATCCGAAAATAAATAAATGCTTATTATAATATTCATAAGGTTATACGCAATGTCTTGTAATAATATGAAACGGGTTATGTGCGTGTAGGCTAAAATCCGTAAAGTAAGCACCTACATATGCTTAGACAGCAAAATACTACTGTTTAATTTGATATTACTGTTTTTTTTATATTTAAATAAAATGAAATTTTGTCCGTTCATAACGACATTATTGGAAAACGGCTGGACCGATTTGCCTAACTTTATTATAAATTTTCGTGGTAAAATGAAATTAAAATAAATAGTTGTAGATACGATGTACATAATTGCTGACATATACCTGTGTACACGGTTATAGGGATATATTTCAGTTTATAACTGGATAGGAAACTTAGTTACTTACTTACTTATAGTAGGAACGAATAAGAAATTGGTAGTAGATCAGCTAGTAGGTACATTGTAATCATCCAAAAATGTAGTTGGCTCATTTTGTCTGTTCTGTATCATCTAAACAACTTGTGTATACAATAACAATATGTTGTTAATATATTGCACAATGTTACACAGGCACAAATATACACGCACGCACTTTTGAGTGGTAGAGCCACGCTATAGACAGTTTTGTCTACGGCATGAATGGGCTGGCTCGACCGGGTCGTTACCACTGTCTCACAGAAAACCGACGTAAAGTAGCGGCTTGCTGCTGCATTTCCTACGGTGAGTGAGATATCCGGAAGCCCAAATCCCCTCCCCTTCCCGATCCCTAATTATCGGTCGGTATATAATATAAGGTCGGCAACGCGCCCATGATTCTTCTGGTGGTGGGCGTACATGGGCGGTGGAGATCACTTACTATCAGGTGACACACTTGCTCGTTTGCCGATCTATGCTATAAAAAAAAACGCACACTCCAAACACGCGTCGCAGACCTTCTAATAGGGATCCATCGTCGTCTCGTCCCTTTGAGTACGAAACACTAAATCAACCCTGAGGAGTAAAATCACGACATAAAAGGCCAACCTCTGGCATTTAGGTGTACCGATTTCGATGATTCTATCACAAAAATATGCAAATGAAAAACCGTAAATAAAAACAAAACCAGTATTAAAAAAATACTCATATTTTATTATTTAACATAGTAATTATAATTTATCTTGTTTTTCTAGGATCAAAGGGCACCACTCTCGTTTAGTTTGATAAAGACTGTAGATTTTGTGTCGCCATGGCACCTGTTGAAATTTACCGCCGTTGAAAATCTATCACCACGACAAAGCAGAGTATTAACGAAACTTGGATTGACATATTTCTTGTACTTGTTCATATACTCGGGGCTCGAATTCACGATAACATTCTTAACACATCATACGTTTGAGTACACCGCCATGCAGCAAGGAAAAATGTTTTTAGTCATAGGTAAGTTAGAGATTTTAACTAGTGATAACTTTAATAAGTGTTAGAACCACACTGTATTAGGTTTGTCTACACTCTACAGTATGGATGGATCGGCCGGGTTATGACCACTGATTCATTGAAAACCGACGAGAAGTGACGGCTCGCTATTGCGTTTCGTACTGTGGGAGAGATTACTATAGGCCTAAATCTCCTAATTTCCTAATCCTCATTTCTTTCCGTTAAGTTCGGCAACGTATCCATGATTATTTTGGTATTGTGGATGTTCATGTATGGTGGAGATAACAAAAGGTGACCGATTTGCTTTTTTCCTATTGTAATATAAGTTACAATATATTAAGTGACACAATATAATGGTCGTAAGGATATATTATAATTCGTATCACTATTTGTTGGATATACAGGGTTATTTTTAAAACACCAGCAACCTCGCAGGGGTAGATAGCTGTCCCCATACGGAACAACTTTTGTTCTACGAGTTTGGATATAACTCAATATATTAAAAAAAAAATGATTTTACAAGTTTTTGTTGTGTCGTATTTTTCTTCGTAGTATGCGACGCAGCGCGGCGTGCGCCCGCGACTCAAAGGCGCCGCTCAGCTGAGCGGCGCGTTGACCTTCAAAGGAGCTAGTCCGGTTCCCCACGCTTCGCGTATTTGTTTACGTAAAGTGCGATGCGCGTTGTAACAATCAAGACGGAAATTAAATGAATACTTATTTTTGTATGAAAATAAAATCTAACAAATTATCAAAAGTCGTAGAACAAAAATAGTAGCTTATAATGCATACTACTTGATGTCATGCTCAATTATGCTAATAATTAAAATATAAGAAATAAATAAGAATTTAAATATTCTGGACTCAATTAATTCTGAACTCAGTATGTAGTTACGGTTCTTTTCCAAGATGGATCACGTTTTGAAGTTTTTGGCCTTTACGTTTTGAATTGACGTCATATACTCCTATAACAATATGGATGTGGATACCCTTGTTTTCTGCTTAGAGCATTGGAAACTCCTGCATACATATCCTTTAAAAGCTGAACAACTCTAAAAAACGTGACAGTGGTGGCATGAATGGGCTGGCTCGACCGGGTCGTTACCACTGTCTCACAGAAGACCGACGTAAAGTAGCGGCTTGCTGCTGCGTTTCGTACGGTGAGTGAGATATCGGGAGGCCCAAATCCCCTCCCCTTCCCAATCCTTAATTATCCCTTTCCTTTGAGGTCGGCAACACGCCCATGATTCTTCTGGTGGTGGGCGGTGGAGATCACTTACCATCAGGTGACACACTTGCTAATTTGCCGGCCTTTGCTATAAAAAAAATATGTTTATGGTACATGTGTGTTGGTTTGTGTGTCAGGGTTGATAATGGCGGTGTTGCAAGGCGGCGCGGCGCGGCGGCTCGGCGCTCGCGGCGCAGAGCGGGCGGCGCGGGGCTCGTTGGCGCTCACCACGCCCTCCTTCATGTGCATCGCGTGCGCGGCGCTACAACACCCGCCGCTGCTCACGCCCGAGGCTTGGCTATGGACCGGCCTCGTACTCTATGCTCTGTGTAAGTTTACAAACTACAGCTTTTATCATGTCTGTAACCGGTTTTTCTTTTTCAGTTATATTCCAGCTTAACTAAAAACTATTATTATTATTATTAAGCTATTGCATAGATATTATTGCGGGCCTTGAGCGGCGAGACCGAATACAGAAATTCCGTAACGAAAAAACCTAACACCCCCCCCCCCACTCCGACCAGCCAGCGTTAGCTGACCTCCCTGGAACATCGATAATTTCGAAGTCCCAGGTGGCGTCACACAGTGACCAGTCAGCTTGGACCGGACTTTGACCCGACCTTGACCCACAAAATTAAAATTAAAAACAAAGAAAAAAAAACTGCATAAATAAAATAAATAAATAATTATAATTACATACATCAGTTGATAAAAAATGCTATGCAATAGCTTTACCGCGGCAGTCTCCGAGTGCCACACGTCTTTTTTATCTTAAGGCATTATGAAGCACGCAAATATACATAGACACTGATCAGGTGACTCAGTAACTCCTTTGTCGGCCTATGCTATAAAAATATGTTAATATACGCATAAGTAAATTAAACTGTGTGAATACCCAGCTTATAAGCAAAGTATTTTAATTAAACTTGCATGCTCTGTTAGATCTATCTAAGTATATGAGAAATTAATACGCGGCAAAAGCTTTAAGCAAGTGCTGAATTAGTATTATGGCTAAAGTAGTATAGAAACATGTTCACCTCGATGGGTAACATTGTTATCCGTTCAAGGTTGAACAAGATCGGTTGCTGCCGAATGTTACAACTTAGTATGTGAATGCTAATTAATTAGGTACCTACCTACTACATTCATAATCGCAGCTTTTATTGCTGTTAAAACTTATACATAGATAAATAAATGAAGGTGTCATGAATTAATTTTGTCTAAATATTAACAGATCTACATTATATGTATACACTGAGGCATAGTTTGTATGCACAGAATGCTCCATTGCGCGCACTTCCAACTCTGATATACAGTCTGCTTATATACTCTACACTACTGAGTACGTAGAGCATGCAGTAGACAGTTTTGTTTACATTCTAAACTTTACAGCATGGATCTGCCCGACCGGGTCATCACCACTGTCACAAATATTCCTGCATATTAATCTTTATAATATATAAAAATTTCGTGTCACGTTGTTTGTCCACGATGTACTCCTAAACTACTGAACCGATTTTAATCAAATTTTGCAAACTGTGTGCAAAGTTTGATCCAACTTGAGAGATAGGATAGTTTATATCTGAATTTATAGTCGCAATATTTAATGCAAATTATAGTTATAATTCTCTGTGAGTTCCATAAGATTCTAACAGATCAGATTATTTATTGCACATATTGATAACGCATAGTCTTTGTTTAGATTTCCATATTGATTAGTAGTTTGTCTTGTTTTGTATTTTCCCCGATTTGTAATTGGGCATAGTAATAGTCGCCGGTACTGAAAGTCCTTCAGAGACTTTTTAATTCTGTTCTGCTCGAGGGCGTAACGCCTGATGCATGGAACAGGAGTGCGGTGGTACTGTTCTTCAAGAAAGGTGACAATACCTTGTTGAAGAATTACAGGCCCATCTCACTCCTGAGCCATGTGTATAAGCTGTTTTCGAGGGTTATCACGAATCGTCTCGAGCGCAAGTTAGATGACTTCCAGCCTCCCGAACAAGCCGGTTTCCGAAAAGGTTATAGTACCATAGACCACATTCATACGCTGCGGCAAGTTATACAAAAAACCGAGGAGTATAACTTGCCACTTTGCTTAGCGTTTGTGGACTATGAGAAAGCCTTTGATTCGATCGAGACCTGGGCAGTGCTGCAGGCTCTCCAGCGGTGCCGCATCGACTATCGGTATATCGAAGTGTTGAGGTGCTTGTACAACAACGCCACCATGTCGGTCCGAGTACAAGAACAGAGTACGAAGGCTATAGAGAGGACACTACAGAGAGGCGTGAGACAGGGAGATGTTATTTCTCCGAAACTGTTCACTGCCGCGCTGGAAGATGCCTTCAAGCTCTTGAACTGGAAAGGATTCGGCATCAACATAAATGGCGAGTACATGACTCACCTCCGTTTTGCCGACGATATCGTGGTCCTTGCGGAATCGCTGGAAGACCTGAGTACAATGCTCGAAGACCTCAACAGAGTTTCTCAACGGGTGGGCCTCAGGATGAACATGGACAAGACGAAGGTCATGTCGAATGTCCATGTTGTGCCCACCCCGATTACTGTTGGAAGGTCATCTCTCGAAGTTGTCGACGAATATGTCTATCTAGGACAAGTAGTCCAACTAGGCAGGTCCAACTTCGAGAGAGAGGTCAATCGTCGAATCCAGCTCGGCTGGGCAGCGTTCGGGAAACTTGGCAAGATCTTCTCGTCCAAAATACCTCAGTGCCTGAAGACTAAAGTCTTCAACCAATGTGTGTTACCAGTGATGACATACGGGACTGAGAGTGGCCTCTGAATATGGGCCGTATAAGACGGCTCACAGTTACTCAGCGAGCTATGGAGAGGGCTATGCTCGGTGTTTCTCTACGTGATCAAATCAGAAATGAGGAGATCCGTAGAAGAACGAAAGTCGCCGACATAGCCCAGCGGATTAGCAAGCTGAAATGGCAGTGGGCAGGCCACATAGCTCGCAGAACCGATAACCGATGGGGCAGAAAGGTTCTGGAATGGAGGCCACGTACTAGCAAGCGCAGCGTTGGACGTCCACCTACAAGGTGGACAGACGACCTGATTAAGGTCGCAGGATGTCGCTGGATGCAGGCCGCTTCCAACAGGTTGGTCTGGAAATCTTTGGGGGAGGCCTATGTTCAGCAGTGGACGTCTTGTGGCTGATGATGATGATAGTAATAGTCAACTATTCGCGGTTACACGTTAGGGCGCGTTTATATGACAAGGAATCCCACCGCGTTGCGGCCGCGCGGCGGCCGCGCGGGCGCCTCGCTCGAATCACTCGAAAAACTAATGTAAACTCTATTGACTAAGCCATAATGTTTAATTCTTCGTAACGCTCAAACCACGCGGCGACTGCGCGATCGTGTAAACGCGAGCGCGGCCGCCGCGGTTGGTTACTCACAAAGAATTTCAACGTTAAGTCCTAGTTAATAAGACATACATTTGCTATGACTGAAAAATTTCGTGCAGCCGCCGCGCACGAAATTTTTCGCGTCGTCTAACCGCAGCCTTAGGCGCCGCTTGCTTTAAATGTATGCGCATCGGTATAATATATAATTTTTATTAGCGGTTATCAATTTCATCACAATGTGATACCATCAACACAAAGTGTCGGCAAAAGCTTGTTTATAAACAATTCAATTAGCTAGCACTGATTTCGGAAAGTCGTCCACTGTGCTCTTTATCATGTAAGAAATTAATAGTATTTGTGACTTAAGTATTAATTTATAAAGTAGTTTTTTTAAGCATTTATAAGTATTTGTAACTGTGTATAATTGTAACGTGTTATAATTGTAACGTGTTATAATTGTAACGTGTGTTTTTTTAAGTATTTGTAAGTGTGTATAATTGTAACGTGTTATTAGCGACCGCGTTCGCGGTGTCGTGCATGACGTCGATGGCGGCGGGCCAGGCGCCGGCGGAGGCGCGCGGCGCCGTGCTCGGCACGCTGCGCTCGCTCGGGGCTCTGGCGCGCGCCGCCGGCCCGCTGCTCGCTTCAGCAGGTGACGTCACTCCTCCACCCTCCTACCAACACCACTCCATAACGAGTCGAAACAAATGCCACTGTCATCGACGCAATTACTTCCTATTTAACTGTTCTTCTTTTTTTTTCGCGCAATCAAACCAATTACAAGGTGGCCGTCTGGGTTGGTACCACCGCTTTGTCTATTTCTGCCGCCAAGCAACAGTGTATAAGCACTCTTATGTTTCGGTTTGAAGGACATTGAAGCCAGTGAAATTACTGGTATTAAGAGACTTAACATCGTATGTCTCGGGGTGACGAGCGCAGTTCAGTGCCATGCAGTGCTTTATAATTCAAAGTTCTGTGTGGTGTTACTTCTGTTATGGGCAGGCGTGGAGTTTACCATCAGGCGAACGCCTTGCTCGTCTCGTCATTCAATGAAATAAAAAAAAAAGTATGCGTCTCTGGACGCTCGACAAAAGTGATAACTTAAACTAATGTGGGTTAAAGTGAGAGCGGAGGAGCCTGCCTACTGCTACTGTATGCGTGAGAGAGAGGGAAGCCAGAGTGGCGCCGTAACGCGTTACGTTACGAAGTCCGGTCAAAGTCATGTCAAAGCTCTGTCAAACTTCTGTCAAAGTCCGGTCAACATCCGGTCAAAGTCCGGTCGAAGTCCAGTCAAAGTCCTGTCAAAATCCTGTCAAAGTCCGGTGAAGGTCCTGTCAAAGTTCGGTCGAAGTCCGGTCAAAGACCGGCCAAAGACCTGTCAAAGTCCGGACAAACCCCGGTCAAAGTCCAGTCAAAGTCCGGCCAAAGACCTGTCAAAGTCCGGACAAACCCCGGTCAAAGTCCTGTTGAAGTCCGGTCAAATTCCAGTCAAAGTCCGGCCAAAGACCTGTCAAAGTCCGGACAAACCCCGGTCAAAGTCCTTTTGAAGTCCGGTCAAAGTCCAGTCAAAGTCCTGTCAAAGTTTGTCAAAATCTGGTCAAAACCCTATCAAAGCTTGACAGCCTCCATGGCGCAGTGGGCGAGTAGCCGACTGTGAAACGTGAGGCCGTGGGTTCGATTCCCGGACCGAGCAAATATTTGTCTGATCCACAAATATTTGTTTCGGGGTCTGGGTGTTGTGAGACCGAGAGTCTCTCGTAGTTCCCGATACCCACGACACAAGACTCGTATCTTACTGTGGGGCTGTGTGTGAATGTTTAATAAAAAAACTGTCAAAGTCCGGTCGAAGTCCGGTCAAAGTCTGGTCAAATACCGGTTAAAGCCCTGTCAAAATCCGGTAAAAGCCCGGTCAAAGTCCGGTCTAATACCGGTCAAAGTCCTGCCAAAATCTGGTTGAAGACCAGTTGAAGACCAGTCAAAGTCCTGTCAAAGTCTTATCAAAATCCGGTGAAAGTCCGGTCAAAGTCCAGTCGAAGTCCGGTCAAATACCGGTCAAAGTCTTGTCAAAGTCCTGTCAAAGTTTGTCAAATCCGGTCAAAGCCCTATCAAAGTCCTGTCAAAGTCCGGTCGAACTCCGGTTAAAGTCCGGTCCAAGTCCGGCCAAATTCCGGTGGAAGTCTGGTCAAATACCGGTCAAATTCCTGTCAAAATCCGGTCAAAGCCCGGTCAAAGTCCTGCCAAAATCCGGTTAAAGCCCTGTCAATGTCTTGTCAAAATCCGGTCAAAGCCCGATCAAAGTCCTATCAAAGTCCTGTCAAAGTCCGGTCGAAGTCCGGTTAAAGTCCTGTCAAAGTTTGTCAAAATCCGGTCAAAGCCCTGTCAAAGTCCGGTCGAAGTCCGGTTAAAGCCCGGTCAAAGTCCAGTTAAAGTTCGGTCAAATACCGGTTGAAGTCCGGTCCAAGTCCGGCCAAAGACCTGTCAAAGTCCGGTTAAACCCCGGTTGAAGTCCGGTCAAAGTCCGGTTGAAGTCCGGTCAAAGTCCGGTCTAAGCCGACTGGTCACTGTGTGACGCCACCTGGGACTTCGAAATTATCGATGTTCCAGGGAGGTCGGCTAACACTGGCTGGTCGATGGAGCGCTCGCGTTACGGAACGTTTCGGTTCACCCTCCCATAAGAAGTTATCACTTCAAAAATACAAGGATCGTAACATGTGGAAGTCCGTTGTCTCTGTTTACCCCTATGGGAAACAGGCGTGAGTGTATGTATGTATGTATGTATTACAGCAATATATCTATTTATTTATGCTATCGAAATATTATATTAAGTCAATATCTTATCTTTCATAGAATTTGGTTCAAAATGGCCGTCTAAATGTCAATTCGATTTTTCTCCATTTACTGAAATTGATAATATACACTTTCTGTAGTTTCGTCGTGTTTTCTTGTGACATACAGTCGAACGGGGTGACTATGTGCCACTTTTCAAGGGTTTTTGATCATATAAGAAAATATATGGACCCTACGCCAAAACAAAAAAATTGCCCTAGCTCTCTTACCATTTAGTTATAAGAGTGTTTTGATAAATATCACTAATCTGTTATAAATATGGAGAAAATAAATAATATTGATCGCATATTCTCGCCTACTTTGTTGGGGTGAAAATGTGCCACGTCACAATTCCTTGAATATCTCTAAGATTATACAAATTCACATGGTTGTATTTAAAAATTAGGCAAATACGGTTCGTGGGAGAGAGAAAAAAAAATGATTTGCCAGGAAATTTTAGTGCTTTCGGGCATTAAATAAAAAACAATGGCATCTATTGTTTTTCGATTAAATAATATACGAAACTTTGATTATTTGCTTATAATAATGGAAATATGTAGGTGAAATGAAACATTTGATAAAAGAACATTAAGTTTATTCAGATAATGAACTTAAGAATTAAATAAAGGTAGCGTCACACTCGGCATCTGATCCTTCATCAAAAAGAGGAGTTGATGGCGCAGGCTGAACTTCCATGTCGTGTTGTAAATCTGTGTTGTAAATGCACCACGAACTGAAATACGCCCTAATTTAATATATGCTAATATGGCTTGAAGAGTTTCGTCTGTATAATTTTTGTACGTTCTGGTTCCTGGCTTTCTATTATAACCCCGCGGCATTATTTTGATTAACACTAAAATATAAAAAAAAAACATTAGGTAAGCACAATAGTAGAAATACAGAGAAGAAACGTGACAAAACTATCAGTATGGAGGTGGCACATTTTCACCTGCCTACTTTATATTTCTTCTTGTCTACGATTTTGTGCCACCATAACAAGCCTTTTTGTTTTGATAGTTAGTGCATTTAGGCAACAAATAACTGTACTATTACTAATACATACCTCGATAACGCCACCAGCGATAGTTTTTATAATACAACCAAAAGTTAGCCACATACAACAAAACTCGACTTATCAGTTCAAAACTTCTGTCTAAACATTCATTGCACATAGTCACCTGCCAGGCACATAGTCACCCCGTTCTACGGTAGTAAATGAAATATTTCTTTTTTTCAGTTTATTGGTGTTTCGGTGCAGCTATCACTTATACACTCGGATCAATTGTCGTAATAATTCCAACTGTGATGTTATTTAGACTGAAGACATAATCGTAATGATTATTTTATACAATTCATATTTACAAGCAATAATAATATAATTATTATTAATTATTTATAGAATAATCCCAATAATTTATTACATGTTTTGGTGAATTTTGTAACGTTTTATACAATTTATTTTTTATTTTTACTTCTCTCAATGTGTCTCGAATAACAGTATTAAAATAAAAATATCAGTATCATGTTCCAGTGTTTTACTATGATACTCCCATATGTTATTTAAATTGTTCATAAGAATATATTATCTCTAGCCACCTCCAAAGAGTATGTAATTACTACGTTACGCTACATAACGTAATTACTAGAGATGTGCCGACTAGTCGGCGACTATTCGGTAAAGCCGACTATCCGGTCACTATTGTAGTCGGCGACTATTCGGCAAAGAGCGCCGACTATCCAACTTCTTATACTTCTTAAAAAATCCATACACGAGACTTTCTTTTTGACATGATAAAATATTAATTGAGCTCTTCACTTTAATAAACAATACCGGTATTATCTTTACACAAAAATATCTTTTTTACACAATAACACCGCTCTGACCATGCAGAAGCAAAAATCAAGAAACAATGCGACGTAAATAAAATAGGTTCCGACACGCTCACAGGCGGCGGTTGCAACTTGCGCGCGGATCAGCTGTAAACGAAGCGTCACGGGTATCCCCGAAACGGTGATCGGCTCGGCCGAATAGTCGGCCGACTAGTCGGCCTCTTTACAACCGACTAGTCGGCTAGTCGGCCAAAGTCATAATCGGCACATCTCTAGTAATTACATACGTATTAGTAGGTATAGCGATTAAAATTCAATAACTATGAATTGGCGATGGCCAATGTTAGAACTAATTGTAATTTTGTAAAAAATAATCTAAAAATTGAACATTGACCACAAATAGACCCATGAGCGTTTGACGACCAGGCCACTCATCCCGCCAATTTATTGTTGTCGCCAAAGATGAACCCTTTTTGATTCTTTGGTCAATGGATGAACCACTATGTCTGTCATGACATTTATCGCCAAAAATCAATCTTATTTTCTTAATCTATGATTGGTCGCGCTGTAATTATGTTGGTACCCGTTTATTGGTCTCTGCAGTCTCTTTGTTTGCTACAAACTTTTTGGTTACCAATGTGCGTTGCTATGGTAACGAATGTAATTTGTCCTACCTAAGAACATCTAAAATGCCTTTATTTAGCAGTAAGTTTACGCCAAAAACTATACCTGTAAGGAGACAAGATACTTCTGTATTAAAAAATGAGCTAGGAAGTGATTACGCGTCGAAAGAATTGTCATTGGATATCGCGTCGCTTAAAATTAAATTAGGAGATTTTGAAGTTTCTTTCGAAGACGGGCAATGGATACCAGGTGATATTAATATTCAAACTATTTGTCATCATATTAGGATAATACCTTACGATGAATTACTGATCTCCAGCCTATGATGCAATAGGCACTTTGACATGTCCACAAAATTGAGCTACAATTTTATTATTTAAACGTATTCTTGAAGGGCCTTGTCGTGGACGTGTAAAGTCGCTTCTCCACCGAAAAAGTTTACAATTTCTGTTCATGTTATTTAGTACACAAGTGTTATCAACTTTGGGATACGGTTTAATAGTTTTTAGAGGACGTAAAATTCATTGTTTGATTTGGCCGCTTGCCGTAATAGTTTCGGCATTGCACTGTATCCATAGAAGACGAATTTTAATAAAAAAAAAATTATATAAACGGATTATTTTGTAGCTTCTGGAAAAGCAGGCGTAGCACACAAGGAAAATATTCGTCTGAAAAATGAATTGGAGAAACTTGAAGAAGAAAATAATATGTTGAGATTAAAGTTTGAAATATTATTGGATATGATGACGGACAAAACAGTTGAGGCTGAACAACAAGCAGATATGCAAAGAGCGCAAAGCTTAGGCAACATAAAACAAAAAAGTAAAAAGCAAAAGTGGTAATGTTAAATTCCATAATTCCATAGATGAAATCTGTAAATATACTTATTAAATACATGGATTAAAAAATTACAATGGTTTTATTAATAATTAGAGGAGAAGGTGGTAATGTGGCCCCCCACTTTGTTTTTGAGGTCTCATGTAAAAAATAAAAGGAAAACATGTATAATGAAAACATCATTAGTTTTGTTATTTATTTGCCAATACACGGCATAATATGAAACAAATAAAAATGCAACAGATAATACTAAAATATGTTTTATAAAAAAAATGGAAATTTGACAATTTGAGATCAAGCGAGGGTTATATGGCCTCCCGCAGTCAGTATGAGCCCATAAGTGGCAGCTTTGGCACTGAATCCACTCCTCGCCACGTCTGTCGCTGGAGTAAATATTGTCACAAAATACAAATCATATCGTAGTCTTCAGGTACTACAGATGGAGATACATTTTTATCACATCCCGATGAGTCGCTTTTTACTATTTCTTCATTATCGGAGCTACTGTTGGATGTTGCGTCTCTTTGGTCTCTTTGGCCTCATAAGCCTTCGCTTATAGGCATCTGTAAGTAGATAAAAAAATAAATATCACTCATATATATACAACCAATATGAGGGGGCCCAATTACCAATATTGTGGAATCTACAAACCAACCTATAAAAATATATAACATCAAATATTTTGTGTACATACCTTCAAAATCCAATAGGAAAACGTTAATCGAATATAATATCCAAATCTCAGATGCGTAAACTCGGTATTTCCAGAATTATGCAATTAAATGCAACACAATAACAAAGTTTTTGCGAGTGCAAGTTCAAACTGGCTCGAATAACAAACGTATGTGCTGCCCTCGCTTACTTTTTCTGTGCATTAAATCGAAATTGTCTTTGATGCTCCCCATTACAAAAATGTTTCGCTTGATGCGGTGATTCTAAACTAGAAATATCGAAGGGGGCCATAATACCTGCGGGGGCCACATTACCACCTTCTCCTCTAATACTTAAAATTACATAACATACGATATGCAAAAAAAAACGCGTTATTAGCGAATATAAAACGAGTGTGCTCCCTTAACGATTCCTTTCATGGATTTCCTTCTATATTTTCCATAATGCAATTCGTTTGACAAACGAGCAAGTGGGTCACCTGATAGTAAATGATCTCCATCGCTCATGAACATCTACAAATCTTAGGAATCATGGATTCGTTGCCAATCTTAAGGAATAGGCTAATAAAGGGACTGGGAAGGGGAGGGGCTCTTGGGCTTCCGCATATCTCACTGTACAAAACACTGTACACTGACTTTCACGTCGATTTTCTGATAATGATAACAAGCTGGTCCATTCATACTGTAGAAAAAAACTGTACAGCATGTCTCTACCACTCAAGAGTTTTTTTGCTTATTATATAAAATCGACATTCTAAACTACAGATATTTTACATAATAGGAAAAAAAGTCGAAACATTACTTTTGTAATAAAATAATTTTATTTACAAACATATAATACAATAAGTTAGTTAAGTGTGGGGCAGCGCGTTCGGTTATGTCCTTCCTGTTTGCAAATGCCACATTTCCTGGCGGCGCCTCCTCCTCCCCCTCCCCCTCCCGCGCCGCCGCCACCTCCGCCGCCTCTCCCTCTGCCTCGCCCACCGCCGCCGCCGCCGCGGTACGGAGGTGGACTTCGACTAGAATCTGTTGCAGAAAGAAAAAAATAAATAAATTAATAATCGACACCTGAACAAATATTTGCGATATCTTGGTTCGGTGCGGAGGTCGAATTCGCGAACTCTCTTTACAAAACTACTAGCCCTCTGCTCCACGGATGCTGCATATTTAAAATAGTTTGCCAAAACCATTGTGTAAAAATGGTTCGACATATTTTGAGTGTTAGGATCACTGATATTGATCAAATTTATAACAAAAAAAACACAAATTGTATTACTGAGGTAGCGATTTTTTTTAATAAGTTGTAGTAAAATACATATACAGGGTTAATTTTAAAACACCAGCAACCTCGCAGGACCAGATAGCTGACCCCATACGGAACAACTTTTGTTCTACGAGTTTGGATATAACTCAATATATTTAAAAAAAAATGATTTTACAAGTTTTTGTTGTGTCGTGTTTTTCTTCGTAGACTGCGGCGCGGCGCGGCGTGTGCGCGCGACTCAAAGGCGCCGCTCAGCTGCTCGGGCGTTGACCTTCAAAGGCGCTAGCCCGGTTCCCCACGCTTCGCGTGTTTGCTTACGTAATCTGCGATGCGCGTAGGTAACATTCAAGACGGAAATTAAATGAATACTTATTTTTGTATGAAAACAAAATCTAACAAATTATCAAAAGTCGTAGAACAAAAGTAGTAGTTTATAACCTTAGGTATCTACCCCTGCGAGGTTGCTGGTGTTTTAAAAATAACCCTGTATAATAAAAAAATACATAACGTACCAGATCTCGAACCCGTTTCATCAGCCCATTTAAAGAAATTGCACCTTTTGTTGATTTCATTGGGACATCCGTAAAATAGCCGCCCTTTATTTGGTCCTTCTTTGTGAACAGTAATCCTAAAATGTAAATTGTTACAATAGACAAAATTAACGACTACAGACTTTTAACGGGCGTCTTATCACAGTAACGCAATGTGTTAACTTTGTAACAACATTTAATCGACTGCAGTTCCGTCTTTACAATATGGAAAAATATAAACATAATTAAAAATAAATAAATCAGGAGCCATTTAAATCTGCTGGAAGCCGTAGATGTCGCATGAACGAAAAAGGATGCACGACATGGGACGGTACGTCACAAGGCAGATTTCGCCATTACGATACACGCGTGCGAGGGAGATAGTGATATTTTCCCACTACACGCCCACCTTTGCTCATACCAATATTTAAAACATGAACTGCAACCTAATTGTTTCATCATCGTCCACTGCTGAACATAGGCCTCTCCCAAAGATTTCCAGACCGACCTGTTGGAAGCGGCCTGCATCCAGCGACTTTCTGCGACCTTTATCAGGTCGTCTGTCCACCTTGTAGGTGGACGTCCAACGCTGCGCTTGCCAGTACGTGCCCTCCATTCTAGAACCTTTCTGCCCCATCGGTTATCGGTTCTGTTCCCTAATTGTTTACCCAATTTTAATTCTGTTTTCGCAAAATAGTTTAGTTTTGGTATTATTGTCCAGTACATATAAAAATAAACAGTCTAATACCCAATTCCTAATCATGATCCACCTCATTCTATTGAAATGGAAGAGCATCCTTTTCCCTAAAAAAGTCGCGCATACTTACGTCAATGGACAGATCAACATTATGAGCTCATTACGATAGTAAAATTGCGCGATAGATATTTTTTTCATTATCATTCTAAGCTTTTCTTCAGCAAGTTATGCCACTAGAATGCATATTAAATTATTATAGTGCGTGCAACCATAAATCAGTATGTAAATTGATCCTTTATTTTTATTTCGTTTGGTACTTTTAAGATATCATAATATAAAATTTTATCATAACTTGGGACCAAGATCAAACAAGAAATATTAATTACTTACTTCTTACCAGGGAGGCCACAATCACATGTAACATCGTTTGAATTATCACTAAAGTCGTCTCTGGAATGGCTCGGCGCGGAACCCCATGTTCTATTATCGGAACTGCGGCTCGAGTGTGAACTATTTCCCCAGGAAGTCGACGGCGGTGGCGTTTCAAAGTCGTTTTGTACAACCGCAGCATCATTCGCCCATTGAAAAAAATCGCACCCACCATTTTCTTTACCGACGTGACATTTGTAGAATTTTTTGCCTGGGAAAATATATTGGACTTTTTATTGCCGCCAAATGTAGACCGTTTTTGTTCATTTAGTACTATTTAGAACAAGGGGGAAATGGAAAACTCCTCAAGAGATAATAGGAAACGAACGACTATGTCGGCTTTGCTTCTGAAGTTTTTAGTTTATTATGTTGTTTCTGATTTTATTTCTTTGTCATGGTATTTACAAGTTATCGATAAATATTTTTCTTACCAAAATTTTCATTTTGTTTTCTCACAGTTAACAAGATGGCTGGGGTGTGGCATGCACAGAGCACGTTGTTATCTTCCACATTACCATGATGAGGTGTTGGCATTCTTGTATTCGTTGTATTAGATCCTCTATTAACATTCGGTGGTTGAACTAATGTTCCTTGCCTATTAACGTTATTATTTTGGCTCACGTTGGTATTTACTTGGTTAGCTCCTGCGGAATGATATCTTTCTGCAGGTACTTGGTTCCGTATTGTCGGTGCTTGGTTCCTTACTTGACTCCTTCCTGGCGGTATTTGGTTCGCTGTTGCAGGAATTTGATTCGTTCTTAAATTCCCTGGATTATCTGTACGAGCTCTGTTTATATTGGCTGGTTGTGTTTGGCTCTGCGATGTTGGCCGAACGCTAGACAAACTTATTTGAAGAAATTCTAAAAATGTTCTATCGCATCCTCCGATGCACGACACATATGGAGGTGGATAAATATGGCTCATTGAGTTGTTACGCCATTCGAATTTTATTTTCTTATAATTCGGACCACACTAAAATGACAATAACAGGTATATTTTACTATATCATTCTATTTATTAGATCGTACAATTTTAATACTTCCATATAATTATGTATTTTGACCATAAATCTATTTACAAATACGTACATTTGCGAATAACAATAAAATTGTAAAAAATTACAGAATTTCTTAGATTGTTAATGTCTGTAAAAAGCGTTTTAAAACTTATATTAGCTAAAACTGGTGTATTCAAATGCTAATAATTTATAGACAAAGCTGTAAGTGTTAGCTCTTACCTCTGAACATGTTTCAGGCATAATTTGTAAAGATTTAACGATGCTGGGAAGCCAAACGGCGTTTTTACAATTGGGGTACGACATACACCCTATGTAATATTCATCTGCGTTATTTTTTTTCTGTCTCACGCACATTTCTGAACCACATTTCGGACATTTGAAAACTGAAAGACGAATACTATTTGTACAATCACGTATACAAAAATCGATATGGTGCTGCCACACCGATGTTATAAAATGTTTACAAACATTTTCTGTTATAAAATGTTTACAAACATTTTCTAACATTAAATCTAACATTTTATAACATTTCTTAACATTTTATAACATTTCTTAACATTTTCTAACATTTCTGAACATTCTTCTTTGACGGCTTCTTTGACGGCGCCGCTCTCAAAAGTACCGCCGCCTGCGGTTATAAAATGTTAAGAAATGTTACAAAATGTTACAAATTGTTAAGAAATGTTTACTAAATGATGCTGCCACACCGGTGTTATAAAATGTTATATAACATTTTCTAACACCGGTGTGGCAGCACCAATACATTGCATAGAGCTCACTTGAGTGTTGTTTGTGAATATGGGCGTTAACATCAGTGTCGGACTGAGACTAGTTTTAGGATGAAGGTAGGTTTAAGTTTTTACGCCTTGACGATTTTATGCTCCAGGCATCTATTGTATGCATTGTTCTTTTCACTCTAAGATACAAAGTATTGTAATAATTGTACACATTGTACTTGTTAGTATTATGACATAGACGAAACAGACTATATAAATAAATAAATAAAGAACACCCAACAGTCACACACATAACCCTGACCCCACAGTAAGATACGAGTCTTGTGTCGTGGGTATCAGGAACTACGAGAGACTTTCGGTCTCACAACACCCAGACCCCGAAACAAATATTTGTGGATCAGACAAATATTGGTTCGGTTCGGGAATCGAACCCACGGCCTCACGTTTCACAGTCGGCTACTCGCCCACTGCGCCACGGAGGCTGAATAGTAATATGTTTTTAGTTTTGATGCTGACCTGACGGCATAGCTGTAAATGTTTCAGTAGCAGGAGGTGGTTGCATGGGTTGTTCTCTGAACCTCTCCCCTAGTGCCGCGTCGATTTTGTTCGCCTCGGCCGTCACTGTTAGGTACACTTCTTTATATTTTGCTATCTACACATAATATAATAACCAATAATATAAAAAAGTGCATTTAATATTATTATACTTTTTTTTGCGACTCGGTTATAAAAGAATGCTTATAACACGGAATCATATTAAAAAGCATCTTAGTTAAAGGTATCTTATGAAAAAACATTATATTAACTAATGGTATGGTAAATTTCACAATGCCCCATTATTTTTGACGCCTTTGTAATGCATTAGATAATTGATTATAATGTTATTAGCTAGAATGAAGAAACTAGCAAGTCCCTTGCCTGATGGTAAAGGCAACGCCTACGAATAAACAAAAACACCACACAGCACTTTGAATGAATGCACACTGCATTGCCACTGGACTAACTAGACTGACTGACTAGACCACAAATCTTCACCTCAAGAAGGCTAGTGTGTTATATAATTATGTATGACCACAGATCCAATATATGAACTAGATGCCATATGTATGTGAAGCAATATAGCTTCGCACGCCGTTAGAGTACGTAGTAAAAATTGACATGCTTGCTTTCATACAGATTGTAGTACTTATGTGGTCTATTTATATATTACGCCAATATTCATGTGAGGTGAAGAAATATTAAAGAGTTCAATCTCACCTGTTCAGCTAAAACAAGCTCCGGCTGCTTTCTGCCCTCGGAGATGGCTTTTAAATCAGCTTCTAACTGAGCTCTTAGGTGCGGTTTGGATATGTTCAGGCCCATTGCATCGTAGCCCTCCACTAAGCCCATACCTAACAGTCCGGGTATGAAATGTATGGCGTCGGTCAACGCAACATATGAGCGGTTTTTAATAGTTTCTATGTGTTCAGCGTGTGTTGCATCTGTGCCTGTAATATATGAACTACCATTAAATAAACAAGTTTGTAGTAATAATTGCATAATTTATCGAATACTTACCAATGCCATGTTTTTCCATTAAAGCTATGAGATCTGCTTCTGTTAAAAGGTTTGGAGGTGATGTGGAACCAGCTTCCATGTCGATATTAGTTGGACTAAATGTTTGTCCTATCTGAAACAAAAATACTTAGGTGGCAGTTGATTCACATTTTATGGCATTATTTATAAAAATATCGCGGTTGAGCTGAAGTTAGTCGCTTCACCCATTCCTCTTCGCCACCCATGAAAGTTTAGTCTCTGAAGACAATAGACGCAACGCCATTTGTGACTAATATCAGATCGCCCACTAACGTTCGTGATTAAATTTTATTTGGTGTATGGTATATCGAAATATTTGTACCTTGCCTGAAGGAATGACAGCATTCTTAGGACGTATTGACGTTACTATTTGTTAATATTCAGGACACGAGACGACTGCTGTCTAGAATCGGAGTCGCAATATAATAAAAAAAGTATGATTCATATTGATCAGATTATTCCGACAATACATATTATGCCATAATAATGAAAAACTAAAATATATTTCAATAACTGCATTTTTTTACATGTCTAAACTATTATAAAGAGGAAAGATTTGATTGTTTTTTTGCATTGAATAGGCTTTGAAACTATTGAACCAATTTGAAAAAAAAATTCCCATCATCACCATTAGAATCCTACATTATCCCTGATGAACATAGGCGATATCTATACTAATAATAAAGCTGTAGAGTTTGATTGTTTGATTGTTTGTTTGTTTGTTTGTTTGTTGGTTTGAACGCGCTAATCTCAGGAACTACTGGTTCGAATTGAAAAATTCTTTTTGTGTTGGATAGTCCATTTATCGAGGAAGGCTTTAGGATATATAACATTACGCTGCGACCATTAGAAGCGAAGCATCAGTGAAAAATGTTGCAAAAACGGGGAAAATTATTCATATTTGAAGGCTTCCGTTGCTAAGCTACCCAAATAATATTATTTGAAGGCTTCCGTTGCTAAGCTACCCAAATCTATACTAATATTATAAAGCTGTAGAGTTTGATTGTTTGTTTGTTTGTTTGATCACGTGGGCGGAGCCGCGAGCAAAAGCTAGTCGATAATATAACGGTGCAGAATTTCACGCGGGCGGAGCCGCAAGCGAATGCTAGTTAAATACAATAGAGTATTAATGCTATCGATCATATATCGATGTTTTCTCCTACTTATATCAAATCGATACTTTTTGAACATATAAGATTGTTTTTGCACTTCCAGCAACCCCCAATCCGATAATCGCAGATGACTCTGCCCTCTCCCAGTGGCCGTCCTGAGCCGAAGTTCCTCTCCAAAGGGGGTGCCCTCAGCTTGGTCACTTGAATGTAAGGGTTGAGAGCGCCTAAAGCGCTTACCCGAAAGTCCGGTGGAGCTGTGTACAGCCGACTAGCGTCAGGCTGATCCTGACCCTTTTCTCATCCCTTTTTCCTTCCCCTCCCCCCTTGGCCCTTTGGCAGGCCGGCATGATCTTGCCGACCTACGATGGACACATTGTTAACCGTTGGTCGACACTATTCTTGGATTGCGCTACACTTACCATCAGGTGTAGCGTAGTCACTTTGCCGAGCCAGGATTTAAAAAAGGCTTACAGTAAGCGTCAAACAAAAAAAAAATCCTGCATTCATATAAGTTAGTGTAATAACAAACCTCATAGACATGTATTTCTTTGGATGACCATTTGTCATAAGGGTATACGTCTAAATAATTCCTGGCGGTGATCATGAGCCCGCTGGCCGAGAACATTTCTCCAGCCACGTCGATAGTCACTGTAGTCTCCTGCCCTTGAGCGTCCTTGGAACAGCAAGCGAGGAACGAACGCACTATAAACTCGTAGAGACGTTGTTCGTTACCAGATAAGCCTTAAAACACCACAATATAACTGGTTTATATTGAAAAACCTCAAAGTGAAGAGATTTTTTTTATTAGAAATAAAAACATCCTTGCAGCGATTGTTTAGGTTACCGTGAAAGGTAAATATTCAAAAGGGAAGCCGATGCTATGCCAGTTAATTAGAATCGACGTTTGCGCAGACAAAATATATTTTGTTATGGATTGCTACCAATATTATCAATTAAGTTAAAAAAAAATAGCTTAAATATAATAGTAATACGAATAATCCTATAAAATGCGATAATTAATTGTATTTACCTACTTAGTAATTGAGAAGTTTGTAAAGGAAAGCTGGTCAGAATCATGTTGTAAGTAGCCTTCGCCACTGACAGGGTAATAAAGAACATACGGGATATTTTTTTCAAGGTGATACAAAAATGTAATACCAGTGTGTACTGTGTAATTTGTAGTCAGAAATGACTGGGGCCTAGATGTTCCTTTATAATATTACTAACAGTCCCTCACGGTTTCCCTGCATGTTACTGCCCTGCTCCCATGGGTCATAGCGTGAGATACATATAAACCTTCCTCATCAATCACTCTATCTATTGCTGGAAACTGCATTGAAATCCGTTGAATAGTTTAAAAGTTCTAAGCGAAAAGACAGCACTGAGCTTGTCACCAGTTGCTACTATGAATTAATAGAACAATAGTTACAATCTAATTACCATTTGTGTACTTTGTGGGATGTATAGGGGGATGAGCTTTATCAGTCTTGTTTCCTTGCCGCGGTGTGGGCCCCCCACTGTCGAGTATGCCCTGGGCAAACGCGCCCCAATTGGGGTCCCCCGTATGGTGGCCCACCAATGTTGCCAAATTCATCTCCTTAGGAAACTCATTGGTCTCAGTACGTGGGTAGCTTATCAAACCTTGTGTATACAATTTTTCAGCCAGCCTCATTGTTTCCTTTGCATTAATTTTTAATTTTCTGGACCCCATTTTTTCTAATTCCTTAAAATAAAACAGTTTTAATAGCCATCTTCATATGTTTTCTATATTGAAGATAGAACAAAAATGCACGTACGAGAATTAGAAATTTACAAGTCGAAAGATAAATAATCACTTATTGCAGAGTGAAATACATACTTCTGAAGGCTATTATTTAAATAGTTTATAAGTTACTTACCACAGTATCCAAAGGAAGTGGTCTCCATTTGGATTTCGGCTTAGTTTTAACATCTCGTACTTGAGCTTGGGGGTTCTCCAGACAAACATCATGTAGTACCTGACATGCTTCTTCATCAAACAGTCTCACTCGGTCCCATGCAAACACTACACTCAAATTGTTTATTGTGTGAATAACTGGAAACAGAATGGCCAAAGTTAACTCAAGAGGAAACAAAATTGATTTTTTTATTTTATGTTTTATTTTTGTCAATATTAAGTTACACCTAATAACTGCAATATTTTCACAATCAATAGTGTCTTCATGTGAAATATACAATAGCATTAATTAGTCCAATTTGTATAATTTAAGTAGAAATACTTTACGAATATTTATTAGTACTTATATTATATTAATGTATCCTAGCTCTATATAAATATTGCTCACCTCTTAATTTCCAAAAAATTTCAGAAACAAAATTTTCTACAGCTCTGTACCTTTCAACTACAAAACCAAGGGTTGGGAATTGGCAGGAACCGTAACTTACTAGACTGTCGGCTAATTTGCTTGGAAAAACTCTCTGTAGTCTGAGAGTTTGAAATCTCGTAAACGCAGCACCTGTATGAAAAATCAGGATTTATAGTACACATTAGAATTGTTAAACATTAATCTTGAAGTTTATCACTTTAATCAATATTTCCATAAACTACTTTTGACTACTTTTAAATAAGTGAAAAAATGTATAAATTAGGTTCTAATATAGATTATGTAAAGAAGTAACTCATTAAAACAATCCTTTACCAAATTATTCTCTATAACCAATTAATTGATCAGTGTTTTTATGATTCTTGGCAAAATCTCAATATAAGGAAGAACACAATAAGAGTATGTAACCTTATTTCCGTTATTATTTTCCCATATTTAGTAGCACAGATAATCTTTATTTATTGAAATTACACGCTGATGAGTGAATTTATTTTCTAAACAACTTTCGTAGGACGAAAAAAAAACAATTGCATAATAATAGCCGAAGCCTACCAGGTTTAGATTTAATGTAATTGTATGGTAAATCAAACATTCATTATTAAACATCATGATTCTTATATCTGACTCGCTGGTTGCAACATACGAATAGTGTATTTTATTTTGTTTCTGGAAATTAATTTATAGCTATTTAAGGTGGCCAATCAGAAACATCATTGAGATGAGAATAGTACCTAGCGAATTTGGTAAGTTTCTTTTTTATCTACCTTAGTGAAAATATCTGTGCACGTCACTGCCATTTACCACGTCATTACCAATGTAAAAAATGTGGTTTTATAAAATAATATGTTGAATTCATGCGACATCTCAAATAATGTGGAAGAATTTCTATGAAATCATACATTTATTTAATCCCTGGGATGAAACTTTGCATTCCCCAAATAATAAAATACACACAAACTCAGAACACTTACCAATTCTCAAATCAAGTTCTTGTCTTACATCTACAGCATCACTGATATTCTTGTTAGGCCTTTCCAGGTTTTGTAATGCTCTCCTTACAGACAATGCGGTTATCTCTGAGAACTTTGCCCGGTATATTTGAAGGTTGTTTTTTATTGCAGTGCAAACTTGTATTATTTCAAAGCCAATATTCTCTCCTTCTCTATCACAATCTGTCCAGATTATAAGTCCATGACAACCACGTACTTCCCTTTCTAAGGTTGACTAATAAAACACATAAAAACTTAAATATGACTAGTCAATTGAGTTGCAATACTGGTAAACTAATATTGGAAATATGAAAAAAATAATTACACCAGAACATTCATAATATATTAGATCGTCAGAAAACTCAAAACAGCATAGACAGACCAAGGATTTCAATAATAATTTTAATTTCAATCTGTATAAAGTCTGTTTAGAAAATAAGCTTTAAAATTTTGCTACATACACTGAGTGTCTAACCGCAGTGCACACAAATATTATAGAATGTTAGTTAGCATGTTGTCAACATGTCAGAATACAGAATAGTGCAACATATGGCATCTATTTTAGATCCTTGGTAGTATTACCTTGATTTTTTGATAATTATCAGGACAGTACTTAAAGACAGGTGCACTGAACAGTGTCAGAGGGTCACAAGATCTCCAGGTTTTGTATGAACCAACAAACTCTAAAGCCAGAAGATGACCTGACACCGATGTCATCACCATCTGGGCTTTTTGGGCCATCACCTCTGCCTCAAATTCATATATTTTGTTGTATTGTGATAAGCCTTCACGCTGAAAATTAAAAACAAATAGTATTACTTACTTGTTTAATATTCAATAAAGTAATTAATTTTTGGGTGACTTGCACCTGGCGTGATGATCAGGTCAAATGAAAAAGGTGCAAAATAATTGTATTTTTTTCAGGGTATGTAATATATTCTTAGAAATTTAATGAGAAATGACTAAAAATAAAAGGAGGAACACAAATAACATGACCACTATTTATTTTACTCACAAAGAACAAACCCGTGTCAGGATTAACCAATTGTAGGCTTTACTTTAACTGCACTTGTATACACGCTTAGTATGATTAACTACGACAGAATTACTATTACAGTAACGGACAGTCAAGCAAAAGGCTTGACTACGATAATAACGACCACGACGGTCTTTACTACGCGACGTCTGAATGCGAACTGCCGCCGTCAAGTCGTACGCCACTCTTATATACGTTATTTTAGGCGTATTTACCCGACAACAATTTTATAAACACCGTTCGCATAAATTAATAAAAATTAACACCTAACACGGCCTCTCCTGACGCGTGCGCGACCCGAGCACATTAGGTTTTTACAGAACAGATAATGAGCTTAGAAGAATACAATGCAAATGATTCGTTTCTAGACGAAGCCGCTACGCTACGGACAGATGCTACTCCGCACCACGCACGCTGTGCCGTATTCTTCATCAGAACCGCTGTCGTTACACTTCACAGCTTTCGTCTGTCTGCATGACGCACCCGACGAGCATCTTACACCTCCTGGGTAACAGAAATGGACGGCAGAATCACATAGCTCATAGTCACATAACAAAACAGTTGTCTTGGGTGCGGGAATCGAACCCGCAGCCTGACGCCTAACCGCTGTGTTGCGGAGGTTGGCTGTAATTTGATCGTACCATGGGTATACCCATGCGACACTGTCTTATATTACAAAATTTCGGAAATACATCAGATGTGTTTTATGCACCGCTTCGACCAATCCTGACTAATTTAAACAATCACTGCTGGGGTAGCCTTTGTGAAGGTTTGAAGTTAAAAGACTTACGATGAATCCTATACACCCATACACCCAACAGTCCCATACATAGTCCTGACCCCACACTAAGATACGTGAGAAGTCTTGTGTCGTAGGTATCAGGAACTACGAGAGACTTTCGGTCTCACAACACCCAGACCCCGAGACAAATATCTGTGGATCACACAAATGTTTGTCTCGGTGCGGGGATCGAACCCGCGGCCTCTCGTTTCACAGCTGGCTACTCGCCCGCTGCGCCACGGAGGCATCCTAGCTTGGGATTCGACATTAATTTTACTCTTAGAAATAAAACAAACGAGAATTAGTTCACCATGAAAGGACACATCAGTCCTTAGATGTCTTCAGCAGGGCGAGCAGACAAAGGACCGGGCAGTTGCTCTTTCACGACAGAGCCTGCTACACAGATCCAGGACGCTTGTCTCGCGTACTCAGCGCCTTGAGCACGGCAACTGCACGTTCCAGCAAGATGCTTGCCTGTAAGAAAACCAGCACAGCGGCTGCCAGGCCTGAGCCTGATACGGAACTGTGTCCGTTACCCGGGACAACGCCCATCACCACGTGAGAACGTGAACCAGCACAGCAGCTGCCAGAACTGCGCCTGATACGCATTAGAAATACGTCTTCTGGGACAGCACCTGATACACATGAAAAATGTGTCTTCCAGAACAGCGCCTGATACAGAACTGTAACACACGGAGAACATTAAAAATGGTCAGACCAGGGAGACATAGAAGGTTGGATGATATCGTCTTTCAGCTTTTGATCGACTTGTTTTTGTACTTCATTTTTGTGACACTCTGGAAATCTGTATGATTTTACATGAATAGGTGTATCACTGGTTGTTTTTATTTGTTGAGCGAGCGCGGAAGTTTGTATGAGATGATCATCTGGTAGGTGGAAAATATCTGAATATTGAGAGCATAATGCGATAAGAGCATTGGATTCTTCCAGGTTTAAGTGGTCAGTCCGCAATGAATTTATTACGGCATTTGTACGGCTAGAGGCTTTTGAGCTATAAGATTTATATGGTGTTGTACCTGGAGGTAAGGGTTCAACCCTGAGGTTTAAGTTCGGTTTGACATTAATTGGAAATTCTGAGATATTGGCAACTGTAACGTTTGCACGATTATTGTCTTTGATTTTTATGATGCAGTTGGATATTAATAAATTTTCTGATAGATGTTGATCTATAATGACACCTTCGTTGAGGTCTGTTTTACATACTGAACATTCAATGACTGTTTCAGTTCGTGGTGGAGTAATATAGAAAGAGTCAAAGAAATTTGGACGAGTACAGCAGTACATGAGGTAAATACCTTTTCGACGTATCGAGATTGATCTCGAAGATATCAAGACCTTCCTTGTGGGGCTGATTACCCTGCGGCGTGGCCTTGAATTTGGATAGGTCTTCCTTATGGGGCTGGTTACCCTGCGGCGTGGCCATGATTTCGGATAGGTCTTCCTTATGGGGCTGGTTACCCTGCGGCGTGACCATGATTTCGGATAGGTCTTCCTTATGGGGCTGGTTACCCTGCGGCGTGACCATGATTTCGGATAGGTCTTCCTTATGGGGCTGGTTACCCTGCGGCGTGACCATGATTTCGGATAGGTCTTCCTCGTGGGGCTGATTACCCTGCGGTGTGACCATGATTTTGGATAGGTCTTCCTATGGGGCTGGTTACCCTGCGGCGTGACCATGATTTCGGATAGGTCTTCCTATGGGGCTGGTTACCCTGCGGCGTGACCTTGGTTTGAAAAGATGTTCCTTTTGGGGCTGGTTACCCTGCGGCGTGGCCTTAAGTTTAGAAGATAGGGCGCTTATTGGGGGCTGGTTACCCGAGTGGTCCCTATGATTTAACGATTTGGTTATGGTATCGACTTTACTATGTTGCCTCGGGCGATACAGTGACGAGGCATTTACTCGTTTAAAGTATCAGGAGAAAACTTGACTTCATCCTGGTCGGTTTCCTCGGCCTCATTGGGTTGTTCGAGGAAATTTACGCGTGGAGGCGGCCTGTATGAATTTTGATTAGCCGTTGGATTTGTATACAGGTTCGTGTGTGTGTCTGAAGCATAACTTCTTAATATCCTATGAAGTAATAAACCATTACTATGGGCGCAAGCGTGCACTCAAGCGCCCACAGACATGGGTCTTGTGAGTAATAAAAAATAATTGGTTAAACATCTAATAGCTTCAGACATAACACGAATAAAATAAATCTCAGTGCATTGTGAATGACAGAATCTGGACTTCCATCACTCCCCATACACTGCCATGTGACACACTATACTAGCTGCAAAATTGCAAGCGCGCGTGTACTGGCTTATGCCATAGGTACAAAGTAAATATGTAGTAACCTCCGCACCGTCCGCACAAACATGTGAAAGAATAGAAAATCTGAGCGACTAACGCCACACTCTCGGCAGACAGATGTGAAGTAAGATTACTTAGCCAGAACAGAAGCCAAGAGCTAGGAGCTCATGCCTAGCAGAAACATTAAGCCAGGGGCTCAAGCCTACGGAAGCTATAAACCAGAGGTCCAGGCCTAACAGAAGCTATGAACCAGGAGCTCAGGCCTACGGAAGCCATATACCAGAGGTTCAGGCCTAGCAGAAGCTATGAACCAGGGGCTCAAGCCTACGGAAGCCGTAACCCATAAGGTTCAGGCCTAACAGAAGCTATGAACCGGGGGCTCAAGCCTACGGAAGCCGTAAACCATAAGGTCAGGCCAATCGGAAGTCTTACGCTAGGCGACAAACGCCGGTGAAGCAGCAAACGCTGGCAGACGGCTGCTGCCCGACGCTGGCAGATGGCCGCTGCACGTAGCGATAACCGGTGCTCGGCACCACTCCGCCACACGCGTATCGACAAGCGGTGCCCAGCACTACTTGTCACCACTGCTTCTGAAAACATTGCATACAAACTTCTGAAATGCAGTGACAAATTGGCCAAATCTGACAGATTCTTTTAAACCGTTGGCTATCCAAGCTCTGAACATTTGGTATCGAAGGTTCCACACTGTTTGCTAATTGTTCATCATTAAGTGATAGTCAACCTCCTTTAATTACAAAAATTAAGCGTTAGATTTACCAGGTAATCATGATGTGAATCACAGTGTCGCAAACAATATTAGCACAAATGTTCTGTAAACCAATCGAATTAATTCCTTATAAGATGTCGGTATCATAACAAAAGCAAATTTCTAAATCTTTCATACTGAAATTGTCTTGTAGTAACTCAACCTGGGAATCAAACCCAGATCCCTCGGTGCATAGCTTTTAAGTGCTATTATTATTATTATTCATTAGTGGTCCTAACCATAATTGCATAGAACACACTCGACAACGTATGATAAGGTCATTATTATCGTAAGTCACAAGTGATAAATTTTACTGGAACACGATTGTACCACAGGCATTGTAGTTTTTGTAATTATGTCAATAATGAACAGAAGCATTTTTCGGTTTTTGAATTTCTCAATGCGATATGCAAGAGCAGATATGAAAATATCATGTGAAGCAGAAGCAAAAACGTCTCAATTATTTTCTTTACAAAAACGTATGTAGCAAAGATCTAATTCAATTTATCACAGATCGTATCCAAATGAAATAGTTGAAAATTCATTTTACGAAACATTGGTTCATTAACCATCTAACAAATCAAAAAGAAATTTCGTTCACATCCACAACAAAATAGCAAATCCCTTTCATTAGGCATTTAATGCACAGTAGGTACACAGCATTGCTCTATAGAGAAATCCGTGTCGCCCCGTCATCAACATTTTATAAAACCTGGGTAGGTATAAAACCTAGATACTGCAAATTACTTTTATACCTGATCTACATATAAACTGGAAAGAACTCACCAAATTCTTGTTAGTTTCTCGATGTATACTTATCACAGTCATCTCGCAAAACCGCTATACGAGCCGTATGGGTGAACCATCACACCGTTGGCACGGCTATATGGTCCAAATGCCAGTGTCGATGCCACATCAATAGAACTCGTCCATTATAGTCCTAGATAAATTCTGACAACAATTGGCACACAATTAATAACTTCGTAGGTATAGACACAACCATGAACGCTGGGACATTCTGTCTTTAGACTTGAACACAATATGAAAGACTTTTCGTATTCATAAGCAGCAAACTAATATGTTCACAATAAATTTATTACTGCAAACAAGTTACTTTCAAATATTTGGAAAATGTAAAAGGCATAGAATTGTTAATAATTATCGGGTAGATAATTATTCATTTGCATTTTTGAACACCATAAAATTTAGCAGTACAATGATTTCTTAATAATTATCGGGTAGATAATTATTCATTTACATTTCTGAACACCAAATTTAGCAGTACAATGATTTTACACTGAATGAATTATTGTATGACGCTAGACTGCTATACCATGGGATCGTCGTGATCTCTAATTAACTCACCACATAATCTTATTGGCGATTTTTGCTTTAACAAAAGTTCAATAAAATTGGAACACTCTCACCAAATATCTCGTAGACAGTCGCAGTCATCGCGCAGTTATAAACATGTTGCGTAGTTACCAACACAAGTGCATTTAAAGTTCTAGCATTAGCTTATTAAGTATTGCCTTGAAAAATTTACTACCAAGAAGATGATGATAGGCTGCGGAGCCGATCGCACTTCTGATCTTAGAAATTTAATGAGAAATGACTAAAAATAAAAGGAGGAACACAAATAACATGACCACTATTTATTTTACTCACAAAGAACAAACCCGTGTCAGGATTAACCAATTGTAGGCTTTACTTTAACTGCACTTGTATACACGCTTAGTATGATTAACTACGACAGAATTACTATTACAGTAACGGACAGTCAAGCAAAAGGCTTGACTACGATAATAACGACCACGACGGTCTTTACTACGCGACGTCTGAATGCGAACTGCCGCCGTCAAGTCGTACGCCACTCTTATATACGTTATTTTAGGCGTATTTACCCGACAACAATTTTATAAACACCGTTCGCATAAATTAATAAAAATTAACACCTAACAATATAATATCGTCGATGAAGTACCAATACCTCCTAACTGACAATTTAGTACAAAATTACTTTTTTATTACAATAGACGTAAACATAAACCACATCCCTTAGTAACTAATTAAAAGGTAATGTATTGGAAACTATTTACTATAAATAGTTGATCAAAATAAATAAAGCCTTATTTTAAACAGTTTTTGTAAAATAAAACCTTATTTTAAACAGTCTGGTGTAAAATTAGATTCTCAACACTTAGGAGGTACTGGTACTTCATCGACGATATGTTATTTTACAGTGTTTTCATAAATTTTGTTTATTTTTCAGTTGTAGACTTTGATGTGTATGTCTTTCTTATGACACTTAAGGGCCCCATATACGGTACGATTCGTCTATCCGATCGATCTGATGAAAATCGTGACGATTGATCGCATCAAAAATGTCGCTCATACACGAAACGATTGGTCGTAACGATCGATCATTTACTTGCTTGAAGCTGAAGGATAAGGACGTGTTCAAATAATTAAATACGTGCGCTATAAAATGGAAAATTAACTTCTTTTCCTTACCTATGTGGCGGTATCGTTGATTCGGAAACCAAAGAAAAAAAGAAAGCCTAGAAAAATATGGGTTAAGAAATCAAAAAATTAAAAAAAAAATACAAAATCGAATCGTTGATCGTAAAGAGCCATACACTGTCGATTCATCGTTACGATATTCATGATTGCATGGGTTTTTGTTGCGATTTCCGACATCGTCTTCGATCAAGTAAATCGTTAACGATCTTGACATACACCATCGATTCGTCGTTTCGATCGGTTTGACGCGACGGATCGTACAGATAAATCTTACCGTGTATGGGGCCCTTTAGGCCAACTTGTGCATCAATCTTAAATCTTTAATTGTATTTAACCACTAAACATATTTACTAATGTCAACATTCATACAATTTGATGTACTTATAATACACATTTTTATTTGCTAAATATTTTTAGGCATTGTTGTGCAAGTGAGTCTTAGCATTATCTGTTTGCAATTATTTTTTATTTATTTATTTATTTATTTGGGAAACATACAGAATAATAATAACTTAAGGTACATGTAATATTTTTAGCACTTAATCCAAAAAAGTTTCCACCAATAGGTAGTACATAAAAGAAGAAAGTAGACGAAAAATTGAATTATACAAAAAAATATATATATAGATATTTATGAAGCACAATAAAAAGATATATATTCATATTACATATATATATATATATATATATATATATATATATATATATATATTAGGGTGGGTCAAAAAAATCGACTATTTTTTTTTTTACAAGTGCAACGGAAAAATGGGTTCCTAGACACCTTAAAAAAATTCCCACCAAATATGAGCTCTTAATTTTGAAAGGAACATCCTCCGCATCGCAGTTTTTTATTTTTTTTTCAGTCCAATAGAAAAAAATTCATACCTCTCTATTAATTGACTGTACAAAAAAATTTTTCGAATAAATTTTGTAGGAAATTTGATGCTCTACAAAAAAGGTGTCTTATATTTTTTTCGTAAACCTCGCCATTTGAAAGATATTAATTTTGATTATTTTATGATAAATTTCATTTTTGTTTATGAATTTTATAACTCGACAATAAATGACTTTTACGAAATGCGAAATACCAATTTTTATTGGAAATTAACTGCTCTATAAAAATGGTTTCTTATGTTTTGGCGATAAAATTAACCGTTTAAAAGATATTTATCATCAAACTTTCATGTGTACGGATCTTAAAAGTTTTTGATTAGATATTCGAAAAATTTCAATTTAATTTATAAATTTCATTGCTTGTCATTAATATAAGTATTATTTGAGTTTTATTTTCAAAATTATCAAAATTTTTCTTCAATTATTCTAAACATTTTAGTTTTAATCATTATAAATCACGATCCTAGGGAAAATTTCATCTCTAGAGAATTTTTGTTTCGTATTTTATTTCATCTGTTTGAATTGTGAACTAGCACCACCAACCACTCATAACCTCTTTCACTGTTGGTAACTTACGTTCTGAAAGTTTTTGCACAAGTTTTCCGATCAAATGAATTTCTTTATCCATATTTTCGATAAATATCAAGTTAATTCACGTAGTAACCACAATATTTGTAAATAATTAATCGTTCGATCACATATACAAGGCCATAAATTTTGGAAACACTAAAAATGCTGTAGAAATAAATGTATACAAACCAACGACAACATAACGATGAAATAAAAAGTAGGTGGTGCTAGTTCACAATTCAAACAGATGAAATAAAATACGAAACAAAAATTCTCTAGAGATGAAATTTTCCCTAGGATCGTGATTTCTAATGATTAAAACTAAAATGTTTAGAATAATTGAAGAAAAATTTTGATAATTTTGAAAATAAAACTCAAATAATACTTATATTAATGACAAGCAATGAAATTTATAAATTAAATTGAAATTTTTCGAATATCTAATCAAAAACTTTTAAAATCCATGCACATGAAAGTTTGATGATGAATATCTTTTGAACGGTTAATTTTATCGCCAAAACATAGGAAACCATTTTTATAGAGCAGTTAATTTCCAACTAAAATTAGTATTTCGCATTTCGTAAAAGTCATTTATTGTCGAGTTATAAAATTCATAAACTAAAATGAAATTTATCATAAAGTAATCAAAATTAAATCCTTTATATCTTTCAAATGGCGAGGTTTACGAAAAAAACATAAGATACCTTTTTTGTAGAGCATCAAATTTCCTACAAAATTTATTCGAAACATTTTTTTGTACAGTCAATTAATAGAGAGATATGAATTTTTTTCTATTGGACTGAAAAAAAAATAAAAAACTGCGATGCGGAGGATGTTCCTTTCAAAATTAAGAGCTCATATTTGGTGGGAATTTTTTTAAGGTGTCTAGGAACCCATTTTTCCGTTGCACTTGTAAAAAAAAAAATAGTCGATTTTTTTGACCCACCCTAATATATATATATACATATATATACACACACACACACACACACACACATATAACATACTACATATTACAGTTAACGAACCTAAATTAATTAATTGGATGTGTTAATACTATTTAAACAAGTAATCAATGCTTTCCTGTAACTATGAAGTGACTCAAAAAATACATCGATATCGGAAAATAATCTATGTTTATTGTTTACAGTGGTAGATCTACAAATAAACATATTAGACCCATAATTCGTTTTAGCCGCAGGTGGTTGAAAAAGACATGGTTTACGTGCATTTATTCGGGGACATTTAAACAAAACCTTGCCTAAAAGATAAGGGGAGTCAATAAGATTATTAATAATTTTGAACAAAAATACTTGGTCTCTAATTAGTCTACGGTCCTCAAGAGACATCATTTTGTTGGGTTCGTCTGGTAAGTTCAAGCAACTAGAACGATATTTCAAATATTTAAAAAATTTGGTTTGAATCTTTTCTATATGCTTAATATGTATTTGGTATTGAGGATTCCAGACAACAGATCCATATTCCAATATAGGACGGACAAAGGAATTATAAAGTAGGTGAAAAGTGGAGAGTCTTTTGAAATCTTTACAAGTTCTTAGGACGAAACCCAACATGCGATAAGCTTTATCAACTGATTTTTTTATGTGGACGTCAAAGATAAGCTTAGAATCCAGGAACACGCCCAAGTCCCTAATCACCGTAACCCTTTCCAAAGCTTGACCATTGATATGATAATTAAAAACGATATTAGATTTCTTACGAGAAAAGGTAATTACATTGCATTTATGATAGTTTAAAGAAAGATAATTATTTTTGCAGTAAGTTGTTAAATTATTGAGATCATCTTGCATATTCAAACAGTCTTGATATGATTTTACAACAGTAAATATTTTTTTGTCATCAGCGTATAATAAAAAGTTAGAATTCTTAAAAACCAAAGACACATCATTAATAAAAATGTTAAATAGAAGAGGGCCAAGATGGGATCCTTGAGGAACTCCTGACGGCACAGGAATAAAGCTGGAACAAAATCCCTTAACTGTGACAGCTTGACTACGATCTCTAAGGTAAGACTCTAGCCAGCGAAGCAGATCACCGTGTATACCGAAATTATAGAGTTTCAAAAGAAGAACGTCATGGTTTATTCGATCAAAGGCCTTAGAATAATCCGTGTATATAACATCCACTTGATAACCCGCTTCCATAGCATTACCTATATGATCAACAAACTCACAGAGATTTGATTCGGTGGACTTTTTATTCAGGAAACCATGTTGCTCATTGATGATCAGATGTCTAACAAGTGGAAATATTTGATCATATACTATACGCTCAAACATCTTCGGAATAGTGCTGATTTTAGATATGGGTCGGTAGTTAACGATGTTGTGTTTATCACCATTTTTAAAAACTGGTACAACAAATGAGCGCTTCCATGTTGTTGGCATCAATCCTAATGTTAAGGATCTATTAAATAAAATATGCAATGGATAACACAGGCTTAGGTAGCAATTACGCAAAAAGAGTGGTGGGATACCGTCTGGTCCAGCTGCCTTAGAGATGTCAAGACTCTTAAGGTATCTTTTAACAGTATCAACAGATATAAAAAGAGACGAAATAACATTGGAAGGATGCGCAATGTAACCATTACAAATTGATGATACGTCGGTAGAATTATTTATTTGAAAAGCAGACTTAAAATGGCTATTGAACAAGTTAGATATAATCTCCCCATTACATGAAGAAACGTTGCCTAAAAAGAGGTTATCAGGCAAATCTCCCGTTTTCTTCTTAGATTTTATAAATTTCCAGAACTGTTTGCTACACTTTAGTATATTAGATTCCGATCTCTCAATAAAAAAAGAATAGCATGAAGCTTCTAAAACTTTTTGTCTCTCTCGCAGCTTAGAGAAACAAATATAATGGGCATAACGGCCATAACATTTCCATTTTTTATGAAATTTAAGTTTTTCTCTAATTACTTTAATTAAAGGAGAAGTATACCATATAGGATAATTGGAAGCTTTACGTAAAAGTTTTGTAGGTACATGGTTAGCAATAACATTATCTAAAATATCATAAAATGTATCAACGGCAGAGTTTAGATCCTTGTTTTTCAGGCAAATATCCCAATTAACCACTGACAACGTCTGCTCTATGGCGGGGTAGTCTCCTTTTCTGAATAATCTCACAATACGAGGCGCGGAACGGAGAATCCCAGAATAAATACCTATAATTTCTATATCCAGTGACGGGTGGTGGTCGTCTTCCCGAACCAAAGGTAGTTTTGATCGAATAGTTTTACAAATGCAGTTGCTTATAACTAGATCTAAGTATCTATTATTGGTATTTGCAATTGAATTATATTGTTTAAAGTCGTTGAATGACATAAAATTTGACAAAGCAGCTACAAGTGTATCAGTATAACTACCACCAATATTTAAACATTGTTTGGTATCATCAAAAATCCACGATGCTTGACTAACATTAAAATCGCCTACAATTATAAAGTCATGATCCGGGTGTAAAATGACAGTTTCAGTTACATTTTCAAAGAAATTTACAACATCGTTTAATTGAGAAGAACAGTGAGGAAAATAACAACAGTATAGATAACACATTTTAGATGTATTACCATTTCTAACGGAAATACAAAGAGATATAACATTTGTATTTGTATCGAGAATGATACTATCCATTCATTCATGATCACTAACCATTTGTAATTATCTCTTTTGCCATTTTAATGGCACAACACAGCAAAATGCTGTTTTTAATAATAATGATTACTATTGTTTTATTTCCTCAAATGAATGAAAAACTTAATAGCACAAAGAAATAAGCAGCCATAAATTAAGCATTATTGTAATATCTGAACTTAACATAGTAAGATTGATATTAAAAAAGTGGTTGGTAGCTTTACACAGACTGTGGTTTAGTAGTTCTGTGCAGTATTTTCATAAAAGGAACAGTAGGACTTGATATTTTTGGTATAGGCTCAATATCAGTTTCATTTAAAGGATAATGCACCATGTCTGAGAAAATAAAACAAGATACATCAAATGTCAAAGTAGATAAACACGAATGACACTAATTCATGATAACTAAGTTAAATGTGAATTATATAGTCACATTGCACTGTGAAAAACAACTTGGTGGCTTTAGCCTGAGAACAAGCAAACATGCCACCACACTAGCTGGCCAGCATCGAAGTCAAGTGGTTATTACTAGACACGATAAACTATACACACTATAATTAGCTAGTTCGTATTTTGAATTTAGGTTTCAAACTCCTGGATAAGAGACAGCAATCTTTGGCCCAGTCACCTCTGCCTCATCTACAAGACCAGGATAGGCCCACTACCCGTGGGCAGTATCCCAAAGTTGCTAAAAGCAATCAAATATAAACCTGTACTTAGGTTGTTAATATAATTATTGTGAGATGATTACAACTCACCCTCCTTGAAGTACCTCTTGATAAATGAAGTGAGATATTTTTCGCGGCATCATTCTTTTCGGCTACGTTTAAAAACTTCATAGTCTCTGATTTCCATCTATTTAAGATTAAAATGTAACTATTTCTAATATAACTGTAAACATTTTTACGTCTGAGGTTATATGAACCGCAAAATAATATTCTCATACTTTGACTGATTGTAGTTATTCACATATTCGCACTATTCGTAAAATATATTCTTTAAAACGTTTTTTCGTTATTAGCTATTACATTTTCGAACTGGAAGCACGAACAATAAACATTAAAATCTGATTAAAATGAAGCACATATCACAACAACCGCCAAAATAGAAATATTGTTTTTTATTATTTTATAGCTCTGGATACTCATCTTTTGAGCCCGTCTTAGATAGTTTTGGTATTTCTTTATTTTACAAGAATCGATCGGTCGATCGATCGATTGGATCGGTGCGGTCGATTACAAGATCTTGTCGGTCTTTCAGTACTTTTGAGAGCGGCGCCATCAAAGAAGCCGTCAAAGAAGAAGGGCCGATGTCATGTTTTCAAATGTTAGAAAATGTTATAAAATGTTAGAAAATGTTTGCAAATATTTTCCGTCGGTATGGGAGCACTTAAAACATCTAACAATTCCTAACAAAATGTAACAATTTTAATGTTAGAAAATGTTTGTAAACATTTTATAACATCGGTGTGGCAGCACCATAAATAAAAAAGCTCAACTCAGCTCCGCTCAATAGTCCGTAGGGAGTTTTGGCGGGAATTCTGACAGTGCAGTTCATCGTTTATTTTAATTTATTTCATAAACTAGTTTAGAGTTGTGTTTGTTGTATAAAAGTGGTGTGGATTTGTTCAATAAACATTGACGGTGATGAACAGTGTATGGAAACATTGAAATAAGTAATTTAAGAATCGTACTGAAAGGAGTTAACACCAAAACTCCGACATGACCTTGAAATCGACGGCACCCGTGTTTCATCGTTCTTGTAAAATAACTTGAGAATGAATTATACTTGACACTGGCTAAATGCATAATACTGCGAAAGCCATAAATAAAAAGAAGAAGAATAGTCCGTATTCGTCCGTACATACTTATTCAAAACAGAAAAGGCCCATAAATGAAAAGGCACAAAGCTGAAAATATCCATAATTGAAAAGGCCCATAAATGAAAAGATTCAAAGCCGAAAGCCCCATAATTGAAAAGGCCCAAAACTGAAATGACCCATAATTGAAAAGGTCCATACCTGTAAAGGCCCATAATTAAAAAGACCCAAACCGAAAAGGCTCATAATTGAAAAGGCGTAAAGCTGAAAGACCCATAATTAAATTAGCCCATAACTGAAAAAGCCACTAATTAAAAGTCCCAACGCTGAAAGGCCCCTAATTGAAAAGGCCCAAAGCTGAAAGGCCCAAAGCTCAAAAGGCCCATAATTGAAAAGATCCAAATCCAAAAGGCCCATAATTGAAAAGGCCCATAAACGGAAATGGACGAAGCTGAAAAGGCCCAAAGCTGAAAAGGCCCTAAGCTGAAAAGGTCTAAAGCTGGAAAGGCCCTAAGCTGAAAAGGACTAAAGCTAGAAATGACCTACAATGAAAGGCCCAAAACTGAAAAGGCCCAAAGCTGAAAAGACCCAAAATTGAAAAACTCTAAACTAACTCTAATGCGCACAGCACACGGTCAGGTATATACGAAACAATAACAGTAAATAAAGTTCTCGCGCACTGACAAACTGATGATAGATTTCAATAATCGTCTTGAAATTTATTTATTTTCTTTTTTCGACAACCATGACACTTTTATGTCGGATGCTGGCAACACTGGTCATTGCACATGTCAATCATGGACAAAAATAAATTTAAAAAAACATGATGTCAATGTTTTTCTTTGAATTTCATTATCCCTTTTCTTTGTTTATTGTGCTAATGCGTATCCTCATTTAAAACAGCTTTGACATTGTTTACGTACCATATGAGTATTAAGACAATGCTACACTCGCGCACAGTCGCGTGTAGAGAACTGAATTTTGCTAGAATGTGTTTCGTTGTTAATTGCCTTAAAAGATTAAAAAGTTCCCAGCAGTGGTTGAGCCGCCAAAGGGCTGATCCTTACGTAGAAAAAGCTAAGGTATACAATTACCGGTGAGTTTCTTTGCCTTATATATATAACGTATAGTCCAGTATTAAGTAATTATTTAATTTTATACAATCATTTTTTGAAAACATTCCTGCAGAGTTTTGTCGATAAAGCATGTATTTTTTATTATTGTTGAATGACTATCTAGCCAGGTATGTAATATTTGTAGGTGTCGTAGTGCCTTTAAGTTGTTAGAAATAAATGAGAAGGCAAATATATTAAAGCCTGGTCTAACTGTGATCGACCTGGGCGCATCACCTGGCTCATGGACTCAAGTTGCAGTACAGAAAACAAATGCTAATGGGGCAGACCCTACCAAGGCTAAGGGAACAGTTTTGTCTATTGACAAACTACAAATTTTCCCTATTGAGGTAATAAATTACATACTATTATTTATGCTAAATACTAATGGTTAATTTGTCTTTGTTGTGCATACTGTGTTATATTCCAATGGTTTGTTCTAATGAACAGACTACAGTTAAACTGATATGAAATATGGGGACAGTTATCAAGTCATTATTTTTATTAGCATTTAATGACATCTATTTTGGTAGTTAATCTATGATATAAAAACAAAATTTGGTTTTATTTGGGAATGGAAACATGCAAATATAATGAAAATGACATATTAATAGATCTTGTTTATCTACTTATCTATTAATCTGATATTAAAAATAGTTAGGACCATTAAGTAAAATGATTACTCAGTGCTCATGGTTTATTGGATTAACTCTTGAGTCATATTTGCTGCCTGTTATTGCCTATATAAATAATATAAAAGCAATTATCTTAGATATGTGTATGTTATTTGAATATGTATGTATCAACTTGCTTTTATATATAATTGTTATGGTTTTCAGGGAGCAACTATAATGAGCAATATGGACTTTTCTACAATTGAAGCTCATGACAAAGTTGTAACAGCCCTAGATGGAAGAAAAGTGGACATAGTGTTGTCAGATATGGCACCCAGTGCAACTGGTGTTAAAGAACTGGACAAAGATAGAATTCTAGGACTCTGTTATATGGCTCTTAGGTTTGCTGCTCTAGTCACTAAGTTGGATGGTAACCTGCTCTTCAAAGTGTGGGATGGTAAAGAAGTGCCAATATTAGAAATGGATTTGTCTAGATTTTACAAAAATATAAAAGTATTGAAGCCAAATGCTAGTAGATCTGATTCTTCAGAGAAATTTATTTTAGCCAGAGGTTTTAGAGGAATTCAACGGCCATTAGAGAATGGTAGATGGGGTTAAGTAGTAATTATTATTTTTATTGTAAATACAAATCAGTTTATAAGATGTCTGTTGTAAACTCATAGATTCAATGTCAAATTTAAAACATTTTAGCATTATTAGACTAAAAGTTTGTATAATATTGACAGATTATACTTGTACAAGGTAAATAGAAAGACAGTATGTTATAATAAAAGAATTTATTTTGCTTCAGCATTTGAATATTTTATTGCTTTATTATAGCTATTTCTCTATCCTCAAGTAAACTATACTCACACCTCTGTAACATTACTAAAATAATATACACAGATTTTAATAATTCTACAGCAGAATTAATAAATGCATTTTCTTTGTTTACTTCTTAACACGTTCACTGTGCATGACCCATCGATGGGGCATTTTGAGATCCTCATCGTACGTGCATGCACCATCGGTGGGTCATGAGCCCCTCGCAAGTTTAAAGGTTTGTAACTCTATGCTCGTGTGAGTTTTTACACTTATATTAGTTTACATGTGTGAGCAACGAACTAAAAAAGAGATTTACGTGAAAACCGGATAACTTTTTTAATAAGGGTTCCCAGTATTCACTATCAAAAATGCGTGTATTTTGGATAATAATAAAACAAAGTGTTAATCAAATTTATTAGATTTTTTATCAGTATCTGTATTTTTGTGAGTGGTAGAGCCACGCTGTAGACAGTTTTGTCTACAGCATGAATGAGCTGGCTTCACCAGGTCGTTACCACTATCTCACAGAAAACCGATGTAAAGTAGCGGCTTGCTGCTGCGTTTCGTACGGTGAGTGAGATATCCGGAAACCCAAATCCCCTCCCCTTCCCAATCCCTAATTATCCCTTTCCTTTAAGGCCGGCAACGCGCCCATGATTCTTTTGGTGGTGGGCGAACATGGGCGGTGGAGATCACTAACTATCAGGTGACCCACTTGATCGTTTACCGGCCTATGCTATGAAAAAAAAAATGGCAACTATTAAAACAATTCAAATATAAAGCTGTATTGCACCCTAGACACTCCAGATCCGTTTTTTTTACTTTACGGGCTGCTTCTACTGCCGTACGGTCTTCCTCAATCAAAACTCTGTAACAGCCAGTGCAACGTTTCCTGAAGATTTAACTAATATTAAAATTAACTAGCATACATCAAGAGGTCATACGTGCATGCCCCATGCTAGGGGCATGAAACAAAGAGGTCATACGTGTATGACCCACGGGTGGTTCATTCGTTAAAATGTTTTTTTTTTATATGAAGGGGGGTTTTAACATAAAAAATAATGATAAGGTATGTCATTTTTATACGTAATACAGTATACAATTCCCAATTTGTGTTTGCACGTATGAGAGTTGTCTCATAACTATAGCTACACAGTTAACGTGTTAAAAATAATACTTTGTACATATTACAAATTCTGTTTTAAACTTAGATGTTATAAAAATATCACAATAATAATTTATTATGCACCTGTGCCTAAGCAAATATTGCCTAATATGCTAAATGGACGTAATAAAAATAATTGTAATTTAATGTTAGGCAATTCGTTTTCGCTAGACTATTCCATAAGCATCTTCTGACAGTAGTAATATTTATAACATGTTAAAACTACACTTAAAAATAAATTGAAGAGACATGCATATACAACACAACCAAATTAAATTATAAACTTGTGCAGGGTTAATTTATACTGACAAGGTATACAGACAACTTTCTTGAATTGAAAATATTCGAAATCTACATAGCTCGACATACTTTAGGGTGAATGTAAGAGTCGATAGTTGCTTTGTCACTCATCTCCAATGTGTACATGATCGAGCAGCATTCAGTTCACACGAACTGAGAACGCGTGCCGTGCGAGAGCTTGTTGAGTTGTGCGGCGGAGAGCAGGCTCGAGTGCGCGGCGTGATCCAGCAACAACAGGCGTTCACCGCGCTCGTCGACCGACCGAGTGCGTCTGCACCGACCGCCCGCGCCCGTCTCTAACGCGAAACTGCTCACCGCGCAGATCGCGTAGATGAACGTCAGCACGAATAGCGCACAACCGAAATCTGGAATTATTTTTTACATAAATAAATAATTGACTACCACGTTATTATTACTTACTAGGCAGTACAAGCGCGAGGCTACTTTGAGAATGGAGCTAATCTCGATATGGCACGCCTTGCCCATGGTATGTTTTATACTATATTGTAAAGCTCTTTATACTATATTGTCATCATATAGTACTGCGGGCCAAATTGTTAAATAATGAGATGAACAAAGAAGGTTAATATTATTATATATCCACACTCGTGTTTCTTTTTGTATTCTAATTAGAGAACTTGGCGAGGTTGTCGCATCTACTGGTACTAGCTACCGAAAATGCATTACGTTAGTATATTATATTATATCGCAGAACCGATAACCGATGGGACAGGAAGGTTCTGGAATGGAAGCCACGTACTGGCAATCACAGCGTAGGACGTCCGCCTACAAGGTGGACAGACGACCTGATAAAGGTCGCAGGAAATCGCTGGATGCAGGGCGCTTCCAACAGGTCGGTCTGGAAATCTTTGCGAGAGGCCTATGTTCAGCAGTGGACGTCCTGTGGCTGATGATGATGATTATTATATTACGTTACATATTTTAAATATCTTCAAAGCAAATGAACACTAACGGTATAGATTGTGTCCTCCGAAGAGGTTGACGACGCAGGGGTATCCATCGCCGACGATGATCGCGACAATGAGCAGTATGACCCCGACACACGCCGCCATAATCCACGGCAGCACGTACTCGCGCTTGTACTTCACTGCGCCGTGCAGCAGCGAGATGCAGCACATGAGGTATATGGATGTCAGGATCGTGCTCGTATACAGAAATATCACTGTTACTGAAATGTCATAGATAATACATAAGCTCCCGCCTATCTGTATTAAATAGTAAATACACCCAACAGTAACGCACATAGGGCGATTTGGACGAAGACCCTCAATTATATTTAACATATTATATGTTTAGTGATGTCAACTTTTCATACGGTTTAACGTTCTTAAAAATCTTTAGTGGCTTAATATGTTTTAAGGATTGTGCTAGTCGGTCATAGTCATGACCCGAAGCTACAAGGGATTTGGGGGCCAACAAAACCCAAACCAAAAAAAAATGTGGATCACATAAATTTGTCTCGGTGCGGGAATCGAACCCGCGGCCTCTCGCTTCACAGCTGGATACTCGCCCACTGCGTCACGTAAGCTGTGAAATATATCTCCGAAGGCCAGTGGAATAAGCAGAAGCGCATCATGTCCACCCACAATTCGCCCAACTCATTTCTGTCCCATGACTTGATGGGTGGTTAATCTATGGCCATATCTGGGCAAAATTTCTGCCTCAGGCGACTCATGCGTGATTTTTCGAATCAAAAATTAAACATATTGCCCGATTTGGATAAATAAATAAATATTCCCGTCCCATGATGTGATAGGTATAGTCCGACCTTGGTAGGTAAATGATGTATGTTATCGAATTGAAAAACACCAACAGCTCTCGATACTTTGAGAATACTAAATTTGTCATGTCGAACATTATTACTTCAACTAAGTATAATATGACTGGAGTTTTAATATTTAATGCATGTATTCAAGGCCGTTTAGTAAGTAGGTACGGATTTTTCTTTACCTGAAGCAAGGTGCTGGGCCTTAGCGAACCTACGTTGATTGTTGGTGCTTGTCACTTCTCCCTCGTGAAATGTAAGTTGTTCACCGTATGCCACCTCGTAGAAACCTCGTCGCTCAGCATCGTCTTCCATATCATTGTGCAACATCGAGAGCATTTCACCAACATGGGATATTCCCACTAGTAATATTATCAAAATAAATGACGACAGTGCCTGCAAACGTTATACCAATCTCAACACTTGTATTGTAATGGCAACTGTATTGCGCATCACATTGGTACTTACGATTTGATGGACGGCAATAAGAATTGTGCCTTGGCGTAAATTGAATACGTACAAAAAATTATTTAGGCGAATCATCATTTTGTGTGATAGATTACATTGCTTAGTCCTATCAAACATTTGAAACGCTATACTGGTAAAGTATGATCAGTACGAATTGCAAACATTGTTTAAACACAGGCCGGGATATAGTGCGGTCGACGCGGCGGTATTTTGCAGCGCGCATGTTATTTTCTATCGATTTATTTTTTACTAGTTGTGCGTAACGCGCATGGTATGGTTTGTTTAGGTGAGGCTTAGATTCCGATGTCATTAATATTGTGACATATGGGAGAGTATACAGGAGGATGAATAGAAATACGCTCATATTAATCATAAATTAGTTTAATTTCACAACTTACTGTAATGCATAGTAATAAAGTTATGACTGTATTGACCTAATCCAAACTTTTAGCTGGCATTAGTTGTTTTTGGATTATGCGCTAACCGTAAACTAAAAATTTATCACAATACATATGAAAGTAAGGAGTAACACAATGTATACAAATGTATTAACTGTTGTCAATAAATATGTGTGTTAAATTTATACAAAGACACCAAATCTAACTAACCATGGGTAAATAAGATGGATAATATTATAAGTATAATTAAGATATATATAGTGTCTAAACTAGAGAATCGAATATTATGTCTGGGGCGGTCGCGGTGAGTTCTTCAGTAATGACGGTGGAGGTTACTATGAACAATTAATGTCAGTATCGTTATTTTCTAGGGACGGAATGAACCAAATTAGTGCTATTGACACGTTTCAGTACGTCACATTGCTGAACCCAGATAATATGATGTCAATACGATGACGATATGAAACAGAAAATTTAAATGCAGCATACAATATGTATATTCCATCACATGCTAAACATACACAACCATATAGAAAATATACAATATATTAGACGTGCGAGCTACTTTGACTAATATCCTAAACAATAACTTATTGTAAATAATATATATCTGAAAATAGCCAATACTTTAAGACAACAATTTAGACTGAACTTTTGGTATGCAATGAGCTCATAGAATAATTACATAATATAGCAATATTTACATGTTACAACTTATTCACTAAACACCTTATAATAGTGGACAATAAGTGACTTGTACAATTTGTAAGCTACATATCAAGACTATTCAAGACCGACGCATATCTAAAGGTGCAAATTAAAATTATTACTCTAATGTATGTAAGAGTGAAGCAAAGAATATAATCATAATTATATTTAACATTTCCTTATAATGTGAACATGCAAATAATATAATAATCGATTATTACATTGGAATTGTAAAAAAGGTTTTATTGATATCTGCGATGTTTGGGATGTGAATTATCATATGCCAGAGGAACTTTCATGGCACTATCCTTTTATAATCAGGTTTCTAACGATGTCATTAGGCACGGTATAATAATGTTTGTTAGTACACAGTCAATGTTCGTACAGGTCACGTAGACAAATAAGACGCCAGTCGCAACGCCACGAAATGGTTGACAATTATATTATAATTAAATAACACTTAATTCACATATTTGTTAAGTAACAATACCTTATTTCTATTCTAATAGCTAGTCACAAATCCGTTGTCAGTTACAGCCTGTATTGTGTATTAGGATAATTCAGTACTTGGGCAGTTATGCTGCTGATTGGGTTTTTTCTGGTGTCACCAACGATTAACAAGCTAAAATTATACTATTATTTTGTTATTTTACTATGTCCAAGCAAACATTACTTGTAAAATAAAATATTAGCCAGTAAAATAAAAGAATATCATGCTACCAATACATGCGCAAACTTTTTAAATAGAAATGCACGAGGACATAGTGAAATAAGCCCTTAATGAATTTAATTTTAGTGTAAACAAGTTGACTGAGCTAAAACGGAACCCAACTAAAAATATTTAATTTGGTTTCAGTGTAGTCAGGTGACAACGAAATAGCTACCAATGGAGAGTTAAACTTTAATCAATCCTTATAATGCATATTAATATCTGAGGAACGCTAAACTGTCTGCAACATATGGAACAATATAATAATGGCAGTTGTAAGCAATTGTTGCTATTGAAACAAATACTTAATAGTGTCAGTTATTTGCAATTATTTTAATGCAGTTTGATGAAGGGTGTAATTTACATACAGGATTACGTAATGAACCGACTACTACGATTCGATATTGTAATGAATTCCATAATATACTGAGTATAAGGGAAAGACTTCTTAAACCTGAGACAGGTGGTAGTGCTGGTGATTACGGACATGATACTCCTTTAAAAAACGCGAAATAAATATACCTTTTGCTTTTCACTTCGAGCGCAAGCAGATTTTTTTAACTAGCGTAACATTTCACTATAAATATAAAATAATATAAATGATTGTTTTATCGATATGATAATATGAATAACTGTATTTGTCAAACCGAACATGATGTTGCGTGAATAATAAAATAATAAAACTAGACCGCCATTATACACGTCCCGAAAAAAAAACTAGGTAGCTTTATTTCACTTTTTTTAGTGGTATCGTGCCCGTAATCACCAGCACTACCACCTGTCTCAGTTTACGGAGTGTTTACCCTTAAACCCTTCAATAGTTATCATTTTCAATTGAAGTCCGTTAAATATTTAACAAGTTTTACAAAGTTAAAGATAATGTTACAAATTACAATATTATATTTATTTTACAATTTACAAATTTCGAATTCAGTTCGTCAGTGCTGTGTCGGCTGATTTCAGACCCGTCAGTCGTCCATCCAACTAGTTGTAGAGTCTGAATAATATACCGAAACGAAAGGACACTAACAGTTATAGGTAGTATTGGCAGTTAAGACACATTTCTAATGTCTGGTTACTTCGCATCCAGCACCGAAATTAGAATTACCTGATACTTGAATCACAATGCCGGACTTAAGTTCTAAATCAGACCTTTACTTTTAATCCAGACAAAACCAAGCATAGACGAAAGATCCAAATAGATACTGTATGTTTTGTATGTCCTTACTAAGCTAACAACATCTTGGTCAACTTTTTCAGTAACGCACACTATGGGACCTAGTGCACACTGCGGTGACTTCAATTTATGTAGCAAAAATGCACATGATTGGTTTTCAAACAGATTGAAGTAGTAGCCGCATCTATTTAGATCTTTGGGCGGAGACACCAATCCGTGTTCATGTTCGAGTAGTGTCCGATGGTGGTGAGTGGTGAGTACAGTAATACCCCGACTTACGCTACCCTGTTTTACGCGAATTCGGAGATACGCGGTTATTCTTTTTGATGGCCGCGCGCGTCAGCTCTCCTATTTCGCCATGTTAGTGGTCCGTTTACGACAGGTTCGAACGTGTTCCGCGTTGAATTGTTTTACGTAAATTGTGTTTTATTGATAACCTCAAATGATGTCACTCAAAAGTGCATGCAAAGTTGTACCCCGACTTACGCGAATTCGACTTACACGGTTATAGCTCGGTCCCACCTATCGCGTAAGTCCGGGGTATTACTGTATACTCAAGCGATGGTGCAGGAGTTCCGTCCGGTGCAGTTGAGCCGCGCGTGGTGCGGATGCTTGTTTGTGCGCGCGCGATGTCGGCTGGGCGCGGCGGAGATCGCGTACGACTTCAGATGCGACTTGAGCGTGGTGGGCAGCGGCAAGCGCTCCAGCCCGTACACCGACGTACGCGCCACTATCGCGCGACAACACAGCTCTTGGAGGCTCAGCACTGAAAGTTTTATGCTAGTTTAATATATTGACAGCCTCCGTGGCGCAGCGGGCGAGTAGCCGGCTGTGAAGCGTGAGGCCGCGGGTTCGATGCCCGCACCGAGACAATTGTTTGTGTCATTCACAAACATTTGTTTCGGGATCTGGGTGTTGTGAGACCGAAAGTCTGTCCGTAGTTCCTGATACCCACAACACAAGACTCGTATCTTACTGTGGGGTCAGGACTATGTATGTGACTGCTTAACACACCTGTTTTGTTATTAAGTGCGAGTCGTATAATATGTGACCGCCACACGTCAAATTAAAAAATCTATATGTGAGAACGGCACCACACAGCTATGGTGTTCTCTAGCTATCGCATAACTGAGTGTTTTAGCATCATGCTCGTAGCCATAATTAATAACCAAGCCACCTGCGAGTTTCTGCCACTACAGAGAGAGGGAGAGAGAAAACATATAATTTAACAACTTAATATGCGTATAAAACTCATAGGCCAGAGTTATTGTAAAAAAGTTTTAGGATTTTTTTACCTTTGTTACTTCTCCAAAGCCTCTCCATGCCATTCCTGTGCAATGCCATGCGTGACAGTTCACAGAAACTCTCCCTAATGTTGAAATCGCACAGAGGGCTCACTTCAAAGAACGCCATGTGATTTTTGGCCGCGTATAATTCCGCATCGCGCTCTTGTACTTGTCGTTTGAAAGCGAGGTGTAAACGGTTCCCGACTAATACTTTAGGTACGCCTGGAGCATGCTGAAAAACAATCAACATTTAAAATATGTACCCTGGAAATAAACTTGACTGGAGAAGGTAATTTCAAGCTTATAGTCTCTGTAGTGTGTAAGTAGATATAGGTATGTTTTATACGATATAACATGTTGGAATAACATGGATCCTCGCAGAGTCGCATACATAACTTTATCTACTTACTCAGAACAATCAATCAATCCGTATTTTTAAGTTAATAAAAAACGAAAGCAATTATATAATAGGTCGTGACTAGCTCGTAAAATTGAGCATATCATCAAATAGTCGCATTTCATGAAATATTCGGCTATGGCTTGGCCAATTCATTATAATCTAAACCCATGGCTATTTCACGATATGGTCAAACATGGTATGATTAAAGCGTAAAATATTTACACAATCCACCGCTGGAGGCGCTGAAAGCGCTTTGTTTACGTTATGTAGTATCAGAAAGTAGGACTACGCAACGAAATCCGATGGACTAAATATAGCATCATGGAAACGGCACATGAGGAGTTTTTCAAAAATAAATATATTGATGGTGTTTGCGGCATAATAACACGGCTGTATGAACAACTCTAGATTATATCTATGTTTCCATTTGGCTGTCGCCAGCCGCTGCCGTGGCACGCTCGCTCGGCTCGCGCATTTATTGTCACAGTTCTGAGTTAACATAATGTATCATACCTGTTAAGTATAATATATAAGTTACTAATATTTTTTCAATAAAAAGTTAATACACCTTTTTTACTAGCCTGAATGACGAAAAGAGCAAGTCGCTCGCTACCTGATGGTAATTAACCACTTGTGCATAAACAGAAACAACTACGCACAGAATTTTAAATTACAAAGCACGGTATGGCACTAGTGTGTGGCCTTCACCCCAACACATAAGTTAATAAGTCTCATAATTTCATTTGCCCAGTAATTTCACTGTATTCAACATGCTTCAAAACGAAACAACAATGCTTACATAGTGGCAGAAATAGACAAAGTGATCGTACCGACCTAAATTGCTTTCCGTATACGACAATACGAGAGACCACACTTTAAAACCTACATTTATATCAGCACCCCACATTAATAAAATGGTCCAATGTCAATGAAAAGATCATTTAACATTGAACATTTCAATGATATGGTCAGTACATAATAGTTTAGTATTTTATGTTTGCCATTTCATTAAATTATCAATTCTACGATTTAGTCACGACATATAAAATACAGATAATAAATAATGCCACATCATTATCCCTGGGTACATAAAAGTTATAAGTATTTTATATCAGGGTTCGAAAATATCCGATATTTATTATAAATATCAAAATATCGGATATTTATGATATATATCCGATATATATCAAGTTTGATATATATCCATTTTGTATGAAAGCCATATTATTATTTTATTGTATTATTTATGAATACTGTTTGCATGTGTGTTACATACACATACTAAACTTATAAAATAAAAAAATCGTGTTTGGATAAGGCAAAATCAACTAAAAACCATAAAATCTTCTTTTAGGGCAGAAGTGTTGCCATTTATGGATTAGAACTTACCATTAGGGGGTATTTTTTAACACTACTCCCACGCCATCTATATTTGGGAAGTAAAAATACAGTAACAAACTCTAAAATTTACTTAATAACATTAATTTTTTAAACCATTTTTGTATTGCAATATAATATAAAAAAAATATTGATATATATCACAAAACCCAGCTTGATATATATCGGATATATATCGGATATATATCATGATATATATCCATTGATATATATCCTCGAACCCTGTTTTATATAGTCTTGTCATTTCATATTTAACTCACATATTCAGAATAAATACGATATTCTTTTTATTTGATGTAAATACGATATTCTTTTTATTTGATTTACCTTTTCAACTTCTTCAAGCCACCTGTCAATACTGTCAAAAGACCATTTGTTTGTGATGTCGTATACTAGTAGGATACCTTGTGCACCTCTAGAGTATGAGCGAATGATGGTGCAGAACCTGCCTTGTCCAGATGTGTCCCATAGCTGTAGTTTTACTCTCTTACCATCCAACAAAATTGTTGTAGTTTTGTATGCTGAAAATGGAAATATTGAACATTCCTCAATTTCACAATTTTTGTTTATCACAAAACAAAAAAAACTGGCTGAGTGGTTAGACCACACTCATTGAAGAGTTACGTAGTGTAATTGAAAATATCTCAATGTGAAAAACTATGTAACTCAGCTTATTGAAACAAATTTTCATTGAAGTACCTTTTATATACATTTTATTTTAATTTGTCTACATTATATTTTTTCTCCCTCTCATTAGGTAGAGGAGGCCCGTGCTTGGCAGTGGGATGTATATAATACAGGGCTAGTATAATTATTATTATTTCTACCCTGCTTAAAAGTTAGAAGGGGGTAGGATATTTTTCACGACTTTGAACATGCATAACTCACAAACATAGTCAACCCCACATTAAGTTAACCTGTATTGTGAATATCAGGAACTATGAGGGGCTTAAGGTCCCACAACATCCAAACTTGACACTAATAATAATAATTATGGATCACACAAATATTTATTTTGGTCCAGGAATCGAACCCACAGCCATCCTTCGCGCCACAGAGGCTGTCAATTTCTGTTTATTAACTTTCACACATGTTTTATCTTTTTGTGTAGTGTAATTTGAAAATTGTACTTAACTCCTTTTTATTTAAATTATTCTACTTAGAAAAAATGTGATTACCACTGCCACTGCAAAATGGTGAATCGGCAGATCCATCCTCTAAGTCTTGCAGGATCTCTTGCTTGCCCACATCAGAATCTCCAACAAGCAGCACTTTCAGCAAATAATCATAAGATTTGGGAGCTGTTGGTGGGCGGCCTGTTAAAATATTATATATTTTTATTTTTTTCCCAAAAATTTTTTTTTCGTCACCTGATGGTAAGTGATCTCCACTGCCCATGTATGCCTACAATACTAGAAGAATCATAGACACATTGTCAACCTTAAAGGGAGGGGACATTTAAGGGATTGGGAAAGAATTGGGGGATTTGGGCCTCCAGATATCTTACTCACCGTATGAAAGGCAGCAGCAATAATAAAAAGTTAATAAAAGTTTAAATTGGGTCACAATAGTGTAGTATCCACTTAAGTTTGATCAAACTTAATTATAAATAGTATAACACAAAATCACTCGCCTAAACTATGCAATAGATTTAGATACAGTTGTTATTATCATTTTGATAATTTATTCTAGATAATAAAGGTTTATATTTATATCACACCATGAGCAAAAGTAGCAGGCCTGTAACACACCTGAAGTGAAATTATGTGGGACAGCTAATCTTTATATATATAATTCTTCTGTGAGTGTGTATGTTCCTGAACTTCTCTTAAACGACTGGACCGATTTTGATGAAATTTTTTGTGTGTGTTCAAGGGGATCTGAGAATGGTTTAGATTCACAATTTTGTCCGCTGGACAATGTTTTTTTTATTAATTTTTAATTTATTAGTAGTTGTTGATTTTGCTGTTCCTGGGTATGAAACACTTGATGTCTTTTTGATGTGAAACATCTATAAGCGCAGGTATAAACCGGTTTGTTGGTATATATACTAGACAGGACAGGGACAAGCCAGGACAGGGACAGGACAGGGACAGGACAGGGACAGGACAGGGACAGGACAGGGGCAGGACAGGGACAAGGACAGGGACAGGGACAGGGACAGGGACAGGGACAGGGACAGGACAGGGACAGGGCAGGGACAGGGCAAGACAGGGACAGGGCAAGACAGGGACAGGGACAGGGACAGGGACAGGGACAAGGACAGGACAGGGACAGGACAAGGACAGGGACGGGGACAGGGACGGGGACAGGGACAGGGACGGGGACCGGGACGGAGACCGGGACGGAGACCGAGACGGAGACCGGGACGGAGACCGGGACAGGGACAAGACAAGAACAGGACACATTTTACACAAATATATGTAGGTGATACGAAGTTCACCGGGTCATCTAGTGTTCTATAAAATAGTTAGGGCATTAAACAATAAAATAAAAGTAATGTTGCATTCCTAATTTTAGTTAAAGTGTCAGACAATGATAAGTAATTTTAACTACTTAATTACTTCAAAATGCTTTTTGATATTACATACCCTCCCTCCACATAATAGTTTTATGTGTTGTAGCAATATGAAATTCGTTCAGTTGGATGTTGAATCATTGTTACCAAAGTAAACAAACAATGGGTTAATAGTATGAGTTAGAATGAATTATAATGAGCAATTTCCAATTCAAGCATCTAGCATGCTTATATTAAAATTCTTTCACTAATTTTATTTATAATAGACACAGAGCACAGACGTCAGAAAAAACACTTTCGTTCATATTTCGATTGTTGGTTAATGCATTTCCAGAAAAGTTTTAGTTTACCTGTCCTATGGTGGTGGGATCTGGGTAATGTTGTGCTCCCATTTTGAGCGACTTGACCAGTCGCTTGTTGTGGCGCTGCCCCTGTTCCAGACGAAGAGAACATAGTCATGATGAATACGGCAAAGCTCTCCTGATCTCCAGGTGGTATTTACCACACGCAAAAGCAAACATACTATTGCCGAACTTCAGTCCTTAGAACAGTCCATTAGTACACAGTATTTTCCAACTCCACTACACCATTGATGCACACACAGATTGTTAAAAAATGTATCAAAACAAGGAATATTTCACTTTTTCTTTAATCTGCCAACCAAAATATCATACGTTCGTGCAAACAAGGTCGGCCAGTTATTAACGTTTTTCACAAAGTAAATTCGTTTTTCCGCCAAGATGCTATTTAAATTGGTTTTACAGAGGTCTATTTTGGAATTAATTGCTTTAATAACTACGGTAAAATTGCATTATGGACACAAAAACAACCCAATTCCCATGAAAATATTGAATGAAATTAAGCACAGACTGAAACTAAGGCTGCCATGAGAGCTATCTTATTTTATACTGTTGGATCCCTGATATAATATACAAAATAAACTTTTGAGAAACCAACAGCGGTAAAAATCTAAATAAATATAACAATGACTTTAATTTTAACATATTTTGATTTGGTTTATTCATAAGAATCCAGTTACAAATGATATTATACTTTTTAAAGAGGATACAATAAACAAAATAATTATACAGTTTTTTTAACAACCATATTATTTGGCAGCCTTTATATACGGGTGATGAGTGAATGTTAAAGCATAGCCTGTATTTTGCCATTCGTTCTTATTGCAGATTATGTTTTTACGTAGAATGATTATCTATAGAATGGTCATCAGAATAATAATAATTGCGAAAGCGGGATGCATGTATGCGTATTTATAAGAGTCAGAAAGAGACGCATTAAGCATTTTTTATTTCACTCAGTGTATCACTTTTATTTGTCTGACTCAATTCACAATTGGGGCAGACAAACTTTCACAGTTTTCTTTATTGCTTGCTTTTGTGTTCTATAACGAGTGGGTCGGTGTCGTACTCGATCGTAAGTGTAAAAAGACGTACGTAGAAACAATTGAATATGGTGAATTGCAGTAATTTAGCGTGTAAAAGCCAAACGGAACGATCCACGGAAAACATAACCTTTCACAGGTAAGTTCCATTTTTCGTATGTTGAGCGGTAAAATAAAGTGGAAATAAGACGCACACTGTTTGGTTATATCATAAAACTCATTAATTTTATTCTGTTCACTTATTTTTGCAATGTTTTCCATAAATCAAGATATTTATTTTGATACTACAATACGTACAAATGTTGTAATGACCTTATATTTTATGTCTTGCTCCTACGTGCAATCGTTTCACCGGGAAAAAATGAGATAGCCAATCTCTTTAACAATATGTCATAAAGGAGGATTATACACATTTTAGGGATACCAGCTTGTGTATAGTTAATTTTGCCTACAATCGTGGATAATAAGCGCCTTTTATATAATTAGTAATAGAATAAATATTATGGCGGATTTATTGATGAATAAAAATCATAAAATATCAACATTTAGGAGGGGTGTTCATACAATAAACACGTTTTTATTTTGGCGTTTTTGTATTCGCTCTAAAGATAATACACATAAGCTTCAAACTTGGAAGTATTATATTATAATATAATATTATAACACCGAATGATAATAATCACGCCGCGCCGTTGTGTTCTGGCTCGAAAACCACGGTGTGCGAGTGTGACTCGCATTTGGCTGGTTATTTTTCTATATTAATACTTCTTTATTTCAATTTTTGCAGAGCCCGGTGAGAAAACTACCATTAGAATACACGTCTCGGAAAAGGAAACTTTTAAAATTGCAACAAAAGTGAAAATTAGCTGATAAAATACAAAAACAATCTGAAGGCCAATATAATTGTTTTGTGATACTTAAACGAACCTCTTTTATTTTTCTGCTGAAACATAACATAACTGTGTAAAAAAGGTCGTTATTTTTACCCGACTGCATGAATTAAAATATTAGTCTATTTCTTTGGAATGAAGAAAAACGTATGGATACAATTTATTATGTAATGTCTCAGTTGTCAAATCTAAAAATTATATAAGTAAAGTTTAAACAAAGGAATAAGTAAAGACGGATCGCATAGAACTAAAAAGTAAAGTACTAAAAAAAGGAATGCCAAATGGCAATATTAGTAATCCGCGGTACAATCGGTCTATGAACACTGCCTCCAGACCAATGAGATGATTGAGAATTTTGTACTTTATTTATATGTAATATTGTCAACCGGTACTAATTAAATCAGTCGAAACCTTCAAGGGGTTTAACCAGGTTTATTTTTGTTAGGCCGCATTTTAACAGGTTCCCTGTCCCCATACAAACCACTTTTTTTCATCATATATGTCCCACTCTTTTTTTCATTTGTTTATTTCCCATTTTTTTTTTTATAAATCACTTCGGTTTGTTTTCTCACTTTAAAGGATGTAACCCACACGTTCCGATACTAAAAATGGGAATTAACCTGCTACGTCCATTTCAAATAAAGGCATGAATTTGACTCTAAATTTGAATCATATATGATTCATGGACGTACTTTTCTTGGTTTCCATGAATAATATATGATTCAATGAATAATATATGATTCATGGGACAGGGAACCTGTTAACATAACAAGAAATATAAAAAATGTATCAGGAGTTTTTCAAAATTGGGGAAAATTTTACAAATGTAGCAGCCCCACAAATTGCATGCAAAGTATATCTGTCCTTATTCAGTATACGCTGATAGCTCCTCTATAGTTACTCCCTCTACGTGTTTTTATATTATGTTATTATTCTGGTTATTATTATGTTTTTCAAAACCATTTTAGTTTTTGACGTGATAACGTCTTATAATTCGATAGAGCCGGCTGCACGCACGAAAAAACATGACTCATGCGTCGTTACCTCGCTAGATGTCACGTTCCATTTAAGGCTTGAAGTGCAAGCGAGAGCGCGGAACGAGCGACAAAGAAGCACAATCGGCCTTTGCGTTCGGCAGCGTTCGAGATTTAAAAAAATTAAAACATAAATATTAAATCTTCCACATATCACAACAACGTGTCTGAAATGACAGGTTAGACCAGCCATCCGTCAAAGGGAACATTTTCTCCTATATCAAACACATTGAGGCGGGCTTTTTAAAACTAGATTTACGAAAAGGACATTGTTCGTCGTCCATACATAGTTATGTTAAGAACCAAAAGGTAGGTGAATTTACTTTTTGGGTTTTAGATAATGTATATATTTGATTGAAACTATATTAAAACTACGGACACTTGAGAATTCCGAAAAATAAATAAAATACTTTCGGATTTTGAGGTTATAATTAGGCCAATAAATACTATCAAATATTAAACAAATGAAATTAAAATTGTCTTTTGAAAAATGCTACCATTCCATCAGTATTTTCTTAAGACGTTATCACGTTCAACTATCGTCAGTAAACCGACTTTACAGACAACCGATTTTTTTTATTAATATGTATTTGCAAAGAATAAATTCAGTATGACCATAAACCATTTCTTATATTAGCAATGGCATTGCACTCGTTATGTACCACGGGCAACTATGGATTTTAGCAAGTCTGGGTGGACAAACCTCCTCTATGTTTGTTTTTTTTATATACATACAACAAAGAGTACCGTAAACTTCTGGGTGGGTTCAAATCCGAGGACGAGTATCACAATTAGTTTGTTTGAAATTTTCGATTTCAAAAACCGCACATAGTCGCCCGGGCTTAAAATTTATACCCAGTATGGCGCCAGCAGAGTATTAAACTAGATCGCGATAAGCTCGCCCGTCGCCTCTCACTATAGGTACATTAAACAGTCGCCCCCTATCACATCATGGGGTGGAAATAAGCTCGGTGAACTGTGCGTGCATTAGTTGCACCGCTGCCTACCCCTTCGGAGATACAGACCGCTTTAATTTTTTAAATATAATGGAACCCGTGGCTCCTGATTATAAGGTGTGGCATATTCTCTGGGGTATTATAAAACCAATTCTTAATTCTGTGGGAGCCTGGCTTAACTTGTTCAGTTCTTAAAAAACATTGTATACATTTAAGCGCTATATAACATGTTTGTAGGTTTTGCCAAACAAAAGTTTACACGATTTTTCTCAACCAGCCTTTCAAATTATTGCTGTAATTATAAATTTAAGCTATGTGAAATATGGCTTCCTTGCAGAACTGAAGTCTTGGTAGAATGTCAATAAGACATGTTCTCAAATAGATTACTGTTTGCGCGCGGCTTTCGCCGAGCGTATCTCCGTCCCATAATGTGATAGCGGGCGAGCATATCGCCATGCCAGGCACAATTCTAGACTCCAGGCTGATAATGAGCATTTCGAGATAGAAAAACCCATTATCACTTTACCCGACCCGGGGATCGAACCCGAGACCTCAAATCAGAGAGAGAGACAGACTATATAACATATTGTCAATGAAATAATACAATAAGTATTATATTACAAATATATATTTAATTAAAAATACAGAGATTCTTACTTGCTATTGGCAATTATTATCTCTAAGGCAATTTTAATAGAAATAATCGAGTGTTTAGTCATAGCCATATGTATAAGACAATAAAAGAAAAATTTAAATGCACAAATGTAAAACTTCTTCATTATTTAATGTTGTATAATTAAATTCAGTATTTCTCAAAGCCAGGCAATGGGAATGTTCTACTGTAGCTTTCAACTTGCTCTTTCAAATTATCTATTTTAGATTTGAATACAGCATTTTCTTCTATGGCTTTGTTGAAATCTGCTAGCTTAGGACCCGATACCTTGGTGATCTCTTGAGCAATCTTCAGGGCCTTGTCAATGAAATCTACAACTTTGTCAATGTCAGCTTCTTTGAGTCCTCGAGTTGTTAACGCCGGAGTACCTGTCACGAAAATATTAACTTTCAGATAGGTGTAGCATGTACATATTTGCAATGCTAAATATAGATTTTGTAAAATTTCATCACAACCAGATGAATAGCATACAGAAGACAAACATGATTTTTTATTTATATAGATAGATAGACTTTGGCACAATAGGGTAGTTTTACTATGATAATTATTTTCCATTATTTTATAGGCAACAGATAATAATACGAAAAAGAAACCATTTTGTTAAAATACAGTTAAAATTGATTTCAATATGAGGCACAATTTATGATCTTAAATGTTGGTATGAGCAAATGTGGGCGCATAGTGGGTTTTTGTGTGTGCAAGTCAATCATCATAGGGCGGCGCTTGATGCATCAGTGTGGTACATTTTTTTTTAACACCCAACAGTCACTATTTACAAGATCATAAGACTCGGTACAAAAAGCGAAATGGCTAGGCCGTGTCATGCAGTAGTGTTTGTTATTTGACAGCCTCCGTGGCGCAGCGGGCGAGTAGCCGGCTGTGAAGCGAGAGGCCGCGGGTTCGATCCCCGCACCGAGCAAATGTTTGTGTGATCCACTTTGGTTTGTTTCGGTGTCTGGGTGTTGTGAGACCGAACGTCTCTCGTAATTCCTGATACCCACGACACAAGACTGGTATGTTACTGTGGGGTCATGACTATGTATGTGACTGTTGGGTGTATTTATTTATTTAGTGTTGTGTGGTGTGTGTAAGGTACCGAGCCGTATCCCGCTGGGGTGCAGCGCGCTCTTGTCGCCGGGCACGGTGTTCTTGTTGCAGGCGACGCTGCACAGCTCGAGCGCGCGCTCGGCGGGCGCGCCGGTGAGCCCCGCGCTGCGCACGTCCACGAGCGCGAGGTGCACGTCGGTGCCGCCCGTCGCGATCAAGTACCCGCGCGCCATCAGCCCCTCGCACAGCCGCTTGGCGTTCTTTATCACCTGGACAAACAGACAACACCTCGCCTTATAGTAGACGATCCCAAGTATCAGTAGTAAGTTTTGCTGGTGGGAGGATACTTATATCCGACCGGATAGCGACCACCGTACACTGGTGCTAAAACCTGCCATAGTGGCCCACCTTGTGTGGGTCGCGTTCCAAAGTCAGCCAGTGTATATCCGATTCTCCCCAGGGGGCTTGCCCCCTGATCCTAACCCTTTTCCCATCCCTTTTTCCTTCCCCTCCCCCTTGGCCCTTTGGCAGGCCGGCATGATCTTGCCGACCTACGATGGACACATTGTTTGTCGTTAGTCGACACTATTCATGGCTTGCACTACACTTACCATCAGGTGTAGCGTAGTCACTTTGCCGTGCCAGGATAAAAAAAAAAAAATATATATACAGTAATACCTCAGACTTACGCGATAGGTGGGACCGAGCTATAACCGTGTAAGTCGAATTCGCGTAAGTCGGGGTACAACTTTGCATGCACTTTTGAGTGACATAATTTGCGGTTATCAATAAAACACAACGTATGTAAAACAATTCAACGCGGAACACGTTCGAACCTGTCGTAAACGGACCACTAACATGGCGGAATAGCTGAGCTGACGCGCGCGGCCATCAAAAAGAATAACCGCGTATCTCCGAATTCGCGTAAAACGGGGTAGCGTAAGTCGGGGTATTACTGTATATATATATTATCAACATTTGGTGTCAATTTTGTAAGGGTTAATCTTAAATCTCCTCGGCTAATGATGTCCAGTCTGTTTCTTTTTTTCGTTAGGAGATTGGCAACAGCGCTGAACACCCTTTCCACTAGGTATGACGATGGAAAGGAAATTAAAAATTTTTCGCTATATTCCATAATACGGGATAAGTAACGGGTATGTTGTTTTGCAGCCAGAATTGCTGATATCCGTTTTTAAACTGAACCTTAAGTTCTTCGATTGTAGTTAGTTCAGTCAGTTCCTCTTGTATTATGACATTCGTTTCTTCTATGTCACCATATGGATTAATTATCCACGGTGGTATTACCATAGTCAAAATATCCTCAAACCTAGATTAGAACCTAGATTAGTGTTGAGATCCACTATCGTGGACCCCATTTTCATTTCATGAACCCCCAAATTTTTTTTCGCTGTCGTAGACCCCTTGCAGGTTGTCATAGACCCCCAGGGGTCGATATAGACCACTTTGGGAATCACTGCTCTAGAGTGTGGTGACTTCATCACAATAATTGTTATAAATAATGGCACATACGCGACAAAGCGCAATGAAGCAATGCTGCGGTCACTCAGGGATCTGCTCATATTATGTAAACATCCATGGAGCGACATGGATAGCTGTAGTAGTGACTCCAGCTAACCTTAAGAACTTAGTAAACCACATAGCAACTATGTATGGTGGAATCATAAGAATAAAAATATGATAATTTTATGTAATCAAGATAATTATGTCATAATAATTTTGATTAACTAAAAAAAACAGATAAAACTTTGTTATTTCTACAATTAGCATAATTATGACACCATTATTGTTATCAATGGGTTTTTAACATCATTTTGATGGCCTTATGGATAACATGTGTGTTATTATTATGGATAGCCTTTAAAGCGGGGTACACAGAGTTCAATGTTATTCGTAAACATACTATACATTATTAACATTAATTTGTTATAATATTACAGTCTAAGGATTCACTCAATTTGTGTTAGAATTTTCAACTAAAAAATCACGCATGAATTACCCGGGACTAGAATGTATCCCTGGTATGGCCACATGCTCGCCCACTATCATATCATAGGACAGAAATAACCTCCGGGAGACGTGGGTGCTCTAGTTGCGCCTCTACCTACCACTACAGGTATAAAGGCGTGCATGTATATAGATTTATACAATATATAATTAAAATCGTCTCAGTCTAATCATGCGATGTGTGACGAATTATAATTTCATATTATATGAGAAATTAAGTGTGACAATAATTATATAGTAATGATAAAAAAAATATAATAATTACGTCGTGTATTATTTGTCAAGCGATATGGATTTATTGTATAATGTTATACTTGATTGTACTGTTTTTCTATGCTAATTAAAGAATAAGAATTAATTTAAGGATCCTGGAAGGATTGATATCCTGCATGCCAGGATGTGCCATATTTTCATCAGTCCCCACTTTGACGATCTGCAGTTTTTTGAAATATGTTTTTTTTCTTTTATTAATGTTTTGTACTATTTATATGTCAATAAAAAACTTATCAAAAAAGGATACTAGAAATATTTGTTGTTTTTTTATCGCGACCAGAAAAACCCCTAAAATTCGGGCTTCCAAACCAGAATACTCCCTTAGTATAATATACTAATAAACTTATAGGTCGATAGACAGTAATTTACGCTTAATTAAACCATAAGGATAAAATAATCACCTGTTTCTGGTAGTCAACGAATTCCTGTGTAGTGGCTTGCTTCATGGCCGTCGCTATGGCCGCTATGGCGTGGTTGTGAGGGCCGCCCTGCAGTCCCGGGAACACCGCCTGGTTGATTTTGTTCTCCAAGTCGTACATAACTTTCTGTCCGTTAGCCTTCACTGAGCGCACGCCCTTGCGGAAGAAAATGACGCCGGCACGTGGCCCCCGCAATGTCTTGTGCGTCGTCGTTGTTACTATGTCACAGTACTCAAACGGGCTTGGTATCACACCTGTCATCAAATAATTCGATAATACATATCTATTTTATTTATTTGCACTTCATATACATTCTTCTTTAGAGTGGTAGAGCCACGCTGTAGATAGTTTTGTCTACAGCATGAATGGGCTGGCTCGACCGGGTCGTTACCACTGTCTCACAGAAAACCGACGTAAAGTAGCGGCTTGCTGCTGCGTTTCGTACGGTGAGTGAGATATCCGGAGGCCTAAATCCCCCTCCCTTTCTTTCCTTTGAGGTCGGCAACGCGCCCGTGATTCTTCTGGTATTGTGGGCGTACATGGGCGGTGGAGATCGCTTACCATCAGGTGACCTACTTGCTCGTTTGCCGGCCTATACTATAAAAAAAAATACAACATATGTATATAGGCGGACTGAATGCCAAAGGCATTCTCTACCAGTCAACCTTAGGATGGTGCAGAGATAGAGAAGGTAGGTGCATCAAGTATAACAAGGAATACATATCACGGCGCAATTGAGATTTAAAACGACTTACAAATAATATTTACTCGTTTCTTTATTTCGGTAGTCTGAACCCAAATTCTTGCTTGTACATTTTATAACATAAGACATACTATTATGTCTGTAACGAGATGAAATCTGGACGGTGGTGGAAAGGGCCGACATTTTTGAAGCAGATTAGAGCCAGTAAAATAACTGGTTATTATGAGATTATATTTTATGTCTCGGGATAATGAGCGCATTACAGTTCCATTCAGTACTTTGTAATCAATATTTCTGAGTGGTATGACAACTGTTTATGAGGTTACCATCAGGCGAGCGATATTTGATTCTGTCACAAGCCTCTCGGGAGAATCGGATGTGTACTGGCTGATGCTGGATCACACCTTGTGTGTGGATCACTTTGAAAGGTCTTAACACAATGTGAAGAAAAGTTTATTAGGTTGTTTATTTTCAGTAGATTTGTGATTTCGAATTTATTTTGCATGGAAACTATTCCGGAACAAAAAGCATTTCATTTTTAAAGATTTATAGCCAGCCCAGTTATTTTACGCCTATTGTATGATGCGCATTTCGCATCATATTGCGATAATGTAAATGAATTTAATAAATAACTATAACGCCTATGGATTCTTGACCTAAATCGACATTTATCTTGTTTTGCTAATAGATACGGTTCATTGAGATTCAATAGTAAACATATTTGTTATGCAGCATTATACATTTACTGTAACAATAACAAAATGGCGTAATAGAAGTTTGATATCAACAAAATTCATGACTTCTGTAGGTATCAAATACAATAACTACTTTGTCATGGACATCGACAAACATTTATATTTTCATGATAAGTAGGCAAACCACAATATGTTTAAGAAACTTTTTGTCTCCACAAAAAATATTTATGGTACCTACTTATAGGTTGTCAAACCAATGACGTCCTGGGCTGAAATTCAAAGTTTTTTTTCAAATCGTAAAAGTTAATCTACCGGGATTTGAATTCGTACCCTGTATGGCGATAGGCTCGTCACTTATGACGTCGTGGGACGAATATCAATTCTAGTTCATCGAGCTCGTATGCGTCCTATGGTCAGACATGTAATAGTTGTATCTCTGCTTATTATCCAGGGATGTAAGCGTGAGCTTATGTGCATGAAAGATATTTACCTGCAGCGACAAGCCCGGAAATATGAGCCATATCGGCCATAAGATACGCTCCATTCTCGTCGGCAATTTCGCGGAATCGTTTGTAATCGAGACACCGGGAATAGCAGCTGATACCGGCGATTATAAGGCGAGGTTTGAATAGTCTCGCAGTTTCTGCTAGCTTGTCGTAATCTATCAGCCCAGTCTTTGGATCCACCTAAGGACAAGGGTAGGTATTAGAAAACCAGACAAATACGAATTACATTGTTAACCATCCTTCGCGATTTTAAAGAAAATATAATGTCCCAATATCCCAATATAAGCCCAAATCCCTCTCCCCTTCCCAATCCCTAATTATCCCTTTCCTTTAAGGTCGGCAACGCGCCCGTGATTCTTTTGGTATTGTGGGCGTACATGGGCGGTGGAGATCACTTACCATCAGGTGACCCACTTGCTCGTTTGCCGGCCTATGCTATAAAAAAAAAAGTACACTAATTAGCCCGCACAATTTTACCCGCGTGCTTATTACTGCTCCGCTCCCGTGTGCCGTAGCGTGATGATATATATGTATATATATCTAGGAATCATCGTCTCCATGGTTCATCGTATGGTATGAGTATGACCACCATCATACAAGTTAATCAAAAGTTACCTAGTAAGATACAAAGTTCGCCCTGCAGCCCCTTTTTTGCGGGGAGAATTTTATAAAGATGTAAAACACGCCTCATTATTTTAATTAGCTATATTTGTGCTCAATTTTACAGTAGTATTCCGTTAATAAGTTTCACACAAAGTTCAAATTAATCCTCCGTCTTTCCCATATTATAATGTAAATTTCCAAAAATCCTTTCTAAGCGGGCCTTTTCATTACGCAAACTATTATCTGACCAATCTTTCATCAATTTTACTTTTATAGAAGAAAGAACATGAAAGGCGTGTGTAGTGTACTAAAAATATCCGTTATTAACATTTATTTTAAACAAAAATATACACAATCTCACTAGTTTATATCAGTTTGTTGTTTGTTTTTTCAAGTTCAAGTTATCTATAATTTATCTTTTGGTTAAGGGCAAATTCATTTATTTACTAAAAATAAAATCTGAAAACAATGGCCTCATTTGATAGCTTCAATTATAAACGCCAGCTTAGTAACATAATCGCTAATGGTCGTAAGCCAAATTAATGCCGGTGCGTAACACTATAATTGTACATACAGCGAGTGTTGGATCATATTTATTGTATTTGTATTGTATTAATGTCAGGCAGGTCTTCGAGTTACATCAGCTCACATTTCTGGAACCATTTCATACTTAAAGTCAGATTGTATGGGAATTCCACTTTCATTAGATTTTAATTATAATGAAAGTTGGTATAACACTCAAACTTTATGGCCGCTTTGAAGTTAGTTACACCCGCCCTGTACATCTCCCTTACCCCGTTAACCCTTTAGTCTCTTGAAAACAACAACTGCTACACTGTTCGTGACTAACTTCAGAGCGGCTATAAACATTGACGATAACTATAGATTACGTTTTTATGATTCCTTGTTTGTTACAAAATTCAAAACCCTTCTTGTGGAGTAGGTTCATGACATGTGACCACATATTGCATACAAACTTCGGCGTGTGTGTGTGTGTGTGTGTGTGTGTGTGTGTGTGTGTGTGTGTGTGTGTGTGTGTGATTTGTGTGTCAGCATTAGTCTGCACTATTATTTATATTTTATTTATTAGGAAAAGAAAACAGTTATGTACACAATGAATATTTATAATAAACGTTTACATTCTAAATTTAAAATGTGTTATTAGAATAAAACTTTGTGTCAAATAATATGGTTTGGCTACATTGATCACAATAATAAGAACCTTCGCCGAAGCCGCGCAATATGGCCGTAACATCGCGAATCAATTGTGGGATTTTGTTTTAGCGTATCGCTCTATTCGGTCTATTGTATTTCAATGTTGATTGATCAACTAGATTCGAACCGTGTGTACCCGTTATTATGTTAATAAGTATTTTATTGAAACTGAACATTTTGAGACTAGTTACTGACTGAAATATCATGAAATATCTTCCGTATTTTATGAGATTTCAATCTATGACCAGTAGCGCAAAACATATTTACCAGAAAATTAAAAAGCAATAACTGTGTTCGATACAATTTTGACGGAAACAGTAAGGTGTGGCGCAGATGGTTTGAGTGGCGGAAAAGATTTCTCACCGGTCGCAAAACTCACGAACCATGCAATATGAGTTGATTTTAATTTATTATTGAAATGGTGTCGGTTTGCCTTCACTCTGTTCATTTCCATTATATTCTGTCAATCCCATTTTATTTGTAAGTCTAGAACTCATATAAAAGAAATTGAATGTTGTTTTGTGGTGTATTATTTGGTTCTGAAATTATTACTTACTTTGTAAGGCATACTTTCGAAGAACATCGATGTGGCTGAAATCTTCTTGGTTGGTGTAAAGAATCCATGGGTCAGATGTCCCCCGTCGGGTAGGTCCAACCCCATGATCCTGCCATGGGGCTCCACAACGCCAGTGTAGACGGCAAAGTTAGCCGGTGAGCCTATGGCAAAAATGTAATGTGTTATTATTCATGTTTGTATATTACGATTCAAATAACAACAATATAGTCTTGCACCATATTGTGATGTCTTTGCTTACAAACTGTGCTCACTTCAATAGATTTTGTAACACTAACGCATAGTTCAATAGTGTAGAAATAGTTCATTATCCTACTACTACTGTACGAGTAAATGTGAAAGCCCGGATATTTGTGAATTTGAATGTTTGATAATAACAGTTAATAAATAATAGTTAAGGCGTGATTGAGCCTTAACTACGGAATAGATTTGTATGAAATTTGGAGGATTGGTAGACCTACTAAAACATTCAGCAGAAGCTAAAGGTCAACAAGAGTTAATAGGTAATATTTGAAGTATAAAAGTACCTATCTACTAAACTTAATACAACCTAACCAATTACTGCCATTTGACCATCATAGTTAGTTGTGTAATATACTTTAACTGAATTTCTAATTCAACCCTGAAATATTTACTTTCACCACACAAGGTTGCAAACAATGTCTTAAAAGCCAGGTGATATTTTCGATTGTACTACATGGCACTGTTACTATGCTAGTCTTTAGGAAGAATTTCTGGATAATTAACTTGAATAGTGAAATAATTATCAGTTTCATTTATTGAACTATACATTGTTTTGTAATATAGTTTTAACTATAAATAGTTCAATAAATGAAGCAGAAAAATAAATGAAACTATAGAGAAAAAACACCTGAGTATGGCTGGACGTTGACACCCCATTCTTCAGCATTTAATCTATAAGCTTCGAGTGATCTCTTCTGTGCAAGCAGTTCTATTTCATCAATGTATTCATTGCCTCCATAATACCTAAAATAAAACACATTATATTTTTTATTAATTTGCAGTGAAACAACTTAATATGGTTTATTTAGGTATACTATAATAGCAGCACCATATAATAGCATTTTATACATAATACATAATATTGTGCCTGGTGTTATCCCGCATTAGTGCCAGGGTTCCACTTCCTACTAAGATACCTTCACTTGGCCCTGTCTTGGATATTCTTCATAGTGAGACTATTGACTATGTCTACATCTCATATGGCAAGCCAGCATTTCTTGTTTGTTCATGTGACTGTATCCTGGATGTGACCTGGCACCAGGATTTGTAACAGGCATACTCCTCTAGTTTCAGACTGTTGTATTCAAGTGTATCCTTCCACCCACCCTACCCTTTGCTCTGGGCACTGTTTGTCATCGTCTACTTGTGCTAATGTCATCACCATGCATGAGAACTCATGAAGGCTGTTCTTGTGTTCATGCCATGAAGCGTAGCACTGAATAGATAAACAATCAGCATAGAGCCTCTGATGGACACCAATGATTATGCCCCCAACAAATTGCATCCTGAGGCAAACAGTCAATGGTCTGCAGATCAAAAACAAGAATATAACTGTTTTTTCTTTGCCATGTATGCCTCGACCCGCAATATAATTGTGAACTTCAGGTCCATGGTACCACACCCTATAATTACAATAACTTTTTTGCCAAAATATTGTATTTTGCTGAAAATTTTGTTTAAAAGTGATTATTACTTATAAAGGCCACGCATATGCAGGCCACACATTACATTAAAGAATTTCATTAGTGTACAAACTAGCTCATTTGTGTTAGCAGGATTTTGCGTAACAAAAATACTTTATAATATTTCTATTATTCTTCACTCAATAGTTTTAAGGCATTTCCCAGCCAAAAGGGATTTACATTTTATTATAACCATGTTATTTTATTAGGAATGTGAAATGGACCCACCTCTGATGTGGCATGCCCTCGGAGTACTTATTGTGCAGACATGTGCTCAGGCACTGTAGTACAGGAATAGAGGTGAAATTTTCTGATGCAATCATCTCCAGTCCTGCATGTTGGCGACTTTTTTCTTTTTTAATAATGTCATATAATTCAGGATCTGTATCCCATAGATTTCCGTTCATAAGTTGGCTACTCATGGCTGGGGTTGTACTCAAACGTCTTGCTAAATGTAACTTCTGAAATTTAATATAGCTTTCTAAACTTTCTTCACTTGTGAAGTCGTTAGCGGAAAAATAATGACTGAACTAGTAATTGCCAAACGTCCAATAATATAATAGAGGACCGCGACCTGACATTGATAAACAGGCGATGCAATCACAAACAAAAGTTGATAATAGTCTTTATCACACGGTTGTTACATTATTATTTCGTATGAACGTGCGTTTAATCTCAATAATTGCAAAATAAATTAGTGAACCGTACATAATAAAGGATCAAAATAAACTTACAGATATATTGTAAAATTAGTTTATAAAACTTTCTAATACACCCAAACAAGTTTTAACCTAAACTTTCCACAGCATGGTTAACTGGGAAACGATTGATGATAACAAAAAGAGCGGCTAATTTATGTGACGTAGGTAATCGGTTCATTACTTGCCTCAAAGTCGATTTTCCTGTGCACTGGTGAGACGCAACTTCTAAAAAAATGTGACGAAATCCTCGTAGAATTTTGTGTTATTGCGTAAATACTAGTTTTAACTAACGTTTTATACATTTCGTAGTGCGATGTTATTGTCTGTCCTCACAAATAAATAATGAACAAATATGTTTTTACATAGGTAAACATAATTAAGTTTATCTTTGCCGATAACCCAATATGAACTCTACGCCGAGTTTGAAGTTATACTTGAGAAGTTGAATTTTGAATATGAGCATTTAGACCGGTGATTATCCGGTTGAAAATGCTAAAAATAGAAACAAATTTATAGTAGAATCAAACCCATTGTAAAAGGAAGAGAATACAACAAAATTGATAGGAAAAATAAATTACCGGCGATCTGAGGTCGGGAAGTGGGAAGGGGGGGGCTTTTAAGGGTAAAAAACGGTTTATCTCGATTTCCGGAAAAACTACAAGCCCTATGGAAAAAAGTTAAATCGCAAAGTTGTAGGTAATAAAAAGATCTACAACTTTTGTATACATACTTTCTTCACATAACCTCAAAATATATGTGAAAAATTCAAATAACCAAGTTTTTTGTTTTTATTTTTATCTATTATAATAAATCATTTTTTTTCACGAAATTTGGTGAAAACTTACCTTTTTGTATCCCAAATACACTGTAATTTTTTTGATTTAAAATATTTATTTTTGCACCTTATTTTGACCTAATATCGAAAAAGCAGCCTAATTTTCAAACGAAAATTGTCACGTCAAAATATGAGCTTTTTTAAAAAAGTTTGATGGTTTCTTGTTCATTGAATTCCCTACTTTCTGATGGTGTAAAAAAATATATACATTACTATGGTAAATGTGCTCAGAAAATGCAAAGAAACGAACTACTAAATAACAGGTAGTAAGGCCCAGACCCACCTAGCCCCTTCCCCACTTCTTTATGATGGGCTAAAATTTTCCGTAGATCACTCAGGTATATAAGTTATATTAAAATAACAATAAAGAGGCATCTACGCATATAATTTAAAGAAGATTCTACAACTTTCTCAAAATATTGTAGATATGTCTATTAAATATTAACTTATAACTTTACATTTTCTGAGCACATTTACCATAGTAATGTATATATTTTTTTACACCATCAGAAAGTAGAGAATTCAATGAACAAGAAACCAACAGACTTTTTTAAAAAAGCTCATATTTTGACGTGAGAATTTTCGTTTGAAAATTAGGCTGCTTTTTCGATATTAGGTCAAAATAAGGTGCAAAAATAAATATTTTAAATCAAAAAAATTACAGTGTATTTGGGATACAAAAAGGTAAGTTTTCACCAAATTTCGTGAAAAAAAAAATGATTTATTATAATAGATAAAAATAAAAACAAAAAACTTGGTTATTTGAATTTTTGACATATATTTTGAGGTTATGTGAAGAAAGTGTATATACAAAAGTTGTAGATCTTTTTATTACCTACAATTTTGCGATTTAACTTTTTTCCATAGAACTTGTAGTTTTTCCGGAAATCGAGATAAACCGTTTTTTACCCTTAAAAGCCCCCCCCTTCCCACTTCCCGACCTCAGATCGCCGTTAATTTATTATTCCTATCAATTTTGTTGTATTCTCTTCCTTTTACAATGGGTTTGATTCTACTATAATTTATTTATGTTTCAAATTGGAAAATCACGGGTCTAATTCTATTAGTTGTGATTATGAGTGTGAGATAGCGTTGCCGGTCTACGGATTTTTCCGTAGATCTACTGCTCTTGAGGTTTGCTATTATTGAATTGATTTGATTCGTTTTGCCGTCTATTGATTTCTACGTTGTGAGATTTTGTTTACTTCAAAATAACCTTAAAAATAGTTTAGATCTATGGATTTTTCTTAAGTCAATCTACAGAATTCTCAGATCAAATATGAACAAGATACGGCCATAGCGTAGCCTGTGGTGAGACAGAGAGACCCAGCGCTTGTGTTGTCAGAATGTAAAAAAAAATCCATAATTATTTTATTTTTTTATTATATTTTAGTGAAGATTCTTAAAAGTAAAATAAAATACTATTAAAGGCTATGTATAGTATATTGCCCTATATCCTTATTTACACATTATTTTATATGCAACATTAATTTAAATATTAAAATAATTAAAAAAATCGCGTGTACCCTAAAAATAGTGTGAATATCCTATTATTCATAATACCAATTAGTGTCATTAAAATTACGGGATAGTGAATTAAATGTTAGGTTTCACTTATTTTTTGTAATAAAAAGATGTGAATGGTTAATTTCTTTATTAACACAAATTATGATACACGGGCTAATAACTTTCTAAGGTGTGGTCAAATTGAAGCAAATATAAGTACTAGTGTACGATATAAGTATTTCAACTGTACTACCAAATCATGTGAATGCATTGCTAGGACATAAATAGCGCATTTTCTTTTTCCTCTAATGAGTAACATATCGACATTAACGTGATGTTATATGATGTCTAGTTTTTAATGACATCCGGAAGCGAAGCTCCTGTTATGCTCTATTGCAACCGTCGGTGTGAGAGAGAGTAATAGCGCGTCGTTTTGCTAACACGCCCCTTCATTGACCTTTAAATGTAACTAATTTTGTATGAAAATTTCTGATACGTTCTATCTTTTGCGAAATCAGTTTTTAATTTTATTTTTTGGTGACTTGCATACTACTTGAAAAATGCAGGTAACACATCTTAGCATTTTTAGTTGGTATCCAATTGATTCCACCGGTCGCTTGGATCCACCGATTTCTTTGTGATGGATCTTTAGGAAACCTGCAAATAAGACAAGACGGAAGATAAATTTCACTTCTTTCAGGAAAAAGTATTGAGTATTATATAACATATTATAAAAATGTATTATCTACTTAAATAATAATTTATAGGCATTTAGCTTTAGTAACCGGCAACACTATTTTTAGGTTATAAAGTTAGATTTATACATTAAAATAAGATTTACGTAACAATTTTACCAAAATCTTGTGAAAATACTCGCCAATACAACAATCTGAAACTATTTTAATTCCCAGAAACAGATTTTATAAGGTACTTACATGGGAAATGTGACACCATGATTTTTTCGCTCGTTACGGCTTTTACACCCAAAAAAACTACACCCAACCATCATTAAAATGCGATTTGATTACTATTTTAATACAAACACTATTAAGAATCGCTATAAACACCTTAAAAACGTCAGGAAGTCCAGAAAACAATCACGCTACGGTTTGTTTGGCAAACTTCGAACCGTGACAAACAGAAATTATAGGCTACGCTGAAAGGGACAGCAATATTATATAAGCATCTTTGTCTAACACGTTCAATTACCTATATAATTATCTCGTTTTGCAGGGAAATCAATCTGTGATGGTCCTATCTATGGAATAGATAATCTAAGACAGAATTCTACGGATCTTTCTGTTCCATTCTTTTTTTTTTTTTTTTTTTTTATTTATGGCTCTTGCAGTACTATGCATTTAGCCAGTGTCAAGTACAATTCATTCTCAAGTTTTTTTTACAAGAACGATGAAACACGGGTGCGGTCGATTTCAAGGTCTTGTCGGAGTTTTGGTGTTAACTCCTTTCAGTACGATTCTTAATTCACTTATTTCAATGTTTCCATACACTGTTCATCACCGTCAATGTTTATTGAACAAATCCATACCACTTTTATACAACAAACACAACTCTAAACTAGTTTATAAAATAAATTAAAATAAGCGATGAACTGCACTGTCAGAATTCCCGCTAAAACTCCTCCTGTTCCATTCTACGGATTTTTGAAAATCGGATCTGAAAACTGGTGTTGCTTAAAAATCGATAGTTAATCGATTAATTGATAGTATTTCAACTATCGAAACAATCGATTGTCTGAGAAATTTATCGATATATCGTTTATTTTCTTTTTTATCGTCCCTAGCATTTTTTTTTACAACAAATTGATGTCTCTGCTGGGGGAAATCCCGGTGACCTGGTGTAAATTAGTACTAAGGGCAGTGTTGCCAAGTTGTAGGGAATTCCGAAATATACGAATATATTCAAACCGATAGTGAAATGGATGGGGAGGGGGCACAACTCCTCCAAAGTGAATATGCGGATCTAATCGCATCCATACCAACAGAAATACCCGAAATTCAAACTCTTCCAAGTACGTCTGCTACAGAGACCAAGTCCAAATCCGATGATTTGCCTTTTTTGCCCAATAAGGTACATCACACAACACCAGTCGTTGAATCGATAAATGATGTTCGTCAATATTTAGAGAACCCAAAGATTGATAAACATGATTGTCCTTTAAAATATTGGGAAAAAATCAACTAATGTGTTGTGTATGATGGCAAAAAAATATTTGTGTTGTACAGCGACATCTGTTCCTTCAGAACGAATATTTTCCAAAGCAGGGCTCATTATGAATGAAAAAAGAAGCCGGCTGAAGGAAAATAATTCGAATATATTAATTTTTATCCATCAAAAATTAAATATGTTTTAAAATTAATTGAATATGTTCAATTGTTAATACAAAAGTATAATAAGTTGTGTTTCATTTTATACTTATAAAAATCTCGAAAACAATAGATTAAATATCGATGAATCGATTGTTTTTTTTAAACAATCGATACTATCGGAATCTCAAACAATCGATGTTTAAGCAACACTACTGAAAACACTGTCTGAGGACCTACTTTTTTATTTGTTCCATAGGTTAAGATCAGGGACCATGCTGCCAAGTCTTATTTATTCTCTTTATTTCAAAGAATGACAAATAAACTCAAGATCTGGCTGGCGTTTTGGTGTTAATTCCATTCATTACGATGCTCTTGAGTGCCTACCTACTTGAGCCAAGTTAAGTCTAGACATAGAGTGAAGTCTCCTTCTTTTTTTATTGAAAGCTTCTCAATTATTATTCAATTCAATTAAATTGTTTAAAAATTAAATTTCTAGTGTCTGAGTAGGAAAAGACACACCCTGTTTTCCAATTACAGCACTAAAGCGCATTATGCTGCATAATGCTCAGCGTTGAATGTTTCAACTACAGCAACGCTACGCACAATCAAGCACTCTCAAAAGTACTGCTTTCGGGTGATACATGCAATCGATACCAACTCAGTAACAGAAAATTAACAAGTGTTTTTTCTTTAAGTTGGCATTGATCGAAATTTTATTTATATTATTGTTAGTAATTAATATTGTTTATTGTTGAGAATTTTTTATAAGCTTTCGTCTTATCGTAGTGTTTTCGAAATATTCAAAAGTTAATTTAGACCCTGTTAAAAAGTAAATGTAAGGATGGATGAAGGTATAAACATTGACTATTTATATTTTTATTCTCAACACTGAACTTAGCGCACTCTGGTGGTGCACTAGAAAACTAATTCACGTTCCAGTTAGCATTAAGCACACTTCGGCATTGTGCGCCACTGAGTCGCATTATGCTCTGTAATTGGAAAACAGGGACGGTGTAGAGCTTAGATAGTATTCTCTGTCTGCGGTGTAGAGGGTGAATATTTTGTTATCTGTGACTCGGTACTAGTGATGTTCATGTACAAAAAACATCGATATTTTTTCCGATATAATATATCGTGTACAAAAAAATATCGATATTTTTTCCGATATAATATATCGAAATATTGTATCGATATATAGCGATATATCGGTCAAAAATATCGATATTTTCGATATATCGAATTGTAGGAAGGAAAAGACTTTCTTAGAAAATGATTAACAAAAATAATATCAAAGAGCTAAAAAAAAAAAACAACATTCAATACTCATTCTGGTATTTGATGTTGTTTTTTTTTTTTTAGCTACATCCGATAGATTTTCTATTTTCCGATATCCTTATTTCGATATATCGGATAAAATATATCGACTTCAATGATTCGATAGTATCGCATTGATTCGATATATCGGATAAAATATATCGATATTATATATCGACTTCAATGATGCGATAATATCGCATTGATTCGATATATCGAATAAATGTATCGATATTTTATCACATATCGATATATATCGAGCACCCCTACTCGGTACTTTGACGTAAGTAGGCATGAGCTTGAACATGATTTAATCACAAGGAAATTATTTATTAGTAATGTATTTTAGATACATCGATATTTCCGGTGATATAATGGAGTTAATATATGATATAATAATTATATATGTAGTGGGAGTGCGCAAATAAAGCATTAAAATCGGTCTATATTTTTGTAGAAAGAGGCAAGCAAGTTAGTATTCTGTCTCTTTTTAACATTGGGGAAAATAGTCCACTAGAAAGAGAAGAATTACTAACTCATGTGCCTCAACGTCACAGCTTTTGGACCGTTTTTTCTCTATGGAGCGCGCACTCCCTATATATTATTACTCCAAGGTGATATTATATAGCTACTGAATTGGTATATCGATACTTTAAATTAAGTATCAAAATAATAACTGAAAACAATATATTTTTAAAAATAGGATGATATGAAATGTGCACTACAATAATGTTTAATAAGCGAAAAAACTCATATATTTGTCAAACCTATTTAATTGTATTTTTTTTCCACATATCAAAATCGATATTGATATCTTTAAAAATATCGATGCGATAAAAATCAATACTTCTGTGCACTTTCGACCAATGATTAAAAAATCTATAATGCCTGCATACATATTAGACGAGCTTAGGCCAACACGAGCGTAGGCAAGTTAATACAAAGCAAGCGCTAGTGCCTAGACGTTCGGTTCGGAAGTTTATCGAAAACCAATGCAAATGGCCAATATAGGCGAGTTTGGAAGAGATGCCCACACGTTGGGCGCTGACAGTTTGACAGCCTCCGTGGCGCAGTGGGCGAGTAGCCGGCTGTGAACGGCCGTATTTTAGCTTGTACCATACTGTCCACATTATCTATATCCATATACATCAAAATTACTTTGCGGCCGGATGAGCCATTTTCTGTTATCGATTTGTTTACATGGAAACTGTTATTGTGTGGAAAGATTTCGTTGATGTTAAAATATTCTTAAGATTTTAAAAGAAACACGGTGTTCTATTTAGAACAATAATAAATTCGGTTTGCGAAGATGCCTAAATATAGTGATATTGGGCGCCGAATAAAGACTAGGAAGAACTAGGAATCAACCAAATATCTCATTACACCGGTACGTTCTACATACACCTAGTATAGGGTCAGGACTATCTTGACCCAATATTAGGTTAACCCAATATTAGGTTTCTTTGTATCAGAAACTACGAGAGACTTATGGTCCCACAACACCCAGACCTGAAACATATATTTGTGCGTCATACAAACATTTGTCGCGAAGCGGGAATCGAATTCGCGACCTCTCGTTTCATAGCTAGCTACTCACCTGCGACATAGAGACTCATGACATTTCTGTTAGCAAAAAATGGGACTGTAAACACTCAATTGAGTTTATGTATATGGTTGTATAAAGACTATAATAATAAACTGAAATATAAGATTAGATTCTTGAACATGTATTAACATTGCTACAGTGCCCATATTTTTTTAGCACTTGCGAAATTTTATCATAAACTAATGTTTTTGAGTGTAAGCCCCATAAATAATCTAGGTGATTAAATTTTGCGTAAGGTATCCTATAAAATTCAAGAACATTAGGTAGTCTACTCATAGTTTTTCGTGCGTCTATAACATCTACAAGCCAGTCGTTATCACTATAGAAGATAACAATAGGTGCATTCACCCTCCCAATGTCATATAAAGGCGCAGTTTTGTTACCATATACTTGAATATTTTTCTTTTCACCATAATCAAACTTTTGAATATTGCCTGAATTTATATCCTGAAAATATTTTATGAGTTGCTTTGTGGACGACCCCGCCGGTGCATGGTGGGCAATGTTAGGTATATTTGTTATATTTAACAGCGAATAATCGTAACCAAAAAATATAAATGCTGCGTTTGTGCAAATAACTGTTGCCACTGGGAGTCCTGCTACACCACATATTACGCTAGAAATTGCTCTTGTTAATTCATTGCTTGGTAAAATTTCGTTGGGGTAGCCCAAATGTTTATATAAAAAGTACTCCTCATCAGCAAAAAGGGCAAGAGCTCTCATTGCTGGACTCTTCAGGTTAGATATATATCCTGCGATGGCCATAGCAATCATTAAAGAAATTTTGTTGTTATATTCTGGGTGCGCAGAGCACATTAATAAGAATGCGCGGGTTCCTTGAGAATGCCCGATATAAGTTAAAGATGAATATCCACTGACACGCAATACGTAGTCTACCATCGTCGGTGTATCAATTTCACCGATTTCACTGAGGCTGAAGTTCCAGTATGCAGAGTCCTTGTCGGGATTAAGAGTCTGGTGCATTCTTGAATATTTGTTGCCACGTGCATTGCCCAACCAAACGTCATAACCATCTCTAGCCAGCAAATAAGCTATTCCGCTATCTGGTCCTGCTATTATGAAATCATCTGCACTCAACAGCAGACCGTGGAATAAGAATATCGGTGGGCCGCCACATGGAATTCTAAACATTGTCAGAATGTATCCGTCCCTTGTTGTAACATGATGGGTCTCTACAGGAAAACCATGTTTTTTAATCAACTGTGTAGCGTTTAAGTGCAGTTCTTCATTTTTGAGACCAGACTGATATTCACGGTAATTGGATGGTTTCAAGAGTAGAGCGCTTGCATCTAAAGTAGACCTTCCAAAATACTTCAGAGCTTGCAAAAATCTTCGTAAATCTGCTTTGGTGTCGTTTGTCCCGATCGCTGAGCTGCCATGTAACATGTCCGTGAATATGAAAAAGAAGAATACAAATGTTTTAGTAATCGCCAGCATATTGGAAACTATTAAGATAAACAATAACACTTCGAATTTCACTTATATACTCTTATTTACACGCTACCGGTTGTAATTAAAGGTTATCGCGACAGCACTTCATTGCCGCTGTCTAACACAATAAAGGCGGTTTTACACTGAAGCATGGGTGTGTTGCGTCGCGTCGGGTCGTTGTGTCTTGACTCTTGATACATAAGTACTTACTTTAAATGCAGACAACATGCAAGTTCTTTTAATTGTATTTAGTATATTATTTTGCAATTGATAGAACAACAGAATTTATTAAGTCAGAAAACCTATTACGGTTCAAAGATAGAGTAATAGATACCTTAAAGGTAGGACAGACAGACAAATCAATTGGGCTTAGTATTTTAACCATCCACTAAAACTACTGTGGAGCGTCTAAGTGGGAAAACGGACCCTGGGAATAAGCTGGGATAACGCCAGGCAGAAATAAAGATAGCACAAGTGTCGGAAGTCTCATTCAAAAAATAAAATGCAACAGCCAGTGGCCGCTTCATATTAGTTTTCTGTGAGACAGTGGTATTAACTCGGTTGAATGGGCGCGGTCCCGATGCGCATGAAACATAAAAACGCTGCAGATAAAACCATCTTCAACGTGACTCTACCACATTAAAACTGTCTACAGCATGAAAACTTGTATAATGTAATATCTCATGTCTGTGTCTTCTAAGGGGTAGGCAGAGATGCAACAGTATATCAGTGGTTCACCGAGCTTATTTCCCTACCGGTTTCGTCGTCTATTGGACGGTCCTATCGCTATACCGGACACAAATTTTGATCCCGGGCAACCCATCTGTGATTTTTTGAATCAAAAACTCAACACAAATTGTTATTGACCAACCTGAGTTTTGAGGCCAAGGCCTCACGGTTTCTTAGGTATCTATCTATCTACTCGTATCTCATCCATCAAATATTAATAATATATATTTTTTTCAGAAACCTTATCATGTCTTTAGCACTTATAATAATATTGGTTTATAGACTAGGACCTGCCCTAGGACCATCCTTTACAAAAACTTTGAAAATAGAAAAAGATCGTCGTCTAATACATCGTTATTAGTGTGATGCGAGCCTAAAGGATGACAATGATGCTTATTGTTAAAACAAATAATAAGTATCTAATTAAATGAGGTCATATTTAAGTATACTTTGTTCTATATAAAACAGTTGTTTAGGAGTCCTTGTAATACTTACATAATAATTCTATTTGTAACTATCTGAAAGTAGCTAACGCCACAAAGATAGATCACAAACTATGGTGCAGTTAAAAACCTAGACACAATTATTGCAACATAAGTATTGTGATATCCATCAGCCTGAATTCGTCCACTGCTGGACATAGATCTTTCCAAGTTCGCGCCGTTGTTGGTCCTCTATCTTCTTCAACGTAAGTCCTAGCTTAAGTCTCTTAAGACGTCGGTCGAGCATTAGTTCGTACTATTGAGGTCGGCCTTTTTTTTTATCCTGGCTCGGCAAAGTGACTGATGGTAAGTGTAGCGCAATCCAAGAATAGTGTCGACCAACGATAAACAATGTGTCCATCGTAGGTCGGCAAGATCATGCCGGCCTGCCAAAGGGCCAAGGGGGAGAGGAAGGAAAAGGGTTAGGATCAGGGGGCAAGCCCCCTGGGGAGAACCGGATATACACTGGCTGACCCTGGAACGCGACCCACACAAGGTGGGCCACTATGGCAGGTTTTAGCACCAGGTTTTATACCTATACTATGACATCTGGCTCCCTGACAAACCTATTCTACATAGCCATAGCAGTATTATTATGGTGTATTTGATGCTGTATATGTTAGTACTTTTTGTGGTAGAGTAGTCATAGTGTTTTAATTTATAATGCATCTAGTTAATACTATTTAATATATAGTTAGGTTAGTTTGTATTTTTGTCGTATTTATAGTTATTTAATACCAAGGATGGAATCACGGATGGGCTCGGCTGAAAATCAGCGCTGTAGCTTATACGCTACAGCACGAAGCTGAGGCGAGTCCATTTTGGTCTTTCGTTCTTTATGTCAGTTTCTTTTAAAATGTACCATTTCTTTTTATTCATGAAAAACCAAATAAATTGTTTCTTTCTTTCTTTCTTTCAGTGTAAGGTGATCGCTATCCGGTCGGACGCAGGTATCCTCCCACCAGCAAGCCTAAACGGCGCTTGGATAGACGTGGACTCCGCTTTAGTAACTTACGACTCCAAGGGCCATCGTTGCGGCGAGCAATATGGTCAGGTCACTGCCACAGTAGTTATTGTCGATTACTTTAGTTCTCCGACGATTCTCCGTATTTCGCGTTTTACCCGTTAGAGAGATTCCAAGCATAACCTTCTACATAGCTCGTTGAGCGATCTTACAATGGTAGATCAACGTATCGGTGCCGTGGTCCGACTTATCAGGCAGGATGCACTGGTCGAACAGTTGTGTTTTTAAGCGCTGCCGTATTAACGACGTAAATATGCGACGCAACTTTCCAAATACCGTCCAAGCAAATCTTTCTGTTTTCAGTCTTAAGTCAAGTTTATTTTACCTAGTTTGAATAACCTGGACTAGGTAAAATATGTCTATAAACAACCTCGTTGCCGATACTGGCAACGGTTTGGATGACATGAGTTCATCCTCATGCCTACGTGTCAGACACGCACAGAAGAATCACGTATGGTGCGTAACATTTCCTTCAATTCTTGCAGCGTTTCCGCCATCGTGACTAAGTCATCGGTAAAGCGAAAGTGTGAAATATACTATTCCTTTACGTATATGCCTCATCCTATCTTGTTTTTTATCCTAGCACGGCAAAGTGACTGCCCTACACCTGATGGTAAGCGTAGTGCAGTCCGAAAAACTAGCCACCACCGATAAACAATGAGTTCAACGGTGGTCACCAGAATCATGCCGGCCTGTATAAATCCTTCTTCCCTCTTCGGAGACTTTTAAGACTGAGTTCTTGGTGTTTCTTCTCGGACTAGTGGGCGTTTCCGAAGCACCGGTATAGATTCAGTGTCAAAATTAATGTAATGTATCTATTACGTACGTGTATAAGAGCCCTTTGTGACCTATTTGCTCTCTTCAGCCTTTACCCACCCAGTGCTGAGTGTAGGTCTTTTGCATTGCACGCCATTTTGTTCTATCCAAAGCAGTCTTCATCCAATCTCTTTTCGCGACATTCACCAGATCGTCGGTCCATTTTAACGGTCGTTGACCCCGATTTCTGTGACCAGTTCTGGGTCTCCACTCCAGTACGGTTATGCCCCATCTGCCATTTCCGTCGAGCCACAATAGAAGTACCTAATGTCGGTAAATCCGGTTCGTCTTTGTATTTCCGTATTTCGGATCTTATCTCGGAGAGAAACACCTAACATGGTTCGTTCCATGGCTCTCTGGATGACTTGCAGTTTGAAGATGACTTGTTGTATGAGCGTTCAAGTTTAGGCCCCATATACCAGCAAGTGGAGAACACGTTGGTTGAAAGCTCTGCGCTTCAGGTTTCTAGTCGTGTGCGGTGCTGGGATTCTTTATCTGGGCTATTCTTTTCCAGACTCTCTGTTTGTCCCAGGTAGACAAATGACATTGAAATGACACTTTGAAACTTTGATTGCAATTACACTTGATTTTGAACTTTGATTGATTGAAATTTTTATATATAAAGAATTTACACACGTACACACTCACGTTTCTGTTTTGCTTAATGTGTTAAAGATCTTTTTTTAGGTACTATTGCAAAAAAAAAACATCAATGTCGCTTAAATAGTCACCGTCAAAGGTTCCCATTGTTCAGGACAAGGGATCTAGTTTAACTTAATTTTTATTACTTCTATAGAATATTTCCCTATATAAATTATTGGCAGAACACCTCGGTAATCGTAGCGAACGTTTAATCTACAAAGGAGCTGTGGACAGTCTACATCTACGTGAGTTTAAAAGCTTATGTAGAATGACAAAATCTAAATCATAATATGTAGTTATGCTTTTATTTCGTTACAATAATTAATAAAATATCGTAAGTTTAATAAATCTTTTAACATTTCCTTATGCCTTAGTCTTATGTATCCCACTCACACAATAAAATAATCAGACAATCTATTCAGTCCGCTTGGCACTCATACACGTTTTCATATACCATAAAAACATACAAGTAGGTATGTACTTGTATCTATGGGAGCACCTCTATGCTTACAGCTTAATTAAAATAGGTTTGACGTGTAACAATTTAATTACATACTTATTTTGTACTTTTGATTAGTTTATTATCTCAAGTTTACCGCAGGCTAAAAATAAAACAAGTTAATGTGTTTTGGATAAGGTTTATTACATATTTATACATAAAGTCGTTGGCGCATCTGTTTGAGACGTTGTTTAATGCTGTTAAATATCGAACTACGATTCACGGGACTGGAGTAGTACATATTACTGCATTAATAACTATTTCTGTAGTACCTTGCATAGGGGTGAAACCGCGAGGTACAGCTGGTAAGTTTTTATTAGCACTTTCAAACTGTTGCTACCTACTTTACGTGTGAATATCGAAAGTATCTATGTAGTGTGGAGTAGATGTTTGATGTTTCCTTTAAAATAATTGATTGTATATGTGTTAACGTTGTCTCATGGAGAAATATGTGTTTTTTAATCGTATACGGTATTATCAGCCACCACTAAAGTTTTTTTCTCGAGTCAACGTACTCAGAAAGTTCAGGAAATGTACTGTTAATGATTCCCAGGACGTCAAGAATGGATTCGTCATTAATTGAAGTAAATGACAAATGAGACTCATGCCTATTTTCCCAAAGGCGCAGGCAGTTACAAATACTGCCCCGACAGTTCGCCGAGATCATTTCCGTCCCATGAAATGATAGGGAGTGAGATAGCGCCATACGGATATAATTATTCCAATCCAAACTCATTTATGATTTTATCGAATGTATTTTGAAATAACTGAAACACGAAATGCGAATGGCCAAGTTGGAATTTGAGCCCAGGACATCATTTTTAGCCTTAGTACACTCCCACTGGAACAGTTAGGCAAAATATAATCATCCAGAATATTGAGTCCATATTTTTGATGTGGCCACTTACAAAATTCAAGTACAAAATGTTTATTAAATCCAAATCCAGTAATAAACATTAATAATTAGATTTAAGAATTTTAGAGAAAACAATAGATGGCGCTTTTTTGATATGCGGGTTAGGAATTAAAATTATACTCTCGGGATCTTCGCTAATTATAGGGAATATCGTAGTATCTAAGATTCACACCGAACTTTGTATTGTCAGCGTGTTTCTCATAATATCATCTTTGCGTTCTGAGCATTGCATCAATACATGTCTTATTTGCGAAGAACCTCAACCGACTACAATATATTTTTAATGTACCTAAAAAATTAAAAATAAATATAATAGTTAAAAAAACTAAAAAACACGCTTTTATAGAAAGTCTTACTAAAAAATAGAAAATAAATTTGAAGACAACAATGTATTTTATTGTAAAAAAAGCGTGGGGTGCTTTTTAAGATACTATCTAAATGATAATCCTTCTACTCATATCTCTCAATACAATAATTATAAAGCTATTGACACCATGCACCCCACGCTTTCTTTACAATAAAATACATTGTTTTCTTAAAATTTATTTTCTATTTTTTAGTTAGACTTTCTATAAAAGCGTGTTTTTTAGTTTTTATTTCAATTATTATTTATTTATAGTGCAGTCCGGAAAACGAGCAAGTGGGTCACCTGATGGTAAGTGATTTCCACCGCCTATGTACCCCTACAATAACAGAAGAATCATGGGCGCGTCGCCGCTTTAAAGGAAAGGGATAAATAGGGATTGGGTAGGGGAGGGGGATTTGGATATCTCACTCACGTACGAAACCCAGGACCAAGCCGCTATTTTGTGTTAGGTTGCTGTGAGATAGTGGCAACGATTCGGCATATTCATGCTGTAAAGAAAGAAGAAAGAAACGATAACGAAAACTATTTTCATCTTTATTTATCCTTTGGGAACTTTTGGGTATGATGGTTTTTCTTCACCGTTAAAGCGATCGATAATTTTATAAGCTGGTAGATCCGCGTATGCGAGGGACCATCTTGGTCGGTACCACCGGTATATGTATCTGCCACCAACCAGCATTACATGTATAAGCACTATTGTGTTATACCTAATACTTCTACAGTGTATATGCTGTATGTTGTTGTGTATGTATTATGTGTTTAAACAGTGTATAAGCATGGTTTTAAGGACATTAAACTCAGTAAACTTACATGTATCGAAGTGAATTGCGCAGGACAGTGTCCTGCGTTACTTCATCATTCTAATTTCAGATAGATGTTGACTTCATCATTCTAATTTCAGATAGATGTTGCTTCTATTTTTTTGGTATTTAAAAGTGCACAGAAAATAACAGTTCATTGTGTTAAAAGAAAATAATAATTAAGCTTTTACCTGTTTTTTATTTGATAGTGTGTGTCTGTGTGTGCTTTATATAAAATAAACCCACGTAAGAGTATTTTATATTTGATACAGACCGGTAACGAATACTTGCGCATCACATAAACATTATATATTGCATCGATACGAGGAACGAACCCGTGGCCTTTTGTTTCATAGCCGACCAGCCTCTGCGCTACGGAGGCTGTTCAAATATATTATGGCCGGTATAGTTAAATATTTTCATATTAGTTTTGCAATTGCTGGTGGTAGGATATTTATATCCGCCCGGATAGCGACCACCGATGAACTCATTGTTTGTCGGTGGTCGTTAGTTTTTCGGACTGCACTATGCTTACCATCAGATGTAGTGCAGTTACTTTGCCAAGCTATGATAAAAAAAAAACAACATCCAATTTTAGAAAACTTTATTCGAAAATTATAACTTATAACTAAAATTATAACTACATGTATAGTAGTATACAATATATTGAACTAATGACAATCATACAAATACTTTTGCGCGACTAAAAATTAGGCCCTTTGGTTGAAATTAATAATAGTGTTTTTTTATAAAGTGAATTGTTTTTGAAAGAGCTAAATCTAATGTGGAATCTATCTCTGTTATAGTCACCATAGTGATTATTCATTATTGTTGTCCGCGGTAATAGCACTCTCAATCACGTTTAAAACTTGCTTATAAACTAATTCATATACATCTTTAGCAAACAAAAAATCTATATGGTTGAAAGTTTCATGCGGCACTTCATAAAATCCAACTTCATTTTGTATTTTGTTACGTAACAAGTTAACGTCAGTAATATTCGATAGCCAATCGTTATAAGTATGTAAGAAATATATTGGTGTACTTATATTTTCCACAGCATATGAAGGTGGATCATTTGAGCCATATATTTCCATATTTTTTTCATTACCGTAGTCATATTTACAGAATTTTCCCGATTTTATTTCTTGTGCATAGTGTAACAATTGCTTTGTAGCAGCACCGCTTGGCAAATGTCCTACAATAACAGGAAAGGCCTCAGTATTGAATTGATCATAACTAAAGCCGAAGGCGAGAAATACCATATTATTACACAACGGAAACGGTACAGTACACAGTACACCCTTCAATACTTCTATTAACAAATTATTTGGTGAAATTTCGTATTCACCAATTAGATATAATAAAGTAGCCACATAATCAATAAGCGGCACTAATGCTCTGGCAAATACGCTTTTTACTTGACCCATCCAAGCCACGGTTGAAAGAGATATCATCAAAGACACTTTGCTATTATATTCGGGTCTCTCCGATCCCATCACAAAGAACGAAGTTGTGCCTTGTGAATGGCCTATATATATTAACTGGGTTTGGTTGGTAGTTTCCAATATGTAGTCAATCATAGCGGGAAGATCGTAGATACCAATTTCATGCCAACTGAAGTCCCAGAATTCTGGAGAATCAATCGACAAGCGTTTGTGAACTCTTGAGTGTTTATTACCTCTGGCATTACCCATCCACACGTCGTAACCATTAGTAGCAAGTAAGTAAGCGAGACCAGTATCATTTCCTACTGTTATAAAGTCGTCACTACTACATAAGATTCCATGCATTAAAAGAACCGGTATTCCTTCACTAGGAATTCTTGCAAGCGTTAGCACATACTCGTCTTCAGTTTCCACTGTGTGATTTTCATATTGATAACCGTATTTCTGTATCAATTCAGAAGCATGAGCATCTGCATCTTCATTTGTAATGGATGCAATAGTATATGGTACAACATTGTTTATAGTGAGTCCTTCAGTTAAATTGGGAATGTCTCCCATAGCTGCAATTATTTCGTTTAATGTTTTTGTAATTTCAATTACGCTTGTCACAGAGCTATTTATATTTGATACAGTATTTTCAATTGCCTGAGCTGACAAAATGTTTTCTGTGTTTGTTTCGTTTTCTATAATGTTCGAAACAGAACTGTCTATATTTGATGCCGTATTTTCTATTATATTACCCAACAAGGATCTTTTCGTCATTTTATGGGCATAATTTAAATATATTAATGCACTTATTTTAAAAATAATAAGCGATAACCTCACCATGGTGACTGTCTTCGTCGGCAGATTTTTGGTCTGTTCTGTATAATTAAAGAATAAAGACTACGTCTGAATTGATGAAAATCGTTGTTTTTATATTGTTATTAACACTTGAATAAACATGGAAAATAAGAACAAAAGATGTAATTTAATAATTTCATTTATACAGATTGGTTTGTACGATTCTCTCCATTCGCAGAAATCGTAAGTCAGGATGATATAAAAATACTTCTCGTATGATTTTCTGTATTGTTAACATAGCAATTCTTGTACTCCGTACTTTATTATCCATATGTACCCCGGGGGAGGCGAGATGGTTATGTTGGACTTTGCCGGGCTTACGACCCAGCGTTGAGCCGCCCGGGAGGGATGGTAAACATCCGGACGACCGCTGGGCCGAGTCCCTATCACTATATGCACCCTATGCCGGAAATACCAACTAAAAACTTGCGATGGCCTTTTTCAGCGCATGCGTAGGGGCTCCGGGATATCCATTGATAAGCTAAGGATTGCTGCTGGAGCCACCCTTGTGCGGTGCCGCCTTGCAGCCAACATCTTGTTTGAGGGGAGGGGTGGCGCAGAAGCCCCCGAGCGCCGAAGGCTTACCACCCGTGCTGCCGTCCATCTCGGGATCGCACGAACAGGAGTACAATAAGACGCTACGACAGCCCCCACTGCGCGCCAGCGACCCTTTATGGCCTCTATTAGTCGTCTCTTATGACAGGCAGGGGATATTATGGTGGAATTCTCCAAACACTCCCATTCCTCAGGGAGGGAGACGCCGGTCAGTCGTCCACCCGGCGTTCCTACGTCTCCTTTAGCGGCGAGCGGGATATTTATGCTCACAATCCCACTTTGCGCTCTCCTTCTGCGAGATGACGCACTCATAGAAGGAGGCCATCGCTCGCCATGACCTCCGGCTGCGGACCATGGCAGCAACCACGGCCGGCAGCGAGAGGTCTGTTCCGCCGACGGCTCCGAGAGCGCTGCGCTCATAGTTTCAAGCTGGATACTCTCCCAGAGTATGTTGAGCCGTGTCATTGCGGCAGTTGCCATAATGGTGCCACCATCGGGGGGTCCTCTTTTCCGGCGACACAGGTACGAGCCGATACATCCATGGCCCGTCAGCATCTGTGTCAGCCGGAATGTAGGCGAATCGTAGCTCCTGTCAATCTACTCGACGAGGACAGAACGGACTGTTGCGATGGTCTTCAAACCAACACTCGGGCTCTCCAGTCTGGCATGCTACTCCTCCACAGCGGTTTTGCGTATTGACAGACATGAGTAGAAGGATTATCATTTAGATAGTATCTTAAAAAGCACCCTACGATTTTTCTATACATATAATAAAAATGTAACGGGTCTCTGTCTGTACATTAAAGATATATGAGAAAAAATGTAATAAGGGACCTTTAGCAACGCAATAGAACCCCATACAATGATTTTTTGAATGTTTGTCTGTGCGTTTGTGCACGATGATCTCAGAAACGGATTATCCGATTTAGACGTGGTTTTCACTAATATAATATGGTAAGCTTCACTTAACATTTAACGTTTCATGTCAATCGGTTCATAAATAAAAAACGTTATGCCAATTTAAAGATATCGGTGATATATCGGTGCAGAACTTCACACGGGCGGAGCCGCGATCGAATGCTAGTTTACAATAAAATACATTATCTTACACATCTTACATTACATTATCATTTTTTTCAGTGACTTAAAACCTAATTATTTGAATATTTTTGTATGTTATAGTAGAATACACTAAAGTGACCCTTTTCTGAATGGAACCTTAATAAATGTTTAGCAATAAAATATCTGATGTCTAAAATTATTGTCTGACAGTATAAAACACGTTAGATTGTTCTGAAAACAACATAAATGATAGTTCCGAGTCTGTAACAATTAAAGTTTATCAATAATAAAAGTTTCGATTTCCCAATTTTGTTGAAAAAAAATAATTTACTTGTAACAATATTGATGCGCTTGCATGTGTGCCAGTAAAAGTAATTATACGCCACCTAAGCATACATTGAATTATTTCCAGCTTTGAATAACATATTGAACTATTTTCAGCTTCGAATATGGGTGGAATTTTTAATGAATTTGAATGGATGGAATTCATCACTCTATGTGTTATTACTCTAAGGGTATTAAGACGTAACAACATATAATATGAGACCTTTTAAGATCATTTCACTACCGTAATTGATTCATTGATTAATGTAGTCATGCTCATTACCGTTTTAACCTGAATTTTAATACTCAAATAAGTAAGTAGGTATCAATCTTTTATAAGTATTTAGTACTAATAACATTTTGCGAATTATGCTTTTAAAGGAAGTTTATGATTTAAAAAAACATGCCCGATTTCCGCGAACGGCAAGAATCATCTATAACAATGGTGTGTATGACATTTTATTGACTATTGACTATTACTATAAATTAAGTCGTGGATGTAAAGATACAAAAATATTGTGGCAAACTCAGTGGCGGGTATTGATTTTTTGACTAGGTAGACAGTTGGAGCAAATTAATCGTACACGATCATTTATTACAAAAAACATATGATTGATAAATAAATCATAAGTACCTGGGAGACCGAGCTTCGATGGACGTTTGTAAACTATGGAAAAGATACTTATTTATATACGATACACGTACTTATTACATATGAATATTTTGCGAATTTACCTCTATATAAACTTTTTTTATAGCATAGGCCGGCAAACGAGCAAGTGGGTCACCTGATGGTAAGTAATCTCTACCGCCCATGTACGCCCACCACCAGAAGAATCATGGGCGCGTTGCCGATCTTAAAGGAAAGGGATAATTTGGGATTGGGAAGGGGAGGGGATTTGGGCTTCCGGATATTTCATTCACCGTATGAAACGCAGCAGCAAGCCGCTACTTTACGTCGGTTTTCTGTGAGACAGTGTAACGACCCGGTCCAGCCAGCCCATTCATGCAGGGCGGCTCTACCACTCTAAAAATAATAATAAAAAAAATACTAATTCACTTAGTTTAACACTATATTTTGAACAGTCTGCTATGTTATAGTTTTTACTTTGTATACAGTTTACCTACAATAATTATAAAACGAATTATTAAATCCTACAAAGGCCTATATAAGCTACCTTATGAAAAATAACTTCGATATATATAAAATTATCCGTCTGTAATAGTTCTTATTCAGACCCGTTTTTTTGCGATTCTTGCGTCGGAATAAGCTTATTTGTATTCTTACTATTATATCTCAAGATGAATAAATTGTCTACAATTTGTTATACACCATTCCGATTATTATAATCCTGAAAAACAGTGAAAAACGTTATAGCGTCCTTAAATAAACCGTATGAGTTCTTTTGGTAAAGTGAAAAAGTACCTAAAAATGTACGCGATGGCGCTGACATTGTTAGCGTACTGGTTACACCTCTGTCTATTCCTTCAGGGTTACAGACGTGAGTGCGTATGTAATTTTTTGCCATCGATGATAAACGGTTATCAATATAATCGATTAAAATTAATCGATTATTGATAACCCAATAGAAATATGATAACCACCGACGACGACGCTCAAACGCCAATTCCTAAAAGTCCATAACTATACGTATTTAAATAATACATAAATAGTTAAAAGGCATATGTACATATTGGAATATACTCGTATGTGTAGAATCTATATAACTCAATGACTGCCAATCGGCCCCTTATCTAATTAAACTCTAGTAAAATGCCGATAACGACATTTAAGTGAACTGGGTTAAAACCACACGCCGATTCACTTCTGAGGAAATATAAGTTCTTTAGAGGAAACGTAGTGAAAATATTTTCCGTCCATTAGTTTGTACTCTCTGTGACGAAGAAAAATGATGTTGGGAGATTTATTGGTACACCGAACTCAAATGCTATAAGCTCCCTATTTGTCACTGTCCTGATGAGAGGTTGTATCGTTGAATATGTCTATATATATATGTGTATTACACACCAGGATGTGTAGAAGTCAGCAATGTTTGTTTTGCGAATGGTACCTAATGGTAAAACAGTATGTGAACGTAGTATAAATAAATAAATAGGTCAGGGAGAAAGTCTTTTCGTAATTTGTATGTATAGTATCTATGAAGTTGTAATGCAATCTCTTTGGTTGAACTGTTTGTACCTGGCTCGTTACGATAGCATTAAACGAATGATTAAAGAATAATAGTCTCAGCATTAAACATTTAAATAAAAATAAATAAAAAAGTGCCATATAAGGTTCTAATGCAGTGTCAGTAAATGTAGCACAAAATTGTTTTAAGCGTTTTCTGAGAGGTTTGGTGATTAAGATGTAGTTCGGTCTGATCGTACTGTTGTAAATAAAATTGATGCCATTAGTGAAAAAATGCTGCAAGATCGGCATACTAGTAGTTACGACATTCCTAAAGAACTGCGCATTGATCATAAAACAGTTGTGAATCACCTGAAAAATCTGGGTTTACAAAACACGCTTGATTCTTGCGTGCCACACGAGCTCACTGATAGAAGTATAAAACCATGTACTTTGCGATTTTTTCTACACATATATTTAATTTCATTGTAATTCAACAAGTGTAGTTAGTTTCATTTATTATAGAATACTTAAAAATATGGATTTTCTGGACATGATGTTTAGGGCAGAGGCGGCCATGGTCGTTTGAATAAAAATATTGCCTGCTACCTAAATAAAAGATTGCTCTATTTAGTTTTGGGATGAAATACCTAATGGATGTGTTTTTTCATGTAGAAAACATGACGCCAGGGTTTTTGATGTCTTTGTTTTTGTTCTGTGAATAGTTTATCTTATAAGGCATATTATTTTTACGCAGTATTCACAATAACACTCAAGGTTCATTCAACTGGAAGGGCCTACCGACATATAGTTTAAGTACATACCACTGAACAGGGATAAGCCTTATTTTCTTTCTACATATTTTAGTTGTTATATTGCGGGTGACATTGTACACAGCCACTATAGGGTATTTAATCATGAATCATAGGATTGATGTAGTTTAGGTATGCCCTCACTCTTGCATTTTCATGGTGAATTTGCGTTTTCCTTTCTCGAATCACTGTTTGTTTGCTGCATGCGCATTAGTTTTCGAACATTTGAGACGTGCGGTATAAAGTATGCGGTATATATTATTATAAATTATGATTGCATAGTTCATTTATTAAAATGTTTAATTACTACTACTTCAACCCTCTGAAGAATGTATGATTGAACCCAGTACTTCACGGCACTCAGTATGCTGAGTTACTAGACTAATGAGGCGATCTTTTAATTATCAACACGTGATGTACTGAACATAGGCCTCTCCCAAAAATTGGTGGACGTCCAACGCTGCGCTTGCCAGTACGTGGCCTCCATTCCAGAACCTTTCTGTCAATTTCTTTTTTTCAATTTTTGGGAGAGGCCTATGTTCAGTAGTGGACGTCTTGTAGCTGATGATGATGATGATGATGTACTGAGTCTTGGAAGAAGTAACCTTTATACAAACTAGGGCTTTTAGTAACTTTTTTAAGGAATTTTGATACGTTAACTACAATTACTTTAAATGCTGGACAGATTATTATTTGGTAACGATCCAGAAATCTAAGCAACTCTCAGCGTGTTGTTAAACAATCGAACTCGTTTCTGTAGAAATTATTTTCATAAATAGCACCACAGGTTTTATAAAAACCGATCACCCGTGAATTCCGATTTTTTTTTTTTTATCTTCATTCCTCATTGAGGAGCATTAGGAGGCTATATAATAACTATTTTTAGTTTCAAAGTCTAGAAGACTGTAAATATTTGAAATAAAGAAACAATAACCTTTGGTTAACATTCTTTTCGTATTAAAACGTAGTTAGTTTGAGCGACGTTGACCCGTGAAAAATTAAATACGTGAGTGGGGCGCGTCAAAATAATTTAATAAGAGCAAGTAAATTAATCATACTCAGTACTTACTTATACTTAAGTTAGATTTACAGTCAGTTACTAATGACAGTGCTAGTGCAGGCTTGCAGGCGTTTCACACGGTTTACATTATAAGTCGTAATCATTTTTGATGTTGTTATAGACAGTTTGGAATAATTATGTGTTATCAAACTGAAACGGATTTTGCCAAGCACGCGTATTTAAATCCGCGTCGAAAAGTAGTGTATGTCTAACATCAGTGTGTCTGTGTGTATATCTGTGGCACAATAACGAAATTACCGTTTTGAATGTAGTTCTTTTGGTTGAAAGGTAGTTCAATAGTGGTGAATGTGTTTGAAGATAATTTGTTCAGCCATTTATAAGTTACAGATTTTATCTGATTGACGTCGGGGGTTTTAATGATTAGATTATTACTGAGGTATGATGGGGTTACACAAGGTACAACAAATGACTAAAGTTTGTCATTTTCAAACATGTGGAAATGTCATCATTCGTATAGGTACCGAAAGGTAACAAACTACTAAACCTTTATGCTAAAAAAGCAGAACAAAAATGTATAAATAAAAGAGGGCAATATTTCTTGTTTGTCTCTATAAATCCCGTGATTAGAGCACCTTGGGACCCTCGTCTCAAATTTGAAGGCACGATATTAGCCAACCGCTATCCTTGATACGTGTGAAACTGAAACAAAAGGTATAACCTGGCAAGTCGAGACTGACCCACTTCCGTGCATACTCTCATTGACTTCCTGTTCAACTCGAATACACAGAGCGAATACAATACGCTCTGTGTATTTTACTACCATAACATAGACGCATAAACGCATTTTTACAAAAATAAATATTACCATATATTAATACTTACATTTTTTACAGTTTTTCGTAAATACATGTACCTATATAGGAATTAGTGTTATATTAAGTTTGTGTATTATGTAAGAATATAATATTTTACTTACAACGCCGATATTATAAGTTAAGTATACCTACGTATTATCCACGTTTATATTTTTTTGCTTAGATTAGTATATAGCTCACGGTTTGCAGTTCTTTCTTAAACAATTTTTAAAGCATATTCGGTTTGAAACAAGACTATTTTAGCTTAAAATTATATTGCGTAAACGTTCATCATGCTTTTTGTTTGACTAAAATAAGAAAATAAAACTAGCAATAATAATTGTACTTTCGACAGTATCATAATCTGGAATCACAATGGTTTTACAAATCAATTAAAAAGCGGTTAGACGGTTTATACAGGGAAAAAGCTTTGATACCGCTTCACGTTCGCAAACCGTAGTCGTGTTTGATATCTTCTAACATTAAAAAAATAATCTTTTGTCTCCGATTCTGTCTACCTATTCCCGTTTTACCGAGCGTATCATGCCGAAGGAAATTACGCTCTACTTTTCCTCGGCTATCTTGCTCTCACATGAAAAGAATTTTGTAATATAACTTGCAAATGTTATTGCACATGGTAATGTGCTTTTGCTCTTCTTGAAATTCTGTAATACTGCATAGCACAACATTTTGTGTTCCGGCTGCTTAGAATTGCGCCACATACATGGTCCATACTGAAACTGTCTCGGTGGCGCAGTTGTATTGGGTACGTGGTACGACTGCAAAGCTGAGGTCTCGGGTTCGATCCCCAGGTCAGGTAAAGTGATAATGGGGTTTTCTATCACCAAATGAATAGAATATATAGATTATGGCTCAGGATCGTAAGGTCGCCTTGTCTATTTCTGTAACCGAGCAAAAGTGTGTAAGTACTGTTTTGTATCAGTTTAAAGGAGATTGAAGCCAGCAAAATTACTGGGCATTATGAGACATAACATCTTCTGTCTCGCGGTGCAATCCAGTGCCATACAGTGCTTTGTAATTCAAAGTTGTGTGTTTATGAGCAGGTATGGCTCTTACCATCAGGCGAGCGACTTCCTCATCACATCTTTCAAGCAATTAAAAAATAAATAAGAAAATAGACAGGTATCAATCACGATGATTGAAGCACTATTAAACCTAGACGGCTATTTTTGAAAGTACCTAGAAGACATCTTTCTGGCGGTATACATGTTATATTATGAATTTTGTGTTTGAACGTGTAATTTTATTTGAAAAGTAAATTTACTCAGAGGTGGTGACATAGGCGTTAAGTAAAGTTTTAAAGTTTATAAAAAAAATGAGCCTTAATGGTCAGGGGTCCCTCGGGTAGCTGATCCACTTGATTACTATCAAGCTCATTTTCCGTGAGTAGCTTCGTTTCGATGAGACGACCAACAATTCCCTATGCGAAAATTCTCTATTGTGGTAGCTAATAATCATTCTTATGACCTCGTTATCGATACCTATTGGAAGCCCCTCCTTCCAATAGGTATGATTACTAACCAGCTGATTTTTTTGTTTTTACTTAGTTAATATTTATATAATTTAACTGTCATATTGTCCTACAAATAAAATAAGAATTTTTTGAGTATCATAAAATCGAAATATTCTATCCTTGCTACCTCTGTTAGCTACCACAATAGAGAATTTTCGCATAGGGAATTGTTGGTCGTCTCATCGAAAGGAAGCTACTCACGGAAAATGAGCTTGATAGTAATCAAGTGGATCAGCTAGCCGTGGGACCCCCGACCATAAGTCAATCTTATTTCCTTTTGTCATCTATCCTAAGCATTTCAAACATAAAATTTTAATTTTCGTTATTGTTTTCAATTCAAAAGGTTACGTTATATTAATATTTATTAAATTGTATCAAAACATATCACTAAATTAATATAATTTACAATATCAAGATTTGAAGTGTAATAATAGTGTAACGGTGAGTGATTCGGGTTGCCGAGACAGAGACGTCGGATGGGTTCAGTCCTTACTGTATACTATACAGATTGCTGTAGAGGTAGCGTGCTAGTTCAGTGACTCTGCTGTGACTTTGTGAATTTATATTCGTTGTTAAATACCGCTGGCTTTGACGGTAATGGAAAACATCATGTGGAAACTTTCTACGTCGACTGCCTTTTGAATACGTTTTATAAACATACAAGGCCTTGGCTTTATGACTTACTAGCTGACTTACTTTGCGGCGTAATTGACTTTTTAATACATTGTAGTTTGCTTCAATGGTGGAAGATACCTAATACATCTTGAGAATTTCAAAATTATGTAATTTTTTTTAATTTGCATTAGACCATGAGGTCGTCATATTACGTACAATCGTGAGCAATATGTACAAATAAAATTCTTGAATTGCAAAATTTTTACTGAAACTCTTATAGCATGTATCGTGAAGTACCTACCTGAAAAAATCCTTTTAGTATTCAGTCTAGAACAGTGCGGCTACCCGTCTTATAAGCCCTTGCTTTCCTTTAAACGCTAGGGTAAAGTGGGGAAGCCCATCTGAAGCCAGAAGTTGATGTCACGACGGGGAGAAAAATATCTTCAAGAAGATTATGTTGTAGAAAGACAATATCTAAGTACAATCGATGTTTTTGAAACAAAGGAGCTGAAAAGTCAAAGACAAATGACAACGTTCATTGTTTAATATCCATTTCTAACATTGTTCATTTCTTTAATTAAATGAGGCGTATTCAGAAGAACAACATGATAAAAAGTACAAGAAATCTAACATACCTATTATAATATTAAAAAACGGCTACCTATTATAATATTAAATTCATAGCATTTTCTATTCGAACAATATCATTGTGATGGATATTCTATATTAAATTAGGTCTATATTTCGGAATTTCGTTGTTTCGTATCGTTTTTTTCGTTGTTTCGGTAATTTTCTTATACAGGGTTATTTTTAAAACACTGACAACCTCGCAGGGCCATATAGCTGACCCCATAAGGAACAACTTTTGTTCTACGAGTTTGGACATAACTCAATACGTAAGAAAAAAAATGATTTTACAAGTTTTTGTTATGTAGTTATTTTGTTCGTACGTCTACGTGTAGGTATTATCGATCGAGACGGCGCGGCGCGGCCGGTCATTGAACTGACGCGCGCGCCCGCGTGCATTACGTAATCTGCGCGTAGGTAAAATTCAAGACGGAAATTAAATTCATAATTATTTTTGTATGAGAATAAAATCTAACAAATTGTGAAAAGTCGTAGAACAAAAGTAGTAGCAAATGACCATAGGAATATAGTCCTGCGAGGTTGTCAGTGTTTTAAAAATAACCCTGTATATGTGTTTGACGGGGAGTTGTTTTGGTTTTGGAGTTGTTCTAAGTGCTCCCGCGCCATAAGTATATACACTATCCGAATTTCAGCTTCAACTGAAGCAATTTTTGCTGATAGGCTATGGCTAGCGGGAAATTGTACGGACTGTAGAGACAAAAGCGCAGGTTAGAAACCCGCCCTAAAAATGCACCTCTGACTTCTAAGTTACGTGTGTATTAACTATAATTAACGCTGGCTTTAACTTTGAACGCAAGATCGTAAGGAAACCTTCATGCCTGAGAAGTTCTCCATAAGAATTTCGAAAGCAACGGAGGAGATTCGGAGGTAAGTGTACGAACCCGCATTAGGCCAGTACGGCGGACTAGGCCTAACTCCTCTCCTTTAGTAGAGGAGGTCTGTGCCCATTAGAGGGACGTGTATAAATAAAGGGCTAGTGTTATAAATAACTCCAAATATTGAGCGTATTAATTAAAATAAAATTAAAAACATTTTGGGCCATAAGTTTATTTTTGTCTAAAAACTTGGATAATCACATTAAATGTCCGATCAACTAGATCTTTGGTCTTTACTTTAAATTACGTTATTACCGTGTAGTATTCGTTTACATTTTTTACGTTATACATAGATATTTTTACCTCTATTAGAGCGCAGTATGTACACAGTTACACACGGCATTTCTATGATACTTTTATCCTACGTTTATTATTTAGTAAATTATTTACATTTTTATATAAAATTCCTGCATTCTGTAAGAATACAATTAAAAAGTAAATTAATATTATTTATTATACAAATAAATATGATTATAACTTTAATCAAGACTGTTTTAATACACGATTTGAAGTTCAGTTACAATAACACTGTTACCTTTTCAATGTCAATAAAGTTACTTATTTTAAAATATTCTTATACGTAAAAATCCTTTATATCAGAAAGCCTTATTAAAAATCTTCAATATAAAAAAGGAGAAAGTATACAAAGACTGATTCTGCACTAGAAAATGAAATAGGCTTTGTAGCGTGGAGGTAAGGTAGCTTAGGTACTTATATCCTGATATGACGCAACTTGGCGCCCGACCGCCACGTTCACACGGCGATGGTAGTTTATCGATGGTAATATTTCATGCGGGCAAAGTTTGCTGTAATAAATATGTTCTAATAAATAAGTACAAAGTGGCAATAGAGTAGATTCTCTGGTGATAATTGAGGCCTGTCAGCATCATATAGATTACTAATAGTAATGTGATATACTATATACTGAGTTTAGTGGTTATTTATCCCCAGTGGCATTTTACCTCTGAGAAGGGAAAAAATATATATTTTTTTTTTTTTTTTTTTTATTGCCTTGATAGGCAGACGAGCAAGCGGCCCGCCTGATGGTAAGCGGTCACCGCCGCTCATGGACATCGGCAATGCCAGGGGCACAGCCAAGCCGCTGCCTACCACTGAAGGGATACTCTTTTTAAACCTCGTTTAAAGAAGGACATGTCATAGCGCTCGGGAAACACCGAGGCAGGGAGTTCATTCCAGAGCTTGCACGTGCGTGGTATAAATGAACGCTGGAAACGTACGGTACTAGACCGTATTGTTTCCAGGTGGTATGGATGAACTCTACTGCGGTGTCGGGTGGTGCGATGGTAGAATGGTGACGTTGGCACCATCTTAAACAGTTCCTCAGAGCACTCTCCATGGAACAGCCGATAGAACACGCAGAGAGAACCAAAGTCTCTCCGCAGTCCCAACGGTTCCAGGCTATCCGTGAGATCAGGATCATCGACGATTCGAACAGCTCGCCTTTGCAAGGAGTCAAGTGGGTTGAGCAGGTATTTGGGGGCTCCTGCCCAGAGGTAGGAGCAGTACTCCACGTGGGGCCGTACCTGAGCTTTATAGAGCATCAATCTCTGGCCCGGCGTGAAGTACCGCCCCGCTCTGTTCAGGATACCCAGCTTTTTACTAGCCAATTTGGCTTTGTCATTTCATACCACCGTTACACATGACCACGTTTAAAATTGTTGTGACACGTGGTTAGTGGGCTTAGTCGAAATTAATTATGTTTACAGGAAACCTAGTTAATAGCCGAGATTATTAATTGCCTGTTTGGGTCTTAGCTTAGTTCATTCAGAAGGAATCTTTGTGTCAAGTAAGAGTTTTTCTGGTACTTGTAGCGTCATTTGTATAAGAGAAATATCAATAATATGTATTAAAATTAATAAGTTCCCAATAAAATCTACGGGCGCTACACTTATCTGCATAGATAATTATTTTCGACAATATACAGATGACTCGACAGCTATGGAAAAACTCGCACTCGTGGCACTGTTTAGACCGACATGCCAAAGTTTTCTATCACAGTTAAGCTTTAAATTCCATGGTCTTTTACGATTTAATATGTTTATTTATAATTATGTTATCTGGATAATGCAAAAAACTATTTTTTTGGATAAATCAGATTTAATATTAACATTTGATAAAAAAGAAAAGAAATTACTTGATGTTTGTTGCATTTACAATAATATATAATACAGTTATTATTTCTATACCATTAACAATATTATAAGGTTCACTTAAACAATACCGGTAATACAAAAATTATGATTTGTTATAATTGTATCACGCGTTAATGTAAATGTCTTCCTTCACTTTTACTGGGTAATCTTTTGGTGGTAGTTTAGAACTGTCCCTTATGTACGAGAAACGGTGGAAATTGTAAAAGTATTCCTTGCCGTCTGGAGAATATTGTGGATAGAGTGTGTACGCAGGCAGATCGAGGTCCAAGTCGGTCAGGGAGTCTGCGAGAGCGTGCTTCGCAAACTCCTCCTTGTATCGTCATGATTGTTCCCTGTATGATTTGCGTTTGGTGCACTTCTCCTTCAGAATGTAGCAGAGTGCGATAGCTATGAGTACAGCAATTGCTATCGCCATGCTTATGCTTATCCATATGATCTCCTCGTTGATGCCGCTTGTGGATTTACCTGTGAAATTTTAGGTAAATTATATTAGTAGATCAAAATCTATGATAGTTAAGCGTGTTTACTCCAGTACTTATTGCATTTAGTATCCCGAGACAGATTTAATCAAAAGTCATGATTAAACAAATATATTTATTTTATTATATATTTCACAGGTTATAGTTGCGTTATTCGAATAGTGTATTATAAGTACGTCTCGAATTAACATATAGGGTGTGCCAGGTTATAGGACTGTGCCTGTGGGTTAACATTCTCATCCACTCGTATAATATAGGTACCGAAAAAACTCTCTGATAATGTTGTAAATAACAAAAAAAAACATAATATTACTTGAAATAGATCTGCTTAGGTATATCAAATCGCATGAGGTCTATAAACAAACCGCTTTACGAACTTAATGAATCATTTACAAGAGGCCGATCACTTATAGGCATTGTGAGGTCAGTCCAAATCAATGGTTTGTGAATGTATGAATAAATGACTCATAATGGTCTAGCTTAATAGATTATCTCAATAAATGGCCTCGTGTAAATCCCATCATAGACCATTGTTGGACTTGAAATTAATTACACGAGGGAACCATTTTAACGCAAACAATACCTTGTCTTCATAATCAAGACAAAATTTAACACAAGGCATCTATCTGATTTCCTAGTTTAATTAGGCATAGCCTTTATCTTTGAGCACATGAATAGCGTATCTTACAAAGTAATCATATTTAGCTAGACTCTGTAATTGAACTAGCTATATAGCATAAGAACTTGGTAATAGACAATTATGTTGAATGTAGTACTTATTATTCGAAGTATATATTGGTGTGGTCTTACTAACCGTGGAACAATGTAAAGGTTTCTTCAAGCTACATAATATTTTGAGTAAATATCATTATTCAGCTGTCTATGTGTGAATAACATATTTTTTTGTATGTTGATTGGCAACTACATAGGCGCAGGGTCCAAAGAGACCTATAGAAGTTGTTATTTTTGACTTATCAGTCTTTTTTGAAATCGGTTTTTAAGATTTTGGCCTAAATAAGAAATAAAAGGTAAGTAACTTAATTGAGTGTGTTGCGTATTTCCCGTTAAATTTGGTAAATCGTGACCCTTCATATTTGTAGTTTTAATGCACGAATTCACGTCACATAAAGAAAACATGCTGTTTACACGTCTTAATAGAAAGAAAGGGTACGGCCGTTGGAAACAGCTCAATGGGGCGCTTTCAGCAGCACACTCACTTGTGCCTTACGTCTTAGTGACATGCTATGCCATCACACCAAGGTATCTTGGTTGATAACTTTTATGGCACATATTTTCACCGATACCCATATGGGTATGTATGGGTAATGAAAAAATGTATGGGTATGGGTATCGGTGAAAATATGTGCCATAAAAGTTAGCGCCAGGAGACGGTCACCATTAATATATTACTCGGAATAAAATATAAAATACAACACGTGCACCATCTTTGTGAACTCCTGATATTATTATGAAAATGTTGTTTTGCAACTTTAATAGAAAGTAAGGATGTGAAATACTCAGTGTTACAACTGCAACTTTTGCGGTTAATATATATTTCTGTACTTTTAATGTCTTTTGTTAATATAAGAATTCCGAGTTCATATCGTCTTTATAGCAAAATTAATATTTCCTATGTCCCATGAATGCTAACGAGAAGGTTAGTGTGATCATAGCCAGTTGCCATCACTAATCGGTAAACGATTTGCTGGTTATGGAATCCTTGGCGCGGTCACTCTATACATCGGTGAATGCTTAATGGTATTTCAACTGAATGTCTCCGTGCTTATGTGTGATTTGGATTGGAGTGGATTTTCGCTGGTTGGCGGGATAGCATCCCTGGGAGGGAATTCAAAAGAAACATTCCGCAGGTTCCGGTCGTTTACTATACCTTAATGTATGAGTATACGAGTAATGAGTATAATATAATAATGACCTAATCAAATTATGACAAAATACCCTAATTCACGACTCGGGGAGTCACCGAGTCTCACGCACGGAATCTTTTAACTTTCATAACGTTGTCAGATGTGACCACTCTGGATAAGTACTAGTCACGCGTACGGAATTAAATTCAAATAACAAAACTCTAAGGACTAATACTTGTAGTAGTGTAGGTTCGAGCCCAGCAGTGGGAAAATATATAACAAGACTGACGATAATAGTAGACAATTTAATTAATTACCAATTATATTTATTTATCCACTGTCATTTATATTATTTACCTTTCTCTGGGTTTAAATCATTAAAATGCATTTCAGCATGACCATTCAATATCAAAACAATGTTTCTATTGTTTCGGGGCCATTGTTTGCGTTTGATAGTTTGTATAAAGGACAATAGGAATACTTGATCCATAAAGTCTATTTGGTTCAGAATTTGCGCGTCTGAAAATCAAATAAATGTTGGCGTTTCCAAACTGCTTAGGTTTTTTTTTATAGCATAGGCCAGCAAACGAGCAAGTGGGTCACTTGCACACCTAAGAAGTCCTCCATAAGAATTTCGAAGGTATGTGAAGTCAGCCAACTCGCATTAGGTCAGCGTGGTGCAATAAGGCATAGCCCGTCTCATTCTATTCACGTTATATAATTATAAAAAAAACCCTTTTAAACTTACGTGCGGCTTAATCTTAATATAACTTTTTATCTTCAAAATTATTATTCTGGTGGATATTCCATCCCAGCACGTCTATGTTTGCGAACTTCGTTCTTTCGTTACGGTCTACCCCGTATTTGCTACAGTGTTAAAGCGTGTGTTTACGAGGCGTTATGTAATAAATTGAAGTACAGCTCAGAATGTTATATTATGGAATTACTTCGTATACTTAGTGCGGTAGCATTTTCTTAAAAATATATACAAAAGAACGTGTTTATCAACTTTTGCTCAGCACGCACTCGTTTCTAATATCCATAAATTTGTGATTCAAAGTACAAAATTGCAAATCAATTTTCGATAACGCTCAAAGTAAACTTTGTTTGTATTTACGACTTGTCAAGTTTCGTTTTAAGCATTTTAACAGTGAATGTAAGTAACGTATGAGCACTGACAATAGATAAATGTCTTTTCGTTTTACATAACGTGAAGAGGCTTTTAGCGAAGTTGACGTATAATGGATTTAGGAATGAGTATGAAGAGGCAACCGACCTCCCATCTTGTTGGAGTAGCCGCCCATCTTGCCAGCCACCCGTGCGTAAGTCACGCCAGGCATCACAAGCACCATTGCACCGGAGCGCAGCCATATCCGTCCTGCACATAAAAGTTTAACTTTATTTATAATCATTCGTTGCTTTTATCTACAAATTCTTGAGAATCATGGAAATGATTGATCTGTTTTGATTCGTCACAGCGTTACGGAGTATCAAGGAGTGGTTGGAACAATCGTAAGAATTTGATTTAATAATATCCAACGCCTTACAGAACGGCTAAAAATGTTTTAAAACACAGCAACATTTATCATCAACTCTCCAGACAGCGAAATAAAAATATTCAAATGAGATTTAACAGAAGGTCAGCGGCGATTCTTATCTTTTAGATTTCCACATTTGCCGTAAATTTGTAGCTGGCAAAGCCCGCTCATCCATTTTTTTGTGCTGAATAACGTATATACGCTCCTTTTTATATAGCGTCGCCAAAAATAAGAATTGGTAAACTGGTTACATAATGCGTCGTAATTCTTGTTATTTAAAATTTATTGTAGTGATTGCAAAATATTTGAATTTTTATTATTATTATTCAAGTATTACTCAGTATACATAATTTTATGCATCTTAAATTTTTGCGGGATTTAGCTTTTTTTGCAGGATAACTTGATTAAACTTAAACACTTTTAGCATTATTTAAATAAATACTTACTAGGTATCGCCATCATGGATGTGGTTATTAGCTTCGAAATGCCAATTTGAAGTTACCTTCAGTTACATCGACAGCACTGTTCCTTTTCTATCGCCGTTGCCGCGCCTGTACCAAAAATATTATGTTATTTCCTGATCGGGTCGGTATATAGGGCTAAACTTTTAAGGGTGTCGAAAGGTACAAAAGCAAACTTTCTTTCTGCCTGGCGTTATCGCGGCTTAATCACCTTATTTGGAATTATGTGAGGAGACCTGCCGTCTGCCCCTGACAACCCGCATCGGAAATCAAGTTTCGCGATTGCCTCGTCCGTTAATCAGCAGAGAGTACCACGTGCAGGTGAGATTATCTTTGGGTCTAAGATGTTAGTACCCCACATAAGCAGAAATGTAAGCAAATTATTTTATGCAAATTAGCAACAACAATTATATTTAATGCGTAATACTGAAGAATATGAAGAATACTAAGTAATAACTAAGGTTACAAACAAAATTCCTCGGAAGAAGTTAGTGGGCTGTGATTTATATTGACCATAAAACATATGACATTACACATTCACGCAGTCGACATGCTGTATGTTTGTGGGCTATCTGCTCTTCGTTGTTTTGAAATATACCTAGAGGCTGCTGCTATTTGTATAACTAAACTTACCAGCTTTGTCTGCTTCAGCGCACTTTAAACTCTTAGGCGGTTATTAGCGTTAATCTTAATTGCCGTAGCAATCCTGTTTTTACCTAAAGTGCGCTCTGTGATTCATTTATTTTTTCTGAACTTTCTGTTGGCTACTATATATATTTTGAGTCGTCCGTATATTAATAATAACTACTTATGATAATTATTATTGTTTATTATATTTTAAATCCTCGTAATAATGTTTATTCCATTGCGGTATAATTGGCCGGAAGGGTAAAACATGTTATGTGGCGGCACTAACACTAATGACATCAAATGTTAACGCTGATGACATTAATTGTTCTCTTGACCGTTGTATTTCAACTGTATTTGTAAAGTGAACATTCTTTTGTTTTTCTTTATCTTATAATTTAAACTCATAAATACGATTAAATAATAAATATCTGGACAATCTTTAATAGTCGTATGTGCAAAAAAGTCATCTAAACGCCTTTTGATTTCTCCCTATATCTTACTGCGTGATCAGTTTTGCTAATTATTAGTCCAATTCTCGAATACATCTATCGAATATATCGACTGTGCGAAAATACCATACAGTAACAAAGACTGAATTGATTCCGGAATGAGACGTTGTAACAAATGGCAAAAGGAAGGGATCATCCTCGGATACAATTGTCATTTACCAAGCTTGAGTTATCGCCTGCAAACCATTCGTGGGATATGTTTGCGGAATAATATAACTTAGCAGTTGTTACTTTGCTAATGAAATGATTCCGCATTATATTACTGGCTAAGTGAAACTGTTTTATAAGGCTACTTAAGGGTTATGTCAATTTATTATGGATTATATAAACCTTTTTTGGTGCAAGAATCGAATCCGTGGCTTCTCGCTCACAGCCGGCTACTTTGCTACGGAGGCTGTCAAGGTAATTTATTTGGAATGAGCTGAACGTTTCACTTAAATCGGAATTATAATAGATCCGAGGCACACCAACGTACCCCAGACCACTTCAGGTGAAAGCGAGTCAATGGACGTAAAATATATTGAAACGAACAATGGTACGCCGTAGGGCTAAATAACTCAATATGCACTCAACTGGCCTGAGTGGTATGACTTTATATAAAACGTACTGTAGCAGAAACGTGTGATCAAATTCAAGTAACGTATAGTATACGAAATAGAAATAGACTTCAGGAGATCCGTAGAAGAACGAAAGTCACCGACATAGCTCAGTGGATTAGCAGGCTCAAGTGGCAGTGGGCAGGTCACATAGCTCGCAGAACCGATAACCGATGGGGCAGGAATGTTCTGGAATGGAGGCCACGTACTGGCAAGCGCAGCGTTGGACGTCCGCCTACAAGGTGGACAGACGACCTGATAAAGGTTGCAAGAAGTCGCTGGGTGCAGGCCGCTTCCAACAGGTCGGTCTGGAAATCTTTGGGGGAGGCCTATGTTCAGCAGTGGACATCTTGTGGCTGATGATGATAGTATACGATATAAATATGTGAACCCCGTAGTACCTAATCTGATTGCAATGCTAAGACATAAAGCATTTTCGTTTCTATCAAATGAGTAACATGTCGATTCGACTTGCAACCTTGGATAAAACTAAATGATACACAGCTGATACGAATGAAGCCGTTGCCAGGCGCGCAGAGGTAATGCAAATAATTTATAGTGATGTAATCGATCTTAATAAACGAGTGATTAAAATTAATGTGAAATTTGAGGATGTCTAAATTCTGATAAGATCCGATGTATAAATACTCACATTCAGGTGTACGTAATTTAAGTATTTGAATATGGTCACACCTTTCTTTAACACGTAATAATCGTGGCGGAGAGCGAACATTTAAATTTATACTCTAATGTTAATGATCAAACTTCGCGTCTTTATTCATCAAAGTGAAGTGTAAAATCGACGTAAATTATAAGAGTTCCTCCGTTTTCTCTCTGAGGTGGGGTTTTATCAAATGTATCTTAGCTACCGAAAATTGATGGAGTCTTTAGAGAAAATTTCGCTCATAATATCACGCTTGTCGGGAGATCTTTTGTCGTACACGTCCTTTCATCGCGACTTCACGCTGTGTAGGAATATTTGTTTATCTGAAGTAGGTATGCATATTTTCAGAAAGTTAAGATTTTCAAATCACCTATTTACTAACAAGCAACGTCATTACTCTAGTGGCAGATTATCCTCTGGGCCAATTTCAATCAGTTGTATCAAAAAATTTAATTATTTTATTAATTTATTTTAAATGTCTTATAATTATTTATGGGGTTGAGGATTTTGCCTACAACGCGAGACGTCAGCTGACGTCGGCCACTGCGAGCGCTCTCTAGCGGCAATAGATGGTTCTCGAGGTTCTGGGAAAACGGCGATTACAATGTGATAATGAATAAAATGAAAATTGGCTAAATCCGAGAATCAAGGTGGTGCACTAGCGGAGAATTGTCTCGGAGATTGGGGGAGTCGGGGTTACAACCAGCGGCAAACATGGTATAGCTTTGACTCACTTGGTCAAATTAATTAATTCTTAAAAAAGGTGCTTTAAAATGACAAAGTTAAGGTAAAGTATTGTATCCAAAAGTATTACCCCTGTTTCGCAGAGACATGGCGTGAAGTCAGCTTGTCTTGTATTTCGCGCCTGTGCGGTGAGTGACATTTTCAGAAGTCAAAAAAATATCAATTCCTTCCTTAGAGTTTCGTAATTTCACCGTACGATCACCCACGATTTTTCTAGTAATGTATATGACCCTGTATAACTTAGCAACAGATGTCCACCGTGATCGTTCAACGGTTTTCTAATAATAAAAAATATTAAAGATAATAAAAGCAGTCATAACATACCTACTACATGCCCATACCAAAATGATAATATTGAACTTCGGCAAGAATTAAAAATAATTCTATAGGAAAGAACAAAAATATGTCAAAACGAGGTTTGTATTTTTAAAGGCGACCTCAGTTTTCCGTAATAACACTCAACTTTTCGCCGGTTCACAAACTCGAACCTTTTCACGCGAGCTTTTTAATACAGGATTATTTTATATACATACGTATATAATATCGTTGAATATTATTATAATTCTGATTCCAAAAACTATAATTTAACGTTTTTTAATTTTTAATTTAATTTAATTTAATTTTTTTTAAATAACATTTTCGCTTGCATAGGTCTTTAACATCACCCAATAGGTTCTTTAATATTTGATATAATTAAGGAGATTTGTTAAACTTCGATAATTGTGATATAATTGTCAGATTTCCTGCTTTATTGACACAGATCTACACCTCGGCTGGTGCTACTGTTTTTTCTAATAAATAAATGAATATTAAATACACCCAACAGTCACACACATAGTCCTGACCCCACACTAGGTTAAACCTGTATCGTAAGTATCAGGAACTACGAGGGACTTACGGTTCCACAATACCCAGCCCCTTTTTTTTCCTTTTATTGGTATATTCCTTTGCAAGTTGCAGCGCATGTTTCGCTCTACTTGGTTCTACTGCCTAATATATGGCCCTAAAATAGCTGTTCACCCAGCTATTGGCTGTCCTCTGTGACGCAATAAGGGGCTGTGAGACAAGACCGGGGATCCGACATAGACCTAAGAGAAGAATTCAAATAAAATATAAGACAGCAAAAAAAAAATGATCATGCTGTCAACACAGCATATCAACTACGTACTATTTAAATTGATTTATTTATTTATTTATTTAAACTTTATTGTACACAAGAAGTACAGGACAGAACACTAAAATATAACTAATATGAGAAGTACAATTGGCGGCCTTATCGCTCGGGGCAATGTCTTACAGGCAACCATGGGATGGAGATGAAAGAAGGAAAAAGAAAGGGCAGTTAAGAGTGTACAATAAGCTAATATCAGAAGTATACACAAATATAAATCAATTATTAATATACTAATTAAATATTTATAATAAATATATACATACATAATATATATAAACTAACTATAAAATACATATGTATATAAAATATATATATATATACGTATATATATATATATATATATATACTAGATGACCCGGTGAACTTCGTATCACGTACATATATTTGTGTAAAATGTGGTCAAAACTAATACAAATGTTTCATTTACATTAAATGCAGTTAAGTGAGGTACTGCACCATTGCACGTGAGGTAGCCCGTCGCACATTTAATTGACTTCGACGACCTAAGTCAGGTCGTCTTCCACCTCCCCCCGGTGGGACAGTCCTGTCCCTGTCCCTGTCCCTGTCCCTGTCCCTGTCCCTGTCCCTGTCCCTGTCCCTGTCCCTGTCCCTGTCCCTGTCCCTGTCCCTGTCCCTGTCCCTGTCCCTGTCCCTGTCCCTGTCCCTGTCCCTGTCCCTGACCCTGTCCCTGTCCCTGTCCCTGTCCCTGTCCCTGTCCCTGTCCCTGTCCCTGTCCCTGTCCCTGTCCCTGTCCCTGTCCCTGTCCCTGTCCCTGTCCCTGTCCCTGTCCCTGTCCCTGTCCCTGTCCCTGTCCCTGTCCCTGTCCCTGTCCCTGTCCCTGTCCCTGTCCCTGTCCCTGTCCCTGTCCCTGTCCCTGTCCCTGTCCCTGTCCCTGTCCCTGTCCCTGTCCCTGTCCCTGTCCCTGTCCCTGTCCCTGTCCCTGTCCCTGTCCCTGTCCCTGTCCCTGTCCCTGTCCCTGTCCCTGTCCCTGTCCCTGTCCCTGTCCCTGTCCCTGTCCCTGTCCCTGTCCCTGTCCCTGTCCCTGTCCCTGTCCCTGTCCCTGTCCCTGTCCCTGTCCCTGTCCCTGTCCCTGTCCCTGTCCCTGTCCCTGTCCCTGTCCCTGTCCCTGTCCCTGTCCCTGTCCCTGTCCCTGTCCCTGTCCCTGTCCCTGTCCCTGTCCCTGTCCCTGTCCCTGTCCCTGTCCCTGTCCCTGTCCCTGTCCCTGTCCCTGTCCCTGTCCCTGTCCCTGTCCCTGTCCCTGTCCCTGTCCCTGTCCCTGTCCCTGTCCCTGTCCCTGTCCCTGTCCCTGTCCCTGTCCCTGTCCCTGTCCCTGTCCCTGTCCCTGTCCCTGTCCCTGTCCCTGTCCCTGTCCCTGTCCCTGTCCCTGTCCCTGTCCCTGTCCCTGTCCCTGTCCCTGTCCCTGTCCCTGTCCCTGTCCCTGTCCCTGTCCCTGTCCCTGTCCCTGTCCCTGTCCCTGTCCCTGTCCCTGTCCCTGTCCCTGTCCCTGTCCCTGTCCCTGTCCCTGTCCCTGTCCCTGTCCCTGTCCCTGTCCCTGTCCCTGTCCCTGTCCCTGTCCCTGTCCCTGTCCCTGTCCCTGTCCCTGTCCCTGTCCCTGTCCCTGTCCCTGTCCCTGTCCCTGTCCCTGTCCCTGTCCCTGTCCCTGTCCCTGTCCCTGTCCCTGTCCCTGTCCCTGTCCCTGTCCCTGTCCCTGTCCCTGTCCCTGTCCCTGTCCCTGTCCCTGTCCCTGTCCCTGTCCCTGTCCCTGTCCCTGTCCCTGTCCCTGTCCCTGTCCCTGTCCCTGTCCCTGTCCCTGTCCCTGTCCCTGTCCCTGTCCCTGTCCCTGTCCCTGTCCCTGTCCCTGTCCCTGTCCCTGTCCCTGTCCCTGTCCCTGTCCCTGTCCCTGTCCCTGTCCCTGTCCCTGTCCCTGTCCCTGTCCCTGTCCCTGTCCCTGTCCCTGTCCCTGTCCCTGTCCCTGTCCCTGTCCCTGTCCCTGTCCCTGTCCCTGTCCCTGTCCCTGTCCCTGTCCCTGTCCCTGTCCCTGTCCCTGTCCCTGTCCCTGTCCCTGTCCCTGTCCCTGTCCCTGTCCCTGTCCCTGTCCCTGTCCCTGTCCCTGTCCCTGTCCCTGTCCCTGTCCCTGTCCCTGTCCCTGTCCCTGTCCCTGTCCCTGTCCCTGTCCCTGTCCCTGTCCCTGTCCCTGTCCCTGTCCCTGTCCCTGTCCCTGTCCCTGTCCCTGTCCCTGTCCCTGTCCCTGTCCCTGTCCCTGTCCCTGTCCCTGTCCCTGTCCCTGTCCCTGTCCCTGTCCCTGTCCCTGTCCCTGTCCCTGTCCCTGTCCCTGTCCCTGTCCCTGTCCCTGTCCCTGTCCCTGTCCCTGTCCCTGTCCCTGTCCCTGTCCCTGTCCCTGTCCCTGTCCCTGTCCCTGTCCCTGTCCCTGTCCCTGTCCCTGTCCCTGTCCCTGTCCCTGTCCCTGTCCCTGTCCCTGTCCCTGTCCCTGTCCCTGTCCCTGTCCCTGTCCCTGTCCCTGTCCCTGTCCCTGTCCCTGTCCCTGTCCCTGTCCCTGTCCCTGTCCCTGTCCCTGTCCCTGTCCCTGTCCCTGTCCCTGTCCCTGTCCCTGTCCCTGTCCCTGTCCCTGTCCCTGTCCCTGTCCCTGTCCCTGTCCCTGTCCCTGTCCCTGTCCCTGTCCCTGTCCCTGTCCCTGTCCCTGTCCCTGTCCCTGTCCCTGTCCCTGTCCCTGTCCCTGTCCCTGTCCCTGTCCCTGTCCCTGTCCCTGTCCCTGTCCCTGTCCCTGTCCCTGTCCCTGTCCCTGTCCCTGTCCCTGTCCCTGTCCCTGTCCCTGTCCCTGTCCCAGTCCTGTCCTGTCCTGTCATCAAAAAGACATCAAGTGTTTCATACCCAGGAACAGTTTGTACTGGAAAATTAAGTTGTCGTTTTTAGTGTTTTCCTTTACTTATTATTTATGTTACTAATTTTTTCTCACCGGGTAAACCTTCCCTGAACTTCCACAAATATTTCAAGATCAGAATTAGCTAAATCGGTACAGCCAGTCTCGAGTTTTAGCGAGACACACGCACAGCGATTCATTTTTATATATATAGATATATATAAATATATATAATTTATTGCCAGTGTAGTTATATCACAAACTAAGTAGTACCGAGATAGTGCTCCTTCACCATTTTCTTAAAAACAGGAAGCGATTGGGCACGCCTAATGCCTACCGGCAGAGCATTCCACAGTCGAGTAGCCTGAACAGTAAATGATTTATCTGTGTATATAGTGGAATGTGTTGGCGTCATCAATTTTAAATTATCAGATGATCTCAGAGACCTTGAATGTGTGTCATGAAGGAATTGAAAGCGAGACTTTAGGTAGCAGGGAGTGACAGGACAGAATAGAATATTATAAAGAAGAGATAGAATGTGGGCATTCCGGCGAAGCCGTATGGGCAACCACTTGAGCTTGGCGCGAAACTCAGAAACGTGATCATATTTGCGGAGTCCAAATATGAATCTGATACAGAAGTTTTGGAGGCGCTCAAGTTTATCTAATTGTTGTTCAGTGAGATCTAGATAGCTGACATCTGCATAATCAAGGATGGGAAGGAGAAGGGATTGCGCAAGCGAAACCTTTGTAGAAGTGGGTAGAAAATTGCGTAGCCTTCGCAAGGATCCTGCTGAAGCAAACAGTTTTTTGTTTTTTTAAATTGTTTGCGTAAAACGTTATCTGGCGGATAACATTTTTTTTCTTTATTAGCTTGTTTGACGAAACGAGCAGATCGCTCGCCTGATGGTAAGCGCCGCACCTGTCCATAAACAGACTCAACTTTGACCAAATTGAATTACAAAGCATTACATGGCACTGGACTGCGCTCATAACTCTGAAACATGAGATGTCAACTCTCATAATGTCCAGTAATTTCGGTATGGACTGGACACTGGCTTCAATATCCTTCAAATCTCTTCATTTTAATTGCATATTGTGGACCAGTCCTTAGAGTAAGTATTTCAAATCAAGAAATGCTGAAAAACATGAAAAACTAAATTTATTTTAAAACTACTTCCGTGTGCATTTTCTGAATTGTGGTGTTAAGATTTTCCGCAATAGAATTTTAAGGGTGAGTATATCGAAATATTTCGCTATTTGGAATTGGGTAAAAGATTTTGTCTAATTTTGATTGGGCCAAAAGCTCGTATACCGGCTCGCTAAGGCCCGGGAGAAAGCGACACTCGATATTACCAAATGTCGATCTGTCAGGGACTCCCGGGGCGTTTTGGTCTGTGAGGGCAGCGCGGTAAAGGAGAGATGGCGCTCTTACTTCCACAACTTGCTGAACACCCAGCATTTGGACGTGTCTCCCCCTGAGTTGCCCCCGAACCAAGGACTAATTGCCCCCATCTCACCTGACGAGGTCAATATTTGTCTTCGTCGCATGAAGAATCGGAAAGCAGTGGGGCCTGATACTATCCCTATCGAGGCGTGGAAAGCGATGGGCTTCCATGGTGTGGAGCTTCTTGCCGACTTGTTCAACCGCATCCTCAACACCAAAATAATGCCTGACCCTTGGCGGTTGAGTTTTATAACCCCCATATACAAGGGTAAAGGCAGTGTTCAGGACTGCGGGAACTACCGCGGCATTAAGCTCATGTGCCACACCATGAAGCTCTTCGAACGCGATGAGGCTTAAAGGTCTCATCTACAAGACCATCATTCGGCCTGTACTCCTGTATGGGTGAGAGACGTGGCCGGCCCTTAAGCGCCATGTCGGAGAAATCCATGTCGCGGAGATGAAGATGCTGCGGTGGATGTGCAATGTTACACGATTAGATCGTATTCGTAACGAGTACATCCGCGGCAGCCTTGGTGTCCGCGACGTGGCTGATAAATAAGAATGTCGCTTAAGGTGGTTTGGCCATGTTTTGAGGAAACCACAGGAGTACATCGGTCGCAGGTGCCTGAGCCAGATCGTATCAGGGGTACGATCCCGTGGACGGCCCAAAAAGCATTGGCTTGACGTATTGGAGGGAGACAAGAGAGCCAATGGTCTCACTATAGAGGATGCTCAAGATCGGGCGAAGTGGAGGCGTTTAAGTAGGAAGGCGGACCCTGGCACTAAGCCGGGATAAAGCAAGGCAGTAAGAAGAAGAATTTTAAGGGTGAGTATATCGAAATATATCGCTATTTGGAATTGGGTAAAAGATTTTGTCTAATTAATTATATAAAAGCTAAATACCACTTACTCACTGATTAATCACGTAATCTCAAAACCTACTAAATCCACCCATGTCTTTGTTTTGTGCAGACGGTGGTTCATAGCTATATAACATCACGCTCACGGAAGCGGAGCAGTAATATGCGCGAGTGAAACCGCGCGGTATAGCTAGTATAATAATACGTATGTCTGCAAGTTGCGGCAATAAAACTATGAATCATATCGTCACAAATGAAGCGTTACGGCCAACATAGTATTCCCTGACATGATATTGATTGTGAATATGGATGAGAGAATATCAACTAAAATATAAATTGTTGGTCATGAAAAAAAAACAAGCCTATCTCGTTGGTTGGCAGTCAGCCCTAACCGCGGAATGATTAATGGGTAGCATCAGTTGTTTTCTGTCGCGCCTTGCGGCTGAGTTTAGGCGGAGTTCTTCACAAAAAGTACCAATAAATGGCTGTAACTTTGTCTTAGTTTTCTACATGTATAAGTCAAAATTAAATACTTAGTATCATACAGGTTTTTTTGAATACGTATTACGTATTCTTTTATGTAGGCCATTATAAATCTTATATTTTGTGAACGTGTGAGCAAGCAAGTAAATATTGATTCAAATGTTCTCTTTGTTATGTGTAAAACTCACTAGAAAGCAACATTTTACTTTTATGACGTTCTACTTATATAACTTATGTCGTGCCCAATGAAATGAAATTTAATAAATGTACTGTACTTTAAGAAAAATTAAGAACAAAATGTACCAATAAATGGCTGTAACTTTGTCTTTGTTTTCTACATGTATAAATCAAAATTAAATAATTAGTCTCAGACAGGTTTCTTTGAGTACTTATTACGTATTCTTTTATGTAGGCCATTATTAATCTTATATTTTGTGAACGTGTGAGCAAGCAAGTAGGTAAATATTGATTCAAATGTTCTCTTTGTTATGTGTAAAACTCACTAGAAAGCAATATTTTACTTTTATGACGTTCTATTTATATTACTTATGTCGTGCCAAATTAATTATCGTTAAATGAAATGGAATTTAATAAATGTACTGTACTTTAAGAAAAATTAAGAATAAAATGTACCAATAAATGGCTGTAACTTTGTCTTTGTTTTCTACATGTATAAATCAAAATTAAATACTTAGTCTCTGACAGGTTTCTTTGAATACGTATTACGTATTCTTTAATGTAGTCCATTATTAATCTTATATTTTGTGAAAGTGTGAGCAAGCAAGTAAGTATTGATTCAAATGTTCTCTTTGTTATGTGTAAAACTCACTAGAAAGCAATATTTTACTTTTATGATGTTCTAATTATATAACATATGTCATGCCAAATTAATTATCCTTAAATGAAATGGAATTTAATTAATGTACTGTGCTTTAAGAAAAATTAAGAACAAATTCCTGTCTGTCCCCCTAGGTGGATAAAGCAAGAACAGATGGAAATAAAGAACAATTCGTATTGGAATGTATAACTGTAATTTAATAACTATCCGCAACTCCAAATACACCTATAGAAATATGTACATACCCTACTAAATAATAAAATAAAATATTTTTTTAGTAGCGTGTTATGGGATGTAAATATATCTGCCTATTTAAATACATATTTTCATCCACCTGAATGGTTAGCATGCAATAAATAATTTATAAAATGTTTTCGTACCTACCCACTTTCGTACTCTACATGAAAATTAAATAGTAAAAGAACCAGCAAAATGCCTAAGATGCTTGCTTACAAGTTTAAACAATGTTCAACAATTTAGTACTAGTTTAGAGTAAAGAAACTCATATGAATAGGGAACATTTCGTTTCTAGATTCATTTGATTTTAAAATCTTAGTTGAATTGAGGAGGAATTATGACATAACGAACTTATTTTTGAATCAAGAAAGCTACGTAATAGAAAGAAAACTGACAAGCAATAACATATTTTTTTTATTAATTTTGAATTGGTGTAAATAGCATTTATAACAAAGGCAATGATGAATAGCACTAAGAATTTGTTAGAGTTTCTATTATTTGCTGGTCACTTTACACATTTTAGTGAAATATTATGAAAATCTGTGCATAACCTGTGCATACACCAAAATATTAGTCTTTAGCCCCGGAGATCACTTACCATCAGGTGACCCACATGTTCGTTTGTATATATATACTATACTATAAAAAAGAATTAAAACTAGCGATCTATACGGTATTTTAAGAATTATTCACTAACTCTTAATAGTTAAGGAGTTATATTTTCCATCATCAGTTCAGCAACAGGAGATGATGAATACCAGACGCAAATACTTTAATAGCATAGAGCATATGTCAGTGAAACAACTATGTACCGAAATTAATTTATTCATTTTTTGAGCAAAATTCGAATTGTAAATTAAAATTTATTCATACAAACGGGTCGAAGCATTTTTTAACAGTATGTCTAAACTCTGCGTTAAAATTAAAGGAACGAAAATTGGATCCCGGATCCCTCAAGTTGCCAGGGCACATTATGTAACATTAAAAGGTGTTGTGTAGAAGCCATCCTTAAAACTGTTACACAACTTTGAATGCCATTATTTTAGAGCAACGTCAAAGTGATTAAGTAACTCAGACAAACTTTTATTTACTTAGGATTAAGTTGGTACCTCTAGCTTGGATGAATTACGTAATGTGGATATTCTGTCTATACTATGAACGTACATTGCACGGAAGAACAAAAATGTTATAATGACTTATCTAGAAAACACGGTATTTTTCGAAACATAATGTAGAAATGATGGTGATGGACATAGGGGGTAATATATAAGTTTTTGTAGGTACACAAGTACACAAGATACACCGAGACTACAATATAGGACGATTTTCTGCAGCAAAAAAATCATCTATGCATATATTATCAATTTCTTCGCGCATTACTTCAAAACTAAGAAACAGATAGCATAATATATTAGGTTATTAATACTTTACATCAAAAAAACATTTAAAAAAACATTTACACTGGCTACGCCGCGTACAGGTAAGGGTTTATTATTTAACCAGTATTGCAATAATTAATCGTAAGTAATACAAAGCTGTAGCCGACATGCAGTAGGCGATTTTTTTAGCAATTAACAATTTTTCGCAAGGAGGTTTTGTTTTCTAAATTATCTAAGCATATGGGCTTACATAGGTTCATTACAGTGACAAAGTAGAACAAGTACCTAATAAGTAGACAATAAGTACAAAACAGTAACAAAAAAAATCTGAAACAAATTTACCGAGCACGAAACGATTGTGTGAAAATTAAGACATTCCTTTCATCAGACCGGTATTTTTTTTTGAACGCAAAAAAAATAAAAAATTAAGTACCTCTTGTCTAGTACTTACTTGATAAAGTTAGTCCAGAGGGGATATAAACACACAAGGCGAGATGTTATTTCCACTTAGTAAGAACAGAATATTATTGCCGAGGCATTTATTCATTTTCTTAATTACCATTTTATTTATTTATTTATTTATTTGCACTTCATATACACATATGTATATAGGCGGACTTAATGCCAGAGGCATTCTCTACCAGTCAACCTTAGGATGGTGCAGAGATAGACAAGGTAGGTGCATCAAGAATAACAAGGAATGTGACAAAATTACGCAATACATATAAAAATAAATACAATCAACAAATGAATATATAAACATATACATGAATAAATATATACATTAATAATATATGCATAATATATACATACCTACACATATATAATATTAAAACTAATTAAGGTGGTGACTCTTCTGCTTCATTCATCAGCATCTGACGTACCCTCATTTTGAAGGCATACCGAGTGGTGCACGATCTGATTTCAAAGGGGAGTGCATTCCAAAGAAGAATTGATTGAATAGCAAATGAAGAATGTGTGAAGTTAGAGCTGTGAGGGGGACACAGAAGAAGAAGATTGTTAGAGGAGCGAAGGTTCCTATCGTGGCTATTACAAAGATATTGGAAATTTGAAGATAAGTAAGTAGGAGGTGTAGGGGAGGTGAGTAAAGAGAATAGAGTGGTAAGTGCTCGCAAAGAGCGGCGCTTACGTATGGGAAGCCATTTTAATTGTATGCGATAGGAGGAAATGTGATCATACTTACGAAGGTTATACACGAATCGAATGCAGTTATTTAGCATGCGGTCAAGTTTATTGAGTTGGTCTGCATTCAGATCAAAATAGCACACGTCACCATAGTCGATTATAGGAAGGATTAAGGCTTGCACAAGCATAGCCTTGATCTTAGGCGGGAGGAAGTTCTTCAGGCGGTACAGAGCGCGAAGTGTACCGGTGGCTCTCTGACAGACAGAGGTTACCTGGGGCCTCCAGCTCAGGGTGGAATCGATATGTAGGCCGAGATTACGAACACTGGAGCTCCAGGGAATGACAGAACCATTGAAAATTATAGGAGGAATGTTCGTAACATCCAGCACGCTCATCAATCTTGAACTACCTATAATGATAGCCTGGCATTTCGCAGGGTTTACTGACAGGCCGAAATTTTCGGACCAGGTCTTAATTCGAGCCAGGTCCCTGTTTACCTTGTTTACGACTGCGGGGACACAATCTATTCCACCCTGAGAATATATCTGCAAGTCATCAGCATACAGATGGTATGCACACTGAAGTTCTTGAGTGAGAAGGTTAATAAAGATGGAGAACAATAAAGGGGAGAGAATGCCGCCTTGAGGGACCCCAGCATCGATAGCACACCAGCTTGACGAAGAGTCGCCGAGCCGAACCATCTGCTGGCGTCCCTGAAGATAAGACGAGAACCAATCCAGTGCCGAGGGCGAGATCACAAAGTGGGAGAGGATAGCAAGGAGGATGTCGTGACTGACGGTATTAAAGGCGTTCGAGAAATCGACCAAAGCCAACACAGTAACCTTGGTGTCCTCCATTCCCGCCCTAATATCGCCAGTCACTTTGAGGAGCGCGGTAGTAGTGCTGTGACCAGGCCTGAAGCCAGATTGCAGTGGACACAATAGGTTGTTTAGGTGCACAAAACCAGATAACTGTCTGTGGGCACATGCCTCAAGCACTTTGGATAGGAAAGGAAGAATGGAAATAGGACGGAAGTGTTTCGCATGTGAAGGGTTAGGGAGTTTAGGAAGAGGAATCACAATGGCTTTCCGCCATAATGATGGAAAAATGCCAGAGGACAGGGAAGTATTAATAATGTGTGAGATGGCTGGGAGAAGGTGATCCAGGATAGGGGTTACCATACGACGACTGATGTTGTCGCAGCCAGTCGCATTGGATTTAATGGAAAGGATTACTTTTCTGATCTCACCCAACGAAACCGGAGAAAACTGAAAGGAGTTGATGTTAGGCCTAAGAAGGCCGGCCAAGAAACCTATGGTGCGACGCCTGGTTTGGTGATCAATCAGGGAAGTAGAGGAGAAGTGACGATTAATATCATCCAAACCGATAGTCGCCCCACAGGAGTCAAGGTTTTTGTCTTTACCAATACCTAGAGTTCCTAAGAATCTCCAGATACTGGCCGGAGAGGATAAAGATATATTGCTGAGAATATGACGGCGTTTAGCGTTGCGCACCATCTGATTACACCGATTCCTCGCAGCTTTGAAGAGGCACCAGTTCTCTTCCGAGCGATCCCTTCTGAACTGACGAAAAGCCCGATCCCTTCGTCTCATCGCCATTCGAATTCCTCGAGTCATCCAGGGTGCAGGAGAGCGCTTTAATTTAATCCTCCTAACAGGTGCATGAATGTCGAAGAGAGCAATGACAGAGCGATTGAAAATATCCACTTTTTCATCAACTGAAGCGGCTGCGTACAGTTGATCCCAGCAACAGTTAGCGGCATCATTGTCCAGCTTCTTCGCATCCATGCGACCAAAACTACGCAAGTGCAACACCTTGGAGGGGAATTTAGGAGGTTTTAAGGCATAAGAAACATAGATGAGGTCGTGGTGAGAGAAGCCGGGAGCAGGAAGTTGACCATGTGAGGAAGCAAGGGAGGGGGTAGAGGTAAGGATAACGTCAAGCCAGGTGTCGTGACCATCAATATTGTGGTGGGTGGCTTGAAGGGGAAGGATATCTAGCTTAACGGAATCTAGGATGGTTAGGAGTCTACGGGACCGAGAGGAGTGATGGGCAAGGAGATCGGTATTTAAATCTCCCATGATGACGTGATGAGCATATTCTGATCCCAAGGATTCCAGAACTGTTTCCAGACTGGAGAAGTAGTCAAGAGACGGGGGACAGTAAATAACACCAAGTAAGGTTTTCACTCCCTTGACCCAAACCTCGAGGAAAAGAAATTCCGCCTGGGCAGAACAGAGGGCAGAGGAAGACACTACAAGTTTGTATTTTAGGTCGCTGCGTAGATAAATAGCAACCCCACCACCCCTTCTGTCAGTTCGATCATTTCTGATCAAAAAGAACCCGGGGAGAGGGTAAATAGTTGAAGGTAGATGAGGTTTGAGCCAAGTCTCCGAAACCAGAACGGCATGAACGTTGGCACCAACGAAAGTGTCTAACAAATCGTTGTAGTGACTCGGTATGCTTTGCGCGTTGATATGGCACACGTTAAAATTGTGAACAGATGACAAATTGAATGTGTTGCGAACCAGTTCGCCAAGCCCATCAGTTGCTGAACAGAAACTGTCTTCACCAGAAGAACTATTTGCTGAAAAGAACGAGTCATTATCAAAGTACATTACAATAATAATAAATATAATATAATTTTATATAAATTAATAGTATAAGTATAAATATATCGTATATATATAAAAAAAAGAAAAACAATCAAACCGACGCTGTGCCACAATCTCTGCACCACCCGCCAGCCGACCTACACACCATAATATGAACATATAAACAATACACTTGAACAATAAAAGTAACAAAACAAAATAGTATAGACAGAAACTATATACCTAGTAAGAAACCACTTACAATATTATAATAATTATGATATACATAAGTTACAACTAAGGAGAACGAACAAAATAATAAAAAAAGACGAAGAGAAGAAAAAAATTAGGATACGTTTCCGAACGTACCGAGATCTGAAAACTGACAGCTGACGTATGGCAACTGTCAGTTGACACATGTCGGATTAGTAATATAGCTTCTGTCACTGTTTTGTGTACAAAATACAATCGTTTCAAGACACAATAAGCACTTATTATATAAAAATGATTGAAGACAAAAAAAAAACAAAAAACACGACAAAACTGAACCGCAGACAGCATCCAAACTCGTGGGGCGAAGTTAATTCTTACGCGGCCGGAGGTTGCACGACGTCGCCGTAGCAGCAGCGGTGCCACCGCCGCCTCCAGCCACCGATGAAGAACCCGCCTTGGCGTATTTCGCCGTGATTGGAGTCAGTTCATCGACAGAGGTGATCTTCCTGCGCGTTCCGTCCGGAGTCTTTACGATCACCATCCCATCCTGTGTCCAAACAGCACGCATTCCAAAATGCTGCCGGGCTTTGGAGAAAGCTACTTGGCGGTGCTTTGTGAGGAACTCCCTCACCGATACTGATGAGCCCCTAAACTTAGACTTGGCCCTCCACACAGCTGACTGATTATCAACTTGGGAGAACCAAACCAAGATTGGACGATGATGATCCGGGCTGGCTGCTCCTATCCTGTGGCACGATGACACATTGCCAGCAGATATATTTTTGAGGCCAAGGGTGTTATGGATCTTATCTAAGATCACAGCAGAGCAGTTTTCGTCTACTGTCTCAGGAACTCCGAGGAATAGAAGCGCCTTCCGCCGATGTCTTGCTTCAATGCTGTCAATGGTGTGAGAACACTCAGCAATTTGCCTTCTCAGGAGCCGCAGCATCTCGAACATGAGTTCACGAAATGTACGGAACTCCTCTGCTAGCCGTGCCAGTGTCTCCTTACCAGTTGTGCCAGACTGCAGTTTGGCTTCGAGCTCTGCCATTCTTCGTGTGAATGTCTCTTCCAGTTTGAGCTGAGTGTTTTCAATGCTCGCCAGTTGTGCCATTGTGGTTTATATTAGAAGTTATATATTAAATGTGCAGGTGTTTAGCTGGCAGGTGGTGCTCCAAAGAAATATTAAGAGTACAGTGTTACAAATATTAATTGTAAACCAGGACACTATATGGTGCAAAAACCACTTGTTTAAAGTTGTGAAACAGGTAAAATTTTAATTATTTTCAATTAAAATGCACAGCTGATTTAAAAAACGTCTCTACTTTTCACACCTACCCACAAAAAAAAAAAGTGTTTTGTTTCATTTTCGTGTTGTTGGTAATTAACTTCTGTTATATAACCTTGGCTTGTTTTAAGAATTGGTGTTATAAGGGCATCATGATCTTGACTATTAAAATATTAAACAGTAAAGTTAGTTAATACCTACTTTAATTTCGAAAAGTGTATGAAACTGTACATCTATACTAATATAATAAAGCTGTAGAATTTGATTGTTTGATTGTTTGTTTGTTTGAACGCGCTAATCTCAGGAACTACTGGTTCGAATTGAAAAATTATTTTTGTGTTGGATAGTCCATTTATCGAGGAAGGCTTTAGGCTATATAATATTACGCTGCGACCATTAAAAGCGAAGAATCAGTGAAAAATGTTGCAAAAACGGGGAAAATTATTCATATTTGAAGGCTTCCGTTGCTAAGCTACCCAAATAATATTATTTGAAGGCCACCGTTGCTAAGCTACCCAAATCTATACTAATATTATAAAGCTGTAGAGTTTGATTGTTTGTTTGTTTGTTTGATCACGCGGGCGGAGCCGCGAGCAAAAGCTAGTTATATAATAAAAGTGTCCCGGTAACGGCGAATAACAATTAAAAAATCTCAAACCGAATCTACAAATGACACAAGAGTCAATAAGAATCAAGTATGAACGTCGTGCTTACTAATAGTTCGATTAGTTTATTTTTGGAATCGACATGTTGATGCAGGTTCAGATTGTTTATTTAAATTAACTTTAAATCATATGTCATGAGTAAATCCATCAATGCTGGATTAGGCGTAAAATTCTCAACGCTCCTAACAGTTAGAAGCACGCACTGTCTTAAGAAATTAGAATAGATTTTCTAAATACTTAATTCGATTTCATTAAAGAGTTTAATGCTTGTGACAATTAATTTCATTTTAGCAAGTTGTTGTTTAGTTCCACATTTACCCTTCTATTAACCCTCGACCTTCACTTGGTGTAAACTTGGCAAACAGGGTTTTTATAGAAAGCTAACACTGATTTAGCAAAAAAATACTGTTATTTTCGAGTAGTCAAAGCGAATAGCCTGACACACACAATTTATGATTGGTATTATATGTATGAAAATAGCAGACGATATTATACAAATATAATATAAACCACATACAAGTTCAGTAAACAGAGCAATACATTTTTCATATCACCTAATTTTACTTGAGTTGCGCCTATTTATTAAATACAAGATGAACATAATTTTGAGATCAATATTATATATTTTAAACGAGATAAACTTTGAGCTATACACTTTTGAATAATATGCAGAACGATAGTAAACGAAATTAACTTAAACGAAGAATTAACTTAAAAATATTTATATTTCGTTTCAAATTAAATGTAATTTTTATTAAAAATTAAGTTACTTAGAAGTATATTCAAAGGTAACAGAATTTTTCACATAATGTGTACTATTACAACGAATATATTAAAGAATAATAAAATAATAATGCAGGTAAGGAGAGTGGGTGTTGGTAGATGGCGCGGGTGTCTGGGTTGGTACTACCGCTTTGGCTATTTCTGCCGCCAAGCAGCAGTATGCAGATACTGTTGTGTTACATTGAAGCCAGTGGACGATCGGAGTGACGAGCGCAGTCCAATGGCATGCTTTTTGGCATTACTTTGAATGTTTTTTTCTATTTAAGAGCAGATGTGGCGTTTAGCAACAGGCTTGCGATTGACTCGTTTCGTCATTTAGGCTACTGAAAAAATACTCAGATGACGAAAATAGCTTGCGAATATTCCAAAATTAATATGTATTATGTAATTGTGAACAGCATCTGTTTCAATAAGAATGATACAGCAGAATAACAGCACCAGTAAATACAAAAGGCCGAAGATAATGGAAAATGTATGTTCGGTTTATTAAGATTATTGAATATTCATTAAAATATGAAAGGCATTCGTAAAATAAAATTATTTAATATGATATGGCCGACGTGTAATATATTCTGAATGTGTTACCAAGCCAACAAGCTTGGATTGGATTGCAACGATGGATTTTGAAAACTGACTGACATGACTCACGTCATATCCTGCATTGTTAGCACATCACATTCTTCTGTAACAGTTATCACATCCACATTTAGGGCGTGAAGAAAGATAATATCTCGTTACGAGTCGATACGGTAAATGGCATAGTTTTAATATAAGTTTATGTTAGAATCGAGACAACGCAACCCGGCGGAGCGGCGTCGCTCGAACGGCAGGTGGTATCAATTGCCGATAAACAAGTTAAGCCTAACTACGCCAACTAATGCATTAGATTGTATAAAATAATTTATACCTATTGACGACAGAGTGGATGAAGCACAGCTACAGACACGAGCTCTACAGTTTATTCTGCTATTGGTTTTCCCGTGTAATTATCTTTACGGGTATGATGTGCGGTGAAATCACATGCCCAAACAATGTTCGAAATTATTGAGCCAATCGTGTTTAGTAGTTTTATAATGTACTAGCTTTTGCTCGCGGCTCCGCCCGCGTGAACAGCATTTTCCGGGATAAAAGTAGCCTGTAACCGTCTGCAGGGTCCCATCTATCCCTGTAGATAAATTCATCAAAATCGGTTCAGTGATTTAGGCGTGAAAGCGTAAGAAACAAACTCACTTTCGCACTAACTTTCACCCCCCTTTTCATCTCTTAATAACTAAAATTTCCAAAATTCCTGGACTACGTGTTTATTTGTTTTACGTCAATAACCGAAATACAAAATTTTGTTTATGTAGCTTTCAAAATGACGGACTTTCATACATATTATCATCCCCTATTTTGACCCCTTTGGAGTGGAGTTTTCTAAAGTCCTTTCTTAGTAGGTGCCTACATAATAAAATGAATATACAGTCCGAATTTCATGCTTGTAGCCTTGATAGTTTGCGCTCGGCGATGATGAATCAGTCAGTCAGTCAGGACATGTTATTTTATAAGTATAGATAGAAGATAGAAAACTCAAATAAATCTACTACTGTTGTTAATGTGTAATTTTGGATGTTTGTGAGTTTGAATATTTGTGAGTGTGTGACTTTGAGCGTCTGTAAGTTAATCATGTCTTAACGGCTGAACGGTTTTGGATGAAATTTGGCACACAGGTAAACCATAACCTAGACTGGGACATACTTTTAGACCCGAAAAAGGCTTTTAACGCGGGCAGAGCCAAGTGAAAATGCTCGTTATACTTTATTCTTTCTTAGATATGGCTTATATTTACACGTTTTGTATTTATATACCTATCCATATACCACTACGCTTAATTTTTTAATACAGTACGTTTTGAGGTATGTGACCCAGACCCGTCGCGGTCTCTCTGTCTCGACACTTCAAAACAGTTCATTAGGGCTTTGTAACCAAAGGAGGTATTACAGAGCCGTTGTTACAGTTTGTTGTTGCGTTTTGTACGGTAAGTGACATATCCGGAAGCCCAATTGCTTCCTTCTCTTCCCAATTCCTTAATGATCCTTTCCTTTTAAGGTAGCTAGTCGTCTATGCTTTTATTGATTATCGCAAGCAGTCACATGAGCAGTGAAAATCACTTACTCTCAGGTGACCTACTTCGTCGTTTGCCGATCTATGCTATAAATAATTAATGTTGGCGTTTTAACAAAACCTGTAGTTACCCAGTTTTTTCATACTTCTCCCGCTTTTTTTTATTCCAATCCCGCTATTTGGCAAAATGTATAAGCGCGGCGCTGTACTCTCATTCGGACAAAAATTTTGCATGTGCACGCAAATAGCTCGGATAACTGTTGATGTACTATTCGTATTCAGAAATAATTCAGTGTGCTTGTGGCGACATCTAGCGTGCACAACACAAAGCGCGCAATCCTGCATCGCGCTAGAGAAATTTAAGCGAAGATTAGTATATATACAAGTTCTGATCATCAACCATCGGGGGGGCCGCGGCCGGTCAGGTATAACACCCGCCTGACTGGAGATCTCCCCCTTCGCCAGAGGAACACCAACACCCGTTCCTCTACAGTGGTGACCCCAGACGCTGAACAACATCGCAGCAGCACCTACATCGGAACTCGAACTGGACCAGCTACATCGTCGCCTAGCAACGCATCGTCATTTCGCCACTTCCTTCTAGCCAATCAGCACTTCGCACCGCCAGCCATCACTCGCAGCCTACAGGGTTACCACACGCATGCAGCATCACGCAAGCCTGGTACCTACCCTCGGCACATCTACAAGCGACTTCGGCACATGCATCATCACGGCACGACTGCGCTAACAGCCGGATATTCTACGGGCACTCGCCGGTTCTCGCAGCTCAACCACCGTGACACGCCTCATCGCCGACTACGCAAACTTCGATTCCGACTCACTGGATTCGAATACCCTCAGTTCCGACTCACTGGAGCTGACTACCCGCGCACAGTTCTGACTCACTAGAACTATCAGCGCGAAGGTCCCGACTCACTGGGATAGAGCAATATGGCACTGGCAAGATTGAGAAGCAATGACAGCTAAGGATTGAAGTTCATCGACCTCCGGTCTCCGGGGGGGAGTGATGTGGCGACATCTAGCGTGCACAACACAAAGCGCGCAATCCTGCATCGCGCTAGAGAAATTTAAGCGAAGATTAGTATATATACAAGTTCTGATCATCAACCATCGGAGGGGCCGCGGCCGGTCAGGTACAACACCCGCCTGACTGGAGATCTCCCCCTTCGCCAGAGGAACACCAACACCCGTTCCTCCAATCCAACGTACAACGGGGTTATTTTCATTCTACATAATTAGGAAACAAGTCAGCAAATTAAATTCCAGTACATATTCGAATGCTTTCAACCAGTAGAAGTAATAAAATTAATATACATTCAAATGTGCTACAGGCGATAGGTGTATGAAATATATAATCGGTGAATCAACGAAAGCAGGTCGATACCAGTCGATATAATATAGTTATTTGGAGTTTTATGAAATTATGATGAAAATCGACTTTCGGAATAAACTTCGCTTGCAGCTTATAGGCTCAATAGTGGGCCTTTAAACCACCATAACGCTAAGAGTAAATATTTTGTAGAATCTGAAATAAAAAGTAAGGTTTACTATTTTTGAACGTCACAAAGGTTTCTTTTCTATATTCCATCTTAAAAATGCACGCATTTATGGATATTTGGAGAATTAACCCTCCATAATTCAAAAATTGTTTGCGATATATTTAAAAATAAAACAGAGAAAATGTTATTCTAGAGTCCATAAAAGAAAATACTATATTACAATTTCTTGTAAAGGTTAGTTTTTAATATATCGTATTATACAAAGTATTTACTCCTAGTGGTGGTTGAAATTCCTATTCATAGGTACTAGTTTAAAATTACGACTGTAGACCTAATAGTTTAGTAGTTGCGAAGTTTAGTCCTAAATTCGATTTTCATAAAATAACCATAAAATCCAAATAACTTTCGAACTATGCATTTTGGGGCAAAATACACAGGGACTCAATCGATGAGGTCTGCTATTCTATTGATCGTGTTAGACTCTGTATATCTCTAGATTACTATTACTATTTTTACTTACATAAATCATCTTCATAATAATTACAATATACACACATGCATGTGTAAGTAATCATTAATCACTTAGCAACTGGTATTTAATTCACTGGAACGAAAGTTTGCATTACTGTTCTACTCAGATTCAGAAAGTCAAAAGTCATTGTTTATGGAACTTACCTAGATAACCAAGAGTATTTCAAAGTAAAGTTGTTGGGCGTTTCTCATGTTCCAAAAGTTTATCTTATATATTTCATGTATGTGGTTCGCGTGGGGACGCGTGACGTGAGTCTAAACTTGATTTGCATAGAAAGTGAAATGGAAAACACACAACAGGAGTTGTTCTCGCTTGAAAACACTATAAACATAAGATTGAATTGAATTGAAAACCTAAAGAATTATTACATACTAATCAAATCTGCATATTTCTCAAGGATGAAATGGCGGCATTTTGTATATCAATGTTGAATTGCGAGTTGTTTTATCGCCATTATACATACCGTATCAGTCTTTGATGTGTGCTGTTAAAATATGTAGGTTAGTGGTATGTCACTATTATTAATACAGGACATAACATCAAAGAGACATGCTTTTACACTCTGCACGTAATTGCCGATATTTGTGTACTTATTGGCTCTGGCACGCACAATTCTCCGTAGACAGTTCTAACAAAGCTACGATTGGTTAAAACTTGTTCAACTATGGAGTTAATTGAAAATCGTAGGCTGCGTGCTTCATTTCCGCCGATCTATTCCGTTAGGTTCAGATATGGTTGCGGCTCTACAATTTCATATTGAACCGAACCATCTGATACTACGTTTAGTAAAAAACTATGCAAAATTATTTGAATGCTCAAATTTTGGATTTTGACATTTAATTGATCTTAATTTAACGTAAAATTGTACAAATTGGCAAGAGACACCGTTTATGTTTCATATTATGCATAATATTTTATGAATAAAGAGATTGTTTATTTATTTATGTCTTCATTTATAATACATGTATAAAGACTGATTTAATGCCAGAGGTATTCTCTAGTAGTCAACCAACGGGTCATGCAGAGACGAGACAAAATGGCTGTATTAGAATAGGGTAGTTAATACTGTAACAGGTATCAATACCTACATAAATCGAATTACTTCGGAATTCGAATTTCGTTCCATCATTTCAATTTACACCCGATTTTCATCATACCATTCATGACAACTACGCTTTTAATAAACATAATTCTAACATGTACGTTTTAAGAAAATTTATTATCTGAGAGTACATGACGTTAATAATAAATGTTGATTAACATCTCAGTAGACTTTTCTTCTTACAAAGCGCGTGTTTTTTTGTTAAATTACTCACTGCGAATAAAGTAATTCCCAAGGGAATTCATTTATTCTTTCTACAATCTCATCAGTGTTGAGGTAGCATTGTACTGAATGACGTTTTGACGAGTTCCAGCTTATCTTGTCGTCTGATAATGTAACAATAGGTATTCCTACGTGTACGGCCTGAGAGGCTTTGTTAACACTTCTATTATTTATTACTCCGAAACGTCAATGAAGATTGTTTTTGTACTCGGTAAGGGAGCATAAAGCATTTTCTGTGTTAGGTAACGTAACATACAGCATTAACTAGCGGTCAGTGTAGAAATAATGGAATACTAAAAATTACGTAATAACAGTTAAAGTTATTTGACGTTCTGAGTGCGGCAGTTAGGGGCTATTTCACAATGTGCGATTAAACATAAGGTAGAATAATTTAGGGAGTAGCTTTTAGGCATACCCCTTTCCATCTATTTTGACAGCGTAATAAATATATTTATGTTTTACTGTCATAATTAATGTTATTTGATAATTAACATTTTTTTAACAATGTGAAACACGCGCTATATGGATATTATCTAAGCCGCATACTGCTATTTGCGGCATACTGTGGCTTTAGTTAAAACTAAATTAGACAGTTTTAGATATTGTGATACAAAATATGTTGATTTATTCCCAATGCTAATTTTGTGGATAAACATCTAATTTTGTCATTGTCATTTCGATTTTGTGGAATTAAATTCATAACGAATACTGCGGTTTTACCCATGTTTAGTTTTGATAGGATTTGGTAGGTCCTTCGTATGGAAGAGGCCGCCTCTGTAGGTACCACCGCTTTATTTATTGCTGCCGCCAAGCAACAGTTGGTAAGTACTGATGTGTTTCAATTAGAAAGACATTGAGGCCAGTGAAATTACTGGGTATTATGAGACTTAACACATTATGTCTTCGTGTAAAAAACGCAGTCCAATGCCATATAGTGCTTTGTAATTCAAGATTCTGCGTGGTGTTGCTTCTGTTTATACGTCTTCTCTTATCAGTCGAGCTATCTGTTCATCTCGTCACTCAAGTAAATAAAAAAATACTGTGGTAACGAGCTTCGATAGCTTAAACGAAAGATAGATCGTAAGTGTATAATCCGTAGATATATACGATGATATCAATACGCCTTCTTTTCTGTATAACAGATTTTATCCGCGTGAAAGGCAAAAACGTGATAAATGTACGCGAATAATAAAATGCGAAGGACTAGGTGGTACGAAATGTAACTTGTAAAGAATAGCGGCACATACTACGTGAGACAATGGAACTTTTATTAGAGGTTGCGAACAAAACTCAGGTTGAATATATGTATTATATAGGTAAACATATGGCTGTATGTTTACCTACATAAATATTGGTGGCTCGCCGAATCTGTTTATGTTATGACAAAACCATTAATGTTTATTATACTTTAAATTAGAAGACATACTTGCTTGTTAACCATTATTCTAAATAATATAGCATAATATTCACTCATACCTATTCAAATCGATAAAATATTATAAATACACATACATCCAACAGTTATACACATATTCCAGACCTGAAACAAATATTTGTGGATCACATAAACATTTGTCTTAATACGGGAATTGAACCAGCCTTCCTTGATTTCACAGCCGACTAATCGCTCACTGCGCCACGGAGACTGACACCAAAACTATATTACACGTTCGTGCTCATAGATAATACATCCAGCATAGGGCAAGTAAATTAAGTATGTAATAACGTTAAACATAATACCACTAATTATCCTTTGTTGTAACAAAGGCTAATTTCAGCAAATATAAATAAACACAGTTTGTAGATGAGTGAATATAGCATGAGATATTAGCTCTCGGTAAAGGCTTTGAACTAACAAACAAATTAATTATTCAATGAAAGCTTTACGGTAATTTCTGATTTATAATCAATTTTAGCTCTCGCCACGGGGGAGTTAACTAACTTAAATACAATTTAAGAACATTTAAATTATTCTATTGGTAGAAGACGGAAAGTTAGCACAAAGACTTTAATTGAGTTACATTAAAAAGTAATTCTTAGAAAGTTTCTGCGAGATTTTAAGCATACTTTCGTTGTAGAAAGGTTCGGAGATAAAATACATATAGCGTAACTTTCAGTCGATGTAGTATAAATAAAAGAAAGGTAATATATTTGGCTCTGTTTCAACTTTAGGAAAGGATTGTGTGACATCGATCTCGATCTCTGTCTGTCATGTCGATATAATGTAAAGTACCTACGTATTCAACGTAGTTTTAGATCCTTATTTAAGATGACGTCATTAATCTATACGCTAGTAAGTAAACCTTTTATTACTCAGCTCATATTCAAGGGAGAGATTTGGGTCAATTTCCAATACTCCAGCCCAATTAAATAGAACCAAAAAAATGTTTTTGTATTTCTTATGGTTAATAACACCAATGGCCTTTTGCCAAAATGTCTGGAGTGAAGTACGGAAATATTTTATTTAGAAGACGGGTTTTGAGTACGGCGTATCAAATGGAGATTTAAATCAACATATGACCAGTACTTATACGGCATATACATTTTGTATGTTACGGTACGGCTATGTATAATTAATTCTATGGTGATGTTGCTGATTTATTTTAAACCACCTTTTGCTCACGGCTCCGCAATGAAAGTCTTACTCGTCATGTATCCAGGATAAAAAGCACATACACTATCTCTAAGCAAAAAAAATTGTCGCTCCGTTGCTGCGTAAAAGAAGGAAAACCGATAATAATCACAATTTCAAGTTAATACCATGTATTATATAAAATACCTGGGTGACCGAGCTTTGCTCGGGTGAAAAAAAAAAAGCAGTATTATTATTCGCCAATAGATGTCAGGAATTAAGTCTAACCTCAAAGCAAACACTCATTGACTTAATTAATTAATTACTAATCTTAATCTAGATGACCCGGTGAACTTCGTATCACCTACATATATTTGTGTTAAATGTGGTCAAAACTTAATACAAATGTTTCATTTACATTAAATGCAATTAGTGACGTACTGCACCATTGCACGTGAGGTAGCCCGTCGCACATTTAATTGACTTCGACGACCTAAGTCAGGTCGTCTTCCACCTCCCCCGGTGGGACAGTCCTGTCCCTGTCCTGTCCCTGTCCCTGTCCCTGTCCCTGTCCCTGTCCCTGTCCCTGTCCCTGTCCCTGTCCCTGTCCCTGTCCCTGTCCCTGTCCCTGTCCCTGTCCCTGTCCCTGTCCCTGTCCCTGTCCCTGTCCCTGTCCCTGTCCCTGTCCCTGTCCCTGTCCCTGTCCCTGTCCCTGTCCCTGTCCCTGTCCCTGTCCCTGTCCCTGTCCCTGTCCCTGTCCCTGTCCCTGTCCCTGTCCCTGTCCCTGTCCCTGTCCCTGTCCCTGTCCCTGTCCCTGTCCCTGTCCCTGTCCCTGTCCCTGTCCCTGTCCCTGTCCCTGTCCCTGTCCCTGTCCCTGTCCCTGTCCCTGTCCCTGTCCCTGTCCCTGTCCCTGTCCCTGTCCCTGTCCCTGTCCCTGTCCCTGTCCCTGTCCCTGTCCCTGTCCCTGTCCCTGTCCCTGTCCCTGTCCCTGTCCCTGTCCCTGTCCCTGTCCCTGTCCCTGTCCCTGTCCCTGTCCCTGTCCCTGTCCCTGTCCCTGTCCCTGTCCCTGTCCCTGTCCCTGTCCCTGTCCCTGTCCCTGTCCCTGTCCCTGTCCCTGTCCCTGTCCCTGTCCCTGTCCCTGTCCCTGTCCCTGTCCCTGTCCCTGTCCCTGTCCCTGTCCCTGTCCCTGTCCCTGTCCCTGTCCCTGTCCCTGTCCCTGTCCCTGTCCCTGTCCCTGTCCCTGTCCCTGTCCCTGTCCCTGTCCCTGTCCCTGTCCCTGTCCCTGTCCCTGTCCCTGTCCCTGTCCCTGTCCCTGTCCCTGTCCCTGTCCCTGTCCCTGTCCCTGTCCCTGTCCCTGTCCCTGTCCCTGTCCCTGTCCCTGTCCCTGTCCCTGTCCCTGTCCCTGTCCCTGTCCCTGTCCCTGTCCCTGTCCCTGTCCCTGTCCCTGTCCCTGTCCCTGTCCCTGTCCCTGTCCCTGTCCCTGTCCCTGTCCCTGTCCCTGTACCTGTCCCTGTCCCTGTCCTGTCCCTGTCCTGTGCCTGTCCTGTCCTGTCCTGTCCTGTCCTGTCCTGTCCTGTCCTGTCCTGTTTCCTGTCCCTGTTTCACAACAAAAAGACATCAAGTGTTTCATACCCAGGAACAGTTTGTATTGGAAAATTAAGTTGTCGTTTTTAGTGTTTTCCTTTACTTATTATTTATGTTACTCATTTTTTCTCACCGGGTAAACCTTTCCTGAACTTCCACAAATATTTCAAATTCAGAATTAGCCAAATCGGTACAGCCAGTCTCGAGTTTTGGCACAGCGATTCATTTTTTTATATATATGGAGTCATATTTTTCAGTTTAAATTGGGACTACTTTAAGTTGATAAAACACAAATAAAATGACATTTTCTAAAAATTATTCCTAGCTAGATCGATTTATCGCCCCCGAAACCCCCTATATACTAAATTTCATGAAAATCGTTGGAGCCGATTCCGAGATTCCAATTATATATAAATATATATACAAGAATTGCTCATTTAAAGATATAAGATAATAAGATAAGCAAAATCTTAACTGACTCATCATCCCCAGCCTAAACGACTAAGGAAATAATTTCGTAATTTTAGAAGGGTGTTGATTTTATACTGTAGACATCGTTTAAGAAGGAATATCTGGAAATATGCCTAAGGGGTAAAGAGTTGTAAGGTGCGTATGTGCAATAAGATATTTTATCAAATATAAAATTTCCCTACCTCCAGCTGAGGCCGAAGTAGCCGAAGCCACGAGCAAAACTTAGTATCCATTGATATTCTAATAGCAGTTTTTGACATAGCCTCATATCTATAATGACGGTTATGTAATTTGATAAAATATTTTCGCGAAATATTTAAAGGTTTTATTTTATAAAATGACGAGTAAAAAAAAACATGTAAGATCTTCACAGATATTCTGCATCAGTCTAACAGAATTAAGGTTTAATACAATAAATAAACTCCTAGTACCTAACTAACGAATAATTAAATTGCCTCCTAATCATAAGAGCTCCTTATCTGCTTTAGAACGTGTGAATTATCGCACTTAGAATAAATTAGATTAGGTATCCTCCTTATTTCATTACACTAACAATGAATCAACGTCTTTGAATACTACTGGCGCGCGACACAGCCGAATGAAAAATTTATGACTGTGTAAATACCCTTAATTCAAAAGAAACTTAACACATGCGGGGATGATCATTTTAGTATTCGGTATAACTATGTTAAGTTGGTGAAAAATCTTTTTTGGCCGCGGGAAAGTCTTTATCCGAGATAAAAACACTCAGTATATGTCCTGAAGCAGGTGTCTACTTTTGTGCCGCATTTTATCCAAATCCGTTCAGCTGTCAAGGCGTAATAAATTAAAAAATATCCCAATTCAGTAACATCCAAACTTTTACATTTATAATAATAGTAGGCTAGTAGGCTTATTTAATATATATAGCTAAAGTAGGGTTTTAATCTGATTTTTGAGCATATTTTCTGCTTGCCATAACCAGCTACCTGTCTGCCGTACTTAAGATAGGCAACCCATGAATAACAAAGATTTCCCTGTCCTTTGTCTCTCCTTCTTAGCAATGACATTTATCAAATGAGAACGTTCAGTCTAGGGATTGATAGGACTAGTTTTCCCCTAGTAATTAGAATAGAATCACCATTTCACTTAATTTCTCTTAACGAAATGTATCTAATATCTTCGTGTTGGTGACTCTACGTAGCTATCATATGTATTAATTATAAAGGTACCTATTTTCATATCTACTACGAAAATGTAACGTAAAATAATATTAAATCATTTCTCTATAATCCCTCACGTACCCTGTAACCATTTGAAGCTCTTTAGTGTGAACGTGAAGTAATTGAGCTGGCTGTTGTCTGACTTTTGAATTGTCGGAAATATTTCATCGTACTAATCGTCCCCAATTCTCGTTGCCACTGCTATCTATAGTTTCTCAGAACGTAGTACATTAGTGAGCCTAGCTCTATTAAAAGATTGAACGCGATTAATATACATTTTTAAATTTTAGATAGGTTCAGATAATCAACGGTAAATTAAACTATTACTGTCACACTCAGAAACGTCACTTAACTCTAATTGATATTACGTCATTTCTTAGTATTAGATTATTCTGTAGAGACGTCTATTTAGATTATTTCTATACTCAGTAATGAAGCATAAAATATTTCTGTATTTACAGTTGTAAATAGAACAATAGCTGGTTCTGAGTGTAGAAATAATTGAATTTTAACAATTGACTTAATGCCGATTAAAGTTATTTGACGTCTTTGAGTAAGATACATAGTAATAATAATAATATTCGCTCCGTGTTTTACACGTCCCATTACTCGACACGGGTCTCTCCTATCGAACGAGAGGGATTAAGTCTTAGTCCACCATGCTGGCGTGATGCGGGTTGGAAGACTTCACATACTTTCGAAATCCTTATCAAGAACTGCCCAGGTATGTAGATTTATTCACGATGTTTCCATCACTGTTACATCAAGTGATAATTAATAAACACGTAAAAAGTCAGAGGTGCATGCTCTTGGGGCTGGCTTCAAACTTGCGACTTTCGTCTCGACAGTCCATACCACTTTCCGCTGAGCTACCACTGCTGTAAGTTCCATATTAAAATAAATATCAACTATAAAATAAATGAGATACCCTCCGTGGCGCAATGAGTGAATAGTAGGCATGAAGCGAGAGGCCTCGGTTTCGATACCCGCATCAAGACAAACGTTTGTTTCGGGTATGGGTGTGTTTTCTCCCCAGAGTGATTGGCGTCAGGCAGGCGGCTGGTAGTAAAAACTACAAGCCAAACCTTTCTGTAACATATGTTAAAAAGCATGTTGCGCTGTCACGTAAATTCCGTAAATTTTGTAAATAAAATACAACGTTTTACATCGAAACATCTAGTCAAAATATTGGTACTATTCAAGTTAGGCATATATATCAATATCCGACGTAAGAGGAAAACTCGCCTAACAGTTTATTACGTTCAGGCGTTGTTGTAACCGTTACGTCTATATTACATAGAGTCTCAAAAGACCAAATAGTTATTTAGAGTTCCAGAATAACTGAAATCTAAAGATTAAAGTAAAATAGAAAAACAGAACAGACATCAATATGCTCGCTGAACAAAAGCAATATCGAAGTATCTTAAATATACTTTATTTGGTTTTTAATCATTGAGCTCGGAATAAACTCTACGTCAGATTTGTTTCTAGCTATATTTGAGAACGAAGTAAACATTTTAGGTTACTTTGAAAGAAAGAAATCATCAGTGGATATTATTTTAATTTCCTAAATTTCTGAAACAATACTATTATACCCGAATCTGTTAAAAGCCTCGACGTCCATTTGAAGAAGATCTATAATTTCCAACATAACTGACCAGGTATTCTTCAAAAAAGTAAGGAATCATCTCTATTAAACAGATTTCCAAAAAAAAAATCACATTTTGATTGCAAATTGGTCCATTCGTTGAGGTTGTACGATGCCTCTAACAGATACACAAAGACAAAGGGGGCGAAGTTCTATCACCAATTTTTTGTCGGTGGCTTAGTAAAAACAAAGATGGATCAACAGTCATCATAGTAATCGAAGAGGGTATTTTCTGAAGGATGAAAGATGTGAAGTCGTAATAGTGAGCAGATTGACTATAGCCTATATAGACTATATATGACTATAGCCTATGCCTCATACGGTTCGACGAGGCGAATGGAATGTAGAGAGGGCTAGATCAGCATGAAGAATGTGACCTATATACAGAAGAGGATGGTCCGAATCATTGAAAATAATTTGGAGTAGATAATAATAGATTATATAAAATTCGATATCGTTCAATAAATAATCAAACACATAAAGCAGCTGAAATTCTTAATTTTATAAGCAGGGCTGCTTTTTTATTATGAAAAGTTCAACAGAGCGGGGCGCTCTTAAATTAGATATTTTTGCATTGGGAATTCTAGAGTAAAAAATTAAATGCTACAAAGGAACTGTGTGGAGTCATATTTAAACCGATGTTATTGGAATTAAATTGCTGTCACACACATATTTAAGCGTTGAGTTGAATTATTCGTGTGGCCGGAAACGAATCAATCAGTAGATTCTATTTTATGACTCTGATTTGGTCCTGAATGTGGCATTAAAAGCTTATTAATTTCTTTATGGACTTTGTTTTCAGTACCTAATTGCATATTTTCAACCAAAAAAATATTTATTTGTTACACGCATTTTTAAATGACACTTGTGTTGTGATAAACGATTTGGATTAGATTTTTATACCTAGGAATAGGTCGCAATTTATAAAAACCACTATGCTCAAACCATTTGATAAGTAGTTACCTGCATATTTGAAACTGGAATAATGCAAGCGAAAATCAGAGCTCAAACACCAGTCGACATAATGCAAACACAAAAATAATCGTGATTGAAACACGCGGCAGTTGGCACGGCCAGGGCACAAATGGAACACTTCACATATTCGATTCGGTGTCAAACGCAGCGATCTGGTATGCTCCCATTGTGCGATTGTTGTAGAAGTTAGTTCGCGATCGAGCGGCGGCGGCGTCCCCGGCGTCCCCGGCAGTAGAGGTGCACGCGGGCCGCGGTCCGGGAGCACACTGCTCCACCACCGACCCGACTCCCGGCGTCTCCCGGGTGTGCCCCGCCTCGCCCGACGCAAGCCGGATTCTGATATTCTCATGTTTTCACCCTTGTAACTTTAACATTTAATGACCGTAGCGCAGCACTTTTAGAAAGGAAAGTAATTTTCCATGCTCTATTGTCTTGATTGCTAATGAATCCACCTACAGTGTAACGAAACTGACATTATTGAATGTTTATTTTCTAATTGTTCATGTAAATTATTCTTTAATTACAATTCATCTTACAAAGTGAAATGCTAATTTAAATGAAATGACTGACTCTAAAGAAGGTATTTTTCTACCTCACTGTGTTTTCCTTGATGTTAAATAGCTCTCCAAAATACGACCTATTTTATAGTACAACATTTCATAAAAGATAAAAAATAAATTATAAGTGGTAGAAACACGTTGTGGACAGTTTTATCTGCAGCATGAATGGGCCGACTCGACCGGGTAGTTACCACACTGTATCACAGAAAATCGACGTGAAGTAGCAGATTGTTTTTGCGTTTCGTACGGTGAGTGAGATATCCGGAGGCGCAAATCCCCCTTCCCTTCCCAATGCCTTAATTATCTATTTCCTTTAGGTCAGCAACATTTTTATGATTCCTCAGGTATTGTGGATGTGCAAAGGCGGTGGAGATCACTTATCATCAGGTGATCCAATTGCTCATTCGTCACCCTCTGGAATAAAAAGGACTGGTTTTCGTGTATAACTAGATCAGCCAATCATGTTATCAAAAAAATATTGCAACGGACTTTAAATATAGCCGATAAAGTTCAACGCCCTTAAAGAGCTGCAGACGATGATACTTAAAATGCGAAATACGTTCCCTATTTAGCAAATTTTTAAAAATATAACTATGATCTTCTTTATAACCAACTTCTTCTTTTCTTCACATTATATGTTCATATTGTAACCCCGTCAAAAATTAGAAAACGTCTTTACAAACATAACGAGATGTGTACATATACAGACAGAACACAGTATCTATGTGATATGAAAACTCTGGATATTTTCTAGACAATGGATCCTAATTTAAACACTGGAAACAAGAACAATGTAGCGTTTCTCGGAGTTGTTCAAAGACATACTTCAAAGAAAAATATATCTGAACGATGTAAACTTTTTTTATGTATGCGGTTTCATCTTTATAATAATACTAGCTGTCCCGCGCGGCTCCGCCCGCGTGATCTGTATTTTCCGGGATAAAAGTAGCCTAACAGTGGCGCCATCTGTCAGCAATGTGTCACGCACCGACGCCATCTACTTAAAATATTGGTTTGTAGTACATGCTATGTATCAGAGATGGCGCTGTATTTAAAAAATGATTTTCCCTATTTTCCCGCTTTTCTATTGAAATTTTTTCTAGATTTTCGTTGCTATAAACCTCACGGAGCCCGAGACCTTTCCAACGAATGCAAAACCGTGGAAATCGGTTCGTGCGTTCTGGAGTTATATCGTCAGGAAGGAAAACCCGACTTATTTTTATATATAAGATTCAAATTGTGTTTGTTGAAATAGCGTAGAAGCGACATAAATCAATGTGATTTCAATGTGAAAATTCAAAGTCAGTAAATTGTAAAGGCCTCTTATGAGATACGGCACTGAGACAGGAGACCACGAGATCCGGCGACAGCGTCACGTCCGCTTTGTATGCAATTGTATACGTACGTTTTGAGGTATGCGACAAAGACAAACCAGCGGAACGAGCGACTGATTCCATACGATATCACACTAAGCGGACTTGTCGCTATCGTCTGACTCTCTTCACGCGTCACGATCGCCCTGTCTCGATCGCGCATCTCGGAACGTGTCTTTACATCACCTATAAATGCCAACAAACATGAAATTATTATCGATATAAATGTTATTACTGAAATTATTTGAATCTCTATTTAAAACTGATATTCAGTTTAAACCCCATATTCTTAATTAAACGTTAGATACTATAAGGTCTCACAGTGCGCGCGAACGCATGAGGTCGATTTTATATACGTGTTGGGCCCGTTTTTGGTGTTTAATAAAAATCATGTATACAGAAATATAAATTTAGCAGCTTACTTAAGCATTGAATAAGGGCGTAAAAGTTAGAAATGTTGAAAAATCATTGTGGTCAATATGTAACATACTTACAGCTATCTATGGCTATGGCACTTGAGACCAAAAGTTTTACTTACGAGAATGTTCTAAAGAGCTGCCTCTATTAAGATTCGACGAACTTTGAATATTTCTTTTTTAACACGTTTTCTTTTTGTAAATCCCACATCCGCGCGATAGCACTCTATAAATGAGGTAATAAAGAAGCAGTATGGGATCGATCTTCTTTAAGAGTATCTGAGATTACTATAAAGGAGATTGCGTAGGAAAGAGAATTTAAATGTAGTTTCCTTTGTTCATGGCACACGACAAAATCCCAGAGTTACTATTTAATTGAACCAGCGTGAACGCTTTATTACGCTGACGCAACTCCCTGGCTGATATCCATTGAATCAAGGACAGGCTTAACCTTAGCTTAAAGGGTTTTCCGAGAAAGTTATGAATCCCACTGTTTTACATATTAGCTAAGAATACCGTAAAACTCTATATAAAGATGGGTACCTTCAATAACGTGATCTAACTATCCTAAAGTCCTTAAACTGGTATAAGTATAACTGAATAACAAAATAATAATACTAGTCCTGTAATAAACACGAATTTACTGAATGAGAGGGGTTTATGCCTTAGTACACCAAGCTGGTCTAATGTGGGTTGGTAGACTTCACATGTGTACTTCAGAAATTATTATCGAAAACTTCTTAGGTATGTAGGTTCCCTTACGATGTTCCCTTCACCTTTAAAGCGAGTGATAATTAACAAATTAATATACACGTAACTTAGAGAAGCCATGCTTTTAGGGTTTGATTTTGAACTTGCGAGTTTCGTCACGATAGTTCGTACTTCTCCCCATTGAGATATTGTTAATTATTATCATATTAAATTTATAATAACATAACTTTTAACCACCACTTTTTCAACCTCATTGGTCTAGTGACAGCTTATAGGACTAAGAAACAGTAAAGGGTCCAAATCCCTGGTCGGAATATCAGAATTTGCGTTTGAGTTTTCCATTCGAAACACACGGCTTGCCCAAGATTGAAATTTATTCCGGATATCTAATCATCGGACGGAAATAACCTCGGTGAATCGTTGGTGCAGCACTAGTTGCACCTCTGCCTACTCCTTCGGGGATATAAGCATGAGATAATCTAAAAGCCTCGTCGTACCATTTTTGTTGGAGTCAGTAGTAACGATACACGCAACCCTTTGGCACAAATGACCCCGAGCTATATCTTTTACGATTCATTAAAAATCTTTATAAACATTTTTGTTTTAACCTTTTCATTATCTATGTTCTACTTTCACCTTAAAATATTTTAGTATAGCTACTGAAGGGAATTTTATCAAATAATATTTATATTTTATTTTGTTGTCTACTTGAACATCTTTGATCTTTTTGTTCCCAAAAATACGTTAGGGATTAAACGTAACATGGGGTCGTTACAATTACACTAGTTTTTCATACAAATCGTTGTTGACGATTAGTGTTAAATAAATTACTGAAGTGAATGATCTCGAAGTCATTTTAGGATTTAGTTGACATGACTATTCTGAAACTTCAATTTTAGTAAGTGAAATAATTTATTAGTCTTTGAAGACTTACAAGGAGTAGTATATATTTTTATGTTTCAGGATTGCAGAAGCAAGACCATTATTGTTATTACGTTACTAATTGTAAGGCTGATTGTATTTGAGACCATGATTACTTTTAGAATAGAAATTTGGCTATTGTTATTAAGATTGTCATTTTATTGTCCATCAATACGATGCAATATTACAAACGACAGCGTACTGTAGATCATCTGTAATATTCAATACTCCCTTTTAAAACTAAGATTGCAACATAACGACAATATAATTAGTACTCAAACTGTGGACGCGCATGTCAGTAGAGCATTAAACTAAGCTTCTTGGAGGGTTTCCAGATTTTGTTAGATATTAACAGTTTTAGAGCAATCGACCGTGAAGTAAAAACTGTTACTTACGCCCCCGGTCTCCCATAACTTTTGAATGGCTGAACAGATTTTCTTCAAACATAGCTAATAATAATCTTTATTAAACAAGTTTTTAACCAAAAAACAGCATTCAACTCGGTATATTTATTTAGGACATTTCGATGCCACAAATAGACAAAAGAGTCAAACATTTAACACCCCTCTTTTTTGTCGGACGTTAAAAATATGTCAAGAACTGAAAATGAATTACATTAAAACTATTACAATAATTATTATCAACTAACGTGTTAGAAACAGTATTAACTTTCATTAGAAATGAGCAACCCTAGAATTGCGGGCTCTTTTCCTCTAGGGAATCCACTGCCCGAAATGTATGGTAAAGTAAATTAATTGACTAAATCTTGGCGAAATCTAACTTTTTGTAGGATTCCAATACTCGCGTTCCAGTTTAAAGATCAAAAAATATTATTTAACATATTTTTTATTTTTGACTTCTTTATCCCAACAAGCACCTAAAATAGGCATGTAAAAATTAAGTTACATGTGCAATTTGGCTAGGCGTCAGAAAAATAACATCGCTATCTACCCAAATGCAATTTTTGTTAAGTTATTACCTAAATTTTTTAATAACAGCAAAAGCTAGCAAAAAAGCAAGTAGGTCACCTAATGATAAGTAATCTTCTCCACCCACGAACACCCATAATACCAGAAGAATCATGGATGCGTTCACGATCATAAAAAATAATGTGGGTTGGGAAAGTGAGGGACCTTAGGCCACCGGAAATCTCGCTCACCGTAGGCAGTGCAACAGAGATCTGCCACTTAACATTGGTTTTCTAAATATAGTTACAATCTACCAAACTAATCCACATTTTATCTACGGTATTACTTTTCTATGGTATAATAAGAAGTGCATCGACATAAAAATGCAAAATCCAGTATAAATTAAGATAAAAAATCCACGAAAAAGAAATATCGTCCAATCGGCTGCTTCAACTCTTGCGTATTTTTATTCTATGCGCGAGTTGGAAGGCCCCAGTACATCACCGTGCCCCATAATGCGAACACATAAAATCCCTGCGGGCAGATAAAAGTGTAGGAAAACAAATTGCGACGGAGTTCTAGTTGCGACAGGCGACAATCTAGTTTGCTCTGACCACTTCATGAAAGTTTTATCAGAGGATCCTCTGTGACCGACTCACCTCGCCGCCACAGATACCTGCTTGAATTAACAACTTCATTTAGTTATAAACCAGATTTAACGATTTACGAAGTGCGATTTAATATGAAATAATTCTGATACCTAAACAAAATATTCGTAACAATTTCCTGATTGGCTTTTACTGAACTTTGCTTTAGTTGTTAATGGACATAATAGCAATAATACAGGTATATAAAAGTATTAATAAATAAAACCTCTGTCTATGTAACAATTTATCACTTCTAGGCTAGTCAACATTCGAATTCGAGCTACGTTGCCAAATGCCATTCCTCGCTTCTTAGACTGTCAAGATCATTATGTCTCCTCTACAAGATAAATACTATTGTTTTCGCCTTAAAACCATTTCGGATTGTCTGCTGCAACATATTTATTTAGGGACAGTATTTGTCATTATTTTTTTACGATGGCCATGTTTACGCGTTTGTAGGAACTCGAATGGTATGGTCACTAACGTATAGCGTTACTAGCGCCTTAATCAGTATGACGTTGATAAACGACAATGGATTAGCTATTACGTCTAACGCTTGACACTGCCATTAAAGTCTGTATTTAAAATAGACCGTATTCCACAATGTATATTTGCACGCAAACATAGAGCCAACGTGTATACTTAGTAGTCGACGGTTCTCTGCTAAACTGTCTCTGAATATATGTTACCCCCATTTCGGAATTCTAGTTGACCGTCCTTGGCTACCGCGCGAATCCGTCGGAATTGGAATTGCAGCTATGCTGAGAATCACTATTGAAGTACAATTCGCAAAATTAGAAAATACTTTGCCTTTGGAATGAATTTTATTGTTTTTTTATATACTGGCACGGCAATGTGACTACATTGGATCCAATGTTAAGTACAGTGCATTCCAAATCATACGAAAACGGTAAGAATGCATACCGTTAAGAGCCATTGCGTTCCTCGACGGCCGGCAGAATTATGCCGGTCTGCAGTTATTGAATATTATCTGGTGTATACTAATCAGTTAGCGTATACTAGCTGACCCCGGAATGCAAATGTTTTCACAATGGTCGCTATCCAATCAGGTACAATTATATCAGGTTTACTACCCAGCATTATTCAGCTTTATAAGTAAAGAAATTTACAAAAAAAATAATTAAGTAGGTATAATATGTATGTGTATTTATATCATACCTAACTTTTTAAAATAAACCTGATGTTTATTCATGACACGCGTTCATAATTGCATGAGAACCTTTGCTGAATTCAAAGTTCATATTTCAATTCTTGCTAATTGAATTTCCCAACCGCAAAATTAACTGGACCGTCAATGTTTCTGTTTTCAATGTGGTTAGGATCGATAAATAAATTGTTACGGACGAGGAGTCGGTAAAAGTAATAAAAACCTAATTTTATCTTAGATTTATGGTTTGGCCCGACGCCAAATCGAAAGCTCAAAGGATTCAATCCCTAAACTGAAACAAAGATTTACGCTTGTTAGATACTTAACATTGTTAACTATAACAACAGAGTACAAAATGCCTTATAGTACAATAATAACCGTACGTGTAAATAAGAACGTAATTGGAATATCAAAGCTAAATATCGGTACTCGTATATCGGTAGAAACATCTAGATCGCTAATGGTATGTTATTATTATTATTTATTACTAATTATGGTATCGATTTATGTCAAATCATAATAATAACTAATTATAAGAATACCACCAATAAGGAATATCGATTAATCGAGATGTATTAAGACTGTCTGCACGGCATTGGCACAGGTACTTGGAATAAGTCGCTATTGAAACTTGGTCGAAACTGAAGGAGCTCAGTAAAGAGAATTTATTTTTGCTCTTCGAATTTTTATGCGAAGGTTGACAGCTAGCACCTAATAAAATATGTGGAAATACAAAACAAGAGTGAGAAAAAATCTAGTACATTTTTTTGTACAAGAGATTAAAAGATTTTCGCACTTTGAATATCGGGATTTGTTAAATGGTTTTTGTACAAAAAAATAGTTTGTCCTTTATCATGAAAGTTAGAGACGAAAATCAATGGATACATACTAGAAAATAAGTTATGTTATAATATTTATATTGCTGGTGGCAGGATATTCATATCCACTCGGATAGCGACCACCGTAAACATGGTGTTAAAACCTGCCATAGTGATCCACACGCCATGTGTGGATAGCGTTCCTGGGTCAGCCAGTGTATTCTCCCGAGGGGCTTGCGACATGACTTGATGGTTGGTTGGGGCGGTTATAGGGGTACATCCTTATATTACTGTGCCTGCATCGGTCATCCGCCTGTCCTGTCACAGGCCCCTCGGATTTGCTTGTTCACTCTACAAAGAGGGAAGAAGCATTTATACAGGCCGGCTAGTGACCACCTACAAACAATGGGTTTATTGGCCGCTGGTTTTTTGGACTGCACTACGCTTACCATCAGGTGTAGTGCAGTCACTTTGCCGTGCTCGGATAAAAAAAATGTGGCAAAATCTAGCTACATTTTTAAAAGATATTTTTTTTTATTAAATATATAATTCTATTAAGGTCTTGGCACTTTATATCAATGATGATCCGCGGTATATTAGACTAAGTTTCAGCAACAAAAACTGTTCAACTTCAACCTTTTTATATATGTCTGACGCCGGGTTTCATATTTGTTACTCTACTTTATTTTTAGAAATCTCTAGGGCAATATGCGCAGATGTGCTTATTCCTTCGACATAATTTGTAATAACATGGCTGACTTCGTCTTTCAATATTTTGCTAATACTCAAAGGAGCATCAGTATCGACAAACCTATATTGTATCGTAGTTACAGTGACTATCGAAATCAAGTATTGCTAGCAGTATTAAGAACAATGATACCTACTTAAAAGATGTATCAAGAGCGGTACTCCTTTTTATGTACAGGGAAACTGTGATGAGTCACATACAAATATAATTTAATTCATTACATACTAGCAAAAAATACTAACAACATTAAACTGGAACAAACAAAACGTAGGGAGTAAAAAGAAACAAAAATTTGATTTATGTAAATACACCATACAAAGATACATCTACTTTAATTCTACTTATAAAATAATGAATAGGTAAATAACTTTGGAGGTCATCCTTAATCAGCTAGTCTGCATCTCAATCTAAGATTCGTTTGTCTTTAGCCCTTTAGTTTCATTCACCCCAATTTAGGTACCTCTTCTCGGTGACTCTGCAAGCGCATCAATGACAATTATGTATACACCGAGCATTGCTTCGTCGACACTTACACCTTCCTCTCAACATTAAAGACTGCTTAAAGGAGAAGACGCCGCATCTGCCACTTATCAATGTAAAGCTCAATGTTCCAGGTTATATAACGGGCTTCATAGAGATATTGGGATATATAACTTTTAATGGTATTGAAATAATTAAAGTATTGCTAAGGCATGTAAAATATATAATAAATCATATAACAAAATATATGCTAAACAGTTGTATTTATTGAAATTATGGGGAGAACCACTGTCCCTCTAAGATATGAGTATATTACACCGTTTAGGAGGTAATGGTCCGGGTTCCCTGGGCCAGCTGATCCACTTGATTACTATCAAGCTAATTTTCCGTGAGTAGCTTCGTTTAGATGAGACGCCCAACAATTCCCTATGCAAAAATTCTCTATTGTGGTAGCTAACAGAGGTAGCAAGGATAGAATATTTCGATTTGATGATACTCAAAAATTTATAATTTTATTTGTAGGACAATATGACTGTTAAATTATATAAATATTAACTAAGTAAAAACAAAAAAATCAGCTCATTCAAATCATTTTTTATGACCTCGTTATCCATACCTATTGGAAGCCCCTCCTTCCAATAGGTATGATTACTAACCAGCTGATTTTTTTGTTTTTACTTAGTTAATATTTATATAATTTAGCAGTCATATTGTCCTACAAATAAAATAATAAATTTTTGAGTATCATCAAATCGAAATATTCTATCCTTGCTACCTCTGTTAGCTACCACAATAGAGAATTTTCGCATAGGGAATTGTTGGGCGTCTCATCGAAACGAAGCTACTCACGGAAAATTGGCTTGATAGTAATCAAGTGGATCAGCTGGCCCAAAGAACCCGGACCATAATGTACAACCATGTTCTCTTTATGTACCATGTATTTATCTAATAATTAAATATAAATAACACCCAACAGTCACACACATAGCCCTGACTCCACAGTAAAATACAAGTCTTGTGTCGTGTGTATCATTAACTACAAGAGACTTTCGGTCTCACAACACTAAGATACAACTAATTGTTTTGTAACTGTTGTACCTTTACGTAAATAAAGATTATAATAATTATTAAAAAAATGGTTTGTGGAGGATTTTTATTATATGACATGTCATATAATATGTCTATGACAGTCGGAGTCTACTGTTGCCATCTAATAAATGGCCTGTGTCTATATGTATGTTTATGTAGATATATGCAATATATTGGAAGTGGGCCGGTCATGTCTGCAGACGGACAGATGGTCGGTGGAGCAGACAGGTGCTGGAGTGGAGACCACGCTTAGGCAAACGCAGTGTGGGGCGCCCGGCTACACGGTGGACCGACGACTTGAAAAAGATGGCGGGTAACGGATGGATGCGGGTTGCCCAAGACCGGGATGGTTGGCGCTCACTTGGGGAGGCTTACGTTCAGCAGTGGACGGCAATAAGCTGAGATGATGATGATGATGATGATGCAATATATTTAAGTTTAACAGATATGGCGCCCTACAACCGCCTACATGCTTGTTATTGTAGCGACTTGCTCCTCTAAAATTATTATTACTAGCCCCTTTCTAATATATGCAAATATTCACTATAATACCTGAATAAAATGTTACTGTTTCTAGTTACCTACATTACTTAGATTTTTCTATGGTGTGTGCTGTGTAGTATCAAAGAAAGTATACGATACCTTTTCAGTTACACTCTTTGATGTCATACTATTGACGCAAGCGAAAAATACTAGTAATGATGATGAAAAATCTCCCTTATAAAAATATGTTCTAACGATAAAATACACTATTTATAGTACTTGTCCTGATCTCTGGTATATTTATAATTCAATATAGGCTTTTGGAATATTTTCTGCCTTGGGACAACGCCAACCGTCGACGAACGTGACTTGCCTACAGAATTTTAATTAATCTCGTACTAGTATAATTATGGAGTATAAACGATGAAGCTGGCGTCACATGCCTATTAATTCAAGGCCCTCATCGAGTCTCTGACAACCCTGACGAGGGTTTCGGACGTACGCTGACGTGTATTTCTTAAGGTGGACCGCATTGAATTACCTAGTTACCAGATATATAATATTTTCTAAACAGGGTTCGCCAGTAATAAATTTTCGTCTGTCGTCGACCTACACATAATATTTTCGCTTCTTATTCACGTCTGTTGCTGAGATAATAGACAGGGAGCCCTCGGGTAGCTGATCCACTTGACTACTATCAAGCTCATTTTCCGTGAGTAGCTTCGTTTCGATGAGACGACCAACTATTCCCTATGCGAAAATTCTCTATTGTGGTAGCTAACAGAGGTAGCAAGCATAGAATATTTCGATTTGATGATACTCAAAAAATTATTATTTTATTTGTAGGACGATATGATAGTTAAATTATATAATTTAACTGTCATATTGTTATTATTTTATTTGTAGGACGATATGATAGTTAAATTATATAATTTAACTGTCATATTGTCCTACAAATAAAATAATAATTTTTTGAGTATCATCAAATCGAAATATTCTATCCTTGCTACCTCTGTTAGCTAACACAATAGAGAATTTTCGCATAGGGAATAGTTGGTCGTCTCATCGAAACGAAGCTACTCATGGAAAATGAGCTTGATAGTAGTCAAGTGGATCAGCTACCCGAGGGCTCCCTGTCCATAACGTTCTTTTATCAAAATTACATGTGTACAAAATTGGACTATAAATATGATTCCAAGTAAATGGGTGTCCCGTTGAATTGTTACACTTGGTGTATTTTGTTAAGGCAAATTGGTTGTTGTAGTTGTAGTACGATTTTGTTGGATAAGTTTTAGAAGTTGTGGAAGTGTTTTATACAGGTAACAAAGTTGGATTGATTAACTATAATATCCGACGAAGGAAATATTATTCGCGTCTATTGCTAATCAAATTCATTGTAATTCGCGCATGTAATAAAATAAGACGGACAATGTTATCAGGGATATTAGATACTATGCTATTGAGGTTCAATATATTCAGCATCATTATTCAGATGTTTTTCGCTCAAACGACCGATTCAGGCTTTTTGCCGGTAGCGTTCATGGGCTCGCATGTGGTAACGTAGGCAATCTTATTTGAGTCGATCCGTAACCATTATGGGCATATGAGTACGACACTATATATAACAAATACATTGCCCAGGAACGCACGATTTTCTTAAATTAATGATAATAGCATGAAAACTACTGTTGTGGTACTATGTTAGCAATATAATTATAATGTTTCGTCACATTCAATAGAGTCCTATTCTCGTCCTCTGGTTCAAAACCGAAGTAATTTACATAGCACTTGATATTAAAATAAAATTTCTCGATGCTGTATAGGTAGGTATATCTTTGTATGAATGTGTTTCTAAAAACCACAAGGTAGAAATAATCAAACTTCTCAACTCGTATATTTTGAATAAACATTATAGATGTGTTAACTCGGCAGGTGCCAAAACGAATCACCATAAAGTTGGCAAACATCGTGAAATGGACGATCGTAAGAGGTAAAAATTGCTATGGCCGAGGGCGTAGGAAATCAACATATGGAATCTCCATTTGCATAGATTACTTCTTGCCTGATAATTTTACTTATATAATACACTACAAGTCCCGCTTATATTTAATATCTAAATTGTCTAGTATAGTGAGGTAAATTTATGTAGGATACATTTACCTCACTATTAGCAGCGGATCCAGACTATCCAACTAGTATTGAAAATGGCAATGTGACTTTGATTTTTGTTTGTATGGTGTGTTTTTCACGCGTATATCGCACCGAACTTGATGAATTTTGGTAGAGACTGATGGGAATATCGAGCCGGTTGGAGGCTATTTTTATACCTAGAAAAGGAATAACACGCGGACGGTGCCGCCAGAAAAAGCTAGTTAAAAATAAGTTTGGATAACAAAAGTGGAAAATATACAAACATTTCGTTTTCCATTTTTTTTGAAATTACCTCAACAACATATAAACAAACAGTCGTACAAAACAAATGCCATCCAAAATGCAGCTCCAAACCGCCCAAATAATTCGATACCGCATTTAAAATGCAAATAATCTCTAATTTAATATCCATTATTTCGAATATCATTCTTCTCTGTATATATTTAGACGAACAATCATTTAAATATCTTTGCTATTACGAAGGAATAATTGAGTTGAAACGATGAAAGATTGTTTAGCTAGAATGGTTTGTTTTGACTGCCAGCCTGAAAAAGGGACGGAGTTGGTATATAATTCAATAATGAATTGACGTCATCAATTTATTATATCAAATATGGAAATAAGTCCTTTTTATTTTATTTTCGATAACATTTTGTTTATGTTTAAATATTCTTCATATTACTGTCTAGTGGCGAAAAGGATGACAGTTTTATGTATCATTTTTATAACTTTCGATGGAAATTATTATATAACATCTGTCGGTGACGGTTTCACCACAGTTATGTTACTACTCTATGCTATGACCTACGGGAGCACCCACCTACTGTGTACGAAATTGCGTGGAAACGGTCGCTCTTGTCTCGGTCTCATCTCAAACCTCAAAACATACCTACATAATTGCATACAAACCGGACATGTCACTTTCGTGGGGCATCGCGGTCGCTATCTCGGTCATGCATCATCATACGTACCTTTAATGTCACCATTGAAGCAGCCTTTGGTTACTTCAATTTCTCTTCTTGTATTTATCTCGTTCGTCATAAGTGACACTTGTTACATTTACTATTCATTTTTAAACCGTATTTACTGAGAATATATTATAAGGAAATGTATTATGTTGTTTAAAAATAACATTTACATGGTTATAATAAGGAGATGTGTTTATATAATGCTTAACTTCTGAATTGAGGTCTCCTTAAAATTTGAGTGAAAGATTCAACTTGACATCATTCATCCGCATGCACCTTGTTCTCTTAACAAAACAAAGATAATATCAGTATATTTGTGTATATATATATACACAAATATCGAACGTCTCTGAATGCACGATAGCTGACTTTAAGCCTGTATGGATTCATAACACATACCATTGACATTCAACCAGTGAATGTGACCGGTCCAATCCGAGAATTAAACTCTCACTTTGCTCAAGTACAGGCCGAACACACCCTGGTTACTACCAATCCATATTAAAAATTAAAAGCAGTGAAAATAACAATTTAGTGTATAACACTAATTTAACACTAATACTTATTTCAAACAACGTGCAAGTAAGTTTAAGAAAACTAACATAACACAAAACAATACTAACTAACTAACTAACGTAAGTAACATTGCGCAGCAAGAGTAAGTCCGCGCAGAAAGGAAAAAATAAGTTATTAAATTATTATAAAAAGATTGAACGATTGAAGGTAGTAGGTCCGTCGTATGCGAGAGGCCGTCTGTCCGTCCATTCAATAAAATCAAATAAAAAATAAATAAGTGGAGTAGCCTGACGAGAGTCGGCTTTATACAGCCGGACTTTCGGGCGAACGCTTTAGGCGCTCTCAACCCTTAATAGGCATTATGCATTATGTAGGCATATGGGAATTTCGTTAACCTTGTTACGTAATACAGTTCAAGTTATGAATTATTTAATAGGTTCGAAAACCAATATTTAATGGATATTTAATAGATTTGTGACTAACGTGTCAGTGTGGGGCGATACACCCGCCCTTTGTCACACTATGTGAAAGAAATATGAATCACTAGCTTTTGCTCGCGGCTCCGCCCGCGTGATCTGCTTTTTCCGGGATAAAAAGTATCCTATCACTCAAGTCAGCTCATACCCAGTCTGTATACCAAATTTCATCAAAATCCGTTCAGTAGTTTCAGCTTGATTGACGGGCAACATCCAAACATCTAAACAATCAAACTTTCACATTTATAATATTAGTAGGATATCCGGAATATAACGGTGGATGTATTACACTCCTATAGCATTTATATAAATAGGTACCTAAACACTACCTTATTAAATAAGGGATTTTAAATGTTCTATTATGTTGGAACAATTTCGACGATTCTGGTAGAATTTCCATTGTTGTAGACAATAATAATACCTTTGTCCGCGCCAAAGTTATCTACAATGTAATAAAAATATTGACAACAGCTGTCTTTGCAGTGGGAATATTTCTATGAAAAACTTTAGCGCCACCAGACAAATTCGAAGATTTGACAATTTTAAAATTTTCTGTTGGACGCTTTTTACATCATTTTACAATGTACAGCACAACAGAACATCACTTTATGTATTTAGTGACAAAACGATGCGTGACTAAGTTTTTAAACGCGTTTTGTATGATTGTAACATATTATCCAAGGCTTAGAAAACCATATAGCGGTTTTATACTTGTATTATGAATACAAATCTGAAATTATGATCTTATATAGGCAGCTGCTTAGCTGTGCCCTAGGATTGTTGAATTCCATGAGTGTCTATGACCGCTTATCATCAGGCGGGGCGCATGCTCGTATGGCTATCAGGGCGATAAAATGATAGTAAACAAACACTCCACCAAAATCGCAGGCGAACTAACCAATGAAATAAAGTCAAGTAAATTTTAGTAATAAAGGTGTCATCAATTGTACAAGTGTCTTTATAAAGCTTTAGGCACTTCGATTAATCCTTCCTCTTCATACTACTGTTGTAAATAATTAATATCTTAGACGTCAACAAGTTAATCCTGCTATCTGAAAATAACATCGTTACAAGTCCGCTGATCTTAATTGAACTTTATTATATCTTAGAGATTTACATTTTAGTCTTTCATTGACGAATTCCACGATTTCATCTCCTTCAAATCCACATTGGAAGTAAACCATATCGCACACAAAAAGATTAACCATATCGGTCCTCACACACATCGGTCACATACATCAAAATAAAATATGCACTAAGGAATTGAGAGCTATTTTTTACGTCGGCTTAAAAGTAACAATATTTTGGGCGAGTTCTTCATTTTCTTAAAAATACAAACAGTTCTGATAATGATAATTTATTATACCGCTAATTAAAGCATCGGCCGCAAAATATATCAGTGAGAAGTTATAACATTCTAATTCACAAATATCCAAACTTTCACATTTATAATATTAATAGGATTTCTGTACATTCTGATTTTAACAATAACCATATAATGGTTAGTTGTCACCCAGGCTTAATGTTAAATTCATTTAAACTTTTTATCCCACTTCGGAGCTTTGCGTAGTCTTAATTCCACAGCTAACAAAATTTAATTAAAAGTGTAACTACATACATAACCCAGTTATTATTTTTCTTGGTGGAGAAGAATATTGTGGTTTAGAATTAAATTCCGTGACATAAATTACGTTGTTTTCTAAAGTACATTTTTTTTGTTGTTTAAGTTTAAGTTGCTTTCCGTTTTTGACTTATTTTATTAATCTATTCTCATCCCACATGCTCTTATCCCACTTCCAGTGGGGCCGACACAACATTATTTTTAAGACATGTTACAGAAAGATTTGGCTTATATTTATTCCAACCCGCCGCTTGCATTACGTTGACGTAATGATGACGAAGAACGAAAAGGTTGACCTTTATGAGGAGAAAACGCACCCAGACCTAAAACAAATATTTGTTGATCACATAAACATTTATGTCGGTACGGGAATCGAACCCGCGGCCTCTCGCTTCACAGCCGGCTACTCGCCCACGGCGCTAAAGTGGGTTTGATTGCCGCACCGAGATAAATGTTTGTGTGATCCACAAATATTTGTTATGAGTCTGGGTGTAGTGGGACCGTGAATCCCTTGTAGTTTCTGATACCAACGATACAGAATAATCTAGTGTATAGTCAAGATGATGTATGTGTTGGGTATATTTATTTGGTTATTTATTCTTCACATGAATTTCAAAGATATGTGAACCTGTCTGCCACCTCCATTAAGCTAGCGTGATGGACTCAATGGACTTAAACCATTAAGTATAGACCTGTGCCGCATTAAGTATAGCGGTGAGACAGTTTATAAACTGGAGTTAATTTATTAAATAAAGTAATAAATGATTAGTGGAAATGTTAAGTTTAACGTCCAGATCCACGTAACTTGCCAAAAAATTGTTCACATTCAACTCAATTTCGTCGACGAAGTTAATAAACTACGCGTCGGAACAACCCTCAATGGACCTCGTGAAACTCAATTTCACAATGTTTTCAACTTTGCGAACTTGATTATGTTGTTCTAATCTTTATTTAGCTGCAGAGGGAACTGATTGCAATTCTTCAGATGAACTAGGAAATAAATCTTTTCTATGTAATGAATTATTTGAAATATTGTTTCGGTTGTGCTTATAACACCGTTATTATATTGACATATCTTAGAAAATTTTATAATAACATTTTCATGTAATGAATATAAACATTTTGTCTCTTAACCCATTTTTTTTATCTCGGTCGTTCGCCAAGTTTATTTCTGTCCTGTGACGTGATAGGAGGCAAGCCTATCACAATAGCATGCATTAATCGTGTGTGATTTTTCAAATCGAATACTTAAACATGTACATCTGATTGCCTGACCGGGATCGAACTCAGGCCCTTATGATTATCAGCCTAAGTAAACTGCTACTACGCCAATAAGGGGCTAAAAGACTTTAACTGCATGATTTATATTTAATTTATTTATCAAATAGAACGGAATCTAGAAATCTTGTTTCAAGTTCTCTAATAAAATATGTGATTAAATAATAAATAACTATTAATTAATAATAATTAATTAATATACATTTTATGTTTAATGTATAACGCCTGAATTCGGAAAAAATATCAATAAGAATATTTATTTTGCAGTAAAACATCCTATATTCTATTATTTTGACTTCGGTACTAGACTTCGATAAAAGCAATCTCAAAGCGTTTAAACGTGATTTCAAATATTTTATGAAACGATGAGAACATATTTCACACACGTAAATTTAATCCAGTAAATTACGAGCGAACGTACTGTAAATGTAACTTATGCAACCGTAGCAAGCGTCAAACAGAAGCTGCCGCCCGCAATGAGCCGCCACTACGATACTACACCACTACGTGGCTACGGCGCTACGTAGCTACAGCGCTACACTGTTACGCTGCTACACTAATTCCGGCACACCGCGCTATACCTACATATTTACAGCCATCGGAAGGGTAATCTTTCCGCCTGTGAACCCGGTTAGAAATTAACTAAATTACACGCGAAGCGTCACGTCGCGCCAGTTTAGAATTGCCTAAACGTTGATCCAGGCCAAAATTGTATCTATTTGCATAAATCAATTAGCACGAACATGGTGTTGTACTTCCGTTCGAAATCTCGAATCTTTTTTTGAGTTTATAGTTAAAAAAAAAACAACTTTAAAATGCTCTATCGTAAAGTTCGTCTTGATTAGAATGTGTGCCTTTCTAATGACGTATTTACAGTAGGTATCTAACATTTTCATTAGTAAAGGATTAAGACGAAGCGTCTTAAGTCCACATTATTTGCTTACGACAATAAATTAAAATGTAATTGAAGACTTATAAAATTTACATTTCGGTAGAAATTATATGTGTGATTCTACAGAGATATTGTTTAAGACCACTAGTAAGGCTGAAACTTAAGTTACTAGCTAGAAGGAAGTTCATTCAAAAACGGAACAAGATGCATCAGACAAACTTGGAACGAGGATGCATACAACGTGAGAAGTGCCATTTCCGTTTGGGATACGAACTAACCGTTCCGATTCCAACGTGGAGGAATCTGGCATTAAGTAAACGTAACAAGTATTTTAGCAGAAATAGAAATATTAACCTCTATATTTAACTCTGTTGTGAGTAAAATATATTATTATTCACCTGTTTTATCGAACTAATATTTTATTACCAAAGCATATATTTTTATTAACAGCATTTTTACAAGCACATTTTCAGCGAGTTTTTTATTATATTTTATTACTTTTTTTATTTATGTACATCGAGTCCTCTGCCAATTCCGCACAAATTATGACAGAATAAAATTCATTCGATAGAGTTTAGCTGCGATGTGGTCCCATTTAAATTTGGTTAAGACCTGATGACGGAGTACGGAGTAAAAAAAAACTCCACAACGGTCAACAGCTCAGTCGTCGCGATTGTATCATTGAGTGAATACTATATTGGAACCGACACCAAAGAGACCTATAGAATTTCTTATTTTTGAGTTTAAATTATAATTTGTTTGAAGTTGATTTTTAAGTTTGGTATAACTTAAAGTATTGGGTCGTGTATAATACAAGGCTAGTCTTTTTTTTCTTTCTGCCTAGTGTTTGAACCGATTGACATGAAACAAACACTAAATGTTAAGTGAAGCTTACCACAATATATTAGTGAAAACTACATCTAAATCGGATAAGCCGTTTCTGAGATTAGCGTGCACAAACGCACAGACAAAAATTCTAACAATCATTGTACGGAGTGCTATTGCGTTGATAAAGGTTCCAATAATATTTTTTCTCATATATCTCCCATATATGAGAAAAAATGTACAGACAGCGATCCGTTACATTATTATTATATGTATATAGATTAGTTCCATATCTTGTGTAACGGTTTATCTTATAAACCTAAACAAAATTATTTTAAAAATATAAATGTAAACAAAATAATAATTAGGAGGCAAAGTCAGGCAACTTTATATGTGTAGCAAATAACGACACAATAGCGAGGAACCGGTTTTGGTGGATTGGATGTGCGAACGAGCGAGCCGGCCCGGCATTCATTTTGCTGTAAAACAGTTGCACTGATCGTCACTCGTACAAACATCTACCTACATGTGCGATTGCAGAGAACACAATACAATTAATAAATAGTATTTTATTGTTACTTTCCCTTCAAAAGGATATACCCCGAATTGGGGTTCACCGCTCCGGTAGTGAAATCCATCGTTGGATTCCCTGGGGCTTCTACGATCGACAACTACCAATCGGATCAATCCAGCCGAATCCTCAACCAGACCAACGGACCACCCACGATCTACCCTCCGACTGTACAGGACAGTGGTTTTGATTAAGGCTTTTTTATACATTCGGTTCGTGAGTGTAGTCGTTCCCACGCTCGAGTTTACCTACCTACCTTTTTATAGTTCTAATTAACTTTTTATTATACACTTACTAGATTTAAACTATTTCTTTTATTTTTCACCCTACTGTCTCTGAGATGGGTACATTGGCGCCCAACAACAGGATACATTCACGACCGAACTGTGTAATAAGTCGCATTTAATGGTTTTCTTTGGTGATGGCTAAAATTCTATAGATTTAAGTGTGATTTTATACCGAAAGTAACTTCTGTGTGGTCATACCAAGTGTTTTACAATCAGTTAAATTTTCCTATGACTTAGTTAATTCTCAATTATACAGATTGAACTTTTCCTTTTTATCTTCATCACTATCATTACCACACATAAGTTATAATTTCTCAATTTTAAAAAAAGTTGTTGTGTATCCCTCACTTGCTGCTACTTTGAATTTATATATGTATTACGCTTTATTTAGTTGTATAGTATCATAAAATTAGTAGTGATAAATTTTAGTGCTTATAGCTAATTTGCAACACACACCTTAAAATAATTATAAGAACTATGGCGTATCCAATTAAATATCTTTCGCTACAAAAAGCTGAATTAGAATACGAAGTGGAACTTCGTGGTGGTACGGGTGAATCCGTACAGGACTTAAGGAAACAAATTGTTAAATTATGTCTTCTTCTTCCGTCTGAAGATATTCTGGAGTCGCATTTAGCACCTAGTGAGGATCTGAAACAATTAAGAGAATCTCTTCTTAAGTCTCAGAACAACTTGACTAATCTTAAAAGTCAATTCGATAAGAACTTATTTAGTAGGACCGAAACACTGTTACATCACATTTATCACCGGCTTAATAGAATAGAAAAAGATGAAGCAGTCCTTGTAACGTATAAAAGCTGTAAATCGGATCTAAACTCTCAATTTAAAGAGTTATCTTTCCTTAGAGTAGGCAGTGCACAATCTAAAAGTATGACCTCAGCTACAGACAACGCTTCGGATCCATCCACCATATCGGTGACTTGCGAACGTAGTTTGACTTCAGAAATTAGCAAACTAAAGTATTCTGGTAAAACTTGTGTTCACTCTTTTATACAGAAAGTTGAGGAGTTCGTGCAGTCCAGGAACATCTCGTACGATAAAGTTCTCTTACTAGCTTACGAAATATTTGTCGATGACGCTCTGCATTGGTATCGTTATAATAAAGATAAAATAAATTCCTGGAATGATTTGCGTACTTTGCTCAAAGAAGATTTTAGTAGTAGTGACTATGATTATAGACTAGCTACTGAAATACGTTTACGTACTCAGGGAGAGCGAGAAAATATTGTAATTTATTTATCCATTATGGACGGTATGTTTTCACGTCTTAACAAATCCTTGTCCGAAGAAGATAAACTAGAAATACTAATGCATAATATTCGTCCCTGTTATGCAAACACATTAGCCACTTCTGCCAGTATCACTTCTATTGACGACCTTAAATCTGTTTGCCGAAACTATGAAATTGTAAAGGCTAGATATTCACAATTTCATGAGCCACCTAGAGTGAATAGTAGTACTCTCGCTCCCGAATTTGCATATAAGTCTCATACATCAGATTATAATAGTAAATATGGCCAGCAAAATAAATATAATAACAATAATGAAATATATAATAACAAACGCAACTATACTAATTTTAATAATACAAGCAAAACTAACCCTAGTGCTACTACCTATAAAGAATCTTTTAAACACGATTTTCACAAAGAGCATCAGAATCGCAATTTTGGCATTTCGTCATTGACTGTTACACCTTCTCGGCCAGTATTCTGTCCTAGATGTAGATCTAATAGTCACTCACTTAGAAATTGTGGTGAAGCACGATTTCCAATCTGTTTTAAATGTGGTAAAAAAGGCGTACGATATCCAGACTGCCCTGATTGTAATCCTACACATAAAGATGGACAGCCAAAAAACTAAGTACGCCAGATTGGGGTGACCGGGATAAAGAATGGAAAGAGTGGTTAAAATTTATTAATAATTACTTCACATTCAATTCGGTCGCTTCAATCTCCGGAAATAATAAAAAATTAGATATAAATAGGACTCGACCTTACGTAACCATCTATATTGCGGATAAGCCACTAACTGGCCTATTAGACACAGGTTCCTGTGTCACTATATTAGGGAACGGGTCTCATAAAAAACTGCTAGATTTGGGATTTATCTTGCAGGATACTACTCCTGTTCAATTTATTGCTGCTGGCGGTGAAAAACTCAACTCTATTGGTCGTTTTCGCCTGCCACTCCAATTCCAAAATAAAATACACTCTATTGACGCGTACATCGTACCTGAAATTAGAAACTCCTTAATATTGGGCATGGATTTTTGGCGCACTTTCGGTCTTTTCCCTAAACATATTAATGCTATTACATTCTGTAAGGATTCTGAAATTGGTCTTATAACTGATTCTACAGGACCGAATGTGTGCTCCTATGAATATCTATCAGAAGATCAAAAGCATAAGGCCGACAATTTAATATCTCAGTTTCGCGATATTTCATACGAGGAGCGTGGTTTGGGTCGCACTTCACTAATTACACATCCGATCGATACTGGGGATGCAGAACCCATACGTCAACGTTACTATCGAATATCGCCTGTAAAACAACGTATCCTAGTCCAACAACTAGATGAAATGTTAAAAGATGACGTTGTGGAACCATGTGAGAGCCCATGGTCTTCTCCTGTTCTCCTTACACCAAAGAAGAATGGCGAACTTCGGTTTTGCCTCGACAGCCGAAAGCTCAATTCGGTAACAAAAAAAGATGCGTACAGTTTACCTTATATTACTGAAATTCTCGACAACTTACGGGATGCTAAATATCTTAGTAGTATCGACCTATCTAAAAGTTTTTGGCAAATTTTAATTCGAGAGGAAGACAGATGTAAAACATCTTTCTATATTCCATCTCGCGGTACGTTTCAATTTAAATGCATGCCATTCGGTTTGACAAACGCTCCAGCTACACAACAGAGGCTAGTAGATATTTTATTTTATGGTCCTGAGTTCGAGCATAAAGTATTTGTATACGTCGATGACGTCATAATTGTCTCTGAGAATTTTGAAAATCATATATCTCTCTTAAAGCGTGTCTTAGATAAACTTAGAGCAGCAAATTTAACAATAAATTTTCAAAAAAGTCATTTTTTTAGGAGGCAGTTAAAATACCTTGGCTATATTGTTGACGCTGATGGACTTCACGCCGACCCTGAAAAGGTCGAGTCTATAAAAAATTACCCCACCCCATCTAGCCGCAAGGAGGTCCGACGTTTCATAGGAACGGCCTCTTGGTACAGAAGGTTTATACCAAACTTCAGCAGTTTGGCTACACCTCTTAATAGATTGACTTCTCAAGGCAAGAACGCACCACCCTTTTTGTGGTCTGATGAAGCTGACATAGCTTTTAAAAAGCTCAAGTCACATCTGGCTTCAGCGCCAATTCTTACATGTCCTGATTACTCCAAACCTTTCGAGGTCCAAACAGATGCTAGCGATTATGGGATAGGTGCAGTGCTAACACAGACCCTCAATGGTGTGGAAAATGTAATTGCATATATGAGTAAGTCCTTAACTAAACAGGAACGCAATTACAGCGCCACTGAACGCGAAGCCTTAGCTGTTCTCACTGCTATTGAGCATTGGCGGTGCTATTTGGAAAACGGTCTTAAGTTTACTGTATACACCGACCATTCCTCACTGAAATGGTTCCTGAACCTAAATAACCCAACTGGAAGACTAGCGCGTTGGGGTGTTCGCCTTTCTGCATATAATTTTGAAATTAAACACCGTAAAGGCGCCGATAATATAGTCCCTGACAGTTTATCCCGTTCAGTCCCAATAGCTGCGATTGATGGCTTGACCGACAAGTCGACACTAGCGGCTCCTAAAACTACAGACTCATGGTATTTAAAAATCTTCAACGGTTGTTTGAACGCTCCAACATCCTTTTTAAATTATCGCGTTGAAAATGAAAAACTTTACCGGTTCATGAAATCTCTTAATCCGCTAATTAGAGAATTTGAATGGAAAGAAGTGATACCGTTTGAATACCGTCAGAACATTATTTCTCAAAACCACTGCGAACCAACCTCTGGACACTTTGGAATATTAAAAACGTACAAACGCTTACATCTGAAATATTTTTGGCCTGGCATGCACCATGATGTAGCCAACTTTGTAACAAGATGTGATACTTGTCTCGCTTATAAATACCCTAACCACATTACTCTTGGTACAATGGGCAGACCAAAAGACTGTAGTCGCCCATTTCAAATGATAAGTGTCGACTTGGTAGGGCCCCTACCGGTAACTAGGAAACAACACACCTTTTTGCTAGTTATTACCTGCTGTTTTTCCAAATACTGTTTATTATTTCCCATTCGACGTGCCACAGCCGATATTATTTCAAAGATCTTAGAGGAAAATATTTTCCTCATACATGGAATACCTAGTACCATACTAATGGATAACGGTAGGCAATTCACTAGCAATACGATGAAAAACCTATTTGCCAATTATAAAATCCCTAATATCTATTACACTCCCCTATATACACCACAAGTGAACACTGTTGAGCGATACAATAAAACAATAATTACTGCTGTCTCCACTTTTATCGAGAGCGATCATAGATCGTGGGATACTTATCTTCCAAAAATTCAATTCGCTTTAAATAGTGCAGTGAACGAAGTGACTGGTTATACGCCATCGTTTTTAGTATTCGGACGCGAATTGGTTAGCTGTGGTTCTCATTATATTGATACTGATATTGGTGATCACATCATTTTTGCGCCTCGCGATACCTACGCGGAAAACTTAGGGTGTCTACGTAAAACTTTTGATAAAGTGCAAGCCTCACTAATTAAGGCACATTCTAGAAACTGTAGCAGTTATAATTTACGTCGTAAAAATGTAGATTTTAATGTAGGTGACATAGTCTGGAAGCGAACCTTCTATCAAAGCGACAAGGATAATAAGTTTTCAAAAAAAATTAGCACCTAAATTTATTAAGTGTCGCATTATAGGAAAGGCATCAAGACTTGTTTACGAACTCGAGGATATGTCAGGCCATAAATTAGGAACATGGCATGTTAAGGATTTTAAGCTAACTTAAAATTATTTTTCCTTTAGCGGATTTTCCTAGTAAAAATCCTAACCTAAAAAGGGGGGTATGTAACGGTTTATCTTATAAACCTAAACAAAATTATTTTAAAAATATAAATGTAAACAAAATAATAATTAGGAGGCAAAGTCAGGCAACTTTATATGTGTAGCAAATAACGACACAATAGCGAGGAACCGGTTTTGGTGGATTGGATGTGCGAACGAGCGAGCCGGCCCGGCATTCATTTTGCTGTAAAACAGTTGCACTGATCGTCACTCGTACAAACATCTACCTACATGTGCGATTGCAGAGAACACAATACAATTAATAAATAGTATTTTATTGTTACTTTCCCTTCAAAAGGATATACCCCGAATTGGGGTTCACCGCTCCGGTAGTGAAATCCATCGTTGGATTCCCTGGGGCTTCTACGATCGACAACTACCAATCGGATCAATCCAGCCGAATCCTCAACCAGACCAACGGACCACCCACGATCTACCCTCCGACTGTACAGGACAGTGGTTTTGATTAAGGCTTTTTTATACATTCGGTTCGTGAGTGTAGTCGTTCCCACGCTCGAGTTTACCTACCTACCTTTTTATAGTTCTAATTAACTTTTTATTATACACTTACTAGATTTAAACTATTTCTTTTATTTTTCACCCTACTGTCTCTGAGATGGGTACACTTGCTACCACCTTCTTATAATTACTGCACTCTAGGAGAGTTACAAAGGTTTTACTAAAAGTTGGTAAATATGTAACTGCAGAATGTATCACACTTATTCCATAACTTCCTTTGAAATAATAAAAAGCTTGAGCTGTCAATATCGACCTACATCCTGGTCCTCAAAATTTATACCGGGACCACACCGACGAAAGAAAAATGGAACTTCATGACGGACTGCGGTAATACATTACTCCGGCCATTTTCATTTAACAAATGAAACCTGAACTGTTGGACTATATGAAACCACGGTAAATCGACCGTTTACAGCTGAATTTGTAATTTAGACCCTATTATACGGCCGCTTTTGAAAGAGCAGTTTATTACAAAGGAAATATTTTAATAGGATTTTCAGAGACAGATTTTTTAATGGAGTTTTATGTAGTCTTATTACTCATCGAAGTGCTGGCGACGACCTTCACGAAATAATTTTATTAAGTTCGAGGAACGATACTGAATTTTTTAATATATTTTAATACATTTATTTTATAAAGTAAATGGTGAAAATAAGTTAAAAAAATTACATTATAATACTTAACTGACAATTAAGTTCTGCTTTGAGGTACATGACCGAGACAGACCGTGACGCCACAGCGACAAATCAGTTTTGTATGAAACTGATCGTGCATCTTGGTGTCCTGTCTCGGTTGCATTCGTCAAAACGTTCCTATACAATTCATACTCGTATGTTCAATGCGGACGTGTCGCTGTCTTCGTATGTCGCCTGTCTGTCTTGGTCGTGCCCTAATATTGTTGGTTTTTATTCTGACATAATTGTTAACGGAGTGTTTTAATGATAAAAGTTTGTATTATATTTTTCTGACAGTAATACCACCAGCACAATTAAATACCTAATAAATTCATATTAATTTCATTCTACACTTAAGGTATCAACTGTAACTCGTTTCAACACTCCCAACTCCTTGAGCTAGTAGTTGAGTAACTATGGATAATGTCACTAACACCACATACATTATGCACGGTGATAAAATCTATCGTTTTTTAATGAATAATTCTTAATTATAAATATTTTTATAATACTGAACGATACGAGAAAGTCGCTCGCCTCACGGTATACTCCAAGTCTGCACATAAACAGTGGCAGCATCACCCAAAAGTTTGAATAACAGAGTACCACATGGTACTGCACTGCACTGATCATCCTGAGATATAGAATGTTATTAACTTATTAATTAATTAACTTATTAATGATAAGTAATGTCACTGGTTTCAATTTCCATTAAACCGGAGTACGACGGTGCTTGCACACTGCTGCATGGTATCAAATATGCTAATCGGTTGGACCTATTCAGATGGGTTTTCGGATACAAGAGAGCTACCAAATAGTTTTCTTCTTCTTTGACATTGATTACTGTCAAGCTTATTGATGTAATCTCTGTAACGTGGGTTATAACAACAGCCGGTCAAGAAACTGAGGAACTATGACTTGATATTGTCTTTCCTTGTAATCTACATATTTTATATAAAAGGCAAAGTCCTAACTGACTCATCATCGCCCATCTCAAAACATTCAATATTTTGGGAGGGTGTCGATTTTATAATGTTCGTTAAGGAACGATTTTCTCGAAATTCTATGCCTATGATGATATTTATATGATATTTTTTTTGATCATATTAACTTCACCCGGGCAATACCGAGGGCGCAGACTATTTAAAACATGAACATGTAAACGTCAACTGGGAGAAAATGTATCCCTCTGATTTAGTACTTTAATCTGTAGGTATTTCTAAGTTTCACTCACCGACTTCATGTTATATCTTTAAGTGCTCCTTTTTAATCTATCCAATTAGTAGAATCGCGCTTTGTGATCTTTATTATGATCCGAGACATAAAATGTAGCTAAATCTATGTACGTAATATTTATTTTGTGTCACGGTATCCTAAGGCAGGTCTATACCTAATTAATGATCTAAGCGGAGGCGAGTGATGAGAGTGTCAATTAGAGGAGAAGGAAGGTAATGTGGCCCCCGCAGGTATTATGGCCCCCTTCGATATTTCTAGTTTAGAATCACCGCATCAAGCGAAACATTTTTGTAATGGGGAGCATCAAAGACAATTTCGATTTAATGCACAAAAAAAGTAAGCGAGGGCAGCACATACGTTTGTTATTCGAGCCAGTTTGAACTTGCACTCGCAAAAACTTTGTTATTGTGTTGCATTTAATTGCATAATTCTGGAAATACCGAGTTTACGCCTCTGAGATTTGGATATTATGTTCGATTAACGTTTTCCTATTGGATTTTGAAGGTATGTACACAAAATATTTGATGTTATATATTTTTATAGGTTGGTTTGTAGATTCTACAATATTGGTAATTTGGCCCCCTCATATTGGTTGTATATATATGAGTGATATTTATTTTTTTATCTACTTACAGATGCCTATAAACGAAGGCTTATGAGGCCAAAGAGACCAAAGAGACGCAACATCCAACAGTAGCTCCGATAATGAAGAAATAGTAAAAAGCGACTCATCGGGATGTGATAAAAATGTATCTCCATCTGTAGTACCTGAAGACTACGATATGATTTGTATTTTGTGACAATATTTACTCCAGCGACAGACGAGGTGAGGAGTGGATACAGTGCCAAAGCTGCAACTTATGGGCTCATACTGACTGCGGGGGGCCATATAACCCTCGCTTGATCTCAAATTGTCAAATTTCCATTTCTTTTTATAAAATATATTTTAGTATTATCTGTTGCATTTTTATTTGTTCCATATTATGTCGTGTATTGGCAAATAAATAACAAAACGAATGATGTTTTCATTATACATGTTTTCCTTTTATTTTTTACATGAGACCTCAAAAACAAAGTGGGGGGCCACATTACCACCTTCTCCTCTACTCATTAACAATCAATCAAATAGTTCAACAGGATGGCTAAATCAGGATCAGTGTTTGCGAGTGGTCAGGTCATCCGTACTTATAAATATCTGCATTAGCTATATAAATATCTTTCATATTTTAATGATGATGGACCTTTTCAGATTTAGGTGCAATGTGCATAAAACGTGGTCGCTTTTAATCGTAGACATATAGCTATAAAACGAATTAAATTATTGATATTCGTTCATTAATTCCTATTTTTTCAGTGGTAATAAAAACAAAAGAAGACAAACATAACATCTGTTTGTAGTTTTCATCAATTATTTCAAAGTAATAGTCACAGGGTTTGTTTGTTGTTTTCATTAATTAGGATCAACATTTCAAGCAGACAGCGTGGTAGGAAGTTTCAACGCTGCAAAGAAATAAAGAGGAAAAAGGTACCAACAATAAAGGTTTCAACTGATCAACATTTCTCATAAATAACAACCGTCTGAATACTTATAACAAAAGAACATCATTTTTTATCACGAGTGTCAGCGATGAAACTTATAATCCTTAATTTAAGATTAGAAACATTACAGTTAAAATATGCGGTCGCAATGCCGTACTGAGTGCGCAAAATTGCAGTTGAATTTGTAAAAAGGTTCCATTAAAAGACACACGTAGTTTGTTCAGTGACAGTAAATTGGGCTTAACTGTAATTAATAGGGGTGATAATATAATAATTTAACTACGTTTGCGAAATAAACGACCGGGTTGAGATAATCGGGGACATGACATAATATATTATAGACCGTAAAATCTTTAACCACAGCAAAACGGGCGTGGGTAAGCGGTGCATATATTTTGACTAGATAGTCAGTATATAAACAGAATTAAGCGTCCATAATTTTGGGGTAATTTATGCGTAAACACCGGTGTTTAGTTTAATAGTATTATAAATAAAGTACCATCACATCTTATAATCATTATTAAATGGTTGCAGAATTTAGTTTTCAATATCAAATCCAACAAAATGACTATTTTTGTATTCCTTGTGAGGCGTAACTTTTGTAATATATAGAAGAACTTAATTGAATTTTCGAAGGTTCTTTAGTAACGCTTAAAAAATTGCCAAATTACCTATCACAAATAAACTTTGGTCTCGAAACTCTTTGTATTTTGAGTAGTAACAACTTTATATTTTTTTCAAAATTTGATTAGTTTTTAACCTTCTAAATTGCCACCGTCAAGTCCAAGTTTCTAAGTTTCTATTTCAATTATCAACTTTTTTTATTGTGTTTTAAGCAGTTGGCAGACCTCCTCTTGGTATAGAGAAACAGCCTCGCGCTTAAACAAGATACTCTGATTTTCAGCATATTTACGAGGACGTAATTACAAATTTACTTAAATAACTGGAATAACAAAATGTATTGGACACAGGTTTGAATTGATTTACGCCAATAAGGTACACGATACTAATGTGTGTCACCTCACGGTAAGTGATCTCCAATGCGAAGATTGCCCAAGATACCAATTAGCCCAAAAATCATCAATGCGTTGCCGACAGAAACGACAGGCGAGCGCCATACTCGTCTCGTCATTAAATCAAATAAAAAAAAGATTATAATAAATACAAATTTAGCATTAAAATCACCAGCAGAAGTTACAACGAGCGAGTAGTTCGAAACGACTTATATCAAGCCTGCAATAGCTGGCGGGAAGTTATTTCCAGGTCAGCTTACTAGATAATTGTTTCGTACATAGACCACTCTACCGAACGGTTATTGGCAGCGTGCCAATTAAAGGTCAGGGAATTCCACAGGTGAACTTATTTTCCAATTTATTCTAACAAAATATTTGAGGAAGTTTTCGGATCACCTGGAAGGAATCAACTTCCCATAAATAATTAAATTCAACAGTGTCACCTTACAAAAAGGCGAAAGCAGTGAAGTTAAAATTTCATTTCAGGTATTCAAGTGAGCAACTGTTTATTTCACCGAGTTGGCTTCCATCCAGTAAACGTGCAGTGAGTTCTGGAAATTGGACGCTGCCGCTACAAAGTTGTTTTAATATCGTGTCACTCGTCGCCTAACGACGAGACAACTTTTTTATATAAACAAAGAAAGTAGTAATTCGTCTTTTAGTAGGCATTATTCACTTATGGTCCCTCGGGTAGCTGATCCACTTGATTACTATCAAGCTCATTTTCCGTGAGTAGCTTCGTTTCGATGAGACGACCAACAATTCCCTATGCGAAAATTCTCTATTGTGGTAGCTAATAAAGGTAGCAAGGATAGAATATTTCGATTTGATGATACTCAAAAAATTATTATTTTATTTGTAGGACAATATGACAGTTAAATTATATATAAATATTAACTAAGTAAAAACAAAAAAATCTGCTGGTTAGTAAAGTGGACTATTTGAATGTGTCATATTATGTTAGTATGGCATGCATGTTTTGTGAATATTCTTTAGGTCCTCATGTATTCTTCAAGCATTAATAATAATACAGCCAACAATCACACACATAGTCCTGACCCCACGCTAGGTTAACCTGTATCGTGGCTATCAGGAATTACGAGGGGCTTGCGGTCCCACAATACCAAGACCCGACCAAATATCTGTGGATCACACAGTAGTAGTGGCATTGAAGGTTATATTAATAAATTACAATGTTCAAGACAGTGTAGCCGTAATAACGTAGATGGCTGCGAAGCGAAAGGCCGAAGTTTGATTCCCGCACCGAGATTTTTTTGTACTTGTGTGATCCCCAAATATTTGTTTCCGGTTTGGTTATTGTGGGGCTATAAGTTCCTCTTTGTTCTTGACACCCAATATTTAGTGTGGAGGACTATATGTGTGACTCTTGGGTGAATTTATTTTAAAAAGTGAATATAACGGGATTGATTGCAACCCTTAAGCACTTTGATAGTTCTGTGACGTTCGCCAAACACGCTTATCATTTTTAAGATTTTTAGAGAAATTAAGCAGTCCAGTGGCTGCGCAGTGGGGGAACTGATTTTAAAAGCATTCGTAAGAACCAATGTAACTACACGTTGCTTCGATGAAATTTAATACGAATTCTTCAATAAATGTCAGCCGCACGGAATATAAAAAGCAAAGCCCATTACTATGAACCTTGGTAAAGTTCACGATCATAAGCTGCTTCCAGAGAACCTAATACAAACGTGAAATATGTATGTTATTTAAGGAGTCGTAAAGAGACCTAACATACAAACTCGTCTAAGTTTTGCCATAAATGAAAGGGTAAAACCAAGGGGCCCTCTTTGCACATAACAAGGTCTACACATGCCACTTCAACCACATACCTTTTACGAGATGGGCGGTGAAATTCCAAACATTTAAATTAATTAAATTATGTAAATGTTGGCTTGTTCATAAAACGTTTCACGCTCTAAACATTCCATGTTTGTAACTGGTAATAATACTGGGTTATATAAATAAATGTATTATACATCTAATTTATCATTTATGTCAGCATGTAACGCCAAATTCATTTTAGGTTAATATAAATATTTGGGACCATTGATATCTTCAATTGAATTTCGACGGGCTGGATGAGATTTATAATCAAATTCAATGCTTTTAAAACTTTATGTATATTTGCCAAAGTAACTGTACTTATCCAAAAATAATAACTTTAGTAATTCTACTGCCTACTTTATTGCCAAGCTAATGTAAAATATTTCAGAGGCGAAAAATATCATGCTTTCACATATTTTTATATTAGTTCCAACACATCTATATGCAAAGAAAACACAAGCGGAATATCTTCAGGGACCTGAGACGATTGCAACGCTTCCTTGATGAGCGTGTACGTTATGCAAAAAGAGCGTATAAATAATACTTGCGTATTGCTACTTCTCGGATCAGAAACAAAATTATTCAGAAATATGATAAACATTCCTTCCATAAGCGGTATTTTATATCATGGTGATAGCATTATTTCAGTCTTAAAAAGTTTTTCTCTCAAACATTGCATTAATCAGATCTTTAGAATTTTAAATATATAGTTACGTATTGTAATTCTGAGACGTTCACGTATAAATTAATCACGAAATGTAAAAATAATATTGTAATTTTCTGTATGAATATTATAATTTCTTCCTCTCGGAAAAGGGAAGACGCATTTATACAGGCCGACATGACTCTGGTGACCACCGATAAACTCATTGTTGTGGGGTCGCTGGTTTTTTGGATTGCACTACGCTTACCATCAGGTGTAATGCAGTCACTTTGCCGTGCTCGAATAAAAATAAAATGTAGATAGTTCACCTCATTTGTGCGCACATTATCTTGTGTTTGAGGCTTTATTAATATTTGTACATCTTATATTTTTTGCAATATGGTCCGGATACTCCATGTATTGAATACAAGTTATTAATTAAGTAACATTCAAATGAAGATTTCTTATACTGTGTATTCGATTAGGTTTTAAAAGGAATTAAGGATTCTTAAAAAAATTACTTTGTAGGGCAGGACTTAAATGATAAAACCTGTTGCCTGTATATTTTTTTAAGTCAAACAAATAATTTAATGTAATAGTTAATAATATTGAATAAAAAAATATATCTTAAGGGCCGTCCGTGAGCAAACGACCTTGACTGACTCGCGCCATACTGAATCGTGTACTCAGCGTGTGCAGAATATGCACGTATTTAGCGAATAATTGATTTAAAAAATCAGGCTTTGGTCTTTTCGAAAATTTAAAACGGGCAAAATATTCGTTATTAAATTGCCTATCTAGTGATGTTAATCTCATTTGATAACATTCTGTACTTTAAAAGGAGACGCACGGAATGTTTGCATTTTTCTCATTTTTATGGTTCATTTATAACGATAATTTAAAAATATATATCAGCATTAACATGAATTTGAATCGAACAAAGTAAAGCTGACAGATTGTAGAAATATATTGTATATTTTTTTAATCAATATTTATTCTAAGTAATGACTAGATAGCCTCTAAAAACATCGATCGCGCGGCGTTTTGCTGGGGGTATGCCCTTAAAAATGGATGTCAAAAATTTTATCAATTACCTTATTGTGTGAACCAAATATATTATCTAGAATGTATCGAGTCTGAATTGACGCGTACATTATTATATTAAGCTTTACTTTATTGTATAGAGTGGTGAAGTGGATACAAACTAAAATGTCTTAAACAAGTTAGAACACTTAACGGATTGACTTTTCCAAACCTCGTAAAATAAATATATTTTTACCGTTTATCCTATCTTGTACGTAATGGACTTTGCCAATATCAGTTACACGTTTTGACGAAACTTTTTCTATCAAACTAAGTAATTTATTAAGGTTGCTAACAAAATCGGAAATACCGAATTTACTTCGCTGAATATTTCCTTAAATAACATACATATTTCACGTTTGTATTAGGTTCTCTGGAAGCAGCTTATGATCGTGAACTTTACCAAGGTTCATAGTAATGGGCTTTGCTTTTTATATTCCGTGCGGCTGACATTTATTGAAGAATTCGTATTAAATTTCATCGAAGCAACGTGTAGTTACATTGGTTCTTACGAATGCTTTTAAAATCAGTTCCCCCACTGCGCAGCCACTGGACTGCTTAATTTCTCTAAAAATCTTAAAAATGATAAGCGTGTTTGGCGAACGTCACAGAACTATCAAAGTGCTTAAGGGTTGCAATCAATCCCGTTATATTCACTTTTTAAAATAAATTAAAATACAAAAAAACTATATTGAATATAGGCCTTTGTGCAGCAACTTTGCTTGCGTGATTAGGTTTGATAGTACAATACGTGCAAAATAACCCAGGCTAAAATTAGTCACGAGTGGCGTGGCGGCTATTTTTTTAGAGACTGGACTAGAGGCTAAAGGGAGGCCTAGGGGGCGGGTGAGGCGACCTGCCCGACCAAGTTATTTAATGCGTAGTTATTGTAAGTACTGGTATAACCTCTAATGCTTTATATACGCCTCGCCCCTGTCGAGGAAGTGCACTTATAGTATATATATGATATTTTGTCATCTAACACTTAGGTCATTGTTAAAAGATACTATAATATACATACCTTATTGAATAGAATTCGATAATTGATTTATTTAATAACTCAGCACTTCGATCTGTCTGTCTGAATGACATGATTTTTCTTGAAATAGTTTTTGTACTTACTAGGTATCTATAAAATATCCTGCTTAATGTGTACACATCAGGGTTGTAATAATAATTAATGTCCGTCTGAATCGATGAATTTTGTATCTGTTTTACTTAATTATGGATACTTATAATCGGCTTTATGTACTTAATTTGTAAGAAATATCCAGTAAATTAAGTGTTAGCTTTTCCTTTAAGACACAAATAAAATAAAATACTATTATCATTATAACTGTTTAGATGCAATAACTATATTTAGGGTTCCGAACCTAAAACATGCCAACGGAACCATATTACTAATCCTACACCGTCTGTCTGTCTGCCCTACCTCTAACGGGCTCTATCTTCTGAATCATAATAGGTAACCGACTGAAAATTTCACAGAATATGCGTGATTATGTCAGACATATTAAAAAATAAACAAAATTAAACAGTTGGAGAGAGAACCTTCGGTATGTTAGTCTGACTCTTAAATTACCTTTTTTCTTCATCGCATGGTCACGACACAGAAGCGGGGTAATGACAAATGTGTGGCAAGGACAAGATGATGGTGAATTGATGACGAACTGAAATTACTACTATTCGACCTACGTACCTAGTCTATACAGAACTTATTGCTAAAGTATAAATGAGCCTATGTAAATACGATAAGTAAAGTTTTGAAAACGTGGAATTTATTATGATCCCTCCAACAATAAAAGAAATACAACCTCCAAGTGAACATCTCAAACTCCATCACTAGTAAAAGATAACAGTCGTTTGGGAGAAACCACAGGCTTAATGGTCGTCGCTTTGTTTTTATGATTGCTATCCCGAGTACTAAATGAGTTAAATTGTTTCCTTGGGGTATTAAGAAATAATCAATCCGTCGTTTGTGTTTGTTTTCGAAGTGTTAGAGTTTCAGGGTCTAACGCTAATTTATCCGTAACTTAAACAAAACTTGAACTTGTAACTTCGAGAAGTCGACCGCTACGGTTTATTGGCAGACCAACTAGAACAGAATATATATATGTATATGTATATATTACTAGCTGTTATTCGCGGCTCCAACCGCGTAAATGTCTTTATATTACACTTTAGGTATTAGGTATTACAGGTGTATGTATCTATGGATATTATTAATATATACGTTGTTCTCAATTTTGAAGGTTTTTATGTAAGAATGTAGAAACCTCCAGTAATATAACAATCGTGAAGATAGGCAGTAAAATAGAGAGACACAACTGAGAACACCTTATAATAAAAACTTTTTAACAAAAAATAAAACCAACTCAAAAAACATTAAAAAGCTAAAAATAAAACTAAGCAATTTTGAGTTGGTGGCGCTTAGAAGAAAACGAAGAAGAAGAAAATTGAGACTCATATCCTTCTTATTATGAAAGTTTACGTAAATCCTCCCCACACGCGCTCTTCGCGCTCTATCTCATAAACGGCGTATATAAGCGTTAAGCGTATGAAAAATGTTTGAAACAAAATTTGTAGAGAATTTTAGGCTCTATAATTTTTATAATAAATTCAAATATCATTAAAACTATAGGAAGCGTAATATTAGTGAAAAAGTTTTTTTGTGACATTTGACCTTGACTATTTTAAAACGCGGGCACGAGATTATGAGACTTTTGAGACAACTTTTAGAATGCCAAAATAAAGATCTATACACATTTACAGCTTATTACCTCTTATTCCAATCCAAAGTGAAACACCTAATGTGCCTGGGCTAATATATCTACATTGTACATAGTTTCTGGCGTAATAGTGTGATGGTGTCTCATACACATGTATGAGAACAGCGTCGACTATTTAAAAGGTATTTATTATTTATTTGTAGTATGACCTCAATTTAAAAAGACAGTCACGTAATCACACGACACCGCTTAGGTATTTCAATTTCATATTCTTATTGAATATCATACGTCCGAGATGGAGGCAATCAACTTCTTAGAGCTGAATTGCATACATATATGGAAATTTCTACAAGGACAGTCAGACTGTGAAACTGGATTAAAAACTACAGCCTCGTATTATCTCATCGATTCTATCGTGGAATAAATCTTTACGTTTTGATAGAACGTTCTAATAATGATTTGTCTACAATTTAATATTTAATTGAATCGGCTTCATCACAATATTTATGTCTATGCATATAAACGTGATAATATCTACATTTCTGCCTAGATTTTGGGCTTGTGACACATATTGTTTGATGTTTGTATAGAAAAATGACTGTGTGTGCATATATTTATTGTATTTTATGTATAGGACAATGACTGCCATTCAAATAAAAAAGACATATATAATTTACAAGCTCACGCATAGCAGGGGGTGCATAAATGAGTTAACCTTATGGTTGAACTAACCTGTGCATATATCTAATTATACTTTTGAATTTTCTTTAAGTATCAAACCAGTAAAATATAAAGTTTCTGAAATGCTCTACCGAAAAGTAGAGATTTTGAAAATACACCTTCGTTCTAATATAACGTGGATATATCCTATAACACATTTTATTCGATTCCATACTTAAGTAGAATAGGATTACCGAAACCTTGAAGATACTGGATAAGCAAAGTATCTTACTGTAACCGTACCTTGTTGATTGATTTTTATGGATCAGATTTTTTTTACTCATTCAATAATTCATATCCCACGAAATTATTTTCACAAGCGTCCTTAATTTAGCGAATAGGTAAAACAAATCTTCAGTTATTGTTAAAATTCGTTTAACCTTGAACATATACATGCTTCAGCTTTATTAAAGTACTAAAACTAAACTTATTAGATGCTACATCTAACAAGTAGTAACTGGGTAAAGCAACTTGGTAAACTTGTTCATCATGAACAGTTGGCTTCTTTCGTCTCCTTCGTTGTTATATTTTAAGTTAACTTTAGCATAATAAGTAAAAACCGGCCAAGTGCGAGCCGAACTTGCATACCGAGGGTTCCTTACCTGAGCATATGCCTTTTTTTAATTGTTGGGATATCGGACACAATAACTCATATTCTGTGAAAATTTCAACCGGCTACCTACCTATTACAGTACAAAAGATTAAAGGGCAAAACTCCTCAAAGACAAACAGGCAAGCAGACAGATAGACGTTGTAGACTTGTTGATAGGATTCCGATAGAACCGGAACCCATAAAACGATGTTCAAACAAAATGTTTTTTCTGCACTATATTAGTAGGTAGTTAAATTTGGAATCTCAAACAGACCACCAATGCCTTTAGAATGCTTTGTCACGGATACTTCGGTTCAAGGAGTTATAGTTGCTAATTGGAGTGTTAGATTGAAAATTACATTCACATTTATTTATTTATTTAAAGCACTATATTAGTAGGTAGTTAAATTTGGAATCTCAAACAGACCACAATGCCTTTAGAATGCTTTGTCACGTATACTTCGGTTCAAGGAGTTATAGTTGCTAATTGGAGTGTTAGATTGAAAACTACATTCACATTAGAAAATAACTAAGTTATATTGCAAGAACGTGATCCTGTAAAGTGAAAAGAGACCATTAGATGCGGTTGGGTAAATTCGATTTTACGAGCATCTATCGAGACCGAACGAATTATACACCGACACAGATTTTTCCGCAGTTTTTTCCGGTTTTCACGATCATTTTCACCCTTCCTGTATCATCTTTCAATAAATGTCTGACAGCTCGCTTACAGAAAAAACATTTATTATATTACTTCTACTCTTTGGCACACGAATGTAAATATTTGTATTTATTGTTCTCAAAGTAATCCAATTTACTTGAGTGCACATATGTAAGAACGTAATTTCAGGGTAACACTCAACTAATTAACAAACAAACGCACCAGAACTAATCAGTAAAAGCAGTAATGTAATTAGAACTGATAGATCTCTAGCCACTTGACACGTTCAAACAAAGTATTTTACTATTTAATTTAGTTACATGATGACACAGTAGGTACACTAGTTGTCACGTTTCAATATTTGATCATGAACTGTTAAATCGCATGCGATTTGAATCGTCTGAACAAGCGTTCAATCCAATTAATCAACAAAACTATACAATTTTTGTTGATTCAAGAGTGTTGATCAACTAAAATTGAACCGTATGAACCCGCTAAAATTTGATGTTGCAATGCCGCTGAATATATTTATATACATATGAATTAACCACTGTCATATGAAACTCTTACGGCTTTCTTTGCCATCTTTACGATGGCAGTTAATCAATCCAGTCACAATGTAAAAGAACTCTGCAAGTTTAATGTATGTCTTCAACGCAACGTAATTCTTCAAATACATTAAAGGTTTTTATCTGTAAGACCTTTTCAAACGATTGATTAAAGTATTTACATTGGATTTGTCCCTCCATCAATCTCAATGGTTTTTCGAAGGGTATCTTGATATCCACTTTAGATTAGATTTGCTAGCATTATAAAATGTTTCACACTATTTAATTTAATTTGGTTGCTTTTATAGTCTTGTTAATTTATACTACTTATACTGAGTGGAATATTGGTGGTCGGACTCTCGCATACTAAGGACCTATTCCTAGTATGCGAAAGGCCGTATGGGTTGTTTTACCACCGCTTTATCTGTTTCTGCCGCCAAACAGTAGTATGTAAGCATTTTTATGTTTCGATTTGAAGGATAAAGTTTTCATAATAATATAATTGCTTAAAGACGGACATATGGTTGGATTTCGAAGCGCGTCACGGCCTCCTATCGACGTCGCATAGGTATCATAAAATGGTGTAATACTAATCTTCTTATAAATAAAAATTAATGTTTGTTTCTTCGTATTTTGCGTTAAAGCTTTGTCAACTTATTGCTTGCACTTACGCGATGGTTATAAATGGGTATAGCCCCATTAATTTACAGTAGGTGGGGCGCGTGTCGTACCGGAAACTGTATTTGAAAGAGTATTGAAGTAGTAAGGGGGATGTTTAAATGTGAGAGAAACAAACAAATAAGCGTTTTATTGCACAATTAGTCACACGATAGTTTGTGGAATGTAGGGGTTGAACATTTACATCATGGGTGAAATCATCGAAAAATCTATGGAGTCATAATCTAAAAATATAAAAAAGGACATTCACATTTTAAAGGGGAAAAAGAGGCGCGCGGGGGTGGACTTTATATGAAACTTTTTTATGGAATGAAATATGATTGTGAAATTGAGTACAAATGATGTTTAATGAAAAAAAAATAAGACACGTGTTTCACATTTTTTTACAATTCTACTCGCGAACTTGGGCGTTGAATTTTGTATGTTATTAATTTGAAAGTTTGGAGGTTGGTTGATGAATCATGCCGTAACGGCTAAACGGATTTGGATAAAATTTGGCATACAGGCAGACTAAGACGTGAATTAGACCATAAGTTTTTTCATCCCACAAAGACATTTACGCGGGCGGAGCCGTAGGTAACAGCTGGTGCTCAATAAATAAAACTAAACTATTCACGCCTTATTACTATCTATTTATTTATTTATTTATTAAACACAAAACAGGTTACAATCATGTAAGAATATACATTATGAGATATCACCATTATATCATCATTATCACCTCTAAGAAGAATTTAAATGGTATGGCTTGTACGTAAAACAGATATTACGACAACTGTAAAGAGAAAGAAACATTAGTGGATTAGTATTGCAGAAGAAAACACATGATAATTTCAGTCAGCAATTAATTCTTTTTTTAAATGGAATCATATTATCATCATATTATATACCATATAATAATTGTACAAATGTATAATATATTTAACTTACATAATAATATTTAAAATTACCAATACCAAACAAACCAATTTCAGCTCTGTTCTAGTTGTTTACCCTCTATGTCGACATTTTGCCTGGCGTAACATCAATTCTTTTTCTTTCTTTTGCCAGCCATTATTTAACTTTCTCATTATTTGTAAACTTGTTTTTTTGTTGCCTGTTTTCTAGAAAAGTTTTACTGCCATTACTTAACGATAGATTGTATATTGTGTGCTCAGAGATTAATGTGAGTACTTTAACATTATTGAACAAAAATAACTTTATTTGCGTATTCTGTAACTTAGAATGTTTACCATGTATATTTTTACTAGTCCTGATATAGTTTGTAAATCACGTAACATTTCAGTCCTTAAATTAATATGTTTCTAACTTGATTTTTGGTCCCTTCATCAGATGCCAGCCAGCCAACCTTTAAGTGGGTACACAGAGCTCGCACGCTCTATAATTCTGAAACCCTATAACTCCGAACGGATATTGCTAGAACCAATAGATATCCGAGAATGTTTGTAATAACCGCCATTCATCATAAACATTGAAAAAAAATTATCGCACAATTTATTTCTATAAAGTTGGACATAAAACTAGAAATTTATTATCATGACGTCAGCACATGCTGACTTCCAAATGTTTTATTTATTAGAACTGTGCCTCATAAAATAGTAGTAAACGCTGTATCACATTTCGCAAATGTTCACAAAACGGCCTAGTGACACTTTGAACTAGTTTAGGTATTTTCCTCTAACATAAAAGCAATGGTGATGATATAAATTGAAATAAAATTGCTGGTATCCTAAAGGCAAAACAAAACTGATGACCTAACTGTTTAATTAATAAATACAGTGTACGTACAGTACATGTATGTAGTATGTATAGTACGAAGAAGAAGACTCGCTTGTACAGAAATGCGTACATAACCCTCGGTGATTGCCAGAGTCCCTTATATTGAAGTTTAAAATTTATGTTATATTCTCACCCATGTCACGCTATCGTTCAAGCAAAATCTCTTCATCTAAATGGAACTTTACACTATGTACGTACTTACCGTTCTACGTCCATTTAACAGAGACGTATTCCTAATTATATAACTTTGTTTAGACATATTATAGGCGTACGAAACAAGTCAAGAAGACCTATGTTGTTTGGCAAGCCGACGCCACTTTACACAAGTTAATGGATCAGATAATATTTCCTCAAATATACCACAAAGCTTTTAGTGGAATTGTATACATAGTATTAGTTAGTTTATTAGTATTTTCCTTAAATTACGAACTCCTTTCTAGCTTTTCTTCGTCAATCACAAAGTAATCTGATTAAGACACGACTGGAGCTGAAAGTTCAGCGTGGTCCGGAACATTGAGACCATTAGGCCATATTTTTTTAATTAGTTTTAATGACGAAACGAGCAAGTTGCTACCGTGATGGTACGCGTTCTCGCTTGTCAATAAACAGAAGTAACACCACACAAATAATACGAAATGTAACAAATTAAAGATTATTCAGGTTACCTCTATAAATAAATTAACCGAAGCTGTGTAGAAGCAGCTTTCTCTCGCGCTCGGCCTTTACGTTTGACTTGGAAGTTATAGAGTCGCTTCATGCAAATTTAACTACATACGGTGTTATAGCTAATTATTCATAGCAAGCAGGTAACTACATACTATACTATAGTATCATATGTATGTTATGCTTTTTGCAACAATATACACAATTTGAAATTCTATTTAATGTCTAGAATACAAAATGTCGTGTAATACTTACTGTATTTGCCATATTATGATTATAGGCGCTCTCTATTAACGGGAGTTAAAGTGAAGTTATGTGCCCATTTTATATTAGCCCATCAAGATAACGACAATCTTTCAACTAGATGGTTACAAATCCAGCTCTTTGTTACACGGCAAAAAAACGAGATTCTTTGACCGCAAATACTCTCGGGCCTACAAAGTAACCTTATATTAAATTGGCCGAACTTTAGCGCAACTCAGTAAAAAATCTATACCAAGATTTTTTCCGTATGTAGGGTGTCCGCAATCTACTTCACTAATGGAGCCGTCTCCTATTCTCAAATTGTTGTTTTAAACATGGTATATACCATCAGCCAGTTCCAGAAATGTAAATAAATATCTAACCACTTTTCAGTTATCTCTATTTTATTTGGTGTATTGACAAGTCCAAACAAAGGAATTATTTGTAAAGTTGTTAGATACTTTTAAAATTTCTGGAATACGTTTGGTGAATAAACTATACACATAACTTCACAGCCTGCTACTCGCCCACTACGTCAAAGGCGCTGTTTAAATCGGTATTAATATCCAATATTGATTTAAATCGTTGTTGAATAAAATATCCATGTATTTTATTTTTGTATGTAAAAATTTTGATATTAATGATTTCTTACGATTACGCGAATGTTACTCATTGAAATAAAACTAATTTAAACGGATTTTATCGCGGTTTTTTTATTTGATATTTTTATTGATATAAATTATTAACTCACAGTCCATTGGGCTGCCATTTATTTCTCTAGGAGTTTAAGTTAGAATTGGATTAGAAAATACGGATTTATATAACGCAACAACAAGACAACCGAAAGATGTTACAGCCACTCTAGATCATTTTTTCTACAATACGAGTGGGCCGGTTCGACCTTGTACCAATATCTTACCGAAAACCGACGGAAAATGGCAGCTTGCTGTTTCGTTTCGTATGGTGAGTGAGATACCCATGCCCCAAATCCCTATTCTATTCCTATAACTTCAGCAACGTACCCATTATTCTTTTAGTATTGTAGTTGTTCATAGGTGGTAGAGACCGTATACCAACAGGTCACCTTCTTACTCGTTTGCCGTACTATAAAAAACACTCAATAGTAAAATGTTTCCTTGCGATTTCATTGAAGATTTGAAGAAATTAACAATAATTTTATCATTTATATGGGAATAAAGCGGTAGGTAAGCCTCGCAAGATATCCAACATACATGTCGCCCCGGGGCTACTGCGTAATTCAATAATATCTGAGGTCATAGTATTATCAGGTTAACAATACACATATATACCCGGGATAGCGTTATTATAATATTTTATACAAGATTTGACCCTCTACCACTCTACATACAATAATTGAATTAGAATTCAGAATACTGCTGTAATATGTACCTGAATGATGTTTGATCTATTGGTATCATTAGAAAAGTACTTTTATAAATGTATCGAGCGTTGGATAAATAAATATACTGATAATAATGAATTATACATAAAAAATATTTAACGCGTCGGATTGAGAACATGGTCTGCTGTTGTCGTCGGTTAAAAAGCAGGTATATAAATTAGTTTTTGGATAAAAAGTGCTAAATTTGGACAAGCAGCCCCTTATTACAATTATATGTTTCGTTTATAATGCAAAGTACAGACGATCTCGATGCACAGAAAGTGAAAAGATCCAATAAGCGACTGCAATCCGCGGGAAATGACATGGTAGGCTTTTACACAGAAGTAATAGTCTCACTTGGCACGGCGCCCACTTACCACTCCTAGCGGACTGATATTTCATATTTATATATATTATTTTATAATAAGCGCATAGTAAACAGATTTGGATACTTCTCTGCTGCGTTGTTAGGCATCGATTTTTTTTATTACGTGCGAACCCACACCCACGACAAAAACTGATTTTTGTTGATATTCCATTATAATCCGCACCTGCCGAGATAATTGCATTGTCAACCTTCGTCAAATTTGAATATTTCTAAATTCACACACCATTTCTGTTATTGACGCAAAAGTTAACACCAATTTTAATTAAACACGGCTTTCACAGACACTCAAAATATTCAAATACGTATAAAAAAGGTTAATGCCAGATCAAAACTTGATTCCTTAGTACATAAAACCGGCTGCAACTATAAAATGAGGTATATAAAAGTAATTTGATTTCGAGCGTGTGTATAAGTAGAATGGATAATTCTGAATCCCGAATGGACAGAAGCTCAAAGGAGCTATATATTAATTGTAACAATATTTGCAGCAATGCGACGCCGAAACCGACGCCACTGTTAACTTTGACAAACGTATTGTAGCCGATACGTGTGCTGCACTTATTTGTATTTAATTAACGTTCGGTTTAATTAAGTTTCGTTGTCGTTGTCGACATAAACAGTGTATATAAACTGTTCCGAGGACTATGTTAGGTTCACTGGGAATAAGATTTTCATAAATCATTTAATTTTACTTGGCTCATTTCCAGAATTTTCAAGCCATAGGGTTTCTTGCATGATTTAACAACTGATGAGTGCATTTCGCAAACGAAAAAGTTTTGATACACTCTGAGGCGAAGTCTTTGATTTTTAACATTAAAGTTTTCCACTTTACTTTGGTTGTGACCGGATTATTTTGGTACCTATTTATCGAAACAATTTACCTAAGCATCCCTAACCAATTTATCTAATGTAAACTCAATAATCCTTTACCCTACTTTTTACCACGTTTATATTTTTATAACGTATAGACAGTTGTGTCTATAATATGGATGAGCAGCATCAAACTGGTTCTTACCATTGTCTCACAGAAAATCGACTCAAATTAGTGGCTTGCTGCTACCTTCCATATGGTGAGTGAGATATACGAAAGCCCAAATTCCCCTTCATTACCCAATCACTTTCAGATAGCTACAGATTTAAAAGCTTTCAGGGCAACTTTTCCAATTTCCCCTCCATAAAACCTTATTTGAATACTTGCGAATAATTAAAAAAACAAAATAGCATCTGTCTAGTTGTTCTTCTAGTGATGCCATTACCAACGAGCCTTTCACTTTTATTTATGTAAATAGACGTATGCAATAGATATTTAAATTTAAAATCATGTCTTTTTATTTCAGATTTTTTAGCACCTCGACTTTAGTCAATCTGTACACATTTAGCGGCGAGATTACTTGAGATCTGAACAAAAGAAAGATCTGAAGGACATTGTTCTGACTCTGGAATATTTCGCAAGAATAAGAAATAAATATCGCACAAAGGTAGGAATGGCGAACAAAAACTTTTACAAGTAAAATATAATCTGCGTGTGTACCTTCAAAACTCTATTAATTACAATTACCTAAATCCAAATCAAACGAAACATACAAAAACAATTAAAAGCATAACTTCGGTAAAGGCGTATGAACTTAATTAGAAAATGGCGTCGCATGTGCCAGAATTAATGAACAAAGTTTTTGTTTGTTATTTAAACTTGATTGTATGCTGCCGCGACGATTTAATTTGAATGAATTTAAAAGAAAAATCATATATACAGACAATCTACTATTGCAGTGTTACGACTCGACGAAAGTCATTCGCAATTCGCAAATATTGAGAATGTCATTTCAGTGAAGCTATTGACGTTGATTTTCAACTCGGCGCTATTGTGATTTATGAAATACTTATCTGGGACTGCGAGTAGGTATATTTGCTTTTTGTAAAGGCGTCTTGGTAACATAAGACGCGGTAGATGATTACTTTTTCATATGAATAATATACTCATTTACTTTTAAGCTTTCGCGGAATCGACCGTGTGTGGATAATATACAAGTAATGGTAATTTATTCCCTCACAATATATATCTCAGACATTAGACTGTAAAAATATACTTAAAGCAGAAACTATTTTGGATAGTGTGGATATTTGAGTCGGTAGAGGTCGACCGCACCGAAACTATGTCGGCCAAATTGGTAACATGTTAAGTAAAGTACAGGTCAGGAACACTTTAAACCGACAAGAACGCATAAAGAGATTAATAATAGTTGAAACCAAAGTGGTGTGTTAGGATCACATATAGTCGAAATCCATAGACTGCCTACCCATATGCGATACAGGTATGATATTATGTGTTTTGATGTACATGTCGCAGGCAATTTGGATGATTCCGCCGTTTACATACGGCGTCGTCAGTTTATAAACGCTTGCTGTTATGTAAAATGCCGAAGGCAAAATGACAACTCGTTCAATTGTTGTAATTTCAACGTTGGTTGTAGTTTTAGGGTGATCAATACTCATTACCTCATATTTTTTTGACCAGTAATATTGTGCAGGGGGGGTTGGCTTTAGTATCCATGTGCGGGATTCGAGGCTTATACACGCGTTAGCGAGTGAAGCGAGCTCGGGATTTGGAGCACCCCGACTCGGACAATTTAGGTTAGAAGGGGATGGTAGGGTCTAGTGAGCGAGCGAAGCGAGCGAGCAGACCCTGCCATCCCCTTCGTGGTTATTTTTTTTTTAAACCACCCAAAAAGTAAATATTAGTGTGTTTACAACTGTAATAACCTACAAAAAAATTAATTTCACAAAAACTGACACGGCATTATACATTTTGCCTTCGGCATTTTACATAACAGCAAGCGTTTATAAACTGACGACGCCGTATGTAAACGGCGGAATCATACAAAATGCCTTCGACATACACACCATATTATACATATGTGGTTAAAACACAACAGCTCACACCAATAACAACCACGTCATACGTGGCAGATACAAATTTATGTTGCCAAATCTGCAAGTTAGTGTTTGGCATTGAAAGAGTTTATCTACACGGAGGTAAGAATTGATGCCACCGCCATTAGCCCTTAGATCATAATTCATAACTCAGTCGGGCGGAACTGTTGTGTGTTACGACAAAATTATACGTCTGGCAAGCCTAACAAATATAGGCAATACAAAATACCCGTACCCGAAAAACAAATGTATAAGTATTAGTACGTCTTTCTACCCATAATTTCACATAACAACAACTTTCAAGATTGATTTATTTATTTATCAACAAAATTATACTTAACAAATAAACAGATCTTACAGCCAATTAAAGATTTACAATTTACTTTCTAAACTAACATGCAACAGAGACAATACGTATAATTCTTTATGTTAGTTTTTTTTCAGATCAGCCAATATATATCCTGTAACTTCATGCCGGCATAATTCTTCGACGCAGTGGGACTTCCTCGCTTACGTCGACATAATATCGCCGAAGTTGGTGGGTGCAATTAGAATTCTGTTGCCGAACGAAAAGGTTTTTGTAACGGCCGTGGCGTCGAGGGACACAATGTTTTTCGACGGTAGACAACATTATATTTGGACTGCACTGTATTTAACATCAGATCCAATATAGTCACTTTTCTGTGCCAGGATTAAAAGAAAGTTATGAAAGAACAAAAACAAAATAATGTGCTTCACTTAAGCGTTATTTATATCAATGGTTAAAAGTAGATTCGTTTATTGGTAGAAGTATGCGAATTCTGATGCATATGTATCAGAAGTGCACAGCTTGTTACAACTAACAATAGGTAGTCTTAATCGCTGAGAGCTGAGACTGGGAAATGTCGACCAAAGCACTTCACTTATTGAGTGTATTCGATGCATTTTTTATAGGTCATATATAATGCCAATACAAGCAGAAAACCTCACAATTGATCTACTATAACAGTTTTAAGGTTTTCCATGCAAAACTAACTCTAAGTATTTTTTTAAAAGTCCGAATGGATTGAGGAGGCACTCCAGATGTTGAGTTTTTTTTAACAAATAATTTAATTTGAACTAAACGTTTGTAAGAAGTTTCGAGTAAACGAGATACCAGAATCTATAATGATTTCAAGTAGACCATATACATTAATAGGCGTTATAGAATGTATTCTTGTAAATAGTAATGCTGTCGTGGGTCATTATATTGCTACTACCCAACGAAGGGAGAGATGTTTTGTAACGCGACTATGATTCTCATTCTAAAATTCGTATAAGCACCGACCAACCAATATGAATTCATAATTTAACTTATATCGAAATTGACTCTAAGTAACTAAAGACTTGAATCTGTATAAATTTAATATTGTCGATGTTTCTAAAATTAAATGTCAAAAACTAATTCTCCTGGTTTCATTCATATATTATCACCCTTAACAGCACTCATAAGTAATATCGAAAACAATTACTGTTTCAGATACCAAGTATATACAGTTTTGATCTGTACATATTTATTTAGAAGACACTTATACAACATTTTAGTGCCTCTGGTCTTTGAATCAGTTGTGATCTCAGGTAGGAACAGTATATTATTTATATGAAATACGTCAGAATTAAGGAGTCAATTAAAATGTGTTACTATTTTATACCTATGCTACAAATTGGAACAAAACTACTACTAAATTATCATTAAGTCGAAGATACTAATTGATCGATCAATTTTATGGAAGATCATGCTCTTATGATAGATTGAGGAGCCATACTAAAAGTATTTTATTTTCTTGAGCAGTACTGTACCCATATTTTTAGTAGGTACTACCATACACAATTACTACTAAATTATATGACATTTTCAGAATGTACATCTATTAGTTTGTGAGTTGCAGGTGGCTTCTCAATTCAAATGTTTAGATTGAGAAGCCCCTTTCACATTGTTAAATTTTTTGATATGTTTTACTACAAATTCCAGAATGTATCCTTATAAATCAGCTTCTTTGTTACTAAATAAGTGTATGAGCTTCTCAATCCATTCGGACATTTTTTTAAATGTTTCATAAAACATTTACCTGTCATGCCCGTTTTCATCGATCTATACTTAATTTAATTGACCCATAGTGAAATTGTCCGTCACTTCGAATTTCACGATCTATTTTTACGTTACGTCTTCGCAACGTTTTGATGTGAGTTGGACGTTAGAAGTCAACAAATGTATATGCCGATAGAAACTGGCATAAATCACCTAAGTATATTTTTGATCGAAGATATTCTTGCGTAAAATAACTTTTACTTTGATTTTTAGTAAAATATTATGTCTCCCTCCTAAATATCCAAAATCTAAAACCCGTCTGAACCCTCATTACAATGCTGATGAATTAAATTATGTAATGCATATAACGTAGATATATGGGTCAGCTTTATCTAACAAAACTTAAGTCACTCGCAGTCATTACTCTGTTATGTATATGCTATTACATAACACTCGATCTTAGCCCTGAAGCATTTTCATAAATCAATATGGAACGCCGCTAGCGAACTGCATCAGCATTTATCTTTTATAAACGTTCATAAATGCACATACGAATTTCGACAACATAGTACAATGATGTATTCTGTGGGACTATAAATGAAAGAATTTTGTTGGGTCCGGGAATATTATTATACATTTTGATTCTGTAAAATGTAAGCTCCATCGGGATATAAAACCCATATTATTAACCTTTTTTCTCATGGCCTTATCCCACTCTCAGTGTGGTCGGCGCAACACGCTTTTTAACACATGTTGTTAGGAAAAAATATCAATTTCATTATGGTAGTCAAAAATCAATTTATTGATTCTCGCTCCCAGAATTTTTTAACAAAGGAGTCAACGAACTTCCTATAAAATGACGGAAATACATTAATAACAATGGTACATACTTCGATTGATAAAATATTATCATTCTTCTTCTTTTTATTAATGGCTTTCGCAGTATTATGCATTTAGCCAGTGTCAAGTATAATTTATTCTCAAGTTATTTTTACAAGAACGATGAAACACGGATGCGGTCGATTTCAAGGTCTTGTCGGAGTTTTGGTGTTAACTCCTTTCAGTACGATGCTTAATTCACTTATTTTAATGTTTCCATACACTGTTCATCACCGTCAAAATTTATTGAACAAATCCACACCACTTTTGTACAACAAACACAACTCTAAACTAGTTTATGAAATAAATTAAAATAAGCGATGAACTGCGTTGTCAGAATTCCCGCCAAAACTCCAAAATATTATCATTATACCTAAAAAAACGAATCTATCTTTTTAGAAATAGAACGACAATTCCATAGGCAAGGACGTAGGCAGCGGCCTGACATTACTGATGTCTATGGGCGGCTGTAACCGCTTATCATCAGGCAGGCCGCTCACTACTTACGTCTACCTGGGCAATAAAAAATATATGTGTTTATTTATAAGCCTATCAGGCTAATAAAATTGATGTACACAATTCAGTCCACATTATTATCGCTAATGTCACACCACAGTTAAACACTTTCGCCGTCCCTCACTTGGGAATATCGAGTGGGATTATGTATAGAATTCACATGGAAAGCACTCTTAAAATTCATGAGTTTTTAACGAGTTTCATGAATAAAAAACAACCAAGACTAAAGCCATTTCCAACCTGCGATCAAACAAACTTTACTAGCAACAAACTTGGCAGAAACAATGCTAATTTCTGTCGTTTAAAACGTTAATAAGGTGTTAATAATGGAGCACAGAACAAAAATGGTCAGGAAAAACAATTAGAGAGGACAAGCGGTCTGTGTGACAGTCCACAATTTATAAACTGGCTATTATTTACGCAAACATAATACAAACTACCCTTCTACGCTGTGGGCTCGACCGGTAAAAATAGAAATAAATCTGTCCTACTGACATCATTTAATCAATCTTCGATTCAGGTATTAGAGTATGGATGAAAAACGGACTTACTTGTTAACATTGGGGAATCATTATGTATATACAAGATGGTCGGTCCCACGTATACAAGGGACCGTCCTGGTGGATCCACCGCTTTGTCTATGTCTGCCGCCATGGAATCATTCATTGATATAAACTAACGTGTCTTGGTTTGAAAGGCATTGAAGCCAGTGAAATGACTGCCTATTATGACTTAAAAACCTATTCTCGGGGTGACACACAGTTTAGTGCCATGTGGTGTTTATAATTTAAAGTTCTTTGTAGTGTTGTTTTTGTTTATGGGCAGGCGTGGGGCCTCTCATCATGCGAGCGACCACCGCCATTCAGGCTAGGCTTCTTCCAGCTGCCCCAATCGCGGTGGAGTCGGTGCTTTTTAACGTATGTTACCAACAGAAATTCTTAGCTAGTAGTTTCACAACTGACCATCAACCACTCAAAAAACACACCCAGACTCCAAAACAAGTATTTATGGATCACATAAACATTTGACTCGTGCGGGAATCGCTGCCTAAGGGCCGGCGCTCATAGACGGCATGGCACGGCATGGCATGGCAAAGGATTTTATTACTAATCAAGTTATTTTGAATCTTATTGCCACGAGTTTAGAATTCACGTTACTTTATTTCAATACCACAGTGCCGCGACGTGCCGCGGGATGCTATGGCATGACGCGACGCGCCGCGGGATGCTCCGGCCAGACGTGTCATGCCGTTTCATTCCACGGATTGCCGCGGTGCGCGAGAGAGAGAGAGTGGCTGGGCATTCAGCAGGATGCCACGGCATGCCACGGGACGCCGCGGGATGCCGCAGCATGACTTGCCGTGCCATGCCGTGCCATGCCGTCAATGAGCGCCGGCCCTAACGCTTCTCAGCCGTCTGCACACGGACTGCACCACGAATGACGAACAACCTGTTCCTCATTTAAGCCAGTAAAAGAAGTAGAGAAACTTACTTATATCAAATGTAATATTTTTGTTTTTCACGTACCTACCCACCGTATCGGAGAATCTTAAAAATGTCAAACGTTAACAATACTAGTTATAAAATTTTACGTAATTTCTGGAGCTTTCAACTTTCGAGTACAAAGATTGAAATCAACGATATAGTTTTTCTAAAAGCAGTACATACAACATCACCTGAATGTGATCGTAAACCTCGGTGCCTCTGTGGAAACCTTTACGACACACTTTATAGCCATATGAAGATTTAAGGATCATTGCGAAGCATATAAATGTTTTTATCTATAACCGTATTGACAACCGATATATTTCGAATTCATGGTCTTAGCATATAGAACTTTTGCTTATTCACAATAATTAATGATGCCATTTTACATATTGTAACAACAATATATAAAATGGTGGTCCCTGAATAAACACCTTTTTTATTTTATACGTACATAAGAGATGTATTTAACCCACATTTACTCCCACGGGGTCATCGCAGTCTCATGCATTAAAAAATAGCATGCCCATGCAGGCTGCAGTGGTTGAAAGTAGAAACATCTCCGCGAGCCCGTAGTTTGTGTAATCTGTATCACGATACGTCACGACCCCATGTGAATAATTACATAAACTACTAATAAAATATATATTTCATTAGTAAATCCTAAGAAATACTGTTAATAATATAGTAAATACCCTCAATTTGCCCTGATTTTTTTTCTTTGAACAAATATTAGAAAATTTAGAACCGAGGATATTGCACGATGGTTAATGAAATTTTCTGATAAAAAACAGCATGTTGGAGGTTCAGAATATTAGAAGATTCAGAACCGAGGGTATTGCACGATGGTTAATGAAATTTTCTGATAAAAAACAGCATGTTGGAGGTTCAGAATATTAGAAGATTCAGAACCGAGGGTATTGCACGATGGTTAATGAAATTTTCTGATAAAAAAACAGCATGTCGGAGGTTCAGAATATTAGAAGATTTAGAACCGAGGATATTGCACGATGGTTAATGAAATTTTCTGATAAAAAACAGCATGTTGGAGGTTCAGATGCGAATTGTCAAGCAGAAATGGTCATTTAAACGACCGTGTATTATCTTCTGCAAAGCGTGAAAATTTATCGACAAGTGTTGACAAAATGTAATGATCATTTCATTTTATACTGACAAAACTGTGTAACGGAGATTCTAATTAATTAAGTATGTAACAATAATTTATTTTAATCCTTTAATCTCACAATGTCCAATGTTATTTTAATTTATTTGAGTGGGTCCCTGGATGGTTTAGATTCACCCGGACCTGGCGCTGCAATCGATTTCTAGATTTTTTTAAGATCATCATATTGAGGAGGTGTGGGTGACATCACCCACCCCTCAACATTTGAGCCCTAACTTTTAATTATAAGTCGGGGGTAAAACCGCAGGTAAAGCTAAGCGAAAGCTAATTTTAATAATGTGACGAAAGAAATCACTCGTTTTAACCTTCACTATGAGCGACGGATCAAAACTTATAAAAGTGTCTTCATTTTTTCGAGCATTTGCAGGTATTGCCACAGTTTGAAAGTTTCTTAATTTTCATACGACGTGACTCGACTTCATTTGGAGAATGTAACAAGAATAAAACAATACCAGTCTCTACGTACTAATTTGCAAGTCGTAGAGCAAGATAGGAAGATGTATAAACTTTTTTATGAAAGAGGTTGCGAACAGGAGGATCACCTTATGCTACACCTACAATATCAGAGAGATTGTGCATTGTGTATGTTTTTTCTAACCTGGTAAATGCTATTTGTTAAATAAATAATTACACATAATATATTGTAACCATAATACGTATGCGTGATGATGACCTAACACAGGCTGGTTATATATAGGTATATATAACTACAGGTTAAGTACTAATTTTCCTATTCAGTGAGTTTCCAGACTCGGATGGACTGACAATATTGGTACTTGTTCGTCAAAAAGGAAGATATTCGAAGCGATAAACTTTTAGTCGTAGTAAATATAATATACTTCGAGGTAGCAGTAGCAACAATCCCATACAGATTCAGTGGCGAACCAAAAGCGCCGTTCCTTACCGCGCCACAAATCTGTAATTGAGTCACACACGGTTGGTTTATGAAGCCATAAACATGCGCTCGTTGTTTCCTTACATAGAGTAAGTAGGTAGGCGTAAGCGAAGATTCATTGTGATGACACAATTTTATTAATATTGCTATATTTTATTAATACCATATCATCCCACCTTAAACATAGTATTAAGATTATGAAAATTAAAGCTTCGAACATGTGACAATTAAGCATCTACTTCATAATTTCTTCGAATTCTATTCTAGATGATATAGTAACCCAATTATAAAATAATGCGATGAATATGCCTTAAATAACTAATAATATACTAATTTACTGGCAACAGACCCATGTTTATGTAATAAGTGCAGTCTCCATACAATATTGGATTATAATTATTTTATTTATTATTTAAGGAGATCCGTAGAAGAACGAAAGTCACCGACATAGCTCAGCGGATTAGCAAGCTGAAGTGGCAGTGGGCAGGCCACATAGCTCGCAGAACCGATAACCGATGAGACAGAAAGGTTCTGGAATGGAGGCCACGTACTGGCAAGCGCAGCGTTGGACGTCCACCTACAAGGTGGACAGACGACCTGATAAAGATCGCAGGAAGTCGCTGGATGCAGGACCCTTCCAACAGGTCGGTCTGGAAATCTTTGGCGGAGGCCTATGTTCAGCAGTGGATGTCTTGTGGCTGATGATGATATATGATGATAGATATTTATTATTTATTTCAACCATTCTATGCACCAGCAGCGTAGGCACCGGAACGATAACCCTAATCAAGTTCTGTCAAGTTTAATTGCATTAACTCGTTTAAAATATCAGTAAAATGTTTCATTATTTTATTTCATTTCAATAACGAAAAGAGGATCCACCCAGACCAAGAACAAATAACCGAAGTTGATTCAGGTTTTTTGCCGGCTAGCAATAAAAATAAAAGATGAAATCGTAGATGAACCGTGCAACGTATTTTTACTTGTTACTTATGGAGTATTATGAGAAAGTGATATGAAATCACGAGTAAGTTATAACACATTTTTAACAATTAAGTTTAAGTTTGGGGTGAACGGCTTAAACATTGTACACGTCACGCCACTGAGCCCTCCTGAGCCTTATATCTATACATCGAATTTCACATTCGTAATTTAACGATAATTAAATGCAAATAATATGTGTGCTTTGTATTACGCTACATAAGTTTAATGCCCTATTACTACTACTTTATCGTGAAGACAGAATATTAATGACTACTTATTTATAACTAGTAGATTACAAGGCAAATGCGTTTGAGTAATTTACTGATACCAGGTACATTTAGAGAATATCGATAGGTTAACTACAATTGTTAAGTATTTTAAAATATATTGCCATACCAACAGTATATTTGCTTCTTGCTAAAATATGTCCTCTAAAGAAGACGTGATAAAACTGTTGCTGACCTAAAAAGAATTGTGTACACAACTTGATTTAGAAAATTGGAATAATATTTAAAGCTTTGGATGTATTGCGTCACATTAGCGGTATTTCGGAGAAATACTAATCCAGAATAAAAAAATTCAATGTCCAATGAACTGTCTCGTGCCCAAACTACTATTGTCACCAGTGCGTATCTTTGGAGACAGGTTGTCCACCATGTCTCGAAAAATCGCCGCACATTTTACGCATGGAAAACCAACCAAAATATTAAAGAAACCTACATTTCAAAGGCCGATACTTAATCTGTAAACAGGTTGGTTCAGGCAATGATATTATATATTTTACTAAAATAACGTTCAGCTCAGATATTTTTTCCGATCTCTTGAGAAAGTATGTGGGGTGTCAGCAAAAGAAACGCTTGAACTCGTTGCGAATGCGTTACTCTTATTCCACAAGAACATTAAACATTTATTTGCAAGTAAGTATTATAAAAAGTGAGTGATCAGCCGTGAGGTAGTTACAACTCTCTTCTATCTTTTTGGCGGGCTCTTGAACTTTACATATCTACAGGGGCTTTAAAACACACCTGTCTGCCAGATCGAGTTGTGTAAGTATAAAGTACGTCCTATACGTGCCTAAAGTATTATTTCACCTTTCTCAAACACGCGGTTTATTAAGCAGTTTAGGCTTGTGAAAATACTTTATTAAACTTCAGGAAATATTGCAGGTGCATGCACTAAACAATAATTGGAATGTACGTGGCTCTCGAAAACATTGGGCGAAAGCCAACCCCGGAGCGTTATTAACGTACGAAGAGACATCTAAAGAATAATGGTTCTAATCGGCCAGAAAAACTGATAAGTACCGCATTGGATAGAATATATGTATAATATGATGTTTCTGCCGATTTACGTCACGCTCCAATAACCATTACAGTAAATACGTTTTTTTTGTCGTATGAAACTAACTGAGGAGGTTCTCTCTGTTTATGCTTGCAATAATAGCGTTAATATATGAAATAATCTCAATATAAAGTTCATCCCAATTCACCCCTCCGTGCCTTTTCATCCCATTTGAACGTTTGGTAAATGTATAACATACTAGAGTGAGAGTCGTATTGGGCGGAATACATGGTTTGTATTAATTATAATGTACCCATAGAGACAGGCGAAAATAATTACAGAATGGGTGATTTCTAATGGGCGGCTATGTCGTGGTAGGCATAGGAAAAGATGGCTTGACGATTAATACGCCTATCACATGACAATCAAATAGCCCAGGGCAAAGAGCAGTAGAACATAACAAAAAGTAAGAAAAATCATACATGTTACTAGGTTGTATATATGTTAGACCCTAATATGCGAAAGGCCGTTTGAGTGGATAGTATCTACTATTACTATTTTCTATTTTGCAGGGCATTACAGCCAGTGCAATGAAGGAAGTTAATAGCTTTTGCTCGCGGATCCGACCGCGTTAATCTTATACCGGGGTAATTGTGAAACACGTGTCACGTTAAGTCTGTTTTAATTGAAAACACTGGACATATTACTTAAGTTTTCTAAAATCAGAATCATAGCTGACTTGCATAACAAAGATATCAGCATATTATGTAACAAGTATTCATTTCCATGTCAACATATGCCTTTCAGTACTACAATACAGGTGCAAACTTTGGAACGAAAATAAATTGAGTTTAAAATGGGTGATGGAAACATAAAACAATCAGGTTGGTGGCATATTGCACATCACGCAAACATATGACACAAATAATCGGAAAGCGGTCATAAATTCAACACGTCTTACTCCGTACGGCAATCACGGGTCGTTCTAAACTAATTTATGATGTAGTTAACAACTAAGTATCAAATTGTAATCTTTATGAAGTCGGTTAAAAATATGTTTGTGCAAGGGACACAATAATGAGTTCTCTAAAGATCAAATGCCTACCCATTAATGTTTTTCAACATTTTACTCACAAAATAATCATGTACCTAATGCATACATCACTCTTTAACGGTTCTCTCCAACATAGAATGTTTTACCCAAAAGGTAAATGTTAAATAATCATAAGACCCAGGTAATACAGGTTCAAACACCCTTGAGGAATGTAAATGAATTACCCGACCACATGAGCGTGCGCTAATGTAGAAAGATAGTCTTATTACTATCGTGTAAAATGTAGATACACTGTGCTTACTCAACACTAAGAATAGTACATTTTAATATGGAAACTTCTGCTCCTTATTTCATAACCATATCGGGTAACGAGTAAATACAGCCTAAACACTACCGCTAGCCACACAGTTCATAATAAACCGGCCTATCATATTCACAAGCAGTTAGTACTACTATTATATGCGAGAGTTCGCCTAGGTAGGTACACCACCACATTGTCAGCAACAGTGTGGAAACACTGTTGTGTCCTAGTTTGAAGGACATTGTAGCCATTGTAATGACTGGGCATTATGAGGATAAAGATCTTTCTCAGGACGACGAGCGCAAAGCCACACAGTGCTTTGTAATTCAAAATACTGGATCGTGTTGCAACTGCACATGGGCAGACGTGTCGCTTACCATCAGACGAGTGGCTTGCTCGTCTCGTCATTGAGTTGTATAAATGAAATATCACACAAAATATGTCTAATAATCGCTACGAGGTTTTTCATATAGCTATTTTTTACTATAGATTTTCCTGCTAGAAAACAAATACCAACCTTTACTGAAAGCTTAAATGAAGTGTTTACGCGTCGTAACTGTGTGTGTCAGGCACTTTGACCTTTCTCGGTCTGCTAGGTTACGTAATGAAAACTGTACAGATTATAAAACTGTTCGGGAAATATACTTTTTACATTACTTTTGACCCTCCGACAAAATAGAGGTGTTATAAATAATGATTTCTTATGTTTACGCGAATATTACTCATTTAAATAAAACTTATTTAAACGGATTTTATCGCGGTCGTGTTTCAGTCCACCCCGTGACCACGAAGGCTGAAGATCTTTCGAAACGTCGGGATCCAAATTAATTAAAAACCGCGATAAAATCCGTTTAAATTATTTAATGTCAATGAGGTGTTATAAGTTTGACCCCTTTATCTGTCTCTGTGTGTGTGTATCTTAGCGCCTAAACGAATAAAGCTATTTGAATGTGGTTAATTATGTTTGAAATTTCTTTTAATCAAGATGGTCCTTGGCCTTGGTCTTTATTTGAAGAAAATTAGATCATCCGTTTAAGTTTCATTATTTATAACTAATTGACGTCGGGTATTTTTAACGGAGAGGTTATGTAGGTAATACTGTCTTAAAAATGCTCATATTTTGCAAAGCTTAAAATAATATATTGAATGAATCAAGTATTTCATACGATAGATTTTTATTTTTATCCTTTTGGCGGGGTAGTAGTGGGATATATACCGTCTATAGTAGGGTAACCTCACTTACTACATATAAAACATGCTTAAACATAAATTGTAAATATACGTAAATGTATGTATTTGTGTACCAAATACCTGCCAATAAATGTTTTCTTTCTTTCTTTTAAACCCCAACTAAAAAGGGAAGTGACATCTATGTCTATCTGTGGCACCATAGCGCTTAATGGAATGGACCGATATGACTGTTTTTTTTTTGTTTGAAACATAATTTCTTGCTCTATGTTTCGACATTTAAAAGTTATAGATTTTAAAGCCGCCTTACACGGCGATCCTCACATGTCATACGATTTGACGTTTCTTAAACATGTTTAGTGGCTAAACACGATTTAGGGATCGTTGTGCACGTCGGCCTTAATGTCAGGTGTTAGTATGGACGTATTAAAAATGAGCTTATAGAAACTGTAGTTTACCTATTTACTGCATGAGATATTCTCTTCTCTGACTGACACTATCGCCCAGCTTTAACATGTTAAACGATTAAAATGTAAATTTTTTAAAGAGCGTCGATTTGACATTGAAGAAATTTCTTTAAAAGAGATCTCCCGTAAATCAACTCCTCTGGGGAGGAAACGGATGAAATTTTTTTTATGGAAAATATTAAATTACCTACTGGTCACATTTACTTGAAAGTTAGTTAAAGAAGATTTTAACACGGTCAGAACCACGAGTAAAAGCTAGTAAATCATAATTATCATGATCACGATTCACATATTTCATACCATGTCTTGTAGAGTATTATCTTGAATACAAATTATAAAACTTTCTTGCTTGTATTCAAGAATCCGTTTAATATTCCACTCGCCAGCGAACATGCAAAGCATCGGTTCCGACGTCATAAAGCAAAAAGCTAGCAGACTTTCAGATAAAGGAACTGTGATACGTTAAGCTTGTTATTCGTTCGCCAGCTTATCCCACGGGCTTTCACAGATGACCTTATACTCGTACATACGAATAAGTATATTTGGGAATGAAACGACTTTATTTTAGTACTAGCTTTTGCTCGCGGCTCCGCCCACGTGATCAAACAAACAAACAAACAATCAATCTCTACAGCTTTATAATATTAGTATAGATTTGGGTAGCTTAGCAACGGAAGCCTTCAAATAATATTATTTGGGTAGCTTAGCAACGGAAGCCTTCAAATATGAATAATTTTCCCCGTTTTTGCAACATTTTTCACTGATGCTTCGCTTCTAATGGTCGCAGCGTAATGTTATATAGCCTAAAGCCTTTCTCGATAAATGGACTATCCAACACAAAAAGAATTTTTCAATTCGAACCAGTAGTTCCTGAGATTAGCGCGTTCAAACAAACAAACAAACAATCAAACTCTACAGCTTTATAATATTAGTATAGATTTCTTATATTAAGATCATGAACAAAATATTTTTTCTCAGGGTACCTTATCTAAGCAAATGAGCAAGTAAATCACCTAATGATAGCTGAATACCACCACCTTTAGATATGCCATAAGATGGGTGCGTGAGATGCCGTACTTCAAGGGTAGGACTTGACGGGTTTTTTATAGCATAGGCCGGCAAACTAGTAAGTGGGTTACTTGATAGTAAGAGATCTCCACTGCCTAGGAACGCTCACAATACCAGAAAAAACATCGACGCGGTGCTGACTTTAAAGAAAATAAATGGGGATGGGTAAGAAGAGAGGCATTCAGGCCTCCGGAAATCTCGCTCGTCGTACGAAACGCAACAGCAAGCCAGTTCACGTCGGTTTTCTGTGAGCCAGCGATGATACCCCGATCGCAACGGTACACTCAACTTTTAGACATCATGTAGCTGTGAACTTTATAAAAAATGCTGCGACTTAAAAGCATTTTTTCCTATAAGTAATATATACAAGAAGTGCGTCATCTAATTTTCCCAACGCTAAGTGAAGCAAGAAGTAGGTACTTACTTATTTAATTACGCGACCTCATTCTAATTACGGAGCACCCCTTGCCAAGGACGAAATACGACGCCCTAATATACACCATTACTTGACTACGAAATTGGCGCAGCCTCTGATAATTGCCTTTAACGAGTAATCGATTTTAGACTTCGTTTAGAGCACAGAGTTCTATCTGTAACATATATAATTATTTAGAGATATTATTAATATTTAATGTCATCTAATTTATTCTCCTCACATGGGTTGATGTTAGGCATACGGTCGGTCGTAAAACGACAAGCCAAATCTTTATGTAGAATGTGTTAAAGAGTATGTGGCGCCGACCCCACTACGAGTGGGAAAAGGGCAAGTGGAAAAAAAAGAATATAACCAAGTTCAAATATTTTTCCATCGATAATCGCTCCCCTCAGATTCATGTCATAGATAAACTTATTTTTAATGATAGTGGGGCAACAGAGCAAGCGGATCACCTGATGGTAAGTGATTACCGCCGCCCGTGGACACCACCAATACAAGAGTAATTGACGGTGCGTTTCCGGCCTTTAAATATGTATCTTTTTGTAATTTATTTATGTATCTTTGAATAATTTATTCCTCAGTCGTCATATTTTTAGAATATTATCTATGTTATAAAATATGTGTTATAACTTACATGGTACATATTATACAAGTGAACTCAATTTCAAGATCTTGTTTAACACTGTGAATAGTCTCGCAAACAAGTTATTTGCAGAGTCTGATATCCCCGGAGTTTTACCGCTCCACTGACTAGATAATTCCATTATTGCCCGCCACACCAAGCTCATCGCAAATAAAAGCTTTTTTCAGCTTTATAAAAATAGCCGCTTACTTGACATAGGTATATACCAAATAATCTAAAACTTTCCTATTTTATTTAATTCTAAAGTATTACCTACTTATCTCATCATATAGTTGGTTTTGGTTTTGGTTGTGGGCTCCTTTTCCCGCACTTAGCCTTTAAAAATTCAGGCCATTGTGCGTGATATCCGTGCCGGCTATAGTACAAGCCAGCCTAACTCCGACCAGAAGCGCAGGATCTTCCTGGTTTCTCCACAGGCTTCTCGGAGTGACCCCGGTGAGTCGAGGATTTCTGCCCGTTGTGCAGCTACACCTTCACATTCCAGGATGACATGGGCAGCTGTTTCATCGACCAACAGACATCCCCTACATAGGGGGCTGTCAGTCATACCTAGAACATATAAATGTTTGTTTAGCGGGCAATGTCCAGTGATGGTACCTACGACTATGCGTAGGGATGCCCTGTCCAAAGATAGGAGGCGTTTAGTCAGACGAAAATCCGGGTGTGGCACGGTTTCCCGGGATTGTCTGCATGTACTAATATTCGCCCATTGTTCTGCGTGTTGTTTTTGCGTTCTGTGACGCAGCCATGTCCTCAGCTGGTTAAAGGGCAGTGGCAGTATTGGATTAGGACCCATCAATGCCTGGTCTGACCCTCTTTTAGCCAGCTCATCAGCTGCGTCGTTTCCTAGAGAGCCACTGTGCCCTTTTATCCACTGTAGGGTAACTGAGTTTATTTTCCCTATACCCTCCAGTGCCTGGTGGCACTCTAGTATAAGCCCTGACTGGATAATTTTGCTGTCTAGGGCTCGTAATACCGCAGCGCTATCGGATACAATTCGTATTTTATAGCCTGTAAGGCCCCGTTTTTCCACTGCTTTGGCAGCCTGTGTGATGGCGACACATTCGCATTGGTAGATGGAACTGTATTCGCCCAAGGCTATTGATATTTTGATGTTAAATTCTGGTGAAAACACTCCTGCTCCCGATCCTGTCCTTGTCTTTGAGCCATCGGTGTATATGCGCAGTTCGTGTATATCTGACCAGTCATGTTGTTCTTCTGTCAGCTGGACAGTGTAGCTTTTGCTGAAGATGTGTTGTTTGGGTACCCTGTCGTTGGGAGCAGCCATCAACGGTTGGTAGTTGATGGCTTCTTCCAAGATTTTGGCATGGGTACTATTAGCTATACCCCAGAGCTTTAGCGTCTTTAGTCTTATTGCTGCTGAGGCCGCCTCTTGTTGGATAAAAAGATCCAAGGGCGGTAGTCCCAGCAGGACCTCCAAAGCTGCTGTGGGTGTGGTTTTCATGCAGCCCGTTATAGCTGTGCAGGCTAGTCTCTGGAAATGCTGCAGTTTGGTTCTTGCTGTGGTTAGTTTGGTTCTGGGCCACCAGACGACAGCTCCGTAGGTGAGGATTGGCCGTATCACCGCAGTGTAAAGCCACCTGACAATTTTGGGGTGTACACCCCAGGTTTTGCCAAGGAGTCTCTTGCACTGCCAGAATGTGATACAGGCCTTCTCTAGTTTGTGGTCCAGATGTTTATTCCATAACTGTTTATCGTCCAAGATGATACCTAGGTATTTTACCTCTTTGGTGAGAGATAGTGTGGTACCTTGGAGTTTAGGTAGGCGAAGATTTTCTATTGTTCGCTTCTTTGTGAACATTACGAGTTCAGTTTTTGATGGATTTACTGTCAGTTCCTGTTCTGAGCACCATCCTTCGACGATATTAAGGGCCCTTTGCATGAGTTCGCATAGGACTCCTTGGAATTTACCTTGTACAAGGATCGTTATATCGTCTGCATAGCCGACAGTGTGGAAGCCTGCTTCGTTTAATGACCTAATGAGGTCATCCACCACTAGGTTCCACAAGAGCGGCGAAATGACCCCCCCCTGTGGGCAGCCCTTCGAAACAATGGCTCGGACAGTATCATTGACTGTCACTTGCACTGCCCTCTCCCTCAGCATGCTTCCGATCCAGTTAGTTATGGACCGGTTAGCGTTGTGGTTGAGCAGTGCACGGCTTATGCTGTTAAATTGCGTCTTGTCAAAAGCCCCCTCTATGTCAATGAAGGCTACAAGCGCTGATGATTGTGTTGATAGTGCATTTTCAATTGGTGTGATTACACTGTGAAGTGCTGATTCGGTTGATTTGCCTAAAGAGTAGGCGTGTTGTTGGTTGTGTAGAGGGTGATTAGCCAATGCCTCATCTCTGAGTGCCCGGTCACACAGTCTCTCCATTACCTTGAGAAGGAAAGATGTGAGGCTAATTGGTCTATACGATTTTGGTTGCGCATAGTCACTCTTACCTGGTTTTGGTATGAATACCACTTTTACTTCTCTCCATTTGTGGGGAACGTAGCAGTATTTTAGGCATCCCTGATAAATCCTAACCAGATGTGGGGCTATCGTGTTTTTGCCCCACTGAAGGAGTCCAGGGAAGATACCATCTAAACCGGCTGCTTTGTAGGTAGAGAAGGTGTTTATTGCCCATACGACTCGTTCTAACGTGATTGTTCGCTGAGCAGTTATGATATCGTCGGTGGTTGTTTCATTAAATACCTGTTGGTTCACTTCTCCCCATGTGGTGTTTTCCGTAACAAGGCATCCTGGGAAGTGTGTGTTAAGTAGCAGCTGACACATTTCTGCATCGGTTGTTGTGTAGCTGTTGTCTGATTTTTTCAGGGAGCCAAGGTTACGATCCGGGTCTTTGGATAGAACTTTCCTCACCCTGGCTGCCTGAGCGTTTGATTCAATGTTGGTACAAAAGGTTCTCCAGCATCCTCGTTTGCGCTCCCGAATGCGTTTCTTATACGCCGCTTGGGTTATTTTGTACGCATCCCAGTCTACTGCTTTCCTTGTGTTTTTGCTCTGTTAAACAGTTTGCGTAGTTTGCATCTCAATTTTTCGAGTTGAGGTCCCCACCAGCTATTACGATTGGCGGTCCTCGTCGGGTGCCTCGTGAGCGGGCACGTTTGTTGAAATGCGTCTGTTAGTGTATCAGTCAGTTTATTCACGTGTTTCTCTATGTCAGCTGGCCCTCCATATTCTTCAGGGATATGCTTGAGGTTAGGGCTTTCTGACACTAGCTTACCGAACCTTACGCAGTCAGTTCGTCTGGGATTGCGCCAAGGTTCAGGTTTCTTAGTGTCCACGTTCAGTTTATATCTTATCCATCTGTGATCAGAGTTGGACAGTTCGTTAGATACTTGCCAATCGGATATGGTTTCCGATACGTTCTCCGTTGACAGCGTGATGTCTATTATAGTTTGGTATCTGGAAGTCACGAAAGTAGGTTCGGACCCCCTGTTTAAAAGCCTGAGGTTTGTGGAGAATAAAAATTCGACCAAGTCATCACCTCTCTTGTTGGAAGCCCCGCAGCCCCAGATGGTGTGGTGTGCATTCGCGTCCGCCGAGATGATTAGCTCAAGCTTCTTGTCTTCGCAGTGTCTGATAAGATTCGCTAGCTCAACCGTCGGTATGTCCGCGTCGCCCGGCAGATAGGCTGACGCTAGGATTACTTCTGGGATGCTAGGGCAGCTGCTCCGGAGCCTGACCGTAGTCAGATCTCTAGAACAGAACTCACTTATTATAACTGCGTCGATTGATCTAGGTATGTAAATGCAAGTGCGTGGGTTAGTTATGGTGGTATCAAGAAGAATCTTACCTCCGATGTTGCTCAGACCGCAGATTCTGTCCTTCCTCATCCACGGCTCCTGGATAAGGGCGATGGTCTTGTTGTTTACCTCCAGTAGTCTTCGCAGGGTAGCCGCCGCGGCTTGTTTGTGCTGGAGGTTGGTCTGTACTATGTTAGTGTGGCGAGGAGGCGCGAAGAGGGCTACTCACCTCCTCATCCGTTCCTAACGGAACGTCCTGGCCTGCCAGATGCGCGACAGCCTCCTCTAGGTCACCATAACTGGCGTCCCCGTCGGTGGTAGTCAGCGAGCAAACTGAACTCCCATCCTGCCTCTGCCTTTCGGCGGAGGAGTGTTGGGTGACCATTGGTTCGCCGGCCGCGCTCTGCCTTTCGGCGGAGTTTGGTTGGCTAACCGTTGACATAGACGCAGCCATCACCGGGTCCGTTCCAGCGCTCACACTCTGCTTTGCAGTGGAGGGGTCGCTAGAGGTCCCGGGTATAGGCGCCGTCTCAGCTTGGTCGGGTGGCACTTCCTGCAACCTTCCCTTGCTGCCGAAGAAGCGGATATAGGCGTTGCCCAGCTTATAGAATAGCTTCCGCCCTCTCGCCAGTATGATTGGTATCTCTTCGGCCGGTATGCCGAGCACCAAGAAGGTACCCGGAGGGTTCCCCTCCTGGCGCTCAATGCTGTAGAGAGACCATCTGCTGACCTGGTACCCCCTGTTCTGACAGATCAGGATACGTTGTATCGTTTCGATCTCCTCAGAACAGGCTGACAGCAGGACTGCGGACTTCACCCTTTTGGGGATGTCCTTCTGGCATCTCACAACCAGCCGAGTCCCAGGGATTGGTGATTCTAGAGTGGCTACAATTTCTCATCATATAGTGTCATCATAGTTTAAATGTATAAATTGCGTCCACTAAATTAGTGAAAATCTTTTTTAAGTAATTTCGTTAGCTCCTATGCGCATATTTATCAATTTAAAACCGCCTTTTATGTAAAATCTTTTTTCAAGTAATCAAACATAGTGCAACTCAGATTTTTTGCTACACTTAGTCTGAGCTTAATTACCTGTTCTAGAAATTGTCTATTGTTACTTAATATATCCCCGTCGACAAAACCCTCAGTCAGTGAATGTGTCTCTAAAAGGTTCAATCATCCGGGTTGTAATAAACAGCTTTTTGTATTGGGTTCAAGGAGGGATTCTATTGCTTGTAATTTATCTCATTTACTCACGGGTTCCATGTGTATTGATTTTGTCACTTTTTATGTTAGTGTAAATGACAAAACGAGCTGACCGTTCGCCTGATGGTTAGCACCACGGTTGCCCATAAACAGAAACAACACCACACATAACCATTAACCATGCATTATAAAGCACTACATAACATTGGATTCCGCTCGACAGCCCGAGATATAAGATCTTAAGTCTCATAATGCAGAATAATTTCACTGGCTTCAAGCTGTTTCAAACCGAAACACAACAATGCTTATACACTGCTACTTGACGGCACAAAAAGACGGTGAAAAAAAAGGTGCCAGTGGTGGTACCATCCCAGAGGGGCTCTCGGGTATAAGGGATCTATCATCTAAAAAGTGTACATTTTATTCTTTTGGATAATGCTTTGGTATTTATTACATGGGTAATTAAATCTATAGACAGCCACAGTCACGCAGCGGGCAAGTAGTCGGCTGCGGAGCGAGGGGCCGTGGTTTCGATTGCCGAACTGAGACTAATGTTTATGTGAGCCACAAATATTTGTTTTGGGTCTGGGTGTTGTGGGACCTTAAGACCCACGATACAAGTAAACCTAGTGTGGTTAGGTTAACCTATGTGTGTGACTGTTAGGTACTGTATCTGATAACATGAATTCGAATCATGCGAAAATTTCGCATGAATCGCTCGAATCACTCAATCAATCGTTCGGAACCGTCGCCTGCTGATGAAGTATAAGCTATAATAATATGTATGTATAGAACTGAACGCGACATAATAAATTGCAAAAGCCTGCTAGCATCGTCCATCGACATTTCCGTGGTCGACATCATTTTTATTACCCCTTGGTTTATTATGAGTGGCTTGTGGCTCGCCATCGAGACGCCTAATGAATTCATAGCCTTTGTTTTTGATTGAATATAAAAGGACAGCCGATATATATTCAATAGTCATGATTATTTGTCTCTTGCAATATTTAACTGGAATATTTACGACCGAACAAAGCCAAAGAGCTCCGTTTATGTGGAAATTTTTCTAAAACAATGAAAATTGATTCGGAAGAAATAAAGTCTGCTACTAAAACATCAAAACGTCATTTCACCAAAAATGTGCCAGGATAATTTGATCTCCGGGTAGGGTAAAAGTGATATTAGGTTTTTCTAACACGAAATGTTCAGCATCATTGTTACCAATAAATAAATAAATACACCTAACAGTCACACACATAGACATGACCCTACAGTGAGATACGAGTCTTGTGTCATGGGTATCGGGAACTACGAGACTTTAGGTCTCACAACACCCCGACCCCGAGGCAAATATTTATGCCATGAGGCGAGATTTTGGGGTGACAGCACCCACCAACATAATCACTTTATTTTCACAGCTTATGTCAAATTAACTTTCTTGGAAAAGGATTTAACGTAGCATATTTTTACATACATGCTACCACGGAGGATTCGTGCACCAGCCTCGCACGTATATCCCGCTATGCTACACTCAGCTTACAAAGAAATAGACACGTCGTTCGGTAGCTTAACTTTTCCCTGGCACCCCGCTTAGTTACCTTGCACATCCCCGGTGAAAAGTCGACCAAAAAGTAAGAAAATAGGAAACCCTTTTGTCCGTAGGTAATAAAAATTTATTTTAGATGATTTCCCAAAATATTATAATTGCTAGAATGGGTTATTATTGCAGACTGCTAAATTATTTTAAATTTTAGGGAGACAAACTATATCTACATAAAAATTGTCACATACAATTTTTTTTTTTTTTTTTTTTATCCAACAGTCGCACACATAGTCTCGACCCCACAGTAAGAAACGAGTCTTGTGTCGTGGTTATCAGGAACTACGACATACTTTCGGTCTCACAACACCCAGACCCCGAGACAAATATTTGTGGATCACACAAATGTTTGTTTTGGTGCGGGAATCGAACCCGCGGCCTCTCGCTTCACAGCCGGCTACTCCCCGCTGCGCCACGGAGGCTGTCAAATTGGTCAACAAATTAGTCAAAAGAAAATATACCGCACGTACTCACGTCTCTAATCCCTCACGAAGAATGTAGAGGCGAAACCAGTGCCTACACCCACATTTTGCCCAACTTCCATGCCTTGATGTTATAAAGGGCGAGTCTAAACTAAAGTAGAAGACTAATAGTCATGCTGAACATTTCGTGTTAGAAAAACCCAATACCACTTTTACCCGACCCGGGGATCAAATCCAAGACCTCAGGACAGCAGTCGTACCGCGTACGCATTACAAATGCGTCGCTGACTAGAAAATCACATTATTATCCCATTATGTACAACTTTCTAAAGATACTGCGTTGGCCCCATAATATACTTCATAATCATTTTGCCAAACTGTTGAAAATAAAGGCTTGCGTCACGCCATTTAGCTACCCGGTGGCTTAATTAAATAAGTTAGCACATAACGGTGTTTTGAATGTAAAGAACCTACGTAAACACACCTTTATAAACGAAAAGCCTTAAAAGCAATTAGTTTATAAACGACCTACTGCAATTTACGTTGATTTTGCGACAACTGCAGTCAGAAATTATTTCAGGTAGAAATGTAGGCACTAGACAGAAGTTTAGTACCGTCCTCGCCCCGTTTTTTATTACACTGAGCAAACGTGTGTTTTTTTCCAAATAACCCATTTTGTTGTCCTCTTTAGTAGCCAAGCGTGAAGGCAACCAAAACTGCGCTATTATGGCCCTTTCGCACACGTAAAATGTCGGATTTTATTGCGATGTTTGTTTTGCCAAATAAAACATTTGTAGGCAACTAAGTAAACATGTTACCCAGACATGCCAAGATTCAAAAATTGTGGTAAGGTAGCGAGATTACAATCCATGCCTGTAAAAATGGATATACATATTTTTATCCCGAGCAAAACATGAGAAGGCTCTCAATTCGTTGCGAATATGGTTGAAATAAAACTAATTTAAACAGATTTTATCGCGGTTTTTTATATTAATTTTGGTCCCGATGTTTCAAAAGCTTTTCATCATTCGTGGTCACGGGGTGGAGTGAGGTGTAGGTTGTCCCGAAATGTTAATGTTACATTATCTACCTTCAGTTTAAATTGTTAAGTTTTGTTGATGATCCGATCTACGCCGAAGGTATCTAGATGACTACGAAGGCTGAAAAGTTTCGAAACGTCGGAATCAAAATTAAAATAAAAACCGCAGTTTTTATTGTCCCATTTTCGCATATATTTTTATCCCCCAACAAAAAAGAGGGGCGTTATATTTTTGACCCCTTTGTCTGTTTGTGGGTATATGTGATTTAGAGAGTGTGGCATCGTACTGACTAAACGAATGGACTGATTTGAATGCGGATTGTTGTTTGGAAGGTAGTTAAATCCAGATAATTTTTAGCTATTTTGAAGAAAAACTGGTTAACTGTTTAAAAGTTACAAGGGTTTTTCTAATTAACGTCGGGGGTTTTTAATACTGCTCCATCATTTATGGGACCACATCGATAAATTCTCGAATGAAATTTCATCCAACAAAATAGGTCTATAATGGGCGGAGAAGTCAAGGCAAACATAAAAAAACGAAAACAAAACGCACCGAATTGACAACCTCCTCCCTTTTTAAGTTGATTAAAATGATCATACAATCAGCATTACTCGCGTACTGACTGGTCGATCAGCCTGGCAAGACTTATAATAAGCTATAAACTAGAAGACTTATAACACAAGCTTATAACTTAAGTATATTTATTTAGTACTCAACTCAACTGAACTGAACTGAACTGCACTGCACTCCATACGTCACCTTTATAGCTACAGATACTAGGTCACGTGATTTCACCCATCCAAAAAGCGTCTAACGCGCACAGAACACGGCCAGGTATATACGATGTGTTGTTATACGTGTATAGTCTGAATTATCATTAGCATGTCGGTGACGCGACACCAAAAGGTTTTCCCATACCAAAAAGTGCTCAACGCGGCTAAAGAATGTTGCTCTTTTTTTTTTATTACCTTGGTAGACGCAGACGAGCAAGCGGCCCGCCTGATGGTAAGCGGTCACCGCCGCTCATGGACATCGGCAATGCCAGGGGCACAGCCAAGCCGCTGCCTACCACACTATCTCACACTCTCTTCCATAAATTAGACTCAAAGTATACTGTACATGTTAAATATTTAGAATCGAGTCCAATTTACTCTTTAATCTAATTGTGAATTACGCTCGAGATACATTTACTACCGTAGTAAATGAAAAAAAATGTAATACACCCAAAAGTCACACACGCAGTCCTGACCTCATAACCACCCCACTACCTTAACCTGTATCGTGGGAATCAGCATCTACGAAGGACTTGCGGTCCGACAACACCCAGACCCGAAACTGATATTTGTGGATCACACAAACATTTGTCTCAGTGCCGGAATTGAAACCACGGCGTCTCGCTTCACAGTAGGAGTGCTCGATATGTATCGATATGTGATATAATATCGATACATTTATTTGATATATCGAATTTATGCGATATTATCGAATCATTGAAGTCGATATATTTTATCCGATATATGAAATATCGTACGAAATAAGGATATCGTAGAATATTTAGGAAAATCATCATTACAGCTCTGTGGCATCTGAAAGACTTTTCTATCGGATGTAGCTAAAAAAAAAACAACATCAAATACCAGAATAAGTAAGTAAGTATTGGATGTTGTTTTTTTTTTTTTTAGCTATTCGATATTATTTTTGTTAATCATTTTCACAATTACAATATTGGGATTAATAAAATAAAAGTTGATTGCTTTTTTAACCTTAGTGGGTTTACTTATTTACTCCTAATAAAGTCTTTTCCTTCCTACAATTCGATATATCGAAAATATCGATATTTTTGATCGATATATCGCTAAATATCGATACAATATTTCGATATATTATATCGATATTTTTTGTATATGAACATGACTACTTCACAGCCGGCTACTCGCCCACTTCGCCATAAACATATTATTTTATATTAATTTGAATAAAACCAAATATTGTAAATTAAAGTAAGTATAATTTCATAATCTATTTCATATTTACATTATATAATATAAAATTAATTAAAACTTACATAACAATATTAAGAATATATCATTTTATATTGCAAAAATTGGGGCCTTGAAACCATGGAACCTAAAAATGTTTATTCAAATCGTATTTTATTCAAATACCAAATCAAAACAATTTATTGAATTACATGTCGTTTTAAAATAGAATTGATTTTTTATTCATAAGCCAGCTTCATTACAACGATAAACCGCAAACGAATAAAAAGTTAAGAATGAAATATCCCCAGTTTCCACTGGAAGCTATAAATTTGCACCAGTAGAGATTACATAATTTATTCAACACCGGTGCCATTTAAAAATACCCGATACCTTGCTGAGTTTCGTATAATTTAACCTCATCCTTCTTTAGAGTCAGTTCGGGCCTGCAAACAAATATATATTTCAAGATCAATTACGTTGTTGATTCAGCTGTCTTATACATTGTAATATCTTAAAGTTGCGCAACAACGTTTATTCGAAATGTTTTAATTATTGCCGCCAAGCAACAGTGTACTGTAAGCACTGTTGTGTTTCGGTTTGAAGGACATTGAAGCCAGTGATATTACTGGGTATTATGAGACTTAACATCTTATGTTTCGGGTTGGCGAGCGCAGTTCAGTGCCATGCAGTGCTTCGTAATTCAAAGTTCTGTGTGGGGTTGCTTCTGTTTATGGGCAGGCGTGGCGCTTACCATCAGGCGACAGCCTTGCTCGTCTTGTCATTCAATCAATAAAAAAAATACCTACTAAACAACACAAAGAACGTGTTTTACTTACAGAGTAATTTCCACGGTTTGATGTTGAACTGTAACAAAAGAATCAACGTTAAAAACCAAGTGCGAGTTAATGTCGTGCACTGAGAGTTCCGTACCACCCCTTAAATTTAACAGTCGTCGACACGATACACGACATTATACAATGAAACGCCATGTGTGCGTGTGACGTGCAAAAATGAACTTACATCAAAGACTTCAATATGTAGACGGGCTATATAGAAGTAGAATTGGGTCTCTTAACGCGGTAGTTTGACGGCTGACAGACAGAGAGGTTGTGTTTAAGAGTAAGCCAGATGGTAATATTGAGTTACAGTCAATTGGGCATAACTTAGTGGCGCCATTTCTGTGTACCGCACAGCATATCTAGTAGTTTACATTGAAGTCATTGATCTACATATCTTTATATATAAAAATTTCGTGTCACGTTTTTGTCCGCGATGGACTCCTAAACTACAGCACCGATTTTAAGCAAATTTTGAAACCAAGTTTCAAACTGTGCCAGTTTGATCCAACTTGACAGATAGGATAGTTTATATCTCAATTTATAGTCGCAATATTTTTTTATTGCAATTTATCAGTTTTATCTGTGAGTTCCATAAGATTCTAACAGATGGCGGTGTAAGGTAATTTATCGGCTGGATTAAAGTTCGTAATATTTTTTTTTATTGCAAATTATTTGCTTATTATATGACAAAAAGTTATAATTATCTGAGTTCCATAAGATTCTAACAGATGGCGGTGTAAGGTAATTTATCGGCTGGATTAAAGTTCGTAATAATTTTTTTTATTGCAAATTATTTGCTTATTATATGACAAAAAGTTATAATTATCTGAGTTCCATAAGATTCTAACAGATGGCGGTGTAAGGTAATTTATCGTCTGGATTGAGTAAGTTTCCAATAGATGGCGCATACTGTATTGAATAGTTTACTACAATATAATTTAACATATACCTAATGTATATGACAAATGACTCACCCATCTGCGGCTGTTGTATCAAACCAGAAACGTCGGAGAAATAAATCGCATGGCCAGTCTGTAAAAATTCCTTCGGCTGGTCTATGTACGTGGCCTGCACAATGGGCATAGAGTTAGTGACGGCTATCTCCTCCGCTCGCCACTGTTCCATGACCTCGTTGGTCTCTTGAACTTTTTGCATTCGTTCTATTTGCTTGTAAGACGGCTCGCCGCCTATGTAGTTGCGTTTTATCCGATTGTGATGACGGATTTCGTGTTTACGTAGATCCGCCCTAAAAGGAACATCAAATGCGATCACAAACTAGTGTAACAGAATATTTTATGATTCTAGTTTTATGCTCTTTTTTTCTTTCTTTCTGCCTAGTGCCTGGCATTGTCTCGAGTTAGTGCCACAGTCCTGCTAACCAATTCTACTTCACCCGATCATAAGCATCCTCCCTAGTGAGACCATTGACCATCTAATATCTCTCTCTAATACGTTAATCGTCAAATTGAAAACCATTGCAAACCAGGGCCCCATTCCCTGCCTTCCCAACTCCCTTAACCCCGGGGATGAGATACTGCAGGGGTCACCAGTATCCCATTAGCATTTACCTTTGTAGTTCAACCAAAGGTTAAAAAAAATCAGAGCCCCTATTCTATAAATCCAAAACGAAGCAACGAAGTTCAATGAAGAATGTCCAATTAGCATAGTATACAATTAAGTTTACAATTATGCGAATAGCGTATACGATATTTTAACAAAATGACGTAGTAAGTTTTAAACCCTTTTTTTGCAACATCCGGTATATTTATTCATATACAATGTGTATTCTATTTCAATACAATAAATATTTCATCACTACATTTATTAATAATGTAGGTCGGTATTTGCTTAGTAAAGCCAAGACACACAAGGCACAAGACCGTGCAGCCAAGCTTCTTCAAATCTACGTATCGTCGTTCAAAATACGATACCCTTGTTATGTAACGGTATAAGGTACTCACCTATAACAGAAATCTCTTCCACAGTAATGGCAAGTGTGTTTAATATTCATGTGCTTGGCCTCGTGATGCTCTCGTAGTAATTTATTCGTTCGGAACGCCTTCTCGCACAGTAGACACTAAAGTGTACAAATACAATCATAAAATCCAATTTTAGGATTAATTATTTTTATGGAAAAGGGTAAACGTGCAGATGGGTCACTGTTGTGTAAAAAATAATGTAGATATAAAATTCAACATAAGAAACGGACGCGCGGAATCATGTACATGAGTAGGCCACGCCTTGTCCGTGGCTCGGCTCGCGTTATCACACGTTGTTCAACACGTATTTTTTCTGACATTGTTTTTTTTTTATGGTATAGGCCGGCCACCGAGCAAGTGGGTCACCTGATGGTAAGTGATCTCCACCGCCCATGTACGCCCACCACCAGAAGAATCATGGGCGCGTTGCCGACCATAAAAGAAAGGGATGATTAGGGATAGGGAAGAGGAGGGGATCTGGGCTTCCGGATATCTCACTCACCGTACGAAACGCAGCAGCAAGCCGCTACTTTACGTCGGTATTCTGTGAGACAGTGGTAATGACCCGGTCGAGCCAGCCCATTCATGCTGTAGACAAAACCGCCTACAGCGTGGCTCTACCACTCATATGTCTGTATCGTGTTATCAACATGTGACCTAAAAGCTCTTTAGCCGGTGTTCTGCTATAAAATACATTCAACTGCATCGATAGTCTCTACCTACACAATTGGATGTGAGTGGGCACGTATATATACGCACCTTAAATTGTTTCTCCTGGTGCGTGAGCTTGTGTTTGTTGAGGTTGGAGGGGTTCACGAATGTAGCGTTGCACTGAGAACACTTGTACGGCTTCTCGCCTGTGTGCGTACGCATGTGCATCACCAGGTAGTACTTGTACTTGCACTTGTACGGGCACAAGTCGCAGAAGAAGTTGAACGTGTCTGTATGCACCAACCTGACATACAATTTATTTATTTATTTATAATTCTTTATTGTACATTGGATTACATACATGCAAGTAAAACAGTTAACAATACAAAAGTACAATTGGCGGCCTTATCGCTCAAGGCAATCTCTTCCAGGCATCCATGGGATGGAGATGTAGTAGGAGCCAGAAAGGAGCCAGAAAATACAATAATGTATTAAAGGTAAAACGTCAGCACTAGCCCGCGAAAACCATTTTTTTTTTTTGAAAATTGCTATTCGAAAATGATTTCACAAACACGCAGATAAATGGATACACTGAATAATAACAATTAAACATCGCTCCGCGATATTGCCAAAACGAGGTTTAAAAAAAGGACTTCCACGATGGACAACGGCTTGGTTTTGTTCCTGGCATGCGGGCCTGGATGCGGGCGATCAGCTCATCTGCCTTCGTATGATAATAAGAAAATATTAAAACTATGATTATTTCTTTAAAAGTTAATTAGTGATCCAAAATGATAGTGACATTTATAGTTTAGAAAAGCTTTGATGTTAATTAGATACTATGGCTATAATTATGTCGAAGAATTGATCTGCAATTTTCAGAAAACAAAAAAAAATATAATTCGCGCGCCAATGCTGACGTTCCACGTTAAGTACATAGGATATCCGATCATCGCGTCAAGCCATAAACACATCAACTTATTTGAGCACGCAATGCTATGTTCGTGATTTGTTTGTAGGCACAATGACTATATCAATAGGTATAAGACGATGGCTGACGCGTTAGACAATTCAAAAACGACATATTTACAATCTCACATATCTATACATTAATGGAAACAAACATACATATGACTCTTGAGTCTGGCAACAATGGGGAATTCTTTACCACACGTGTTACATTTATGTGATGCATTCTGTTTGTGTGTAGGTCGGCGACACTGCCGCTCACGACGATGGGCTATCAACGTATCCTGCAAAAAATATTAAAACCACTGTTTAAAACAATATGTATAATAACAACCCAATATTATACAGGGTTATTTTTAAAACACCAGCAACCTCGCAGGGGTAGATACCTAAGGTTATAAGCTACTACTTGTGTTCTACGACTTTTGATAATTTGTTAGATTTTATTTTCATACAAAAATAAGTATTCATTTAATTTCCGTCTTGAATGTTACCTACACGCATCGCAGATTACGTAAGCAAACACGCGAAGCGTGGGGAACCGAGCTAGCGTTGAAGGTCATCGCCCGAGCCAGCTGAGCGGCTTCTTTGAGTCGCGCGCGCACGCCGAACGCTACGAAGAAAAATACGACACAACAAAAACTTGTAAAATCATTTTTTTTTAAATATATTGAGTTATATACAAACTCGTAGAACAAAAGTTGTTCCGTATGGGGTCAGCTATCTGGTCCTGCGAGGTTGCTGGTGTTTTAAAATTAACCCTGTATACATTGTTTTGTCGTATATTGAAAATAATAAAAAAAATATTATATGTCGTCATCACTTAGGTATGCTTGATGAAATTAATGAAAGTATTGATGAAATGAAAGTCGTATGTCAGGACCATGTTAGGTAAAAATCCATAGTCTCTACCTACCTCCATAAAAGATAATCATAGCTGTATGTAACTATTGGATATTTACCTCTTCCTTTTCTAATAGTATAGTGTATGTCACATCAAAGAAGAGTAATTATTTGAATTATATATGTCACTTGTCATTCATTGATAGACTTGAAATAAAATGGTTTATTACGTATAACTAATTTCTCGTATTTATTAATGGCGACAATGGAAGAAGATTTGAGTACACTCAAACGTTCAAGGAGTGTTATTAAAGGTCAATTAACAAAATTATACAACTATTTACAAACTTTGAGAGAAATTTCGGATGTCGAATACAATTCACGACTTACGTCACTTCAAAAAAATGAGGAAAAATTCGACATTTTACAAGAGAAAATCGAAATTATCACTCAAAATCCACAAGAAGAGATTGACCTTCACTTTGAGGTAACACAAGAAATCATAAACTTAAAGATATTTTTACACAATCTACGGCCACCAAGAACTTCAACAGCATGCTCTCATGACGCAGCTCCACCTGCTCCGATAGCAAGCGCGAGCACTACAGAGAGCAACGCACGGTACCAGATACCTAAGGTTAACTTTCAACCATTCCAAGAAAAGGAAAGTTTCAAAAATTTCGTAAAACGACTGATAACATATTTACAAATGACAAATTGCAATGAAGATCATATGATGACTTGCGTACTACTTAGTTCCTTAAGCCCAGAGTTACATGAACGGGCATGCGACTTATGTGCACCAGAAGATCCATCACAAATTAAGTTTCAGATACTAGTAGATTTGCTGGAACAATACATAGATCCTAAACCCAGTATTTGGGCACGACGTCATAAGTTTATAACGCGTATACAAGCTGAGAATGAAACCGTAACCAATTTCAGTACAGAATTGAAACATCTAGCACACGATTGTGAGTTTAGCTGTGAACATTGCAAAAAGTCGCTAAATGAGAACTTTTTATCACTACAATTTATCAGAGGCGTTCGAGATGGCGAAATTAGAACGAAAATATTGCAAGACAACAAAATAAGTACATTTAAAGAAATAGTACAGATGGCGACAGCAACACAAATAGCTAAAGCTGACAATGACTTCATGAAAAACAAACATGATCCAAACAACGAAGTACCAGTACATTCAGTTCAGAATAAAGGCAAACCCGCGGTGAAACCACTACCAAACCAAATCACTTCATTCAAAGATATACAAGGAAGATGTTTCCGCTGTGGGAATGCTAATCACAGAGCCAATAAATGCAAACACATCAACTCCGATTGCATTAAATGCGGAAAGACAGGACATTTAGCTCGTGTTTGCCTACAGAGATTAAAACAGAATACAGCACACCAGGTGGAAGAACCGAACTCAGTTGACGATGAAAACATTGGCGATATCAATGCCGTCAACACTATTGGTTCAGACAAGTTTATGGTTGACGTAACTATTGAAGGCAAAAAAGTACAGATGGAACTAGATACAGGTGCAGCACTTTCATCCATTTCGTTGAGAGACTACAAACGGTTCCAATTAAACAAACAGATATTTAAAACAACAGTAAGAATGAGAACATACACAGGTGAACTTATTACGCCAGTTGGAGTTATATACGTCAAGTGCAACTATGAAAAGCAATCTTTCTATGGAAAACTTTTTATTATCAGACAAAACGTCGACGCCATATTCGGAAGAGCTTGGATTAGAGAAATCAATATTAATATGGCAGACATGAAGAAAATATCATTAGAAAGGGCCGACAACTCACGATTGGACAATATCATTTCAAAATTTTCACCAGTCTTTGATGGCAAACTGGGATGCATTCCAAATTACAAAGGGCATTTAACTTTAAAGGAAAACACTACACCAATTTACATTAAGCCCAGACGTATTCCCTACGCATTGAAAGAAAAGGTTGATAAAGAAATAGATCGCCTGTGTCAAGAAGGAGTGATAACGAAAATAGATAGCTCAGAATGGGGAACTCCAGTCGTACCGATCGTGAAACCTGACGGAAGCATACGTCTATGTGCCGATTATAAAGTCACCCTAAATAAAGTAATTAAAGATGAACAATACCCGATTCCTATGATAGAAGATATCTTTTCAGAGATGAACGGTGGCGAATTTTACTGCACATTAGACATTTGTCGAGCCTACCTTAATATGCAAATGGACGAAGAAAGTTCTATTTTACAGACACTTAGCACTCACAAGGGCACTTTTAAGGTGAATCGTTTGATGTTTGGGGTAAAGGTGGCCCCAAGCTTGTGGCAAAAATTTATGGATAAAATTCTTCAAGATATACAGGGTGTGAAATGTTTTTTTGATGATATTATTATACAAGGATCGACAGAACTACAATTACAACAAAGATTAGAAACAGTGTTAGGAAGATTACAAGAACATAATCTCAAATTGAATAAAGATAAATGCCATTTCTTCAAAACTAGTATAAATTATTTAGGCCATACAATAGACAAGCACGGACTACACAAAAATAAAGATAAAATTCGAGCCATACTTGAAACAAAGGAACCCAACGATGTAAATGAACTAAGAACATTTTTGGGTATGAGTAATTACTATAACAAATTCATACCTAATCTTGCAACGATTACTAATCCGCTCAACAAATTATTACAGAAAAACACGAAATTTATATGGTCAGAAGCCTGCGAAAATAGTTTCAAGAAAATTAAAGAAGAAATAATTAGTGAACGAGTCCTACTGCATTTCGACCAAAAGAAGGCCCTGGTCCTCGCTACAGATGCTTCACCGACCGGCCTGGGTGCCGTGCTCTCACATCGATTGGCTGATGGGACCGACAGACCAATTGCGTTTGCATCACGTTCACTAACATCTAGCGAAAAGAAGTACAGCCAAATAGATAAAGAAGCAACAGCAATTTACTGGGGAGTAAAGAAGTTCTTTCATTATTGTTACGGAAGGAAATTCACGCTTATTACGGATCATAAGCCTTTAACGTCCATATTCCACCCACACAAAACCTTACCTGCAATGAGCACGATGCGGTTGTTTCACTATGCACACTTTCTTTCGGGATTCGACTACAACATTGAATACAGAAATTCAGCGAACAACAGTAATGCAGATTATCTCTCAAGATTTCCAGTGGAACGAATTTCGGAACACCATATAGACCAACACAGTATATTTCAGCAGAACCAACTTAATGTACTTACAATTAACCGCAAAATAATAGCGAAGGAAACAATGAACGATCCAGAATACAAAAATATAATATATAAACTAAGGAATGGACAGAGTCTAAGAACATTGGGCTACGGTGACAATGAAATAACAATTGAAGACGACTGTCTTCTTAAGGGAACTAGAGTTATGATTCCTCAAAATCTCCGACACAATATATTGAAGGAATTACATACAAGCCATACTGGTATACTAAAAATGAAACTTTTAGCGCGGAGTTATGTATATTGGAAAAATATTGACAAAGATATCGAGGAATTGGTCAGCAAATGTCGTGAATGTCGTCTAAAACAAAACGAACCAGAGAAAGCCCCATTACACCACTGGGAAGCTCCGACAGCGCCCTGGCAGCGTATACATATTGATTTCGCGGGTCCAGTACGCGGCTATTATCTCTTCGTAATAGTTGATGCAATGTCAAAATGGGTTGAAATAATCCCAACTCAAACAACCACAAGTAAGTGGTGTATCTCAAAACTTAGAAATTTATTCGTTGATTTTGGCTTACCGTACGTTCTTGTTTCGGACAACGCCAGGCAGTTTACATCTCAAGAATTTGAGTCATTCTTACGTGAGAACGGAGTGTCTCACAAAACTTCGGCTCCATATCACCCAGCCACGAACGGGCAAGCTGAACGATTCGTCCAGACAGTAAAGAAAGCTTTGCATAGTATGGATAACGAATCTGGCTCAATATATGAGAAAATTTTAAAAATCAAATACCAACTGCGAAGAACGCCCTCTAGACAAACTGGGGAAAGTCCTTACGAACAAATGTTTAGTGGGCGGTTGGTGAGAACGTTGTTCCACGTCATGTTCCAGAAACCACAAGCGCAGATAGCACAGTCCGTCTCACCCTCTAACCAGACTGGACGTGATTTAAGAACATTCCGTTCAGGGCAGAGAGTCCAACTACGAAATTATAGTGGGAAGAAGAAATGGGAATTTGGCACAGTGGTCAAACGCTTGGGCCAGCTACATTATGAGGTTTTAACGGATTCTGGTGCGACGTGGAGAAGGCACATTGACCAAATGTTAAGCACCTCAATCGACGGAGCTATAACGCAATAATTAAGGGCGGAGACCTATTGGATATTTACCTCTTCCTTTTCTAATAGTATAGTGTATGTCACATCAAAGAAGAGTAATTATTTGAATTATATATGTCACTTGTCATTCATTGATAGACTTGAAATAAAATGGTTTATTACGTATAACTAATTTCTCGTATTTATTAGTAACTATGTGATGAGGGATCATATAATCATAATATGAAATTGGAGAAAAATGTTCTCAAAGTCACAATAATAACTTTTCCAAATAACGTTTGCATTGAATGTTTTACCTTATCAGGAAACAGTAATTCACAAGGCGAACATTTAAATTGCTTTACTTTTGGCAATTTCTTTAACATTAATCTCTCTTTCTCTAGTCTTCTCTGTTCAATCTCCTCTTCAATTCTCATTCGTTTCATTTTCATCTTGTGTACTATTGATTCAAAATCACGTTTGAAATATGGATATGAATTGTAATTTAAATCATCTGAAAAGCGAATTTATAATTATAAGTACCTATTTTGGATATTTCTATAACATAAGGTAGACAAATGGTTCACTTGATTGTAAGTCTTCCTGACCATCCTGACATCCCTGTGTGGTCACACTTAAAATTTGGACAATTAAGGCTGTGTTTAAGATGTTTAACTTAGACAGTGACTGGCGGCACACACACCTGCTGTGTTTTATTTATTACCTTAATAGGCAGACGAACAAGCGGCCCGCTTGATGTTAGGGTGTGTGCTCATATACATCGGTAATGCCGGCGGCACAGCCAAGTCTACTACTTTTTAAATTGCGTCGTTTATGCGGTAGGTACACGATACGCGTGTTGTGATATCTATAGCATGTGCACATAGCGAGCCGCATAATACATTTTAAAAGTGCCACAGTCTATAGTCACACTAAGTTTAACCTGTATTGTGGGTCCCAAGAACTAAAAGGGATTTTTGTACCCGTAACACCCAGACGTGAAACAAATATTTCATCACACAAACATTAATTGTTTCAGATCAGAGATCGAACCCGTGGCCTCTTGTTTCACAGCCAGCTAGTCCGTCACTGCCCCATGTAATGTAAATCTGTTTTGAAATTACTGAGTAAAAATACTTTTGTGTGCTGGGATAATTCGGGTGGTGTTGCATAGGTATATAACCTCAATATGTATTTGGACTGTAGTGTACTTACTGTTCAGTGTGGTTACTAATGTAATGCTAATGCATGCTAGTTTAAACAATGTTTTTTTTCACTAATGGCTGATTTCAGTAAACAATCTTAGTTTGATTCTCCAGATCGATCCAGATGATCAACCAATCAAACCAAGACATTTGTGCATGCTACCTTTAATTTGTATTCTTATTGGCTTATTTGAGTGATTAATCCAGAGATTTAATCTGACATCACATATTGGAGTCGGAATAGAGCACAATAAAACAAAAGCAAATATAATAATAAAGTTAAATATAATAATAAAGTTATAACATACCCATCGGATTTATGAGTTTTCTAAACTTTTTGTCTGAAGCTTCACAATTTAGTTTAAAGTTTAAAGATATCTTTAAGGTTTCTAAACAATCTGTGCATATAAATTTAGGTAGATGATCATCAATTTCTATCTGAAAAAAAAAATAATTTTAGATTTTCATTGTGAAATATAAATGCAATTAGTTACTGTCACAATCTTAGTCATAACTGATATTTATGTGAAATACAGATAAACTGCTACATGTGTTATAGAGTGTTAATTAAAGGAAGAATTCTAATAGCTGTGATACTGTGCACTATGTAAAAGCATTGACAGCTATATCACTCATGACCCTGGTCACTGGCTGTCAAGCTAAAAATTTGTATATTGTTGACAGACACATCCTTCACTGTCACCAGCTCATTGTATAACGGAATCCCTAGAAGTCTGCTTTTAAATGTATAATAACTTCTTCTTTTTTTGCCTGCACAAAATGACTGCACCACACCAGATGGTAAGCACAGTAAAGTCCAAAAAACCAGTGACCACCAACAACAATAAGTTTATCAGTGGTCACCAGAATCATGCCAGTATGTATAAATGCTTCTTCACACTCCTAAGACAGAAGAAGGAAATCCAGGGGTCCACAACAGGACAGGCAGATGAAGGATGCAGGCACAGGATTACAAGGCCCTTATTCCTGTCTTGTACCCTTATTCCTATCCAACCAACCATCAAGATTTAGGATATTGGCAAAACATACAAAGAAAAAGTGATAATCCTAATAAAGGTTATATTTACTTACAGAAACACCAGTTACATTTCTAATAGCAGTTATTATGTCACAGTCATTTATTTTTTCAATAAGTGGTGTACAACCACTCCTCGCACAAACTCTGCATATCATCTCCTTGGATAACAATGTAGGACTGGAAATAAAACCTTTCACAGTAAGTAGCTGTTGAATTCATTTATAACAAGGCCGGCAAATTAATAAGTGAGTCACTTGAGGGTAAGTGATATCCGATGCCCATTAACACCAACAACACCAAAAGAACAATGGGTGCATTATCAAAGTAAAAGGAAAGGAATGACAATTGGAAAGGGAGGTAGTATTTTTTATCTGGAAATCTCACTCAAAGCTGACACAGCTAAACTGCTAGACAGTGGTACTGCCCCAGCAGGACTGGCACATTTATACTGCGGCCAATACTGACACTACTACATAGCTCTGCCATTTGAAAAGTATGAAAAAACAAAATATTTATAAGCTAATGCCAGTATGGGGAACAGGTCTGTGAGTCTATTTATGTATGTAATGCCAGTATCACTGAAAGAATAAGCAGAAGTACATTCACGCTACTATATGCCTCACCAGCTTGTTAAACATGAGCCCACAAGATCATTCATGTGCTTACAGCCTATTTTCTAATTTGTACAATAACATGTACCCCATGTCAAAAAGCAATGTAGAGATGGCATAAGAAAATGGGACAACATTTTCTGGTACTATTAATACCAAGTTTGCATGTTAGCTTCGATAAACACTTAAAGATAGCTTGAGAAACCTGTCCCCGTTTCTCGATTTCTTGAGTTAATGGCACAGGGGTTCTAACTCAGTACCTCATTGATTTCCACTGGGGTAGGCAAAGACTATTGTAGAAAAACTGTTTCATACTCTTTAGTAACATCAGAATGAAATTTATCAAGAATAAGTTAATAAATACCTTTCCAGCCGCTGCCACTGGTCATTTATATTAGTTTCCTTTGCCTCCATTGGCAAAGTTGTAGTGTGCCTCATTTTGTTCAATTTAGAGAGCATAGATTTTGTTATATACACCGCCATCGTTTTTATTTTATATTACCAACTTACCACCCAAACCAATACCTAAAACAATAAAAACAAACAGTGACCATTAAATAGGTACAACAATAACACTTTTAGTTTTGACAGTTTTTTTTTTTAACGTGGTCCGGCAGGGGCTGCCAACTGACAAAAGAGTGTATCACTGTTTTATACATAATCATTCATTCTTAATGACCCGTTCGTTCGATTTATAGTAGATCGTATAATCTCATATGTAAGATTAATTAAAATGAAAATGGGATATTTAGTTATTACTTTTCCGGATAACTGGTACATGAATACATTGAATATTACTAATATGTTAACTAATACTAATATATTGATTTCGCCTCTACTTGCTCACTAGTCACTTTATCTGTGTAATGTGTTGAAGAATGTAGTTTTGATTTGTTCAGATCTCAGATCAAATATGAACAAGATACGGCCATAGCGTAGCCTGTGGTGAGACAGAGAGACCCAGCGCTTGTGTTGTCAGAATGTAAAAAAAAATCCAGAATTATTTTATTTTTTTATTATATTTTAGAGAAGATTCTTAAAAGTAAAATAAAATACTATTAAAGGCTATGTATAGTATATTGCCCTATATCCTTATTTACACATTATTTTATATGCAACATTAATTAAAATAATTAAAAAAATCGCGTGTACCCTACGAATAGTGTGAATATCCTATTATTCATAATACCAATTAGTGTTATTAAAATTACGGGATAGTGAATTAAATGTTAGGTTTTACTTAATTTTTGTAATAAAAAGATTGAATGGTTAATTTCTTTATTAACACAAATTATGATACACGGGCTAATAACTTTCTAAGGTGTGGTCAAATTGAAGCAAATATAAGTACTAGTGTATGATATAAGTATTTCAACTGTAGTACCAAATCATGTAAATGCATTGCTAGGACATAAATAGAGCATTTTCTTTTTCCTTTAATGAGTAACATGTCGGCATTAACGTGATATTATATGATGTCTAGTTTTTAATGACATCCGGAAGCGAAGCTCCTGTTATGCTCTATTGCGACCCTCGGTGTTAGAGAGAGTAATAGCGCGTCGTTTTGCTAACACGCCCCTTCATTGACCTTTAAATTTAACTAATTTTGTATGAAAATTTCTGATACGTTCTATCTTTTGCGAAATCATTGGTGACTTGCATACTCCTTGAAAAATGCAGGTAACACATCTTAGCATTTTTAGTTGGTATCCAATTGATTCCACCGGTCGCTTAGATCCACCGATTTCTTTGTGATGGATCTTTAGGAAACCTGCAAATAAGACAAAACGGAAGATAAATTTCACTTCTTTCAGGAAATAAGTATTGAGTATTATATAACATATTATTAGAAAAATGTATTATCTACTTTAATAATAATTTATCGGCATTTAGCTTTAGTAACCGGCAACACTATTTTTAGGTTATAAAGTTAGATTAATGCATTAAAATAAGATTTTCGTAACAATTTTACCAAAATCTTGTGAAAATACTCGCCAATACAACAATCTGAAACTATTTTAATTCCCAGAAAGAGATTTTATAAGGTACTTACATGTGAAATAAGACACCAGGATTTTTTCGCTCGCTACGGCTTTTACACTCAAAAATACTACACCCAACCATCATTAGAATACGATTTGATTACTATTTTAATACAAACACTAATAATAATCGCTATAAACACCTTAAAAACGCCAGGAAGTCCAGAAAACAATCACGCTATGGTTTGTTTGGCAAACTTCGAACCGTGACAAACAAGAAATTATAGGCTACGCTGAAAGTGACAGCAATATTATATAGGCATCTTTGTCTAACACGTTCAATTACTTATATAACTATCTCGTTTTGCAGGGAAATCATTCTGTGATGGTCCTATCTATGGAATAGATAATCTAAGGTTCAGATTGTGGTAGCTTCTTTAATCATTCATTGGCTAGCTTCCTTTAGTAATCTGTGTTCTTGTTGTTTGTATGTGATGTCGTCTGTCGTGTAATATGTTGTAAAAACAAAAAAAGATTATTTGCTATTTTGTGATTTCTGAGATTCAAGTCAATTGCTATGACTTCTCTTTTAATAATCAAGTCAATGTTATTTGCGAATGCTTTACAAAAGAACAAAAACAAGAAGAAACGAAAAATTAAAAAGCGGTATGTAGTTACATATTCATAACAAATCTTTTATTATATTCTAAATTCTTCAACACATAATAACAATGCAATTTATTATATATAGACAAAGATAAATCAGTTACAACAGGCCAAATATATACATTAAATATAATCCATGTTAACTGTATGTTATCTAAATATTTTCTATTAATTTGTTTATCACTTCTCAGTCAGCCAATAAAGAAGTTAAATTTAAACATGTGTAGAATTTGCAATAATGAGAAAGGGGATATACCTATATTTGATAACTTTTCACACCCAAATATACCTGAAGAAATACAGCACTTTTCTGGAGTATCTGTAAGTACATATTGCATTTATGACTGGTTCTTTATTCACTTATTATTTTTATAAGTGCATTTTTTTTAAAGTGTATACATTAATAGATTATTTAAACATTTTCAGATAAATAAATCAGACAGCTTTTCAAAAAACATGTGTCAAAACTGCCTGGACTTGTTGAATGGATGTATTGTGTTTAGGGAGATGTGTCAGAGAAATAACAAAATATGGGTGGATGTCTCCATTAAAAAGGGTAAACTAGTATGTTTAGAGTATGTTTAGTCCGACTGTATATGCTCTAAAAATGTGCTTTCTTGGCATTATATTTAATTTAGCTATTCATGGTATTTTGAAAGGCTACTTTGATGCCACATTTTACTAATGAAATATTACTTTGACAACCATTGCTAGTTGTATTTACCCACTAAATGTGTTTATTGAAGAAAAATGAAAAGATAGCATATAAAAAAAATAGTATCTTCATTATCATGAATATGATTAAGAATTTTTGTCCAAATCTGCCTTAGTTTTGTAGATATTGCATTTGGGCTCATTAAAACCATTGCATTTTTTGTTTCTAGAATGCCCTACAGATTACAATACCTATGAGGAGAACAGAATGCAAGGAGACAGTGATGAGTCCTACAATATACCTTCACCGGCATTCTCTGAAGACAACTCTGAATTGTGGAGCTGTTCCACTTGTAACAAACAGTTTTATGATCTGGTGTGTTTATAGTCACATAGTTCATAGCATTGTCTAGTGGCAGCATACTAAAGCTGAAAAACATCAGGCCTAGTTTCAAATCCTTGGTAGGGGCATTGCACCTTGAGTTTAAGTTTTCATTAAAAAATACACAGAAGATGCTCAAGATTAGATTTGTGCCCATTGCGCTCTTCCATATCACTTCATGATATGGAAGTAAGCTCTGTGAGCCCAAGGTGCGAAAAATAAATCTAGTTGCATCTCTTTCTATCCCCCCAGAAACACAGACATGAGCATATGTATAGGTATTAGGTAGTGACTTGCGTTTTATTAATAAAAATAATTGTTTTACAGGCATCATACAACAATCATCTTCCAAAGTGCAGTATAGCGAACACAGATGCAAATCCAAAACCATCCAAGGAAGTAACCAAAAGGAAATTTCTGTGTGACATCTGTGGTAAAACTGCATATTCAAATGCAAGCCTTTTAGTACATATGTATGTATGTAGAAATGATTTTTTTTTACTTTTTTTAGAATTAAATTAAATATAGCTTAGTAGGGAGTGATGCAAACTGCTGAGACGTAAGTCGCAGGTTCAAACTAGCCTCAAGAGCATGCACCTCTATTGTATGTTAAGTGTGTATTCATTTGCTTTAACAGTGAAACAAACATTGTGAGGAAATCCACATAACTGAGAAGTTCTTCATAAGAATATCGAATATATCCGAAGTTTGCTACCCCGCATTAGACCACTGTGGTCGACTAAGGCTTAACCAACCTTATTTATAGAGGGGATCCATGCCCAGCAGTAGGACATATACAGCGTTAGTCTTAAAGGGTGTCACACCTTGCCACATGTATCACACCTTTTATCCAAACCCTATCAAAACAGTTTCATGGTTTGATTTCTCTAAAATCATCAATCAGTTATGTATTGGATTTCGTAAAATCTCTCTTTTCAAAGTCATATCTGGATACATGGCGTAAAAGGTATTATAAATCTTGATGTCCGATGATTAATACCATCACTTTGTAATAATTTTTTAATTACGAAAACCATGTTGAAACGAACAATTTCAAACGCGTGACAATAAAAACTAGCCTTTACTACGCACGTCAATGACATTTTTCGGTAAAAACAGTAGCCTATATCCTACTCCAAGTCACAATCTACCTTTATGCCAAGTTTTATCCAACACTGTTAAGCCCTGATTAACTAACAAACATCCAAACCGACCACCTCCGTGGCGCAGTGGGCGAACAGCCAGTTGCGAAGCGAGAGGCCGTGGGTTCTATTACCTTCGGTCTGGGTGTTGTGGGATCGTAAGTCCCTCGTAGTTGATGATACTCACGATACTGTTTAAGCTAGTGTGGGGTCAGGGACTATGCGTGTCACTGTTGGGTGTGTTTATCATTTCACATTTTTATTAGTATAGTAGGCTAAATCCTATGATATTGTTATCCTGCATTTATTCATATTTGTAAAAATATATCTTTATACACTACAGGGGTATTCACGAAAACGTATTTCCTTTTAAATGCGACGTTTGTCCATATCAAGGCAGAACTATGGATCTTTTAAAAGTTCACAAGAGGACACATCTAGTGGATAAACCATTCAAGTGCACCCAATGTCCGAAAGCAACGACCACGTCGAGCAATCTTGCCAAACATATGCGACACGTTCACAGCACTGCTAGGCCGCATAAGGTATGGTGATATATCTTGAGGTTTTTATATCATGCAGGGTTCGAAAATATCCGATTTTTATTATAAATATCAAAATATCGGATATGTATGATATATATCCGATATATATCAAGTTTGATATATATCCATTTTGTATGAAACCCATATTATTTTATTGTATTATTTATGAATACTGTTTGCATATGTGTTACATACACATACTAAAATTATAAAAATAAACTCGTTTTTGGATAAGGCTGTTGATTTTCAATTAAAAACCATAAACTCTTCTTTTAGCGCAGAAGTGTTGCCATTTATGGATTAGAACTTACCATTAGGGAGTATGTTTTAACACTACTCTCACAATTAATTTTTTAAACCATTTTTGTATTGCATTATATTATAAAAAAAATATTGATATTTATCCTCGAACCCTGATATCATGTAAATATAACATACAGTAACTCTGTAATCTCCTATGGACACTGAATTAATTTCATTATTACATTTAATTGTTTCAGTGTAATTATTGTGATAAAGCATTCTCATACCAACATGATATGAAAAGGCATATCAAAGACATACATCTGAGGCAAGGCACAGTTGAGTGTGATGTCTGCTATAAGAAATTCAACACTAAGTAAGTATACAAAACGCGCGTTTTACATATACATCGTTTAACACATAGTAAGGTATTCCGCATTAGGCTGCCTGTCCACTGAAGCGGAGCTAGGCTGCGGAGCGGAGAAACGGAGAAATATTATCCAATAGGATTGCATACAATCTCCGCTCAGCTCCAGTGGACAGGGATTTGCGAGCTAGTTTAAAAATTCATACATTTTCGGAAGCGGCAATTATGTGGAGAAATTGTTCCTTGTTACTTATTAATCATTATTTACGTAACTATACTAGCGTATACATCAAAAATGACATCGTACGGTGCCGTTATTATAATATGTATGAGTCATACACTAAAAACTAGCATTTAATCAACATTTTAATAAATCATCACCTCTTAATCACCTCTGATTGATCGATAATCTTTTAGGAAAATATTGCAAGGTCACAGGTGGAAAATCCATAAGATAAAAGGTGAAAGACAGGGCCGGCTACCGTCGTACTTACAGTACCAAATGGAAGAACAAAATGAGAACAATATGGCGAACTGTGATCCTGCTGCTTACTAATGTGCTTCGCAAAATATTAGATACATAACTAAACTGAACGAAATATCGTCGATGAAGTACCAATACCTCCTAACTGACAATTTAGTCCAAAATTACTTATTTATTACAATAGACGTAAACATAAACCACATCCCTTACTAACTAATAAAAAGGTAATGTATTGGAAACTATTTACTATCAATAATTGAACAAAATAAATAAAATCTTATTTTAAACAGTTTTTGTAAAATAAAACCTTATTTTAAACAGTCTGGTGTAAAATTAGATTCTCAACACTTCATCGACGAATTATGTTTAACAAAAACTTTTGTTATAAAGTATCTAAGGAATCTATACAGTGCAATGAAATCTTGTTATTTTTGTGTGTGTTGTGACACATTTTGTACTCTTCTCATACCTACAGTTTTTTTAGCTTGTTGCATATAGAAATTTTGCTAAAGGTCTTGTCAATCTTTATGGCCGCTCTGAAGCTAGTTATGGGCGAGCGTAGCAGCTAATGTTTTTAGGAGACTGAAGGTCGTAGCTCATTTACACGACACCGCTCCCTCACAGCAAAAAATTGACATTCAAATATTTTATCGGTGTGGTCTGTACACTTCACAATGACAGCATACAAAGCAAACAGCGCGACAAGCGAGCATGTTGCAATCAAGCCGATCGATGGATAACGCCCAGCTTGCCGCGTGCCCCAAACAAGCGGCTCGGCTATAGCAAATTGTATTAGGCATGTTGAAAGTGTAATAACAATATTGATTTTGATATATCATGAAAAATATGACTGTATATCGGCTTGACATTTGGATCACTTTGTTTTGTTACTTATCTGAATATTAAAAAAAATGGTCCACATCACAATGGTTCACGGCATCCTATTTTAAAAATATGGATTTAGATATGATAATCATGAAGCTGTATGGAAGTTTAAGAAACCGACCAGCAAAAAAAAAACAAATATGAGTGTGTAACAAGTGAATACGTACTATTTGTGACAGCCTCCGTGGCGCAGCGGGCGAGTAGCCGACTGTGAAACGAGGGCCGCGGGTTCGATCCCCGCACCGAGACAAAACATTTGTGTGATCCACAGATATTTGTCTCGGGGTCTGGGTGTTGTGAGACCAAGTCTCTCGTAGTTCCTGATACCCACGACACAAGACTCGTATCTTAGTGTGGGGTCAGGACTATGTATGTGACTGTTGGGTGTATTTATTTGTCTCCAAATTCCTATTTTTACTGTAATTAGTTTGTTAGTGTTGGATTTCTTTATGAGAGATTATTTTAATAACGCAACATACCATTGTAAATAACCTTAGTATACAATGTAAATAATTATCACCTATTTATATTATTATTATCTGTTAATACATAAAACTCACTACAAGTATTATTTATATAGTTATTATTTATAATTTTTAATTTATATGTTTTTTTACCTTTATCGATTGTATTAAGAGGAATAGAACCATAAAAAAAGATAAACGAATGACAAATAAACTTTACATTACAAGAAATTCGAGCTGTATTATTACATATAAAGAAGAGATTTTCTAAAGAGCAGTTGTCTGGAAAGTATTCGCAAACCAACATGTGGCTAACATTTACAGTAATACTACTTGTGCATACATGTTTTGCTTTCGACTTGCGTAAAGAAATATGTCAATCAGATTTAAAAATCAATAATAACGACTACCATCTCGCCCAAACCTACGATCTTGATAATAAAAATCCAACCGATGCTCATTATGATGTCTATGGAAATTTGTTTTTTGTACAAACTGAGAGAAAAGAAAACGGTTACACGTTCAATATATATGTTCTAAAAAATATTTCAAGTACGCCTGAAACTGTTCCAGGTAAGTTTTTTTTAGATTTATTATTTAAGGTTACATTTAATAATACATTCTTTTTTGTAATTCTTTAGTAATTTTTGCTCCTCGTTTTTTCCGTATCATCTATATAGCTGCTACTTAGGCAGCTATGGTACAGAATAGCAAAAGGACATGTACAAGTGAAAGTAATTGACGGTGGGCAGTTCTGTCTAGCTACAGTATTAATGGGCCGGGTTGTTACCACTGTCTCGTATAAAACCCACGAAGTAACAGCTTACTGTTGCGTTTAGTATACGATGAATATACGGGATAGAATGGGCCCATTTTCCCTTTACCTTTCCATAATTATCCCTCCTGTTTAAGGTTGGCAACGCGTCCATGATTCTTCAGGCATCGTGGATGTATACGGGCAGTGGATATCACTTACCATCAGGTGACACACATACTTGTTTGCCGACCTATTCTATAAAAAATAAACTATTCTGTTTCATTTAATATGCAATGCGAATGCAGATTAGTTTTTTATAAAACGGCTCTTTTACTAACGTTGCCCTAACTTAGGAGTCACTTAACCAAATGGTAGAATAACGCAAAAACTTATAGAAACTTTTTATCCTGGTACGGAAAAGGACTTCATATAATGAGGACCGTCAAGAAACATTTGGTCCCTGACGGTCGGCAGAATTGTGCCGGCCTGAAATTAATGAATATATACTAGCTGATCGCGGAACGCAACTCGCCTGAACAAGGAATTATGGCGAGGCGGTTTTTTTACCATTTGAATGGTGGTCGCTATTCAGTCAGGCTCAGAAATATCAGGTACCCTCCCACCAGCTAAAATTGCAGAATCTCTTCGGGAATTTACATATTTTGATGTCACATTTGTAAACTAAGATTCTAATTTGAAGATGGATTTTTTTCCGTAGTTTTTGGAAAGCCTTTTTCTATGCGTTGCCATCCAAGCTGCGCGACCCCGCGCCGTTGACGTATACGTTGCGATGTTGCATTGCTTTATTTTTATAGCCTGATTTCAGTTCTACAAGGATGCTGCAGATTTTCTACACACATTATTAGTATACCTAATACCTAAAAAAAAAATATTTTATAATATGAATAATGCATTAGGTTTTAGGTACAATGTTCTGTGCAGCTTGTTTTTTATGCAGCGCACAATCTTGTAGACTCGTTTTTCGAGCTATTTCTTCATTTTTTTTGCAGCTAACACGCCAGCCGCTCGGTAGTCACGCTACGGAAAATGTAGTCTCATGCTCCCTATATTATCTCGTGTCACCCTCTCTATGCTGTGGTGTGCACCTTACGGTACAATAGTCGATATCAACATAGTTTTCTAATTTATCGCTCATTTATCGTTTGTACCGTAACTAAATCTCGAAGCCTAAGTTAAGCGTGCTGGCTTTCAAAGTGTAAAACTCAATATATTGCTTTATTTTGAAGGTTTACCCGAAGACGTGAGCTATTCGGTTGCATCAGATAAGAAAAACGGGAAAATTTACTTCGCAACCCAAATGGGAATATACATTTATGATTATGTAAGACAATGTGCTGAGTCATATGCCCCCATATCTCGAAACATAAATATGATTTTCACAGATAATGATGGCAACGTATATTTCACTGAAAACGATGATGGTACACAGAAACTTTATCTGTTAGATGGAAAAAATAAAATACCATTCAATACTCTCGAGTCTTTGAAAGAATTGGAAATAGACGACAAAAATAATTTCTATTTCATCAAGCAAGACAAATTATATCTACTAAAGTCTACATCGGTTACACCAATTTGGATCAGCAACGTGACGGATAGTGACATGGTCGAAATATCGGTCTATAAAAACACGATATTTATTGCGAATAACAATTTGAGTTACCTACATGAAAACGACACAGGTCGCTTAAAATATGTAGAAAATGTGCCAGCTAACGTAACAACTATAGCTTTCGACGAAACTGGAGACTTTGCTCTTGGCAGAAATGGAGAAATAAGAAAATACCAAAAAAGCGAATGTCCAAGCAAAGTTGACGATGATAATTAAACAAACACGGATATAAGGCTTAATTGTAAACAAAAGTATAGGGAACAATCCATTTAATAATAAAAATAAATTAACTAATTCGTTTACAGCTCAAAGACAAATCACTGAAAAATTTAATGAAATACTTGCTGAGTCGATACTAAACAAAGAATCCACATAACCATCGGATTTACAAATTGGTTTAATTACCGGCACGTCGCGAGCACAAACGGACACTAGTATGGACAGTGTAAAATAGCCAAATGACACGAAGATTTTGTTAGACGAATAGAATTAACTAATGAACCAATCGCGCGAAGAGTCGGCGCCCCACGCTCCTATTCCGTTCCGCTATCAGACATAGGTAAATGAACTACTGCGCAGGCAAAGTTTGCGCTCACAGCACGTGCCAATATACCTGTACATTTATATAAAGCATAAAACTCCGTTCAGATAGTAAGCGTGTTAAATATCTAGCTAATATGTCCCCCACTAGCGCTTTCATTGCATCTTCCTGTACACGACGCGGACGCATTTAAACCACAGAACAATATTGATTTAAACAGTGGAATTGAACGACAGCGCATGCCGCAAACGCATATTGATCGGAGAGACATACGTTACAGAAAGACGCAAATTCACAATGAAATGCATGAGGGACAGTAAACATAGCTTATCTTCTGGACGAGCTCTTCATATTACCATAAATGTATTTACTACATCTTGCCAGATTCATCCATTTTTATATTTAAATGCATAGGCTTTTATACATGCACAGCTGTTACGTATTTTACTTATGATATAATCTTTATTTACTTCAGTCTATTAAATTTAGTGAAATGAGCATTGCTTGTCACAATCACTAGGATCCTACTTGTTTTTTCACATAAATAAAATTACAATGACAATGGTTTTTCTTGCCACCAAGTCATCACACCACCAACACATCATATTCAAATTAAAAAAATACCAGTAATTTAGCCACACTACGATGCGCGTACCGTTAACCGTACAATGCAATGGCGATCTTCGGTCGCGTTACGCATCGCCGCACTGATTTTATTAATATTTAATGTACTAACAGCACTAACCATTCATATGTTTCGTACTTTTATTTCACAAACTCGCACCGTAAATATTGCTCTGAACATTACTAAAGTACCGAGGGATTTGAGGGTATGAGGAACTATGATAGGTTTATACCACAGAAAAATACCTACAAAGTTTTCAAGGATCTAAGCTACTAATACAGCAAAATTATAATTAGACACGGGTGCTAACGAAGCTGTCCCTTACAATAAATTAGGCAATACAAGAACACTGACACGCAATACATACTTTTGTTGAGAAGTATACAAATATACTGTTTACCGATATACCCTGACACTAGTAGGTATACATGTATGACATGAGCTTAAAACCTGTACATAAGGCAAATAATTTATTTACTTTACATTTTGATGTCTAATAAAAGTATATGCAACAGTCACACATTGTCTTGCCCACATACTAAGTTAACCTGCGTCGTGAATATAAGTACCTACGAGGGACTTGCGGTCCCACAACACCCAGACCGGAAATAAATATTCGTAGATCAGACAAACATTTGTCTCAGTGCGGGAATCGAACCCACAGCCTCTCGCTTCGCAGCCGACTACTCGCCTACTGCCCCACGGAGACTGTCGGCATATTCTATGCAAAAAGGAAAATATTTAATAAAGAGTAATAAAATTACACAATAATATTGTTTGTTTTAAAAGGTAATATGTTGCACTGAGGGCTGACACCTGTAAGGTGGTGACATGGCACACATGGCCCATATTTCCTCAACAGTTTGTAATGACAATAATATTTCATAATACCATTAAGTCTAATGTTTCTTATGTAATTTACATGTTAAAACTGCCTTACATTAACTTCATAAAACATAGTAATAAAATACTGTTTCAAACATTAATTAATTCTACAATCTTACATAATAGGTCTTACTTTTTCAGTAATGTTTAAAAGTAAGGCCCTATATGTATAATTACATTAGCACTGTAAATGTAGATTCTTTAAATTGATATTAAAACATGCCAGAGTACTACTTAAGTCAATGTTATTGATTAATCAAAGCAAACATGTTTGACAGTACTTGTTTCACATTAATTCTCAGATAAAATAATGATCTGAAAAATACAAAACTATCACACTGTCAATATAAATAGGGAAAAGCATATTATTTTGAAATTGGAACATACCAAATTAGCTGTTTAATATGTTATCAAGCAGATAAAATTATTCTTAAATTTAAAAATAATATAATCACACTCCAAACAGCAATACTGAACAACAGTATCAAGTTCAATGTGGCAATATGCTCTGAGATATAATAGGGAATGTAATAGGCTGAGCCTGAGAGTTAGGTAAAGCCATTGGTTGACTAGTGCTTGAGATAGTGATCTGCTGTGTCGATGTTTGATGCACTAACTGCTGTGCAGATGGTACTAGTTGTTGCTGTGATTGTTGAGCAGCTAGTTGCTGCGCCGACTGCTGTGCTACAATTTGTTGTGCCGATTGCTGAGCTGCAGCAGCAAGTTGTTGCGCCGATTGTTGTGCAGCTGCTGCCAAATGTTGTGCAGACTGTTGAGCAGCTAAATGTTGCGCATTTTGTTGAGCTGCTAAATGTTGTGCATTCTGCTGTGCAGCTAAATGTTGTGCTGACTGTTGTGCAGCCAAATGTTGAGCGGACTGTTGTGCAGCTAAGTGCTGAGCAGATTGTTGAGCAGCTAAATGTTGGGCAGATTGCTGAGCCAAATGCTGTGCAGATTGCTGTGCTGCAGCCAAGTGTTGAACAGACTGCTGAGTAGCATATTGCGGTGCTTGATGCTGTGGTGCAAGCTGAGGCTGTAGAGCAGACTGCTGAACTAGCTGCTGCACTGCAGTCTGTGATGCATTACCCATCAATTGTTGAGCAGGTGGTGCTAATGTTAATTGAGCAGGTACAGCCACCACCGTCTGTCCACCACCCATTAATGTACCAGAGTCACTAACTTGCATTAACTGCTGAGCTCCAGCACTAGTAACAATAAGAGCCCCAGAATTTCCTACAAGTTGCTGTGTAGTACTAACAGTAAGTATCTGAGGTGCTGGAGTAAGTAATTGAGCTCTAGAAGCAGCTGGTGCTAAAGCTAAGTTAGGTGTTGCTGCTGCTGGCACCAGAGCAGGCAAAGCTCCAGCCAGACTTACAACAGGAGTCACACTCACTGTTGCCAAGGAGACAGGTGCTGAAGTGCCATGTCTAGATGTTATCACACAAGAGTGATCGGTTCTAATTGAAGCTGTTTGTTCTAATAAAAATTCATTCATTGAAGAAAGTTGAACATTCTTCTCAGTTAAATCTGCAACCTTTTTTAACAACACACTTATATTATCATGTAATATTTTTACTTTGTGATCTAAAGACTCACAGTTGAGACACATATTTTTGGCTAAGACATGATTTTCTATTCCATTTTCTTCAAATGCAAATCTTCTAAATTTGGCCTCTGGAGGGGAATCATCATCCCTGATTGGTGGCGGTGGACGATTGAACTGTGGAGGTGGGACAGAGTGAACTGAAACTGCTTCAGTGCCAACATCAGGTGGATGTGTAAACTTACACTCTTTATTAATGCAAGATCCATGTATGTATGCTTGACAGATGGGTATGGTGCGCGGATCGCGAGGAAACACTCCCGAGGTATAGAAATGGTCTTCATCTTCGACTGTGCTATGTATGAATTTGCAGTTGATTCGGTTACATCCTTTGTTTTGAAAATCATGGCAAAAACGGAATAATTCTTTTAAAAAATGCTTTGGTGGTATCTCGTGAATGTATCGACAGTTTTCTCGTGTGCAACATCCACGAATGTAATCCCGACAGAAATTATTTGCTGTGGGAGCCAATGCATCATTATCATCATTCATGATGCTTATTGCGTTTAATGTAAAAATCATAGTTTTAATATCACTTCAATTTCACTTTCATGCCGATTTTTTCAATGGACTGTTATGATTTAAAACTAATAATATCCCTTTAGGCACTTCAAACATTATTCCATTCTTCATTTACAATTATAATTTTTTTTACATTTCCAGTCCGTGGTTTCTGTCAGAGGTTTCTGTCACAGACAGACTAGTTAGTTAGGATACTACGTATGTTTCTGTTATATGAATATTTTCACCAAAGAGTTTCACAACCGAGTTAACCACTTATCGACAGATATCAATTATAAAATACAGGGCAATATAGGAAAAATAATTTATTTAAAATTGGGTAGCGAGTAAGCAAGCACAAGAAAGAAAATCATAATAATCACTTTTCCTTATAATATTATTAAATGATAACGCCTGTTGTTTCAAGGTCGATTAATTGAAAAATCTACAGTAAGGAAATCGATTTATTTAACTCCTAATTAATATTAATACTGAACCATGGAGTTAATATGTATGTATTACGTTGTACATACTAATTCTATGACTAAAACCAATTAATAAAGTTTAGACTTGTGACTACATTGGTCTATAATCATTGCTAAAACCATTCATGACTAAAATATTGAGCACGGTTAGTAGATTGGGGTTTCGCAATTTTGAGGGGAAGATCTTGGAACTTGTTATTTTGAACTAGAGATGCGACTCGAGTAGGAATTTGTTATTCGAGCCACTCGAGTAATTTTACTAAGTCACTCGAGTTTTCGAGTTACTCGAGTAACATTCCTTACAACTTGAGTTAGTGATGAAACTAGAGTCGTTTTTTACTCGCGTGACTCGAGTGAATTTGTTAAACTCGTATTTAAGTGAAAATAATTTTGACTCGAGTTACCGAGTCAACTCGGCGCGCCGAGTAGATTCGGTTTCTCGAGTAAGAATTTATTACTCGAGCCGAGTTGCGAGTTTAACAAATTCACTCGAGTAAAAAACGACTTGAGTCGCATCACTACAGTCAACCTGGGTAATTTTGGCTCACTTTAGAGCTAATTTATAGTAGTACGGATTTACTTTTATTGTTATTTGTCATAAATGAGTGTTTCTAGTGGGATATTGGCCTTTATAATCTAAATTTCTGTGTTATTTATCAAAACGATAAATAAAAGACCCTTAAATTACCAAAAATTTGGTGAGCCAAAGTTACACTGACATTTGGGTAACATTAATAAGTATGAGGAGTTGATGAAGAAAATCTCTAATTTATGTAGTTTTTTTTACTCCTCGGTAAGATTAGCTTGTCATATTGATAAAAAAAATACATTTCGTTTATATCACTATCTCCTTTTTAGTGGCAACGTAGGGTTGCCATATTAATACAATATTAAACTGCCTGGTTTATCGAAATCAACTTCTATTTAATGGACCTCTTAAATCAAGTTATTATTGTGTTAATCAGGTTTTGATGTACTTATAATCATTGAGCAATGCCTAAAATAATAAAAAATAATAAAACAAACTCAATCACATATAAAAAAGAAACATAATATCGGCTCTTAATTCCCCCATACCATGTATAGAAATTGATCATCAATCGCATAAGAATCGCCTCGTTTTGTGATTTTAGATCCTCCAAATCGACTAACTATATTTCGGGGGTGACAATTAAATATGTCAAGCTTTGATGGCCACTTCCACCCTTCAAAACTTTTTAACATAACTGAAAATTTCACGCATTGTCTGTCCTCGCCCCGAGCTAATGTTACCCCAAATGGTCTGAAAATGAAACGGATCGAAGATTAATTAAAGATTTTTTAAAAAATCTATTAATATCGCGGGATATTTCAGTGTTATTACATAAAACACATATGATTCTTCAACATAAAACTGAACTCGCCGTCTGTAGTTCTTCTGTAGTAACTGCTATACACAACTTTTTAGCAAGTTTATTTTTAACTCTATTTACCGCCAAAATTTTGAATGATGAGAAATAAATATATATTTGACAAATGTCAAATGTCACTGCAGGTTTCGTTCAAAAACACATTTTACCTTCATAGATTAAACAACTTATTATTATACAGTGATTCAGTAAGCAGAGAAAAAATTAAACGTTCAAATACAAGTTAGTGAGTCAATGTTACATTGAAAGCTAAAGTTACCCAGGTTGACTGTACTCACCCCGTTTTATAGTTCTTGCAATACCTATCACACATGACGAGGCTGTATGGGCTAAATCCCTTTGCCTTCCCAATAAAAGAGAAAAAATAATTAAAAAAACTACGCAAATATGGCGCATTCCTTGTGTTGTGTTTTACATTTTGTTAATTAATTATCCTTCCCAGAAAACAATGCTAAAAAAAAGATTATGAACCAGTGCTTTATGTTTAATAATCACTTTAATAATGATTTATAAAATGAGGTAAGTGGTTTAATTTTATTAGTATGTTAAAATTTTGCTGTATTACTTGGTAAACTTTGTCACTATCAATAAATAAAATGTAGACATTGGTAATAATTTTGTGGTTCATATACAGGTAATAGAATCTCAGAAAATGTTTAAGCAACAATTGTCGCCTCGAAGCGTGCATCCTTACCAGACGACGATAGTACCGCGAAGTGAACAGCAGTTCTCGTATGCTACAGAACAAAGAGCGAAGTACCCATGGGCGGAGGATAATATTAACACGCGGGTGTATCAAGTCACGGGCACAGACAGCTCTACATCCGACAATGCCTATCAAGTATGTAGACTTCAATATGTGTTTTCCATACCTACGAGAAAAGTATGATACAGATAGAACTACGATTTGACAGTTTTATCTACATCCTAACTGTGCCGGTTCGACCGGGTTTTTACTGTCTCGCAGTAAATCTGACGTAAAGTCTGCATTCTGTCTGGTGAGATATCAATGGCTTGAGTAACTCCCCACCTTCCTAGTACCTTTATTATTCCATTTCTGTAATTACTATAACACATCCTAGTACTTGCTGGTATTGTGGGTCTACATGGCGTGTAGCGATCACTTACCATCACATGACTCACTTGTTTGGATACCACTATTTGCTAATAAAATATTTAATACTCATTTATGTTTTTTGAGTCATGATGTTTTTTGAGTTTCACCATTCTGTAGGTGTAATGTTACAAAAGGAGTTGCATCATACAATTATTATTTAAAAAAAATTGTATGTTTAAGTTACAGTAGAAGCTGCATAATGAGAATTATGTGTGAAAGAAAATGAAATAATTTCTTTATATAATAGGAATTACAATAGTGATATTCTGCTAGAATGACTATTGTATCTTCTATAATGTATTGAAACTACACTATTGTTGGTATGGTGCTGCTACATTAGAAACCAATGAACTACCATTAGTTTATTATTCATCATTAATCTCCATATTAATTGATTTACATGCTTATTTCACCAATTTATTATCTGTAATCAGTAAAATTACTTTTGGTATCTGCTTGTAGCTTGGTGTTAATAAAATATAAATTAATTCCAGATGCCACATTATTACAATGGAACCATAAAAGACTATGGTCCCCCATCACCTGTGTATCAATCACCATATGGTGCATCAACATGGTATGGTAGTTATAAGAAGGGTGAGAAAGTTCCAGTAAGGGGATCTCCTCCTGAAGCATACACATTCCCACAATGTGCTTCGGCATTCTCTCTACCTCTGTCTGAGCCGGAGCCTCACACACATACCGTTAGCAGGTCACCAGTGCCTCCAGTACCATCAGTGAGCCCTGAGGTGCCTATTATAGGTGCTTGTGGTGGCCACTGTCCTGGATTTGAATATGTGTGTTATTATATTTTACAGGTAAGGCAGTTGTAAATATTTTAATCAATTTACTTTATCATCTCAAAATCAGGCTAATAACTAGGATATAGGCATGGTATTTTTCATCTCGCTAAGGATATCACAGAAGCCACAATGAAAGTAATGCAAGATATGAATTGAAATGATCTATTTGTGTGTACATATAACTGTTTATTTTGGTGCAACATGCTTTTTCTTATAAAAAAACTTACCCTACTACAAATGCAATAAGGGCAGGTGAAAGGAAGTAAGGAAATATAATTGTTTGTTTAATATTAGGTTTAAAGCAATTTATATATCAAAATACCACACATGCCTTGTGTAATGAAAAAAAATCATCTCACCTTAGTTTCACTATAGCTTTTTGTAGTATTTCATAGAATACACTTACCATCCAAATGTTATCCTGTTTTTTTCTACAATCTTATTACATAGATTTGGTGGTGATTTTCTCAAAAACGAATGACACAATATTGATGATTTATTCACTAACATGTTGGTCATACTTTCAGGCAGGTTTTAGTATATAATACATGGGATTATTGTTCTTATATAGTAAATTTTTAACATTTATTTTTATTTGTTTCAGGTGATATTTGTAGTAGGCATATTGACTGGTATATCACTATGTATAGCTGGAATTGTATTAAGACGTACAAACCGTAATGGTGATCTAGGTGTTTTAGTGTATATTGGTAAGTATGCCTAAATGTTTTTTTAATAATTTAGGTATGTATTTTAATTGTAGAAACAATTGGTAATTGCTGTTATAGATTTAAAAAACTGCTCAAATAGATTTTAGATCGACATATAGAGTGTAGTGTGTGATAGTTTTAAGAAAAGCAGAAAATTCTGGTGTGTAGCTGTGTAATGTTCTTGATACAAATTACTAATTATTAGTTAGGCCCATGCACATTGTGTTAGTCTTCTGTCTGATAACATGATGAATAATCGTTGGCCATAATACTAAATCAGAAATCATGTCAAACACACTACCAAATACTATAGAAATAATTAATTGAAAAGGGGTTGATTAATACAGGGTTACTTTTAAAACACCAACAACCTCACAGGACTAGATAGCTGACCACATAAAGAACAACTTTTGTTCTACGACTTTGATAATTTGTTAGATTTTATTTTCGTATAAAAATAAGTATTAATTTAATTTCCGGCTTGAATGTTTATAAAAGTGACTTATACTCGCATCGCAAAAATTACGTTAACAAACCCCTGCGAAGAGTGAGGAAGGGAGTGCAGCGCTAGCGCCTTTGAATTTGACCTATTTATTTAGCCGCCAGTCATCTGTCATTTAATCATTTTTTTTTCATGTATTGAGTTGTGTCCGAACTCGTAGAACAATAGTTGTTCCTTATGTGGTCAGCTATCTAGTCCTGCGAGGTTGCTGGTGTTTTAAAATTAACCCTGTATATCGGGAACAGGTATGGCGATTAAACCTTATGGTGCTGCCACACGGGTGTTATAAAATGTTTACAAACATTTTGTAACATTAAACATTTATTAACATTATCTAACATTGTGATAAAATGTATCAAATTTTTGTTATCAAATGTTTAATAATGTTTTGTAAACATTTTATAACAGCGGTGTGGCAACACCATTAGTAGATGTGGTGAAGTGGTAATGTTTGTTGTTCAGGCTGCCTGTCGTCGTGTGTGTGCTGCGTGCTGCTCGGCGTGCAGTGCTGCGTGCGCCGCGACATCCGCCAGCGGAAACTGCGCACCCACATGCACATACCCATGCACTCCATACAGGTCAATATTTAACACATTTGTTTTTGTCCCGTAATTGAATTAGTTAGGATGCTGAAACAATGTTATAAATCCGTCCAAAAATAAATAAGCTATTATTATTATTTTAAAGTTTATGGTTCACAACTCCGCCAACATTAAGTGAGGCAATTGAAGAGTCTAAACTCTCAGATACGAGATGCCCGGTTGATGCAGTTTATTTTTGTTTTCCCGGGGAAAACGTTTTTTCGCTACCGGCTCCACCGGGGGAAGGTGAAACGGTTATGTCGGGTTCTACCGGCCTTACGACCCAGCGCCGCCCGGGAGAGATGGAAAACATCCGGGCGAACGCTGGGCCGAGTGCCTATACACTATATACAACCTATGCCGGCAACTACCAACTAAAACCCCGCAGTGGCCATCATAGGCCCATTATGGACGGCCCCGGGTTCCCAAGGCGAAAAGATCCGGATTCAGCCGGAATCGTCCCTGTGCGGTGCCACCTTGCGGCCCGTCTCCAAGTGTAGAGATTCAACAGGAACTATCGCTACAATATTGGATTACCCAAATTCACGTCTCATCACGCCAGGCGTGTTTTCAGCCAACGCACGCCTAGTGTATGACGGCCGCATATATGACGCACAGGTGTGCGCATAAGATTATAGAATATTGCACGATATAAAAAACGATTCCCGTTTGTGTTGGTGCGCACAATTTCATTTAGAGAGATTTCTCATTATTTCTTTTGATCTAGGCCAGCAGTTGGTATGTGTTATTTGTGTGAATAATGAACGGCGATGTCTATAGAACCGTAATCATAGATAGTTATCGTTAAAATTACTTACGGCCATGTTATAGTCATACAGAGGGACTATCTGTAGTAACTGAAGATTCACGTGAAGTATTTATTAAAAAAAACAAATGAAAAGTAGATTTCGCATGAATAAAACTAAGTGTTAAACATCGCGTTATGTAGCTAACTTATTTTTCATTATTCTATCTGGTCTCTGCAGGAACCTCCAGCCCCCGCTTGCCCATTATTAACGTCGACATTACCTCATGCTCAAGTGTACAGGTAAGTCTATATACTAATTAATATTCGTAATGTGTTATTATAGCATTAAAGCTAGGATAGAATATCCCCTTTTGGGTTTTGAGCGATTTGGACAATCAAACTGCCCCAATTGTCTAGTGAAGTAGTTAGTTTTCAATTCAATAGATCCACATGGGTTGCCTATGATTGGAATTTGTACCCAGTATGATAATAGGTTCCCCCGCTATATCATGGGACGGGAATAAGCTCAGTTTACCGTAGGATTTTCTTTTCATTTAATACCGTATTCAAAAAAGTTACAATAAAGATGGTTAATAAACAGCATCTATAAACCACCAAGGTTTGGAATGATGCTATCTGTAGTTCACATCGCAGTAATAAACATAAGCATTAACACATTTTTAAGAGAGAAATATATGTAGCACATTGACAAATTTGTATTGTAAAAGTGCAATCCTTGTGCGCCTCTGCCTTCCCTTTGAGGATACAGGCGTGATTATACCTGAACTATAAAACTAGTCAATTCTCAATTATTTTTATCAACCCAACTGTAAAGACGTAACGTAAACGAAGAGGACTACCGAGTTTTAAATCAGTATATACAGGCTGTGTATATCGATTTTAGACCAATGAGAGAATCAATGGTCTGAAGTTATCACGAGTGGCGTGACAGCTTTTATTTTCAGAGTACAAGGGTTACAGGAGTTTTGAAGGGTGGCTGAAGTAGCTAATTTCAAGCCGGTCAGGTTATTGTTGCTGTTGACAGCCTCCATGGCTCAGTGGGCGTGTAGCCTACTGTGAAACGTGAGGCCGCGGGTACGATCCCCGCACCGAGACAAATATTTGTGTGATCCAAAACTATTTGTTTCGGGGTCTGGGTGTTGTGAGACCGAAAGTCTCTCGTAGTTCCTGATACCCACGACTCAAGACTCGTATCTTACTGTGGGGTCAGGGCTGTGACTGTTGGGTGTTTTATTTATTTATTGCGTACATATTGTAAAGTGAATCTGTTTGTCCTGCAGGCCTACAGTGAATATGTGTGAGGAGGACGTGACCGGCGTGCCGTGGTGGCGTCGCACAACCAGAGACTGATTAGTTTTAAGTTTACGCTTTTGTATTTAAAAACAATTTTATAACGGCAACTGGTTCAATGATCTTGTTATTTTATACAATATAAAGTTTGATTTCTTATTTTTTTGTTTTCATTTTATCTATTACACAAAAGTCCTTTTATTTTAAGGTTGCAACAGTCATCGTAAAATTGACATCGGGTTAAGGGGGGAAGTCCATGTAAACGATTCAAAATCAGTCATATTTTAAAAATGTTGTAGGTGATAAAATAATTGTATTGTTTTACATTTTTAACATAACTTTATTTTGAACCAATAATTTTTTTTTCCTTCTAAGATGGCAGCTCAGGATAATTTCATAGGATAGGATCATAAAATTTATATAAAATAATCCTTTAAAAAAACAGAATTTTGGACAATTTCTTTTTATTTGCCTTTTTTACTCCCAACAAATATTGACGCGAAATATCTGAAATTTTAGGTTTATCCTTCCGATAATAATGTAGAGAAAAGCCTCTCAAAGTTTGAGACAAATAATTGTAAAATTATTAAAAAACCTGGATAAAGTCCGTTTAAATTAGTCTTCTTTCAATTTTACGAGCAATTTTAAAGATACAGTTTCGAGGTAATCGCGTTTAAAGTTAGTACAATATAACGACCAGTTTTAGTTACTTACCGATTAATCTGTAATCCCAACAGAAAATTCCTTTCAAATGATTGCCATACGAAAAATATACATTATTATATTATGATGTCCGCCGCGCTATTTTAGCTACGAGGCTCACCGTCACGTTGAGATAACTCTTTTGTATAATGCCATTATCAGTACATTATCTATATAAATAAAAGCGAAATAGGGTAGACCGGGGACAATTGTAGCATATTTTGGTTAGCGTTAAATTTTGAGTTTATTATTAATATTGTGTCAAAAGTGTCAATAACCATTGATACGTAGTTTATTCGGCTATAAGTTCGCATTATCTTTAGACGTGTAGGAATAATACAATCATAGATATTAAGCATTAAAGCGGACTGAGTGAACTGGTACAAATGTCCCCGCCAGTGGGTTAATTGTACCAGCGATGTAATTTAATAAAACTCAGTGTTATCATTACATAAATATACTTCTCTAAATGGTAATATCCCAACAGAATAGCTTGTAATCTAATGACAAACAAAATACAGTAAACTTCGTAAGGTTAATCAATATAAAAATTAAAAACATAAAACAATAGTTTTCTCACCCTAAACGATAATAACTAAATTAAAGATTACAACAAAGTATTCTTATAAGTTCTTATTAAGTATTGACCATCATATTTGTGGTGTCGTATACTTATAATTAGTCAAAAACAACGAAAATCACAAATCAAAATATTGTATGGTAAAGCATTTGGAACGATTGTCCCCATGGTACAATTGTCCCTTGCATACTTAATTTTATCATTTTTTTTATTATGTATAGCTACTCAGTCCAGCACAATTTTATCCCATCGATGCCAAAGCTCCGGGTGTGGATTTTTCTCTTTTCAATATCTAATTAGAGAAACATGGCACAACCTAAACATAGACCTAAACATAGCTGTGTGTATAGATTTTCCGGTTTGGATTTCCTAATATGCTTTTTCGTAGAAAAGTATCTTTCGACGTTCTATCAGTCTTTCTTGTTCTATAACGCGGCATCTGTTAAAAAATAAACTTTATGAATAACAATGGAAAGCATAGTTCAGCAATTTTTTTATTTAAGTTTTAACTTGAACAATTCTTAAGACGACATGATACCAATACCCAAACCGAATGCAACCATTTTTCATAAATTCGTCAAAAAATTTCGTCATAAATTCCAAACCACTCTTATGAAAGACACGTAGTCCGATTTGTAAAAAAATAAATAATAGTTAAAAAAACTAAAAAACACGCTTTTATAGAAAGTCTAACTAAAAAATAGAAAATAAATTTGAAGAAAACAATGTATTTTATTGTAAAAAAAGCGTGGGGTGCATGGTGTCAATAGTTATAATTATTGTATTGACAGATATAAGTAGAAGGATTATCATTTAGATAGTATCTTAGAAAGCACCCCACGCTTTTTTTTACAATAAAATACATTGTTTTCTTCAAATTTATTTTCTATTTTTTAGTTAGACTTTCTATAAAAACGTGTTTTTTAGTATTTTTAACTATTATTTATTTTTATTTTTTTAGTTAAAATATAAATATATTGTAGTCGGTTGAGGTCCGAATATCAAAAAAGCGCCATCTATTGACGCTCTTAGATACTACGACATTCCCTATAATTAGCAAAGGTCCAGAGAGTATAATTTCAATTGAAGCAGATTGACAATCTATTGACGCATTCTTATGCGTCGTGTAGATGGCGCTAAACTAAACTACACAACAATTATTTATAATTATTAATCACAATTTGCAATACTTTTTTTTTTTATATATATAATATTGCATTGTCATCGGTCCTTGATAAGTATGCCAAATTTCAATTTAATCCGACGTTTTAAAGGAGGTCAAAATCACGTTCAAAGACAAGTTACAGACAAACATACCAACATACCAACCTACCAACATACCTACGTCTGAAGCTAATAAAAGCGTGTTAAAAAAAGACTATTATCGCTGAATTGCGTCTCTTAATACTGCAGTTCCCAATTGTTAACAATAAGTACAGTTACACATATTTAATCCCAATGATCTTTATCTTCTAAATTCTAACTGCTGGTGTGCCTGTCTCGGTCATCCGCCTGTCCTGTCGCATGCCTTTCGATTTGTTTCTGCCCTCTTCGGAGTGTGAAGAAGCATTTCTACAGGCCGGCATGATTTTGATGACCGCCGATAAACTCATTATTGTCGGTTGCCGCTGGTTTTTTTGGAATGCGCTTCACTTACCAATAGGTGCAGCGCAGACACTTTACCGTGCTCGCTAAAAAATATAGTTAATTAAGTTATGAATTAAAGTTATAGTTAAAATAAATATATATTATAAATAAATATATATATATTAAAAATAAATATATATATAATATGGGGTCAATTTTACCACGGGGACAATTGTACCGTTACAAACGTCCCCGAAATATTGCTACAATTGTCCCCATATACTCATTTCATGGATAATATAAAAAATCTCCTAAATTTAAACTTGAATCTTAATAAATACGTTTACAAATAAGAGATACAATAGTGAGAAATGTTTAAACTTACACTGACTTTAAAATGATGTTTTGATTTCCTGCTATGACCAATGATAATAGATGGAAAAAACTTACTTTGACTGCACCAAAATTTCATCTCGCCGTCATAAGCGTCTGCGTCGAGCCACACGCGCCAGCAGCTGATAGTTAGTCGGCAAGCAACCAAGGGGGGCGCCAAGGGGAATGGAATGTGTGTGTGAGGTGTAGTTAAAAAAATATTCCCCTTGGTACTACCGTACCCTGCTACAAATGTACCCGGTCTACCCTACCTCTAACTTGCTCCATAAACACGAAATCTCAAAAACTACTAAAGCTATAGGATCGTATAATTTGTTCATCCACTAAGAAAGGATTTTTGGACATTGTATTTAAGGGCAAAAGTCGAAAGGCCAAATCTCTTCATTTAAATGGGCGCCAAGAAAAACGTATTCGTTAACGTTAACGGGGGTCATATCGTCAAGGTTATTGACACGGGGACATTCTTAGTTCCAATTTACTTAATGTTAACCAAAATAAAAAGAGTTTTAATAATTCTTGAATTTTTATTGACTCAAATATTCTGAGATAGATAATACTAAGTACATAATACAATGTTGTACACGGGAATATATGAAAAAACGTATGCATAATTTCATCCAATAGTTGTAATATTGTGTTTACATATTGCACATAAATCTGTTAACATTAATAATTAAAATTCAAATTTTAATAAAAAAAATATAATCTGCACCTTGGTTATAAAAAAAGAACCATTTATTTAATTTTAAAATAAATACTAATCGGGCTATTTTCGTAAAAATAATAATTATGTGGTTTTGACACGTGAAAAAACAGATAAGATAATATTCTGAATAAGAAAAATAGACAGATGATCATAGTATATTGAAAATACATAGTAAAGTAGAAAGATGAATGGTCTTCTCACACTTATTTTATAATATTCTCAAAGTTTACATTGCTCGTAATAACACCTATTGTAATACAAATAACTGTTTTCAAGTTTTTCAACTTGTTTCTAAGTTTCAACTAAAAATCGAGATTTAAAAATAGGTACTGTACCACAGACCGCGAATAATGTAATAGATAATTGAAATACTACAATTGGTACGGAATAGTACTTTTGCGTTTTATTAGTAAACCCGTTTCATAAACAGTTTGTCTATGAAATACGAATTAACTGTTTTTCGAGTACGGCAAACAAAAATACTCATAACGCTAAACAACGAACGGTAAACTCAAAACGTAATTATATGTTATTTCCTGACATGAGAAATTCCTTTTATCAAATTCGTATCCAAACGTGTGACCTTTTTTAATTGACATATAAGTAACTACTTTATGCCTGTCGTTTTAATTAAGGGTGTATTAGTTTGGATAGTAAAGAAACGAACCAATATAAGTGCTGTTTGACACGTTGTGGCACGTGATGTCATTTATAACATTTAACCTCTATTGAAAATCGCTTGTGTATCTAACAGTAAATTAACCCTACCTATCCCTATTCTAAATGTATTCACCTACTTGTGATATTATGTGAATGTAAATACATAGTAAGGACGATGATTATGGGCGAATTTAGTGCAAATATCCACCACTGACGAGACCCGACTGACTGAGACAGAATATGTAGTATTTTATTAGTGACACCACCATAAAAGAACTGTTAAGATATAAAAAATATGGTGAAAAGAAAAAAGTATAGGGATCACATATAAGTTAAAAACGGTTGCTAACGCTGTATGCTGTACATGTCCAGAGACCTCATTTGCAGCCGCAGACATGAACTAATTTGGTTTATAACATGTCACCTTCCTGACGTCATTGCTCTCTTGAAGAAGAATATCCCGTTAAATCATGAAGTAAAACTCGCAAAAAGAGCTGCCTGGCCTTAAAGGCGAACCCATGTCTTCTTGGTCCACAGCCGGTATTTGCTACCATTAGATTCAATAGTCAAAATGCATAATGAATATAAAAGTATTTGAACAAAATATATAAGTACCTACGTTATTTTCATGCTGCAATATATTTTTCTCACAGCATATACATATATTAATTTTGTTGGAGTCTTGGTACAAGGTAAAACGCGATATTTAATTTCAATGAACTATTAATTTAAACAAGTCTTATTAGTGGAGGATATTTGGACCAAGTTCCGTACATTTTTGCCTTACATTGTCCATAAATATCATTTAAAATAAAAAGAAAATTGTGATGATAGTGTAACACTAATTCGTTTTCCATACCAAAGAGAGCTTTAAATTAATATCATAAAAGTATTACCTTGTTACATTTTATTACAATTTAATACATTTCAATACCTCTATACAAACACGGGTATAGCGATAACAATTTTATATTAAGTACTTTGTAACCCAATACATTCAATTGTTCAGGACGACATACAACTAAAATTTATTAAAAAAAATCTTATAAACAAAACGCACTATTAATGTTAAAGGGCTATAAGTATCTAAGCCGATGCCATTGTACCTTATATGTAAAATTATTCAAATCAAAATGCATATAAAGAATCCGTTCCATCCGACTCGTATTCTATAGCAGCCGCTAGCGTAGCCCTCATAAAAACACATTATTATCTTACTTCTAAAAAGGACGGTGTCAACAAAACAAGAAGCTGTATATGACCAATTGTTATACATATTAATATGTACCGCGAAGTGAAAAACTATATTAAATAGAATATAAAATGACGTCTTTCTCATTCACTTAAATAACTAAATACTAAGGAAAGTATGTTTTGCACAAGATTTCAATAATATAAAAAAATATACAATCTTCAATGGAAAAAGATCTAACACCTTATCGACTTTTGTGAAATATGATATTTCATATCTTACACATTACACAATATACTTCTGGACGATAATTTGGCCACTTGTCTTTTACTAATTATTCGATATCGATTAAGACAAATCTTACCAAAGCTTCATACATTGCATTGAGTATACAGGGTTATTTTTAAAACACCAGCAACCTCGCAGGGGTAGATACCTAAGGTTATAAGCTACTACTTTTGTTCTACGACTTTTGATAATTTGTTAGATTTTATTTTCATACAAAAATAAGTATTCATTTAATTTCCGTCTTGAATGTTACCTACACGCATCGCAGATTACGTAAGCGCCGAAGGTCATCGCCCGAGCCAGCTGAGCGGCGCGGCGCGGCGCCTTTGAGTCGCGCGCGCACGCCGAACGCTAAGAAGAAAAATACGACACAACAAAAACTTGTAAAATCATTTTTTTTTAAATATATTGAGTTATATACAAACTCGTAGAACAAAAGTTGTTCCGTATGGGGTCAGCTATCTGGTCCTGCGAGGTTGCTGGTGTTTTAAAATTAACCCTGTATAACACCTAGGACCCATACATAATATGGCATACTTACATGATTTGAGTCGAGTATACAACTACACTTTTCATATTATTTTTAAATAATGTTATCTTGAACACTTCATACAAGAATATTTGTTAATTCTCTTACATTTAAATCTCGTTATGTAATAGTGTTTTACATTATACACAATTATGTTTATTTTCACATAAAGGAGCAAAGTAAAGTAATCATTGGAACGAAACGAAAATAGTGGACTGTAAAATAAAGTGCATAATAAATATAAAGTAGATCACACACAAGCACACCTTATTTTCGAATAACAAACTATATCTGTGAGACACTTTCACCATCAGTACTTCTATTTGTACCACAAAATGCAATCTTAAACTTATGGACACATCACAACACGTAAGTGTGGCATTAAAGATACATTAAGGATATTTTAAGATACATAAAAAACATTCTCGCAACGAACTTACCACAAAATTATTTCTTTGTTACATAAATGTCGATGGAAATGTATCAAAAATACCACTTGTACGTGTTTTACAATACAGAGGGACATAGAATACTAGCCTAAGCTCGTAAAGGAATAACATCGTAAATAAATGTTTCTTACGCCACCGACGGTCTTCCATCAAGCATTTTGTCGCTCTCCTCTGCGCTACTCAAGCTGAAATGTTCAAAACACTCTTTTATTACCGCCAACACTATGTATTTATTGAGAAGTACAATTTCTACTTAAAACTTAATAGTGACGCTTAACAAATTCGGAAATTTGGATGGTATATTTTGATGTCTTGAAATAATAAAATATTATTAAAAAAGAAAAACTAATCAAATCATTAGACTAGCTGATATTATACTCCATGGTCTATGACCATATTATGGTGGAACGTGCTGACGTTCCACCTTAAGATGGTGGCAGATAGCACGCAAAATTTATTTTCATCGATGTAATATGTCAAAAAAGCGAGCTGCAATTTTCAAAAACTAAAAACAAAATTAAATTTCGCGATCTGATCTGGTTAAATGAAGATCTAGTACATAAAATAAGTAACGCTGTTGCTGATTCATCTAGTGCTAACGCGATCATGTCGTAACGTAGACAAGGGAACCAGTTAGATTACTTTCTGAATCCACTTTTTTCAAAGCTCATCCAATCGGCTTTATCACGTCACGTCATTGGCAAAAGGTCAATGATAAATAACATTTTATCAACCCTAATGGAACTTAGTCAAAGTTTATTAATAGAATCTACTTCATTTATACACTAAAGTATTATTATAATTCTATAATTATAAATAAATTATATATGTATTATATTTATAGTTTATATATTTTAAGTATTCATTTAGATAAAATATCAGTAGATTTATGTATTAATATCTGAGATAGTAATCATTTCTTTTATAACTTTTATACACCCACTAATTGTCTCGTCTCTGCATCACCCGTAGGTTGATTGATAGCGAATGCCTCTGGCATTAAGTCCGCCTTTGTATATGTTGTATTGTGTTGTATAAAAAGTTAAAAATAAATAGATAAATAAATAAAGTATACAAATAAAGGCACGTGGATCTTGGAAATAATGTAATGGGAACTTTATCACTACAGGACAGTAATGTAAACAAATGTAACAAAGGCACCACCTGGCAATGCTGTGACAATACAGTCGTAATGTACTATTACGATTTATTATGTCAACATGCTAACAACTGCTCCATTTGAACGAAGCTTTGAATATCAATTTGCTATGGTTACACATGTACTATGTATCGTACATACAGTACTTTATGTACTTCGTCTTATATATTGGTATATCTAAACATTGCCTCAATAAATGACTACGCCTCAATTTGGTTAAGGACTGATTTTCAATAAACAATTGGGCCAAGCGAATAAAATTTAGGAACAGGATGCACGTCTAGTTTTGCTCTTTGTCAAACTGTATACTGATAGAAATGATTGGAATCATTATATTACTAGGATAAGAAACATCATGTGAAGATAAAAAAGTACAGTTAGCTAACCAAGAAATATAAGTCATAAAGACATTTAGATACAGTAGAAGTATATTTGTTTGTTACATTGAAAGCAATTTGTGTAGTAACGTCTACGTCGTTACCACTAAATTATCGGCTTGCATCTAAAAGTACTATAGTTATATGTTTAGCATAGAATGTGATAATTTGTTACGGTTTGTAAACTTTACACGGCACTAGTACCTCTTAGTTGATTCGATTGAATGAGGAGACTTAGAGGTCTCTCAGCTGATGGTAAACGCATCTGCCCATAAACAGAAGTAACACCACTGAGAACTTTGAATTACAAAGCACTACATGGCACTAGACTGCGCTCGTCACCCCAAAATATAAGATGTTAAGTCTCATAAAGCACAGCAATTTCACCAGTTTCAATGTTCTTCAAACCGAAACACAATAGTGCTTCCACACTGCTGCTTAGTGTTAGAAGTAAAAAAAAGCGGTCGTACTAACCTAGGCGGCCTCTCGCATATAAGGGACATACTTTGTGAGTGGTAGAGCCACGCTGTAGACAATTTTGTCTACAGCATGAATGGGCTGGCTCGACCGGATCGCTACCACTGTCTCACAGAAAACCGACGTAAAGCGGCTTGCTGCTGCGTTTCGTACGGTGAGTGAGATATCCGGAAGCCCAAATCCCCTCCCCTTCCCAATCCCTAATTATTCCTTTCCTTAAAGGTCGGCAACGCGCCCATGATTCTTATGATGGTGGGTGTACATGGGCGGTGGAGATCACTTACCATCAGGTGACCCACTTGCTCGTTTGCCAGCCTATGCTATAAAAAAAAAAAAAAAAAAAAAAAACACCTATTAAACTTGTATGAAAGATGTAAAGACTCTAGCAAAGAACTTCGATTAATTTATCTGAACTTAACTAAACTGATTACTTTAACTAAAATCAGGATTCTGAAAGTACTCAGTAACTAAAACATTAAAGATAAATCGTGACATCGAGCTAAAGTTATGTTCACTAAAAGAGTACGACATTGCAACATCTAAAATTGCTATGTTCGAAGACTTAAACGCTCGTCAGTTCATAGTAAACTAGCAGTTACCTTTATGTAACAACAATAATAACTTACGAAACATTCAATACAAAGTTTTAATCCAATACAATGGTATTATTTAATATTATGCAATAACAGAATAGTAACCCGGCTTAATTTCAACCACAGAAAACTAATATTAGTAGAATTAAAGTACGTAATTAATCATTTGCAAACCTACGCAAGGCATAAACAACTGTGATGTAATTAATGTACATATTTAGCAATCAACATGCATTTAAATCAAATATAGTTTTTGGAAGAAACTACTAATTTGATTCGTTTCCAAATTCAATTACAATATAATACGTTGCGAACTATTATTATACGTTATATACAAATAGACCAGCGATATGAACAAATTTTCACAGAATAAAGTTCACTGTCGGAGTATAGAAGTTAGATTTGATAGTTTATTATCTCGTAAAGTTTTGCTACCTAACCAAAATTAATATGGCTTACCTACCTATATTATCATTATTCGCTTACGAACGAAGAGGCGTTTTAAATGTCACTATGTATTTTGTGTTACAGCCGAAAATCGCAAAATCAAACAATAATATAACGTTAAACATTATATATAGGTCAAGGAAATCTCACATCACCCGAAGTATCATGGGCGTAGGTGTGTTGCTGACCTCATAGAAAGGAATGGAGATTTGAGCGTTCGGAATTCACGAACTAATATTTTTAATTCCTCACCATTCCTTATTATCCATGAGGTTGCGCATCTCATCATCCGGCGCAGGTGGCGCGTCACGGACGGGCGCGTACTGGGCGGCCACCAAGGGATCCGTGGAAGGGTTGAGGGCGGTCAACGCCGCGGCCCCGCTGGCCGGAGCCTCCTTGCCGCCGCCCAGTCGTGACGACCAAGCGAATACTCCCACAACTAAAACAAAATGTGCTTTATATAACAAAAATGACGTAAGAAAATATAGTAAATGTACCAAAAAATCGCCAATATTCAGTCGATAACTCTACTATTTTGTCAACGTAGCAGTACATTTATATTCAGTGGCATTGCTTCTAGCAAAATATTGCAAGATTTAGCTTGTGGTCGTATTGAGGCTTTGGCTTTAATAATGCGGTTGATGGTATTACATTGATCGTCCGTCTGACTATTTGATGTTGATGACATACTTACGACCGTATTCAAGAACAACTTTTGGGTGAGCTATTAGCAAGTGTAGGATTTCTGTATATATAACTGGACCGCACTCGTTTGGCGTCAAAAACTGACTAATCACGTATACAGAAATTGCCATGAGCCCTCGAAATAACATCTATAAATATTGGGAATAGTATTCCAATGACACCTCTAACGACGGCAATGTCGTTAAATCGCTATCAAAAAAACAAAGAAACATTAATGAGTGAATGACATGACTCATTTGCAAAATCTAAAATGTACATTCACGGTAAGTACCTACTGCGCGGAGCAGTGAGTATGACACACACATTAAGCAAGAAAGACGCGCAAAAGTTCTTTATCACACGAAAATCCTTTGTTTACAACAAGAAAGATACGAAAATCTTGGTGCTGTTATGATGTGTAACCACTAATGAGTAGTTTAACTAATTGTTTTGCCTTTTTCCTAATTTGTCACACTGACGAAGATAGATGTAAATAATCTGCCTATTCACTTATTATTAGACTAGCTTTTGCTCGCGGCTCCGCCCGCGAGATCTGTTTTTGCGGGATAAAAAGTAGCATAATATGTCTTATTCTGATGTATAAGCTATATTATTGTAAAGTTTCATTAAAATCCATTCAGTAGTTTTTACGTGAAAGAGTAACAAACATACATCCATCCATTCTTACAAACTTTCGCGTTTATAATATTGGTAGGATATAGATATAAGAGAGCTGATTGAATGTGTGTTTTTTCTGTATGATAGTCGCCTACTTATTAACTGCGACTGATCTTGCGAGTTACAACCCCTCTTCATTTGACTCACGCTCACGTCATTACAATGGCATCTATGTTTGTCCATAATATATCAAACACTTTATTCAATATTAGTTACTCGTAAAATGCTAATTTTTCGTATTTAAATTGTATAGCATTTACATACGCTATTCGAATATCTACTACGCCTCTGCATGATAATGTAATTTCCGCTGCCTATCAATGAATGGCTAACACGCCCTAAAATATGGAAATAGCACACAAAATAACATTAAATCAGAAATACACTAAAATTAATGCATGTCATTCTCTAGGCCTGTGTCCCATTAGAATTTCAAATGAGACCTACATTAATATAGTTAAGGTAATTTAAAATTATAAATAGAAAACCAAACCACAATATTTACCTGATATGGTTTTTCATCAAATTTAATCGTTATTTCTAGCTCTTTCACAATGATTAAATCGTCATAACCCTAAGGCATGGTAAAACCACTATCATGTCATATTTATTTAACTACCATTTTCCACATTTATCATACGTAAGTACATGATAATTTTTTTACATTCGGGATGAAACCGTAAACGTACATACACACGTATAAAGTAAATAAAATTGCTATTGCCAGTTAAATCAATGTATAATATAAAATTAAATGTTAAAAGCGATGCACTGAGAGATTTATTAGACAACACGTAAAAATCTTAGTAGAAATATTTCCAACACTGCACTCGACCTTACATTTAATCGTATTCATACGTTTAAATTAGATGAAAACGATAATAAAAGGAACTTGAACTTTGTTATTTTTAGTTTAATTACAGTTCTTTAACCTTCATCTTCCAGGCTGGTTGCTGTTAACTGAGTTAAGAATATATTTTCGTTTTCAATATTGTTGCCATCTTCAACAACGCCTTCTAATTTCAATTAATAGAACAAATTGAACAACGGATTCTTCCTTATTGGATTGAAAAAGAACAACTTACTGGCAAAGATGAGTCCAACAAAGAGCAACACTCCGCCGGCAATGAGTGTGCCGAGCCCGTTGTCGCCGCTATCTGGAGTCGGTGGCGTGGGTGTATTGGAATACTGGACGCCGCCGGCGATCAGAAGTGCCAAGCCTGAAAAGTAATAACTTAAGTTCATGGTAACCTGGCATTATGTTTAGTTTATACAAAAGACGTGACGATGAGTTGAAACGATACTAATACATAGTTCTGCGATGAAAATATCGCGTTATGGATGGCTATACATATTATGTCTATCTATTAATAGTAGATATGTAAGCCTTTTCTAGTAAACTTATTTGTTTGAAATATGAAAAGTTCATGAACATGCTTCGGAATATTAAAGTATCTACAACTATTAGGCACGACACTATCACCGACAAATCCATTTTTCACGTGGAGGGACATTTCTTCCGCCATTTGACATGATAAATGATGCCTAGTAGGGGGAGCATAGCGGCCCGTGGCAATTTTCAGCTTTTATAAAACAACAAATTCACTAAAATAGGAATAATATGGCGCCAAGATACAGAAGGCTATGGAATATAATGTAACACTCGGTATAGCTATCCAGCTGGCCCTCAGGGAACGTTGTCCTTCAATAATTGTGCTTTATGACATAAACTTAGTTCTGTACTTTATTTTGCTTTATCATTAGCATTATTATAATGTTATTCAAATTAATAACTTCCGGGCTAAATGCGATAACAAATTTCGGATATTAAATTGAATTGAAACGGCAGAACTTATTTAAAAAGTTAACGATCAAAAAGAATTATAACAGGGAAGTGTTAACTTTAGGTGGAACAAAAACCGAAACTGGAATTACTATAGTTGACAGAATATTCATAAGGCTGCTGCGGCCTCTTTAAATGACTTTGCGTCACGGAAGTCGAATATAAACACAGTTTTGAAAACTTTGTTACTAAAGAAGACATGTTCACTGCCGTGAATATAATATTAATTTATTGTACACATTATAAAGATGACAAATCCATCAAGCACGTTCATTTGAAGCAACCAACCGGTAACTTACAGATGTTTTGAGGTCAACGCAGTTTTATATTGATTTTTATTACATAGACTGTTCTATGTACATTATTCTTGTTACATAGCAAATTCAGACATATAAAAGTATTGTCAATTTACATGGCTAATTTGTAGTTTTTATAAACGTTTTATAGTTTTTTATCATCAGTCAAATGGGTTTTAGAATGAAGTCGAAATTGTAATGATACGAGTCTAGTCTAGTTCCAACGAGTTCTATAACTACATTTTATTAAATTATTTGGAACATGGACTAAATAAGCCGGCAAAAGAGCAAGTAAGTTGCTCACCTGATGGTTTTTTTATGATAGGCTTGCGTTTGGCTACTATCTCGCGTGGTGGTGAGCGATGATGTGATGATAACAAACACACAAACAAACTCTCGCATTTATAATATTAGTTAGGATTAAAAATATATTCTAAGAAATGTAATTGAAAATGTAAAAACAGCAATTGCACACACAAATTAAATTCGCCAGTATGCAATCATAACAATGTAACAAGAAACGTTTTTATCTTTAAAAGTAAAGATTAGGCCACTTAACTAAACACAAGTTACCACTGAGATAATTACAGTAACTTAAATAACACCAGTAAAACATACTAGAGCGTGTAATACTTGTGTTCCATAACGAACCGATTCACCTTGACGACTTGACGACTCTGTGCGGAGGCATGCCAGCGCCTTTTGATATAACGTGAATAACGTCCAAGCTCCCATTAAAACTATTTAAATTACGAATGTATCAGCTATTGTGTTCAACATATTATGCAAAGTTATTATTATTAAACTTTTATAAAAATTACGCTTCTTCGCTTAAATATAGGTATAACATCGGCTGGTGGTAGGATATTCATATCCGATCGGATAGCGAACACCGTACACATGGTATTAAAACCTGCCATAGTATCCACACGCCTTGAGTGAATCGTGTTCCAGGATCAACCAGTGTATATCCGGTTCTCCCGAGGGGCTTGCGACATGACTTGACGGTTGATTGGGGGCGGGTATAGGAGTACATCCTTGTATCACTGTGCCTGTATCGGCCATCCGCCTGTCCTGCCGCAGGCCCCTCGTTTTGCTTCTTCCCTCTCCGAAGAGGAAAGAAGCATTTATACAGGCCGACATGACTCTGGTGTAAACTGATTGTTTGTTGGTGGTCGCTGGTTTTTTGGATCGCACTACGCTTATTATAACTTATTAGTAAAGTCACTTTAACGTGTTCGGCCAAATTAAATAATAAATACTATACTTTTATGTAATGCACTGACCGCACTGACAATGCTGGATCTAGGAGCACGCAATATTTCATCTAGGATCTAACATAGATTAACATTACATTATCCCTGAAAACGGAAAATATAGGGACAAAGGTTTGTATGGAAAGTGCGACATTTTTAAACTTACTCGTGGACATCAGTATTTAATTATCTGATGAACTTTGAAAATAAGTAACGGATGGTTCCTGAGATGTTGCAAATGCGAAATTCCAACGAAGTAGTAGGTAATACGGTCAGTAGTAAAATAACAGTAAAACCAAAACAAAAATCAAGAGAATTATAAATTTTCAAGGACAATGTGTTTCATCTAATTATGGAACCTTTGATTGATCTCGACAAAGATATGGTAAAATCTCGAGATGAAAATTTAGCTTCGATTCAATATTAGTAACCAGCAGGATTCCCTGAATTTAATTACCGCATTTACTAAAAGCCAACAAATACTTTCTTGCTCATCGAAGCTTGTTATCTATGACTTTTGCTGCTTATGTGGGTGATCGGAGGCAGTACAAATAATAAATTAAAAATGATTAATAAACGTTATTTTTCTATGTCATCTTTAATTTTCTACCTTAATATTCTACTACCAGAGACTAACAATCCAAAATCTGCTCGTCCATCAAATTCCAAACTCAAATTAATGTTTTCAATTAATACACCTAGGTATTTATTATTTCACATACATAGTTATAAATATTGATTGCTCCAACAGTCAGTTATCTGTGGATTGTTCTGTAAACAGGACGAACAAGTAACAATTAATGAAAACAGGAAACATTTAAATATAGTTCCGGATTAACAACAAAAAACGAATTCAACATAATTACTATGTCAATTAAAACGTCATCGTACGATTTTCGGAATATATAACAAGGATGCTTTAATGACCTACAGGAAATGATAACGCAAATTGTTCAAAAACAGTATCACTACTGAATTAGGTTGATCTATTTTATTGCAGATGCCAACAAACGTGCACCTGATGGTAATTGATATATACCACCTATGAATGAATATACTAGAAGAAGAATTTTATTTTAAACACTTCATACATCAATTTATAAGCGAACTTAATGCCGGAAGCATTCTCTGCCAGTCAACCTAAGGTGGTATAGAGATAGAAGAAAGCAGGTGCGAAAATAAAGAATATATATTTATAGAATTATCGCAGCTTTCCCGACCATAAAGGTAGGGAATGGGGAAGGTGAGGGAAAATTTCAAATTAACATGTATAATTCTAAAGGGTGACAGAATACAGGGTTGTCATTAAGTTTAGTACGACCAAGTTATTTTGCGCGTATTCTACTTCTATTACGCATTAAACATACCCATACTTGTTTGAAGAATCCCTGCGTTTATTCCCTATTATTGACACTTAATATTTCGTTTGTATCGTACATTAAATTTTATCGAAAATTCATTGAAACTGGGCTGCGACTTCTAGTCGGAATAACTATAAATAGGATCCGTAGTTTCAAAGAATATTCCTCAACATTGATTATAAACAAGTAGCGGTGTTAGATCAAACATGGAGATAGGTGACATCAGCCTTGTGAGGCCTGGGATGTTCACATCCCAGTCAGAAAAAAGACATTAAATAAGCTGACAGTATACGCTACAAGGTTGTAGGCTTCTCCTATGCGAGAGTCCGTCTGGGTTGGTACCACCGCTCGGTCTTTTTCCATCGCCAAGCAGCAGTGTAATAACTGTTGTGTTTCGGTTTGAAGGACATAGAAGCTAATGAAATGACTGGACATTCATACTTACCATCTCATGTCTTGTCATCTCATGTGACGAACGCAACTCAGTGCCATGCAGTGCTTTGTAATTCAAAGCGATTGGAACTAGCATAACACGATGTACAAATATTTTGACTGTCCAAAGATTTTGCGGACATATACTATACACTGAATAAATGTCTATCTATAAGGCAAGGTGTGGTTGAAGATGCTTGTAACAAAATTGAAGCTAAGAACACACAATCTGCTATAGTAAGTATAATTATCTTTAAAGGTTATAAAAAACGCCCCGTTCAGAATAATTAAATAGAACGCAGCAATTAAAAAGTTTTATTAATTCGTTTTAAGCCAATACCTAACTGTTTTCATTGTAGTGTATACGATGAATAAATCAATAGTGAAGAGATACGTTTATATGTACGTGGGCGGACGTCCTACGCAGGTATTGTAAGTATTAACGGATGAAAACAGTTAGCGATTCGTGTTTAAAAATACAAAGGGAACAGTACTACTCAATATTGTATATCCGGTTAATGTAAATTTTGTCACGTTCATCTACTTTGTTATGTTACAAGTCGAAGTGATTTATTCGATACGACATAGCCAGTGAAAGAACAGACTCTATAACAGAGAAGTAGACAGAATTCATCTAATTTGCCCAGACGGTAACGATGATTTTTCCTTCGCATGATGAGAGAAGGTCGATCCATTCAATATATCGGACTCAAATCAATCCAGAACAAATTGTACATGATATCGGAATTATAAAAGTAATATAAAAGATTACCTCAAATGAATCCTGATTCAATCTGAATAGAAAGGTACAACATCCTACAAAAGGCAAAAGGCAACCTTTTCACAAGGTGGTAATCCCCCGTAAGCGAGAGGCCGTCTGGGTTGGTGCCACCGCTTTTTCTATTTTTGCCACCAAGCAACAGCGTGTAAGCACTGTTGTGTTTCGATTTGAAGGACATTGAAGCCAGTGAAATTACTAGGCATCGTGAGACTTAACATCTTATGTCTCGGGGTGATGAGCACAGTTCAGTACCATGCAATGCTTTATAATTCAAAGTTCTGAGTGGTGTTGCTTCTCTTTATGGGCAGGCATGGTGCTTACCATCAGGCGAGGGCCTTGCTCGTCTCGTCATACAATAAAAAAAAACTTACACAATTATACTTATGAGCAAACTCCGAAACTTTAATGCTAAAACCTGTCTTACATGCTTACTTTTTATATTATATCTCGCATAAAACTCTCATTAATACAGGTTGTTAACTGTGCAGTATATCTTGAGCATACGTCAGTTTTACGCGTGTTCCGTTGTTACCTTTTAGGTACGAAAGGCTGATAATGAAGAATGCAACTTTCCACTCGTTTGTGCGTACTTAAAAAACAAGTTCACGAGTTGTGCGGTGTGCCGGCCCCGACCGCGTGCGGTTCCACTCGTGGTGCGGTGACGGTATCTCAGATCTCTGGAGTATTACGAAAATGGGCCACTGCAACAGTAGACAAGTACCAGTGGTCTAAGGCAGTAGGTAGCACACAACATTAGCGATTCATTAGACCAAAGCCGCTTTCACTCGTCATGGAACAAATGGAACAATAAACACCCACACGTTAATCTACAACTACTTCCATTCCGTTTGTATTATTAAACGGAACAACGTGATTCACTTCATATTATTTTCATTCAGTTTCAACATATTATGTATTTCGAAAGAGCCTTCGTATTAGTACTGGAGCGGATGTTAAATACATCTTGACAATTACTTGTAATAACTACCTGTAGTATGCAGGAAAATATTATAGTAAGAAAAACAATCTTATTATAACCGAATACTTACGCTCGTATTCAAGGACATATGTTATCCTTGAATACGAGCGTAAGTATTCGGTAACGTGATTAGCCCGTATTTGTTTAGGGCCAAAAATGGGTCATCAATTCATCACACAGAAATCGCTCTTATACGTTCGAGTGCGCTATGTGATTTCATAGTAAAGTTTGTGAATTCGAGTTAACTAGTCACATATAATTATGTAGATGTAAACTTTTGCTAGACATTACACAAACATTACACATTATTACACAGCGATTAACAATTTTTACTGCGGTTCGTCAATGCCAAGATATTACGTTCTCGGGAACTTTATACTTGTCGTGGGATGGTTAAGAAAGTTTTATGTAAGATCTCTCAGAACTCGTTTGATAAAAATTATTTGTAGTTTCATAATAAATATAAAAAGTGTCTCTCGACTGTGATTTTCTTAAAATGTTTGTCAATCACATCACGGAGTACTTAAGTGGAAGTGAATACGGAAACGTGGCAGCACACGACTGTGTGACTGAGGTTCGGCCGAGTTTGTCGACCTTCGCTTGCGTTGCCAGTTCCATTATCCATCTATAGGCATACGATACTCATAGAAGTCACAACTGTAAAGTTTATTGTGGCACTGAACTAAGTTTTGAAACGCATCACGAACACTCAGTAGTCAGTTGAGTGCAATGCAATGTTTAAGCTTTTATAAAAAAAAATGCCTTAGTTTATTGTTTACTATGTACTTTACTTTTGAAAGTCTGAATTTATGTTTATTGTACCATTGTATCATTCATATCTCTTTAGGTTTCTAATACACTGTGCATTTTAAATCTATCAGTGGTATGTATCGGTTATATCTATCTTTCTTTTTTATTTATTTATACCACATTTTAATGTCATACACATAAGTCCAGTTACAAAAAAAACACGCAACACTGCAATTTTCTACAGCTTCTATGACAATAATATAACGACATGTAATGACAATAATGTCATTAGGTCATTTATTAGAATTCCATTATATCAACACACTTTATGGTCCGTTACTGGGTACAGAAATAATTTTAATTAACGTGTCCGACGAATAATCGAATTCTAAGAGCGGTTACGCACTACATCCGATTCGAATCCGATCCGACCCCGTGAAAATATGGATCTAGAAAACTCGGACCGAATTCGGATATCCCTTACGCACTAGTCCGATCTCTGATACCAATCCAAGCCACCATTCGGCATAAGTCATTTTACTCGGAGCCACAGCAAAGTGTTCACATCGTTGATCATGAGTCCTTTCAATCGACGTCAACTTCTGGCAATACTACTATACGTACGAAGACGCAGAAGAAGTAAAGAACCCACCCCGCCGCATACACCCCCCGCCCCGCTGCCTCTCTGCTCGTACGCAGTTCGGATTCAAGTCGGACGCAGTGCGCGAGCGTCCATAAAAATAATACTATGGCTACTTCGGTCCGTCAAAATTATCTCCGGGATGGAGATTCTAGAAAAATCGGATGACGGAAATCGGATCTAGTGCGTAAATTACCATAGAAATAGTTCTACGCCTACGCCGGACCCTATTTTCACGGGTTCGGATCGGATGTAGTGCGTAACCGCTGTAAGGAATGGCTATGAATACTTGAAATTAACTTGGACTTGAAATCTCGAGAGCGGCAATAAGAGCAGAACAGATTACGTAACAACGTACTGACAATTTACAACTTTCATCATATATGCCATATTTCTAGCTATTATGTGATCATACTTTTATTTATCAAATTCGTTATGTTTGCAAACGATTAAGGCCTATAACAATGAATCACTTTTTCATTTGGCGATTTTTATTTCCTAAATACGAGTTAACCTGTAAACTGTTGCAGGACGTATCATTATTAATAAGAGTTGATTAATATTTCGCTCTTATATATAAAAATTACTTCTATAATTTTTTACGATTAGCCTAGCAAGTATGTAAATTATTAAATTAAGTATGCATTCTAGACACTAAACTTTTTAAAAATTTTACTTTAGCCATAATACACGATAATATTTTCAATATCCTTAAAGCATGGACACCCTACTGATAAGAGAATAAATACTAACTCATGTGCCTCTCCTTTTCCTTCAAGGTCACAGATTTGGAACTGTTTTTTCTCTATGGAGCGCGCACTCCCTATATAGTATTACTCCAAGTTTAGAGGTCAACGCAAGTCCTGCGACTTGCCACCTACAACTGTGACGTCAAGCATTGTTTACCAACGGCCGGTCTACACTTGTGTTTGTCTGTGGAGTCCGTGATCGGATCACGCAGCCACCGGATGAGTCACCGACCGCAAGCGCCGCGCCGCCGCCATACTCACACCACGCACCGGTCGCCGGACATTCGATTCCTTATACGAATTACTGTTCGTTGTAAAACGATGCGAGCAATTGACTCGCCTTATCTTCACTACCGTACGCAACATGAATACTAAAAACCGTTTCGATAGTAAAATCATTGAATAGATCCAGATCTACGCTTCATTTTATTCCACCCACGCTATAGGGGTACTACCACTATTCAAGTATGTATTCAAAAACAATGATGCAAATGTATTGGTCGAACTTACTACAATATGTGCTGTGGTATTGCATGACGTAACAGTTTTGTGTTTAACCACTGAAAATTTATGCTATGAACTTACGGAAGTCGATCGTTAATAGTGTAAGAAGTTGAAGGGCGAAAGAAAGTTCATGGCATAAAACAATTTAAAGGCATCAAGAAGTTAGACATACCTACCTAATTTTTGAAGTGAAAACTTCTTTAGCTGCGTTGAGCACTTTTTGGTAGGGGGTAAACTCTTGGTATCGCGCCAGCGACATGCTAATGCTAATTCAGACTATACGCATATCACATCGTATATACCTGACCGTGTGCTGTGCGCTTTAGACGCTTTTTGGATGGGTGAAATCTTATGAGCTCTGAGTATCTGTAGCTTTAGTCAGTTAGTCAGTCCGTCTGAGCGTCAGTCCGTCTGTGCGTCAGTCCATCAGTCCGTCAGTCCGAGTAGAGACGAGTTGAGTTGAGTTGAGAGTGAGTACTAAATAAATATACTTAAGTTATAAGTTTTCACTTCTATCGGCAGTCGAATCGAGTTGAGTTGAGCGTGAGTACAAGTTTCCGTAAGCCATTAATAATCACTTACTTCAAGTTTTACCGACAAATTTTCCTATCTAATAAATCTAAATTTATAATACGATAGTGCAAAATAGAGTAAAATACAAAAATTGTATACTTAGTTTTTTTTACAAAGTTCGTTCGAATTCATACTGTACACAATGCGATTCGATGCGAAGCTTCATGCTACTGCTAATATAGCATATAGCATCGAGTCGTATCAACAGTAACGATTATCTTAACGATACGATAATAACGAGTAGATTTTTTTTTAGTAACAAATACATATGGGTATACAATTGTTATTACTTTTACGCTTCTTTACTGTAACGCGCTTGTCACTCCGAGATGATGATCTTATGTATGTTAAATCTCATAATGCTCAGTAATAGATAGTCGACTTAAATATTTTTATTATTGAAATCAATAAGTTACGTTATGTAAAACCTATTGCAAAAAGATTCAAATCATAATCGGGGTTCATTATGCAACCATTTGATTGTGTTCTATCAAGAGGATTTCTTTTTTGATCTATAAATCTGAACACAAAATAATGAATAAATTTCAGCATAGAAATCTACCTTAATTCACTGTCTTCATTTTCCTTCAAATGGGAACACAGTTACGGTGCTTACACCACTGCTTACACCTTACACACTGCTACTGTTGCATACAAGTGATTTCGACTAGCTGCATATGAACTGGTAAAAAATACTTATGTAAGCTTCTGCTGCTGATGTATGAACCTTCAATTGAGCCTTGGTGTTGATTGATTTGAAATATCAGTAATGAAAACAATAGTTTTTAATCAGTTATAAATTTGTGCTGAACTGCTAATGTGGCCAGGCTTTGGAGGCTACATTTTCTAGTGACCCAGTGAACTGAATATCAGAATGAGCACCTCATCTATTTTAACCTCTGCATCGCCGACTTGTGTCGAGTAGGTGGGTATATAAGTTTAGTCATTACAACTATACCTTTTAAATGGATAACTAGAATTAAAATTGGGTAGATAATGAGGCCACAGATCATATTTATTATTTTAAATATTGCTATGAGCAAAGGCGGTGGAATCTCACTATTTCTCCCATAATCATGGACTGCAATGGTGTGACCTGTCTTGTGAAATAACATGACTTGTTGTGCATCGTTTTTCCATCATATTTTGACAGCTACCCCTTTAACAGATTTAAATGGCTCATAACTTATTTATTTGTATATTTGAGTTGATTTATACAATTCTAATGATAATTGGTTTTGGAGAATGTAATTTAATGATGAAAACAATAAAAATAATTGAGTCAATATAATTAAAAATCCCAACATCAATTAGCAAAACAACTGTAATTTCTTAATGGCTTAACTGATTTTATATAATCTAAATATTTAAAAAAAAAAAATATAGCTTTCAGACAAAAACAACATACATTGAAATCCTTCGGTTGGCAGTACAATGTCACAGACACAAGTGGCTATATTGGGAAAAAATATAACAGCCCTGTTTTTATAGGTAGTTAATAACAGAATTTAATGTGACCTGTTATACATGAATTCCCTAAAACATTATTTTAAAGTTTTATTTCTTGAGGTGACGCAGAAATCCACCCCCGGGGCCACCATGTTAGCTATGCCACTGATTAGAGTACAAACTGGTATTACCCTAAATTGAATGACTAATGCATTATCAGATGGATAACATTTTTATGGACATGAAACAGGCCTTAAAAGGTTTAAAATAAGATGGAAAGATTACCCTTTCCATTGTCAGTTAACTGAGAGAAATGATAAACCGCAAATGCATGTATATATAGTCAAATAGAATATTTAAACCATAATAACATAGTTTGTAACACTATGGAAAAATCATTGTTCAGGATTGGACTAAAACTCAGAAAAATGTATATGTAGGTATGTGAATTTTATATTTATTATATAGTTTTGTTGGTCTATGAACAAATTTTCACCAGTAACTTACACTACACTGAGAGCCTATTTCACAATATTCAAGTATGTTGTAACCATTAATTATCATAAAAGACAGCTATTACAAAGTCAATGATACACATCTTTCTTCTATCAGAATATGTCAGTGTAACTTTTGAATTAAAACATGACCATACATGTTGTTTTGTAAGTAATTTACTCAGAGGTAGTCACAGACAAAGGATAAACTGCTAAAAAAAAATTTAAACAATAAATGAATCATAATATTTTAATCTTTATCCTAATCATTGAAAACCATCAATCAAAAAAGATCAGTATTCTTTTTTCAACTGTTTTTTTTTCAAATAGTATAATATGTAAGGACCATGTTAACAAACCCAAGTTTAAAATTTAAGAGAACACTCAATTTGTTCCATCCGTTTAGAATTGGATTACTTAAGATGATGTCATAGACATATACATGTTTACTAATCTCAAATTTTCATACAATTTGATGTTTCTCATACATGTTTGTGGCTAAATATGATTTCAGGATTGTTGTGCAAGTCAACCTAAATGCCTGTGAAGTAAAGTACACTATAATATTTAAGACAAAAACAACTATTTTTGCAGTTTCCAGTTTTTACACCATAAACTGGTTTAAAAAATAATTTAATACATTTTTTTTGTATCAGTTCAAATGCATATTTTTATGTATGCTTACAGAGTTATTCCGGATTTACAGCTATTTAAAGTTCTTTGTAGAAATACATACCTATTCATAATACACAATAGAGCGTGATGGTCATGCATAATGGAGTAAATTAACAAATTAATGAAATAATATCTTATAGGTACTTACCAATGACGCATAAAGTGCTGCCCATTAAGCACAGACCGATACGTAAACAAACTGCCCGATTCAGGCTGCTTGTCACTCGCCGTGAGAAGTAGCTGATGGGGCAGTTCCATCGTTGGTCATTTGGTTGTTGTTCGTAAGTCACTGTCGTAGGCTGATACACTGCATTCGTCGGCATAGTGACTGAATCTCAAAATCGAGCACTACACAACAAAGACGCGATACGGCACAATATCTACGCACGCACTGCACAACTCACTGGCAGCTGAAGCAAGTAAACTTAAATTTTCTACGAAAAACGTGATCAGCGATTCAAAAAAAAGTAAGTACTAAATAAATTCGCTGTGACCTGCGATGCTGTAAATAGACTGTGAAGTTGAAACGAAATTGAGATTTGACCACTGGGTCACCAGATTGAGTTTTCGAAATTCCCCCGTATCGACAAAAAAATCCCCAAAATAATACTACTGTTTCCCCAATATCGTTACGTACGTTGCCTATCTACTATTACATTTATATAGAAGAACAGTGGATGAACCCTATCAGGAAAGAGTGCCCCTTCAGTTTAATTGTAAAGAAATTAAAATATTAAAAGGGGTCGAGACGGGCTCAGCGTCGCGCATACTCAAAATGTGGGTGTAAAAAAATAACCTAAATTATTGTTACATCTTACAGACTGATGCTAGATCTAGTAGGCCAAAAATGGAAAAAAATGCACAACCAACCTTCATCAGCTACATAAATTTATCTTTATATTAAACTACAAGCTTTCATACAAATTATTGAAATAAATGTTTAAACTCAGTATGTAATACCGTTTGAATTTCAATTATTATTTTGTCAATTTATATAAATCAATTTATATTTATCAATTTTATTGTATATCGATAAATATATCAAATAGTAAATTAGTTAACTATATGAAAGTAATATTCCCTGTTTTCCAATTACAGAGCATAATGCGACTCAGTGGCGCACAATGCCAAAATGTGCTAATTGCTAATTGGAACGTGAATTAGTTTTCTAGTGCACCAGCAGAGTGCGCTAAGTTCAGTGTTGAGAATAATAATATAAATAGTCAATGTTTATATGTACCTTCATCCATCCTTACATTTACTTTTTAACAGGGTCTGAATTAACTTTTGAATATTTTGAAAACACTACGATAAGACGAGAGCTTAAAAAAAATTCTCAACAATAAACAATATTAATTACTAACGATAATATAATAAAATTTCGATCAATGCCAACTTAAAGAAAAAACACTTGTTAATTTTCTGTTACTGAGCTGGTATCGATTGCATGTATCACCCGAAAGCAGTACTTTTGAGAGTGCTTGATTGTGCGTAGCGTTGCTGTAGTTGAAACATTCAACGTTGAGCATTATGCCGCATAATGCGCTCTAGTGCTGTAATTGGAAAACAGGGATTATTACTTTTAGAATACGAACTTTGGATCGACGAATATGCCATTATAAATACAAAAATAAAGTTTTTGATAATCGTCACTTTAACCCTGTTTTCCAATTACAGAACATAATGCGACTCAGTGGCGCACAATGCCGAAGTGTACTTAATGCTAATTGGAACGTGAATTAGTTTTCTAGCGAACCAGCAGAGTGCGCTAAGTTCAGTGTTGAGAATAAAAATATTAATAGTCAATGTTTATACCTTAATCCATCCTTACATTTACTTTTTAACAGGGTCTGAATTAACTTTTGAATATTTCGAAAACACTACGATAAGACGAAAGCTTAAAAAAAATTCTCAACAATAAACAATATTAATTACTAACGATAATATAATTAAAATTTCGATCAATGCCAACTTAAAGTAAAACACTTGTTAATTTTCTGTTACTGAGTTGGTATCGATTGCATGTATCACACGAAAGCAGTACTTTTGAGAGTGCTTGATTGTGCTAAGCGTTGCTGTAGTCGAAACATTCAACGTTGAGCATTATGCCGCATAATGCGCTCTAGTGCTGTAATTGGAAAACAGGGTCATTCTCCAACATATTATTTTTATAGGAATAAGATCATAGATCCCATATATAGAGGATTTATGAGGTATGTTTTTTTTGTTGAAGCCTTATGTTACATAAAAATGGCAGCGAAGCGGAGCTAGTGGTTGACGAGTTGTTAATTGATTTGTCGATAAATATAACAATTTGCCAAGTTGCGCTTTAAATGTTTAACTAACTGTTACCTGAAATGAAATAGTTTATCATATAGACAAATAAATGCGCTTATGACAAGTCAGTACAAAAGTAAAAGAATTACATATCGAAATATCAACTAATGTATAATCTTCATCTTCTAAATACACTCGGCAATTACACTAAATTTATTTATGATAAAACAATGCATATTTATGTTATGGAAAAGTCTAGAATTTTTCAATATTGGGGGGTCGATATGGACCATAGGTATTACCGAAACGGGACGTGGTTTAAAACGACCCATCTTGAGAAGACCCGGCGAAACAAACTGAAATGGGATTCCTTTACCACTGGATTCAACGCGGCGCGATCCAGCCCTGTGATGGTCCAGCTAGACAAAATCAGTGAGCTTGTTTTTGGTCCACTCTTTCAATCTAAATTGTTTGAGGAAATACAAAATCGTATATATAATTAATTATAAAGCAGATTGATACGGATAATGTGTAACTCAATAATTGTTTAGTTAAAATACAAGAATACGGGATAGGAGGCATAGTTTTAGTACTAAGTGATATGGTTCCACCACTAGGTAGTAGCTTGAACAAATCTTTTGATTCTATCGTATATTAAGCCCAAATAGTAGAAAATGATATATTAGATATCAGAGATGGATCACAGATCACTCACACCATTAGCTGTCGTTATTATAAAGTCGGCTTTTACCGCTTCTGTTAGTTTCATAAGGCAGTAGAGGTGAGTAATAAGTAACGTCACGGAAAAAGTCACTGCGATCTGCCATACAGAAATGTCACTGTGACTCTGCACGTTATACTGTCACTCACTCGCACGCATCACTGGCACGTCACGATCAACGCGAGTTGCGAATCGTGAACATGACCAACAAACGGAGGAGGACGCGATCGCAGTGATATCGTGTGATGCGAGTGATCAACGTGACAAAATCACGGTGAATAATCACTGTGATATTTTTGGAAATGGAACGACAGTCACTGCAATTGTAAAATAACGCTTTTCCCCATCTCTGCAAGGCAGCATTGTCCGCGATTTTAAGGCAATGAACTTTGTTGGCCATTCCTAAACGTGAATTTAGTAACATAACAAGTCTCATAATGGCTTCAATTTCACTGGCTTTCATATCCTTCAGGCCGAAATACAACAGTGCTTACATTCTCTTGCTTGGTAGGAGAAACGTAATAAGTCATTTTTTTATATTTCAAAAAATAGTGTATAGTTGTGTTGTCTGAATTTGATATAAATAATTACTGGGTAATGTTTAACTACCTGTTACGGCTCATATTAATCCTTAATTCGCTAAAAACGCGGGATCCTCACAAAATATTAACATATCTTCAGAGAAAAAAACATGATTGTGCAAAAATACTTTATTATACTTTTGAATATAAGTTCATTACAGCTAATAAATATATTTATACCACTAAACTATCGTAACATCAGTTACAACTTTATTCCTTGAATAGCTAAAAAGGCACTTATCCTTGCTGCTTATTTCAATTATCTTACTATATGGAACGAAAATCACAATTATTATGGTTATAATAATATCAATTATTTAGTATGAAGGTCTTTTATAACAGTAAAATTAAGGGCTTATTTCACATTATCCGTATAAATAGTATCTGCTCGATGTATTATTATCTATATAAGGTAACAATTTTGTATTACAGATTCTTATTTTTTCGATATATTATAAGGATATTGTGAAACAGGCCATTAACATATGAAAAATATCAATGATGTATGACCATTTGAAAACATAAGTGATAGACATAGGTGAAACATACAATTTACATTTTACAGCGCTAATAAATATAATTCGACGTATTATCACGCTCTTATAAATACAAGTTACGAAATATCTCTTACGATTACAAATATACAATTTATAAACAATTGGAAGAGTACTTATAAATAAAAGTTCATTAATAATGTGATATTGATATCAGTCATAAATTAATAACAACACAAGAGTACAATCTAAAATTGTCATTGCATAATAATATACCATTTACGTCAATATAATGATTTTAAATTATAAGGCACCAGTATTATGAGCAACCTACCTATGTAAAATAATGACAAACAGCAAAATATAAAAATTTTACCTTCCAATAAAATTTGTATTATGTTTCCTAAGACGTCTGAAGTCCTTATGAGAGTACATCGCTTCATTCCGTCGGTTCCCGCTAGGTGTCGCTACTTTCCGTACGCTTCCGGCCTAAGCGCCCTCTGCTGGCCCTAGCTGTAAACTAATTTATACGAGACAAACCACCATTTTATATTTCGTCATTGTTGGGCTCATAATGCATTGATGGATGTAATATTCACCAGGAAGACATCACTTGGACTTCAGACGTCTTAGGAAACATAATACAAATTTTATTGGAAGGTAAAATTTTTATATTATGTGTTCCGTTTGACGTCTGAAGTCCTTATGAGAGATCTGTTTGTTATCTCCTGGTGGTTTGTATATAAAGACGCAATAATGTGATCTACTGTAGTGAAAATTTAAATAAGGCTATTATGGAATTACCAATAATTTACTTTGATGTACATTCGATAAATGTACTGCATTTAACAAAAAATAGTTAATCAGCAAAACAATATACTTAAAATTTAACTAAGAATCAAGATACAGAAAAATATTGAGATAGCGATTTCTCAGAATTATTTGAAACATTAGAATCAAGTATATGCCTTTGGTAATATTTTCGGAACGTTGTTTCGTGCATCCGATTCGCTTTAGCCAATATTTCATTGATAGGATAGTTTTCAATCCAATTCAAAGAAGATACAGCTGCTCGAAAGCTGCCCAGTGAGGCTTCTATTCCTGCTTCCGACAGAAGTCGTTTCACCCAGCCACCAATTATAGTGCGTGAGGCAGGTTTGTAAGGTGCTTTGGTTGTAAGAAACAAATTCAATACAGAGTACCCGATGTCTCGAGTCAAGTTTAAAAGCCTCTTTAGCCAATAGACAGGGTCAATATTTCGATCTGGCTATACTAGTTACAGTTTTACTATGTCAGGGCAGTCTTGGATTTGTTAATAGGCCGTATGGGCCGCGGCCTATGGGCGGCAGACTCATAGGGGCGGCAGATTTCAGAGGACGCTCACTCGATTTAAGTATAAAAGTACTAATTATCTTTAAATAGTTAATAATTTTATTGATAACTTTCAAACTCATTCGTTTATTTAACTTTAGTGCCTTCCATAATATTTGTATTATGGAAGGAAATGGAAAATTATTAAGTATTTTAGAAACCTACATACACACATATATAAACCATTTATGTGGGGCGGCGGAAATAAAGTGGCCTACACTCATAAAAAATATAAATCCGGCACTGTGTCAGGGGGAGCTATCTCATGGGAGAGTAGAGAGCAGAGGACAGTAGCTCTTCCAGCATGGAGGCCGAGTACATGTCTATGGCAGAGGCAATGTATCTCAAAAATCTGCAATATGAAATTACTAAGCAAATGTACCCCATAGTGTTATATAATAATAGTCAGAGTGCACAAACGCTAGTAGATAATTGTTCATTACATAAAAGAAGTAAACATATTGATATCCGTTATCATTTCTTAAAAGATGTTAACGGAAAAAAAAAAAAAAAATATTATAAAGTATTTGCAAACTGATGACATGCCCGCTGATGTACGTATTAAAGCTCTCAGTCCCAGAAAGCATTACCTATAACTGTGTTAAGAGCTTAGGACTTGTAGAAAAATAACTATTTATGGTTGCATATTTGTGCAATTATAGTTTCATTTGATGTAGTGGGGGTGTTGAGATTATTAAAAAGTTACAATACATCAAGGTAACGAACGCCATCTATTACCTATATTATGTACCAAGTTTACAAGTAATTGCCATTGTCTATGATCCCAGATCTGAATTGTCTTTTTATATGTAATAAAGTCAGTTGTTGTTCGCTGCAATTGCAGCCAATGTGTTTTAATAATATCCAAGCGAGATCGTAATGCCAACCCCTGCTGAACGCGTCGTGAAAGCAAGCGTTCGAGTCTGACAAGTCTCAAGAAACATAAATGGGAACGACATGAGCGTTCTGCGAGGCAAACAGATCTATAACAGGAGTTCCCCAATGTTTGAAGATTTCTTCGGTTGCCTCGCTTACCAAATACCATTCTGCGATGCTTAGATCTCTCGAAAAATGCTCTGCCTCTGTATTGTACTCTCCTGGTAGGTGGTGAAGGTGTGATGTGATCGTCCACCAGTGTCAGTAGTTTCATGGTCAAGTCCAATAGTTTTTGTGATCTGGTCCTGGTTCTTTATATAGGCCACCACAGTCTTGTTGTCGCTCTGTAATAAGACTTCAGAGACTTTTAGGGCTGTGGCTTTGGCTGATAAAGCCGCACACACAGCGTACATCTCCTTTAAGTTGCAATGCCAGTTTATTTGATGATGTCTCCAGGTACCTTGAATTCTCTGGTTGTTCAGCACAACACCCCATTCGTATGTCCGAGGCATCCGTGATCAAATAGTTTGTTGGTCTTGGACTTGGGTGAATCTCTGTTCCCAGGGAGATATTGTCTATACACCATTGTATCTCGCGCCGCACTTCCATCGAAAATGGTTTGCTGGCGCGAGGAAACTTTCGAAGTTGACTGCTGTGTCTCTGCAGCGTGCGGCAATGCAACCTTCCCCGGTGGGTGATGAAGGTCGCAAAGTTGACATACCCTAAGAGGCGTTGCGCCTGCTTGAGGGTCCAACTGCCGGCTGTGAGACGATACACTAAATACTGGCAGACCTTATTTACTTTGTCTAACGGCAGGGACTTTATATTGTCCCCTAGAACGCCTAGAAATTCGACCATCCTTGTTGGAGTGATGCTGTGTCTCTGCAGCGTGCGGCAATGCAACCTTCCCCAGTGGGTGATGAAGGTCGCAAAGTTGACATACCCTAAGAGGCGTTGCACCGGCATTAGGGTCCAACTGCCGGCTGTGAAAGGATCCACTAAATACTGGCAAACGTTGTTTACTTTGTCTAACGGCAGGGACTTTGTATTTGTTTGTGTGTCCCCTAGAATGCCTAGAAATTCGACCGTCCTTGTTGGAGTGATGCTGTCTCTGCAGCGTGCGGCAATGCAACCTTCCCCGGTGGGTGATGAAGGTCGCAAAGTTGACATACTCCAATAATGATGAAGGATTTTTCTAGATTGACGCACCAACCCAAACTTTCTAGTAGGTGAAGTGCTAAGGTTATTTGGGTGGCGAGAGTGCTCTGTGATTGGTGAGCAATCAAAAAATCGTCGAGGTATACTACGACACGTAGAGCCTTGGATCGTAAAACCTCTGCTATCCAGTTGGTCACTGTTGTGAATCTCTTTGGAGCTGCTGCCAAACCGAAAGGAAGGCATCTGCAGCAGCTGGCCCATGTAATTGAATCGGAGAAAGCGCCTGTGCTCCGGTTTTATGGGCAGATGATAATAAGCTTGGGAATATCGAGCTATTTATCTCTACGGTTAGTTCTACTACCCGACTTCTCCTTTCGCCCACCCTTTCTTTTTGAAATGGTATTTTCGAAATTTTCAGACATAGATGGCTCTGGAGAATTAGCTTTAGGCCGTCCAGAATTGGTTTGCTTTGCAATTCCATCGACCCCACCAATCTTTTGAATAAATGAGCCTAGCCATCAGGATTGAACATATATTCTACCGAAGGGGGAATTCTAGCCAAGTCTTCTTGTATAAACTTATCTTTTACAGCTTTTAACAAGGACCGACGACGTTGTCCTGAGATATAAATTTATAATCTGAACCATTACCGACCAAATCTTTAAGTTTATAGCAGTATCCGACTTTGCTGACCAATCAATAAAAGTTTGCAAAGCAATATTAACCAATTCGTTTTGAGCCAAAAAAGCATTTGAAAGCGCTGCCAAACTACGTTCCATTTGAAACCAACGCAGAGGGGCGAAAGGATCTTCAAACCGTCTCAATTCTTCATTTACTCTTAACTCAGTAAATGTTGGAAATGCCACGTACTTTTTCTGGGTATCTGAGTAACGTACTGCATTCCATTACGGCGAGTTTAATAGTAACATCTAAATTAGCAATATAATCAAACGTATTAGTATCTGAGGGTAGACGCAAATACTCCTCATTTTGAATTTGAGAAGAAACTGATGGCTCCACACTCATAGTACTAGAATGAAAATGTCTAGAAGCTGAATCTGACAATAAAATTTGCACGCAAAATATTATTTACATGACTCACCAGCTGTTGAAAAAGAATTTCAAACCTCCTTTCCAAGCTACGTTCCCGCTGTTATACTTACGAGCCGGAGGGCTATGTCACTGCTTGATGACAATGATGAACCGCTATGCTCCTCGGATGCTCCATCCAAATCCGTAGGTGGTGGTGAGGCCGGCCGTTTTCTTGAAGAACCCGAACACGCGATACTTTTATCATGTCACTGCTTTTATCCATATTTGGAATAAATGCGTACGGAAAACCAAAATATTCAAAAATCTTATCGAAATTTCTACTTTATTCTCGAAATATCGAAGATTTAATTATTCTTAATACTTAAGATCACCTAACCGTCTCGACTGTTTGAAAAACGACGCAACAAAGACGAAATATAAAATGGTGGTTTGTCTCGTATAAATTAGTTTACAGCTAGGGCCAGCAGAGGGCGCTTAGGCCGGAAGCGTACGGAAAGTAGCGACACCTAGCGGGAACCGACGGAATGAAGCGATGTACTCTCATAAGGACTTCAGACGTCAAACGGAACACATAATAACTATAAACTCTGGTATAAATCGGGGTGAATTGACCATTTCTGTTTGTACTGAACAATAAAATTATTTACAAATATATGCTAAAGTATATGACTCTCTATTCTATTTTGTACATAATATAATAAAATGTGCTAAACTATTATGCTGTAATATAACACAATAATTATAACAACCATATGTGTTGAAAACTATTTCACTGGAATATTGTGGTTATAGTGAATGTTGTGCTGCATACAAAATTATTACAATTCATAGACGATCTTTCGTTATGTGATATTGAGTTTAATAATTATGTCAGTATTCTTTCGAGAATTAGTTTAGGCTAAACTACTAGAACGAAGTTGACCTTTTGTAGTATATTAAATATTATCGATAGGGTAAAGGATTAAATATTACAATATAGTTAAATAACTTGGCTGGGGTGATGTAAGTCATGAACACTGTCGCAGGTTTTTTTTTAGAAACTAAATGGTAGCGAGAGACGTAGAGCTCAACCTCCAGTATAAAAAAACTGCAGGGTGCCTGTGAATAAATTCAGGCCAGTCAAGTTAAGATGCATACAATTTATGCAGTATGATTTGCTTTAGTAGTATGTGTGCAATAAAATTAGTTTCAAAGGAACATAGTAATAGTAGATTTACATGTATGAATAACACAGCGTAAACGGAACTTATATTTTGGACCATTTGACCACAGACTATACCAATTAAAGATAGTAAACCCATAAAACAAGTTTTCATTAATAACAACCACCAGTCTTCTAGCAATAGCTGCTCTCTCAACACAACTCTGTTGGCTCTAAATCAACATTATTAAGGAATAAGTCCACATATTATAACATCTACAGTTAAAGCCTTTCAACGAACTACAATATCTTCGCTAGCTCGAACCAATTTACAACTAAAACTGAACACATTTCGATTTTTAGTCTCTCATCGACAATTCGATCGGATATGACTGTGAGACGGTAAAAGTCGTTGGAATCATTCGACCGCAAAGCCGGCCGTCTCGAGCACCGCCTGTTGGAGTTTGTCGTGTAGACGCTGCTTGGTCGGGTAGGGCGGCAGGTCGAGTCTGTTGAAGCAGGTGTGCGCTTTCGGCAACGAGTCGGGTGACGCGTCCGCCACCAGGTGCAGTGTAAAGAGACGCGGCGCCGCCGCACCCGTCGAACCCTGCAGCGCACGGAACCCAGCCAGCGGTACGCGACGCGAACCCGTCACGAATTGCAACAGCCGCGCGCGCATCTCCGCGTCCCACTCCTCCACAACCTCCCAGAACCAGCCGACGAGCGGCGCGTCGGGTGGCACGTGTTTGAGTCGCGTGTGTCGGCGCCAGTCGGCCGGGTCGAGGTCGGCGCGTCCCGACAGCAGCGGCTGCAGGTCGCGCGGTGACAACGGTCGCAGTAACTGCGGCGGGATCAGGTCTGCGAGACCGCGCTGTAGTGCCAACCACTGTCGCTCGGCGCCGCGCGTGAACCTGTGCGCCACGTACAGCCGCACGTACTCGCGCTTGTTGGCGTCCGTGACAGACTCGACGGCGCCGCCGGGCCGCAGCTCCACGCTGCGCACGGCACCAAACGACGAACACTCCACAGAGAATGTCGTGTCTATCACGCCCTGGATGCTGTTCTCCCTGAAAATGGAAAATATTTATTATAGTTGTGTTGTTTCCTTCGGTTTAGTTTATTATATTGATAACAATATTTTGTGTACTGACAGCATCCAGGAGAGGGAGCGATGTAATTCGGGATCGACGTCTCGTATATCCCTCAAATTGATGGGCCGTCCCAAGAGCTGCTTGTAGAATGGTGCGGTGAAGGCCGCATCCAACTGATGGCCATGAAACAATGCCACTCCGAGGATGCGCCCGGCGAAATGAAAATATGACAGATGCTCTGGGTTAACCTGCCATAGAAACAAAAAACTTAATTTTAAATGTCTATTAATGTAAGTTTAGTAAAATAAAAAAACAATAACGACGATGTCATTCATGCTATATACATTGCTTTAGTGCGCCTCGTAATTTATGAAATAATCATAACCTAGAAGTGCACTGAAGCAATGTACAGCATAAATGACAGCTCAAGTGGGACGGTTCACTGTCTCACAGACAACTGACGTGAAGCCAAAGAAGCGCGCAATGATCATATATGTGGAAATACATTGTGCAGGCAATTTCCAATTCCATTCCTGTGGAAAATGTACACTATTCTGAAGTAGAGTGGCCATAAATATTGACAAGTGAACCCACTACCAGTGAATCCACTTGCTAATTTGCCTTTGCCTTTTGTGACACTTCATATAAAAATACTATAACAAGTTACGAAGAATTAGATTCACTCACCCCTGAATCTGGATTTATTTGTAGTGCATATCTATCATCTCCAGCGTTAGCATATTGAAACAAGCCATAGTGCGGGTTGAACAGTTCTCTGCCTAATAAATGGAGCCATTCACGAGCTACACCACCATAGTCCAATCCCTCTTCACCTCTAAACTTAACCAGCAACCGTTTTCTCAATTCCTTGCCTCTGAGTTTCATCACGAGTCTGTAAGATTCTTCTAGTATCTCATTTCGTGATACCTGAAAATAAGGTTTCGTTTTCTGTTAGGATTTTAGATATATTACAAAATAGACATTTAAGAATAAAGAACATTGACAAATTAGACCTTGTGGATGGGGATGCTATGGGGGTGGGCTGTGGTGAGGAGGGATTTAAGTTTATCACTTAAGGTTGAATTCACCACATTCCTTCCTTTCATTCGGCTTTTAGTACATGATAAGACAAAATGTAAATCAAATTGAAAACCATTGTGTTACAAAGTAAAATACGCTCATTTTATTTCTTACTTTGTATAATAGATGTCAGAATATTCAGTTTTCGTATATTGTCGTTTATGTTTCACATGTTATATTTACAGACACTGTAAGTTTTTATACACCAGTACTGGTAGATATATTATAATTTGCTGCGTATTCAAAGACCTTCAATGTTACCGAACAGGCACTCACTTCGATTCGACAATGTCCTGTCTGCGGCTGCAGCGCCTGTAGTTCGGTGCGCAGTACCCGCGACTTGGCGGCGAGGTCGCGCTTGTACTTGGGCAGCGCGTCCGCGTCCGCGGGCTCCGGTGCGGGCGCGGGTGCGTGCGCGTGTGCGGGTGCGGGTGATGACGTCACACTGGCGGGGGGCGCGGCGGGGGGCGGCGGCAGGGGGACCGCGCCCGTACCCGTGCCTGAGTCCGTCAGGGGTGGCGCCGTACCGTCTGATGTTGTCTGCCGTCGAATAACAATGGATATAGATGCAAGATTAAATTTATCAGTACATTTAATACCTTAGATGACTGAGCCTTACATACAGAATAAATAATTGCTCAATATTTTTTGTCGTTGAACTTGTGTGGACGAAATGATGAATTTATGTGCAACATTTCCATATAATGTTACAAACCAATGGAGTCTGATAATAAGTTTAATAAATTCTAAAATAATTAATACATTAATGGCCTAGAGGATTAAAAAAAATCGCTTCAATTACCCTATTGTAAGGGTACGTTTCTGCCATTTGACTATGGAACTTTAATTACCGTTCCCAATATCGATCTTAGTTTGCTTCTCTATAAAGATAGCAAAAACGAGCCAATCAGAATAATATTCTTTAAAAGTCATCATGTGTAAAAATAACTTCCGTTTGATTGATTACTTTCTGTTGAGATACTTTATTGGAAAAGTCATATGTACAAATAACTTTAATTTGATTGGTTGATTTCTGTTGAAATACATTGGGAAAAGCCATAAAAGATCCTCATGCCACCTGAGCTGCTGCGGTGCACTTACAAATCTGGCGGAGAGCGCGAGCCGCGGGTCCGTGAACTGCGTGGTGCGGTTGTTGTGGTCGACGAAGTACGGTCTGCCGGAGGGCGCGTGGCGCATCTCCCAGCCGGGCGGCAGCGGGCCGGCGGCGGCGGCGGCGGCCGTGTGGCGCAGGTGCGGCGGCACGCGCGGGTCGTGCCACGTCGACGCGCCAGTCACACCGTTGTAGAAGTACACCTGACCTTGCGCCGTCGTACGCATCTCTGCAACATGATACATCATCATTCGTGTAGTTTATGAGTGGTAGAGCCACGCTGTAGACAGTTTTGTCTACAGCATGACTGAGCTGGCTCGACCAGGTCATTACCACTGTCTCACAGAAAACCGACGTAAAGTAGCGGCTTGCTGCTGCGTTTCGTACGGTGAGTGAGATATCCGGAAGCCCAAATCCCCTCCCCTTCCCAATCCCTAATTATCCCTTTCCTGTAAGGTCGGCAACGCGCCCATCATTCTTCTGGTGGTGGGCGTACATGGGCGGTGGAGATCACTTACCATCAGGTGACCCACTTGCTCGTTTGCCGGCCTATGCTATAAAAAAAAAAAGTTAACCATCATCATCATCATCATCAGCCACAAGACGTCCACTGCTGAACATACGCCTCCAGGATGTCGGTTCGATCCTCGGTCATAGGATGTCGCTGGATGCAAGCCGCTTCCAACAGGTCGGTCTGGAAATCTTTGGGGGAGGCCTATAGTTAACCAACAACTATGTAAACCTGTAACTAACTATCTATATTAACTTCCTAATATAACCGCTGGTTAGACTGACAATAAATATCCACTCACTGTGTAGTCACGTTAATCGGATACTATAACATGTCAGTTGAAGTTGCATTAATATTTACATTATTACAATAGGCCAATTTTTAAGCGCCCAAATAACACAAATAACAGCCCAATAAATAACAGCCTCCGTGGCGCAGCGGGCGAGTAGCCGGCTGTGAAGCGAGAGGCCGCGGGTTCGATCCCCGCACCGAGACAAATGTTTGTATGATCCACAAATATTTATTCCAGGGTGTTGTGAGACCGAAAGTCTCTCGTAGTTCCTGACACCCATGACACAAGACTCGTATGTTACTGTGGGGTCAGGACTATGTGTGTGACTGTTGGGTGTTATTTATTTATTTATTTAAACATTTCTATTTTAACTTCCTTATCGATCAATTTTTGAGCCCCCAAATGTAATCATGCTGGTGTAGAAATCTTTGTAAAAATTGATTAACAAACATTCATATGAACAAACCTACAACCATCCAAACTTTCACCATTCATTCATTCTATAATACCAGTATGATTAATCATAACGAATTAATGACTTGGGAATAAATAATCTCACCATAACCAGGTGGTAGGTCGGTGGCAGATATTGGTGTGGTTGGTGTCATAGGTGTGGTGGGTGTGGTGGGACTGGCCGGCGTCGAGCCCGGGACGGCCTGACGACGCACGGCGGTTTGAGGTTGCGGTTCTGGCCTAAAATTATTTTTATGAATTCATTATGTATTCTACACTTTGGGCTTTACTAATAAATGTTGTATACGAGTGTCATACTTATACAGTGTTTTGTCTTGCTTCTTCTTATAATAAATGTCACTCAACATAGCAAGACAAAGTATTGTATAACTATTACCAACATATACAATGTTTATTAGTAAAGCCCTATGTGTATAATAATATGTAACGAACAAAAACAAAAGTATAAGGCTGAGTACAGAGCATTAACTTTTCGTACGTCCTAGAGCATTCTTTCATATATAACAAAATATGTCCTATGATTTTCTTTGATTAATAAGAATTGTTAATCTACAGACTAACTACGGTTGGAAATCGACGCCGACATAGGGTACTTCAATCTGCACGATAATCAATTGTGCCAAATTTTACTAAATACATTGACGTTTGTGGTGCACGATAGATTATAATATAATGCGCATTGCACAAAAAGTTGTCCAAGATGTCGCCACATGAACTAATAGGACACTCATTGTATTTAATGGGATGTCTGCGAGTTGCATAGATCAGCTATCGTTAATGGGACCATTTCACCCGAACTAGTGAAACATACATGACCTTATTACAATAAGTAGACTATTTTCAATACCAGGTTTTAACAGTTTTGTTACTATGGGTTACCATAGTAAATAGTTGTTATAAACCGCGTCAAGGCCTCCGCTGCTGAACAGGCTCAGAAACGAAGGAGTTTTAAACCGCATTGTTACCTGCGACGAAAAATGAATTGTATTTGACAATCGCAAGCACTCAGCCAGTTGGTTATATAATGACATAAATGTAATTTAAACAGATTTTATCGCGGTAAATACATTTTAATTTTTTTCCTGATGTTTCGAAGGTGTTTCGAGTCTAGTGACTAGACCTCTAGTCGAGTGACTCGAAACGCCTTCGTGCCTGTGCCGCCAGCCTTTGTGCTGAAAAGCTTTCGAAACGCCTGGACAAAAAATTAAAATATAATCCGCGATAAAATCCATTTAAATTGTAGTTTTATTTCAATGTATAATATTCGCGTAAAAATAAGAAATCATTAAGTTGTTTAGATCCTGACAGCCTCCGTGGCACAGCGGGCGATCAGCCGGCTGTGAAGTGAGAGGCCGCGGGTTCGATCCCCGCACCGATACAAATGTTTGTGTGATCCACAAATACTTGTTTCGGGGTCTGGGTGTTGTGAGACCGAAAGTCTCTCGTAGTTCCTGATACCCACGACACAAGACTCGTATCTTACTGTGGGGTCAGGACTATGTATGTGACTGTTGGGCGTATATTTATATATATTTATTTATATCCTTGTTCAGCATCTAACCAATGCCATAAACGAAAAATGACTCCTAGAAAAAAGATGGTCACTGTTTGGTGGTCTAGTGCCGGTGTGATTCATCACAGCTTCTTACCAAAGGGAACGAGCATTACTGCATATATGTACTATGAAGAACTGGACACAATGATGGAGAAGCTCGTACATCTGCAGTTAAGATTGGTCAATCGCTCGTCCCCGTTGCTCGTACGCGACAACGTGCGACCCCCATACTGCACAACAGACAATCTCTAAGCTACAAGAGCTGATGTTGGAAGCTTTCAGTCATCCGCCGTACTCACCAGACCTTTCGTCTACAGACTTCCCCTTTTCCGGTATTTGTACGTTTGGGCGGGGAAAAAAATCCAACACCCGAGGGGCAGTACAAAATGCCATTGAAGAATTTGTTGCATCCCATTCAGCCGATTTCTTCAAGAAGGGCATCGATAAATTGCCACTGTGCTGACAAAGATCCATCGATAGCTAGGGTGGTTTAATTAATCGAAATAAAAAAGATGAACACGAAAAAAAACTTAATCTTTTTCGGCACAGTATGGCAATTTCATAGGTAAAGACTTCTTCTTCTTCTTTTTATTTATGGCTTTCGCAGTATTATGCATTTAGCCAGTGTCAAGTATCATTTATTCTCAAGTTATTTTTACAAGAACGATGAAACACGGGTGCGGTCGATTTCAAGGTCTTGTTGGAGTTTTGGTGTTAACTCCTTTCAGTACGATTAATTCACAAATACAACAAACACAACTCTAAACTAGTTTATGAAATCAATTAAAATAAGCGATAAACTGCACTGTCAGAATTCCCGCCAAAACTCCAGGTAAAGACTTAATAAAACATTGAATACCTCAAAGATATGGAAGTGGTGTGTTCATCCGTGTCCGAGACGGTGGTGGAGGGCGAGCATGGTGACGACGGCGTGACCGGCGAGCTGGCGGGCGACACGGGGGAGACGGGGGAGACGGGCGGAGCGGGGGACGCGGGGGGAGCGGGGGAGGTGGGCGGGGACGGCGACCGAGACTCCTCGTGCACGGGCCGCTCCCACTGGGTGCGGCGAGACAGGTGGTTCACGTAGTACGGTCTGCAAATACATTATCATAAAAAATTTAAAAAATCTACTTTAAAATCAAGTTTGCATCCCTTGAAGAGTTTCACAATCAATATTGAATAAAAAAAATGTGCAGGATCAGCTCGAATTTACGATGACCTGAGGTAACTTCGGGTAATGCCGTAGGGAGCGCCTCTCCCTTATATACATTTTAGTTAAGTGGCGCGCGGCAATACCGTAAAGAGAGCCTCGGTATTTTGCACATTTCGTCCTGTATATAGTTAGTTTAAGCGTAATAGTTTTTAATTATTGTTTCAATATTTTTCTATATTTTTACTTCAATAAAATATACCGTTTTTTATCCCTTTAGCCATAAGATAGTAGCATGTGTAGTTATATTGTGTAACATAGTACATAAGTTAGTATATAAGGAACATAATAAAGGATATAAAATCCCGTCTCCTTATTGGTCGATCGCCTAGAGGGGAAGGGTCAGAGGAGTAAGGGACGAGGGCCGGCAATCGAATAAATTACGGGTTGCCGGCCCAGCGAAGCCAGTTCGCCGCTCCAGCTCCCTCGGGTCACAACAAATAAGAAGAAAGAAGAAAAAGGAAGAATCAAGCAAGAAAAACGTCCAGGCTACGCCCAGAAGCAAGAATAACGTCCAGGCTACGCCCAGAAGCAAGAATAACGTCCAGGCTACGCCCGGAAAAAAGAAAAACGGTCACGCAAGCAAGAAGAACGTATCCGCCAAGCGGAAGCTCTGTAATCAGATCATTTCCTGTTTCAAATAAAGAGAGACGTCAAAGTTTGATCTGATTTTCAGTCCAGGACCTCAACCGAGGCATTTACCCACGCAATCCCAGCACACACACATCGTTGGTCCTTCGGAGTCGGATTATCGTGGGAAATGCCTGTAACCAGGTCAACTGGACGCAGAGCCGCTTCGGCGACAGTCTCGACAGACGCTACCGTGACGGACGCCACGAGTGCGTCGGGCACCGGGACGAGCGCTACAGGCCAGTCTAGTGCCGCCACGCTCGTTTCCGGGACCTCGGCCACAACTACGGACGTCACGGTCACGACCGACCTCTCGCGTACGTCCGCGACCGCGACCGCGACCGACACCTCGCGCGCGACAGGTGTCTCGCGCATCCCGGATGCCGCGACCGATCTCCCGCGTGCGCCCGCTACCACAATCGACGCCGCGCGCGCGGCCGGCGTCATGCGCGTACCCGCCACCACGAACGTACCTACGCGCGCGCCCGGTACCACGAACGTCGCGTCGCATGCACCCTCTACCACGATCGACCCCGCATGCACGCCCGGTACCACGAACGTTCGGTCGCCCGCACCCGCTACCACGGTCGAGCCCACTCGCGCAACTAGCACGAAGTCTGCGACAGTACGCCGAAGCAAGACTGTATCGAAGAAATCAACAAGATCATCGCGTCTGGCCGCCGCACGGGCCGAACTCGCCCGACTCAAGGTGGAATTAGCCGCCGCCCGTATAGCCGAAATAGAAGCAGAGTCGGACTCAGACACGAACTCCGCCGTCACCGAGGCTGAACAGGAGCAACGGGTCCACAGTTGGCTGGAAAGCAGTCAACTGTTAGCCATCGACTACCAGCCAGAAGCGCAACATGAACCTCAGCCGCCGGCCGATCCTGCCGTCCCGGTGACCACTGCCGCGTCATGGGACACCCCGGCGCCTGCACCGGCGGGAGTCACCGCCGCACTCCCGCCACCCCTGCGCATGGTGACACCTGGCGAACTCCAGAACTCGACAGCGCAGCTACCTCCGCCACCGATCACCGCCGCATCGGGAGGCCAGAACTTCGGAGCTGCGCCGCCGCCCACGCCACCGGTCGCGCCACCGTGGCACCAGAACCCGGTTGTGCACCCGCCCATGCAGAACTTCGGGGAAGCACAGCCGCCAACAGCAAACCAAGCCGCCAGCCACGCGCCTTGGAGACCCTTCGCTTCAGACGTCCCGCGTCAAGAACCTAATGAAGCGATAGCCATTCAGCGAAGATCGACGGAGATTCAAGAGTTGGCCTCCGCGATTACATGCGCAGTCCAGTCTGCACAGAACAGGCAGCCAATAAGGTACAGTGAACTACCAATATTTAATGGTGCACATCAAGACTGGTTGACCTATAGAGCCGCCTACATCGAGACGGCGCATCACTTCTCATCGTTGGAGAACATGTCAAGACTACGTAGAAGTCTCAAAGGATTGGCGAAGGAAGCGGTTCAAGGGTTGTTGATTTCCATCGCGGACCCGAACCATGTTATGAAGTCACTAGAGACGCGATTCGGGCGACCGGACTCCATTGCAATAGCAGAAATAGAACGACTCAGAACTTTGCCGCGCCTCACCGAATCGCCGCGTGAACTATGCACCTTCGCCACAAGAATCGAGAACATTGTAGGAACACTACAAGCCCTCGACTGTGCTTTCTACTTGTACAACCCGGAACTTACAAGAAACATAGTCGAAAAACTTACACCAACGTTGAGAAGACAATGGTACGTGTTCGCATCCGCGCAACCGAAGTCGGATCCAGATCTAATTAAATTTAGCCGCTTCATAACGAAGGAAGCGGAGTATTGTAGCCCGTTCGCCCCACCGGAACCAGTCGTCGACCGAACTCCAAGCAAACCGAACGCACCGGGACAACGTCGACAACGGGTGAACGCGGTCGCCGAAAATAACAAGCCGGCTTGCGGACTCTGCAACAAGGAACATAGTATTGCGGAATGTAAGCAATTTAAGGACGCAGACATCAATGTAAGATGGGACATAGCGAAGAAGCATCACCTATGTTTCCGGTGCCTGCGACATAGATCGAAACAACACAGTTGTAAACCCAAGAAATGCGAGATCGACGGCTGTGTACATCTCCACAACAAACTTCTTCACTCAACAAAGAAGAATAGTAACGAAGAAGTGAAGAATGAAGAACAAGTAAACATGGCATGCGCTCCGAAGGTGTCCTTCCTCAAGATTATCCCAGTCACTATTTCCGGACCGGCGGGAGCTGCGGACGCGTTGGCCCTATTGGACGACGGTTCGACGATAACCATCGTCGACGCGGAACTAGCCAGGAAGATAGGAGCCGACGGTCCGGATGAGCCCCTGAGTATCACTACCTACGACGGGGAAACAGGAAGCGAACTCAAGTCCCGTCGAGTCACCTTCACGATAAAAGGGACAAATCAACAGGAAGATAGAATCCAAGCGCGCACTGTAGAAAACCTCCGGCTGAAAGCGCAACACATACCGAAGGCAGCGATCGACAACTGCGAACACCTCAAGGATATAATATCGGAACTACGCCCTAGCGACGCGACACCAAAGATCCTGATAGGCCAGGACAACTGGCATTTATTGCTCGCTACGGAAGTCAGAACCGGGAAGAGGAATCAACTAGTCGCATCGCTGACCCCGCTCGGATGGGTGGTGCATGGAAGTCATACGCGAACACTGGGACATCGTGTAAACTTCATCAACCACAGCGCAATGGACGGCGAACTCACAGAGATGGTGAAGAAGTTCATCACGCTCGACAATTTGTACGTCGACCCAAGACGACCCAATAGTGACCCGGGGGAGCAAGCGCTTCGTATATTGGAGCAACACACAAAACAGAACTCAGATGGCCGTTACAGAACTGCATTGTTGTGGAAGAAAGAAGATGTTGTCATGCCGAATAATTACGACAACACATTAAGAAGACTTCTCACCATTGAGAAGAAGCTAGATCAGAATCCCGAGCTCAAGGTAAAGTACAATGAACAGATGGAGGCATTGGTAACCAAGGGTTACGCTGAACCGGCTCCTCCTACGACGACACGTAAGACTTGGTACTTACCTCATTTCGCCGTGTTCAACCCAATGAAGCCTGGCAAGTTACGAGTGGTACACGACGCCGCCGCCAAGACCAGAGGTACATCTTTGAATGACCAGCTGCTCACCGGTCCGGACCTCCTACAGCCGCTGCCAAGTGTCATAATGAAGTTTCGTCAACATCCAATCGCAGTAACCGCCGACATAAGCGAAATGTTCATGCAAGTGGAGCTGCGAGAAGAGGATCGCGACGCGCTCCGGTACCTGTGGAGAGGGGACAGACGCGACGAACACCCGCCGCGACAGTATCGCATGAAGTCGCTGATTTTCGGGGCATCCAGCTCACCCTCGACCGCTATCTACGTGATGAATCGCAACGCGGAAGAACATCGCCACAAGTACCCGGAAGCCGTCGACGCAATCAAGACGAAGCATTACATGGACGATTACCTCGACAGCTTCAAGACACTGGAAGAGGCGACGAAGATAACACAACAGGTACGGGAGATCCACCGGAACGCACATTTTGAACTTCGCAAATGGTCATCGAATTCGACGGCTCTACTAGAAGAACTCGGCGAAAATATCGAACAAGAAAATAGCGTAGCCTTGGAGGAAGATACCAAGATCGAGAGGGTACTCGGCCTCATATGGAAACCCACTGAAGATCGTCTTGCCTTCAATTTAGACTTGGGACGCATACCTCAGAACGTCCTACACAGCGAAAGGCCGACGAAGCGACAAGCCCTAAAAATAGTAATGTCGCTATTTGACCCGCTCGGGTTAGTCTCGCCAATAACCATAGCGGCGAAACAAATTTTACAGGAGGTTTGGAGACACGGCACTGAGTGGGACGAGCCAATAGAACCAGACTTGGCCGCGAGTTGGGCCAGGTGGATCACCAACCTCAAGAATCTAAGGTCAGTATCGGTGCCGAGGTGCTACCCAGTCTACAGCTCGGCGATATCCCTGCAATTACATGTCTTCACCGACGCGAGTGAGTCCGCGTACGCGACGGCGCTGTACTGGCGCGCCGTTGATGCCGGAGGACACATCCAGGTCACGCTCATCGCTGCCAAAGCCAAGGTAGCCCCTCTGAAAGTGACATCGATCCCAAGACTGGAGTTGCAGGCAGCAGTACTCGGCGCGCGTATGGCAGCCGCCGTGAAGCAGGAACATCACAGAAAACCCGAGGCGACAGTCTATTGGACAGACAGTCGCACAACACTAGCATGGATTCGCACCGGGTCAAGATCCTACAAGGCATACGTCGCTCATCGTGTCGCCGCGATAGAAGAGCACAGTCACACGAACGAGTGGCGGTGGATACCAACAAAGCTCAACGTGGCCGACGACGCGACTCGCAACGTGCCGGACGACTTCGGGTCGGACCACCGTTGGTTCACCGGGCCAGAGTTTTTGCTGCAGGAACCGGAGATGTGGCCACCGGATGACAGGGACGTCATCACTGCGACGGGTGAAGAGCGACTGTGCCACATCGCCAAGAAGCAACCTCCACGGCTCAAGGAGGCCCTACCAGACGTCAACCGCTTCTCTCAGTGGACAAGATATCTGCGGGCCGCGGCACGAACATTACAAGCCGTGGAAGTGTTCCAGCAAAAAGCAAGACAAAAAATCAACTACAAGAGAACGAAACAGAATTCGAACCCGGACCCGACATGGCGCAACCAGAAAGCCAAGACGCCCGCGCCTAAGAAAACGCCTACATCGACAATAGAAGATCCGTTTCTGCCGATTCCCGCTCGACTGCAGCGCCGTGCAGAGGCTCTCATCCTACAAGTGAGCCAAGAAGATTCCTTTCCCGAAGAGCTACAGGCGCTCAAGAAAGGAAACACCGTATCAAGAGACAGCCGGCTCTACGCGCTTAGTGTAAACCTCTCTGAGGGATACATTAAGCTGAGAAGCAGAATAGGAGCCGCGCTCGAAGTATCCGAAGACATGAAGCACCCATTAGTACTAGATGGTGACCATCCAGCAGTAAGGTTGTGGATCAAGCACATACATCGACAGCTGCATCACGCCGGCGTGGAAGCACTGGTCAACGAGTGCCGGACACGGCACTGGGTCCTCCGCTTACGTCCTACGGCCAAGAGCATCGTGCGACAGTGCCTACAATGCCGCGTCAGAACCGCTACTCCACCACAACCCAGCACAGGCGACCTCCCACCTTGTCGTCTTGCACACCATCAGCGACCCTTCACGTACACGGGACTGGACTACTTCGGGCCGCTAAGCATCACTGTAGGCCGCACTCATCAGAAGCGGTACGTCGCCCTATTTACCTGCCTCACTACGCGCGCCATCCACCTGGAGTTGGTATCGTCGCTCAGCGCATCTTCTGCGATCATGGCGCTGAGAAGAATGATTGCACGACGAGGTTGTCCGACACAACTATGGTCGGATAACGGCACCAGCTTCCACGGCGCGGACAAGGAGCTTCGTCAAGCTGTCATCGCGGCCACCGAGCAAGAGGCGTCCAAGCAGGCAATCGACTGGCGCTTCATACCACCCGGAGCACCGTTTATGGGCGGAGCATGGGAGCGCATGGTGCGCTCTGTGAAGACGGCACTCGGAACCGTGCTACATGAGAGGCATCCGTCAGAAGAGGTTCTACACACTTTGCTCGCGGAGGTTGAATTCACCGTCAACAGCAGACCTCTGACACACGTATCCGTGGACCCTCAAGATCCAGAAGCCCTCACGCCCAACCACTTCCTCATGGGCGAACCGGGACGAGTCTCAGCGCCGGGCCAGTTCGAAGATCAAGACCTGAACCTGCGTGCCAGCTGGCGTACCTCACAACGCCTAGCCGACATGTTCTGGGCACGATGGCTGAAGGAGTACCTGCCGGAGCTGAGGAACAGAAGAGACCCTCACGGAAGAGGACCGGAGCCTCAAGTCGGAGACTTGGTGCAGATCGTGGACGGCAACCTCCCTCGCAACATGTGGGTGCGCGGACGCATCAGCGCATCGTATCCTGGACCAGACGGCATCACGCGCACCGTGGACATCGAGACAAGAAACGGCGTGCTCCGGCGTCCAGCTAAGAAGATCATCGTGCTGTTGCCGAGTGATCCTGCACCGACCTAAAATGCATCGCAGCGGCGGGCGATGCACGGCGGGAGAAATGTGCAGGATCAGCTCGAATTTACGAAGACCTGAGGTAACTTCGGGTAATGCCGTAGGGAGCGCCTCTCCCTTATATACATTTTACTTAAGTGGCGCGCGGCAATACCGTAAAGAGAGCCTCGGTATTTTGCACATTTCGTCCTGTATATAGTTAGTTTAAGCGTAATAGTTTTTAATTATTGTTTCAATATTTTTCTATATTTTTACTTCAATAAAATATACCGTTTTTTATCCCTTTAGCCATAAGATAGTAGCATGTGTAGTTATATTGTGTAACATAGTACATAAGTTAGTATATAAGGAACATAATAAAGGATATAAAATCCCGTCTCCTTATTGGTCGATCGCCTAGAGGGGAAGGGTCAGAGGAGTAAGGGACGAGGGCCGGCAATCGAATAAATTACGGGTTGCCGGCCCAGCGAAGCCAGTTCGCCGCTCCAGCTCCCTCGGGTCACAACAAATAAGAAGAAAGAAGAAAAAGGAAGAATCAAGCAAGAAAAACGTCCAGGCTACGCCCAGAAGCAAGAATAACGTCCAGGCTACGCCCAGAAGCAAGAATAACGTCCAGGCTACGCCCGGAAAAAAGAAAAACGGGCACGCAAGCAAGAAGAACGTATCCGCCAAGCGGAAGCTCTGTAATCAGATCATTTCCTGTTTCAAATAAAGAGAGACGTCAAAGTTTGATCTGATTTTCAGTCCAGGACCTCAACCGAGGCATTTACCCACGCAATCCCAGCACACACACAAAAAACAATCATCAAAACAAGTCCGGGTCGCGTTGAGTTTGCATCGCTTGAGGAGTTTCGAAATCAATATTGAATAAGTAAACAATCATCAAAACAAGTTGATGTCGACTGGTATGGATGTACAAATATTGCTTTTTTTTACTTTAACGGTATTATGAGGAAGGTACATCAAAACAACTATCAGATGATTAGGTCTCCATACATGGCCATATACCATGTTTCGAAGATGGAATGAAAAGAACACTACTAGACTTCGCTCAGTCATGCTTTAAAGCTTGATATCTGTTTTGATTTTTTGAAAGTTTGATATAGGTTTGATATTTACAAGTTGGTAAGTCTCTCGTATACGAGAGGCCGTCTGGGTTGGTACCACCGCTTTGTCTATTTCTGCCAACAAGCAACAGTGTGTAGCAACACTGATGTGTTTCGGTTTGAAGGACATTGAAGCCAGTGAACTTACTGGGCATTATGAGACTTAACATGTTATGTCTTGGGGCGACGAGCGTAGTTCAGTGCCATGCAGTGCTTTGCAATTCAAGTGTCTGTGTGGTGTTGCTTCTGTTGATGGGCAGGCGTAGCGCTTACCATCAGGCGAGAGCGCCTTGTTCGTCTCGTCATTGAATCAAATAAAATAAAATTGAAATACGAAATGTAGTCGACGACAAAAAATATATAAATATCTCACCTTCCGCTAGACGTAAATCTTTCTTCCCAATGCGGTGGCAGCGGAAGGTGCGATGAATTAGCATTGATCGGTGGATCCCTCGGTGCTCTCACTTCGCCGGCGGGTCCGACGACGGCAAGCGGCGAGCCCTCGCCGGCCGCCGACGCCGGCTCACCGCGAGTCCCATCCCGCGACAGCAGCGATATAATCACTTGACCCCGTACACCACACGTCTCGCCCGAACCATCTTCACATAATTCCAAACACTGATCTGTTGACAAATTAACAGTTGAAGATATTTCGACTCGTTTCTGTGTCTTGCTATATTTACGTGATGTAACATAGACACACTCACTGTGTGTATCTGTCAATAGGTACAGTATAGAATGACTGCTGACTCGTCACTGTCACACCAATCAAAAGTACATATTTACATGCTCACACATGCATAGCAAGGTGTGCAAAAATTAACCAGAATATTGTGGATAATAAATAAATACACCCAACAGTCACACACATTGTCCTAACCCACAATAGGTTAACCTGTATTGTGGTATCAAGAACTACAAAGAACTAACGGCCCCACAACACCCAGACCCGATAAAAATATTTTTGGATCACACAAATTTGTCTCGGTGCGGGAATCTAACCCACAGACTCTCGCTTGACATGAACATTGTCATAATATGTTTTTAAAAAACTGTATTGCTAAGAATGACATACATTTACTTGGTTATTATACATATGGGTGATTCTACAAAAATTGGGTAACTCAATGTCACCAGCCAATATAGACAAAGTCTTATTATATTGTATTGAAATAACAATTTATTTTAAAACAATGAAAAGTCATTTATTTGGTCACCCAATTTCACTTCTTCATTTTAAATACAAGTTAATAAAAAAACAAAATTAATACTCAAAACGTCAGTCCGTTGGCATGTCACAATCCCGAAAACCAGGATTTTGCTGGTGGGAGGATACTTGTATCCGACCGGATAGCGACCACCGTACACTGGTGCTAAAACCTGCCATAGTGGCCCACCTTGTGTGGGTCCCGTTCCAGGGTCAGCCAGTGTATATCCGGTTCTCCCCAGGGGGCTTGCCCCCTGATCCTAACCCTTTTCCCATCCCTTTTCCTTTCCCTCCTCCTTGGCCCTTTGGCAGGCCGGCATGATCTTGCCGACCTACGATGGACACATTGTTTATCGTTGGTCGACACTATTCTTGGATTGCGCTACACTTACCATCAGGTGTAGCGTAGTCACTTTGCCGAGCCAGGATAAAAAAAAAAAAAAAAAAAAAAAAACCAACAATCAAGTGACTATCCATTAAACATTATCATTGATTTAGGAAAACTTACTAATTTACTACAATCTGTGATGTACATAGTATTATATACTACAACTTTCATAATGCAATGTTCTCTATTTTATTTAATAAAAAATAAGAAACTTTGTGTTTAGTTTCTTTCGTCAGTCCGTTGTGTGTTCTTTAAATTTAAAATTCGCGGAGAATATCACCGAGTCAAGGTCAAATCCCTGTTTAAGTTTTAATGTTGGTAATGAAGTTAGTTGCGGACCGCACAATTTGACGGCCGCCATAATAGTACCAGTGTTTGGGTTATGTTTGTCGTCTATACACGTGCGAAGCCAGTCAAAATGTCAGTCCCATGGTGAGTCGTTATTTTCTTGTTAATCTGACGTTTATTTTCATTTATACATAGTTAACTATGATTTGTTAAAATGTAGTTTGTTGATATTCGAAATTACCAAAAAAAACATTAGTTTTGATTATAACATCAAATTATGTCTATTTCGTCAGTCCGTTGGCGTCAGTCCGTTGTCAGGTACTGATGTTTTTTTTTTGTTTTAGAGCACTTTTATCGTAATTGCTACCGTGTGTAAGCATTTCTATTTTATATTTCAGTTAAAAACATCATGCGGCACGCTAAAAACAATTTGACTAGGGAAGAAATATTAAAAAAAAAGAGAGAAGCCGAAAAGTGACTGGCCCGATTTGGAACAATATAATCATTAGATTAGCCATCATATAGACCCGAATTTGTAATAATTTGATTTAATAACTATAGTAAACAAAATATCCTCAAAAGTTACCCAACTTTTGTATAATCACCCATATGTATCACATATTGTAGATTAAAATCATTCTTTGAAATGAGACATGAAAACAAAAGCTACAACAACACAATGGATGTTACATAAGTACTTTATAAATAGCAAACATTTTTCCTCAAAAGTGTATGTTTACACCACTTGTTACGTGTGATAACACAAGCACATAAGTGAAAGCAGATAACAAAGAAACTAATTGTCTACTATTTTTAATAGATATTGTCAATTAAAATTCAGAACACATAAAAACAATGTGTCCTTGGTAGAGTTACGCTAACAATACATGTAACAATAGAATATTATATTTACATTGACTGGTCTAACATAATAAATGAAAGTCACTTGTGGTTCCAGGGTGCTAAATTACGTTAGCTAATGTGTTCTTACAAACTTATCATCTGACATATTTTGCTACTTAACTAACTTTTTAGGTTTGTGGTAATTATTTTACTAAAGATATTGCCACAAAAATATAATATTCCAATAACAAAATTATAAGATTACCTATTCTAAACTTCCAAGTTCAAACATTTGTAAAAAAGTCACTTAATATTAATAGTTATTATCTACACATGTAAAAATATAAATAAAAAACAATTTGTTACTTACATCCAGTATCTTTTAACTTGTGTACAGTGGAGGGCAGTATGCGGACACAGCCCAGAAATCCTGAACCTTGTCTTTTGTGTACTTTACGTTGATTCCAGACACTGTAACAAATATGTTTAAATAATGGTTGATAAAAAGTAGTAATAGCTCAGTGGTGAGTGGCATGGACTGATAAGACAAAAGTCGCAAGTTCAAGACCAGTCCCAAGAGGGCTATAATTATATAGCTAGTGACTTTTCTTAAATACATATTTCATATTGTGAACAGTGAAAGTAAAATTGTGAGGAAACCTGCTGGAGAATTCTTCATAAAATGTAATGAGTAGTCTTCCCACCTATTTAGGGTGGCCTAAATGGCCATGAATTCCAACACCATACATGTGATTCCTTTTTCAGCGAATACAAATACATATTTTAATTAGCTAACCTGGAAATTTTACCCAGGACCTCATATATTTCAACCTTAGTATGTTGCAAGAGACAATGAGACCACCTAAGAAGGCGATTTGAAAATCAAAATAAATGTATATAATGATTACATTACATACATTCTAATTTTGATCAAACTGATATTAATCATGTTTGATCAAAATTAGGTCACAAAACTGCCAGCCTATAATTTGGATATTTATTATCATTTTCTTATGTCAAATCAAAATTTTATCTGAAGGACATCCAGATAAATGTTTAGGACACTACCTACCTATCATACTGTAATATCTTCATGCCTAGCTTAATACAGGCAGGCTGGCAGGCAGGTACATTTATTGCAACATGTGATCAAATGTGAAAGGTTTTCAAACATATGAAGCTATATCTGGTGACAGTATTATTATAATTAACATAACATAAGCCTCACACTTATACCCTGAAGGGTTAGGCAGAGGTGCAATTAGTGTATCCAAATTACATTGAGCTTATCATCATCCCATGATGTGATGGGGGAAAACTATCACCATACCATGCATAAATTCCAACTTGGGGCAATTTATGTGTGATTATTCAAAATGAAATCACTTGAGGTCGTCCAACCTGGGATTGAACCTAGGACCTCACAGTTTTCAGCCTTGGTATGCTGCCAGTAGACCTTTAAGTTTAACTATGATTATTTTGTAGTATTTGTTATTATCAAAAAATTTATATAAAATTACTTTAATATTATGTATGCCAGATAGTCAGGAATTTTCTGGTTTCTCATACAACTGTCTATTTCTATTCTAATTTTAAAATATGGCTCTGTCGATTTTTCAATGATTTCACCAATTTTGAGTATTAAATAGTAATTACTAAAAGTCAAAATTAAAACATAAACATCTATGACTCTTTAAAATACATAAACAACGGCTTTTACTAAATTTCTACACGTTTTTCTTTATTATTTAGAAAAATATTAAGTTTAAGTTAATTAGGTGTCAATAGTAGTATTTTTGACAACTCTAGTTTCTAAAAAAATTAAATTAATATTTTTATTTAATACATGTATTTCTTGCGACTATCCCGACCTAAAATCCTGTAATATAAAATTTTGGCTAAATATTTCTGTCCCCAATTTGGCGACCGAATATGTGTAGGATATGAATTACAGGATACTAAACTATTTTAATCATTATGTATGACATTTTGATTAGTACTAGAATATTTATAAACAATAAATGACTCACCTAATGGTAATTCCATCGCCTTTCGTGAGGTACAAATCATAATGTGTATTCCACTTGGGGTCGAGGGTTGCTTTCACCGTGTTAGTTGAGTACACTTGACCACTTCCGTCCACTGAGATTTTCGCAAATGGGTCTGGCAAACCTGCAATAAACATACAAATAAGAATAACAATCACATTACCACTAATTATTCATATTTGGAACAATGTTTCAATTAGCTGCACGTCATGTTATTCTCACCTTGGAAAACACTTTCATTACATTAAATAAATAAAAACAATATTGTAAACAATAATTTCACTTACGAAAAAGATCTCTCCGGACCAAATTCCTTGCACAAAGAACTGAAAGAAAAATAATCGTGGACGTTAATTACTTGGAATGTGATACCCAGAAGCAAAATATTCACACAACTCCCGGAAAGGCATCTTTAAAGCAGTTTTACTCACTCGTTAGCCGTATTTTTTGTGCACCGTATTTTCGGTTGGACATTGGTGTCGACATTTTATATTCTAGTAGTATATCATGGGGCTAAATTTTTAATTTTTTTGTAATTTTACATCACACAATTCGCACATAAACGTCTCAGCCACCATTTTTATTTTATGATTGAGTGAATGGATGAACGGGTTTAAGACGGATGCGGGATGACACTATCAATACAAACATGGATGCATACACAGATAATAATTTTCAGATGGTGCATCCCGGCTAGTTAAAACAATCATAATATATTAGCACGCTACGAACTACAAGTTGTATTTTTCTAGCGTGCTATTTTTTAAGCTAATATAGCGCTCAGGTGCGATTCGTTATAGCCGGTGATGGGTATAAGACATATGCATTCGCATTGCGTCATAAACGTAAATAGCATTATGCCCGTATTTACAAACAACATTAATTCAAGCTCTTTGCCAAGTGGCGAATTCTATATACATGGCTGTTATATTTTAATTTAGCCCCAAAACCTTGCCAATGATGTTTAGAGAAATCGTCACTATGTGTTTGCGCTGACTATGAGGCCTCATGGTAACGTTTATGAATACAGGAATAAATTTCCCTAATTTGTTGACAAAATGTAATTTGCAAATTCTGCAACATTTGATGCGCTTGTGTCAGCAAAAGTAATTACGCGCCGTCTAAGCATACATGGAATTATTTTCAGCTTCAATATTACTATGTTATGTTTTTTCTATGTTAATTATACAGCGCGGCGTTATTTGTAACGAGGATAGAAAATCGATTACCGTACCGATATTGGTCAGATTGCCTTTACATCGAATACGACTAATAAATAAGCGAACGATATTAATTGGCTGATATATTGATTAAGGAATATCACGATTCGTGGGATTACTAATATACGAATACATTGAATATTACTAATATCTTAACGAATATTAATATATTGGTTTCGCTTCTACGGTTTACCAAAGAGGTTAACAATTGAAACTCTAGTTTATTTGTCTCTGATACATCACTACGTTGACACTTTGTGCTCAACCAAATTTTGTTTTGATTGACCACTACATACATTGAATATTTTGCATATTTGTTTACTTTATTGTTTTATATATGCGCTAGAAAGGAAATTATCTTGTTCTATTTTTAAGTTTATTGGTATGCTTTTAAGTGTTTGATATATAAAACCTTAAGTTAGAAGTTAAATTTATCATTGATTTTGAAACTTTTGTGTGTAGATGTAATCTGTTTTTTTTCAAAATATCCTATTTTGTAGTAGTTAGTAGTTCAGGCATTGTTTTACGAATAATTAGCTAGAGTCCCTGGACAGTTGACCTTGCAAAACCATCCATAAAGTGGGTGATAGACGTACGAGCAAGTACGCGTACTTATGGCTCGACGACCTTTTTCGCTTGTGTGTCACCGTAAGTACGCGTACTTTAAAACCGCCGGGCAAAGTCGTCTTTGATCCAACCGGTTCGAAATTTGGTATGGCAGCACTACGAGCCGCGAGGCGCGAGCCGCCACTTTGTTTCGCCAGTTCGTGGACGCGCACGCTTGTCGTGTTTAGATTTTTGCAATTTTTGTTAATTTTGATTCAGAAATTTATACACTGCCTCAGGCATTCTGAAATAATTATGGAAATCTTCCTTCTCTTTATGTAACTCTTACTAAATTCACATATGATAAACGCTCTCTTTTCGTAAGCCAGTTCTTTACCCACACTTTTCGACTTCGTCTATTTTTTTAGTTTTTAAAATGTAATACGATATAATTCCTAAATAACACAAAGCTTCTTCAGTCGACGACCGCGACATCGCAATACAGAATGAGTAAGCTTCACGTGTGTCACTAACGTCGAGCCGAGCAAGTTCGCGATCTTAAAAACCGTGTAGGTAGTTTAAGTTCGTACGTCTATCACCCACTTTAGTAATAATTTAAAATGTGGGCTCCACAAGAAACGGGACATCGGTCAAGGCTTGACAAAATTAAGAAATGTGATAGGTTTTATCCCCTTTATATAAATAACAGAACTATTTATAACAAATCATCAGTAAAATGGTATTTTAAATCTGTAAAAAATGAATATAAACGCGAAAGTTATACTACTATTTTGAGAAAATGAATTCAAATCATGAAATTAGTATTATTGAATTAAATATACTGAAGACTGAAAAACAAATGTACCGCTAAATAGGCATAGGGTGCCTGTGTCTGTCTAAATAGGCATAGGGTGTATGTCTGTATCTGTCTGTGTGTATGATAAACTTAATTTAATGCTGAACAATGTAGCCTAAATAAAGTTTGTTAATTTCCAATTCATTAAATAAGTAACCAAGTCCAATTTCAAAAGTAAAGTAATAAATCACAGAATATACTTACTTATACATAGTATGTATTAATTAATGTATGTACCATAATACAAAGAAGCATAAAATATGATGTATAATTTAGTTTTGGTTAGTTTTCCATAGGTGGCATGATAATATGTTAACACACTTTAAATGTGTTTGTATACACGCACACATGCGCAAACGCGCACACGGACGCACACTCGCACACGGACGCACACTCGCAAACGGACGCACACTCGCACACAGACGCACCCGCGCACACGGACGCATACGGACATTTTAACTAGACTTGCCTTCGAGTCTGGGGGGCAATTGCCTCGGTTGCCCTTGAGCCGCGCCTGGTTTTGATAAATACAGAACACAAATATATTATTGTCTCCATTGATAACCACTGCGGTATCTGTCAGTTTTATGTTACATTTCTAGCTGTGTTATAGTGACATTGAGTACCGCTGCCCTTTATTTAGGACAATGCAGCCGATATTGATAGTCCACGGCGGTGCTGGGGACATCCCACAGAGTCGAGTTAAAGGTAAATTAGACGGTGTTCGAGTAGCCGTGAAGGCGGGCTACCACGTACTCCAGAATGGCGGCAGTGCTCTCGACGCAGTTGAAGCAGCTGTTGTTGCCATGGAAAAAGACGAGAATTTTAATGCAGGTGAGTATTTAATGTGTTATTATTTTCTTTCACCTTTTAAATAAGTCACATATTCGTCAAATGTACCAAATACAATAGCGATAATTGAAAAGTGGATGTAACTATCCACTAGGTGGTATAATTGATCCTTCATACGCGGGAGGAGGCTGTCTACCACCGCTTTGTCTATTTCTGCCGTGCGTATTCACTGTTGTGTTTCGGTTTGAAGGACATTGAAGCAAGTGAAATTACTCGGCATTATGAGACTTAATATCCCATAACACGAGCGGACGAACGCAGTCTACTGCCATGCAGTGTTTTGTAATTTATGGTTCTGTGTGATTTTGTTTCTGTTTATTGGCATGCGTAGGCTGACCTTCAGGCTAGCGACTTGCTTGTTTGGACTAATAAACAAAATGTTTACATTCATGATATTATTATATGTAGAATTGTAGATATGCAATAAGACATTAGGTAATATTATTTGTTCGTCTTTTCAAGGTTATGGATCCGTGTTGAATCTCCGTGGCGAAGTGGAAATGGAAGCCAGTATTATGAGCGGGACAAATCTTGACGTGGGTGCAGTCACACTAATCAAGGACTTCGCTCATCCTATAAGTATCGCGCATAAAGTTCTAACCGACTCGCCACACTCCTTAATAGGCGGAGAAGGCGCTAAACTGTTCGCATTAGATAAGGTAAGTCAATAAATTATTATCAAGGTTTGTTTAAAGTAATAAAATAATATCAGCTCTGTATTATATTATTTTACTGTGAACTGCCGTACAGTTCTGTATTATATTATGTTATTGTGAACCGTCTTACTGCTGGGCACGGCCCTCGTCGACTAATTAAATAAGGCCTTGAACCACGCTCACCTAATCCGTATTACGGCTAAATTTAGTCACTTCACCCGCCCATTACGGCTTCCGTTCATATTTAGTCTTTGAATAACGGCAGCGAGAAAATTTTTATAAACGTCAATTTTTGACACTTTCTATTTCAGGGCTTCTCAACAATTCCTCCAGAGTCTTTGATAAGTGAAAACGCAAAAGAGGCTCTGAAGAATTTTTTAAAACATGGTGAATTTGGTAGAACTGAAATAGGCGTTATGGATGAGGTAGGTAACAGTCATTTATCCATATATTTGTCGCCCGAAGTTTGTAAATAGGTATGTAAATTCAGCATCTCAGAAGTATACTTTTTTGGCGCGGGAAAAATCCATGTTACGGATACCTGCCTACCCAAGGGTGGAGAGATCGTTATGCCGGACTAACCGGCCTTTCGACCCAGTACATATACGAGTAACGAATACCTACCAGTAGCTCGAATGGATTTTCCCACGACGCCGGTATAATGATTCAAACCCCTTCAATGGCTTCCTTCGGCACATATAGGCCGGGGGATCGGGATATACCCGGATTTCTGCTCGTACAAAAAGAATAATATTTCTGCGCGCTGCCTTTGAGGCTTAGATGGCCTAGCACAAATAGGCACCCTCGGTGTCTTCTGCAGCATGCACGGCTCCCCAATCCCCAGGACGCACCTCAGAAACATAATGGCGTAAGTCATAAATAAGTAGAAGTGTCAGTAATCTTTGCTTATAAATACGAAGAGCGATGATGATGGTATAAAGCAGTTATACCATTAAAGTGAATAATTATGTTCGAGTTACTAAACACTGGACATTGGGGTTGCCAATAAGTGTGGCTTTCAACGTGGTACGGAGTGGGTACTTACCCACTATACGTATATGACTTACACCAGTGTGCTTCTGAGGTGATGAATTATTTGTGATATTCAGGGAGGTGTAGGAACTGTGGGTGCAGTTGCCGTGGATGCCAAAGGCCATGTCGCGGTGGCCACGAGTACAGGCGGCATGAGCGGCAAGGCTGTCGGTCGCATTGGAGACACGCCTCAGATCGGCAGCGGGACTTACGCGGATGATAACATTGGCGGAGTTTCTACCACTGGTACTTGTTTATTGTTATCATAGTTGCAATTTTGTTATATGACAGCCTCCGTGGCGCAGCCGGCGAGTAGCCGGCTGTGAGGCGAGAGGCCGCGGGTTCGATCCCCGCACCGAGACAAATGTTTGTGAGATCCACAAATATATTATGTTTCGGGGTCTGGGTGTTGTGAGACCGAAAGTCTCTCGTAGTTCCTGATACCCACGACACAAGACTCGTATCTTACTGTGGGGTTAGGGCTATCTATGTGATTGTTGGGTGTATTTATTATTTATTTACATATTTTGGAGTATAACTCCGTAGGTGTATTAAATTATGGAAAATTAAACACATAACTGTGTATTTCATGTAGACAACAATTAAATTTTTTCATTATGTAATATATTTGAATGTGAAGTATAAATCTAAGTTAACAGATTTGCGCTCCCTCAATCCTTATTCAGTCATTAAACATTTTATTATCAAAGATGGTAGACAATTTAATACCTACAGAAATGCGTTATCCCGGCTTAATGCCAGGGTCCGCCTTCCTACTTAAACGCCTCCACCTCGCCCGATCTTGAGCATCCTCTATAGTGAGACCATTGGCTCTCATGTCTCCCTCCAATACGTCAAGCCAACGCTTTTTGGGCCGTCCACGGGATCGTACCCCTAATACGATCTGGCTCAGGCACCTGCGACCGACGGACTCCTGTGGTTTCCTCAAAACATGGCCAAACCACCTTAAGCGACATTCTTGGAGTTTATCAGCCACGTCGCGGACACCAAGGCTGCCGCGGATGTACTCGTTACGAATACGATCTAATCGTGTAACATTGCACATCCACCGCAGCATCTTCATCTCCGCGACATGGATTTCTCCGACATGGCGCTTGAGGGCCGGCCACGTCTCGCACCCATACAGGAGTACAGGCCGAATGATGGTCTTGTAGATGAGACCTTTAAGTCTCATCGGCATCTTTCGGTTGCAAGTAACGTACAGAGTCTATACGAACACTTTGTGGAAATCTTTAACTCAATATAGTGTACTTGGACTTTTGCACGAGTAGCGTGCCGTCGTCGCTTAGTGCTTTAGTTGCACCTGTGGTTACCGCTTCAAGGATACAGACGTGATGATTATATTTTTTTTATTGCAGGACATGGAGAATCCATATTGAAATACTGTCTAGCTCACAGTATTATAAAACTTATGGAAGCCAATATTGATGCCGATACGGCTACGAGAAAAGCTGTAGAGGGTAAATGTACATAATATTTAAATGGTATCAAAAGTATGTTTCGCTCGCCTTTAGATCTGGGATGCGATCAGGTCGTTGATGAATGATGGTACATACATAAAAAGTGGTAGAGCCACGCAGCACGTTGTAGATAGTGTACTTATTCCATCAGCCAGTTCCAGAAATGTAAATAAATATCTACCCACTTTTCAGTCAACTCTATGGTATTTCGTGTATTAACAGGTCTAAAAAGAATTATTTGTAAAGTGGGTTCATTTGTTTACATTTCTAGAATAAGTTTGGTGAATAGACTATAGTTGTGTCTATGACACTAAAATACCAGCTCGAATATCGTGGTGCAGCCGGTGTTCTGTATGTACCGTGATTTGATTTCAAGAGATTTGATTTTTCAAAAAGGTTCTATAATTTCCTATGAGGTCGGAAACGCAATCATGATTCTTCTAGTATTATAGATGTTCTTCCAGTAGCGGCTCCACTTGTTCGTTTTCCGGTATCTGCTTTAAAAAAAGGATTCCAAATATTTATGTTGTTTTGAAAAAAGATCATGTTTTATACTTTTTCAGGAATGACGACCCGGTTGCAAAACACGGCTGGCGCGATCACCCTATCGAAGAACGGTGATGTTGGAGTTCATTTCAGCTCTAAGAGAATGTCATGGGCTTACGTGAAAAATAATACGATATTTTATGGCATTGAACATGATCAAGTTTTGGAGGAACCTTATTCTTCTTAAATCTTTCGTTATGAATATACCAATAAATATATTTACAATCAGAATATATATATTTACAAAACATTACTATAAAAAGTAATACATTATTACAAAATTAATATAGTGCTCGTTATTAACATTTTACATCGTGTCCTAGGTCTGTGCCCCCGAGACAGCAATGAACTCTGGGCTAGTGTGTGAATCTTTAGCCTATCGTTCAACACATAATATTGGTCTTGATTTGTGTAGTCTCGTCATGACGCATGGTCCATTGAGTATTCTGGCTTTAGGACTACGCAGCATATGTGCATTATACATGTAGATACTGAAATCGGTTTGCAAGACGCTGGCGATTGGTGTGCCGCATGCGAGATTTTCTTCACATTCGATCATTCACATCGTATTTCATCGTTCTTGAAATACCTATCACATATGATTAGGCTAGATCTTTTTGCCTTCCCAATAAAAAGGAAAATTTTATAAAAAAAAAGATAATATTGTTCAGATACGTAGTATCTCTAAGTAGTCTGCATATATACTAGCAGACTCGGCCACGCCTTGCTGTGGCTGAGGTATATGTTAAATGATATTGTAGTAAGCTATTCAATATAGTATGCGCCATCTATTAGATACTTACTCAATCCAGCCCTTAAATTACCTTACACTGTCATCTATTAGAATCTTATGGAACTCATAGATAATTATAACTCTAATTTGAAATAAAAAACATTGCGACTATAAATTGAGATATAAACTAGGTAGCCTATCTCTCAGGTTGGATCAAACTACAAAAAAAAAAACAAAATAAAACAGTTTGCAAAATTTGGTGGAAATCGGTTCAGTAGTTTAGGAGTTCATCGCGGACAAACAACGTGACACGAAATTTTTTATATGTAAAGACTAGCTGTTCGCGTTCTTCGTACTTCGTCCGTGTGGTATTTTTTTTCCTAAAATAAAAGTAGCCTAAGTCCCGTCAAAATCAGTCCAGCCATTCCAGAGATTAGCCGAAACAAACAGACAGACAAACAGACAAATATTGTAAACAATGTTGTTTTAGTATATCTACCATGTATACATTCAAATGCACTTGGTAAAAATCTGTTATTTTAATATTACAAATTAATTAAAGGTTGCCTGGAAGAAATTGGCGTTAGCGATAAGGCCGCCAATTGTACTTCTATTTGTTATCTTAAATTGTCTGTGTTGTATTTTCAATACCTTTTGTGTGATGTATGTATAATAAAGTTAAATAAATAAATTACAAACACACTCCAATTTTATTTATTTGTATAGATAAGTGTATAATCTATGGTCTGCATTCCCTTAGTAATCTGTGGTAGTCTGTGTTGTTCAGTGAAGTTCTCCGCAGTTCTCTGCTAAAAGAAATATCGTGCTGTGGTGAAGTTATATTAAATAATTCTGTGATAACGATATTGTCCATTAAACCACTATTTTCATTACCAAATCTGAATAAAGTTCGTAGTTCTATTTGCTTAAAAGTTCAATGGATTAATTGTTATACCAATGAATAAAGACAATGTTAATCAACGCTAATATACCGCTCCGCTTTAAGCCAGCGGAGTTTCAATGTTTTAACTGGATATATAATCTATCCCCGTGTTTTCCTATACATGCGTCGAAAATTAAAATCATAAATGATCCCAAGACTTTTTATGAGGCTCTATACGAAAGGTTTTGGAATGCTAAGCGTAGAATATCAATAGCTAGTCTGTACATTGGCACAGGATGTTTAGAAAAACGACTTTTGGAGGTTACAAAAGACAATGTATTGAGTAAAAAGGATTTGAAGCTCAGTGTGCTTCTGGATAACCAAAGAGGCACTCGAGGGGTCGAAAACTCGGTGACGTTGTTACAGGAATTAATAAATGACGCTTCTGAACAATGTAGAGTTAGTTTGTACCAGACTCCACGTCTACAGGGTGTATGGTCTAAAATTCTTCCATCCCGATACAATGAGCTAGTTGGCCTTCAACACATGAAGTTGTACATAGCAGATGACTCAGTGATACTGAGTGGAGCCAACTGTTCTAATGACTACTTTCAACAAAGACAGGATCGATATATTGAAATACAGGATGCCGACCTTGCAAATTTTTATAGTGAAATTATAGGTATGATGGCTGTAAGTTGTTTATATGTTCCTTTTTATTTTTTATATAGGTTTTTTTTTCTTTTATGGCATAGCCTGGCAAACAAGCAAGTGGGTCTTCTGGTAGTAAGTGATCTCCACTGCCCATGTACGCCTACCATACTATATAGGCGCGTTGTCGACCTTAAAGGGAAAGGATAATTAAGGCATTGGGAAGGGACTTGAGCCTCTGGACTCACTCACTGTTCAGCAAGCTGCTACTTTTTGTTGGTTTTTTGTTGGATAGTGGTAATGACTCAGTCGTTATGACCTATTCATGCTGTAGACAAAACTGTGTACAGTGTGAGTCTACCAATCATAAAATCAATTCTTTATCAAGTAGGTAGTAGTATTTATATCATATAGAATTATATGCATATAACATAAGTAAAATAAAAATTTGTTATTTACATTTATGATGCCTTTACCAAATTAATTTTTTTTATATTTTATTTTCATAATTATTTTTATGAAACTCCAAAATTCTAAATAATATTATCTATAATCTAAAAAAATTAATGCTATATTTGATTCTAGATGAGGTGAGCAATTATAGTAAAGAATGCCTTGGAAATGATATAATTAACTACAAGCATGACAAAGCACAAATGATCCAAGAACTCAACGAAAAGATACTCTGCCATATTGAGAAGTGGAAAAACAGACAGTCTCAAAAAATCTCAGCATTAAGTGTTAACAGTAGTGAGTTTATTGTTTGTTACATTCAATTGAACATTTAAAAAGCATAGTTGAGTACTTTTTTTTTTACGCTGATCAATAATTTAATTAATACCCAAAAATAACTGTATTTTATAAATAAGCTCAAAAATAAATAAGTTAATAAGAACTACTAATTGAGTAAATTGGAAGGAATACACATCTGGAAAAGGGGTTAAGTTAACCATCATTACAGTGTAAGGGGGATTGGTGAGAATTAATTAATACTACTAGTATTGATTGTGGCCTAATTTTTTAATTGTTTTTAACTATATTTTGCTTATTATTTTCTTTTGCATTTAAAGTAATGTACAAAACTGGTGGTGAACATTGGTATAGGCCAATGCCCAGCTATGAACAAGTATTCATTGAGAATGATGATTATAAAATAATACAACGGAAACTACCTATCTTATTATTATTATAATCTGTGGGTATTCCATATTGTATGAATTGCCTATGTAGACACACTAACTACTGTGCTCCTAATCTTACTTATGCTTCATTGTATAATTTCAGAAAGTAATGTGGATACATGGATATTCCCCTTGATACAAATGGGTGAATTCAACATCACCCAAGATGAGCAAGCCACTAGAAAATTTCTTCAATCAGCTTCAAAAGGCTCATACATACAACTTGCCACTGGATACTTTAATCTCACAAATCAGTATGCAGACACTTTGTTGAAAGAATGCAAGGCGAATATAAGTTTATTGATGGCACATCCAAATGTAAGTAGTGTTTTGTTTGTGTTTGAGTTACTAACTGGCCCTATTGGTTTCATCCTCGTGGATGCTCCAATCTCATGGGTCATAGTGTGATGTTATATAGCAAAACAAATATCATTTTTCAAAAGTTACATGATATCAAAAATGTGAAACAAGGATTATATAGGTAGAGATAACAAAGGTTTATTGTTTATAGGTCTTTATGTAATAATATTAATGCCTTGCTTTATTTTTACAATCCATATTAATTGTATTATTAGCCTTTAACATATCTTATAAGAGCTTATTTTTGGCTTAGCCATTTTACAAGGTCTCTCATATGTGAGAGGCCATCTGGGTTGGTGCTACCGATTCGTCTATGTCTACTGCCAAGCAGCAGTGTGTAAGCCCTGTTAGGTTTCAGTTTAGATAACATTGAAGCTGGTGAAATTACTGGGCATTAGGAGACTATACAACTCATGTCTGGGTGATGAACATAGTCCAGTGCCATGTAGTGCTTTGTAATTCAAGGTTCTGTGTGGAGTTGCTTATGTTATGGGCAGGTGTGGCGCTTAATATTAGATGAACGACTAGCTTGTTTCATTATTCAGGCTTGTAAAGAAAATAATAAAAACAATATAAAGAAATTATCAATGGTAATTAATCAATATTTTTTTATGTTCAGGCAAATGGTTTTCTCGGCGCTGCCGGTCCTGCCGGTGGTATACCGCATGCATATTCACTAATAGCCAGAAAGTAAGTTTGCAAGAGCATACCACTGTAAAATTAAATACTACTTAAACAATGTAGCATACATAGGTACTAGATAATTCTGTACTGTTATATTAGTGTAATTGTTCCCGCATATTTTAAAATTTAGCAATTAGATTTGCAAATTGCAGCTATGGGTATATTTGGCGTGGGGTCCAGATGGTAATCAGTGCTGTGTCTCTGTAGTGTATACTGAGCTAGACCTTCTACCGCATATATTGTAGTAAATTTGTGCTTTTATAAATGGATTTTTTTTTTATTTGCTGTGCTATATGTATGTATGTGTATTTAGAAAAATAAATAGATAAGTAGTATTAACTTGGATATTGTGACTCAAGAGCCAAATGTATTTTTCTAGGTTCTGGGAAAAGGTGGTTGATTCAAATCAAGCAAGCAGAGTCAGGATGATGGAGTATGAGCGACCAGGGTGGACTTTTCATGCTAAAGGATTGTGGTAGCTATTTTATTTTAGTAATGAATTCACGTCAAAAAGGGCATTCTATACAGGAATGTGCACATGTTAACGTAACTAGGCCCTGGCATCAAAGGCAACGTCATGTCAATATTTATTTTTACCTTTTAGAACTTAAAAAACGAAAAAAGCGCCAATGACTTTAGCTTAGACGCCGTGCCACATAAACATGAGTTCTGTCATGTGTAAGGTGAACACTATTAGTCCAACTTTTAGCTAGTAGAGATCATTAAAGATTATTTTGATTCTAAGGTACTATCCACCGGGAAGTGGCGCTCCATGGGCGACAATAGTTGGTTCGGCCAACCTGGGTGAGCGGTCGGTTAGGCGAGATCTCGAAGCACAAGCTATGATCTTTACAACGTCACCAGATTTACAAGTAAGAACAATCTAATATTCATATTATAATTTCTGTGACAAATTTTACATTCTGCAGCATTTATTGTAATTAATTGTGTTAATATTGTAATAATACCTTATAACGGGTGTAAAGCGACCACTTCCGAAACGGTCATACAACACTACCTATCTTAACATAAACGGAAAACGCCATTCCTTTGCTTTTTATTTGCCATTTAAAAAAAATAAGCCGGCAATGTAAAGCGTACTAATATTAAAGTCAAGGTCAGTCATCCCCGCGCGTATACCGCTTCATGTGGATAAGCTGTTACGGGCAATCTGGTTGCCGATTATATTTTGGCTTTGTTTCCGTAGGAACGTTTTCGTCAAGAGTCCTTACTACTACACAAACATGCTTCGGAATGCAGCGCACAATTACAGAAGAGAGAAACACCACTCTGGGTGCGCGCCACAGTCGGCCTTTTTAGAACTTATTTTTAAAGTATTTAGCGACAAAATAACACAAAACAGTATTATTTGTTACCCCAAACAAGTTTTGCTATAAGACATTCAGAAGGCAGAATACATTGCATGGGTTGTTGAAATGAAATGGAACCAATGCTATATGGATGCCATGCTTACTTATTACTAGGTTGTATGTTTATGCAGATTTTTATCAGAGTTATGTTTTATTGTATATTATGTCGAATGTGTGTTGATTGTGTGCTTGTTATGTTTTGTTACAATAAAGTGATTTGTATGTTTATTGGAATTTTATTTAAGAAATAAATAAACAAAATAGTTTTCTAATTTTTTAATTATATTCTTATTTTCAATCATATAATCACATAATTATAATTATCTCGATTCACACTTAAAACAATTTTAAAATAAATTAAATGAAAAACACTCTGCAATAATTTATACAAGTTCAGTCATTTTGAGACATTTGATTAGAACTAAAGTATACAATCAAATTTACAATAATAGGAATCAGGCACATTATTAATAAAACTATAACTACTAGTAAGTAGTAAGAAACACTGGTTACACTTTCATTTTAGTAAATAGATAAAATGCGAATGATTATATTGGAAATGGACGCATTCACATTACACAAATTAATATAATTAAAATAGCAATCAATTGATCCCATAATATAAAATAAAATAAAAACTCACTTTTGAGCATAATCACTACTGATTAAAATAATCAATGCAATTGAGCAATTTATACTTACATAACAATCAATCGGACAAAATCAACTACTGAGGCATATTATTTTCGTTCTGAGCAAACATTCTATTAAAATTGTATGAAATCAGTATGAATAACCGTTGAAAACAGAGTTTTATATCTTTCGTGCATGGACGCCATTTTATTTCTAATCTTTGGTGTGTCGGGCACAACTACGCCGGGCGACGTTACCCACTCAGCCAGACGCGGTTTTACGAAAGCAACTTGTTACAAAATACTGGGTGTAATGACGTCGCCCGGTCCACTCTGGAACGCTGCAGTGGTTGTGTCGCGGTAACGCCTTCATCCTATACACTACGGACGCTGACAGTAGGTACAAAAATAGTTCACCTATTCAATACAATTACCACTACTTAACAATTAAAGTGTCGCGAGGAGGCCCTTGTATATTGAACAGCAACATGGACTAAGTTCTATTATGAACATTTATAAATTTTGTAAACAGTACACCATCGTAACAGACACGATGCGTGTAATAAATCGGACATCGACAGACCTCCTCGATTTTAATACTACTTATAGCGAATCACACTAAGGAAATTGACTAGGCGTTTTGTGGTTGGGACGCACCGTTTCCGTAAACTTATAGGTTTAGGCTTCGATGTAAAAATGTTCGACTCGCAAACTAAACATAAACTGGAGCACTCGGCACTCGTGACTCATACGAAAACTACAAGCGACCTCATTTAAATTAAATCACTAATAATGTTTAGTTTCGATGTGTGGCATCTACATCCGTCGCGTCGACGCACCCAGTAAAAGGGTGTGTACGAGTTTACACAAAGCCTAAGAGTGAAGTGTCGGGAGTGGTGTGAGTGGTGTTGTGATCAGGTCAGAAGCCGGCTATGGGCGGCGGGTCGGGCGGCATGTAGTGCAGCTCGTCCGCGGGCGCGCTGAATATGTTGTAGAGTACTGCGAACAGTGTGCACGCGGCGTACGCCCCGAGCGCCGCCCACCACAACAGGCGCTCCCAGAGACGTTGCTGCGCGTGCTTCAGTACGAGCAGACCGATCGTCAGGCCGGCCAGCGCGCCGGCCACGTGCGCCGCGTACGATACCGGCGGCACCTCCTGACAACGTACACAAACATACTATATAACACTTTGACAAATAATCAGTTTGAGTGGCTTGATATCATATCTTTATATATATAATTCTTCTGTGAGTGTGTATGTTCCTGAACTTCTCTTAAACGACTGGACCGATTTTGATGAAATTTTTTGTGTGTGTTCAAGGGGATCTGAGAATGGTTTAGATTCACAATTTTGTCCGCTGGACAATGTTTTTTTTATTAATTTTTAATTTATTAGTAGTTGTTGAGTTGTCGTTGCGAAGCTTGCCGTGATGACGGGTCGTATAGCGTCTAGACTGGACAGGGACAGGACAGGGACAGGACAGTGAGACAGGACAGTGAGACAGGAAAGTGAGACAGGACAGTGAGACAGGACAGTGAGACAGGACAGTGAAACAGGACAGAGAGACATGACAGAGAGACAGGACAGTGAGACAGGACAGTGAGACAGGACAGTGAGACAGGACAGTGAGACAGGACAGTGAGACAGGACAGTGAGACAGGACAGTGAGACAGGACAGTGAAACAGGACAGAGAGACATGACAGAGAGACAGGACAGTGAGACAGGACAGTGAGACAGGACAGTGAGACAGGACAGTGAGACAGGACAGTGAGACAGGACAGTGAGACAGGACAGTGAGACAGGAAAGTGAGACAGGACAGTGAGACAGGCCAGTGAGACAGGACAGTGAGACAGGACAGTGAGACAGGACAGTGAGACAGGACAGTGAGACAGGACAGTGAGACAGGACAGTGAGAGGACAGTGAGACAGGACAGTGAGACCGGACAGTGAGACAGGACAGTGAGACAGGACAGTGAGACAGGACATTGCGACAGGACAGTGAGACAGGACAGTGAGACAGGCCAGTGAGACAGGATAGTGAGACAGGACAGTGAGACAGGACAGTGAGACAGGACAGTGAGACAGGACAGTGAGACAGGACAGAGAGACAGGACAGAGAGACATGACAGAGAGACAGGACAGTGAGACAGGACAGTGAGACAGGACAGGACAGGGACAGGACAAGACGGGGACAGGACGGGGACGGGACGGGGACGGGACGGGACGGGGAAAGGACGGGGACGGGACGCGGACAGGACGCGGACAGGACGGGGACAGGACGGGGACGGGACGGGGACAGGACTGTCCAACCGGAGGGAGGTGGGAGACGACCTGACTTAGGTCGTCGAAGTCAATTAAATGTGCGACGGGCTACCTCACGTGCAATGGCGCAGTACCTCACTTAATTGCATTTAATGTAAATAAAACATTTGTATTAAGTTTTGACCACATTTTACACAAATATATTATGTAGGTGATACGAAGTTCACCGGGTCATCTAGTCTTTATATATATAATTCTTCTGTGAGTGTGTATGTTCCTGAACTTCTCTTAAACGACTGGACCGATTTTGATGAAATTTTTTGTGTGTGTTCAAGGGGATCTGAGAATGGTTTAGATTCACAATTTTGTCCGCTGGACAATGTTTTTTTTATTAATTTTTAATTTATTAGTAGTTGTTGAGTTGTCGTTGCGAAGCTTGCCGTGATGACGGGTCGTATAGCGTCTAGACTGGACAGGGACATGACAGGGACAGGACAGTGAGACAGGACAGTGAGACAGGAAAGTGAGACAGGACAGTGAGACAGGACAGTGAGACAGGACAGTGAGACAGGACAGTGAAACAGGACAGAGAGACATGATAGAGAGACAGGACAGTGAGACAGGAAAGTGAGACAGGACAGTGAGACAGGACAGTGAGACAGGACAGTGAGACAGGACAGTGAGACAGGACAGTGAGACAGGACAGAGAGACATGACAGAGAGACAGGACAGTGAGACAGGACAGTGAGACAAGACAGTGAGACAGGACAGTGAGACAGGACAGTGAGACAGGAAAGTGAGACAGGACAGTGAGACAGGACAGTGAGACAGGACAGTGAGACAGGACAGTGAGACAGGACAGTGAGACAGGACAGTGAGACAGGACAGTGAGACAGGACAGTGAGACAGGACAGTGAGACAGGACAGTGAGACAGGACAGTGAGACCGGACAGTGAGACAGGACAGTGAGACAGGACAGTGAGACAGGACATTGAGACAGGACAGTGAGACAGGACAGTGAGACAGGCCAGTGAGACAGGATAGTGAGACAGGACAGTGAGACAGGACAGTGAGACAGGACAGTGAGACAGGACAGTGAGACAGGACAGTGAGACAGGACAGTGAGACAGGACAGTGAGACAGGACAGGACAGGGACAGGACAAGACGGGGACAGGACGGGGACGGGACGGGGACGGGACGGGACGGGGAAAGGACGGGGACGGGACGCGGACAGGACGGGGACAGGACGGGGACGGGACGGGGACAGGACTGTCCAACCGCAGGGAGGTGGGAGACGACCTGACTTAGGTCGTCGAAGTCAATTAAATGTGCGACGGGCTACCTCACGTGCAATGGCGCAGTACCTCACTTAATTGCATTTAATGTAAATAAAACATTTGTATTAAGTTTTGACCACATTTTACACAAATATATTATGTAGGTGATACGAAGTTCACCGGGTCATCTAGTGTCTGTATATATCTGTCATCAAGCAGTTTCTACGACTTTAAAAACAATTAAATAACTGGGCATTAGAAAATTCTTATGTGTGCGAGCGTTGTGCTTCGCAATATTTGTAATTAGTTAAAAATGCTGGGTGATGTTGCTATTATTTTTGAGCAGGCGTGTCGATTACACCTCACCTCACGAAGGAGCGACTTGCTCGCTCATCATTTAGTTGCAGAAAAAATACTGTTTTGTGTCAGACTTCTTATGAAAATTCGATAAAAAATATATTACGGACTAACCTTTGTATATCTGGCGTGCACGGCAAAGCCGACGTCGCAAGAGGCGACTGCGAGCGCTGCCACCAGTCTCACGGCGCCGTACCGCATGGCGTGGAAGTTGAGGAGAGCGTTGGCCAGGTGCGCGGCCAGCAGGGCGTACACTCCGCCGGAGGCACCCGCCAGGCACACGTCGGGGTCCAGCACCGACGCGGCCAGCGAGCCTCCCAGCACCCCGGCCAGGTACACCGCGGCGCAGCGGAGTGCACCGTGCACCATCTCTAGAGGTAGCCCGACCTGACATACAATTACAAATAGTTCAAATACACTGTCACTACTTAAAGTTGTTCCGTTTAAGATGACCAATACATCATCAGTGGTTAACGGTTATGAATTGCTTGAAGCGTAGTTTAGAAGCCGTTTTCGAAATCTACGCTCGCGGTATTCTTTAAGGTGACAACGTTCGGTTCAAAGGTTGTTGTAGTACATTACACGAGCTTTGTTTTAAATGCCTAAATGACAGACGGCTAGGTCGCACGTCTGGTGGTTAGCAAAACGCATGGCCATTGGAAATAGCAACATCACACTGAAATTTGTTGCATGGCGCTGAACTCAAACTTTCAATTTATTTATGATAAGTACAAAATTATTAATCAAATAAAAACGGGTTGAAGCGGATTATAGTGTGTTAAGTACTCACGGCTAGTTGTACAAGAAGGTTGAACGCTAGATGCAGCCAGCCCGCGTGGACCACGCTGTAGGTAAGGAAGCGCCACAGTTCGCGGCGACGATCGGGCCGGTACACGAGCGGCGAGTCCACGGGCACGGGCCCCGCGGCCGCCGCCATGCCGCCGGAGCCCCACGCGTACCAAGCGAATACGCCCAACTGCACAAAAACATACAAATTTATCATTACTTGTCATATAAGTAAGGTTTATTTTATGCGAGCACGGCGAAGTAACTGCACTACAAGACTGCACTCTTCGGAGAGGAAAGAAGCAAATCGAGGGGCCTGCGACAGGACAGGCGGATGACCGATGCAGGCACAATAATACAAGAATGTATCCCTGTACCCGCCCCAACCAACCATAAAGTCATGTCGCAAGCCCCTCGGGAGAACCGGATATGCACTGGCTGACCCTGGAACGCGACCCACACAAGGTGGGTCACTATGGCAGGTTTTAACACCATTGTACAGTGGTCGCTATCCGGTCGTATACGAATATTTTCCCACCAGCAAAATACAACAATACACAATCCAGGTAATATATCATGCACCTATTAAAGTACTGGCCGCCACAGTCAATCAATCGGGGCGCATATAATTGCCGCGCATTGCCGAGTAATTTCACTGGTTTCAATGGCTTTATAACCGAAACCTAATAGAACTGCTTACATCCTAGAAGGCTACCCTAGGCGGTGGTACCAACCTGGACGGCCTTTCGCATACGAGGAGTATATCTACCACCTATCTAATGCCAATATAGGTATAGTCGAATTAGACACGTAAAGTGAAAATAAAGGGATACGGGCTTATAGTCTCCCTCTTCCGTTTTCTTTCCACTATTTGCCTATGTCGTTTTTAAAATGAATTATCACAACTCGGTCGGTAAACACCTTTATATGCCTATAGACAGTTGGTTATTTTACCTTTAAGTTAATATTTAGGACCGATTCTATACGCTGGAGACACAAATCGTATGTTTCGTAAAATCAATAAGTTTCCTGTCTGGCCGCGCCACGCCGGCATGATTAACTAGTAGAGTCATAAACATGCTTTACATTAAATTGTTTCAAAACATCTATTGCGACTTTTTAATAAATAGGAATGAATAGTGAATAATTTGCGTAATTATTGACGTTTTAGTGCATTATTCATTGAGGGAAAACCGTTAGTAAGAAAGCTGACGTGCGTAAGCGGCCCGCTGCCGGCCGGCACGTCTCGGTAACCGTGCAATGTGTTTGGAGCTCTCTATGACGGCTGAGTGTCGTAACTTGTAGGACGAACCGCCAGCCACAAGTCTCGGCGCGAGTACGAGTGTGTCATGTGTGGCACGCGGGCGCGGCGCGGCGCGGCGCTGCGTCGGACGCGCCGATTGCCGTGATTCACGTAAACCGCTTGTTTGCACGGATGTGAAATCCGCTATTACAAATTTTAATTAACCGTAGTAACTGGAGCGGGCATTCAAGCGGTACTAGGCGCGTAGAAAGTGATGATGACAATGCTTTTTTGTTTTTTTTTTACCATATGCGTCGCGTACATATTTAAAATACGCGTTGAAAGATCAATATGCAGTAGGCACAAACGATTTAGTTTAAAATTTAAACAGTAGAAATCATGAAATGATAGGTACAGAAAAGAAACGCGAATAGATGTATGTGCCTGTATTGGTATGTATGTATGTGCCAGTATGGGTATGTATGTATGTGCCTGTATGGGTATGTAATAAGTATGTATGTACCTGTATGCGTATGTATTTATGTGTACGTACGTGCGCACATGCACGCATATAATATACGCTAATATACGCTTTTGTGATGAGTTAAAAACGTACGACACTTCAAAACATAAAATAGATGGCAATGTTTAATTTATCTATTATCTGTATATCGGTAACTACTACTTATTAATTAATCTGGGAACAACGGTGTGGGTTTTACAGTTATTTATGTATATTTAATAATTGTAATTATATTTAAGGCAGACTGTACATCTGTTTATCGTTCAAAATAAAAAAGATACATATAAAATAGGCAATTTTTAATGTGGCCGCTGATTATTATTTTTTAATTATTATTAGCCGATATTTTTTATGGATTTTAAGTACCTATGAAAGAGAGACGAATTCATGAAAGCATAGGCTAATTATTATTAGAAGATTCAGCACTATGATATATCTATCTCAATCATCATAAAACGGTCAATTATTATGTGCTCACCTCTAGCAGAGTTACGCATATGATGAAGAGGGGTGGTGGACAGCACGTGTACCGCTCCTGGTAGTACTTGCGATCCCGCTCCTCGGGGAGCATCTCCATCGCCACTAGATGCACCATCCTATAAACATAATAAAACATAAATAACTATCATCATAACATTAAAACTATTTTCATAAATATAAATTAATGATTTTGGGTGTCATGGGACCGAAAGTATCTCGTAGTTTCTGAACCCTACGATACAGGTTTATGCCACGTCGGAATTATATGCGTAACTGTTGGGTGTTGGTTGTATTTATTTCACTATTTATCTCAATGGTGAACATTGGGAGAGGCCTATATCTATTTAACAAGAAAAAAATTACTGTAATTTTCATGAATTTTCTTTTCGGTACAATAAATACATCAAACTAATCACCAAGCCACGCGTTTGTGTTTCGATTCACAATAATGTGCATATTAATAGGGTGTATCAATGTTTTCTAGTAGTCAACCTCACAATTATATATAAGATATTCCAAAATCCTTATTGCTAGATAAAAACATGAACAAGACATTTATTAGAATCGTTATTGGCAATCATACCTTGGTTGTATTCCAAATCGATTGGCGGTATTACGTAGTATTTCTATTTTAAAAGTACCTCATATGCGAGAAGCCAATTAACTCAGTTTCACTGTATTTTGGCCTTTTTATAAACTATTTATTAACTGTTATTAACAATTTTATTGTACAAAAGCACACCACACACGTCACCGTGACACGGCAACCGGACATTAAGAATATATTACAACAATCGATTAATTACTTATAATTTACAATTTTGTACACTGAAAAATGTAATACACTAGAATTTTGTTGTTGTGAAATTTCTGCTACATTTTACTATAATTTAGGGATCGAACATTGTTATGTAACTATAATCTTTTACGGAAATCAGCAAATACGTCACCTACCTTGCATAAAAACTTTTTCCTCATTAATTATAAGATTATTAGAAAAATAGCTGATGGAAAATGAAAAATCTATAGACGACCCATTTAAAATCCTTATTACAAATTATTTAGGATAAACAGAAAACCGACTTTCGTATTCTATTATGTGGATTTAATCGATACAGGATTGTGTAGTGTAAAAATCGAAGGAAATTGTTATTTAAGACCTTCGATGATTTGGTGATTAGCAAAGTAAAGTAGATCATGTTGTTCTTATTATTGTTTGGTACTTATGGGTTTTGTGAGTTTGTTGGAACAAATTTATTTTCATATCATTGGGACTGATTGCCAGCGACCTCATTGACTGAAACGGCGTTACAAATTACCTCTGTAGGTGGGACTATTATTATCAAGATCAAGACATGCCAGACGCCGTAGTGTTTAGATTACATAATATTGTGACTGTATTCTTTTTTATAGCATAGGCCCGCAAACGAGCAAGTGGGTCACCTGATGGTAAGTGATTTCCACTGCATACATACCAGATGAATCGTGGGCGTGTTGCCGACCTTTAAAGAAAGGGATAATTTAGGGATCGGGAATAGAAAGGGAATTTGGGCCTTCGGATATCTTACTCACCGTAATACAGCGGCAAGCCGCTACTTTACGTCGGTTTTCTGTAAGACAGTGGTACCAACCCGGTCGACCAGGCTCATTCATGATGTAGACAATACTGTCTGCAGCGTGGCTCTAGCACTCAAAGAAATAATCTATCTCTACATTTTCAATTGAGTAATAAATGTTACCTGGCGAATAATGTAGGGTCCTCGAGTAGAAGATGAAAATCGTTTTCGGAACTGATCTCACGGTCCCGCTGATGAACCGCACACCTATAGCTGCGCGTGCGCTTTCCGCTCATCTACAACAAAACACGAATATTAATTACATATGAACAACAGTATCGAAATGAAATTGTTTATATAATAATACTTTACGCAAACCTAGGGATTGCTTTAGTATCCGGTTGCAAGCAAAATAGTGCGGGAGGGGTGGGAGGGGGTTGAGGGGGGGAGGTATAACCCCCCCTGAAAGGGGGGAGGTGCGGAAACCAATAGTTTAGGAGATATGATTTTTTTAAATTTCCAGGTTTCTGCTTACAATATTTTAGCACATATTGATATTTTCTATATGGTCACGGGCTATTTTTCATCGGGAGAAGGAGGAAAGTAACAGTTTACTTTATAGTCAATGTTAAAAAAAATCTGTAACAAAAATTGCTTATGAAGCAAGTAATAACAACAAGGCGTAGTTGCCGGGGCTACTACTTTGTGGGTGGTTTAAAAAAAAAATAACCACGAAGGGGATGGCAGGGTCTGTTCGCTCGCTTCGCTCGCTCACTGACCCTGCCATCCCCTTCTAACCTAATTTGTCCGAGTCGGGGTGCTCCAAATCCCGAGCTCGCTTCGCTCGCTCACGCGTGCATAAGCCTCGGTTTGTGAGGTTCCTACTTCTGGATGGTTAAGAAAAAAATAACCACCACCAATATCAATAAGGTAAGCAGGTCGAATGGGAGATAATAAGATCACAATAAAAACACAGCCGGCACTCAACAACAATGAAAGTAGGTAGTTGTGAATAGGATAATAATAATTATAGTAGTATTGTAAAGAAAAAAAACGTTCCAGTAACGCGACCACAACATATTAAGCATTTCGTTTTTATATAACTCCTTGCCAGAAAGAGACAGAATTAGTCGCGTTCCACGTTCAATGACATTTGTCTCTTTCTAATTCAATATTAGTGTGTTTACAACTGTAATAACCTACAAAACTTTAAAAATTAATTTCACAAAAACTATGCATTTCCGCATAATAAGCTGCTAGCATTTGTTAATACGGACTAGTGTCTAACGTTTACTATAAAAATTATCAGCAAAATCCTGCACCCGGATACTAAAGCCAACCCCAAACCTAAACTCATTTGTTTTTCCTATACACAGTGCGGTGTTCAATATGAAAAACGCGGAAAAGAGAAAGTGGGTAGGATGACAATATTATGTTCTTCTTTTAATTATAAAATAGGTGTTTTATTATGTTTCGGTTCTTCAGTTACAGGTTTATTTCTAAAAATTCGTGCCAGAATTTATTCTGTCGTTAAAACATGGTGTAAAATTTAATTCTCTTACAGTTTATATGAATCAAACATTTGACTTCCTTGTTATACTTTCATTACGAAATTTAATGATAAACTTAATTCGGTTTATATTGTGTACAATATTTTCAGCGTTTTTTTACATATCATTAGATTATAATCTTGTCACGGAATAATAAACATTTTATTTCCACCTAATCAACTAATTTATTTATTAGACTCAACTAAGTCAGTAAACCAATAATAAATGAGACATTCAGCGAAGTTATTCCAACTAATATATCATTAAAAATGTATTTTAATTAAATACCTAACTATATTTTAAAAAGGTTAAATTTCACTTGAAAAATTATTCGATACATCCGGGTTATAAGCACCCGTGAAGAATAATGGTAACACATGCCAGTCACTTGCAAAAAAGGAAATTAAATTTCATTTCAATGCAATTTCATTGATATTATCATTAATATTGCGTTGATAGAGCTTCCACGTTATAGAGGCGAGGGTGTTTTATGTGCCGGCTGGCGGACAGTAGGCGGCGCGACGCGACATGACACGCGACGGTCGCTGGCTCGCGTCCAGCGCATATCGACCCCGTTCGCGCCATAGACGCCGCCATCCCCTACACTGCCCTTGACACTTGACTGTTGCCATCATTTACTACCACCACTTTAGTTAGGCCTAAATCGACCGTTAGTAAACTTGTACTGATATATACAACGAATATATCTAAAACATTAACACCCGTTTACAAGCATACAGGCCTACCGCTGAGCCGAGTACAGCTTGTTGAAATGTATTACACATTATAACAAGAAGTATAACGTGAATTTGTGGTGACGGCATAACGAATGTTACATTCAAAAGAATTAATATTCCTACTGCTTAAGGGTGCGATGATTTATATCGCCTTGTAATAGTAAAAGCGATTCTAAAAAGCGAAATCTGTAGTTCTTGACGTAGATGGCAAAGAACACCATTACAGTCGACTCTCGATAATTTGGAACTCAATGGACCAGAGAAAAATTTCAAATTAAGAGTTTTTGATCAAAATTGGTGATTTATTATTTCTATATCATTATTTTTAACAATTAAATACAATTATTCATAAATTTTTATTTCGAAAAGAAGTCAAACGACAGGTCTGTGCATGATAAACGCTTCAAATTACAGACAGTAGGGGACTAACAGTACAGTATTATAGACAGTAGGGGGTAAGTAGACGACTTAAAATTATAGGCCGTTGGCGAGAAAGATACTATAACTTCAAATTAACGAGGGGAACAATTAACATTGATTTTATTCAATTTATCGAATATTTTTCAAGGAACCGGAAATAAATTTCAAATTATTGAGAGATTCAAATTACCAAGTGTTAATTTATTAAGAATCGATGTATTTGCTGATGGTATGAAACAAGCCACCACGTTAAATAGAAAGGTGTTTTTAAGTAAAGCTATTTTATTAAGATTATAATTATTGTATTAACCGAAATGTATGTTTTGACAGTTATTGTTATTCCTATCAGTACAATTTGCATGTGCATGGTGCTCAATTATTACAATAATTTACCGCCAACAGAAATAGGCAATGCATTAAAAGCTGTCGGAAATTTATTTATGAGAGATGTCTGTACTTCGTTCTCCGTACATCTGTGCAGTAGGTAAGTGGTAACTGGCAAGGCAATGCGGAGTGGTAAGGTCGCGCGGGTGGGCGGTGGTGCGGTGAACGACTGGTCGAGATAGCACAGAACCGCATTGTCTCCGCAGTCGTTCAACTCCGTTTCCCACGAGACTGCGAAATGTCCAATGCCAAAATACAAATAGCCTAGACGCGCCGCAGACACAGCTAAATCTGCCCCGGCAACAACGTCCGTGTTAATTTAGAAGACATTGCTTGTTATTTAATGTATATTCTTATTGTCGCGGTGTCGTTCACTGTTGTCATGCTGAATTAATCAGGCTCGCCTCATGAGATATTTACGCCGAAAGATAATGCTTCATTAAAATTACCGATTTTATCGGCGGTTGGTGCCGATCGCGGGAAAATTTATGTTGATATTACTCATTGTTCTATAATTGTATCGCATTCCTTTCATAGTAAACTGTTATAGCGACACTTTCTCTTATAGCTTCTTGTTGTTGCACCTTAATACGTTTCCTGCATAGTAATTTAACTTTTGTTATAACACATTTTTATTATAGCGAAGTTTGTTACACCGCTTATAACAGTGCCTGATGTCGTATAATTATTAGAACTTCATACAAATATGTTCCTTTATGACATTATCAGGGTATCGTTCGTAGCTTGTAACTATAAAATATTGTGTTCTGTCGGACAAAACTAAAATACGCCTTTTACGACGCTGACATTGGTACCTTTGTGGTAGTTGCGTTTTTAGCGTACTCTTCCATATGTATAGGACAATGACCGCACAAGTAAACATTAGTTTTTCTCTGCGTATCCTTGAAATAAATGGCGCATTTCATAAGTTATAACAAAATATGTAGGTACATTATCTAATACACCCTTCATTATGGTTCCCCAAAATGAAAGTTCTCTATTAAGACTATTAATTTGACATTATCGCTTTATCCAAAATAAAATTCCATAATCATTTTTGGAAACTACATAAAATGCCTTATTCGTGGTTCATTCAAATATAATGCTAAACAACTACGATCAAACTGTAGACACAAATATGATGGACAATGTTAACTTCATGACGTGTTTATGCTAAGTCGAATCTAGTGTAGCACGCGTTCCCTGGGTGCCTGACGCTTGGGTGTAGTGTAGATGGTCGGTGGGCGCGGCGCGGTGGAGCGGTGGAGCGGTGGCCGGTGGCGTGGGCGCCGCGCCGGTGACTCACGCCGACATCCGACACGTCCATACGTATCCGGAACATGTCGCGTCAATGGGGCACCAGGCTTGTGGGCACTGGGCACACGTCGCGTCCCTTGGATCCCATCCTTAACTTAGCGCCATTCGCTACCAACACCAATAAACCTAGCTTAGACTACTAATCGAGGCTGCCGCTTATTGTGCTAAATAAGATCCTTATTAAAATATATATATTTGAACTGTGGACCAGCATAGTCACATCAATTCAAGTTAACTTTTATTAAATCGCTAGTTAGGTTGTCTGTTATTTATCAATTTTAATAACTCGTATAATTGGGTAGTGTTTATATTGCTTTTTCTAGGTACTTTTGCATATCCATCCTTTTTAATAATGCTGTCTCAATGAACGGAATTAACTAGAAATATCATTGCAGAATTGCTCGGTGAGTTATGGACACCTACACGTGCATAGAATCATCGCAGCTTTATGAATGGAAGCATAATTGATTTTCTTATAAAGTTCATTCACTTGTATTATTCAATATAGACCTTATAAATATGTATAATTTTGTGACTTGAATAAATAATTTTAGTCTAATAATACAAAGTCATAAGACTGTTCAGTACAGCATACATGCGATGATCGTAGTGAAATAAAACCGGTGCGTGTGTAACATATTGTGCGCCCGTAACTATAATAATTATTGCGCATGTTGCGGTTTTGCAAGAAATTAAACAATGAAGCGAACAATATCTAGAGATAATATCTAAATTGAGCCACCGTGGGTGCTTTCTAGATAATTAGCCTTAAAAGAAAGCTTGCCGCAAAAGAAGATGCGGTTTTATCTAAATCATGCATATTAATGTAAGATTTGGTACGTCGCGGTTGCGATCGCGTCGGTCGACTCCGTCTGCGTCGGCCGCGGCATCGCCGTGCCGGCACTCAGCACGTGAACTCTGGGAGCGTTCCCACGCATACACCTCCGCACCATTATGTTCTAATCTCTTGTATATAGTCTCTTTCCATTATTACAAAGCCGTGAAAGTACACCTATCATTTTGCGAGCGGGAAGTTGATGTATCTATTATGGTATGTGAATGCGAAGCATAGTGCATATATGTAACCGGAGCAACTGCCTATCTTAAATTGTCTACTTTTATTAAGTGTAATGTAAAAAAATGTTGTATTTAAGTTCAACTAATAAGTAGTGTTAATATAACAATTTTCTACCATCCATAAGTAAATGCTGTTCTAATAAATACGTTTGGAAAACTCTAGATTATTTTTTGAGAACACTATTCGGTTCTTTAAACAACAGGTTCGATGCAGTTAATACAACTACGTGGTAGGTCACCTTTATGCGAGAAGCCTGCACTCCATCACCACCACCGCTTTGTCTATTTCCACTGTCAAGCAGCAGTGTGTAAGCACTGGTGTGTTCCGGTTTGAAGGAAATTAAACTAAGTTAAGTTAGTGGTCATGAAGAGACTTAACATCCTATGTTTTTGAGTGACGAGCGCAGACCAGTGCCATGCAGTACTTCATAAATCTTCTTTCTGTTCAGTTCTGAATGGTGTAACACCATTGGTGTGAATTCTGTTTACGCACAAGTGTGACTCTTACCATCAGGTGAGCGACTTTCTCGTCTCATCATCTCAAGATTATATGTAATACAATAAATAAATACACCCAACAGTCACACACATAGTCCTGACCCCTCAGTAAGATACGAGTCTTGTGTCGTGGGTATCAGGAACTACGAGAGACTTTCGGTCTCACAACACCCAGACCCCGAAACAAATATTTGTGGATCACACGTCCATTTGTCTCGGTACGGGGATCGAACCCGTGGCCTCTCGCTTCACAGCCGGCTACTCGTCCGCTGCGCTACGGAGGCTGTCTGATACTTATGGTGCTGCCACACCGGTGTTATAAAATGTTATATAACATTTTATAACACCGGTGTGGCAGCAACATTTAGTTAACATTTCTTAACAATTTGTAACATTTTGTAACATTTTTGAACATTTTTTAACAGCGGGCGGCGGTACTTTTGAGAGCGGCGTCGTCAAAGAAGCCGTCAAAGAAGAAGGGCCGATGTCATGTTTTCAAATGTTATAAAATGTTAGACAATGTTAGAAAATGTTAAGAAATGTTATAAAATGTTAGATTTAATGTTAGAAAATGTTTGTAAACATTTTATAACATCGGTGTGGCAGCACCATTACTCTACTCTATTTTATCAATCATAATATATAAATATATTATGATTAGAGAAATAGAATAGAGTAAGTGCTTTGCTGGTGCAGAGGGGCTCAATCGCCCTACCGCAGCCGCGTGTCGCCGCCACACCGCGCCGTCCCGCGCCACTCAAATGTTCCGCGTGCACCGGTCGCGCGGTCGGTCGGTGCGAGCGCCGCGATTTCCTGCTGGACTTCCGGCTAGCGGTTCGGCGCGGTGGCTTTGGGAATACCTCTGAGGCTTTGCGACTTGAACGCGTATTATTAATGTATTGAGTATTTATAAATATTTATTGGTTTAGTTGTAATCGTTAGGAACAAGATTGTTTTGAGACTGACTAAGAAACGACATATTACTTAATTAAAAATTATACACAAATAGGTAGGTATAGGTATAAGGTACTTACCCATACCTACGTATATTTATATAATTTTGGAAATAAAAGTATTGCGCGTTTATTTATTGAACATATTACCCCACCCCAGCTGCACGTCCTGCAAGCCAGTATCGACATTGCCAAGCATCACAGCACTGCCGTCATTTAATCGATTATTTTTAGGGTTCCGTGGCCAAATGGCAAAAGCGCATTCGTCTGTCCGTTCGTATATCACAACTATTCTACTCAGAGTATAGTCTCTAAGTAATATATGGATAAAATTTGTATGGTAAGTGTATCCTATGAATCGCTACACAAAGGTATAGTATAATCAAGAAAAACAAAAATTGATTGCCTGACCATACATGTTACTGAGGGACAATATTTTAGTTTAGCAACCGTAAATAAACTGTATTTTTAGTGTCTTTGAGAAATACAAACTTATTTGTGCGGTTTTTATTTTAGGAATCTTCTTATTGTTTAAAACTATGAACATTCATATTGACTACGCTATCCTTCACAATGCGTGGTCCATTTTCCTTGACTGCGTGTCTACGATATTGTGCCCCGTGACGTCATTTAGGCAGGTGCGTTTTAATCGTCCTATATTTTCTGCACCCACCAATCAGGATCTCAGCCGACTTAGTAGGGTTGCTAATGTTTTTCCACTCATTACAGTATTTTGAAGAATGTAGTATAAATTACATAATATACAGAACACTTACATGCACAACTGTTAACGCTGACATTTAATTCAAAGCAGTGTGTAAGATCCCGCGTATCTCCATACGTGTCTGCCGATTATGACTAATGATAAAATCGTGGTAGTGGGGTGGCTTTAATTGATGACGTAGAGCATCGAAGCTCGGTGTCTCTGGGAAACCTTTAGTCTTCAACCTGAAGACATCGTAAGTATATTATTATTATTCATTTCTTTCAGCAAAGTGGGGACTATTTTATCAAAGCGGTTGTTATACCAAAAAAAAGTTAGTTGGTATTCTGGCATAGGATATGCGTTGGGGACACGTTTCTGCGGTTGTCCGGAGTTTAACAGCTGGAAAGTCCAATTTTGGATTGGAAGACTGGTGAGACCCCATAACCGTCCAACCTTTCCGGGATTGGAACGTAGCGATAATTTGTTTTTCCCGCGGAAACAGAAAAGGTACTTATTGGTCATAGCATGCTACCAACGTATACATATAAGTGTGTAGACACCTTATGCCGCGGCATTGCAGCATGTTTCAAGCATATCGTTAGCCCCATTAGTATTTGTGCAGATATTTACAATGATATATTCGTTATAATTTAATTCAATTCATACATTTCAATACACGTATTGCTCGTCGTTGGGTATGCGATGCGACGTAATACTGTTGCTGTCCGTCGAGACATGTCACTACCAGTTATAGATATTCGATACTGCTCTATTGTATTTAATATGTTAATCTAACTGGTTTTGACTGTTGCGACTGTTTTCATATGATACCGATCAAATTATATGACATCAAGTTATGAAATTAGGCATGCGACTTATGTCTATGACCTTGCACAACATATAATCTATCACACAATGCATCACACGGACCTATTCAACTATGTAAATTTTATATGATGAAATCTGACAATGAGTCAGGTGGGGGATACGCGCTTATGTGTTATAATGAGTAACTGAAATATTTAGACCATCAGCCGCTCGTGATTAATCCTTATAAAAAATCGCGTGTAGACTGTTATTTAGCAGAATTGCGTACAGCACAAATAAAATTTTTACTAAACGTTATTGATTCCGTGCTACTAATTTTACTCAAGACCTTGCATTTCATATGTAGGTAGGTACGTAAGTGGTTTTACCTACATAGATATATGTTGTTCCTTACGTGATTGATATCAATTTTAAACGTGTAATGGTTAAATCGCAAGCTGCGATAGCCTAGCGGGGAGCGGTACGGACTGTCGAGACGAAAGTCGTAGGTTGAAACCAGTGCCCAGAGCATGCGCCTCTGACTTTTTATGTTATGTGTGTATTCATTGTCAATTATGGCTTTACGGTGAAGGACACATCGTGAGGAAACCAGCACGTCTGATAATTCTCCATAATTATTTCGAAGATGTGTAAAATCTGCCAAGCGACATTAGGCCAAGCGCAGCGTTGGACGTCCACCTACAAGGTGGACAGACGACCTGATAAAGGTCGCAGGATGTCGCTGGATGCAGGCCGCTTCCAACAGGTCGGTCTGGAAATCTTTGGGGGAGGCCTATGTTCAGCAGTGGACGTCTTGTGGCTGATGATGATGATGATGACATTAGGCCAGCGTGATGGGAAGGTCCGTGACCAGTAAGGGGATAGTGTAATACAGTGTTGATATTATGTTAATTTATACCTACAATGGGTAAATTATTTTATATTTTAAAGAACTATATCGTTAGTTGTTTATAAAAAATAGCGCATAAATACTTACAAATTAGATTGTTTCCCAGGCGATTATGCGCGTGCTCGTGAGTACAGGGCAAGTGAAATGAATTCTAATTATGCACAATATGGTTACGTACAGTATCTAATGGCACGGTGTGCTGTATCAATTGATATCAACATTCTATTCATTTTTAAAATTACGTTATACCCGATAATGTCTAAATTATACTCAGTTTTTAACTTGCATAAAAATTCATCGCTATCCCCAGTTTAGATACCTATCTACCTATTACATGACTATTACTAGATACTAGACATTAAAGGCATTGATATTACTGGGCATTATGAGACTTAACCTATATTAAAGGGATGAAGAGCTCAGTGTTTGATTTATGATTGAAAGTTCCGAGTGGTAATGCTTAAGTTGGTTCTTAACATCAGGCGATCCGCTAAACAGGTCATTCAGGCTGATTGAATTACATAGGTAATTATCTGATACACCTAGATTTTAAATTAATCAACTTATACTATCATTCTCAGAGATCTCAGATCAGATAAATATTGAACTTAGAAACCCATAGCACATAGGTAGTATGTGTAAGTAAATAACTTGGTCCAAGTTACATTAGCAGACGAATATATTTTTTTGAAATTTATTGGGCATTCCGCATTACATACCTATCTACCTATTCCAACTTCGTATTTGCTGTCTACAAGATAATTAGTGTTACATTAGACCCTAAGTAATATTATAAATGCGAAAGTGAGTTTGTTTATTTGTTACTGGCCAAACTAAATAGCTGAACTGATTTTGATGAATTTTAGTGGTTACAGATATAGATGGCAGATACCCTGGAGACGGTTATAGGCTACTTTTTATTCCGGAAAATGCTGTTCAAGCGGGCGGAGCCGCAAGTAACAGCTAGTTACTTAAATTGACTACATTTTACTCCTCTTTATTAGATTTTAATCTATACCGATACGTTTCAAAACACAATACTTAATATATAAGTTTTATAAATGGCCAGAGACAATTATTTTAAATAGTCTAGAACGAAAACAATAAATATTATTGCAAGTCTCGCCCACATGTAGGCTGGTTTCTACCACCTACGATGTCTGCTCCCAAAATGTAAACTTAGTCAAATTGTTTTGTGTGTCTTAGTACGGTCTAATAAAATATTAAATTTTATTTAAATTATGTACTATAATATAACACTATATTATTTACATATTGTAGAATTTTTAAGTCATAATTCCTGTCGAGTGCAACACATCATTCTGCTCGTCTTAATCAAACGGAACTGTCAATTAAAGGCAATCACGTAATAGTAGGTATTAGCAAGTACGGAGGTATTATTTAGATCTAGGCATTCTAAATTAACGCCAGCCGGTAAGCTACAGATCGTAGATAACAATCTGCGAGTCAACCCTTATTGTTTCATTTGGAAATACTTAATGTTTTAATTTTGAATTTAAGGTTTGAGGTTATCTATTTTAGTCCTTGGATGACATGTTTTGTTTTTTATTTTGGTAAACATAACCTCTTATTAAAGATTTAATTTTATCACTTTACAGTTTTTTTAAACTCATTAAAAACTTTATAGAACGTTATTAAATTAAAGGACACAAATTAATGTACCCGGCGAACGAAAACCAGGTAAAACAGAAACTTCCAACTTACCCATCGTTTTATCGAAGCTGTAAACTGTCACCGCAAATAACTTAAATAGTCCATACAACCAATAACATATAATTATAATATATTTAAATCACCATAATTTGAATATTTGAGGTAGATGAGAGCAATTTATCCCGAATTTTATTAATCGTTACTAAAGACGCGAGCACGATCAGCTGTGCGCGGAGAACGTACCGACACGCACTTCTCCTTCGAGCGCTACCCACAGACTGGCGTTACGTTTTGTTTCTCGCCCGACATTTGGTTCATGCGTCCCGATATTCATTTTCGTCGTATTGTCGAATGACGTTTTTTTTGCCGCTAGGGCACAAGACTGGTGGCTCACAGGATCATTGTTTGAGTGGGTGGTTCCGTTTCCGATATAGCTGAATTGATTTGATTGAGTTTTAGTTTTTCACCAATAATCAAAGTTTTGCTTAAATTAAATACAAATAGGTTTCTACATAGCACTAAGTATTCACCTAAGTAGGGATTTTCCCGAGAAATCCCAAGAAATTGAAATGGAAGTTCGGAACAGATTCATAAGTAAACTAAGTAGAAAATTAACTAAAATATGCCCACTTCATACCTAATCGTAACCAGTAGGTACATATTAAATTCAACAGTGATGATAAACCAACGTTCCAGTGTCAAAAAAAATTAAGAAAAGAGTAAACACGGGAATTTTGGATACAATTATTTTGCTATGTAGATCCCATTTACTCGGGGTGTGTATGTGTATGTTGTATGAAAAAGGCGAGAATAATTAAAAAAAGGCTGGGAAAACAAAAATCTTAATACCGATATACATCGCACAAGTTAGTAGTAGAAGTACTTTTTTTTGTAGTGCTATCTTATTAGATTTTTTATTGAATTAATTGTAAATTCTCTTATTGGTCTGGTGGCAGTGTCACCAGTGAGAGCCGGGCTAACTCCGGATCGAGCAATAAAAGTGTGAGATTTTTAATTTCTTCCGAAACAGTAGAATTTTCCGAGATTCAAATATTAATTTGAAATATTCTGGACGAACCACTGTACCACTGCTTATCGTAATTTTTAGACACTTGTGTGACTGGTTGTCATTCCTTCCACTTGTCCTTATCCCACTCGCTGTGGATCGGCGTAACATGTATTGAACAAACGTTACAGAAATTGCCAAGATTTGACTTGTAACGATTTTGCTTGCTGACGACAATTTCTTTGGGGAGAAAACACCTAGACCCGAAACAAATATTTGTGGAACACACAGACATTTATCTAGGTGCGGGAATCAGACTCCCGGCCTCTCGCTTTATAACCGCTACTCACCTACTGCGGCACGGAGGTTGTCAATTGAGTCTGGTTGTAGTATTTATTAAATGTAAATCTTTCCTTAATAAAGTATATCTCAGCAAAATCATAAATACTTTATAACAGAGACTAGCGTTAAAATAAGGCAGTGGGTTTGAAGGCTTCGCCGCGGTGTTTTGAAGCGGCCCGTGCCCAGTAGGAATGGATAATAAAATTATTATTAAAACTTAACACTATGACGGAGTTGAAGCGTATTAGACGTCACAGGCCTTTCTTTTTCAAAAAAGTGTATAGGAAAATAAAAACAACTTGATAATAATCATCGACGACATCGGTCAAGCTTTAGTTCCATTGCATCGGCCACATACACAATAGCTGTTTAGTCTCATCGTCTAACACGGTAGGAGCGTTTAACTATAACGGAATATTTTCAAATTAATGGGTGTTTATGCCACTTGTCAAATAACTTTGCCCAATATCCTTTTGATCAAAGTAATTGGATTGTTCGACATAAAATACATTATGTAATTTTATGAAAGATTAAGATGTAAATATTTGTTGATTGGCATTTAAGTACCTACTACCAATTAGTGGCGTACCTAGCACGGGTGGCACCCGGGGCGGATTCGTTTTGGGTGTCACCCCAAGAATGATAACATTAATATGATATTTTTAATGTATTTTAACGATTTCAATAAAGGAGGAGGTTCCAAATTTTTGAGTTTTTACTTCGGGTTATTTCAGGTCGGATGTCACCCCAAAAACCGGGGACACCCGGGGCGGTCTCCTTCCCCCCGCCCCCTCCTAGCTATGCTACTGTCCGTAGACATTTTTGGTAGGTAGTCATTTCGATATCCTAACTACGCTATACGCATTCCAGCAATATTAAATAAAAATGCTATAGAAATATCCTGTCAATACCTATTAGACATGAAATAAACAAAATTATAATTATTATTAATTCAGTAGTTTTAGAATTCCAGAATTACCGGCGCGGTAGTTTCTTTCACCAAGTTTTGCCAAAACAAAGGATAATATAAATTAGGGGAATTGTGTACAGCACAATAAACGGCCAGATGTTTCGGATCGTTTCTTAACTACCTAATTACAATGGATATTTTCTACTTTTCTCACGTCCCGTAGTAATTTCGGATTGTCGACGTTATTGTTTCGTTATTATCTTGCACACCTGTTGAGCATGTTTCTATATAATATCTGCAATGATCCGAAACAGATGTTTCAGCTACGTTGAATTTGTTCCTTAGACAAAGGGATAATTACCAACAAAAGGAAAATTTTAATATCCGTCTGAACTTTACGATTGGTTATAAGGATTAGACTGTCTTTGATTCTAATTGAGTAACTAGTGTATACAATCTGAATAATGAAGAAAAGTCAAATTAGGTATTAAGTTTTTCAAAATGCCTCAACTTTCTCCATCGCCGAGTTACCGTATGTATATTGCAAATAATTTACGGTTAGCAAGCAAACATCATCTATGACAAAAAATAAACAGATGTTGCGGCGCATCTTTGATCCCTGATATAATGACATTTCACGCTTTATTAACTTTTTTTAATATATCAACACATGGGCTATTAGCATTAGCAACAATGGCAGGTGGGCGCCAGGGGGCCACTAATTCGACCAATATTTATTCGCAATATGGCGCCGACGCAAATCGTTCCCCATTATGAACGGCATTTGGCAAGGTGGCGTTGATAATGTGTATGGCACCTAAATAACTATATACGGCACACCACACAACTAAAAACTAAACGTCCTTGGTGGGGTCGACGGAACGTTTGTAAAAATAGACATCTTTAACTGCAGAAAGCGTAAGTAATTTATAAAAATATCAAATTAGTTTGTGTAAGTACGCTTTCTATAAAAATTTAAGGAAAATATAACATTTATGTCAATCTGTATAGAAACCAAGCGTTCTAATTTTTTATTATCCGCGACCCGTGGGTAGGTCTCGCATAAGATTCCATTGATTTTTTGTATTAAAAATTAATGCGGATTCTAGATTTTTCTAAAGATTCATTATATCCAAATTGGGATTTAAAACTCGGTAAAAATTTAATCCATCGTTCTAAATATTTAATATTTATTGAACGGTTGAATTTAGGATAAATATGTCTGCAGAGTGCGGGTAACACGATTGCAACATTATGTAGCGATCCCCGACATATGGCGCACCATGAGCGCAGCCCGGAAAGTGTATTATCAAAATTTTGTTAATCTACTCAAAACAGCCAGTCATTCCGGCTGATGCTTGCACCTTGTTCCCCTCCTACTATTTCCCCCGTCCAGGAAGGAAATGGCATTGTTGTTTGTTAAAATGCTTGCGACTTATATAAAAAAAATATGAACTATTGCTTAATAAAAGTTATTACATGAATCTAGCTTCACTACAGTCTTACGCAAATCACACGACAGTTTATTTTGAAATTATCATTAAATAATAATGTACATCAAGCTCTACGATATTAGTTTTGTATTGTATCTAAAATCTTATATGGATTAATTAAATTGAACATTATCGTGTTTTTATTATATTTTATGCTTTTTTCTCCATCGAAGTATTGGCAAAAGCGCAGGTGTGCATTGGAAGCGGCCAATATTTAAAGAGGATACAACTGGCCACCACATAATTTGGACAAATCGATTTAGACCAGGCGGCGCTTTTAAGTCGTGATTTAGTAGCACAGACAAATTGGGCCTGCCATATCGACCCATGATCGATACTCTGTATGAGCATATGTAATATGGACGATGAAGGCGGCAATTACAACCATTTGGAAAGTAAACGATCCCTAATTTCATCCAGTCAATCTGGAAAAGGCAATTATTAATGGCCGGCTTCTTACAATGCATAGGTACGTTCATACTTAATTGTATTCAATTTTCATTTGCTATTAAGATTTATTTAACGTTTGTATATTATTCCTGAATACATTAATAAATAAACATAGGAGAAACTACTTAATATTATACATTTAATTCAAGATATTACAACCAAAAGTTCATAATTATTATTCTCGCGCATAAATTTGTAAATGTCAGTAAAATTATTCAATGTTTTGTATAATGTTACAAAGAAATAAAGAATAAAGTAATTCAGGATAGTTTTCATGCCAAATCCGGACAGAAATAAAACATGAGGATTTTTATATCAAAACAGTTCAAGAACACGAATAATAATAGCTTACACGAGGTATAAATTCGTAATATTTCATCATTATCCCAAATCTGTCATCAATAAATTAAACCTGTCAGACACTAGTATGCCAAACTAGACGCCGGCGCTAACCTAGTACATGTATCACGGATCTACCCTTATTACATAACTGAGGTACAATCTCACGGCACCTGCACGATTGCACCAAGAAGACAAGTGAATCATTTTGCATAATAGGAGGTGATTCATACAAATTACACCACGTTACACACCTGTAGTAGTAATGACTAAAAAAGATAGCACGTGTCTATCGTACAGCAAACTCGCAAACGTCTGAAAAAACTGCTGCGCTTTATGTAGTGAATAATGACCGCTGCTCGTGTTGTGTATGAAAAAATGTCTGGCAGCGCAGCACTAGAGCAGTAAGCACTTCGCAATGCATTTACCGACGGGCGACGACTGACGAGTCTTTATTTTGGTAAGATTTTTTCACATCCCGTGTTTGGATATAATGTTAAATGAAATGCAGGGAATATGATCAAAAACTTGAAACATTTTTTTATAGTTAGAATAAAAAATGTCATATGTTTTTATACTCTGTTTTATGTTGTAAGTTGTAAAAAGAATAGGTATGTCAAGAAATGTACTTGAATATTCGAGTAATAGGTATTTATTTTATTTTATTACGTGTCTAATTAAATTTTTATTAAGACTAAAGTCTATTGTTATAAAAGTTAAATAACAATTAAATGTACGAAAATAATTACCACTGTGTACAAATAGACGACAAACCATAAGCAAACGTGCTACAACCACATTATCGTTTAAATCGTTCATAATAATATTAACTTATATTTAAATTACTACATTTAATTTATGTCAAAGAATGGATAGAAACATTTAATTAATTTCAAGTACAAAATTTCAACCAACAATAAAAACCTTTTAGTATTAAATTAAGGGGTTGGAAATTATTTACGAATCCACTTAATAGGGGTTATAACGGTGCGTGACCTACCGGTGGACTCAATTTTTTTATTGCCTAGCGCGTGTTCGTTTGGTTAGCTTCTCTAGAGGGCGTAATAGCTACCTATTAACTAGCCAACTTTACATATGGCTGAAAATGAAATACTAAGCTCTTTGTTACTTTTTTACATTACGATACTATTGCCGAGTTTCTCTTAAGACTCAGAATCCTGAGGGGATCTCATCAAATGCATAACGCATTATTGTGAGCAATAATGATAATAATGCGCTGTTGCCTATCTCGGGGGTCGCACCGTAAAATGTACCTTACGTACGAATTCTCCACATCCCCCGCCGCGACAGCTTGTGGCAACAATTATTGGTTCCTACGAGTCTTACGACAGGAAAATATAGGATACCGTATTGGAATACTATAAAGGCCACAGGGCTGCGAGCCAAGCCTCTACGCTATCGGTATCCTACGATAGTCCCCAATCCGATGTTTGTGAGATAATCCGATAGTCTAACTCAAGACTTTAGTCGCCACTTAGTATTCTAATGAAAAAAGGGGCTAACTTAATACCTACTTTAGTGATCTTCGGTAATAAGGTACCTACTTTCATTATAACCTACTGTGTTATAAATAGTAAATAGCTGTAACAACAGTTGTGTATCAGTTAATAACTCGATTTTTTTACGTTCATAATTTCGTCAAAAAATGTTTCCAATATTTCGACATATAAAATACTCCAGAGAATAGGTATCTACACGGTAGGCTATTTGAACGTAGTTTATGTTGTTATTTGTGTGGAAATCCTGCCCAATCAGCACTATTATATTTCTTGCTTGTTTTGTCGGGGTAATCTTTGAAAGGGGAAGTTCGTTGAATAATATCCGGAGGGTATCGGCCAGTGCAATGTTCCGAACACGCAAGCGGTCAAAATCCTGTCATGTTTTGGATACGAGTATGTGGAGTCGTAAAGTAGCCATCATCATAACGTTTAATATCAACAGAAGGCAGAATATTGGTATGAAAATTATTAACATCTTAAGTACATAGCAAAATATTTTTTACTGACACCAAAACGTGCGACAGAAAAGTAAAATAATTTTTAATTAGGAAGGGAAAAATTTGTTAATTTGCCAAGAAACCTGAATATTAAAGCTAGAACCTATTGTCATAGATGCTTTCCTGAATTTAATTTTTCAATATGGGGACAAATAAAACTAAATTTAATCTTTGGTTTATATACCATATGCGCCTTCTCTATGTTAGCTCGATTGTAGTCGTTCCGTTTTCAAAAAACAAAATTTGCATTCGAAATTGGAGCGAGAATGGCACGAGCGCCCGCGGCGATGCGGCGCGGCGCGGTGTTCGGCGTGCTACCAACCGCACAATGCACACGCGCTAGCGATGATCCTAATTTCCATAATGTGGCTTCACCTTTATAATATACACTCCAATCGTTCCGTACTTTATTATAACTACTTATAAATGCATGAAATGGAAATAAATGGCTATTTATGAAATTAAATGGCTATTTATGAAATAAAATGGCTATTTATGAAATTAAATATAGAATTTTAAATAAATTGTTAATGAGATATTACTGTGAAATAAAGTTGGAAAGTTCAATTGTCGAAAGGAGTCATTTGCCGAATGTCGCATGTTTAGTTTGTCTTAAGTAATAGTAGAATAAAGACTACCTGCTATTCATATTTATTAACTCTAAATCAGGAATTAAAGCCGAATTTAGATGCAGAGAGCTTTTCGTACGACACAAGGAGGAAAATAATAGTAAACCGTCATTTACGAGGCCGCGTCATAAGATTTTTTTTTCAAATTGTAGGACGCGTGCTCGTAAACAAGAATTTTCTGTTATAGTATCGATTATATTGTAAGAGAAAGTCCCTAGTTGGTTGGTGAGGATGATTAAAAAAATAAAATTAAATTAAAATTTCGTAAAAAGAATAATTACAAATCTTCAACGAGCACAATAATAATATGTTTTCCCCCACATTACATAGTTAATCTCTCTTTAACGCTTTTGTAAAGTTTAAAAAGTCCTGGCAGAGTGTTGAGTTACAGTTCATGTTTTCTACCTTGCACAGCAGTGACTACACTGTACTTAATGTTAAGTACAATATAGACCTAATATAATGTTGCTTTTCGTACGGTGAATGAGATATCTGGAGGTCCAAATCCCACTCCCCTTCGCAATTCCTTAAGTATATCTCTAAGGTCGGCGACGCGCCCATGATTCTTTTGGTATTGTGGGCGTACATGGGTGGTGGAGGTCACTTACCATCAGGTGACCCACTTGCTCATTTGCCGGTCTATACTATAAAAGAGAAAAAAAACATGTATATTTTTCCTTTTGCCACGTAAATAAACTTTATATTCATGGTATAGTCAGAGCTTGCGTGACGGGGAGCTCGGGGCGACGCTGTGTCAACGTCTGCTAAACGATTTTCGTGATATCCGACCTGTTAATTTACCTTATCGTAAATTATGAACAACGGAGCAATTGTGTCCTGTAGATCACTGTTGATAGTGTATGAATATATTATCGTTGATTTGATTTTATTATGATGTTGTATTTGTAAAAACAAACTTTTTATACACGATACGTCTTAAATACCAAGTGTATAAAACGTTAGAAATTTCAATTACAAAGAAAATATTAAACTGAGTTTTAAACAGCTCTTTAGTTATTATTGAAATAAAACTAATTTTAACGGATTTTATCGCGGTTTTTTATTTAATTTTAATTGGGATCAAAACTTGTTTTTTTTTATCAGATTAAAATATGTAGACGTATATAACACCTTGCCTTGGTATGTCTGGCGTTCACAGAAAAGCCAAATTATATGTTTTTACTAAAATAGTTTTAACTCTTAGTTATTATTTTAACAGTCCGTATTTGTGTCAGTATTATTTTAAAAGCCGCAAGTTATTTAAGCAGTAGGAATTACGTTCAGAAACGATATCATTATTTGAAAAATCTAATCAATCTAGCCAGATCAATCCTTTTTCTTATTTTCCACCATCCTCCTTTTCTAACCCCGTCCTCATCGTTGTCTCCATGTTAGACAGCCCGTAGTTTAAGTAAGTTTTCTTTTTGTGATTTGACATTTCGTAAGTGCTTTTTATACCTACATTATCAGTAAATATATTATTTTATCAAACCAATATAATGTTTGAATGCGTTACTTAATAAAGTCTTAGAATAAACAAACGCACATACTATTTGGTCACTTATCCGCTGATATACCCGTCATTAAATGACTGAGTAAGTATATAAAGAGGCAATTTGTATCAATGCGCAGATCGGTGGTCATCACAGGTTTCAAAGCGGCCGCCGCACCTGCTTATCCCTAAATATCGTATAATAACGCCTCCATTACACAACAGTTATCGAATACTGATTTTTATTGCCTTATATTTAAAGTCGAAATTTCAGTATAAAGAGTATGGCTTTTTAAGATGTTTTAAAAATTCAGCCATAATTTTCAGTGGCAAACCGCGGAATTTGCGGCGCGCGCGGCGGTTACAGTGCACAATAAAGAAACTATTTTTTATGAACGTTACGCAACTCCTGCTCACATCGTATTAAAAGTTTGTAATAACGATAGAGGTAGGCGATTTTACCCAGGCCAGGTATAATATTCTTTCAAAAACAATTGATATTAGCTTTTTATTTTATTGAAAACTAATAACTAGGCTCTACATTAATTAGGACTTTAAAATGTTAGTTTTTATATTACTTTTATGAATAAGGTCATCCTGATTGTACATTATGGCAACATAATACAAATTATTGTTTTGAACGCAGCCTTCCGAACAGCCAAGTGCCAGCCAAATACAATATTTTAAAAGAATTTCCTGATTGTAATATTATTTGAAGTGACCCACACTCAGAAGATGCAAGACTATTGGTCAAATTATGCAATTTAGCTCTTTCCTTAGATCAGTCCAGAATATATTTATGTTGTTTTAATTGTTGCTAATTGTAATAGTTTAATTGTTGATTAATTGGAGCGACATAATCACATTGTGGTTTAGCTCGTCAATAAAAGAATAAAAAAAAATACAAATTAGATAGAAAAAAAAAGGTGTACTATATTGTTAAGTCATATCTTCACAACGACTTGGCTCAGACTTCATATATCTATTCCTAAAATATCTTTTTCGCTCACAAAAAATAGAAGTATTTGTAATGTGTTGTTATCATTAGATGAATACAGTTTATTAAAACGTTCGATTCATCGTGATTCAAGTTGGCACGGCCGCGGCATTTCTACGTCCAAACAATACTGACACAAAACAAATTACAAATGAATGGGTTTGCCTAGTTCTGAGTTAGTCAGCGAGGGGGCATCCATAACACGGGATTGTTCCGACGACAATGGCCACACGTTTACATTCACTCTGACAACTCGATGATTAGCCAGTTTAGAATAGACAATAACTACGTGTTAATGTGGACTGGGTTTGTTTGTGTCAGTGCATTATTTTAAATTTCTAGTTGTTTTATTATCTTAGACATATTATAATTTTGAGGGCGGTTCAATGTATACTGGTTTGGCATATATTGAGCTCATTTATTAGGGCTTGCAATCAAGCCTGATTATCACATATTATTATGAGTCAAACGGCGCGGGCTAGCGCGAACCAGGCGCGCCGCGAGGTCAATTCTTAAATTAGACGCTGCAAGTATCAAAGTTTTGACAAATCACTACATATAAACGATATGCTACATTTTAGATGTATACAGGCAAGTTACGCTATTTCCATTGCTCGGCTCGTACTAGCACGTGTCGGTCAATTGCAGAATTAGGAACCGACGATGTTTCATTTTAAAATATTTGAAATTGTCCCACACAATATTTGAAAATGGAACTCGATAAATGGAACATTGTCGACATCTAATACCTATACTATAACGCGAGCTTTAATCACTTGTTTTTTTTACCGTGATTGTATCATCGAAGTGGTAGGTAAAAGTCTTTACGGATTGTTGTAATACAGAATTGGTGTTCCTTAATGTCTCATGCGGCAAATGCGAAATATAATTTACGAATTTATTAAGAAACCTTAACTAACCATTATCAAGAGTTCTTATTACATAATATAACAACATCAATATTGGTCGTTAAAGAACCTACTGTTAAATAAAAATGAAAGTGATATAACAAAAGAAACTTATTTGTTAGATAAAATCGCAATGAGTCCGCAGATAGGCCATGTGTCGTTGAGGATACGACAAAGGTGTCTTCCAAAAAAACACGTAGTTTCGTCAAATCGCTGTAAAGGTGATGATACACTATCTAAAAATAACAAACAGCATATTATTACGGATTAAACGTATTAATAAAGTATTGGTTATATGTAATAATTATAATAATTCATTGAAGCTAATGTTCACATAATTAATTCTGATCTAATCTAGTAATAAAATATATGTATGTCTTTTCCTTATACATATACAACGCATAAAAATGGTATCAAAATTCAAATATGCAGTAAGGTGTTTGAAATTGTAGTAAAAAGCTATTAAATTGACTCAAAACGTTATCAATACCTACGTTTTTTTCAAGTATATCTATCAGTCTCGTTAAACGTTTACATTAAATTATATCTTAGTTATATTTATACCTTTCTAAAACGCCCCTTTAGCGAATAATAATATGTTCGCCGCCTTAAAAATAGGTTTCTCTATGCAAATGCGTATCTCGTGCCCGCGACAGGTGACGTGCGGCACCCTTAATTGTTTTTTATAATAATATTCAAATATTATGACGTTTTTTCTTGGGCGTTTTTGTGTCCATGGATGGCGCGGGTGGCGTACCAGGTGGTCTATAAAAAACTGTTTCTTTCGCTGTAACAGCTTGTTGAGGGCCTATGTAAATGGAACTGCATCTACACAATGCGTAAATTAATGACGACCAAATATCAGTATAAAGTGAAGTGATTCTACGATATGGCGCGTAGATACGTTATTGCATATACTATGTTTTTATATTGCCAAAGTATAGTTTTAATTATAATAACCAAATTTAATTGAGACACATTATAATCGATTTTTTATCTATAGGTTCTTATTTCAATTTAGTTATTTTATATTGTGACAGACGAGTAAATGGGGCACATAATATGGTTACCGCTGCCTGTGCGTAACGACAAAACAAGAGTAATCCTTCGAATGGAAGGTCAATAACCTTTGGGAAAGTTGCAGGCTAGAGAAATATTTCATCATCATCAGCCACAAGACGTCCACCGCTGAACATAGGCCTCCCCCAAAGATTTCCAAACCGACCTGTTGGAAGCGGCCTGCATCCAGCGACATCCTGCGACCTTTATCAGGTCGTCTGTCCACCTACAAGGTGCTATTATATAATATTTAGCTTTTAGTAATCTCACTGATCAGAGAAAATGCAAAGCTTAAACTGCAGTGTGAGACAGTTAGCGCGGGTTCTAGCTAGAGCATTCATGCCGAAGACAAATAAAATTGGCTGAAGCGTGGCTCTACTGGCTAGAATATGTCTCTACTAGATAGAGCGTGATTCTACTGGCCATATCATGGTCTATATGTCTACTGGCAAGATACTGGCTCTATTGGCTAGAGTGTGGCTTTACGGACTAGAGCATGGCTTTACTGGCTAGGCTGGCTATTATTGACATTATTATAGCATAGGCCGGCAAACGAGCAAGTGGGTCATCTGATGGTAAGACATCTACAACGCCCATGTACGCCCACATTACGAGAAAAATCATGGGCGCGTTGCGAACCAAAGGGAAAGGGATAAATTAAGGGATTGGGAAAGGGAAGGGGATTTGGGACTCTGGATATCTCACTCATCGTACGAAACGCAGCAGCAACGCTACTTTACGTTGGTTTTCTCTGAGACACCACTGTCTCGATCGAGCCGGCCCATTCATGTTGTAGGCAAACCGTCTATAGCGTGGCTCTACCACGCAATGGCATTGGCAGCTGCAATAAGTTGCACAAGTTGCCAAATACGAAGTAGTAGAATATACGGTGTCTATTTTGATGGTTAAACTGTGGTTTAACTATTTACAAGGCATTTGACGATACATAAATATTAAGGCATAAGTATCAGATAATTAAATGATACAAGCATTCGATGTATGTACTTGTTATTTTTTTTTAATAAAACAAAGGAATTTATTCTAACATTATAAAAAGTTACAATGCAAGTGTCCACCGATATAACACAAGTTCATCAAGCAGCTGTTATATGCTCGTGCGTTTGGAATATGCGACATCAATCGATATCGCCGCGAAAACCTACAAGTTAACCGACCGATGTGCATTTTTTAACTTGCGAAACAGGAAGAATTTACTTAGCTACTTACTGAATAGTTTATACTTAGTAATTATCAGAAGTTATATGGCATTTTTAAACTAAAAAATTTTAAATGCCTATAAGGGTTAACTTTTCGGTTGTTAAATACATAATTGACGATGGGCGATTAGATAACATGAATTATTGAGATGATCCATCTTACTGCTATTATAAATGTGAAAGTTTGCATGTTTGTGAATTTGGATGTTTGTTAGTCAATCACGCCTTAACGGCTGAACGGTTTTGGACGAAATACACACATAGGTAGGATTATGACCTGTATTAGGACAGAGATTACTGTTATCCCGCAAAAGGCCACTTACACGGGCGGAGCCGCGGGCAAATACCTGTTTGTATACATATAGGGGTTGATTATGGTATAATGTTAGTCATAAATTTAACAAATCCATTACTTAATTTTGCTTTAAGTCACAGAAAAAATTATAAAAAGAAATTTTAAGCAATCAGAAGTTTAGTATTGATGTAAAATTAAGAAGTGAAATATTCGAGTACAATTTTATTCTGGTAAGAAAATATGAATCATAAAATTTGGGCCGAGATTTCGGCCTATAAGAGTTGTCATTGTTTCGTTAGTCAGCTTCCATTGCACACTACGTAAGGGGTTTAGGGTAATATATTGTTATGTATTATAAATATCGCTTCAAAGCTATTCCATTTCTACATTCGATGTTGTTAAGGCGATCTATAGATATGAAATTAATATACTTAAAACGAACATAATATCTCGAAACCTATAACTAAAAAAAAATTAAATTGCATGAATAAGATTTTAAGTTTGATATTAAAATTAGAAATTAAAACACATTTAATCCCACTTGGCTAAGGATTAAGGTTGTTATACGATTTTTTAGGTATTTTCAAAAGAAAATTTGAAAAAAATCGGTATTCTCTCTCTCTCTCTTGCAGTGAACATAACTTGTTCAATCTTTGGCTATAGTAACAGTTCCAGTAACATTTAGTGTGCATTATATTTGGCGTGTGCGCATAGCGTGCAGCCCTCTGCCTGCGCACCTGCCGGCTGCACAATTATTTGGTCATTAGTCGACACCACTCGCCGAAACGAAACAATTGTGCGAGACCCCCCGAACCATAAACTAATTACTATTACTTAACTATCTCAAACAATGGATATAAAAATATTGATTCTGTTTTTAAGTATTCACAGTGCTACTAATATAGCGTAGATTCTAAGACATTGAATTATTAAGCTGCTATTACAGCTAAACTTAAGTCTCGCGATGTCGAACGCAGTCCAATGCCATGCGTGCAGTGCTTTGTAATCCAAAGTTCTGTGTGGTGTTGTTACTGTTTATCGGCAGGCGTAACTGGTTATGAACGTAAGTTTTGTTTTATAACAGATGGAAAAGATTAAACAACCTGATGATCTCAACTACCCATGAACACCTAAAAAGTGGGTTCGTTACTGACCTTAATAAAGGATATGGGGAATTGGACCACCAGAAACCTCACCATATGAATCGCAATAGCAAGTATACATATCAAGTCGGTTTCTATGATACAGTGCCAGTTATTACCCAGGCCGAAACGGCTCATCATGCTGTAGTCAATACTTTATAAAACGTGGCTCTACTCTATGATTTTGTTAGGGTATGTATTATGAACATAAAACTCTAATGAGTTTCACCAACAACTCACGTCTTGCTTGTTTATCCGCCTTCTACTATTAAAATAACCCATCTATTCAACTATTGCAAATTATCTTCTAAATATTACATTCAACAAGATATACGTAATATGTGTGGTATAGACCGATATTTATCTTATAACTAGCTTTTGCTCGCGGCTCCGCCCGCGTGATCTGCTTTTTCCGGGATAAAAAGTAGCCTATGTCCTATTCTGATGTATAAGCTATATTATTGTAAAGTTTCATTAAAATCCATCTTGTAGTTTTTACGTGAAAGAGTAACAAACATACATCCATCCATACTTACAAACTTTCGCGTTTATAATATTAGTAGGATTGTAGGTCTGGTTTATCAGGAGCATTCTTACAGGACGGTCGGACTGTGTGGTGTGAGGCTGAGGACACAATGGGCGCCCCCCGCAGCATTGTGCGCTAATGTATGCGCGTGCGCCGGGCCGCGGCGTCGCCGACAGCGCCCGCGACCCCACAACACAAACATTTCAACGCATCTAATTTATCGTCGTGTCGCACCGAGCACGCAAAAAATATTCACTTAATGTGCGGTCTCCCTAAAACCACAGGTGATAAATAAATAAATTCAGAACGTATTTGGTAAATGGAGAGAAAACTCTACCAATTAATCTGAGGCGTCCGTTGAAGACAACTAAGGTACTTTTAATGATCCTAATGCAGCATGACGTTAAGACGATGTTTACAGAGTATACCTTACGGGCAAAGAAAATTAAGAAGAAAAATAGAAGTCATCCTCCAGAAAATATAAGATATCGAAATTGCTCGCAGGATTAGCACGCTAAGGTGGAAGTGGGCCGGCCATGTCTGTAGATGTCCGGATTGTTGATAGATTAGACAAATGTTGGAGTAGAGACCGCGCAAACGTAAACGTAATTTAGGACGTCCTGCTGCGCGATAGACCGAAAAGACTTGAAAAAGGTGGCGGCTGGCGGATGGATGCTGCTCAGGATCGCAATATTTGTCGCATAATTTTGAATCCTATATTCAGTATTGGATGGTAATAAATATAATTATGATATATTCCGCAAAATGTTGAGTGAATGTAATGATTAAACTTTAATTTATTTCCTAAGTTTGAAGCTCTACACAGACTTCTGACTAATCAATTACCCCAGAGATACTCGTGTTATCAGCAAATAAATCAATTCAAAAAATCTCGTCCGTAAATAAACATCAAAACAATAATATTTCTTTCTTCGAAGGCGGTAATGTTTGACGATTTTATAGCTTACATTAATTTTACTGCGTCAAAACGCACGTAGTGGAACTGCATATTAAGGAAAATTGAATATATAGTCCCGAGTGTGGATGACTCAGTTGTTGAGAGCAATTTTGAATATTATAATATGTAAACTCGTTATTGCTGGGTGGAGCTGTTTTGTTGTGCCTCTATACAATTAGTGACATTTATTGTACATATAGAACAATCATTTTGTGTATGAATATATGCATAATATATGAAGCTTCTAAAAAGTTCATTATAATTCGGTTGCTATGGTCGATATCTTAGAAAATAAACCATAATATGTTGAATAAGTTAATTGGAATTAGTAAAATTCAAGAATGAAATATATCTATAGTATTTTTACGTTGTGATTTTTTAAATTACAAATGAATGTATAAATACGTCACCCCTAAGTAACAAATATTTTGCAACTGATGTGCTAAACTGTGAATAATTACGTCTGATTATAATAATGACTTTAAGATAATCACACGAAAATCTACGAATGTGAATGAATGACGTGTTTTTGGAATCAGATAATTAGAAACAACAATGCGTATTGTTACTTTAGACCGGTGATTTTTCAATTTGAAACATAATTAAATTATAGTAGAATCAAACCCATTGTAAAAGGAAGAGAATACAACAAAATTGATAGGAAAAATAAATTAACGGCGATCTGAGGTCGGGAAGTGGGAAGGGGGGGTTTTTAAGGGTAAAAAACGGTTTATCTCGATTTCCGGAAAAACTACAAGTCCTATGGAAAAAAGTTAAATCGCAAAGTTGTAGGTAATAAAAAGATCTACAACTTTTGTATACACACTTTCTTCACATAACCTCAAAATATATGTGAAAAATTCAAATAACCAAGTTTTTTGTTTTTATTTTTATCTATTATAATAAATCATTTTTTTTCACGAAATTTGGTGAAAACTTACCTTTTTGTATCCCAAATACACTGTAATTTTTTTGATTTAAAATATTTATTTTTGCACCTTATTTTGACTTAATATCGAAAAAGCAGCCTAATTTTCAAACGAAAATTCTCACGTCAAAATATGAGCTTTTTTAAAAAAGTTTGTTGGTTTCTTGTTCATTGAATTCTCTACTTTCTGATGGTGTAAAAAAATATATACATTACTATGGTAAATGTGCTCAGAAAATGCAAAGAAACGAACTACTAAATAACAGGTAGTAAGGCCCAGACCCACCTAGCCCCTTCCCCACTTCTTTATGATGAGCTAAAATTTTCCGTAGATCACTCAGGTATATAAGTTATATTAAAATAACAATAAAGAGGCATCTACGCATATAATTTAAAGAAGATTCTACAACTTACTCAAAATATTGTAGATATGTCTTATTAAATATTAACTTATAACTTTACATTTTCTGAGCACATTTACCATAGTAATGTATATATTTTTTTACACCATCAGAAAGTAGAGAATTCAATGAACAAGAAGCCAACAGACTTTTTTAAAAAAGCTCATATTTTGACGTGAGAATTTTCGTTTGAAAATTAGGCTGCTTTTTCGATATTAAGTCAAAATAAGGTGCAAAAATAAATATTTTAAATCAAAAAAATTACAGTGTATTTGGGATACAAAAAGGTAAGTTTTCACCAAATTTCGTGAAAAAAAATGATTTATTATAATAGATAAAAATAAAAACAAAAAACTTGGTTATTTGAATTTTTCACATATATTTTGGGGTTATGTGAAGAGAGTGTGTATACAAAAGTTGTAGATCTTTTTATTACCTACAACTTTGCGATTTAACTTTTTTCCATAGGACTTGTAGTTTTTCCGGAAATCGAGATAAACCGTTTTTTACCCTTAAAAGCCCCCCCTTCCCACTTCCCGACCTCAGATCGCCGTTAATTTATTTTTCCTATCAATTTTGTTGTATTCTCTTCCTTTTACAATGGGTTTGATTCTACTATAAATTTGTTTCTATTTTTACCATTTTCAACCGGATAATCACCCGTCTACTTGTCTTGTTGCCAGATACGAAGTCTGAGACTTGTGGCTATAGCAGAGCTTCAAAACACCGTTTGAAAGAATTGCATTTGACATTTTTAATAAAATATTACCTACTCGTTGACAGAACCATATTTAGTTGGTCAAATATGCTACAACCTGATGTTTCATCATCGCTCCATTGCTATTATCATTCATAATAAGTACGGATACAGGCATGAGGGACTATAACATTTATTTTATTATTTAATCCCGATCAAGAAGTTTGTTTACAAGTGAGATTTTAGTTTTTTGTTCGATATAAAAAAATAATCCTGTTTTCATGTATTGAATAGGTAAACACATTATAGCCCTTGTCGCAAAACAAGTCGTGGTAAATAAGACGATTTAAATATAGAATAACATTATTTTACTACTAGCAATATTCGAGTGAATGCTTATTCTATATTGTATTTGTTCAATTTGTGTAGGAATGTGAACGCTGCATGGCCAGAGAGGCCACCCAGCGTTGGAAGATGGTTCGGTTGTGCTTCTCAATTGGTTGCTGGCAAAAACTGCATTTGCATAGAGTACTCGATTCTTGCCGCGATAGTGCCCACCGCAAGCTCCACTTTCATTCTTACACTAGTAATATTGGATATGGCATTATATTCTAATCGAAGAATAGTATGCTTTGCTTATGGTGAAATGGTTTTAATATCGGGAATATGCGATAGAAGATAACTTAACCCTCGATATCAGTTAGAAAAACATGTGTGATTTTAAATGAATGTTCAGATTTTAATGATCCATCTCGATTGATACAGCTTCCAAACTGAAATTCGACCATTTGAAAAAATTAGCTTCTGAATTCAAATTCCAGGTCAGTTAAGTTTTAAGAAGATTTCCGATTCGAAAAATCAGACAGGAGTTGCCCGCGACTGGAATTTGTGCCAGATAGCGACAAGCTTGCCATCAACATCATGGAACGGAAATGAGATCGGTGAACTGTGAGCGCAATATTTGAACCGCTACCTACCCCGTTGGGTATACAGACCTGAACTTATGTACCAATCTAAATATATAAAACTCAAAGGTATAAACTCAAAGGTAATTGACTGACTGAGATAGTGATCTATCAACGTACAGCCCAAACCACTGGAGGGATCGGGCTGAAATTTGGCATGCAGGTAGATGTTATGACGTAGGCATCGCTAAGAAAGGATTTTGATAAATTCGACCCCCAAGGGGATAAAATAGGGGATGAAAGGTTGTAAGTATGGATGGATGTTTGTTACTCTATTATTGAATGGATTTTAATGAAACTTTACAATATTATAGCGTATACATCAGAATTAGACATAGGCTACTTTTTATCCCAGAAAAAGCAGATCACGCGGGCGGAGCCGCGAGCAAAAGCTAGTATATTTATAAGTTTTGCCATTTTGATTGAGATTAGGCGCAAAATAGGGCTAGATACTTTGGTGTATATATTTGGAATTAAAAATAACAATTGTGATAATTTTATCACGTAATAAGTAATCGGCATATCAGTATCAAAATTAATAGTAGATCTATATATAATACGCACGGTACCTGGCCAGGTACCACATAACGTGTGTGCTCGGTTCTTACATAGCTCCGATCTTGCAGTGACAAATGTCGATGCCACCCACTGTACACACGACCCTGACGGCACACCGGCTAATACGACACATATATATTTATTTATACACGCTTTTGTTTGTATAATTCTCATTCCCCATCGTCGTTAATCTCGCCAGATTTAATGCAACTAAATTATACTTTTGGCCCACTTAAAATTCTTCATCATATAAGTATGTAAACTAAATTCCTATATGTTTTTTATTGCGATACCTAATTGGCAGGCAAGTGTAAATTAGAGGATAATATAGACTGTTCGAAGGTTCAAAGGACGTCTGAGGATCTTGACTTTAATCTTTATAAGGATTAAGGTCGCACCGGCAAAAACAGATATTATTATATGGAGTGGAAGCCTTATGAATTGATTTATTCTATTTGGATTATTAATGTGTATGAATATCTTGATATAATTGGACCTAATTTATATTAGATGTATCAATATGTTTAATACTGTTTTTTTGCAAGTCTGTCTATTGCGATTATTGTTACAATGTTTTACCATCCAAAAAATTAGAACGACTGTTACTAAAAGTAAGTAGTCAGGCGCGACTTAGTAGAGATGATTTGTTTAAAATACATTTAAAATACTTCATAAAGAAGAGTTTTTCATCGCGGTGTCATCGCGTTTGTATCGCTGAGCACAGGTCAGACATTCCGAGGTTCATTATCCGGCCGCATTCCCGAGGTAAAATTATTTATTTTGTGCGGGGCGTGAGTTACCGGCCGACACGCCCCTTCGTTACTATGTTAATTCAGGCTACCATACCTGCTCCTGCTTCTTTCTAACGCGGACGCCACCGATGATCCTTCATGTTTAGATTAACATCGCTTAGAATTGTAACCTGTTTGACGAACACAAGTACTTAGTCAGATCTGGGCATATAGTATCTATTCCTCTACGTATTGATCCTTATCAATATCTCTGTTTCGTTACTTATTGAATTTGTAGGATTTCATATAAGTTGAAGATCCATTCGCTGTAGTCTTCCACATACGTGTGTCAGAATATTTTCTTTGTTATCATTTCATAGCATAAATTAGTTTGACAAAACAATTAGTTTATCGAATAAGATATGTGTGACAGAAAAAATATATGATGTGTAATTGGTTATTAAAAAGCACATATATCACGGTCGCTAGGGAGGCGCTCGCGTGGGAGACGCGGGACCGGCGGGACCGGCGGGACATGATTTGTGATGTACCGCACACGGAACGCCGCCGGAACGCAGGCACGCCCCTTCATTAACATGCTAATACTGATTTTGGAGCAATCGGGATGCACTTCGCGTTCCTTTCCGACCATCAAACACTAATAAAGACCATAGGTTGAGCGTTTCCATTAACCTTATATGAATAGAAAGCATAATGCTGACATTGTTGGACACATAGGTCGTTGTGTTTGTACGACTAATGCTGACACAGATGAAAGAGCTTGTTTGTTTTGATGTTTGCATGAAATACTTGAAGGCCTTTTGGACTTTGAAGAACTGTAATACCACATGGCAATAATAGTTCTGTTCCATAATTATGTAAAATAATTAGCTTAGATTTTTTGTCTTAAATTTAACTTGAATTATCCTTATACGTTATTAATAAATTGAAGCTATCATCGATGTGCGCGATAGTCAATGCATTTAGGCGTGTACAAAAAGTCCTGCAATTAATGTTGAGTTTTAAGTACGTATAGATGCGAGGGCTAGTTGGTCGTGCGTGTGGGCACACGGCCGCGGCACAAGGGAGGCGGCGTGTGGTGCGGCCTCGATGCGGAGACGACAATGCGTGCTGTGGTAATGTATGCGCGCCGGGGAGGTCCGCGCAATCGTGGGAAGTCGATATCGTCGCGATCTCACTTTACTTACACAAACTTTGTACCCACAGAATACAGATACCTACAATATCAATCCTTAATATACTTTGACAAAGTTGGAAGTTTAACATTCAAATTGTTATGACTATTTTTGACAAGCCAATAAAGATTGATCGAATACATGGACTGAAACATGGTAGAGTTTTGAGTGGAGCTTCGCGTTTGCCACTACGCGCTACATCTCGTAGCTCTCGTAGCAGCGCGGTGCAGCGGCTCGTGGCACAATAGTCGTAACTCGGACAATAATTTACATATCATGGTTTTTGTGTTCTGTAATAATAAAGTGCGTATTTTAATTGGTCGCGATTAAATCTTAATAAATCGGTCGGTGTTCCCACACGCGGCTCGAGCGCTCGCAATTATGCCGACGGCGCGTGTGTTGTAATTTGGCGATGGCCGCGGGCGAAACTGAGAAATTACACTCAGTTTCAGCAGGGCCCTTTGCTAAATACTTAAAGCGAGGTATCGCGTGCGACGCCGCGGCACGCTGCGTCGTTGGCCGTGCGGCGTGCGGTAGACGAACGTCGAGAGTCGTATAGCGCCGACCGCAAACGCGCGGCGGCCACTTGAAATGCACTCCCCAATTACCAATCGTAAATTCGAATGCGACTAAATTAATGATGCCTGCGAACTCCACACTGACTCGTATCCAGGTGTTTTATTTAATAATTTTAATTTAATGCTAGTCTATTTTATAATTTATTCTTTCTTTCTGTCTCGCGTTATCTCAGCTTAATACTAGGGTCCGCCTTCCCAGCATGATTTGACGGTAGATTCGGTATTACGTGAGGCAGTATACCAAATCTACCATGGAGTATATAAAAAATGAACCTAGAATATTTTGTAAATTAAATTAGATTTTGGAAATTGTGACTTTTTCATTGTAGTTAGTATTAGTGAGCGTAATTGCATAATATGTATAACACGCATACACTAGTCACAGATTTAACTGACCCAGAGTCGGTTCAATTTACTCTGATTGTTATATTAAATACCGCCCATGTTTTGGGTTACGGTGAGCTTATTTCGGCACATACGGCGGCGTCCGCGTCGAAAACTAATTTATATTGGAATGCGATATACACACGGGCGCGGACGCGGGCTGCCCGAAGGAGTAGCCCCGGGGCACGCGCCACTCGGCCAGTTTTAATCACCTTAACCCCAACATAAGTGCCGGTGAAACACTACCGACGCGACGCGACGGTTAGACCATTTGCACCGCCGACGAAGGCGCCACCGACCCACCCGACCTTATTATACTCGCTTCAAATTGACCGACATCATCTTTCGCCGTACCGCAAAATATTAGGCACTCAAATTTTTTACGCCTTTTTTATTGAACACCGATAATACCCAAATGGAGCTTTGTTTGGAATTATTTTACTGATGCAACGACCGAGGGGCAATGATAGGTCGCAGTCATTGTAAATCGATTTCGACATTCCCGTGACAGTTTTTTTTGCGAGCGAGTTTCTGAGTCGATTTGAGACCGTTGTCACGGTCGACTCGGCGATAAATGCAATTCTCACGCTGGCGGCGCCGGCGCCGGTAACTAGCTGTGCATACCTATTCGATTAAAATATATTGCGTATTTACATTATTAATATTATCATTACTTTGCTATATTAGTAGGTTAAATATGAAATCCAGGCTCTACTTGAGACGATTTATTGATTTTATTGAGTATTGTTTTAATAAAGTAAAATTAATGATGATCAAAAATTGTGTCAAAACAAACTTTGAACGATCGTTTGGTCATATTGTTTTATTTTGATAAATGAAAAGAAAACAAGTACCGCAAGTAGACCACGAATTGCGCCGTCTAGATACACCTTAACGAGTTAAAAGCGTGAGGAATGCTTGCGGTTTCCGACTTGGAAGCACAATACACGTAGGGTTGCCAACACGCCTTAAATGAACAAAGCGCGAATAATGTAACTTCCAAATCTACCTTTTTGTTAACAGATGTTCGAATCACATTATGTAGTCATTGAATTCAAACCAAAATCAACATTGTGATTTGTAACAGCAATATGTCTCTACTTGCGCTCTTATTCCTTACAAATTTTGATAGGTAGTAATCATAACTGAATTAGTTTATGAATGAGAAGACGAGTGAATATGAGTTGAATTAAAGTACATATATTATACGTGAATAGGTATTCTATGAACAATGCTTAAGGCTTAATCCTTAATTATTCAATAAGGCCGCCATAATTCAGCCGACCATCGAGGAACCCAATGTCGAGATTAAATTAGGACTGCACTGTATTTAAAATCAGGTCCAGTGTAGTTATTTTGCTGGGACAGGAAAAAAAATGTAGCACATATTTAAAATGTTGCATTCAAATATATCGCTGCTTCGTACGAAAAAACAATAGTTTGGATAAATAAAATCCATGTTCAAACATAAAAAGCAATTTATTATCACTTTGTTTCATGCCTACAAGTAGAGACAGCAGTGGCAGCCCTATTAGCGTCGATTATTCGCCGTAGTGTGATCAAAGCCGTTTCGATTGAAGTAGTCCGCCAAAGAAAGAATTTGTTTAAAGATTGTCTTTAAGCGTATAATTAAACGTCATACTTTGTTTAGATTTTGGACTGGTATCCACAGTTTTTATGTGGCGCGTCCGAATGTAACCGTTAATCCGGAATTTTCTGCGACGAATTTTACGAAATATTTGTTTTTAAATAGACAACAAGGCCAAAACATTAACAAACATCCACCAGAACAGTAACGAAGTGCTTTAAACTCAATGCAAAAGTTAAATTTGTTAGTTTCGTTTGGAGGTGGTATTTTCCGCTTTGGATTTATTCTTGGGTTTTCCTTCAAATAACTATTTTCATATTTTAATTTTTATTTCTCTCTCTCCGATGTTGTGTTTTATATCTATAATGCGTTACGATTTTGATCACTTCATAATATAAATATCTACGTAAAAAAGAGAAGTGGTTAAATTTAATATAATTAACTCACCAATAGGGTAGTTTCCTATACTGAATTTTATTTATTATTTTCTACGCAACGGAAAATAATCATCTTACGCAACGGAAAATAATCATCTTCCATCATGGCTTCTTACTTATTTATCTTCGGCCGGACTTATAAAATTATTTTTAGTGTAAGTATTTCGGAATAGTATAGTATTAGTTTAAGTATTTCGGAAATGAAAATCCTTGATTAAAATAATAAAAAAAAAACAAATTACAGAGAATTACCCGTGACTCGTTGTGCTATTGTAGTACTTATATACACAGTCTGACACATCCACAAACACTTGTAGACGGAATCACTGGCGAAGTACCGGCCTACATTATTCGGAGATTGATTTGTCATACACCGCGGGGCCAGGTCATCATATGACGTGTGCGTCCGGTCAACACTCCAAGCATCGTATATGGGTCGTCTGAGTTTGCTCGCCCCCGCTATAGCGGCTCATCTGTGATATCCACGGCTTGTTGTACTTACATAATGGATTTGAACGCGTGTGCCACTTTGATTCAGTTTATTGCAAACGTAAAATATATAAACGCCTTATTGATCTAGTGGCAGCGTACTAAGGCTGAGAATCGTGAGGTCCTAAGTTTAATTCCTAGGTCGGGCAATCACTGTTTGTATTTGAGTTTTCTATTCGAAAAGTCACAAATGAATTGCAGGATTAGAATTTGTGCCCGCAGTTGCGAATGATTATGGGGCTGAAATAGATAGCTCCGTAAAAGTGGGTGGCCGCATTAGTTGCACCCTGCCTATTCCTCCGGGTAATAAGTCGTGTGTGTATGTGTGTAATGAGTAACTTTTATCGAAAGTTAATAATCAGCACATTTATTCAAAATCAAAATTAAGTCGACATTATTGCAGTGTCGTAGTGTCCATTTATAAAGTCTGTTTGAAGACATTTCTCAAACAGATTTTAAAAAGAGCAAGAATATACCCCATCTTCAGGAATAACGGTGCAATGTGCTTATATGTCCTCAAAACATCCGACATTATATTTTTATTTATCCGAGGACGACAAAATGATTTATATATCGATATATATCGATATGATATATATCGATTAGATTTCAAAGTCCTTCATTTTGGGTAATCGAACCCAATACGAATGCTAAGACCATTCCCGATCAATTCGTATAATTATAATAATCTTGTAAAGTAAGTTTGTTTACTTTAAGCGATGTTACTGTCGTCTGTATCGAGAGCATCGGATCGCGAATTACCCGCGCCGAGGCCGGGCTCGGCAAACAAGCCGGCAGGTGTTCTTGTGTGCACCTTTGCGATTGTTGCATTCCGCCAGTGTTGCCGTTCTACCTTCAAACACTCCCAATAAACCTAAATATTTAAAGCGTAAATTATAGTCATAAATTAGTAAATTATGTTTGTTGTAAGAAGTATTGATTATTATTGTACATAAACCTACATTTTATACAGTTGAATGTCGGTACTTTTAGGGCGTACAGAGGAAACGTCAATTAAGTTTATCACTATGTTGGTATACACGTAGGTCATGGTGATAGGTTTTGACAAGTTACCGACATACGAGAAAAGACAAAGCATTATTATGTTGCTTTTTTTACTATGGCTCAAAAGAGATTAGAATATCGCTCATACAAAATAACACGATTTTTATTCGTGCACGGTAAAGTGACTCCACTACCTTTATGGTAATGATGCAGTGTACTCAAAAAAATCAGCGACTGCCGACAAACGATAAGTTAATCGGTAGTCACCAGAATTATGCCGGCTTATGTTTTGGTTCTTCACACTCCGAAGAGGGGAGAAGCCATGTCCTTCAATCACAATGGGCTTGATCAATGTTACCTCATATTATAAATATAAAAGTTGGATGGATGGATGTATGTAAGTTTAAAGAATTTTTAAGTTAGTTAATCACATTTTAACGGGACGGATTTTAATGAAATTTGGCATACATGTAGACCACGTTCTGGATTAGGACATACGATTTTTTTTTCGAGTGGTATGTTGCCGTAGGAAAAAAGACAATTACCCTGATGAAAATGCAAGCAAAAGCAAGTATTTTTATAAAAGTACTATGTGCAGTAGAACAAACCGATATAAATATGTAAATATTTTCTTCAATAGCATAGGACATTTTAAAAGTTGGCAACATTAAATTCCAGACGGTAGAACGTCGATACTGTTTGACGACACCAGATTATCAGGATGGGATTCTTCAATCAATGAACATGCTTTAACCTGTAATACGTACTTACTAACTGAAGAAAGCTTCGTAGATCAGTCGTAAAACGTTATAATGTGTGTAAATGTAAACGCAATCTAGCTTATGAAGTGATCGTAATCTGATTCCTGTCATTCCTGGGAATTTAAAAAATTAAGGCTGATCGTTACTTTCATCTTCTTTTTCTGCCTTAAGTTTTCTCGGCCCTTAGTCAGGGTCCGCCTATCTACCTGACATTTCCATTTCGCTCGGTCTTGAGTATCCTCCGGTCTTGACCCAATGGTGAAGTTTATAATATAAGCTCTTGCTTATCGTTGGTCGCTGGGTTTTTTGGACTGCACTACACTTACTATCAGGTGTAGTGCAGTCACTATGCCGTGTTCGGATAAAAAAGTTACTGGTTTCTGGGCCGTCCGCAAGATTGTACCCCTGCCTGGGATCGATGTTTTACACCTATACTTTTACTATTTTTTACCCATATTGCCACACCCACACGCACATACACACACACACACACACACACGCACATATTTAATATGGAAGTCGTCCGCGTTTTTCTTCTAAATTGCACACAAACAGTGGTTACATTACGTAAGTACATACTAAAATAAATTATAAAACTTAGTTTACCGATAAACTGGGAACTATCTGTGGGACTATAAAAAAATATATCTCCCGGGCAAGCAAGACTAACAATTATTCTATTTATGATTCTATAAGTTGTCTGTCCTATGACCGATCACAACTTATGCAGCATACGTCACAGATCCGCGGCGCAGCGCCGGACGCACAAGCGGACTCGCAAACACCACGCGCATACCAAAGGCGTAGTTCCGATTCTCGTCAAATTAATTCTACAATCGGCAGTAATATAATCTCAGTCACACTTGACTCGTTGACTCGCTCTCCTTCTAATGTACAGGGTTAGAACAAGACGGACAGAGGTGTGTACAAATCCGTAAATGAATGGTATCAATGATAGCGACAGGAGGATATTCCAAGGTCTGCATCAAAAGATGCAGGATTGCTTTGATATTTTATTCACTGTTGTACCGGATGAGAAAGTTATAACTTATCTAATTATAGAATGAAACATTAGTTGAATCTTTGACGGCGATTTAAAGTAAACAGAATATATTATCATCCCGTCATTAAGAAAATTTATATCGATAAAAAAATATATCAATCCTAATTTTCATTGGTATCCTTTCAAGTACGTACCCAATATTTTTGTGAGCTGTCGTCGTCCCGTCTTTGGGAAGTGATTTATCAAACTGCCTTCTGAATTTGAAGTTATTTATCGTACACATAAATCGTACTAAAGTTTAGTTCGGTATGTATAAAAGAATATACGAACTGAACAAGATTCGCAAACCTCTACAATAGATTTATAAACGGAACAAATTATAGTAAGTCTATTGTGGCTGTTTCAAACAAAACCAAAATACCAAAATAGTTACATCAAAGGAAACAAAGGAGGCATTCAGATTCTTTATTGGGGTAATAAAGTGGAGGAATAGTTTGGAGTTTAGACGATTTAAGTTCGATTAAGCGTAAGAGAAGTAACCGGTGTCCTCATTACTAGGTGTTGTGCCGGCACAGTGATTGCGTTGTGCAAGTGACGGGAGGCGGTGGCACGCGGTACGGGCCCGCCTGTTTGACGTTCTCAGGCGATAAGTCCTATCTCTTGCAAACACTTCTTGTTTGAACCACAGCCGACGGTCGTACACAATTTTAAATTTGCCGTTTAAATTCGACGCTTAGTATAGGATTTGTATGTAAGTACTTCAATATGAATTGCATTTATATATTTGTGTTGTCAGTTTAAATACGTAGAGCATAGCCTGTGCCTCCTTCGGTTGGACACGCGACGCTATCTATTGAAAGTTTCAAGTGAAGTCGCGCGTCTTACATTGTTTGTATTTACATAACGTCAAGTGTTATTGTTGTATATCGATAAATCTTTGTTCACTTATGATTTACAAAGACCTTTTTATAGAAAAAGATAGTAACTAAACTACAGATATAAATTGTAGAATCAAGTTGTTGTTTGTCACACAGTTTTGTCAACAGCATGAAAGCGTATTGTAACCACTGTCTTACAGAAAACCGGTGTGAAGTAGCTGTTTTTATAGTTTTGCGTTTTGTATTTTTGTGAGATATCCGGAGGCCCAAATCCCCTTCCCGTTCCTAATCCCTTAATAATCCCTTTTCTTAAGGTCAGCAACGCGTTCATCCCGATTCTTCAGGTATTGTAGATGCTCATGGGCGGTAGAGATTACTTACCATCAGGTGACCCACTTGCTTGTTTGCCGGCCTCTGCTATTAAAAATAAGCTATTGTGTAAACTCATAATAAATTACGTAATAAACAACATGAGGTTGTGTCTAGTTAACGCTGAACGATTTTAAAACTATTATTTAAAACCAAATACAGTCGCACAATAATTATAAATAAGTAGTAATGTATTAATTATTTGATTAATCCTGCATTTCGTGTTTTATGTATACATTCGTAATTGATTATATCACCATTACAAAATCGTGTATGTATTACAATTTAATTTCATACAAAAATGTACAATAAACTACAAATTTTATAGAGAATGCCATTATAGCGGAATATATTAACAAACTGGTCGTTCCCACAATAAAAAGGAATCTGAAAAGGTAATATCATTATGATAGTAAAGGCCGCAAACCAGTTACTTACGATTTATTAACACAGTCAAGGTCGTCGCGTACCGGATATGCAAATTAGAAATTTACCGAGAGAATGTTTATTATATGAGGCATGGGTAATTAGACTTAGACCTATAACTTTACCTGCCTTAAACGCCTATTATTCTGTTAAAACGATAATAATAGATACATAACTATCATTATAACGACAGTTTCTCAATCACAAAATTAAAGCTCAAATTCAACTATTACCATTAGTTATGTAAGGGTGTAAACAAATGGTCTACTTAGATGGCGAGTGGCACTAAGGGCACCTGCAAGCGATACGCGGCACATCTGCAAGGCCACTAATAGGTCACAAGGCCGGCCCGCTAGCCGCACGCGCAGCTCCGTCGTCGGGTTCAAGGACTACCCTTTCAGCTGCATGGTGCACCATGCGGCATACCACAACGGCATTCCTTAACTCGCATGCACTTTGTCACATACTTCTAAAAAATTATGTTAATCAAAAGCAAGCGCCTTTACATTCCTTTTACTAGTCATTTATGCTATAGGTAGATAATAGTTATTTCGGAATAAAATTATATGAAAAAGAAAGCTACATTAGTTACTACAAATTCTAGACTGTATTAAACTCTCAACCATTTGAAAGATGGCGTGGAATATCTTAATATAGTAAATTATGATTGTAAAAGAAGCATTAAGTAATTCCTAGTAAAGCTGAAGCTAAAGTGGTACACATTGATGTTAAAGCGCTTGCATGAAAGACATTTCGTTTGCTCAAGTAATAAAAATATCTGTATATGTTATGTAGATAGAATTACTTGAATTCGCGACACTAGGCGTCGCGCCGAGTCCTTTAAGAACCGTCGTGATCTAAATCTGGCGACATCCGCGTCGAACGCCGCGTCGCGTCGCCTCGCCGACGATTCAAACTTTTCTCTTTGCTGGCGTTTATAGATTTATAATAAAAGCTTGTTTGTTTGTTTGTAGTAGTTATACATCGCTGTTACACAAGACGGAAGTTCATAATAGTTATGAAAAATAAATGTATCTCCCAGGCGTTTAAATTCTTTGGTCATTCTTTTCCTGAAAACCTGGTAAAATATAAATTTACCCCTGACAATGGTAGAAGGCATTTCAAAGTAATTACAACAAAACTGTTAAAGCATCAGATATTGCGGTGTTCTGTTATGACATGTCCTTCAAACGAGTCAAAAAGTATTTTCACGGTAGTCAGCGGCTTGGCTATGCTCCTAGCGTTGCTGATGTCCACTGAACCAGTTACCATAAAGCTCAACTGCCTTCAAAGGTCAATTAAAAAAACAATCGGCCAAGTGTGAGTTAGACTCGCGTACGGACGGTTCGGTGCTCACTCTTAAATTTTAACTTTTTGTTATCTTTATAATTTGGTAAGAAATCCGCTAGAATAACATGTATTCTATGGTTCCAGCCCAGACAGCTATTAAGATTTAAAAGATAGAGCCTATGAGAGGGTAGGACAGACAGATAGACGCGACGGTACGTATAGCTTGTGCTCCGTTTTCCCCCTTTGGGTATGTAACTGAAAATATAGTCCATGTTTATTCACATTCAAATTTTATTATTTTCCTAGGTGCTGTATAATCTGTTTTATCCTCCGAAGAAAAAATAAATATTTTTGTTTGATTCCTTTATCTGTGTACCTAATACCTATATATATACCTGTGACATTGTAACGCATAAACGAATGAACCGATTTAAATACAGTGTTGTTTATTTGAACGCTATACGAAATAGTTTCAGTTAAGTTTACAGTAAAGGACATTGTTCGTCGTCCATACATAGTTGGCCTAAGAACCAACAGGGAGGTGAATTTACTTTTTGGGTTTAGAATAATGTATATATTCGATTGAAACTAAATTAAAACTACGGACACTTGAGAATTCCGAAAAATAAATAAAATACTTTTGGATTTTGAGGTTATAATTAGGCCAATAAATACTATCAAATGTCAAAATGTTGTCATCTGTTAATTCATTTTGACGGAGTTTTGGCGGGAATTCTGACAGTGCGGTTCATCGCTGATTTTAATTTATTTCAAAAACTAGTTTAATGTTGTGTTTGTTGTATAAAAGTGGTATGGATTTGTGCAATAAACATTTACGGCGATGAACAGTGTATGGAAATATTGAAATAAGTGAATTAAGTATCGTACTGGAAAGAATGCACACCAAAACTCCAACAAGTCCTTGAAAACTTCCACACCGATATTTCATCGTTCTTGTGAAGACTTGAGAATAAATTACACTTGTCATTGGCGAAATGCATAACAATGCGAAGCCATAAATAAATTAAAAAAAATCATTTTGACAAGTCGTATTATGGTTCCGCGACATTATACCGGACTGTTTGTGACTAAAAACTATAATCATGGTTAATAAAATAATGGTTTTTAATTACACAGACAAGCGTCAGTATTCTCAACACTTGAGTTTTGAGAATACTGACGTTTGTCTGTGTCAAACTCTTATTAAGAGTGCTGTTACAAAGACTTGGCTGTATGAGCTACAATACCTTTGCCTATTAAAAACCCGAATTTGAACTAAAAATTATAATACCGAGGACTATGACGGAAGTGAATACTTTTTAAATTGTTTTCGAAATTAAAAAGTGTCCGTTCTATTGAAATAATTATAATGTACATTATAAATAATAATAATAATTATAGTAAATGTTTCATGCGTGTTGATTCATAGGCCATTTTTGACAATGTCCTTTGTTCAGCAATTTAGAAATCACAGATCATTTTCTAATTGATTTCAACGGTTTAAAGGGCTAGGTTAGTTTTAAATATGTTTCAAAATACCGTCATAAAATAAATTTTGATCTGTTTATTTACTCAAATATTACATTGTAAAACAGTTTTTATATCTATCTAGTGCGAAAATGGAATCGTTGGGTCGTCTGAAAGTTTACCCATTGTGATTTTATTGTGAGACGTGAGCCACGAATGGATAAATTTACACGACCACGCTCCCTTCTTGGCAATAAGAATAACTTGTATTTGTTTATTCTACGTAAATTCTTCGGAAACGCGGTTAGAAGTTCATGCGGATTTATGTGATTGGTCAGTGTTTATTCATTCATAAACATTGACGCGTTTGATTCACGTTAACTGTGAACACTCATCGTTCGCTAAATGTCTTGGTTCGTTTTGTTATAAAGAATCGTTATAACTCATGCTCCAAGTCAAAACTTAATTCACAATGTTGATGAAATGAGCCTCCGAATAGTGAATATAATAAGCCTACACTATTTACAAGATGGTAGGTCCCTCGTATGCGAGAGGCCTTCTGGGTTGGTACCACCGCTTTGTCTATTTCTGCCGCCAAGCAACAGTGTTTCGGTTTGAAGGACATTGAAGCCAGTGAAATTACTGGGCATTATGAGACTTAACATCTTATGTCTCGGGGTGACAAGCGCATTTCAATGCAGTGTTTTGTAATTCAAAGTTCTGTGTAGTGTTGCTTCTGTTTATGGGCAGGCGTGGTGCTTACCATCAGGCGAGCGCCTTGCTCATCTCGTCATTCTATCAAATATAAAAAAGCCTCTATTGCGAGAATGAGCTATCAGATATAACTTTGGAACTACCTAATGGAATATGCAAATTGTGTTTGACATCAGTATTTCGTGCGCGAGACGTTTCAGAACAAAATCCATAATAGCCCAAGAGCCCGTGAGTGCCAGACCTTCGTATTTTAATAAAAGCTGAAAATGTTTCTATGTGTGTCCCTAGTACTGGTAAGAATGATCCCCATCCATGAAGCTGAGGCAGCGGTGGCTTTGGCAGTTAACAGGTAACAAAGGTGTATAAAATTCCATCTCAAATTTATCATAATATAAAACTGAATTTTTTAATATTTGATTCATAATAATATCAAAACTCGCGTTGCTCATTGCCAGACAGTTAGTATGGTTGCAACCCTCTGCCGGACACCCTTAAACTATTATAATTTATAATTATACTTACGTTATATTATAAAACCTAAATTTTATATATAATTTTTTGGGGGCCTATTAATCTATGTTTACATAATTGCCGGACAGTTTCGACGGTTCTATCATCTTGCCAGACGCGTTCAAAGTCAAAGTTTCGGGGAGCAAGGAGCGTATACAGTAACTAGTGCGAGTGAGACAGAGCGCTTGGTCTATTGCGGCCCTTCACTGCGCATCCACTGTTATCAAGTTCAAATTGTGCAGTTTATTTTTTTCTTAATCAAGAAATTTCATTAAATAATTTTTTACAGTTTGAATAACAAATATTTAAAACGATACTCAGTAAAATTGTTCAAATACAACTTCAATCATATCGAAACTCTAATAATTTTATTTCTATTATTTTTCATTTTTACGAAGTTTATTATTTTCAATTCTATCAAAATTGTAAAGCCAATGAATTGTACTATGTTATGTACTAGCTTTTGCTCGCGGCTCCGCCCGCGTGAACAGCATTTTCCGGGATAAAAGTAGCCTGTAACCGTCTCCAGGGTCCCATCTATCCCTGTAGATAAATTCATCAAAATTGGTTCAGTGATTTAGGCGTGAAAGCGTAACAAACAAACTCACTTTCGCATTAACTTTTACCCCCCTTTTCATCTCTTATTAACTAAAATTTCCAAAATTCCTGAAACACGTATTTATTTAATTTTGTTTTACGTCAATAACCGAAATACAAAATTTTGTTTATGTAACTTTCAAAATGACGGACTTTCATACATATTATCATCCTCTATTTTGACCCCTTTGGGGTGGAATTTTCTAAAATCCCTTCTTAATTCTTAGTGGGTGCCTACATCACAAAATGAATATACAGTCCGAATTTCATGCTTGTAGCCTTGATAGTTTGCGCTCGGCGATGATGAATCAGTCAGTCAGTCAGGACATGTAATTTTATAAGTATAGATTTGCCATTGTGTTATGTATTTTTCGTAATTTAAGAATAGTCTGGCATTTTTTTAAAGTTTCTTCAGAAAATATTATTATATGTTCATCATTTTTCTTACAAACACACCAAACTATTTTTTCGTCACTCATAATAGCACTTTTTTACAACTGATCACATTTATTTTATAAACTGCACAGAAAAATAATACATTTATTATGAGCATAGCCGTTCACCAGATAGTTACAATAAACAACAGCTGATGCGCAGTGAAGGGCCGCAATAGACCAAGCGCTCTGTCTCACTCGCACTAGTTACTGTATACGCTCCTTGCTCCCCGAAACTTTGACTTTGAATGCGTCTGGCAAGATGATAGAACCGTCGAAACTGTCCGGCAATTATGTAAACATAGATTAATAGGCCCCCAAAAAATTATATATAAAATTTAGGTTTTATAATATAACGTAAGTATAATTATAAATTATAATAGTTTAAGGGTGTCCGGCAGAGGGTTGCAACCATACTAACTGTCTGGCAATGAGCAACGCGAGTTTTGATATTATTATGAATCAAATATTAAAAAATTAAGTTTTATTTTATGATAAATTTGAGATGGAATTTTATACACCTTTGTCACCTGTTACCTGCCAAAGCCACCACTGCCTCAGCTTCATGGGTGGGGATCATTCTTACCAGTACTAGGGACACACATAGAAAAATTTTCAGCTTTTATTAAAATACGAAGGTCTGGCACTCACGGGCTCTTGCTCTATAACACGAAGCTAATACATTTCACCGCTGCTGGCGGGCGGCGGCGCGGCGGGTGGCGTGCGACACGCTACGATGCGGCAAACGTTGTCAAATTAGTGCAGAGGCGGGACCGATGCCCATTGTTTTTTGGCAATAATAATTTTATTACAACACATTAATGTTCACGCTGTCTGTATACGAATACCGTGATATGATAAAAATATATGTATAGAATTCTACACACACTCACTCATATATACATACACTATAACCCCCAAGGGGTAGGCAGAGGTGTAACTAGTACACCCTCATTTCGCCGAGCTTCGTTCTGTCCCATGATGTGATAGGTCCGAGTCAGTCGCCATACCGGTTACAATTTCATTTCTACTCAATGAAACATAGAAAGAAGAACAAGGAAAGAAATAAAATGCATTTATTTCCGCACTAAAAACCAACAAATAAATACACATATCGATAATAATATTTTATAACATAATGTGCGGAAATTGGCTGATACTCTGCCGTCAACAGCGCTGATTATTGGTGTCCGCTTCAGTATAGTGCCGTCATAAAAACAAAAAAAATTGGTGTGTGTCGTGGGACACCAGGTAGGAACGAAGTTCCTTCGGCTAATGTAGAATCGGCACAAATTGCAAAAAATTCAAATTATCAACTGAAATAACAAAATAGGTCTCTTTATTTTTGTTTGACAACATAAAATTACATAGAAATAGAATAGAAAAATAGAAATAAAAAAAAGACATGTGGCACTCGGAGACTGCCGCGGTAAAGCTATTGTATAGCATTTTTTATCAACTTAAAAATAACGGACGGCCGTGTTCTATAATCAAAAATTCAAATTTCAAACCGCGTCTACATTTTCAAATGTCATAAGTTTCACAACCATCTGTTTTATTAACGGAATTTCGACTTTAACTTTGTGTGCTAGATATCAAATTAAGTTAAAAAAAAATTATGTCGTGACAAATTTTTCGTGCCAACTTTTCGTACCAATTTTTTCCGTCCAGCCCCCTTTCGCAACGCGCGATAAGGAACTACGTTCCAAAAACAATAAATGCAATAGCTGACGTGAGATGCTTCCAATGTTGATATTATATTAAAGTTGTAGAATAAACAATACAGTGGCTGAAAATGTGCATTCAATTAAATAAAAAAAGACCGAAAGAGAAAATTTAATGTAATATGTCTACTTAAAAATCAGCTGACGCTCAGGGTTAACAGTGTTAGCGCGAGCAGCGCGTACATACGGTCGTAAAAATATTAAGTAGATTTATTTTGCGATTTTTTAGTAATATTGTGTTTGCAATTACCAGTTGTCTTTGATTTGGAAGCGTTTCCTTACACCCAGTACATATGTATGACTTTTTATTGGTCTAACGAAGTGGAACCTTAACGTACTATGGGAACGTTTGAAAACATTTGATGCAATAATTTTGTAATGCGGAACTGCAAGCGGCACTTCATGCCTTTAATTCGGACCTTTGTTTAGAACGTTGCGTTGGTCTATAAGATATTGAGAACGCGACCTTTGACCGCTTCTCATTTCTTATTGCAAAAGGTTTCTTGTACTATTTGAAGAATTTGGTCTTGCGATAATCTACACTTGTACACTCCAAACCAAATGTCACACGAACACACCCTATCTAATGGTATTTGACCATTAGAACTAGCACCATTTTATGTGCCACGAATGTTATGAAATCTGCAACTGTATCACGGTTTGTATCTGCTGAACAAAACCTAGATAAATGTTTATGATATGTTACAAGGCTGTTAATCATATTAATTCACACGGGGACTATGACCCGGAGGTGAGTGGTATTGCATTTCGGTGGTTGTTTTAGTGTTTACGTAACACTGAGATAGCCTTTCCCAAGTATACACTATTCGCTAACAATGCGTTTAAAATACATTAGCTAATGAGGTAATTATCTCTGTTGCTATCGTGTGCTATCGTGATTCACTGTCTTGGCACCGAGATATTTGGCGTCTTAAAATTATTGTTGGTCTTAGATTGGATAAGTGTGTGATATAGAATATGTTTTATTCTTGCCATATTATGCATTATGAAAAGCAAGGATACAATAAATATTTAAGCATAGTATTTAAATTAGTCGCAAAAGAAATTACTTTAAAAAAGACATTGCAATACATTACGTTTTTTGATGGCTATAATCCAAATCATTTCTACCACGTTATGTTCCATGATCCATCGCGCGTTTATTTAAACATATTTTTTTTTATTTCAGTACCAGCCAAGGCATAGCTATAACGTGATTCGCTCATATGCACTAACAAGACTCCATTGTGATGAATGAACACAGACTAGTATTGCGAGCGGTAAGGCGGTTGTACCAGTTCATTTATGTCGTAGGCGGACAACGGTGGCGAAATGTAAAACATGCATTAATAGAGCCGTAACGTTGCCTTGCTATTTATATTGGAAACTTTTTTTGACTGAGCCTTAGTTGGGTCTCAATAATCTTACTCGTATAAACTGTAAGGGGTAATTACGAAATAGATTAATTGCGAAATAGATCCTTCTTCCTTCAACCTGCCCTTTTCCCACTGGCAGTGGGGTCGCCCTAACATACTTTTTAGCACGTGTTACTGAAAGATTGTAGTTTTGACGACCGGCCGCCTAACTGACGTCAACCTCTCTGGGGAGAAACACTCAGACCCGAAACAAATATTTGCGAATCATACAAATATTTTTGTCTCATTGCGCCACGGAGGTTGTCATCGCTGCGAAGTAGATGGCAGCATGAAAAAATCCTTGTATCATAACGGAGGCCCATAATATCATCTTATATTCTGTGATAATTGTCCGGTGGTAGATATTCAACATTTATTGTCATGGAGATGAGGCTTCTGTACGTTTGTTTCAGTTGAATAAGTACATAATAAAACTATGTATTTTTATTAAATAAGAATCACAATATCATTAACACTAATTATATCGTTTAAACAACCGTTATAATCATTTAAACAAACACAATGAAGTGGAGCATACCCATGTTTGATTCTTAGCAACAGCTATTGTAACATAAAATTTCCAAATCACAACGGATTCAAATTGTTACAATTACATATTGTGATCGAGCACAGAGGACACAGTTCTCATGCGTCCTACGCAACGGCATACATAATTATCGTGCGTTGCGCCACTCGCGGCACCGCGGCGCCGGGGTACCGAGGTACCTGGAGTACCCGACTGAAGTACCCGGGGTACTCCGCTCTACATCTGTCCGGCATTGTTTCTGGTGCGTCGCCGCGTCATGTGCGCCGGTGCGCGAGCCATTGTCGCGCGATGTTCACACGCACTTACACAAGCTCCCACGAGACTGCTCAGTTTTAAGATTGGCCGACACTTCCTGGTTGGACCTGGATTGTTTGCTCAGCAAATGATGGGACACATGGCAAATTGTCGCTATTTGCTTGCTTGTCTATGACTAGTGTAAGTACTTATGCCGTTGCTACTGTACATGCAATTCTGTTAACTCGCGCACACAACATTGGTACATAACTGCTCATAATATAAATTCCTTACTATCATTTCGTATAGCGATTTGGATTAGCAAATCATTTTATTTTACCCTTACAGTAATTTAGATAGAGATAGTTTCTGTAGTTATAAAATAGAAACATATTTACATACACTAATAAAATTAAGGTGTATTTCTTTTAGCGACTAATCTCCGAAACCGCAAAATCAATTTTGACCCGTACTTAATTTGCAGAGAACCGGAAGGGACAGGAAATTTCAAATAAAATCATTTACAACGTGTTGGAGATAAGTTGGGGCATATTAAAGCAACATATGACATAAGACATGATATGACGACGATAAAAAGCAAACGAAAAAAAAAACAAAAGTAAAAAGTAAAAAAGTAAGTAGGGGAAAGGTGTACGAGATGATTCCCTTAACGGAAAACGCTCGTAATATCAAAGATATTTAACATAATTATGATCTGAAAGCGTTTACTACTAGCATATTTATCTGTCTTACTTTGGGCGTATGTTAAATCATTTAATTAATTAAAATTGAAATAAAAAAAAATCATTTTTTAAAACCTTGCGAAAGGATCATCTTGTACACCCCGGTGTTCAAGATGATCCCTACGATATGGACAAGATGATCCTCGGACCATCATCAATAAACAACATACTTATTACATAATTTAAGTATTCTATAGTCATTTTTAAATCACATAATATAATTTGTGAAATCAAAAATCATAAATTACATAGTTACGGGCTGATTCTTCAATCAAAATTCACGACAGTTATTCTTTTGATAGGCGATTGAAAAATCATTCCTAAGTAGAACAATTAGAATAGATTAGAATCTTCTTGACAATAATTAACACTGTTAGTCAAAATCAACAATATAAAAGCTTCGTAACGTGGTATATATTTTTTGAGTGGTAGAGCCACGCTGTAGACAGTTTTGTCTACAGCATGAATGGGCTGGCTCGACCGGATCGTTACCACTGTCTCACAGAAAGCCGACGTAAAGTAGCGGCTTGCTGCTGCGTTTCGTACGGTGAGTGAGATAACCGGAAGCCCAAATCCCCTCCCCTTCCCAATACCTAATTATCCCTTTCCTTTAAGGTCGGCAACGCGCCCATGACTCTTCTAGTGGTGGGCGTACATGAGCGGTGGAGATCACTTACCATCAGGTGACCCACTTGCTCGTTTGCCGGCCTATGCGATAAAAAAAAAAAAAACGTACGAATTAAAAAAGTCAATAAACTGACTTAATCTGTTTTTAGAATTCTAAACGCTTTTTAGCCGGCGACATGATACACATATCACAAATAAATTCATCGGGATCATCACTACCTATCCCTGCACGAGCTTCATGTTCCCATTTTTGGCATTCAGAACATTTTATCCATCCTTCACCCATCTTATCTTTGGAAAATGTTTCCGTGCAGAAAAGGCATTCTGTATTATTGTCAGATGATTCGGACTCTGAGACATACAAAGTTTTTTCTTTTTATTTGATACTCCTTTTCCTACTCCCTTCCCTTTCTGTTTATTTTAGTTATATATTTTTTGACTGTGTGCTCTTTTCGTAACTTCCTATTTTCTTTTCCAGTTTTTTGCTTGTTTCTTCTTCTAAGTATTTTTTGTATGGTGTGCTGGTTAAAATTGACGTATCCACCTTTTTTCTCTTTATGTTGCTCCTTTTGCCTACAATTTTTGGGTAAGGTTTTATATTGGCCGGTGAAACAACAAAATTTACAAAATTACTTTTGTCAAGGAGTGACGGTGAATAATTTCGGTTCAACGCATAACTTGTAGATGGCAACAATGACAAAGGAATTCGAATAGAAAACGATTCTTCTAGATGATCCCTAGGGACCATCTTGTACACTTAAAAGGTGATCATCTTGCCCCAACCTTAAGTTTTTCATTTATTACTCTGTAACATAACCTCTAAGTATTCTACTGTTACCATACTATCAAAAAAACTAAATTGATCATATTAGGAAGCTACAAGCACAACAATGACTGTAACTGACAGTATACAATAAGACTTACATGAGTTTAAAGTCAGCGTTACCTTAGACCAACAGCACACAATTTGAATATTTTCCCATCAAAACAAGTGCGTCGGTCGCTTCGCCATCACGAATTGACTAACGCGGGGGATGGCCGGGGGCCACACATTTTCGAAGAATATGACTAGATAGCATTTACACTTTAGTCGCAATTGAAAGTGATCATCTTACCTTAAGGGATCATCTCGTACACCTTTCCCCTAAGTATTTCATCTTTTAGTACCAAATCCGATTGCATTGCTAGGACTCAAATAAAAAGAAAATCTTATTAACCGACTTCAAAAAAGGAGATGGTTCTCAATTCGACACGTGTAATGATTTAGGTTTTGTATGTATGCTCGTACATCGATTTCTCTTGCAATTGTGGACCGATTATGTTCGAACAAAATCATTCCATAGATTTTAGGCGCAAAGTAGTCCCATATAAATTTGGTAAAGATCTGATAACGGAGTACGGAGTAAAAAATGAAACTTCAGCGGACAACAACTCACTCGACACGATTGTATTGGAATTTAGCTGCTATAGCTCTACCAGACACTGAAAATTTTAACAAACTTAAAAACATAAACACCGAAAAGTCTAAAAACAAACATTCGGAGTCGATGCTATTTCAGTTGACCAGCAGAGGCATAGGCACCGACGGTTATTTTTCTGAAGTCGGTTTTTAAATTTTATTTTATATAACGAATACGTAACATGTCAACATTCAACTTGCAACTTTGGACAACATTAAATGATTAACAGCTGGGCTTTTGATTAACTCCAACATACTCGCTCACACACTTAACTTAATTTATAGGGATGGGATCGATCTTATCAATCGTTATAAACGAGTGTTTAAAATTAGCGTGGAAATTTAGGGTGTCGTAGATTTTGATAAGGTCCGGTAGATAAACACTCACTGTCAGGTGTATGTAATGACCCTTAAATAAGACCACACCTTTCTATACGTACTACGTATAGAATCTGCGTAATTTTAAACATCTAAAACCCACACCTGCGACTGTAACTCCTGTGCACCAGGTTCAACAGTGGCACGCATTTTTGTTGACACCGAGCAGTGAAGCCCGGCTAGTCTCTAGGAATGCCTAAATGTCTTTGTCCCGCAACGAAATTAATCAGATTATAGAAGGTTAGGGAGGAGTTGGAAATATTAATTGTCCACTTCCCTCTATAGCAAAGTTTAATGTATGTAAAAATTATCTGGATATGTGATTAGCTACCCCCACTTTGTCTATATTTGCCGAAACCCAGGAGTTTGTTACAACCGTTGTGTTCCGGTTTGAAGGACTTACAGGGAGTAAATTACTCAGTTTTACGAGATTTTATATTTTACTAGCTTTTGCTCGCGGCTCCGCCCGCGTGATCTGCTTTTCCCGGGATAAAAAGTAGCCTATGTCTTATTCTGATGTATACCTAAGCTATATTATTGTAAAGTTTCATTAAAATCCATTCAGTAGTTTTTACGTGAAAGAGTAACAAACATACATCCATCCATCCATACTTACAAACTTTCGCGTTTATAATATTAGTAGGAGTAGGATGTCTCAGGGCGATATACATAGGTAGTGCAGTGCCATATGCAATGCGTATACGGTTTTTTAAAATATTGAATATTAAACTTTAGTTTATGTCCATCCCAGAGAAAGACTACTGCGGGTTATGATGACTGTGCATAACATAAAATATGATAACGTTTTATCTGTTCTTGTAAGCGTAATATACTTTGTGAGGCGTGTGAAAATCAAAAAGCCTTTTAAGAATATGAATAATGTATATGAATTCGTACAGTCCATTTAATTAAAACACACGGCTTAATTATGATCATTATAATTACTTGTGTAAAAGCGTAACAGGTACATAATAATGTTTAGAAAGCGTAACGAGGAAGAAATCTTAATAGTCGCTTGTACAGGAATTTGATTTATGTAAAAATAAATTTTATAAGCTCCCACGCAAAGGAAATACTTAACAAATTTAGAAATACTTGAGCAACTACTGTTTACATGCCAAGAGAGATTTACGTAGGTCCCACTTTGCGATTTACGCGACATTTTCTTCCTCGTACGGTATCGATGTGGAATTAGCTTTCACCTTTTTTTTATTTAATTGAATGACGAGACGAACAAGTTACTCGCTTGATGGTAACGCCTACCCATAAACAGAAGTAACACCACACAGAACTTTGAGTTACAAAGCATTGGACTGCATGAAAATGAACTGCGCTCGTCACTCCGAGACACGAGCTATTAAGTCTCACAATACCCAGTATTTCACTGGCTTCAATGTCCTTTAAACCGAAACACAACAGAGCTTATACACTGTTGCTTGGCGGCCGAAAGAGACAAAGCGGTGGTACTAACCCAGACGGCCTCTCGCATACAAGGGACCTACCACCTTCTACTGCGGTATTTCCACACTGATACGACTTAGGAACCGTCAAGAAATAAGACTACTCTTTTCTGAAAGGCCGGCAACGCGCCGTCAATTCTTCTGATATTAATGGTGTGCCTGGGCGGCGGTGATCATTTACCATCAGGTGACCCGTATGCGCGGTTGCGCCCTCTTTCATAAAAAAAATATTGTAATGGGTTATCGTCGCCCGTGGACTTCAGGAATTCCAGAGGGCACAGTCATGTCATTTCCTGCAGCTAAATACGTTTTGGCCTTGTTTGAAGAAGGACATGCCATAATTCTGTAGTACGAATAACAACTGCAATATTTATTGCCCTTCTGGCAATTTTTTATTTTGCGATTCATATGCCATTTTGAGATCTGGCTATTCTGCGACTAAACTAAACTATCATATCTGAGTGACAAGTTATTTCGATACACAAACCAAAGCCAAATTTGGCAGCGATTAGGTCAGTTCTGAAACGGAACAAATATATCAGGTAACTATCGGAAAATATCCGTAAATATTTTCATAGCGATTCCATATTACGTCAGTGGCTAAAGGAACCATGGAGTGGAGTGTTTTGTAGTTTTTCTTGAACCCTATCAATTATTTTATTCGGAAGTTCTGTAGATCTTACAGATATAATTTTTGTACCACCTTGAATGACGTCTGTAAATCGACAAGTACTTACCCCTTCCATTAGATTTGATTTGAATGGTTTCTTACTTATTTATTTTTTAAAGGATTTATAATTCTATTTGCAATAGAGTTTAGGTGACATAACTTATTGTTTTAAATAATGAATTAAAAATCAAGGGGATTACCCTACCGCGAAATGTAAATTGACCTTGATAATACACATATATGAATATAATATCAACTACATCAACAGTTATGTAGCAGTATGTACCAATATACGGTTGATTGGTTTATTGATTGCGGTGCAAAAAAAATTACTAATAATCCGAGGTAACAAATCCAATATTTCAAAAGCGGCTCTGTTACACTGTTGTAATAATGCTATCGTTTTTACATCACAATGTCTATTACATAAGTTTATGTATGAGTATGTCATACGTCCAATGCATGCTGAAATGTGAAAATAAAAACTGGTTCAGGATGTGAATGGACGGGGTGCGAGTGCGGACAGCTTCTTGCTTCATTCTGATATTAATGTTACCGGTCGTGTGTAGTGTTATCCACGAATAAGTGCATCCGGTACATTTTTTATAATGCTATTTGATACATACGTGAGGCATACGATAATATGTTCTTACTTGATATAAACTCTGCTGTTCTTGTCACAGTAGGCTAAAATATGTCGGGACTCTTTCAAATAGGCTCTATAACATACCCTGATATCCCCGCAGAAGTATACAGTAGTAGAACTAGTGCACCCACGGTTCAATGAGCTTATTTCCATCGTATGATGTGATAAGGGACGAGCACCATATTGGGCAAACAGAAATAAATAGGCACCAATTAAACATTTCACAAATCATAACTTAAATTGATATCAGCGATTGCATAAGAATTAGAGATTCAGTTGGAAGATCCCTAAAATGTGCGGAAACGTTGTTAACCTAATTCCCCGACCTTTAAAGCTATCTCAGTAGAGGTGTCGTCAGCGTCTGCTGAGTCACGTCTATTTCATCCCGCCAAGCACCACTGACTTGATGCCTCGCTCTTGTGCGCTAAACTAGCACCGCTTGAAACTGAACGTAACTTGTTAGCTTGTGATGGATGTGCTAGTCGCTCTGATTTATTTTTTTATTTATTTCGTGTTACCTTTGTGGGATTAACATATGCGCACGAAATATGTCGCGCGCGAGAGAGAAATCCGACTCAGATAAAAGTGTCAAATTCGATCAAATTACGTCATCATGTTAGGGTTCGTGGAAAAAGACCACAGAGAGGTAGAAATTACTATTAATTGCGCGAGATAATATGTCGTGTCGCATATGCTAAGCTCCAAGTTAGTTTCGATAGACATATAGAGATGACAAACTGAGATGACAAAACTATCTCGTACTGCATATGCGAAGCCCCCTGGCCAGTTTAAAAGTTACTGAATTTTGGGCGGTTTAAAGGCTGGTGCTATTTGGCAATCACTATACACAGACTTTAACTGACTGACGGATTAAATTTCGAATCGTAGGGATAAATTCAGAGAACTAAGACTATTTAAGCTACTAAATTTTTATACTATACGTCGGCAAACAAGCCTGGATCACCTAATCGTAAGCAATCAAATCGTGGACGCGTTTTAGAACTTAAAGACAAGGGATAATTTAAGGTATTGGGAAGGGATTTCTGGCTGAATTTTCTAGTTGTAAAAACCTGGTTGAGCCAGCCTATTCAAGCTGTTGACAAAACTGTCTACAGAGAATCACCACTCCATCACTTTAAGCTCAGTCATTGCTATAATTCGAAGTAACTCTCTATCGTAATCATAACATAAAGTGTAAGCTAAGCTACGAACTTCTTATCTTTAACATTTACCTAATAGGTAGAATGTCTATAAAGCAAGCGCATTAACAATGCCCCGTGAGATTTGTTCATAGACGACCTCAATCGTTTATTGTCAGGCGAGTCATCTCTATTGTCGATCTTATTCCCATAATAAAGAAGCAATTAACTCTTATCCATTTCTGACATGTGTGGTCATCAACCGATGTTTTTATTTAATGAATAGTTTACACACTTTGGTCCACAACTGTACCGGAAAACAGAAGTTTTCTTCCGACTAGCCCGCAAATAAATATTTATGTGGCATTCTGGCGGCAGTCTAACAACATTGGATTTCATTAGCGGTTTATATATTTTGTACTGTGCAGACTAAAAGACTTTTTCAGATCAAATGACTTTTTGGCATAGTACACCACGCTGAGCCAAACATAAGTTACAATGTAATTGTTGACATTGTCGCATAATGAACTATCATGGTAGCATACTTGAAAGGAAAAAATGCAGCAGTAAAATCAGGGATAAGAGTATGTGATAAAGTATTGAATAATTCAAGAAGAGCTGCTGCTAAGAGTGCATTATGTTTCTTGCGCGAGCGGCGCACGCGTCTGCCCGGTCGGGCGGGTAACGCGCACACCTGTACTATAATGTTCCGAGCGACATCCACCAACAACCGCATTTAAACCGATGCTACTTTTTATCGTAAAGACTTCATAATTGTAAGTGCAGGACACTCTGATACTTATCGAATTGTTCAAGATCATTGATGTGAACCAGTCAAATAATCGAAATGCGATCGATATAAACGTTTTGTGAGGAAGTAATTCGATACGTGCCCACTCAGCTCGTGCACATCATACGAGCGTTCTTGTCGAATCGCGGTTTCAGATATCGCGTGGAGGGAAGCCTCTCTTCCCGACACACCATATCGGCTGGAGTCCCGCAAGGCTCAGCTCTCTCTCCCTTCCTTTTCTCGCTGTATACAAGCGATATTCCCAAACCAAAGGGTGCCCATCTGGCGCTCTTTGCTGATGATACCGCGATCTATACATCGCGTAGAAACCCGGTTGAGGTGGTCCGCGTTTTGCAGGCCGCTGCCGACGAACTCGGCCAGTGGTTTCGCAAATGGCGAATCACCATCAACCCGTCCAAAAGCGCCGCGATCCTCTTTTATCGTAACCCTAACCATCTTGCTCCAGTCCGGAATGTGACAATGTCTAACATGCCCATTCCCTGGACCAAGACAGTCAAATATCTAGGAGTGACCCTTGACCAGAAGCTTACCTTCATTCCCCACTTATACGCGGTACGCGCGCGAGCCGCATTCGCGTTAGGCCAGCTCTACTGGCTCTTGAACCATAAAAACAAACTCTCGATCCGCAACAAGATTAGGATTTACACGACATGCATTAGGCCGATCATGACTTACGCATCGCCCGCGTTTGCGCATGTACCCGAATCCCGATATAGACGCTTGCAAGCCCTGCAGAATCGCTTTCTGCGTAATATCACTGGGGTCCCGTGGTTTGTGAGAAATCACAATACCCACGTGGACACGGGCTTGCCGACCATCCGGCAGTTCATGAAAATGAACAGCAAGCGCTATTTCGATCGCGCCGCCCACCACCCGAATCCGCTCGTCCGACGAGCCTCAATATACGCTCCCTTTGACCGTGCAAAGTGGAGACGTCCGCGTAGCGTCCTCACTGACCCCGACGATGCGACCACTAGGGCCATCCGAAGGAGAGAGGAATTCATGAAAAAACACTTTACACAACCGACATACCGTCCTCGCCGCCGAGGACCGCGCCGCGTTCCCCGCAACGCCCCCGACCCTAGTACCGGCCCGCGAGCCGATGTTAATGATGATTGAAAATCATCACCAATAGAGTCCTAAAATATAGTCCCCTAAACCCCAATCGCAGATGTCTCTGCCCTCTCCGGTGACCGTCCTGAGCCGAGGTTCGTACCCCAAAGGGGGTGCCCTCAGCGGTGGTCACCTAGTCAAGGGCTGAGAGCGCCTGAAAGCGCTCGCCCGAAAGTCCGGTGAAGCTGTATACAGCCGACTCGAGTCAGGGTTACAGCAAGCGTCAACACAAAAAAAAAAAAAAAAAAAAAAAAAAAGTAATTCGATAATATTGTTGTAAATGTGGTGGAAGGAATAGCCTTTTTGTCTGCTTTTTGATTTTAGGATATATAATGTATAAGGGGTTATATTTCGTTTTATTAATTTAATTCCATTCTTGCAGGTGAAGGACCTCCAGCTCCAAAGGAGTTTCATCCTCATTCTATAATTTATAATTAGGTTAACTGGTTCTTTAATTAAGAAGCTGTGGAATACCTTAAAAAAATAATGGTTGTTTTATACCAACTGCTCTTGTGTGAAGTGCGTATCAGAAATCATTAGGGACTTACATCCTAATAAAAACATTAGTAAAAAAAAAAAACAATTGCAGTGTTTATTTATTTGCTGGAATAAAAATGTTGATAGTTGCTTAGTTAAATTGATTTTCCAGTTGGAGATGTATAATTATGATTGTTCAACTAATTATATCAAAGAACAATATGCCAATAGAAACGTGCGATTTAATTGAATGGCGGTATTGTAGCGCTGACGTTTTGTATACTTTCATTGGCAACACTCCCACGTTTTCCTTTATCGAAGCTTTCTCCGCGAGATAAGAACGAATTGACAATAATAGCGCATAATCGAAGAAAGTCTATGACGCCGGATTCACATCAAATATCTACCCGACTAATTTTTGGAAAGGTTTCATTGAATTTTTAACAATGGTCTTTTCGTTATGTGCTGCTTTTTAATGTCGTCAATGGTTATGACCTTTATTCCGAATTAGTGAATATTACGGTCATTCTTGAATTTCAGTATTGATAATACTGAGATATTATTTATTTGATTCGTATTTAAATATATCTTTGACAAAGATTTGAAGATTTAAGTAGTAATTTTTACTGTCTATAAGGCAGCAGCGTCACCATTGATGACCCGGTCTATACGGGCTTATACACAGAACTGGGTAAAGAGCGACTCTGTTCCCTGTTATTGTTTGTATAGTTTTAATTTATTCATCATACTTAAGAAGGTCATGCATACTAATTTAATTAATATAATTTCTATGACAACTCTTCTTTCTGCCTGGAGTTATGCCGGCTTAATGCCAGGGTCCACCTTCCCATCATGATTTGATGGTTGTTTTGGAAAACTCTAGTATATATGGTTATGTAATACTTTAAAGACATTTAATAATTGTAATTTAGTTTCGAAAAGAGCTACGTCAAAATGTCTTGATGGTTCTTCTTTAGCGTAATTGTCTTATGAACTGGCGGTACTGGATTCTAAATAGTAAACATTTTATGGATTTAATTAATATTAAGACTTTTTAGATTAGATTGATTATGATGATGATTGTTAATAATATATATACAGTCGGATTTATACTGCAATACTCTACACACACTACCAGATTTTGCTCGCGGTTCCGCCCGCTTCGATATCTTTTTGGAGATAAAAATAACTTTATGTCCTATTCCAGGTCCTTAAACAGTCAGATTCCATACATGTGAAGTTGCCGTAGAGTTTGTTACTTTATGGCACACATAATGTTATGTAAACGTGACTTACTACACTAATTTCAATTTGTACACAATAAATTTGTGAGCCCGCATATTTTATCAAGTTACTTCACTACTGCTACTTATCTGAGATATTTATGGGACCGCCATAGTAATTAAAGCACCAATGTGGTCGGTTGGGTCACACGAAATTCAGTCCTTAGCTCCTTATATGAAAAATAGTGTATTGTGGAATAAGTAATCACGTATAAAACTATAAAAACTCATTTCATCAAAGGACATTAAGAACTTAATGAACTATAATCATAAATTACGCAATTTAAATGCTAGTTATTTTTAGAATCGAAATTCAGGTTAATTAAAATGAAGTAATACTATAAAATAGTAAGAACTCAACAATTCAGGTGGTATGTGACGTTCGTGGACTTACATTTTCTATAGAAAAATATTCTAGTTCATTATAAAAAATGAAATATGAATAGCTTAGGTCGAATTGGGTCGGTCTGGGCGAATGACCGGCGCGGCGCCCCGCTCACGTGTTTTTCCCATTCTCCCCCAGCATTTTATCAGATAAAAATGTGACCTGCAATAAAAATGGCGTGTCAAACATGCAAGACCTCATTTAATGACCTCCAACCCTCTTGCCTTTTCAAACAACTCCGTAGTAGCGCTACGAGTAATATTTAACTTAGTTTTAATGTTCCCGAAGACATTATTTTAGATCACTTAATCAGGGATAAGCTCAGCAGATGGCAGGGAATACATTTGTAACCACATTTAAAAATAGACATCGGTAGCATTTTAAACCAAAGGTTAAAAATCACGTGCTTGTACTGTATACCTACATTTTATGTTAATAACATGTAGACGATTTTAGATTATTTAGAAATTCTAAGGTTGTGTTACGCTATATCAATCACATAGTGATCATCTAATGTGATGCTTAGCCCAGAGTGGATTTTTTCAATCGGTTTGTAATTAAATAAAAATCGTCTATTCCCCGAATGGGATATTACTATCATACAATTGTGACTAAGATTCCTATAATAATATTTTTAGAGGCCGATTAATTTTTGAGCTAGATGCCGTCGGTACTTCCTGACTACCCCTGAAAAGAAATGAAACAAACTAACTTAAATCTTTAAGCCATTCGTAAAGCATTTCGCTCGTAAATCCACCGAACTAGAGATAATGTTTATTATTAGATTTATATTTGAAATCTAAGAAAATGAAATAAGTTTTATGAAGGCACAACATGATAAAATTTGAACTAGTCACCATACTTCAAGGGGTAATGTCCTTGATTTCGCGAAATAATGCTTTCAACGATCGATTCGCTTTGAAAAAATCCGCTTTTATATTTACTAATAGCTTTTGGCCGCGGCTCGTAATAGTATTCATTAGACGAAATCCAAAAAAACAAGAAAATAGGGCTCAATTATATATTTCCAGATTTCGGTGGCGATATGTATAGGAAATCCAATTAAGTAAAAACTTTTATGTATGGTCTACAGTATTTCAACTACAGAGCGAACCAGATATTGATTTTTGAATTCAATCGGTCTGAAAACAAATAAAAAAACAATTGCGTTCAATTTTGGTTCCAAAGATTACCTCCTGCATACCAACAAATATTTTCCCTTTATTTATATAATAGGGTAGATTGATCAGGTTATAAGAGGTATCTAGAAAATATAATACACTGATATCATCTGAAGCTTTTGCAAATATCTATAATGGCGATTAAGAATTGTTAATGTATGATAATGAGAACGAATACCAACACACTCCCAAAAATGACATCAATATGTTTGGCCTTGTTAAGAACAAAGAACAAGAAATTAATGCTCATATATTGTATGGTTATTTGTTTTAAAACATAATTAAATGCACGATGACTAAGAGTCGACAGACTCAAAATAGACAAACCGAAAGATGACAAACCTAAATACAATTTTTATAGCTAATATTATAATCAATATAGTTATACATTTTTGCCGAACTGGTTTTTCTGAATAGTTTTAAGAAAACAATACTTTATCAATTTATTATAGAGCATTTTAGTAGGTAGTGAGACATTTGGGTTTTTTATTGTTTGGGAATCTAATTGTTATAAAGGTCGAAGCTATAACTTTTCATAGGTTAAGGAAAGTTTATCATGAGTGATCGATTAGCAAACAACAGGATAAAGTTTTTGTAGGATCCTAACGACATCTTTTCTAAAATTGAAATACATTTCCAATATCAGCTGTGTATTTTGGTATCTTCGAAGAATGTATTACAAATATTGTGTTTCAAAATAATGTGTGGCATTTAAATGGGAGTACCTAAAAAGATCCACAGGTTTATCACGCATTAAATTCTTGGAGTTTGTTTCTCTGCGACAGAAAAATCGCAGTCAATATTTCACAAAATAAATAGTATCTTCTTTAACAAAATACCTTTAAATTTATCACTTTCTAAATAATTATGGTATATTTTAGACTTCTTTTCATTATTAAAAATCCCGTAAATTTCATATCTATGTTTTTACTACTCTAATACGTATTTATGGAGGCGCTTGTTTCCCTCATGAGTGCGTACTGACAGACATGCGAGCCGTCGACTGTCGTATCGGATTGCAATAAATTCGGTACTACGCTGGGGCGGCAGGGACGTCGCGACTAACGTCTTCCGCTTTTGACGGGTTTCATCCACGCCACGTCTAGAAATATGTTGTACGTGTTTTTATATTATGATATGCGAAATAGAGCCATTAGAGTATTATTAATGTTCGTGATTATTTTATGAAACTAAAAATTACTTTTAGATAATAAATTAGGGTTAGTTTTAGGGAATACCTAATATCGGGAAGTAAATGTCTTCTCCGGAATATTAGGTGTGTTCTTATCTTAGATCGTATTTTATCGTTACATTTTCTTGTTAACAATCATCGTGTACAGCATTTGCTCAGATCGACAAATAAGCAAGTATATTTTATCGGAGTTATATTCTATAAATAAATAGTGAGCTAACAAAAATGCCGCCAGGTACATAAAACTTGAAATTTAAGTTATACACAAGTTACCATATTGAATGTTGTGAAGCATTCACAACCTAAATAAACACTTTGTATAGAGATATACCAAAATGACTACTCAAGGTATGTTTAACTTTGCAAACGCGAAAAAAATATATTGTCAATTTGGTGAGTGGGTCCAAAGCCGAAGCGACGCGACGCGAGGCGGCGAGGCGAGGCGCCGGCGTGTCTGAGCACTTCATATTGCATTACGCAGCGTTGCCCGCGCGTTTTATTTTGCTAATATTACACTAGGCGGCTTTTGACCGCGCCCCGAATATATTTGCCATTTATTCTCATCTCATGTATTATACATTCGTAAGAAAGAATGCTGATATTTTTATTACTGAACGAAGAAGAATTTGAATAACAAAATATAGACAGCTATTTTTATTTGTTCCTATGTAATAGTCGAGCGATTAATTCATTAGTTCAGAGATGGAAATAGATTAGCTGTATGTTGATAAAAAATAAAGATTTGTTATGATAAATGACGTCACAGCATGTTTTAATACAGCAATTACACTCGTTTGCTTTAATGTACATTATTATGCGTACATAAAGGACACATGTATATTGGAATACAGTTTATCCAAGATGCATAGATGTCAATAGCATTTTAACATTCCTTCTGATGATTCAATTACTTCACATCAAGACAATTTATTTTAATTCTTTTTTAAAATTGTTATCGTAACACGAAAAAGGATTATAAATATATACAATAAAAATAAGTATATATTTGGATAATCGTTCTGTAATGTCATAAATTTACATTTCCCTCAAGATATCTTTACAAATAATTATCGGAACGATAATTGATTCAGTTTGTGCACAATAAAAGCACACAATAACGTTTATTTGAACATAATGATAATCGTAAAATCAGTCCGCTGAAACGTCCAAAGATCGAGGCTTTTTCAAATAAAAATGGCCGATATGAATGCGACACGACCAATTAAATACAATTATCAAGAAATACGTTTGTGTATTTTGTGTCCATTGTGGTGCAAAAAATTAGGGTGATTTCGTCTCCGCGGTTTAACGTGCCGTGTAATCGATGAAAAGAACTGCAATTACACAAATTTAAACATATTATGTTTGATTTAAAAACATTTTAAATGGAACAGATAGGTAGATTTTGCAAAAGGATAGTATGTACTATCACCATAAGGATAATTTAATTACGTTTATTGTGTAACTATGTATAGCATTCATTGCAATGAATTATCATATTCGAGTACGATGTATCAACACTAATAAATAATTATGCGAAAATGTGTTTATTGGTTCTCCATTTTCATGCAGCAATGGAGTTACAGATCGTTATGATTTTTTTGCTTGCAGAGGGTTTAAATGTCTGAGAGTAACGTTAGCTTATTTTATATTATTCACCATGTGTACGGTGGTCGCTAATCGCTATCCGGTCGCGTACAAAATGATTAGGTACCCTCCCACCAACTATTAGCAATTGTCCATACTTGTAGACAGATTTCAAGCAAACTGCTCATCTTGCATATTACTGTTCAATATGTTCATGTCATGATGTTCAAGGCCATCGCCATCGCCATTGATACTCTTTTAATAGTTAACACAATCAATAAGATTTATTGACGTGTTTTGATTCAGTTGCATTGTTATTATTGTTGTGATTTCCCCTCGGCTTCCGGTACACAATATATGGATTTGATCTACATAGCGGAGAATCACTTTGATGACGTGTTTAATAAAGTTACACACATAATGTTCTAAAACTATCTTTTGCTCGCCATTTCATACACGCGAAAGTCCTTAGAAATAAAACTAATTTAATCGGATTTTATCGCGGTTTTTTATTTAATTTTTAGTCCCGACGTTTCGAAAGCTTTTCAGCCTTCGTGGTCACGTGGTTCGTGATAATTTTATTTATTGATATGGATATAACATTGTAAGGCAAATACCAATATAATCAAAAGTGCAGATATACCATGTTAGGGTTTCTAACTTACCACATTTTAAAAACTTTGTGAAACAATTTTTTTTTATTTCTAATAATAATTGCTTCCAAGCCGTACTGTTCAAAGTATCTGTTTAAATAGAGCACGTTTGCACACATGTCAAATCAGTGTAGTAGACGAAGGAGCGTGGACCACAGCCCGCCGGAATGGAACACCTTTCCTTTTCGTAAATTAGCGGTGCTACTGCACATGTCTTAGAAAAAACACATTAACACCCGGCAAATGTAACACACATTGATCCTTACACGCACCTATATTGAATCGCGTTCAATCAATACATTATACAGTGTCTTGGGTTAGTAACATTTTAAGTACAGACAATTAATAATTACAATAAGTAACTGGTATGTCATTTTGATTGTACTGTATAATTAAATATTATTACTGGTAATTATACATATTTTATACCGGTTGCGAGTTCGATTCTTGCGCCGCGGAAAATATTTTTATGGGGGAAAATGTTCGGTTATTTATTGTGTAGAACACAATCCCTCAGGGAACCGATAAACCTGATCAACCAAATGGAGCTGCGGGAAATAGCTAGTGTATAGCAATTTCTTTAAGGTCATACATTGCTTATTAAAAAAACAAACCTCAAATAACTCGTTATACCATAAAAACATAATATTATAATTAGGTAGGCGAATACAGTATTTATAAAGATAATTTACACACATGTAATTATGAACTAGTTATATACAATGTAAAGAATATAATCCTCGACCGACTGGTGTCCGGGCACACGTGTGTCGGATAATTGAATAGTTACTGTACAAAGACACCTTGCCCACCAGATGTTATCGAAATGGATCGAACTCTGATGGATCGTTGTTGCCATACAATAGCCGACATAGGTTATTCAACAATTTGGAATATTACCAACCCTATAATTTTCATATATTATTACCTAATGTATTATTGGTAATTACGCAATAAAACTTATTAAACTTTGTAATGTGGTAGTAATAAAATGGTTGAAATTATTTTGTAATTATAAATTCGTAATTAAATATTGATTATGTCTGATAATAATCGTCTTTATTCATGCATAGGTTGGGATGTCATTTACCTATTGAATATAAATGTGCTAGCGCAAAGAACACTCGTAATTTTAGTAAAAACAATATTTCAAGGAAACTAGTAACATATACAGCTCAATACACTACACTCTCAGAGTACACTCAATACACAGATGCAAAAATAAAAATGAATTACTTTTCGAGTATGTATCTTACACGCTATTTCTTAATTCTTATGGAAAAAATATTAAAATGTCGCGATCTTCTGCAACTGATAAAGGCACTCGTATACAAATTGGTATAAATAAAGATATCAGAAGTGCACAGATCTCAACTAAATAGATAACACGTTAAGTAGCTAAGTGAATAGCTTGTATCATATTACTCAATCTGATGTTTTGTTTAGGGCGTAGTCATAGTGAATGCGAAGCAGTGTAATTTCAAAGAAGGACCCACAACGATTTGTTTAAAGTTCTTTGTCTGTGTTATAAAATAAGGCATATTAAACATTATTTAATAGTATAACTGAAATAATTATGTTATTGTGTTTGGGTAATCAAAATTATGGTGAATCTTCAATGACAGAATAAATTTATTTTTCTGAAAAATATATAACTTCCCAAAGATATCATGTAATCTATACATACATACATACGTACACACATCTATGATCCCAATGGCGTATGCAGATCTGTAACCAGTACACCCACATTTCGCTTAGCTTATTTTCGTCCCATGATGTAATAAAGGGCGAGTCTATCGTCATACCGGATACAGTTTCAGACTCCGGGATATTACTCCGGATGTTACTGAACTTTTAGTGATATAAAAATCCAATATTACTATTATCCAATCCGGGGATGAAATTTGAGACCTCATCACAGTAATCGTACCGCGTACGCATTACAACTGCGCCACTGAGCCAAGTTAATAATGTCATAACTCACAATGTAAATATACATCTATTTTTTTAGTAAGTATAACATTTACAATTAACTTAACATGTTGGTATTACACCATAAGACAATTCATAAGTGTGTAAATGAATGTTGAGTTGTATTGTATAGCTGAGTGTGTGATACGGCCTTTACCATAGAGATAACTGTAATAGATAAAGTGGTTTGGCTAGGCGCTAGTCTGTGTCGGGACAATGGGATTAGTAGCAAAACACAAAGAATTGGATGGTGGCGATAATACTGTTAATCTCGTTTTACAAGTTTGGGACAAACTATGTAATAAGATTACAAGATGATTTATATTATATTGTAATTGGACGCGCTAATTCATGTGATTCGTAGAAAAAATATTGTAATTGCAACTATAAGATATCTTGCCAAAATGACAATTTTGTAATATTATTTTGTAAGTTCGTGTGTTTTGAAATACATATTAATTTTTAATAATGCTTACATGCAATAATTATATTTTGTATAGTAATTTGATTCATCGCGATTTAATATACCTTAACTATTTACAAATGGGAACCACAAAACATATTATATTACTCGATAAACGTGAAAAGAACATTTGAAAAAACCTCTGCACGGTCCTCAAAATGGAGATTTTTTTGTAGTTTTCTTTATAAATAATTTAATAAATAGAAGCAAACAAACTAGCTGCTGATAGCACAATGGTTACCGGAAGCAGGTTGGCGGAAGAAGGCATTCGGCGTGTGGCGTTTTTTGTGAACACTCCTGCGCAGCGACACACAAGTTAATGTTATCGACGACAGATGAGAACCACTTCTGTTGCCGACTGTACCGGTAATCAAATTACCGAGTCTATATCGACTTCGGAAGCTCCGAATAGGCATTGGCGTCTGTTTTGTATCACCTGGGATGGTGATGTAAAGTTGAAGGGCGTAAATTATTTAAACTAAATAAATTACTGTATATTTTACAGATTCTTAGGAACTGTCTTTATTTCTTTCTTTCTGCCTGACGTTATCCGAGTTTAGTGCCATGTTCTGCCTTCTTACTTAGACGCTTCCACTTCGTCAAATTTTGAACAGCCTTCATAGTGAGAACATTGGCTCTTATATCTTCTTCTCGTCAAGCGCGCGCATTTTGAGCTGTCAGCAGGATCGTACGATCTGGCATAGGCATTATCATGGGCACTATATTACCTGCTAATTAATCAATCTCGAATCCTTATAATGTTTTATTTTCTTTCAAAGGAGATCATTCATATTTTTTACCAAAAGTTTAAAATCCCGGCCAAAGACAAATAAGTAACTTAAAGTATTTCGATAAAGCATTATTTTGAATTTTTTTTTGTAATGACTACCCATATATGGAAACCATATTAGAGTTGTTATTATAGTCTGAAAATATGGATTCTTGATTAAAAATAAAGTTCAACAACGTTCACAAATCTTAGCTGTCATATAAAAAAGTTCAAAATAACATCTATAGGTACTTATAAAATAACAAGTCCTGACTGACTGACTGATTCATCATCGCCGAGCGCAAACTATCAAGGCTACAAGCATGAAATTCGGACTGTATATTCATTTTGTTATGTAGGCACCCACTAAGAAAGGATTTAAGAAAATTCCACCCCAAAGGGGTCAAAATAGGGGATGATAATTTGTATGAAAGTCCGTCATTTTGAAAGTTACATAAACAACATTTTGTATTTCGGTTATTGACGTAAAACAAATAAATACGTGTTTCAGGAATTTTGGAAATTTTATTTAATAAGGGATGAAAAAGGGGGTGAAAGTAAATGCGAAAGTGAGTTTGTTTGTAACGCTTTCAAGCCTAAATCACTGAACTGATTTTGATGAATTTATCTACAGAATCAGATGGTACCTTGGAGACGGTTACAGGCTACTTTTATCCCGGAAAATGCTGTTCACGCGGGCGAAGCCGCGAGCAAAAGCTAGTGTACTATAAAAATCATCCATTACAAATACTTACAGAAACAAATTGCCAGATACTTTCAATTTTTGGTACGTTTTGAATGATGTCCTATAATAATATATAATATATTATTTTACAAAGACCCATAAAGCCGTAAGTTTATATTGCTGCCACTTTAATCGAGAATAACAGCACCATTATCAGCATAAAAATGATCCTAGTGTTCCACACGAACGTTGAGAAAACCGCTAAATGTCTAGCCACTGTTACTGATGCTTCCTGTTACGTAACTACTCTACACACTCAGCACCTTTATTAAATCCCCTCTTCGCAGGAACACTCTTAAGTATAAACGGCAGACAGCAATTGACAACGAAATGAAGATCTCCATATGTTTCTTGATCTTGCATTCATTTATTTTTAAAGTAATGTAGCATCTGTATGTAGTTTCCGTTTGCGCTAAAAACAATCAATGAAAAACGACCCGCGGGGAATCAGTTTTTGTTTCATGCGTTTTTTGAACATGTGACATCGATTTTTATGGTTTCATAATTTATAAAAACCATTCGTGTTTGCCCATTTGACGTTTTTACACTACCCCTGTGTAATCAACTGTCTTGAGATGTTTTTTTTGTAATCCAGGTGATGAATCGTCGGGAGCTGTGTCTCCCCAGCCAGCGTTTAAAAATAAACCAACTGCTTCATGTTTTTTGCCACAAATAACTGTCTAAATATACTTTGGTGTTTATTTGCAAATATTTGAATGTATCTACTATTTTAGTTATGGAATATATTATAGGTTTGCATAGGTTTATATATTATAAGTATGAACATGCCATACATTTCTGTGTTAAATTATGCGATTAATAATTTTAGTTTAAGACATAATGTTCTTCTCATGTAAGTGCTTTTTTCGACATTAATTCTTTATCATATCATTTTCCTTTGAAAATTTCAATGTAGTTTTGTGCAGGAGTTTAACTGCCAAGAAATTATAAAAATACCTCGATGACGTCTAGTTGTATTTCTGCGCGACACAATAACAGCTAACTAACAATAAAATAGTGTATTTCTATATTCTGTCCTTGCATTCCATCCTAAATGCGCTTAGATATACATCATAGGTATTAAAAAACGGTTGATTCCCCACGTAGTTGCATTCTAGTGTAATTCTAGCTCAAGTTGAACGTACGCACAGCTCGGCGTACCAAACGGAAATGACCTATTAGATAGCAGCTGTTTGGCAGCGCACTCGCAGCTGCCGCCCGAATTTCGCCGAGAGATCGCGAAACACGCGCCTTCCGTTTCCGCCCAATTGTACTTACCGGTTCTTTTACTTGAGGGCACTTAACGGTGGTGAGTCCATCGAATTGGAGGGGTGGATAAATTCAGGCTTAATTTATAGATTTTATGTACTACATTTCATTCTAATCCACACTAAACGCACATATAATTCAGTACTTATTACGGACAGAAAAAGTCAAAGAAGAAGAAAGCAAAATAAGATATTAGAAACAATAAAATTTACATGCAATCCGTATAGATTCAATTCCACACGGAATGGTTGAAATTTTAATGATAATCAGTAACAAAACTAACAACAATAACTCTTACAAGGTGGTAGTTCCCTCGTATGCAAGAGGCCGTCTGGGTTGGTACCACCGCTTTGTGTAAGCACTGTTGTGTTTCGGTTTGAAGGACGTTGAAGCCAGTAAAATTTCTGAGCATTATGAGACTTAACATCTTATGTCTCGGGTGACGAGCGCAGTTTAGTGCCATGCAGTGCTTAGTAATTTAAAGTTATGTGTGATGTTACTTCTGTTTATGGGCAGGCGTGGCGCTTAACATCAGGCGAGAGCCTTGCTCGTCTCATCATTCAATCAAATGAAAAAAAAAAACAGATTATTAACACAAATAAATGTTCGTCATAATAAATGTTATAATATTTGGGAAAATCCCGTGGGAAACATTAAAATGAAAAACTATGTTGGCGTGTGGCGCGTCGTGCTTATTTACATAACTAACTAGAGAGCGCACGGTCAAACAAACTATTCCTTTCACGTTGAACTTGCTATAATTAAGGAAATTGTATAAAATTAGGACCGGTTTACATTGTGGTGTCGAGTGTCGGCGACACTGCGACAACACGCCACTTGGACGGACCACAGATTAAATAATATTATTGTGGTCGTACTCTACCAACTCTGTTCACTATTGTCTGGTGTGTTCTAGTTGCCTAGCACCGTGACTTTGTGCAGTCACTGTGCTTAAATTATTACGGTTTATGACATTTGTACCTACGTACCAACATGGCATGTGAATTGTTATGCCAAAATTATTATTTATAATTTTACAACATTTGAACGAAGCTATACTAAAATGTATTAATTTACTAGCTGTCCTTCGCGGTTCACTTGCGTGTTACTGCCCTGCTCCCACGGGTCATAGCGTGATATACATATAAACCTTCCTCACGAATCACTCTATCTATTACTGAAAACTGCATTAAAATCCGTTGAATAGTTTAAAAGATCTAAGCGAACAGGCAGCGGAAGCGACTTCATTTTATACTATGTGTAGATTGTGGCGATGCCAACTTTGTTTAAAAATTATTTTTATTTACAATTTTTAGTGATAGGTGGCATGGCATGCCATGGCATATAAATTCCACTAAAATAACACAATGGTGACGGGGGTGCTGTTTTACTTTGAGCAGTTTAATTTTTTACTCCGTACTCCGTAATCAGATCTTAAATAAAATATGGGACCACATCGCAGCTAAACTTTATTAACGATTTTTTCTCAACATAATATTAATCATACATAAAAAGCAAAAATATACAAAAAACTCGCCAAACTGAGTACCTCCTCCTTTTTGAAGTCGATTAAAACTGTCTTTCACGAAGCCCGACATAAAATTTGAAAAACCCGTCCTCGTAACTTACAAGTTTCTATGATTTTCTCGCCTGTGTCGTAGGAGAAAATGTCTCCGTCTAAAACGTGTTTTTATTATTATTAACTAGGCGACGGACGCTTGAAACTACTGACTTGATGAAATAACAATCCCTAAAAACTATTAATATATATCTGTAGAATGTTACTGAGCAATGGACGTTTACATTTTAAATTACGAAGAGAAATTGTGAAATGTTCAGATAAAAATAAATTTTTAGTCTAGACTGAAAAAACTAAATATAAATTTTGAACTAAATTCTAGTACAATGAAAAATGTTTATGTATTACTACAATATGAACTGGGTTGCCAATTATTTCGCGTATTCTGCGGTCTCTCATCATTCCGGTAATAACGCGACAGAATGAGAGCATTATTGTGCTTTTGACACGCCCGGCGAAGCGTTAAATCAAAGTATTCCAGCAGAACATAAAACAGCAGAAATAATGTTGCATTTAGAAATATTTACTTTGAATATATGGGTATAGTCAATAAAAACCTTGTATTATCATTTCGCGGAACACTAATATCAATAAGGTATGAGTTACGACCACAGGTGTGACTTGACAGATAAAAATAATTTAATAATCATAATTAATTACTGGATCTAATAAGCATTATTACACAAGTAGTAAACACTCAATTAACGGTTGCAATAAAATTTTAGGAACATTGAGTTCTTTTGTGGCAATCTACATTGAGTGTTCTAAGCATTGTTTTCCGGCCATTGAGAGAATGAGGCCAAAATAGTCAAGACTGGATTCCCTGCGTTTCGTAAAAGGCATAAAATAATATAATGTGAACTTCTAACATTAACACGTCCAAACATGGTCTGCTATTGCAGGCCATACTTTAAAATATTTAGCTTCACAAAAGGCGCCGTTAATTGACAACCAAATATAAAGTAAATATATTTGTGTAGCTTTTGACCCCTTTATACCGTATGATAATTAAGAAATATTCAAATATGTATTAACATAACGTTATCAAGATAAATTGCTAAATTACATAATCACAATAACATTATTTTTTTATACGTATACTAATTATCCCCAATCGGGCAGGTGAATAGTTTAACCATGAACAAATTCAATATTCCGTAAACAAAACATATTACAGGGCGACAACTTTATGTTGGCGAGATGAGTGGCGCTGTCGTAAAACGCTCATTGATTTATTTACGGTCAATTTCCAATTTTGACCGGTTATTATATACATTTTCAATTATTTTCAATATTTGTCACCGCTGACTTATAGCTGTTGTACTTTACAAAGATATATTAAAAAGCAACTATAATATATTTACCAAAGTAAACTTGGCCCTATTAAAAATCGTTGTCTAACTTTAAATTAGGTTTAATATCTGTAGGTTCCTATGGTAACCTATCGTAATTTTTTGATATAAACCTAGTTTAAAGTCAGACAACGTTTTGTAATAAGACCGTTTTACTTTCACAGACTATGTAACCCTAACATCCATAGCTAAAATTAACATTGGTGGCTAATCCACATTTGGGATGAGGTCGAAAGCTGCAGCGCACGTGTGAGTGCACCTGCCGATACCATCAAGTATCGAAGCGCCACCGCCGTGCCCGCTCGCGCCCCCGCCACGAACTCGTAAACACAGTCTCCTTAAGTACTTTATATTTGCACTTATTATCATACTAATATTATAATTAATACTTATTTTATGAGTGGTAGAGCCACGCTGTAGACAGTAATGTCTATAGCCTGAATGGGCTGGCTCGACCGGGTCGTAACCACTGTCTCGCAGAAAACCGACGTAAAGTAGCGGCTTGCTGCTGCGTTTCGTACGGTGAGTGAGATATCCGAAAGCCCAAATCCCTCTCCCCTTCCCAATCCCTAATTATCCCTTTCCTTTAAGGTCGGCAACGCGCCCATGATTCTTTTGGTATTGTGGGCGTACATGGGCGGTGGAGATCACTTACCATCAGGTGACACACTTGCTCGTTTGCCGGCCTATGCAATAAAAAAAATGTGAAACTTTGTTTGTTTGGATGTTTGTCCGTCAATCACGCTGAAACTACTGAACGGATTTTGATGAAATTTGGTATACAGACAGGGTATGAGCTGACTTGGGTGATAGGACTTTTTATCCCGAAAAAAGCAGATCACGCGGGCGGAGCCGCGAGCAAAAGCTAGTACTAAAATAAATCAATAGGTAATATTATATAGGTAATATTACAAATTCGAAAGTTGGTTTGTTTATTCATATAAAAATTAAAATTAAAAACTGTGCTAACGTTCTTTCGAACTTAGTAAGTATTTTTAATTGCAAACACATATTAGCATTTATTACAGAGAAGTAAAAGCGACCAAAAACCGATTAAAATACTCTTTTTACAGCTATGCATCTTTTTATCGCCGTCTTTGAGGACCCAATATGTATAATTTATAGGTGAAAATAAAAGTGTAACAAAACTAAACATATATGGTTAGTGAAAGTAATCCATATGAATATTATGACCATCGATGTGATTTTTTCTTTCTTCCTTTAATTTAAATTTTAAGGCTTTAAAATGATTTCATATACGGTCATAGACAATTATCTCCCACCTGCATCGGAAGCTCTCTCCATAATAATTCATTAATGTCAATAGCTAATTTCGTCGTATTGGATGTTTCCGCATGGAAGTCGCGTTTGTAAAGGTAGAGTCACGCTGCAAACACTTTTGTCTGCAATATGAATGAGCTGATTCGACTGATTTAGGACCACTCTCTCACAGTAAACCAACAAGAACTGATAGCTTGCAATTCCGTTTAACTACCATCTTCCCTTTCCTTATTTTTTAAGTGGTAGAACCACAATCGGGGCCGTTTTGCCTACAGCATGATTGGGTCGACTCGGCTGCATGTCGTCCACTGACTCACAGAAATGAAAGACCCGAATTCCCCTCTCCTTCTCAATCCTTTAATTATCCATTTCCTTGAAGGTCGTCAACATATCTATGATTCTCTCGTATGGTGGTTTTTCATGGACGGTGGAGATCACTTACCATTAGGTAGGAGGCATTTGTATTTGCAATTCTTTGTCAGTGTATCACTACCCGACCCGGGGATCGAACCCGAGACCTCTGCACAGCAGTCGTACCGCGTACGCAATACAACTGCGCCACCGAGGCAGCTAAATGATAAATGTTGGACCTAAAACAAGCCCACTGAAGTTTGTTTCGCCGGGTCTTATCAGACAGGGTCGCGTTATTACGTTTTTAATATTCTGACTGAGGCAAAGTAACTACATTCGACCTGATGTCCAAACATAATGAAGAGATATTTCGTATCTTGACACGACGGTCGGCAAATTTAATTCGGTCTTAAGTTATAGTTATGCTTGAACATACATAAAATGTAAATAGAATATACATGAATGAAATATGAATAATTAATGAAAAAAAATATAGCAGAAGCTCCTACTTTTTGTTCGCCGGTTAAAAAAGAGGACAATTTTGACTTGGTCAAATAAGTGTGAATTGTTTCTGAGTCAAAAGTGTATTGTTTTTAAGCCGATGGTTCCCACGTCAACAAAAGTTTTAAAAATTACAAAAGTAAACCCATTGAACAAGAGGTAAGTAACTATAGAATATGTATGCAAAAAACCTTTTGACAATACACTTTTACAACATCTTTCTTTCCATAGTTACAGGTTTGTTAGCAGGTTCACACAGTTCGATTTTATTAGATCAACTGTTAAATCGCTTGCGATTCGAATTGTATGAAGAGGCTTTCAATGTTGGTTAAAAATACTATGCAGATTGTTGTTTCAACTCAGTTGATAGCCTAAATCGAACCAACTATTAGAGCAATAACTGCAACTAAGCATTTAGCATGGCTGTGTTTTGTATGAATTTAAATTGCAATTTTTTTTTTATAGTAAATGCCGGTAAACAAGAATGTGGATCACCAGATATTAGGTGTTCTCCACCGCCTATGAGTGCCCACAATGGATTATAAGGGTTTGGAAAAGGCTACAGAAATTTGGGTCTCCGGATATCTCAATCACCGTACTAAATGCAACAGCAAGCTGCTACTTCACGTCGGTTTCCTGTGATATAGTGGTAACAACCCGCTTGAGCCATCCCATTCATGCTGTAGACAAAAGTGTCTATATTCTATAGTATAGCTCTTCCACTTGAATAACTACTGACAAACTAAACTTAACTATTGAATATTATTATATTGTTTCGCATAATATATCCATATAAATTTATTAGTACATGTGTATGTGTACAGTACATATTCAATGGGCTTTTCGCTCGATACCTGATGACGGTAATCAAGAATTTTTTACGAGCGTTTAACCACCTGTTGCAGTGCAATTAACATTTATCGAATTTCCCTTCTCATATTAAAATATCATATTATAGGTTAATTGAAATGAAATAATTTTAATCACCAAATATTTTTTTAAATATTTTTTAAATCTACAACGAGCTGCCAACTAGAGCTATTTACAAGGGGGACATGTGAAAAACAATGCTAAGAATACTAAACTATTCAAATTAACTTTTATGAGTGCTAGAGCCACGCTGGAGACAGTTTTGTCTACAGCATGAATGGGCTTGCTCGACCGGGTGTCTCACAAAAAACCAACGTAAAGTAGCGGCTTGCTGCTGCGTTTCGTACGGTGAGTGAGATATCCAGAGGCCCAAATCTCCCTCCCCTTCATAATCCCTTAATTATCCCTTCCCTTTAAGGACGGCAGCGCGCCTATGATTCTTCTAGTATTGTAGGCGTACTTGCTAGGTTGCCGGCCTATGCTATAAAAAAAGTACTTGTTAATTTATATAAAAGTATATCGGCAATATTCCACATTCCTACGATATGTCGTGCAACATATTTTTCTATTTAAAGTAACTCCACCGCAGTAGGTAATGATCAAATTTAGTCTAGTATAGTATTAGTAGTGCGACCAGAAGTTAGTGTTATTTTCGAAAAGAGAGAGACTAACTACATTGAGTGGCTAGAATAAAGTATGTAAGACCCCAATATGTCGGTACTGGTTGTAGACAAATGGCAATAATCCTTAACCTAAATCACTTCAATTCGGTTTGGTTTTAAACATTATGGCTATAGATGTGCTACTTCTAACACGATATGAATTAAACATATATTATTAAAAAGAAAGTTAATCGTATATCGGATTAATCACCGACTGATTAGAACTGTTTCATCCGTTAAATAAACTCATTACTATTCTCGGAAGTGCAGCGTTGGCTGTCGACTGAGGTTAACGCAGTGGAAGAGCACAATGGCGACGGAAGCACCGTGTCCGCCGGAAGTGGACGCGGGACCACCATCGATCCACCACGTCACCGTTGACGGAACCACGTAATTGCTTAATGGCATTTGTGCTTTTATACTGTTTAGTTTGTCTATATGTCGCTTTGTATGGTTGTTGATGATTTTTTTATTGTGTGACGTTATGCTGTTAGTCTGACGCGAGTCTTTTGACAGCTTCACTGGACTTTCGGGTGAACGCTTTAGGCGCTCTCAACCCTCTGTTGATGATGGTGGAAGCTCCAGTATTGACCGTTGAAATTGACCGTTGCATTCAATAATATGAATCGAATGTTATTGTTTTTTTGAATCAAATTATAATTCCATTATGTAGTATTAACCGCAAACAAATGTATGAAAGCAAAAACTTTGCCTTATTGTGTTCATTTACGTAAATAAAAACAAATCTCACACATGTGTGTCAATGCAAAGAAAGCTGACAATCTTTTTGCGATGCCTTAAATAAAACCGACTTTTATGTAAATAAAACTACAACAATGTTTTATTAAATATTTTAAATTTATAAATTCATCAAGAATAATTTACATAAACACATCCGGCAATTATTAGTGCTAAATATGTAAAGTCCAAATAGTTTCCCACGGGTAAATCACAAACGTAACAATTGCATTTTCTCGCCTGAATATTGTTACGTGATAGTATGCAAGTTCGGCGGCTTAGGGTATCGCACGGCAATAAAGGCAATAGCCGATAGATATTCATTGTTTATGACACCTTTTGTACACCGCCTACACATAAAACGTAAAATTTTGTGAGTTGTCCGCCTTTGTAGGGACACGTAGGACACCGTCGGGGTAAAGTTGTGTTAAACCAACATTCTCACGTTCGGTATCCATTGTAAACTAAACACTGGGACACCCCGTTACGTTTCGTTCACCGCTCTCGTTCCTGTCTATGAGCTTGTGAAACGCAAACACGAAAATGAAACGTTTTAAGGGTGTTATCACAATGAATGACATTGTACTCGGTAAAGTAATGAATGAATTCAATCCGTGGCTATCCTCGTATCATACATTGCAAGCACGTGCGAGAGTCGCTCCGACAGTTCTTCAATTAAGCTTAATTTTATTTATATCAAAGAACATTAATTATTGTAGAAGCTCCTGTGATTTTTTTTGTTATAGAGTTGTTTAACCTCGGATATTTAAATAATTATGAATAAAGAATTTTAATGTTAATATGAATATAATAGAACCAGTTTAATAACAAGTACTTATAATAAATGTGTTTTTTTCATTACAAAAATCTAAATTCCCAAGTGATAAAGGAAGCCATTTTTAACAACTGTTAAATTAATAAAATTAGATATTTGGAGCTATTGTAACTTCCAAATGGAAGGTTTCCGAAAACGATTTAATCTAGTCAACTGAACATAAGACAGGAAGAAAGTCATTGATGTTACTTAAGATATGTGATTAACAGAGTATGTTTAAAGGCACGTTTTATTAATAATTGCCTATTTTTAACACGCAAAGAAGTCGACTGTAGAAAATTCTAAAAACTAGGTTTTAAAGTATGTGATTAAAATTAGTAATTCCTACAATAATAAGAATTTCACTTTGCATATATAATTTGGTTGTTTACTATTCCACCCACTCTACTTCCTTATTAAAACGTTCAATTGTCCGCATTCTGTATTTGTTCTGGACAGCGGTGCATTGCGGCAGTTTCTACCTACACAGTACGAGGGGTCAGGTAATCTCGCGTTCAATACGTCACACCCTGTGGCTTGCTTTGCGTTGATTTTGGTTGTACTGTGTTTGATTCATTCAAAAACAGGAAATAGGGTATTTACTATTTGACTCTGATAGATTATAATAAAAGTATATATACTGAACGTTGAAGTTGTCGTATGAATACTTTTTAATTCGTTTTGTTCTTTTCTATCACTTATTATTAGGTGACCCACTTACGCCTTTGCCGATCTCTGCAATAAATAAACATAGGTGAAGTCATCTATACTATATAATACCTAGTCCTGTATTATTTATATCCCACTGCTGGGCACGGGCCTCCTCTACTTAAAGAGGAGTTAGGCTAACCCATTCATCTACTACATTAATAGATACATAATATCTAAAAATAGATTCTGTAAATTAAAATTATCCTGTGATAATGTTTAAAAAGAATAATATCAGTATAGAAATATTCGAACATAAAGTAGAAAAGTTGTTAAATTACTTAACAAATAAGTAAGGTGATGCTTAATTAATTAAGCTTCAACATTACCAAGAATTAAATACACGAATATTCAAGAATGAAATAAATAAATAAATTAACCACTACCAAATAATTGTCATCTAATTAATATCCTATTATATATCAAACATTATTGTTTTGATACGATGAGATGACGGGACTTTAATAAAGAATCACCACAGAAAAAAACACAGGAATAAAGGAGGAATGACATGACACTCTATTGACATAAACCGTCTGATGAACCTTTTGAATCGAATGGTATTTATTCTATGGAAGTAGTACATTGTGGTGGAGTTTGCACGTTTATATGGACAGGTGAACCAGGCACATTGACTGCGTTACTCGTGCATTGTGACGTGCATTTAATCGAATTGTCACGTGCATGATTCATTCATAACTGGAAAATAGGTAATTAGTGAAAAGCCTCGCATAGTTCTATGACAGGCGGTTGGCCATTACGGTAGTACTTATGTACAACCTAAACAATCGAATCGTGACTCACCTAAAGCTTATTTGTATCATTAAGTTTCTTAAATATAATAAGGTCAGAATTTTGCTAAATATACATCTCTTTGAATACAAAGTTTTATTATTAAGTTATCAGACACAGATTGACAGTTACTGACTTCACTAATCATGGCAAGCGGTTGAAAAAAGTCGTTGCTAATGCGTCCCTGAGGCTTAATTATGATTTTATTCCAATTTCGATAAAATCACGTTCATGATTCATGGTGTAATTAGAAATCAGGTAAGTTTATAAGTTTGGATGTTTCTTTATTCCATAATTTGTTGGTTGCGGTAGTATTCCGACGTGTTCCGACGTAGGTATTTGTGGGCAGGTGAACTGCGGAATACGTCACTACTCACTCGTGGCCGCACGCCTAGCTGCTTTCCGGTTACGTCTTGCAATGATTTCTATTTAACTGTATGACTCATTCACTGTCGGAAATTCATTTTATTAATTACGTACCCATATCATGGTATTCAGAAAACTTTTAATGCGTATCATTTTATAGATTGTAGGTTCAATAAAAAAATTTCAATGAAAATATAAATGCATAGCAATAGATGCGTTTTATTATTTCTCACTGCGACCACGATATTACGAGCTTTATGACTCTTTAAACATCAATACATTCGTATTAATTTACATACAAAATTTTGTTTCTGCAGCTCATAGCTAGTTAAAACAAAACAGTTCACATTGATGTGACATCCACGTACTCAATTTGCGCGTCGATTTATAGATCAGCGGTGGTGTTAAACAATTGGCAACACTTGCTCACGCTGCGCACGCGCCGAGGTCGCCGCGCAGCCGTCCCGCTAACGTCCCGTCACACCGGCGCGGCGCGGCCCGCACCGCTCCCGTACTCGGCATTGTTATTGTTTTGGTGCGTCGCGTCGCTCCCTTTGTTACTGGCCCATTCATAGCTTTTCAAGTATACCTACCATAGTGTCATTGTAGTGCCCATAGCGGAAGTCATTATAATAGCATAGTTTATTTCATAATAGTTTGGTATTTTTGTGTTCTTCGTTTCAAATTGACTTCAAATAATATGTTTACTCCAGGTTTCACGGAGGCTGATAAAATCAACATTCAACTAACAGCGCTTTGATTTTAACTGCGCTGTCAAATGAATTCGAGTTTCTGAAACGTTAATTAGAGAAAAATATATTATGCTCTGATTTTATTTGCGAACAATCGCTTGTTAGTAAAGGACACACGATTTGACGATAGAATTATCTATGAATATTCCGGAAATCCAAAAAAACGTTTCCCATACGATTTTTTGTTTTTAGTTTGAAAGCCACAGGTATGTCAAATTAAAAGCGTTGACCACGCTTCTGCCACCTCAGTTTTGACTTGACATGAGATTTAAAAGATGATTATGTAGTTAATTTTGACTTTCAGAAACTGTTTGTGTACTTACAACTTTGTGTACTTAAAAGGTAAGTTTTCTCCAAATTTCGTGAAAAAAAATGAATTTTTGTAAAAGATAAAAATAAAAAACAAAAAACTTGGTTATTTGAATTTTTCACGTAAATTTTGAGGTTATGTAATAAAAGTGTGAATACAAAAGTTGTAGATCTTTTTATTACCCACAACTGTGCGATTTAATTTATATTATACCCTTAAAAGCCCCCCCCCTTCCCACTTCCCGACCTCAGATCGCCCTTAATTTATTTTTCCTATCATTTTTGTTGTATTCTCTTCCTTTTCCAATGGGTTTCATGCTACTATAAATTTGTTTCTATTTTTACCATTTTCAAATGGATCGGCATTGGTCTAGAAATCAAAATTAGATGTTTTTTTGGTACAAGGCCAGTGAATAAGCAGCAATTTAGAACTTATATAATATGTTACATAGGCATTATTGACAGCCTTTGTGGCGTAGTAGGGAGTAGCCGACTGTGAAGCGAGAGACTGCGGGTTCGATTCATGGTGGTCATGAACACCTTACAATACACGAGGAGAAGGGGGATACTTTTTGCGCTCCGGAAACTTTGATACACTTTATCTCTAGACATAGATGCCGGAAGTATCCAAAACTAGCCCAAATCTCAATTCTTTATGACAAGCCGCGGGGTTTCTCCGTGGGAAGTTCTAGTTCGAAAGAAACAAGGAACCGGTAGTATGATATGCATATTGACAGCCTCCGTGGCGCAGCAGGCGAGTAGCCGGCTGTGAACCGAGAGGCCGTGGGTTCGATCCCCGCATCGAGTCAAATGTTTGTGTGATCCACAAATATTTGTTTCGGAGTCTGGGTGTTGTGAGACCTAAAAGTCTCTCGTAGTTCCTGATACCCACGACACAAGACTCGTATCTTACTGTGGGGTCAGGACTATGTATGTGACTGTTGGGTGTATTTATTTATTATTTATTTATTATATTGTTTGACTGGTAATCGAATGTAAATATTGCATTTTACTATATCAACGTCACAAACTCTCACAAATAGCCATTCAATTAATTCTAAGCAGTTCGGCGCGTTTACTTAGAATATAGTCAATTTTCAGAACAACCTTCCCAATGTTTACAATTCTCATATTAGTGCTCTACATTTCGCAGTTCGTTCGATGCCTTCAAACAATAGTAGCCTTGCATCAATTCATGCTACAAGCGTTTCATCAAACAATAGATACAGTTAGCACACTTTGTTTCTTATTGCATAATTTCGACACACAAATATGATCCAAATATATGATGTTTACACATTAGGAACAAAACTGAATAATAGATTTTTTTTTTTTTTAATTTTTTTGGCTGTGCCCCTGGCATTGCCGATGTCCATGAGCGGCGGTGACCGCTTACCATCAGGCGGGCCGCTTGCTCGTCTGCCTATCAAGGCAATAAAAAATTAAAAAAAAAGATTTAATTAAAAATGACTTAGGAGGAGTTAATAAATAAGGAAACAACCTAATTGATACTATATTAAACAGTAATATGCTGCGAAACAAAGTCAAATAAAACAGTTTACCCAAGTCACTGTGTTGAAATCTATGCTTAATTTTACAAAAAATATTGTTAGTTTATAAAATTTTGTATAAGATAAATTATATTTATAAAAATACAGCAAATGGAAAATATATGGGATGAAACAAGATGATGAGAGCGCCACCATATTTGCAATTCTCACTGCATGTGAGGCGCCTCGCTATTTCACAGTTTCACACCAGTGTATCGTTTCTGGTGAACTATAATAATAATAATAAAGCCTTTATTTTTACACCTTTAAAAATTTCAATATCACAAATCATTTAGTTTTAAGTTTACATTTTTTTTTTTTTTTTTTTTTGTGCTTTAAATATAAATTAATTTATTCTATTTTAATATATTATATTGGCATAATTTTTATATTTTTAGTACATAATTATTCTGTTATTTATTTAATTATTTCAATATATATAGCAAATAGCAAAATTACAATTATCAATATACATCATAAACTTATTTACATTTTTATTTAGTTATAGGATTAGTAGGGAAACTAGTTTAACAATTAATATTTATTAGGTTACCCATTTCTGGGTGTAGGCCTCCTCCAACCTTTTCCAATGCTCTCTGTTTTTTGCTTGACGAGTCCAGGCTGGTCCAGCAATCTCGCAAATATCATCACTCCAGCGCCGCCTGGGTCGTCCACGCGGGCGTTTTCCATCGTAGGGATGCCAATGTAGAATCCTTTCATTCCATCTGTTGTCTTGGATTCTTGCGGTGTGTCCGGCCCAACGCCATTTAATTCTACATGCTAGTTCAACGGCATCTGTTATATTTGATATATTTCTAATGTATGTATTTTTCTTTCTATCCTTCCGCTTTATACCTAGCATACTTCTTTCTGCGGCTCTTTGGAATACATTGATCCGTTGTACGATTTCTTTTGTGAGCGTCCAAGTCTGGCATCCATAGAGTAATGTTGGCAGCACAACAGAATCCATCGCTTTTCTTTTTAAGTATATTGGTAGTTTTCCTTTAAATATTTCCTTCAGGGACCAGTATTTATTCCAAGCTTTCTTTACTCGGCGTTCTACTTCGCGGGATGTTTGTTTTAAGAATGATATGTTTTGTCCCAGGTATACATATTCATCAACGTAACCAATATTTAGGTGTTCAGTTTTTAGAGGTATTTTTTCACCGCTTGTCATGGCAAATGTTTTCTGTGTGTTCATTTTTAGTCCGCATTTTCGGCTTTCTATATCTAACGTATTTAACATGTATTCCAAGTCTTTATGATTTTCAGATATTAAGACAATATCGTCTGCAAAGCGTAGGTTATTAAGATATTCGCCGTTTATGTTGATGCCTTTGTTTTCCCAGTTTAGTTGTCTGAAGATATATTCTAGTAAAGCAGTAAATAAATTTGGTGATATCGGATCGCCTTGTTTCACACCCCTTCGGATGTCAATTGGTTCTCCTTTGCCTTCTAACTTGATCACGGCTTTGCTGTTTTTATAAATTTCCTGCAATATCCTTATGTATTTGTTTTCAACTCCTTGCTGTTCCAGTGCTAGCCATAAAGGTTCGTGTTGTATGGAATCGAAAGCTTTGCAGTAGTCTATGAACGCTATATAGAGTTTTTTGCCATATTCTGATTGTTTCTCAACAAGTTGGGTTAGTGTAAAGATATGGTCTATGGTAGAGTATGATCGTCTAAAGCCAGCTTGTTCTCTAGGTTGGTAGCTGTCTAATACATTTGAAATCCTGTGCAGTAGTACTGTAGCAAACACTTTGTACACTGTTTGTTGTAAGCTTATAGGTCTATAGTTTCCCAAGTCAGTCGGGTCGCCCTTCTTATATAGTAATGTTATAATAGATATACCCCACTCTTTAGGAATTTTATTGAGCGCCAAAATGTCGTTGAAACAGTGTGTTAATATGGGTACTAGAGGGTCAATAATCGCTTTCAGGATATCGTTCGTTATTCCGTCGTCGCCTGGGCTTTTTGACAACTTTAGGTGTTGAATTGCATTTCGGACTTCGCTGTTTAAGAAAGGCGGCACATCCTCAATTACCTTGGGTGTATTCTTGGTATAGTTGGCTTCCTCAGTTCCATATAACTTTTTATAAAACTCAGTAGCAATTCTGCTTAGGTGTTCTCTATTTGATATTGTTACGTTGTTTTTGCTTCTAAGAGACATTATCCATGATTTAGATGTGTTTAATCTTTGTTGTGCTCCTTTAACTGAGGATCTCTTTTCCAACTCTTCTTCTATAACTCTATATCTATACTCTTTATAATCTCGCTTAATTTGTTTCCTAATAAGTTTGTAAAGCGCACGGAGTTGATTTTTTTCAGAACGACTTTTGTACTCCTTGAGTTTTAGTTTATTTCTTTCATTTATAAGTTTCTCTACATATGGTGATAGCGGCATTATGTCTTTGTTTGTATTTTTTGGTAATTTACTTATGCATTTCTTTATGATTTTGATGAGTTCATTATAATTATTTAATTTCATGTCTTGGGGTTGAATACTGGCTGTATGTTCTGTAAAAATATTCTTCAGTGACTCTAACTCTAGGGGATTTAAACTAGACAACTTGCATTTATAGTCTCTTCGCGACTTGTTTTTAGTACAATTTTGTGACAAGCTCATTCTGACCAATCTGTGGTCTGTAGGGAAAGTGGTATTTAAAACTTGTACATTTGAAATATTTTTTATATTTTTCACTAACATAAAATCTATCTCATTTCTTATCTTTCCATTTGGTGCTATCCAAGTCCACTTTTGTTTGGGGTTTTTCTTGAAGTGTGAGTTTGCGATGTAAAACTGGTTTTCGAAACAAAATTGTATGAGTATGCAACCTCTCTCATTTCTATCTCCATATCCCCATGGACCCATAACTTTCTTGTCTTCCGGTGTCGGTTTTCCTATTTTAGAGTTAAAATCTCCCATAACTATTGTGTCTTTACCTGTATTTTCTAGAGCAGTCTGCAATTGTTTGTAGAAAAGTTGTAGATCTTCTGGGGTTGCACATTCTGTAGGAGCATAGCATTGTACTAGGTGGAATGTTTTATTATTAAGCGATATGTCTAATCGTATGACTCTGTCGGAAATGGTTTTAATATCAATGATGTTAGACCTTAAGCTTTTATTTACAAGAAAACCAACTCCGTTTCTTCCACTTTTTTCGCCATAATATATCAAAATATAGTTTTCATTTTCTAGTATTTCTTTTCCTTCTTTTTTCACTTCTGATATACCAATAACATCCCATTTAAACTTTGTTAAGCTATGTCGCAGTTCTATAAGTCTTGTTTCATTTACTAGCGACCTGACGTTCCAGGTACATATATAAATATCATTTTGTTGTGTTCTTGATTTCTTGTTATTTTTCTCTTCATATTTCGTACGATTTTCACATTGGTTGGAGGGTTTTGGTCCAATCATCCCGCGGGGACCAGCCGTATTGGGAGATATTTTTGGGTTTTCATAACTTTCTAGAAAATTTTGATAGAGTCTTGGTAGAGGTGGGGGGGCGTGACTTAGTTTTTTGAGTTTTCCGGGACATCTGTACTTGGTGAAGCACGGGCCGTAAGATTCAGCTGTGACGGGCGTAAGTAACTTGTGATGTTTTGTGGTTTGTTTTTCTTTATTGCTTGCGTAATTTTTTCTTTGTTTCCGGTGACATCTATATCTACTGTTGCCTTAGGTGATTCTGACAAGAATCTTTTGTTACTATTTTTCTCTACTGGCTCTCGATGTAATTCTTTCTGTGGGCCTAGTGTAATAATTTTGTCGTAACGTAGGACTACCTTTTTACCAGACTCCCACTCTCGTTTAAGTTCTTCTTGTAGTTCTTTTCTTTTTTGAAGTACAGCAGGAGAGTAATCTTCTTTAATATAGATACTTATATTTTGAAGTAATTTTTTCTTCTTGAGAATCTCTATTTTCCTACTCATCGTGGTAACTGTCACCACAACTGGTCTGATTTTTCCATTTTTCTTACCTAGTCTTGTAACGGCTTCAATTTCCCAACTCTGGCATTTTACTTCCATTTTTGTGTTAATTAAGTCCAATATAAAATTTATTAACTCTTCATAGTTCTTTTCCCTTTCTGCGACACCAAAGAAGACTATGTTTCTCTTCCTTAGTTGTTTGTCTATATAGTCTATTTGTGTTTGTTGTTGTTCTATTTTTATTTCCAACATACTTGTTTTTTTTTTCTATGATATTAAATTTGTTGTCTATGTTTTTGTTTATCGCTTCTTTTATATTTATTTCCATATTTTTCATGTCGTGCTTCTGCTGTTTTAATTCGTCTTGTATGTTATGTAGTGCTTTTAAAATGTCTTCCATTTTGAGTATAGCGCCCTCTATCAGCTAGTAACTGGCGGCTCTGCGGATGTATCAGTTCAGGTCAGTTAGTATTGCCTTTTGTCACTAGATGGCGTTTTAGGCGACGGTTGTTATTTGATTTCTTTTGTTTGAGGTTATGTTTAGTGTTTAGTGAAATTTACCCAAAATTATTACTTTTTGCACTTATTAAGCAATATTTGTATTCACTGACCTTTATTTTCTGTGCTTTTGTATTTTTCTTCGTATATTCCACGTACTTCGTATTGGTAATGAAAACCGTTGTGAACTTTTGATTTTTGGAGTTTTCGTTCAAAATATTGTAGATTTTTAGCCAATAACACCTTCTCCTGGTGAACTATATTTGTGTTTATTTATGGATTATAACATAACCGGCGAGCAAATTTACCAGGTTTTTCATTTAGACATTATGCAGAGAACTTATGTCTACTCTCCCTAGTTGATAGGGTAAATATCAAGGTAAGTCTACAATTATAATTTAAGGAGTGCAGCTTATAGAACAAGTGCTTATAAAAAAAGCCAAATATAATAATGTCGTAATTATTTTAAATATTATCATTTATCACTAATGCAAACATATTCGTTTTAAATTCGATTTTTCTTCGTAGTCTCACGCTTTAATAGTTTCACTTTCTCTAGTTCTGTGTTTAGTATTATTTATAGTAGTTCTATACATTACTACACACCAAAATATGGGTATATGGTTAAATCCTGATATAGTTTACAGTGTATTACAAAAATATGTATTTTATTTACACTCTTATTTATACAACACCAGGTCAATCTAAACAGCAATCTTGACAGGCATGTGTGTATACTTATCACATTAACAGTTTTTCGACTGTTCTTTGTTTTGTTTTTCGTTTAGCAAACATTATGTTGCATCACGTCTTAATTATCTTTTGTTTGGCATTGCATTGTTGATTTGTTCATTGATTAACTTCTTGCTTCAATTACTTTTACGTTTGTATCTACTTTAGTAAATTCTCTTCCCGATTTCAACAGATGTTATACGGAAATATATTTAAATGTTATAATGTTTCGATCTTGGTTTACAACCAAATATTCGATCAACTCGAAACTTTCCAAAACAACAGGAACATGGGTAGTACCATACAAATATTATTTAAAACACTGGAGCGTATAACAAGTGAGTAAAGTTCAAACAGAGTGATCTCTATTAGGGGAGCGCGACCTGCAACCGACCCACACCGCGCCGTGGGAACCTATACGTTTAAATTATTAACAAAAATATTGACCCGGTGGCTACTTAAAGGATTTGACCACTAGTTGTTTGCGTTGCCAGTTTGCCGCTTCCAACAAACACAGCGACGTGTCGACGGCTAGTTTTCAAGCCTTATGGGAAAACTTGCATGACAGAAACGAAGCCGAGGTCGGTCAACAATTCACGTTCAATTTTTATGAGAAATATATGTGGTTTTTATCGGTGACCTTTGTGAAGTAATTTACATGTAGTAAATTTTTGAAAGTAGATGTTCGTAATTAGTTGGATACGCGCTGTAGCTATAATACCGAAATACTGAATGTTAACAAATACGGTTGATAACTGCTGACCACAAATTTGGTACAGTTTCTAGATCTGATTGCTACTTCAAGATCCTAAAGCAAGCTGATAATTAATTATTATTAAGAATTGTCTGCAGTAAAGCAGCAGTGAGTAGCAGCTTAGTACTTGATGGAAGTTGTTGATTAGTTTACCTAATACAGTTATTTATTTACAGTTGTTTATCATTATAGTTTCCAGATAGTGTCGTATAGATTTAACTGAAACCTGAACTTACAAATTCCGCAATTACTGCTTGTATCATATATGATGGATAATTATATACGTTTTTTTTACCGAATCTAGTAAATGAGCAAGTTGGTCACCTGATGCTATGTACACCTTCAGTACTAGACCAATTATTGATACTTTGCGGATCCGACTTTCAGATTAATAATGGGAAGATATTGTGCCTTCGGAAATTAAACTCACCATACGCAAATGCAACAGCAAGCTGCCAGATCGGCTCATTCACGCCCTAGTCAAAAGTGGCACTAACAATTAGAATTTTTAATGTCTATTTAACATTATTTACACACATTTATAACAGTTTTTCTATATTAAGAAGTAGTTAGATAATCTAATTCGTATGTTTTGACTATCTTTTCTGCGCATATTGCCTACTAAAAGTTTTCATTTAAATATATTTTCTCTTAAATTCTATGCAATTCTTACCAGAAAGCAACTTTTGGATAATGGCCAAGGACTATCTACTTTTTATAATTTGCAATAAAGTACTAGTGACATGTAGTGTAGCGCATGACAATTTTATTGAATCTAATTTTAATACTTTTACATTATCCGTTGTATAAATTGTGTCGTTTTAGATTTTACAATTTAACATATATCTGAACATATAAATTGCAAATTCCTGACTGACTCATCATTGCATAGCCCAGACCGTAAAGTATAGAAATTTTGAGAGGGTTGTTGTTTTCATATTGTAGGCATCGTTAAAGAAATTGCACTCTTTAGGGGCGTAGAGGAGTTGCAAAATTTATATACTTATATATTTTTGGATAAATTACTTCATGCGAGCGAAGCCACAATAAACGAAACGTTTACAACTATTCATTCAAATATGAATACATTTGCGTTAATCTTAAGTGGATTATAATTTTACAGTTAGTTATAACAGGCGCCGCACCGCGCCACGTCGTTTCTCAGGAGTATGACGTTAGTGGCTCGGTTGCCGCTAATCCATTAATTAACACCGAGCTTTAATTGGGCTAGTTCACGTGGACTCAGACACCGTGGCCGTGAAATTACCATTAATTTTTTAATCAGTGCAAAATGAACTTGTGGTTCACAGACTTTGACGTAGAGTAGAGAAAAATAAATGATTTCGTAATGGAATAGTTGCAACATTTAAAATGTTTTATAAATTCTCAACAACTACTTTTCTCATAATAATTGGTCGTTGTAGCTGATACGAATGTATAATAATTTTCTTTCAGCGGAGGTATTGATGTACCTTAGGTACACGTACCTACTTATATGATATGTTCACCAACCAAGTACCGGGTACAAGTCCATCACTAAAACAGAAAATATGATTAGAAAATTCTATTTGTTTGGGAGTGCGGAACCTTAAAAATATTCAGTCTTTTTTAACGAATTAAATATTTGAAGTAATTGAGCAATTGGCTCGCGATACTACTGATTACGTAAATTACCTCTATTCAGTATTTCGAGGAATTTTAAATCAGAATTACAGAGTTGTGTTTGTTGCGTTACACAACTATGTAACTATTTTAAAAACTTTAATTACCTGACGTGTATATTATTAAGACATAAAAAAAATATTATTATTCAAAATGAAAAATAACATTTCCAATGCGTATTCCGTATACAGAAACCTCTAGTTGGCTTCCCGTTGCTTACAAGTAATATTTATGCGATTATAACATAATATACGATTTTTTGTAAAGTATACCATGAGTTTGTAACTTTTCGATCGCAGTTAGTAAAAGAATCGAAAATCATTCCAGAGTACGTAGTTTTGAATATTCTCATACATATGTATTGGTAATTTAACGCGATCGAAATCGACGGTAACGAGTCGCAGACGGTAATCTGGCGAGCGGTTCGCGTTGCTACGTAGTGGTACTTGTAGCTATGACAACTGGCAGCAATCATTCAATTGATCGCGACGGTGCTTCATGCCCAGCGGGATTGCCTCATTATCCAATAAACACACGCCGCTGCCGCTGCCGCCGGCGCCTCATCTCCACTTTACATAATATCGCATACACGCGTCAGCTAATAAACCGATGAATAACATGTTTTTATTTTATTTCCAATAAGAGTTTACTGTGTCACGCGGCTTTTCTTCGAATCGGAAATTAGGATCGACTCCAACTATTGTAAGCATATGCATTGAACCCGTGTTTCATAACCAAATATATTAATAATACTACTCAGACTAGGTTACGTACATGTTGCAAAAAATACCATCTGGAAATGTTTTTCAAATTAAAAGAACTGTGTCGTTGTGTTTTTCAAGTCGTGTTTACTAAAGATAAAATTAACTTCGAAATTTAATTCGTCTCATCGGGTTAGTTGCAGCATACTTAGGCTAAGAAAATGTGAGGGTTCAAATCCCCAGACAAGGCCGTAACCAGGATTAGGGTGGGGCGGGATTTAGTAGCGGGGGCGACAACACCAGGGAAAGTAAATACAAGGATCAGACAGTTGTGGAGTAGAAAAAAAGGGCAAGCGCCCACCTTGCCCCACCGTGGGTGCGCCCACGTCCACAGGTCGGCACAATTTGTACCTATTTGAGTTTTCGATTCAAATATCACACATGAGTTGTCCGGTATTGAAATACATGCCCGATATGGCAAGAAACTTGCCCCCTATTACATCATAGGACGGAAATAATTTCGACGAACCTTTCAGGGATACAGGTGAGATTATCTTTGTATGTGAAATACCTTAAATGCAACGAAATGGATATTACATGATCTGAACTTTGTATAGCAGAATTTTCATGATACATAAAGTACCTAATACGCAATCTCCACACTCCACCTATTGATTGCGTCGTCATTGACGTCACTGAGCCGTTCCACCAAACATTACAAATACTGATCTATCGTAACTTTTTAATATTTCATCGAAAAGTGATGAACGGACAATAAATATATTATTGCCGTGTCTATACGTAGTAGACATGCGCAAAACAGTACGCTATGAAGTAATGCCATATGGCATGTCATTTCGTACGGCGTAATATGGCACTATAGCATGGCATGGCATGGCATGGCATTACTCTAGGCATGGCCTGACATGACACGCTATGTGAAGTAATGTGTACGGCCCACTATTACTAATATGGCACTAAAGCATTACTCTAGGCATGACCTGACATGACACGCTATGTGAAGTAATGTGTACGGCCCACCATTACTTGTACTGTTGTGTACTGTATGTTCAATCAGGACTCAGGTGTAATGTAATAGCAATATTAGAGAGATAGACCTTTTATATTTTTTTTGAAGTGATAACTTCTTATGGGAGGGTGAACCGAAACGTTCCGTAACGCGAGCGGTCCATTGACCAGCCAGCGTTAGCCGACCTCCGTGGAACATTGATAATTTCGAAGTACCAGGTGGCGTCACACAGTGACCAGTCGGCTTGGACCGGACTTTCACAAGACTGACACGACTTTGACACGATTTTGACACGACTTCGACACGACTTCGACACGACTTTGACACGACTTTGACACGACTTCGACACGACTTTGACACGACTTCGACACGACTTTGACACGACTTTGACACGACTTCGACACGACTGTGACACGACTTCGACACGTCTTTGACACGATTTTGACACGACTTCGACACGATTTCGACACGACTTCGACACGACTTCGACACGACTTTGACACGACTTCGACACGACTTCGACACGACTTCGACACGACTTTGACACGACTTTGACACGACTTCGACACGACTTCGACACGACTTTGACACGACTTCGACACGACTTTGACCGGACTTGGACATGACTGACCGGACTTCGTAACGTAATGCGTTAAGGCGCCACTCTGTCTGGCGTCCCTTTCTCTCACGCATACGGTAGCAGTAGGCAGGCTCCTCTGCTCTCACTTTAACCCACATCAGTTTAAGTTATCACTTCTGTCGAGCGTCCCGAGACGCACACTTTTTTTTATTTGATTGTATGACGAGATGAGCAAGGCGCTCGCCTGATGGTAGCGCCACGCCTGCCCATAAACTGATGCAACACCACACAGAACTTTGAACTAAAAACACTTCAAATTCGCCATAATAAACAAATACATTAATACCCAAAAAATATATTTACACACCTAGCAATATTTTTTCTAGTTATTTACAGTTAGAATTAAGTAGGTAACAAATTAAGTACTTTCTTCACAAACACACAAAACAAACACTTTCCAAAACAACAATTTTTTTACCATACCGCATACAATAACCTTGTCCTCGTAAACAAATGTGAAATGTGAAATAATTCAAAACAATAGTAAAAGACGAAAGAAAGCGCGCCAGTTCAGTTATTATTACTTACTGGGCGGTGCCATAGAAATGTAAACCCTATGAATAGTATTTTATATACTGCTCTAAATCAAAATTCTACTAAGGGGCGTGACAGAGACAGAATCCCGACCGCCTGACACACCTCGATCGCACAATTTCTCGAACGTTTCCGATTGCACGCCCGCTTCACCGAGCCGCCCGGCCCGTGTATGTACTATGGCAGTGCGCACGTCATGCCATGCCATGTGCCATGCAACATTTCGCCGGGTACTGTGTACTGTTTCAGTACTCGGTCGTGTTATATAACATGTCATGCATTACTCACAGTACTTACACATCTCTAATACGTAGTAATGTGGCGAACGGCGCCGCGACGACGTCGCCGCGCCGCGCCGCACCGCTCCGCCCCGAAACTACGTCAATTGAACTTAACCTCTGAAGAGAAATTGATTTTCCACCTGATTCTATTACGTGTTCGATAAAACTACATAATTTATTTTCATTAAGTTTTGTATGAAGTAGCTTCTCTGTGTTATTTTATTTTAGTTTGGAGTTTTTCTATGTTTTATGGTGCATTCTGACTTTACATATTAGATATTATAATCTTAGTTAGGCGATAACATACTTCCGTGTGTTAAAAACGATATATATTTTAAATAAACATCAAATACTTAACGATTGATTAAATTATTGATAAATGAATGAAGCAACACAACAACAAAAAGCATGTATACACAAATACCTATATTTGTGGAGATGTGTCTTGAGCCTCAGACCGCAGCCACTGGGACATGCGAAGCATTTCCTCATTGTCGCACAAGCAATCGCTTCTTTTTGTCCCTGTCGCGCATATGTACTGCATACAAATTGGCTACGTGAATTATTGCTCATTGCTACTTCGGATAGTCTGCTTTCATCGCTTTAAAGTATATAGTAATATAGTAATATATACATCTTAATGCAAAATAGTAAATCATACATCATTATACTTTTCTAAGAATTGTGCTCAATTGGATAAGGTCTCTCTAGTAGATTTATATTCACTTTTGACTTCTTTCAACACGATAGTGGTGGTATGGCGACTGTATTATCTATTACGCATTAATAAGATCTTTGAAGCTGGAAAAACCAGCTAAAACTAAACAGCAATAAAGATTCAAAATTAATTTGATTATACATGTATATCTGAAATATAACTCAAACAGCTTATTTCAAGTAAAATAAAATAAAGTATACTTTAACGAATATTCGTCGGTTCTTAAACAAAGTTTATAACCTTTAAACCCACAAAACTCTAATCAACTCTAATGTGAATAAGTAATGGCATATATAGGAAAGATCTCTCAGTAACTAAACGAAATAAAATGCAATAAATGGGCGGCGCGGCGCTACGAGAATGTAACAGTACATTCTAGTTTATCATGTTTACGTAATTTTATAAAAAATACTTCCGAGTAGTAAAAACGTTGAAGTGTTCAGTGAAATTAATTCGTTCAGGTGCCAGAAAAATGGTTATCTATCATGTAAACACAAACCTACACAAATTGTATGAAGACTGGAATTTTTATTAAAATAAGTAGTAGTTGCGTAGGAAGAATCAACTGGACCGGTAGAATTTCATTGCCCGCATCCTGTCTTCAATTCCCGACTGCTAAGAGAGGTGATCTAACACTGACCCATATTCCTAGAATTCGTTGAATGTTGATAATCAGGTCGATAGTCAATCGAAAGATCCGCAACTAGCGTACAATTTAGCTGTTTCATTGTCGTGTGACAATATGAATTTTTTGTTCTATTGTACACATTTCTGGACTAAGTACCAATAATCTTATTTTTTTCCACACGATGTAACACTATTTGAAGTTGTCGAGTAGCGTCGGCTTCGGCTAATATTTAAGGAACAGAATATAATTCTTTTGTGATTCATTCGCATTTTTTCTGCATTCGGAAGCCGCAGGTAAAGATCCTAGATCCGGCTTCTCATTTGTTATTGTGATTTTACAATGTTTACTATTTCGCAATTTTATTATCAACGACAATCACATCAGCTGCGTTATTTGGGCAATTGGGTAGCAAGATATTTTTTGTATTGCACAATATTTTCTTAAAATATGGGACAATTTGTTTACTAGGCCGAAATGTTGGGATTGTTCAGAAAGATGTTAAAGAAAATTAAGTAATTTTGTATTGTAACAACAATTATCCAAAATAACACTTTAGTTTGGTTTGCTTTTTGTTAATAAATTATGTTTTATGAAAAGAGTAGATCTACCAATATATTATTTACTAGGTGTGCGATTTGGTACCAGTAATTCCGACTGGAAAAAGATATGGCATTTACTGTGTATTGCTTCTTTAAAAAATTTAGCAATGTACATAAACTCAATATTTCATCACGAGCCCTTGATTATGGCTTGTAAAATCCACATTATCTTGATATTCACATAAAATCTGCGTGGTTCATCGAAATTGCAGATTTTATTCACACTACTTTAAATGTTTACAAACAAATTAATGTACTGGCGTGAGTTCTAGTTTTATGTAAATTATAATTTCAACAAACTTATTAGCGAAAGTTACAAATCGTTTTAATTAAACGTTAGTTATTAACTTGGTAAGTAATAAGTTTTTCACTTTTCATCAACTTACATTTTCACTATATCCATTAGTCTTTTGTCTAAACATTCCAAGCTTCGGAAGCAGCGAAGCAAAAAAATCATGTATCTTATTGGAAACATTTTCCAACCAGTTATTTCGTATGCTGGAGAAAGTATTTTTCTTAGATATGTGCTGTTATATTTCTTGTGTTGTGGATCATCACCGTGACACATCGGCAACATGCTATGTCGACAGTTACTGCTTTTACCATATTTTTTCGCTCTCGGCTTCTCATCAGGTTCCTTACGGTAGATGTTAGCACTCGTATCTTACTTAACATCTCGTGTAAAGATATCTGCACACAGTTCCACTCACTTTTCTAGACTTTCCTGCTAAGGTATTTCATGTCTTATTCAACACCGGAACAGGAGAATTCTTTGACTTTACATGTCATTATTTTAAGCATTGCTCATTCATTCATTTCCCACACGTGACCAGAGTTTGCGATTAACGTTGTTCTGACATTCTGTATACGTGTTTAACGTAAGTATTGCGGCTAGCAGCTATTCATATCGAATCTTTATTTAGCTTTCGAATAGGAGAAACAAGGAAATTAATTTGAAAATAAATATGTTCTCGCCTCTTTGAGAATGTTGAGTAAGTATAAAAATAAAGTTTATATTTAAAATTAGTGTCACAGCGCTTTGCTGTAGCGTAGCTTAATGCATCGAATTAAATATACTTACTATGAGTAAGCTTTAGAATAGTTTTATTATAATTAATGACTTATTTCCAGCATGCATTTAATAACGAATAATAACACACAGAAAAGTTTAATAGTTGCGATATGAGAATAATATTTTTCATTGTTGAATCTGTTATTTTTGACATTTAAGTAATAATATATCTATTAAAATCATCAACTTAAATAAACCCACTTTATCTCGATACATTTTAAACTTATTGTGTTAAATAACGAAGCTAAAAAATAGTTTCGAAGTGCATCCTTTGACTATTTATATTAATTGCATTTTCCAGTTCTAAATGACTGCCTTTCCAGTTTCCATAAATATGTGGCAGCTGCTTTTATTTTAGTGTCACCGGCAGTAAGTGAGCTTACGACCTTCTTGACGCACATCTCACGAAAACTTGTCAAAACAAAACACAAGATTTTGCGAGTTATTCGATAGCTGTCACGTCATCTACATTTACGAAAATATGTATGCCTTCCATGTTCTGAAAATCCGAAACGATGGAATAAAATTCGGAACATAAATAGACTGCCTAAAGTAGGTATATAATAACCATTCATCATCATCATCATCAGCCACAAGACGTCCACTGCTGAACATAGGCCTCCGCCAAAGATTTCCAGACCGACCTGTTGGAATAATAACCATTACATGTACAATATTTTTAAATTTAAATTACTACAACAAAGATTAATTTGTAAGTAAAAACGTATATGAAAAATGATTGATCTTCCTATTTATTGTTGTTTTCTAGAATATTGCTAAAATGCTACGTAGCGTTTTATATCCATCCATCCATCCATCAGCCTGTATTCGTCCACTGCTGGACAAAGGCCTTTCCAAGATCGCACCACCCTTGACGGTCCTCCGCCTTCTTCATCCAGCCGCTTCCCGCTATTTCTTTGAGGTCGTCGGTCCAGCGGGCTCGAGGTCGGCCTACACTGCGCTTGGATAGGCGTGTTCTCGTGGTAGCGTTTTATATCGTTTTATAGAATAGGGGCCCTGATTCGTATAGCATCCCTTGCGGATAGAAACGTATGATAAGCTTACACCACCGTACCTACCACCGTACACTGGTGCTAAAACCTGCCATAGTGCCCCACCTTGTGTGGGTCGCGTTCCAGGGTCAATCGGTGTATATCCGGTTCTCCCCAGTGGGCTTGCCCCCTGATCCTAACCCTTTTCCCATCTCTTTTTCCTTCCCCTTTCCCTTGGCCCTGGGATGAGATGCCATAAAAAAAAACATATTTCTCGTATACATATGAAGTGACAGTTATCAAAAGGCCTCGCAGACTACAGATGTCTAGAATTGCAACAGTAAAAAAGACAAACAAACAGTGGTGGAGTTTCACCATCCGTGACTGCTCGTCCCGCGTAAAATGGTCGAGTGGTCAATCGCGACAGGCGCAACACCACTCCACCGCACCACCGCACCACCGCCGGCACGTGGCGGAACTAACAAGTCGCATTACCGTTTACCGTATTTTCCCCGTAAACCAGTAGAGCACTGAAGCATTCGGTTTATGCAAATTCTTATCAAACAGTATCTGCCAACGTGTTGAATTTGACCTGTATGTGGATTAGGGTTGCCATGTTTTTCGGCCCCAACACTAGGCAAGGAAGCTCAGTAGAAGTAGATAGATCAAATAATCTATGTTAAAAGAATATTAATTACTAGAATGAGGTCTAGCATATTCAATGTTACTCCATCTTTTTATCTTACTAGCACTAGTTCCGGTTGTAACTTTGGCATACTATACTTTTGTAATAGTCGTACAAGTATTGGCTCTCCTTATATTTTATTAGATTACTATATTGCATAGTGTGGTTGACAACCCTATCGGGGACGAAAATCTTCTTTTTCAGTCTCCAGAAATAACCCAGACGAGATTGTTTTGATAAATGCAGTCAAAACGTTAGTCTGCCCGGAGATGTTTTGCGTTTTCAAGGATTTGCAGTATTTATAAGTTTGAATCATGAAATCTATACTTATAAAATAACATGTCCTGACTGACTGACTGATTCATCATCGGCGAGCGCAAACTATCAAGGCTACAAGCATGAAATAAGGACTGTATATTCATTTTGTTATGTAGGCACCCACTAAGAAAGGATTTTAGAAAATTCCACCCCAAAGGGGTCAAAATAGGGGATGATAATATGTATGAAAGTCCGTCATTTTGAAAGTTACATAAACAAAATTATGTATTTCGGTTATTGACGTAAAACAAATAAATACGTGTTTCAGGAATTTTGGAAATTTTAGTTAATAAGAGATGAAAAAGGGGGTGAAAGTTAATGCGAAAGTGAGTTTGTTTGTTACGCTGTCACGCCTAAATCACTGAACCGATTTTGATGAATTTATCTACAGGGATAGATGGGACCCTGGAGACGGTTACAGGCTACTTTTATCCCGGAAAATGCTGTTCACGCGGGCGGAGCTGCGAGCAAAAGCTAGTCATACAATAAAAAGGATATGCATCTTCAATGAATTAACTTTCTTCATGAGTGCTTAGATGAAACAAGTCGAATGTAAGTAGATCAAAAACATTAGTCACAAACTATTTGATGTCTTTGAACAGACTTTAATTCACGGAACGTAACATTTTAATAAAATCTCAATTTACTAAAAAAGAATACACACTAATATATAATAAAAAATATACATACATACTATCTATCCATGTGTTATGCATATGAAACGTTCGCCTAAAAAGTAGCGATTATGCAAATTATACTTTGTTTTAAAATAGTGTCGAAATATTAAAAACTTAACATCAGGAAAAATAATCTCATTCATTAAATAATTAAAATGTAACTGTAGTTGCGGAAATGGTTGTAGTAATATTATAAAGTCAATAACCCGAGTAATTGCGTCGTATTATCTTGCGCTTACAATTGTTTTTGTGTGAAAGTTAGTGCTAATTAAAGATTTGAGAGCAACTTTACTTTAATTCATAGCGATTTAATTTCTGGTCTGTGGGAGATTGAACTGTAGTTTAAAATAATTAACTTTAATATATGTCGAAAAGCATAGTCATTTTAAATAAATTATAAAATAAAACACTATCAGTATTACTTTAGTTGGTCGACTCAGCGGTACTTTATTTACCGTAAAAGAAAGTAAGTATATAATAAAACAAAATCTGTTGATTCCATTTTTCGAACAAAAAACGTTGTTTTCGCTGTAGTTTGCATAAATCATCCGTATCTAAAAACATTGGATAATACAAACAGTATCAGAATAAACAAACGTTGACCGAAACTACAATCCTTAATCAAAACAACAATGGAAATCTATTCCCAAAATTCACAATTCGCAACGGGTCATTAGCGTAACAAAAACGAAGCGCATTATGCACATACATATTGCGAACCTACCGCACAAACGCAAAAAACCTGATGATGGTCAATTATCACCCGGCGCGGGCGTCGTGTCGTTTGTTGATACACCGAGCCGCATCACACCGTCACAAGCCGCGACCGACCACGGTGATAATGTTTACTTTAACTCAGCGGCACACACCCTATAATCCCGAATAACAAATTATGAAATGGCTGAAAAAGCCAGGTTAAGCTGTCGGCAATTCCTAAACATAATGTTTGATTGTACACTAATGACAAGGCGCAGATACAAAATCACCGTTTGTGAAGAGCCGACCTTCGTCACAGCGAGAGAAAAAAGTGCGTATTGTGATTACGTTAGAGTTGAAAGTGTAATCTGATCGCAATCGTTGTTGTCTCAACTAAGGAGGTCCTGCTAATTGAGCAATCATCTACTCTATCCCGCATTGTTGCAGTAAGCGACGACAACACGGAGGCGGCCAGAACAAATCAACTTCACTATTTCTTTTTTTATATTATAGGCCGGAAAACGAGCAAGTGGGTCACCTGGTGGCAAGTGATCACCACCGTGTACGCCCACAACACTAGAGGGCTACTATACTATTCATGGGCACGTTGGCGACTTTAAAGAAAACGGATAATTAAGGTATTTGGGCATTCGGATGTCTCACTTACCGTACGAAAAGCAGCCGCTACTTTACGTCGGTTTTCTGTGAGGCAGTGGTAACGACCCGGTCGAGCAGGCCCATTTATGTTGTAGACGAAACTTTCTACAGCGTGGCTATACCATAATAAATCTTGTTTTGTTTTCAACATTAAATTGTAGAATGTAGTTTGCATAAGCGAGACTACTGATGCAATTGGGCGTGTTGGACCGAACAAAATTCTGAGTAGTATAAGTTAAATCCTCAGAATATCCAACTTAAGCTTCGTCCGGCTCACGTTATATCAACAGTAACACTGATAGTACAATCTAAGTAGCATAGTATATCTAACTGAGCTAAAGTGTATTCCATCAGCCAGTTCCAAAAATGTAAACATATATCTACCTACCCACATATCAATTGTATGTGGTGTAAATCCATAACTTGTGCAATTCCATGGTGTAATTCCGTCACAACCGTATATATTTATAGTGTGTCTTAGTTACTATGATAGAATTTACAGGGCTTAAAAAGGAATTATTTGAGAAGTGGATAGATATTTGTTTACTTTTTTGGAACTGAATGATGGAATACACTACACTCAGAACTTTGCTTATCCGAACACGCCCATTGCGATGAATCTTTACCTTCGATAAATTAGTAGCTGTTGCTACGATAAAGCATATAATTGGATTAAATTGTTGAGTAACTCATCATCTTGTAAGCTATTTTGTGTGTTATTTAAGTAGTATGACTAATATTCAATTAATTTATTTCTAAACTCGTTCAACCGGTACATCTTGTTTGGGCTACAAACACAAATTCTTTTGTATTCAAATTTATTCTTGTGAACATTGCCACATAAAAATACCAAAATCCTTTAATTCCAAGATTCAAGAGTAAACGTATCATAAATAATACATATTAAGTAAAATTAGCAATTTGTGCACACCATTTCTATTAAAATTATGCGCTTTAGCAATCTTCATTTATCTTGGGAAACACGAAGAGCGATGGTGATGATCCAATATAGAGCGGCTATATTATTTTTCTCTTTAATGCCTGACGAGGTCCGGAAAGTGGGACATTATTTCATATTCGAACTAAATAATAAAAAAACGAAGATTATCGCAGCAATTAGTACGACGACATAAACAATACGCTTCATCAATGTTCGTCTTTCACGAATTAGTACAAATATGCAATTAATGCCGGGCCATCTGTTTCCGATCAGTCGCTGAACAAAACAATAAGTACTTTATCTAATGTAACAGGTGTATTAAATCATAACCATCTTATAAAATTTTCTAATCTTCCTTATTATTTTTCCAAATATCGCCGGCACAAATAATTTAAACTGTACATACTTAGTTTTATTCCAGAAAAAAAAATTGACGAGAAAATAAGCTACAAAGTATCGAATCCAGTCATTGAATAACAATTTCACGTGTTGAATGGAATGAATGAGCTGGTCAGATGCTTTTAGAACATTGGTTTGATTTCATGTCAATGTTTGCTTATCGAATTTCATTAACAATCGCTATTTATAAGCGACGGATCATGTGCAGGCATCATGCATTCAGGATTAAAAAGAAATAAGAACATTTTACCTCAATAAGTATATTTATGTATGTACAGAGATTTTAGATTTAATAATACTTTGCAACAGTATAGCCAAAGTTAGTTTGCGCTACTCATAATCTCTATTGTTTCTATCAATAAATGTATTACAATAATATAGCCATCTGTCTGTGACTATGATTGATATCCAGTCATACATAGACATTTTCTTGGCATTAGACTTGGTAAATCCTCAAGCGAGATTTCAACCCACGTCACGTCAGCGCAATGCTTGTTTAAGTTGTATGCTGCTTTTTGACTTTCTTTCAGTGTTTTAAAAATAAGCATGCACCATTGGATTTCATATTTAATATGATGATAGCACTAGTTGTATATTATAAGGCAGGATGTAGGTTGCGCTGGGGGCAATAGCACAGAGCGCGACCTTGCGAATGTCGCCGGATCCGACGCACATTTGACTCACGAACCTGAGAATGTAGTGACTCATATCTAAATAATCAAACGAATTTCCAGAATGTACATCCTCGTAGCTTTTATTAACGTCGAAACGTCTAACAAACTCGCATCCATAGAAACAAATCTTTACGCTGGTTGAGTTGTCTGTGCGCTACAGATATCCTTTCAAAAACACGATCGAACATCAAAGGAGGAGTTAACCGCTCGTAACTAATTTAAACACCTTACAGGATCAGCGCCAGAGAATCTGACAACAGGATGTATCAATTAAAACGACTGAACTATTTGATACTAAGAACAAGTATGCCAAACCTCACCTTTACAATATTGTTTACGAGCGCGACGATTACAAATGTTGCGTCGTCGGTGCCGTTGTTAAACCCGGTGCAGTGTACGTTGGATCAAAGGAACCCGGCATGGGATATCGTACAACGACGCCGTTGTTGGTACGTCGCACGTTAAAGTGGCAGGACGTGAGCGAGTAACAAAGGAGCTCGTCTAAACAGGCCATTAATAAGGAGGTGGCTCGCGGGATCCGCCCGGGACTTCCGCCGCATTCCGAGAACCGCTATACCGGGACAAGACAAGAATAGCTCCGAATGGTACTCCGTTCCAAATGTAAAATGGCAATCAAATTCTTGCTGCTTTTACTTAGCGACATTTAATATTAAACACGATCTCGTCTTTGTCATAGAGAGGAAATGTCTTTAACGGTCGACATTATATTTGGACTGCTGTAAACTTAACATCAGGTCAAGTGTAACCACTTTAGAGCGTCAGGATAAAACAAGAATCTTTCGATCCTAGAAATTCTTAAATAAGCATTACATTAAGCATTAATGGAAATTAACTAAAACTCCAATAAATAATTTTATATTATTATGTATACGTCGATCGTACTTGTAGCACATAAGTAATATGAATAAACAGTGGCGGATTTATAGATTTGCCGCCCGTAGGCTATTCAATTTTTGCCGCCTCTAAATTTTGATATCTTAGTACACAATCATATCAATTTTCTATCAATAAAAGTCCAACTTTATAATTTGTGCTCCATCATCCTCGCTACATCAACTTTTCCCATATAGTTATATATTATTGAGAACTATGGTACCGCGTTAGATCCTTGATTATTTTTACAGCAAAGAATTATCAAAAAACATTATTTTAAGGAAAAAATATCTCAATCATATACCACTTTTAAAGTAAGGTAAGGTATGTCTTAAAACTATACAATACTTATGTACATAATATGAATTAAGCTTACTAGACCAATGCCGATCCATTTTGAAACAAAAATAAATTATAGTAGAATGAAACCCATTGGAAAAGGAAGAGAATACAATAAATTTGATAGGAAAAATAAATTACGGGCGATCTGAGGTCGGGAAGCGGGAAGGGGGGGCTTTTAAGGGTAAAAAACGGTTTATCTCGATTTCCGGAAAAACTACAAGTCCTATGGAAAAAAGTTAAATCGCAAAGTTGTAGGTAATAAAAAGATCTACAGTTTTTGTATACACACTTTCTTCACATAACCTCAAAATGTATGTGAAAAATTCAAATAACCAAGTTTTTTGTTTTTATTTTTATCTTTTACAAAAAATCATTTTTTTCCACGAAATTTGGTGAAAACTTACCTTTTTGTATCCCAAACACACTGTAATTTTTTTTATTTAAAATATTTATTTTTGCACCTTATTTTGACTTAATATCGAAAAAGCAGTCTAATTTTCAAACGAAAATTCTCACGTCAAAACATCAGCTTTTTTAAAAAAAGTCTGTTGGTTTCTTGTTCGTTGAAATCTCTACTTTCTGATGGTGTAAAAAAAAAATATACATTACTTTGGTAAATCTGCTCAGAAAATGCAAAGAAACGAACTACTAAATAACAGGTAGTAAGGCCCAGACCCACCTAGCCCCTTCCCCACTTCTTTATGATGGCTAAAATTTTCCGTAGATCACTCAGGTATATAAGTTATATTAAAATAGCAATAAAGAAGCATCTACGCATATAATATAAAGAAGATTCTACAACTTTCTCAAAATACTGGAGATGTCTTATTAAATATCTATTATATAAAAATAAGTCGGGTTTTCCTTCCTGACGATATAACTCCAGAACGCACGAACCGATTTCCACGGTTTTGCATTCGTTGGAAAGGTCTCGGGCTCCGTGAGGTTTATAGCAACGAAAATCTAGGAAAAATTTCAATAGAAAAGCGGGAAAATAGGGAAAATCATTTTTTAAATACAGCGCCATCTCTGATACATAGCATGTACTACAAACCAATATTTTAAGTAGATGGCGTCGGTGCGTGACACATTGCTGACAGATGGCGCCACTGTTAGGCTACTTTTATCCCGGAAAATACAGATCACGCGGGCGGAGCCGCGCGGGACAGCTAGTTAACTTATAACTTTACATTTTCTGAGCACATTTACCATAGTAATGTAAATATTTTTTACACCATCAGAAAGTAGAGATTTCAATAAACAAGAAACCAACAGACTTTTTTAAAAAAGCTCATATTTTGACGTGAGAATTTTCGTTTGAAAATTAGGCTGCTTTTTCGATATTAAGTCAAAATATGGTGCAAAAATAAATATTTTAAATCAAAAAATTTACAGTGTATTTGGGATACAAAAAGGTAAGTTTTCTCCAAATTTCGTGAAAAAAAAATGTTTTTTTGTAAAAGATAAAAATAAGAATTTTTCACGTAAATTTTGAGGTTATGTGAAACAAGTGTGTATACAAAAGTTGTAGATCTTTTTATTACCTACAACTTTGCTATTTATCTTTTTTCCATAGGACTTGTAGTTTTTCCGGAAATCAAGATAAACCGTTTTTTACCCTTAAAAGCCTCCCCCTTCCCACTTCCCGACCTCAGATCGCCCGTAATTTATTTTTCCCATCATTTTTGTTGTATTCTCTTCCTTTTCCAATGGGTTTAATCCTACTATAAATTTGTTTCTATTTTTACCATTTTCAAATGGATCGGCATTGGTCTATACGTAAAAAACATACATTTGGCGAACGTTGATTAACATTTATTATTACACTCACAGTTTAAAAACAATACAATAAATATAATATCTTTTCTTAATTATTTGTTAGCATTATGATTTAAGTTAAATTATAAAAGCATTACAATACTTTTTTGCGAGACTTTGAATTCGTAAAATCATTTATTATATCGTCGTACGAAATCTTGTTCATTGGCTCTGACTCTATGCACAAGAGAGCTAAAGCGTTTAGCTTTTCTTGACTTAAAGTCGATCGTAGGTAGTTTACTCTCTTCAAGCAAGAGAAGCTTCTTTCACCTGAACAATTTGCCGCTGGTGTACAAAGAGCCATACGAAGTGCTATATATCCAAGTTTGGATAAATGTTTCCTAGATTCTGTTCTCGCAGGAATGAAGACAGACTTATTAATGATCCAGAAATTGGTTTTATTGAAATTCTTTCAGACGAAAGGTAGCTTTGAAAGTGTAGTAATTCCTGAACTTAGTCTGTTTCTAAATCATTAGGATACAATTTTTCATTTTTGAATTTGACAAGTTGCAAACTTGCTGCAGCAATCATGGTTAGACCATCGATATTATATCAAGATTGAATTGGGTAAGCAGATCTCATAATTATTAGGTACACGGAGAAAAAAATATAGCAGTTATCAGTGAAGAATATATCAAAAAATTACTAAATTTCGATTATAATATCGAATCGCTATTGCGATATTCTAAAAGTTCATAATCATTAATGTATAATTAGTAAAGCGTTTAGGAATTATTCATGCAGAGATGTTGAAATATTTATTAATAATAATTAGCACTGTATATGAGAATATTTCGATTTTTGTTAAATATTTTAATTTCTCTCCAATTTTCGAAATTCGTATTATGTGTGTGTATAATATTTTTTTTTTAAATTTGTAAACCGAAATAAAAAAATTATGAACCAAATTTGCCGCCCCTTAAAATTTGCCGCCCTAGGCTCCAGCCTACTCAGCCTACTGGTAAATCCGCCACTGTGAATAAATACATTTACTCGTATTCTTTTATTAAACCAATAGGTGCAGGTGACAATACATTCATGTTACAAGAAATGCATTTTTCAGAATTATAACAACAATAAAATACGAAAGTGGCGGAAAAATCTTGACAAGAATAATAAATAGCCATATCAAGATTCTTTAAAACACACTTATGCATAAGATGGGATGAAGGTGGCAATCTCGGCGATATTGTGGGCGCGCGGGTGTGAGTGTGTGTTTATGCTATATCGTCACGTTTTACAAAGGAGACAATTTATTTGTGGCGGCGCGGCGGCGGCGCGGTGCGGCGAGAGAACGGGATGGCGAAGACGATGCCAACGTTGACACTGCGCAGACCACCTTGTTAGAAATAATCGGTTTACGAGCCTTTTCAAAAATTAACTTATTATAAATGTGACTTGCCACTCTACACACGTGTTATATTCAACTTTGTTTATCGATTATTTAAGTTTTATATTTGTATTAATTTTATGAGAAATAATAAGATGGTAATATTATGTAATATTAAAGCAAACGATAATTGACAATTAATATAGATACACGTAACTTAGAAAAGTGAGGGGTGTATGCTCTTGGGACTGATTTTGAACCTGCGATTTTCGTGTCGACAGTCTATACTTCTCTCCGCTGAGCTATCGCTGCAACCTGTAGCTGTCGCTATCGCTGCTAGGACATAAACAATTTTTTTTTTCTATTGAATAAGTAGTCGTTCAGGCAGGCATGATCTTGCCGACCTACGATAGACACGTCGTCTGTCGATGGTCGACACTATTTTTGAATTGTGCTCCACTTACCATCAGGTGTGGCGTAGTCACTTTGCCGAGCCAGGAAAAAAACTGACATATCGACATATAAGTGACGTATCTTACTGTGGGGTACGGACTATGTATGTGACTGTTGGGTGTATTTATTTATATCGATATTCGACTTGCAAATTTGGACAACACTAAATGATACACAGTTAAGCTTTTGCCTCACTCAGGCATTGTTATTCTCACTCACGTACTTAATTTATAGGGATGTGATCGATTATAAGCAACGAGTGATTTCATTGGCGTGAAATTTTAGGATGCCAAGGTTTTGGTTATTAATCATATAATCACACACTATCAGATAGGTATATGTAACGACCCTTAAGTATGACAACGCCATTCTGTACCAAGTTATAATATGTTAATAGTTACCCTCTTCCATTATATGACTAAGAGATACTAATTCCTTTAGACATAGAGCAAAGAGTATAACCTCCAATTAATCGATAAGTTAACGTTACACTTCCCTAGAGTTACTATCTGCCTGTATTGTGATTTATCAACGAGGCAAGAGCTTTTGCATTGCTTATATGCGCTGTGAATAAGTTATTCCAGTTCTTTTTGTTCGTCCCATAGTTAAGTGCAAGCCAGGAAACATTCATATTATCAATTTAACGTTAAAAGTTTGATACTTATTGAGAAAATTTTAATAGCGTTGCTACACACCAACATAAAATCGATCACAGCTTTCCGCACGAATTTTATGATCGTTTTTTCCAAGACGTGCCCGGGCTACCGCTAGCAGGCGAGATGTCGAATTATTTGTAAATAATCGATCCAGTTGTTGATCGCTACTGATCCGAAGCAAGGGAACAAAACAAACGGGGACACAGAAGGTTCATCACGTTACATCTACTTAGTATAGATTGGGTTTTAGTTTTAAAAATTTAGTAGTCGTTAATATTGTACAATTCAAATAAAGATTAGGGGAAGATATTATAAATCAATCGTTCCCTTAAGCTAAGTCTTTATAGTGGTTATGTTGCAAGTTTAATTCGGATAAATACATTTTTTTACTCTCCTAATAAATGTTATTAATAGCTTAAAAAATCCTTCTTAACAATTCAGGTTCGTATTTTCACTGTATTACTATTGTGACCTTTTAATCTCTTCAATGTTATAAAATAGGTATGGATTGGAGTCCAAAGCTAACCTCACATGCATATGGTACTCTGGTTGTAGGTTGTGGGGGTCAGACGGTGGGTCGCCCATTATAATACCAAATCCACTCTCATCTGATAATCGAGGAAGGCAGACCCTGGCATCAAACAAGGATAACGTCAGGCAGAAAGAAAAATTGCGATGGTTTTTAATGCTTCTTTATATTTAGTATTTTGTGCAAGCAACATAGTCCAGCACCTGCTGTCACGACGGTAGATCACATTTACTGATCGATGACGAATCGATTTCGTAACGTTGACGACTTCATCTGAACTGTGTCGTTACACTGATTAACTTCATCACGATTTTTCAATCTCATAACATTTGGCTTCACACCGACGCGACACGTCGATAAGAAACAAATAGCGTATCATATAATATTTATGTAAGTAGTTTGGCACTTGAGGATACTCAAAATATATGATATAATTAAGATTAACAATAATATTTGAAAATATATATAGTGGTAAAAATTAGCCTACATCACATGGATGAAATTCAAATTTTGACTTTTACCCCCCAAGGACGCCAATGGGCAAAAACAATTTATGCCGACCTCAATGAAAACTGATTTCAAACTGAATTAAAAATCACAAGTTGGTATTTACTAAATTCAACAATCAATATAGTACTTGAACAAAGTCGCTATCTGCGTCTGTCTGCTTTTTGTCCGCATATTTCTCCTAAACTATGCAAGGGATATACTATGCCGTTTTCACTATAATTTATAGAATTTATATCGGAATAATTCTCAACCGATATTGTGCTCAACCTTTGCCATATATGAACATATTATTTCTTTTATCTTTTATTTATA